>CM035231.1:49923766-51208235 GCA_020226215.1 Sindora glabra
AATTTTTTCAAGGAAAAGATTAAAAATAAGATTTGTTGCTTCACTTTAAAATTATGATATACTACTGGCCTTTTTGAAAATTTATAATGATATTTATAAATTATTTAATTTCTTCAAATTGCTAGCTAAAATCAAATCTGAGGGCAATAGAAAATAACATATATGTAGATATATGGTCCTGTTATTTTCCAACTTAATTATATGTTAGCGTATTGGACTTAATTTAGCCACAATAGTCACAAACTTCATGGTTTTTCAACATAAGTTGTTGTCATTTTCCATATTTTCCTGCTTAAAACACATGGAACACAGTGTCTTAATTTGAGTGAAATTAATTTATTTATCCGAATTATCTAATATTTTCTATAAAAAAAATAAAATCTTTCTTATTTAAGTAAAAACCATTAAAACAAATTTGTAAATAATTAGTGCGTAATGAAGAAACGTCCTAACAAAATTTAACTGTGTAGATATAGATTTAAATAAAGGTTATATTTGGGCTTGGATTTGATATATGTATTTAAATAGAAAGATAAAATTACTACTTAAAAGAATCCCTTTTTTGGTGAAAAATCAATTTCTGTTGCCTCTTTATATCATGATACTTTTAATAAAATCAAAAACTTTTGAGAAAAAGTCAACATATACTATTCAATAATAAGATTCTGAACAAAGATTTTAGGTTCAAAGTATTAAAATAATATAAAAATAAGAACATGAGGAATGACCATTTTAATTTTATAAGCTTCGGATTTAAGCTCTATTAGAAGGGAATTGATGCGAAATTTTAATCAAAAAGAAATAACATAGCTCTATTTTTATAGCAAATTTAGCGACCTTATTCTGATGTAGTCAAAAAGAGAATATTTGGTGTTCAAGACATTAACATAACTTATAAAAAATTGGATAAATAAGTTTAGACTAATTATATCTGTATTTTTATATTTTTATAATATAAAAAATGAATATAAAGCTAAACTTAATATCGTAAAAATTAGATCGGACTAGCTGCTCCAACAAAAAGGCACAAAAACAATGTCGTTGACTTTCAAAATTGGTCTCCAAAATATTGAAAAAAAAATTGTGATAAGTGAAAAACCGATCAACCTGGGCAGGCCATACTTTACATGGGCGAATTGATTGGTTTTTTTCAAAAGAAATTTTCTTTTAATTTAAAATATGATATTCTTTTACTTAATATTAAACATATATTGAAAACTTAACGTATCAAATAGTCAAAGACAACCTCGTTTTCAAGAAAGAAGTCACTTTAGTTCAATATAAGTTTTTTTGTAATAATTTGAATTACAAATTTGTAATAGTATGTATAAAATGATTTGATATAGTTTAAATCATTTTCATATTTATATACATATAATTAATTTTATAAGGTAATTTAATTATTTTTATTATTATATATTACAATTTTAAGATATATTAAAAGTTCAATTCAATTCCATTCCACCCAACCAATATTAGGCTTTAAATCATTTGCTAAATCGGTTCAATAACCAACTCAATTTCAGAACATTAGTTAAAATACAGGATTAAAAGAGGTGATTATGTATTTATAAAAGTAAAAATATGTGATTAAACTAAAATTTTATAGGAGGAAAGTACAGTGCGTCTTAGTAAAATTACGGATATACATATAAAGTCGTTCGGAAAGGAAATAATCTCACCCGTCCGATTTCGTGCCAAAGTGACTGATTGAAAGAAGCAGCGGTGGTGATGACTTGAGGGAAGCTGGTGGCACCAGGGAAGGCTCCACCGAACTTAGTCCCGGGGCCCGTATTGGAGACCCCGTGAAGGGCCTCCGACCACCACTCGTAGCCCTGGATGCCCAGCCTGGGAATGGCAATGGCATTGTTGACCACCAGCCTTATCTTCTCCTGCAATGTCAGCCGTCCGATCAGGTCCTGCACCCTTACGTGGATCGGCACGTGCGTCCTACAGAACTTGAACCCCCTCGTCAGCCCGTTTTTAGGGTCGCATGCAAAGGGCACCCTCCCTTGGGCCGTCCCAAACGAATGGACACAGAGAAGAAGAAGGAAGGTAAGGACTAAGGAAGAAGACGGTGAATTGGAAGAAGCCATTAATGGCGTTGGTTAGTGGAGAATAATGGGGTTTGTGAGTGAGTCTGAAGGGTGTGTTTGGGATACATATATATAGGGAGGGTTGCGTCTTATAAAGGGTTTGGTTAATTTGGAGGAAGAAGAAGATGGGCTTCATGATTAGGATTACACGTCAATGGTGGATACGTAGTTAGAAGGACTGTGAACTAGACCCAAAATAATAGATATTAGTTAGAGAGAGAGAGAGAGAGAGGGAGGAAGGGAGGGAGATGAGTGAGAGAGTGTAACACGCAGTTAGGCTCAGTGGGTGGCTCTGGGTCACTGGGACTGGCTTCTTTGTATTAATCAATTAAGATATAATACTTAGTGATATTTAATATTATTTTAACAGTTTTAGTTTTTTATTATATTTGAAATTTAAATTCATTATTTTACATGTATATTAAATGAACTATTGAATTAGCGTTAAAGGTTAGTTGAGGAAGAAAGAGCTGAGTTTCAACGCCTTTCGTGCTAAAGAAAGGTATAGAGTAAAAGCCATTAGCCTTGTCACTTTTTTTAGCAATTATTGAAGTATGCATTGATTACATATTGTACCGATCAACCGCAGTTATTTTTGAAAAGTAAGTCCGCAACCACATTTAAAAAATTCTCACTCTTCTATTAATTCCAAATTCATGTGTTTCTATGTCAAACTCCTATCTAAATTAATAAAATGATATTGGAAGATCATTCATTTTTGTTGCCAATTGCTAATATTTTGATGAAATTATATGGATGAATTCAACATTTGAATTGCAGTTAAAGCAAAATATTTTGTTGTAACAAAGTACTCCGGTCCACCTTCTGAATGTCAAGTTTTGCTCCTTTTGCTGTGAAGTTCTACTTTAGCACGAAGCTGTAGATAATTTAGATTCAGACAAATCATTTTAAGTGGCGTAAAGGAATCTACTTGATCCATTTTTTTTTTAAAAAAAAGGGAGATATGAAGCATAATTATTTTAATATTAATTTATTACATATTGGATATAATTTAATTTAAATTGATCTTAGTTAATTGTGGGCCTCACTTATTTAAATACTATTAAATATGTTATAAGTAAAATCAAGTAAATTAAAATAAGCATAAATAATATTATTCATGTAATTATACATATAGAAATCTTTTCAGCAATAACATCAAGTTGTGCAATTTTGAACTTTTGAAAGAGACGAGGTAAATTAATCGGAGTTGAAATCAGGGACGAGACCAGCATCTAGCCTTCCTTTTCTTGCACAGCCGTCTCATATGCATGTTTTGCACTTTCAAAATAAGAAAAGTTATTGTTTTAATTATGTCATATATCTTTAATTATAATTAATAAATAAAATATAATTTTTATAATTTTTATATTTTAAGAATTAAAAATTAATTTTTAATATAAAAATTCTATAAAATTAATAATTATTTTTTATTTATTGATTATGCATGATTAATGACACGAGATATAAATAGAATATATAAGAGCTTCTAGAAATTCTCTCGAAACAAAAGCTTCTCCTGTTTTTCAAAATGAAGAAATGCTCAACTCTTTAAACCATAGAAATATATTTCTTTTCTTTGTCCTGATGACATAGATAGTAGAAAATGGAAGTGTGAACTAAGTTTGGACGGTATATCAACAAGATTAGTTTAGTGGACAGCACTCCGTTTTTGAATGAATTTTATCAATTAATCGATAGGAATTTGAATTTAAAAAAAATTATTAAAAAGAAAATTATTTATTAATATTTTAATTTTTAAAATAATTATCCCTCTTTATAATTCACCGAAAACGCTTGGGAGGCACGGAGAATATATAGAGTTATGCAAGTCAAAATATTTGACAGTTTCCGAATGTGCTCTCACCAAATACTCACGACTTTAGTTGCAATATGGTCCAAAAACTAATGTTGTTGGGTGTTTACCTATGACCCAACTAAAATTTTCATCCCATGATGTAACTCAAACTGACTAAATTACCTCTAGAATATAATGATCAAATCCTTTTCCCATTTTCATCATATGCGTCTATGCAGCAATGATAACACATAAAATTTCTAAGAGTTTAAATTTAATTTATTATCTATGATAATTTTTTATACTTTTTTTTATCAATAATAAATAAAAAGATGAAATATCATTAAATTAATGGTAGTTAAAGCTCTTGTTCGGTCAGAAAATTTCATTTATTTATATGTGTGTGCATACATACTATATGAGCAAAAAGATATATGGCGCCATGACAATGGGGGAATAATTTTCTTTTTAAAATAGAAGATATTATTTATTACTGCACTTCCATAATTGACATTAAATATATTTTATAACTATAAATTTATATAAATAAGATTATTTCAATATAAAATATTTTTCATCAAAATAATGGAATCTAAGAATTTTTATCAATAATAAAAAAATTTATCATTTTTTGTTAATATAATTATAAATGAGTGATAATATAATATTATTTTATATTAACAATAAATTGAAATTAAATATTTTTCAGTGAAAATATTTTCCATAAAACAAGATCAACAATAGGGTTGATTGTTTCATTTCGAGATCAAATTAAACCTGTTATCAGTTTTTATAATAATTACAAATTACCTACCATCCCACCAGTTAAATATAATAATTTTTTAAAATAACAAATTTTATTAATCGAGTGATATCGAGTCTATAAAAAATTTAAATTTAAATGTAATTTTGATTCCTTTTAAATACAAATTTCATAATATTAGCCATCCTAATTTATAATAATCAATTTTGACATCTCTAATTTATAACAATCTATTTCTATTCAATATTTTCTCTATATTAATTTAAAATGATATATATGTATGAAAATAAATTTTTATTTGAACATCATGAATTTTGAATAAAATTATAAGATCATCAATGTATCCATTTTCTTGAGAGTTTATTAAAAATCATGAATTGTAAAAAAAAAATTAAATCAGGCAAAAATTAATAAAAATTAATGAAATTTGATAAAAATTAAATATAAAAATTAAAATTATATCAATTTTATTTTTAGAGTGAATAAAATAAATTGTTTTAAAGTAAGAACATCAATACAATATAATTTATGTTGTAATGAAAGTAAAATTGCAATTAAGCCAAAAAGTTTATTCCAGTTTTGTCTTCTTTTCCTTAGGCTTCTTCTCTCCCATGCAACTTGCCAGCTGTGAATGGTCACCCACTTCATCCCTCCCATTGCAAGTTTCTCAATAGTCCCCACATCTCACTTTTATTTTTATTATTTTTCTTTATTAGATTAATTTTATAGTCAACAAGTCGTCACTAACTCCGCAAAGAATGTTGATTAACAATATGTTGTTGTATGTATGCATACACGTGAATATTCTTTGCCCACCTGTGAGGGCCCCACAACCTCTGATATGTGTATTAAATTCGTTTGGGCATCTTAATTGATTGGCTAAGAAGGTTAGGCATATCATACATCCATCCAGCATATCTCCAATAGCGACGATTCACATTAAAAAATATATCATACATTATTGGTATGTATTTTTCTTTTATATATATTCTTTTTTATGCAAGCTTTTGGAAATTATGTCTTGTTAACTGAAATTGTGATACAATAAAGTTTTAAAGTTTGTGTTTATGAACATTTTTGTAATTTTTTCACAAAAAACTACAACTATAGTAACTAAAATTTTAATACAAAAAGGTTTTAAATTTTGCAGTTTTTCAAGGGAAAATTATAACATATTATATTGAATTTTCTATGTTAAAATATGTGAGAGAATAAGGATGATAACAATGATGAATATTACTTCTCGTTATATAATTTTTTACTTAATTTCAGTTATTACATAAATAATAAACTTATAATAGCCACTAAAGTACTAATAATCTGAAAAAGAAAATTTCAACCCTTATTATCATAAATAACGCTCTTTTATGTGGAACATATATTCTTTATATTAAAATGTTACTTATTACACCAAGAATTTTTAATTTAAGTGTTATTCAATATTTTTTAAAGATTTATACTTTTTATTACATTTATGATTTGATCTCCGATTTTTATATGTATACATCTAATGATTTAATTATTTTTATTGTTAAAAAATATTACTTATTATAATCAAAAGTCATTAATTTAAATGGTATTCATATAATTAGACAGTTTCGCACTTCCCTTTGTACTGGGGTTGAACGCTTGCGGGTTAGATATGTATGCATACTGTTCTAATTGGGTATAGAAATAAAATCCTTCCTACAATTATACCAATTTCAAAATTTATGTCATTGACCCAAAATTTGTAAAATAAAAATGATGGCTTACCTACTATCCATAGATTATGCGATGTAAAATTCAAGCGATAAGAAACTTAATATCTCTTAAATAAAATTTTAAATTTAAATTTTATAAATAAAACAAAAAAAAATACTAAAATAGCTTATCCTACATTAAATCCGATCCAATTTATCCAATTTGATTTTAGATTAAATACTGGAAAGCGGGTCCCAGATAAAAATATAATGACATGTGAAACCCACAATGAAGGATTCTCACATGCCGGGACGGCTCCGATGCTGTACAGTTAAGTACCGTGTTTTAATATTATTTTCAAAGAGAATATTACGATAATTAGTCTTATGATTATTTATTAATTAATACGGATTGTCAGAGTGGAAATAAACTATTACTTGAAAAATAATTAAATGGTGCGTGGAAGTCGTAAATTATACATATCTTTTCAAGCTAATGTGTGTACTTAATGTTTTAGTCTCTGTGTAAGTTGGGCGTAGCACTTTTTCATGACCTGAAGTTATGGCTTTGTCTCTCCTTCTCTTTAATAATTATTTTGTGAAAATTTTTGAACTTTTTATAAAAATTTTAATAGATGTTGCAATTTTATATAAATATAATAAAATTTTAAAAATAATTTGATGACACTTTGATAAAGTTACAAATTTTAATTATTTGTTAACGTAAAAATTCGTATTTACGCATATAATTGTTTGAGAAATAATTATAAAATTTTGTATAGAAATTAAAACTTTTATTAATTTTATGTTTAAATTTTAATAAAAATTCACCATTGTTTTTAGCTAACATTAAGTAGGAGATTTATTATAAAGATTAGTATATTAATGAATTTCCTTCTTATTAATTATGATCATTTTTTGAAATTCAAAATCATATTCATTGACCAATAAAATTTATCTAAAATTAACATACTTTTCACAACTTCATTTATTTTATCAAAAAGTATTTTCAAAAAAAATATTATTTATATATACATTGATGAAAAAGTGATATGCTACTTATATTTATAATTAAAAAATTGATACTTAAATTCATAATAATAAAAGAAAGTAAATTTCTCTTTAAAAAGAAAAAAAGTTATTTTTTTCTAAATTTTTATATTTAATATTAAATAAGTAAAATATTTTTTCTTGTTTTAATTTTTTATAATTCTACCCTACTAGAAACGTTTTAACAAACGGAGAATGCCTTCCTAGTAAAACTTGCAAAATTGTTGAGCACGCAAAGAAGCATAATTCATAATTATTTTATGCTATAAAATCAGAATGGTTGCTTTCATAGACACTTTTCTAACAGAAACAAACAACATTAATATGAAACGCAACTGCCAAAAACATCCCATAACACTAGTGATGCCAAAGCTAATGTCAAAAAATATTTATTATTTCCAATAATATAAAGGAGGTTTGTTCTCATGGTTTTCAATTAATTTAACCCTTAAAATATTCATTTATGTACTGCATTAGTTTTGAAAAGTACCTGCAAAAAGACATGCTCTGACTAATTAAAAATAGTATGAGAAAGCAAGATTTGTGTATTTTATAGGACCTTCAAAGTATTTAATATTTTTGTACCAATTTTTTTTTATTTTTAGTGTCACTAATTAGCAAGACCCATATGTATTTAATTATAAGTTGTCTTACTCTTCTTAATCATTATATATTTTTTAAAATATTATCAATATGGCATCTTGGGGCCTTGCCGTTATTTGTCCAAAAGTATGGGATTTTTCTATAATGGCTACCTAATTATTTTGCAATTTGAAGTTGAGCAGTCATATATAAAAATTAGTGGGTAAATGAAGACAAAACCAGACAAAATGAAAGGACCACCAAATACCCTTTTTTTTTCTTTTTTTTTTGAGAATTGAGAACAAGCTTAAAATTGAAGAATGGCATAAGCAATTATGGGAAAAAGCCTCTCCATGATTGAAATTTTGTTGCAAGGCGTTTTCGGGAAACCATCATATTTCCATCATCACGAGTTCTCTGCTGATCTCCCATCCAAACAAATGAGATCAGCATTAATTCAATTGAAAGTATGTTAAATTTTGATAAATTTTATGGATAATTCTATTATGCCCAAACTAAAAATTTGGGTATGGATTACCTTAATTTAGTGGTAATATAATAGCCATTAGATTTAAAAGATAAAAAAAATAGTTGATATAAGTTTATAGGCTACTTACTGAAAAAATAAATATTACTTATGTAATATTAATTTTCTCACTCTCATACTTTATGCCTTTTACAAAAATAATCCATATATATACCAACGTAATGGATATGACCTAATTTTATATTTTTTATGATTTTCTAAATTTTTTTATTGAACATGCAAATAAAAATGCATTAATTAAATTTTTAATAAAGAGCAAACACTGAATTTCTCATTTAACATAATAGAAAAGTATGTGAATAGTTTACATTTTGAAAAGGAATATTGAAATAATATTTTTTTACATTATCATACTTTTAGATATAATAGTATGATTTGTCAATTAATTTTTATTATAGCAATACTATCATTTTTAAATTTAATACTCAAATTTAAATTTAGATGTTTTTCACATTAAATATGAATTTCTTATTTTATTGCAATTTATGAAATAATTTTTTGAGTTTTTATAAATTTTTTCAATGTTAAATAAATTTCAATTTAAGTTGTTAATTAAAATATATAAAATTAGAAAATGATTAAAATTTTAAAAAAGATAGAAATGCTAGGGATAAAATGTACAAACTCAAGAATTAAATAAATTCAACACTAATAAATAAATGCAATATTCAATCCTTGAATTATTATACATTCTAAAATAGATCAAGTGTAAATATTTATAATGCTATTTAAGTCTTCTTAGTATCACTATGGATAAACTTTAACAACTCATTATATCTACGTACATGATGTCAATTGAAAGCATTCTTAAATCTATGAATTACTTCCTTTTTTTATCATCATAAAATTCAATTTTATTGTTATAATCTTATACTTTAAATAATAACATTAGATATATTTTATACAATTTTATTCATATAAGTTAGGTCTTGATTGACTCTACTTAATTCATTCATACTCATCCTTTTTAAAAGGCTTATTGCTCCCAACCTAATTTATACATACTCTTAACTTATATTAATCTCAATAATATTCATTACAAATATTACTTTATTTTATTATGAGTTTTTTTATTATTTTCTTTTTCAAGTTTAAACATTTTGAAAATAAATCATTTGATACAAAAATCTATTATTTCAATTTTAAGTGATTTTAGTTAAATTTTTTCAAAGTTTTACTTAATATACTATAGTATTATTTTGAAAAAGAAAATAATAAAAAACTCAAAGTGAATCTAAGTAATACTTATGATAAAAATTGTTAAGATTGATATAGATCGAGAGTATGAATGAGATAGCTTGAGAGTAATGTTAGTTTACTCAAATAAGCCTTTTAAAAATGTTAAATATAGATGAGTTAGGTAGAATCAATCAAGACTTAATTTATACGAAAGAATATCTCATAAATATGTTTAATGCTATTATTTAGAGTATAAGATTAATATGATGAGAAAAAAAATTTATAATGATAAAAAAAGGGAAGTAATCCATAGATTTAAGAATACTTTCAATTAACATCATATATGTTAATACAATGAATTATTAGAGATGATCAATGATGATGATAAGAAGACTTTAATAATACCATATATACTTACATTTAATCTATCTTAAAATATATAATTAGACAACTAAATATTATATTTGTTTATTAGTATTGAGTTTATTTTATTCTTAAGTTTTATACCTTTTATCACTAGCATTTCTATATTGTTTTTAATTTTAATTAATTTTTAATTTTATATCCCTTGAATTAAAATTTTAAATTGAAATTTATCTAAGACTAAAAAAATTTATAAAAACTCAAAGAGTCATTTCATAGATTGCAATTAACTAACCAATTTATTAAAGTAAATAAAATTTGAACAAATTATATAAGCATCAAATTCAAAATTGGTAGTAATATTGTTATAGAAATTAACCAACAATAATAATATGTATATACTTATTGATAAGTATTTTAAAAATAATTTATTTAATTAAATTTGCAGAATTTGTTATTTATAAATATTTTATATAAAATCTTTCTATGTATACAAAATTAAAAAATATTGAAGGACTTAAAAATAGGAGAAAATTTCCTCTTATATAATAGGAGTATTATATATATATATATATATATATATATATATATATATATATATATATATATATATATATATATATATATATATATAATCTTTTTATGTATAAGATATAAGAGATTAAAAAGTATCGAAGATTTTGAAAAACTAGAAGAAAACTCCTCTATTATATAACATAAGTATTCTATATACTTTGAATACAGTTTTTTATATAGAAAAAGGATAAAAAAATATTAAAAAATTAGAAGAAAATCTTTCTTTTTCGTTTAGTCACTAGTTAGGATGGTTGGTTGCTTATTCTTATTTCGACTGGATCTTTGAAGCTTTTTTTGTTCATCCCCTTTAGTGAGATTTATAAACCACAAATAAAAAATCTAATGAGTTATTGGGTAAAAATATAAATATTATTTATTTAAGTAAGCCGTTTAATATATTTCTCTTACATGAAAATTTTTGCATGAGTTTTCTTATTGTGTCCACGTGTCTATATTTTATTTGTGAATCAGTATAGGTATCCATACCTAAACTTTTGGTTTATGTATAGAAGAATCATCCAAATTTATTTGTCATAGAAAGTTTGAATCTCAAAAGTAATACTTTCCAAATTATTAGAAATAAAAAACTCTTAATGCTCTAGTCCAACTTGATGATTTCCAAAATAATTTGGGATCAACGAGCTTCATTGTTTCAGAGGAGGAAGAATAAGTGTTTTTTTTTCCTATACATAAATTGAAGGGACATTGTAACTGCAGTTTCTGATTATCAAGTTATTTAGAAAAAAATGTGAATTAATATAAAAATAATTATTAATGAAATTCAATTTTGATTCAAAATATAATTCTATTTCTTAAGGCCATTATAGTATTGTGATCACAACTTTACAACCTAGATTTTTATTGAACTCTTTTCTTATGACCTAATAAATATTTGAGCAAAGTTTAAACCATAATAATAGGAAATGAATCAATCTATTCAGTTCTAATTACATAAATTTATTTTTAATAGCATAATTACATATTATAAAAATAGTTATATTTAATAATTTTTAATACAAAAAGTACTTAATTTATAATTACTAAATATTTTATGTATTTAAATATCTTATTATCTTTTTAAATATATATATTTTATATAAAAACTAATTTTTTAAATAATAACAAAATAAAAGTAATTAAACTTTTGGGCTAGGCCATGGGTTATATATAAATTTAATCAAATCAAGTCAAACTAAATTTCTTAAAAATTAAATGAGATGAATTTGAACTTGGATGAATGTATTTCATATAATTATGTATGATAGTGCAACTTGAAGTTTGATAACTTATTTATGTACATCTCTAACTTGAAGTTTGCATGTAATTAAAATTTTCTATCTTCAATTAATGGATATCTGTTAATTTAAATTATTTAATTTATTTTATAAATTCAAAAGATCAAAATAAAATATTGTAATTAAGCATGGAAAAATGTAGCCAATTTATATATTTAAGCAACCAAATGTATGATTAATCCTTAATCTTTTACACCAAACCAATGTTTTAAAATGTAGTTCATTCGTTTATATGATAGAATAAATGGATTAGGGTTGAATCTATTTAACAAGTCAATTCAAATGGTTGAATCAATTGACATATTTTTTTATATATGGCAATTACATATTATACATATGTATATAAAAATATTAATTTATTTAATTTATAGTAGTATATTTTTAAAACACAATAAATAAACATCAATTTTACATAATTATAATTATTCAACACAATTGTAATATATTTTATAAAATTAAAATTGTATTTCATTTTAATCTATTGAAAATATTAAATTTATTATAATAAAAAACAACAATAATTATCAAATAAGAATAATTTAACTATGATATAAAGTATAATTTAATACTAAGAGTTTTATATAATGAAACGCAACTATGTAGTAAGGTGGGTGTTAGTATTACTAGTCAATAGTGTGTTAAGCAATTCGGAAATTTTGGAGGTCATGTGTTCAAGTCTTCTTCATTGCATTCTTTACCCTTTTATTGAAAGAACCATGCATAAACCTTTCAAGTTAAGTGCCAACTAATTCAATGGATCTATCGAGCTAATAATGGTTTGAAGCAATTCAATCTCATGAATGGGTTTCAACTATCATCCGAACTAGTTCATGGTCAATAATGGTTTTAATAACTAAAAGGTTATGTGTTCAAGTCTTCCAAATTGCATCTTCTACTCATTTATCGAAGAGGCCATGCATAACTATTGGAGCCAATCAAATCGGTTTAATGAATCTACCAAGCTACTAACTATCTGAAATGGTTCAACCTTGTGAATGGGTTTCAGCTATCATCCAAATTGAATTAAGATTTGGTTCTTAGCTGAACTGGTTGAACTAACTAATTTGGTTTGGGTTTCAAAATAGTACACCAAACTTTAACATTACATGGTATAAAATAAATAATAATATTTCACACCCAATTCGATAAATCTACCGAGTTAATAATAGCCTAAAGCAATTCAACCTTATGAATGGGTTTCAGTTATCATCTAAACTAGATCAAGGTCAACAATGTTTCTAGCAATTGGAAGGTCATGTGTTCAAATTTTCCAAATTGCATTCTTTTAACCTTTTATTGAAGGGTCCATGCGTAATCCATCTAAATTAGGTCAAATTAAATCGATAAATTTATTAAGTCAATAATGGTCAAAAGCAATCCAATCTCGTGAATCAAACTAGGGTTTGGTTGAATTGGTTGAACTAATCAATTAGGTTCAAATTTCAAAATAGTGCACTAAACTCTAACATTACACAATATAAAATAGATAATGATTTTTCACACTTAGCTTGATAGATTTATCAAGCTAATAAGAATCTGAAGCAATTCAACCTTGTGAATGGGTTTCAGCTATCATTCAGACTAGACCAAGATTGGTAGTGTTTTTAGTAATTAGAGGTCATGTGTTCAAGTCTTTTAGATTGCATTTTTTACCCCTTTATTGAAAGGGTCATGCGTAATTGATTCAAGTTAGGTCAAACTAGTTCGACGAATCTACCAAGCCAATAATAGTCTAAAGCAATTCAATCTCATGAATAGATTTCAACTATTATCTGAATTGAACTAGGGTCTAGTTCTTGGTTTGATCAGTTGAATTAATCAGTTTGGTTTGAATTTAAAATAGTGCAACAAACTCTAACATTACATGAACATTACATGGTATAAAATAGATAATGATTTTTCACACCAAAGTAGGATAGTATCGGCATGAGTGCCAAGATTTTAGTATGTCTTTTTTTCTTTTTATAAATAAAAGAGTGATTAAATCATTAGATATATATATACGGGATCAAACTTTAAATGCAATAAAAAGAATAATAGAACTTTCTAAAGATATCAAATATTATATGAATTAATAGTTGAAGTTTTCAACTATTAGTACACCTTTAAAATGTGATATCTGAGATAGAGCTTCAAATCTTATCCAACCCCTTTCCTTCTCTAGAAAGAAAAAAAATGAGGGAAAAAAAACACCGAAACCAATCAACAATGAAGTAGAACGGTGGCGGATTTATACATGAAAAACCAAAGTAACCTTTTAGGTGATGCTTGCGGGACCTGATTGTTTAACGGAATTTTCAGAGACATTATAACAGAAAGATAGCTTCAATCAAAACTAATAATTGCATGTACTTCCTCTGGACAGTTGTTCCTAACTGAAGTTCCTCCAACCTCCAACTTACTCAGATCAGAGCTTATAGTCTATATTACAGTTTAACCACCTTTTTTTTTCCTATCTTCTTTTGTCCTAATCTATGTTTTCATATTTAGTTGATTATTTGAATTTACTTGCTCTGGTATGTTTGGTGAGTTTTATATAATTATCAAATGCCTTTAATCTTACTTCGTTTTGGAAGGAAGGAATTGTTTATAACTTTCTTGTAGAAAAAAGAAAAAAAAAAGGTGGGTTAGAAGGTAGATCGGTGAAGCAAACCAGTTTATCAATCCATTACGAGTCAAAAGTTTAAAGCAATTAATCTAAATTATAAGCCAAATTGTTGAGTAAGGATTGGAAGTTTGAACAAAGTCTATGGAGAGGACGATTTGCTTTCATATTTGGTAATGTAGTTTTGTTATTTAAGGATAACGTTCCTATCAATCTCTTAAATTCATTTCATACTTACTTTCCCTTTACAATTTATAAAACTCATAGTTTTGTGAATTTAACCATCTAATTTTTTAAGAAAATAAGTAGAAAGAAAGAAGAGAGAAAAATATGTTTGAAAACATTTTTATTTTTATATTTTCAGAAATTATTCTAAAAATTATTTTTAAAAATTATTTTTTATCTTTAAAAATAATTTTTAGATTAAAGTAAGACAAAAAAATAGAGGTTATTAATGTTGCAAATAAGAAAATATTTTATTTAATTATAAAATTAATATCAAGAATAAGACAATAATTTTTTAAGACATCTAAAAATTATTTTTATTTTTAAGTTGCATATTTGAAACTATAATTTTTAAGAATAAATTTTAAAAACAAGTTGTCAAATAAGTTTTTTATTCTTAAAAATAAAAAACTATTATTAAAAATAATAAACAAACAGGTCTAATGATTTTTTTGTGTTGTGTTTAGTTAAAAAAAATTAAAAAAAAGAAAAGAAGAGAAAACTAATTGTCACTTGTTTGGTTGAATAAAAAGGTGAGAAGAAAAATAAATAAATGAATTGAAATGACAATAACGACTTTGTTGTAATGTGAGATAAGATGATGTTAGAAAAAGTTAAAAAGAAAAGTTAATTTTTTTAATATATTTTCCCCCTTTTCTCCTTCAATATCTCTCCGCAAATGGATAGAACAAAATTATTGCGGTTTCTACGTATAAATTCCACTATATTTTCTATCCTCCTTTTTATCTCCTCTAGATCCAAATAAAAAAATTATTTTTATTTTTATTTTTTCCTCTTCAATTTCTTTTTCCCACGGTCTCTATAAACAAATGACTTGAGGGAAAAAATATGATACACTAAAAAAAATGTACAAGCATTTTTCCGTGCTTCTAAAAAGTAAGTAATTTAGGCAGTATATGAGATTAGTTATGAGATATTAATTATAAAGATTATAATTAATAAAGGAAATAGACGCAATCTTTTTGAGATAAAAAAGTATAAAATTTATATTTTACCCTAACCTTAAAAAATAAGCTCAAAACTTCTAGATTATGTGGATCACGAGCTTGGAGCAGTTGTAAACTCCCTATTTCAAGGTAATTTTTGAAGTGGATTTCTGTGAGCAAGTTTGCATAAGCTCAAGTTTGTGCGAATCTGAACTTATCCGCAAGTCCAATTTTTTTTATTTTTCAAATATTTAGAATTTTTTAATCCAATCAATTTTTCAATTCAATATCTAATAGTATAATATAATTTTTTAGCATTACTTAATTAGTTCATTTCACAAAATTTGAAAAAAATTAATTGAAAATTTATAATTTATAAAAAAAATAAATATTTTCTAATCAAACTCAATTTAATGTTTTTTGAAAATATCTTTCTCTATACCTAGAATTCGATTTTTGATCTTTACTTATACACATTTAATAATCTAGTTACTTTCATTAACAAAATAAATATAATAATGCAACCTACCTACGAATTTTCCCATTTTATCCATTTAGAATACGAATTCATATGAATAAGCATGCATTGACCCAAACCCATGCAAAGGCCTGCCCAACCCGACCGCTTTACATATCTACTTTAAAAACAGGTTGATGATTGGCCAGCCCGAGGACCAGCCCTAAATTTGCAACGAATTAGATGAAGTGTTTGACAACTTATTTAAAAATATATCTAAAGGTTTATTTTGCATATAATTTTTTAGAATTAATTTTATTTCATTTAAATAGAAATAATTTCATTTTATTTATAAATACCATTTGCAAGTAGATTTTTCTAAATTTATTGAAAAATACATAAAATTCAATTAAAAAATAAATTTTGATGATTTCATAATAAATAAAATTTTATAAAGAGAATAAATTTTTTATATAATATATTTTTAGCCCAAATGAAATAAATTTTAATAAAATACTTGTTAAATTTGATAAATTTCATAATGAAATTAATGTAATTAAAATAAAAATTATAAATAAAATAAATTTTTTACTTAAAATCAGATACTATTTTAAAGAATTATTTTAAAATAAATTTAAATCTTATTTTTTACCATACTGAAAAAAATGGGTAAATAAATTGAATCAGTCGATTGTGATTCAGGTGCACCAAATTTGCATAGGCCGGAAGTGAAGCCAAGCCGATCCGCGCAATTTATTTAACGCCTCTACAATTTACTTGAAGGGCCATTTTCGGATTCTTCCCATTCATTATTTTCATTTGGTGTTATTTTACAAAAGAAAAAATAGATATAATTGGTTAAGGGAAATGTTACATGAAATTTTAAAAGGTTGAATATTTTATTGTTAAATTGCATTTTTTTAAAATTTCTAAATAAACAAATTAAAATTAAAAATATAAATTTTTAATACATTAGGTATAATCTAAGATAAAAATATTTAATCTCTTAAAAAATAAAACTCCCGTAACTCAGTTGTTAATTCTCATTGCAATGCACAAAACTTGTGTTTATTTCTTTTACAGAATAATACTAACATGATCTTATAAAAGAAAACTATCCCGACTTTTTAATAATGGAATGATTGCATTCCGACAAAGTAAGAAATTATATATAACGTACACACTAGAATATAGTCTAAGGGGCTAAAATAATATTTTGACCAAAAAATTCCTATATACATATCATGAAATACATAAATTCAATTACAAATTAATATGTGCATGTATCTATACTCAAATGTTATTAGTTAATTATACCACTATACACCTTGTAATTCACTTTAGATAGTGTAAGATATGTATTAATTACAAATATGCACTTAAATTTTATCTTTTTTTTTACTAGAAAAATATTTTAGATATTATAAATAAGATTCAAAATTAAATTTTAATTCTTTTTATAATCATTGAATTTTATTTTATAAATTTATTTAACAATCTTATATTTAATAATAATCTTTAATTTTTACTTAAAATTTAATTTTAAATTTAATTTTTAATATATATATATATAACAGTACTATTTTTAATAACACAACAATCAAACTACTTCACACAGAAAATGTCCTGAGTTTCAATTAAAAAAAACAAGGAAAAGGAAAATGCAGAGTAAATTAACTAACTGGTAAAAGGATGCCCTTATACTCATCTATATTTGCTTAACAGGGGACAATGCCAAGTTGTAGCCAATCTCCTTTCGGTATAACCAATAGACACAAAGTCATGGCGCCTGACAACAATTTTTCCGGGATGGCCAAGCGCCTTTTCTATAAGCGAAAGTCAGATTAAACGCAATTTGCTCGAACTACCTCTTTATTATGAAAGGCCCATCAATATGATGTCAACGAAATACTAATGGTCCAAAGTGCTCTTCATTCTTTTCATTAATCGTAAATTTATGCTTTCTTTCATTAAATCTCTAAATTAATATAGCTAGAAAAAATATCTCCACTTTAAACTTACAAATATCAATAATCAAAATAAAAAATTAATATAATAAAGTATACAAATAATTTAACAAAAAAAACCTTAGATTTAAAAAAATTACAAATAAGAAAAGATTTTTTATATTATTAAAATATTAAAAATAATATATGCAAAGATTTTGAATCATAATCCTATAACTTTATAATCACCATCTCTACATCTTTTATAAATTTTTACGAAGACTTTCATATAATCTCTATAAATACTTATCTCATATCTTAAATCTTAAATTAATATAGATATTTATAACTCAAAAAAGAAAGTGGGATCAGATGCAATTTGCTTTAACTATCCTCTTTATGCAAGGCCCATCATTATAATGTCAACAAAATACTAATGGTCCAAGGGCTCTTTGTTCTCTTCATTAATCATAATTTCTTTGTTAAATTTGTGATCTATAAATTAAAAAAGTTAGAAAAAATATCTCCATTTCAAATAAAAAATAGTATAATAAAGTATACAAATAATTTAATGAGAAAAATATTAAACTTCAGAAAAAATTTGTAAATAAGAAAAAAATTATTATATCATCAAAATATTATAAAATAATACATAAAAAAAATTTACAACTATAATTTTATAATTTTCTAATAACCATCTTTATATCTCCTACAAATTTTTATAAGAATTTTCATATAACTTTTGTACGCACTTACCTCACATTTCCTCTGTATCTCAAACTTTGAATCAATTTGATAAAGACTTACGATCCTACTTTAACACAAATATTTAATTTCAATAAAAAGAAAAATTATAATAAAAAATCTATAATAATTAATAATAACTTGAATTTGAATCTCAAGGCAACGGAAACAATAAGCTGGAGGGACCAACCACCTTGTTGGCGTCGGGGACAAGCTAAACCATGAAGATCATACTTAACTGTATCGTAAATACAACGGGCCCACAAACCCCTATCCCTTCTGGGATTTTTGACAAAGTTGAATTGGATGCCAACAATATGGATAATTCAAATCAATCAATATATTTTATAGAAACATATCGATAGATAGATGAGAACAAGCTCAGCGGATGACAAAAAGCTGCTCTGAGCTACAACCGCTGGCATGGTATCTGCACTTTGTAGCCTTCCTCATTGGATATTGGATATATCTCACTTGTGATTCTTATCCTCGAAACTGACAGTGACATTTCCAGATAGATATCTTTCTCATTTCTCAACAAGTGAACCAATTTTGAAGCATCTTTGAATATTTCTTCAAGTTTTCCCCATTACTCTGTTCAACAAATGCTCTGTTTTCGAAGAATGTTACATTTTCCTGAATTGCAGTCTTCAGCTGCACGCAATATGATATGTAATTTGTTTAGATTCTGAATCCTACCGAAACATAGCTGCGGACCATCTTGATGGAAAATTAAAACCAAGTCTAAGATAATATCTTAAGGAACCTAATTGGAAGGACTGTCAAATCATGGTAACTGAAATAGTTATGAGCTTATCATGATCATGTTTACAGATAGTCAAATGCTAGCGGAGGTAGATAGGAGAGGACAGGCTATCTTATATTTTGCAAACTTTTCTATTTTTTTGGTTAACACGCAAGTTATCCTCGTATATGAGATCAATTTTTTTTTGTGATAAAAATAATAAATGATAAATTTTCTTAAAAAAGGTGTTTTTAAAAATTAAATTCAAGATTCATAATTTAATCCTTTCATTAACTTCTCGTTCTGGTGGTTTTTTTCCCCTTTTACTAATGGTGTTTTAAATAATTTACGCGCATTTCAATTGATTTATCTTTTCAAAATTAAAAGTTTTCTTACAATCTTTTTATATTTGATACGCACATCACAACTTGCTTAAATTGATTCCGTATATTTTAAACTAGTGAAATCGGTTTTAAATAAATTATACTATGTTGGAGGACATGGAAGAATCATGAAAATATATACATATAGATATACAACTCTATATTTTTTTGCTATCATTTAATTATCTATGGAATAATGAAAAAGAAAGTTCTAATCTTATTAAAGGTTAGTTTGTGACTAAAAATTATCTATGAAATAATGGAAAAAAAAATGTTCTAATCTTATTAAAGGTTAGTTTGTGTCAAAAATTATTTTAAACCGTCATACTTCAGGCTCGGAGTGAAATGGTGATAAATTCTCTGACCAACAGAAAGGTTAGTTTGCCTAACCAATTGCCAAGAGCATATGCAATAACCAGGCAGTTAGATCCCCCGTACGCCACCTTAACTTTCAATTCAAAGAATCCCAACTTCTAGATGTCACACGTCATTGCTCAAATCACACACTGCCAAAAAAATCAATTCTTGATTCTTCATTTCTTCTCCTCTATATATATTGATCATATTTAATATACCAAAATAGACACTTTGTTGCTTCAACAGGCCACCTTACGTGATAGACCTCTCCTTTACCATGTCATTGCCAAACATATCATGGGACAGCCTTAACCATATGCAAAACAAGAAGATATCATCATATAAGTCGGTTTATTATTTAAGAAATTTTATTTTTCATCATATTTAAAATTCGAATCTAATACGTTACATTAAATAAATATTTATATTATTGTGCAAAAAGAATATCATCATAGCAAACCACTCATTTATAAATTTCAATTAGATATTTGTACATTAAATAAATTATCATTCATTACAAAAAAAAAAAAAAAGGAAACATGTCATCGTACGAACCCATATATTGCTAAACTCCAACCCGATAGGCATGAGTTCAACAGTGATAGATAAGATTTTAAGCGAAAGGAAAAGGATTAATGCTGATATGGATTTCAGCGAGCTCAAAAGAAAATTCAACTTCAAAAGTAGGACCGAATCACAATTAAATAAAAGAGATCAGATTTTTTAGATAACGTACTAAGAGAGATACTTAAATACTCAACGCTTTCTTAGGGATAAGAACTTACTCTTAAGCATAATCACACAGCAACAAGCAGCTACTTATTCTAATCACTATCACTATAATATAATAATTCACCAGTTTTACTACACATGATAAAATCTGTCGAAGATAAGTTTCCCGTTATGAATCCATAATTTTGGACATGCTGTATTATGTGTATCAAGCGTAACGGATTTGTGGAGGAATTGATTGCGCCCAATGTAATTACAGCCTGCTCATCTTAACAGGCCCCATCTCTTTGGCTTTGGACCTCAGCACATGCTTCAGTATCTTCCCTGTTGCAGTCTTTGGTAATGGCCCAAAAACCACTGACTTTGGGACCCAATAAGCAGGCATTTTGGACCTGCAGAACTTGATAACATCTTCAACCAAAGCCCTCTCATTGCTACGATCAACTCCTGGCTTTAATTCCACAAATGCACAAGGAGACTCGCCCCATTTCTCATCTGCCCTTGCAACCACAGAGACCTCATATACTGCAGGATGTGAATATAGAATATTTTCTATCTCAACACTACTGATATTTTCACCCCCAGAAATGATGATATCCTTTGATCTGTCTTTGACTTCTATGTATCCATCTGGATTCTTCACAGCAAGATCCCCCGAATGATACCATCCATTTGCGAAAGCTTCCTCGTTTGCTTTCGGGTTCTTCAAGTAGCCTTTCATCACAAGATTCCCCCGCATCACTATCTCTCCAACAGTTTTTCCATCAGCAGGGACAGGCTGCATTGTTTTTGTGTCCACAACATCTAGGCCTTCCAAGCCGATAAATCGAACACCTTGCCTTGAATTAAGTCTTGCTTGGGTTTCCCGGGGAAGTGAGTCCCATTCAGGCTTCCAGGCACATACGGTGGAGGGGCCAAAGGTTTCTGAGAGGCCGTAAGTGTGGGTAACACGGAAGCCTCGTTCTGATATGGCAGCAATAACAGAAGGAGGAGGAGGTGCCCCGGCTGTGTCAACATGAACAACATGTGGCAGGGGGAGGATTTCTTCTGGCTTGGCGTTTACAATTGTGTTGAGCACTACTGGTGCTGCACAAAAATGAGTCACTTTGTATTTCGCAATTGCTTCATAAACTGCCTTAGCTGTAACCTGCAGAAATTCACAAAGACAGATCAAAGAATGTAGATGTCTAGATTCTAGAGCAACCAAGAAACTATCAGTTCCCTTGATAGGATATTAGTGTATTTCTGACTGGTTTCACTTAATAAATGATAAAATTTAATATTTCAACCCAAATATAAGAAAAATTAACACGTTATCTTTAAAATCACCCAAAGTATAGCCATGTTCATAGTATTAAGTTTGATATAAACCAACTTCAAAGGTTCATCAGTCATATCTACTAAATGGGACCTTAATTTGTAAGTAAAAGAATTAATTATGTCATCTAAATCACCCAAGAATTTTACAAAGATCAACAAGACATGTGAAGCATATTATCTAAGAAGGATAACAAGTTAACAACAATGTGTTTGATTGGCCAACAGCCACAGGATCTGTTGGTAGAGAGCCCGGCCCATTTGCACCAGAAGAAGGGGTTTCACCCCAGTTCCCTGCATACCAAAATTTGTTTTATTGACTCTAAATAAATGCAGAGAACATTAGCTGAATTCATAGTTTACCTGGCGAAGGCATATGTTTGTCCCACAAAGAGCTGCAAGTGTCCAAGTAAAGCACCAACCATTGCAGTGAAACATGGGAAGAGTCCAAAGATACACAGCTCCTTCATTCATTCCCCACATAAGAGCATCACTTAGAGACATAAGATATGCCCCCCGATGGTGCAATACTACACCCTTTGGACTAGCAGTTGTACCGGATGTATAATTCAAAGAAATGCTCTGCCACTCATCCTCTGGTGGTTTCCACGAGAATTCAGGATCTCCACTTTCAAGGAATTTCTCGTATTCAATGGCTCCTTTGCCTAGAGCCTCCCTTAGTGCCTTAGGATCACAGTGTTCATCACCTATAACAACCAAAACTGGGGGCTTAAAGTTTTCGCTTTTCTCAGCCCAAATTTTCAAAGCTTCTTCTGCCACAGAGAAGAAATCTTGATCAACTATCACAGCAGCTGCCATTGAGTGACCAAGAAGGAAAGCTATAGTTGATGCATTTAGCCGGGTATTGACAGGATTCAATACAGCTCCTGCCATTGGAATTCCGAAATGAGCCTCATAAAGGGCTGGAATGTTAGGTGCAATGACTGCCACCTGTTGACAGTTAAGAGAAATCCACTAATTTAGATATGAATATCTCTCCATATATATATGCAACTGGAAACCCATTTTTGCTTCACTAGAAAAATAATCAACACGAACCATTTTATGCAATAAGTTGCAGCCAGAAGAGCATAAATAAGCAAACTGAACACTAAATTGTATTGATCTACAGCCATTACAGAAGCCTATCAATATCAGAGTTCTACCAAGGAAGGAAAACAACATGATCCGACTCACTTTCTTTTCCCCCTTGATTAAAACGATTTGCAGTCAGTGTTTTAAACATTAAAGGACGCGAATGAGTAGTAATTCCAATCTGTTTCCCCCAGATGCATCAGAAAGGTAGTACGGAGAACAACTAATGATTTTATTTACCTCAAGAATGAATGAATTATCGAATCCAGACACCATACTAGATCAGACAGAATTCATGAACTATATATGAATCAAGCTCCGCAAATGTAAAAAAATATCATACAGTCTGTCAAATTTTCCATGACAAGGCAGTACTTTTTATCAGCACTGCAGAGACCATAGCACGGAGCAATTTGTATGACATGCCCCCTTTTTTCTTCAGTTATGCTTGAACTTATAAATATATCAAACTAGAGGCAGAATCAGAACTATACTTTTCATATTTTTCCGTCTAAAATTTGACAGATATTTTGTAATTGACAACCTTTCTCTCTCAACACGGAATAACATGTGTGACATTTCATCAATCATATCATCCTATGTAGACATCAATTGATGCCGGGTTCCATCTTAATTATGAAGTTGAGCCAACATGTTATGATCAGGAACTACTATATTAAATTTATAAATTCAAACAATTTACGTTTTTTCTTGTTTATTTATTTTTTTTAGGAATGGTCAATCATCCCAAGAACTTATTAAAAAAATTAAAAAAAAAAAACAAACACAAACAGCAAAAAGCCATCTCCATAGAACGACTTTGACCTAGCTCACACCAGCAAAAAGAAGTAAAAATTTCAACTTCTTAGTAAAACACTCTGGCGATGATTTATTTTCAACATCTGAACTTCAAGCAAAGTGCATCAGAGATCAAAGCAAAAAAATATAATTTTCTTCCATTACTGGAAAACAGAGCATCAAGCTTAAAACTCATTCTCAGAGTAAAAAACTGGAAACATAAACGGAGCTAGATGCCAATCGGAAGGATTACCGTGCTTCCAAGACTGATGGAACGGTTAGAAAGAGCAGAAGCCAAACGACGGCAACGCTGGTAAGTCTGCTGCCACGTGTACTGAAGCGCGCCGTGGACAACCGCTTTTCTAGTCGGGTGCACCAGAGCCGCCCTCTCCAGAAACAACAACGGCGTCAAGGCTGTGTAGTTCGCCGCATTCTTCGGCAGATCGTCTATGTCTCGCCCCACCGCCATCATCCGTGTACCTCTCTCCCCTAATATATGAGAAAAACAAACACTAACGTAAAGAGAGAAGTAGAAAACAAGAACGATGAAAAGGGGTGCTGAGTATTTATACCGTAAGACTAATAGTAGTTTTGTGATCTGGCGGCTGATAATGGTTGACAATTGTGAATTGTATTTTTCTTTGTTCTTTGAAAATGTAAATTTCCTGGGTTTCTGTGCATTTTACTGTCCAGAGCTGCTTGCAATCTGTTGGCAATTTTTGGTAAATTTTTCCATTTCCAAATTGCAGTACTAGCAAATCAGTATTTGCTTCTTACCAAAATAATAAAGATAAATAAATTTGCTCAATTGTATTTTATGTCAATCTTTCATCCATTCATGCATTTTGATTCAGGTCCTCATAGATTTTGGTGACTGACTTGTTTTTTGCAACTTTGGTTTGAGATTGGTGGCAATTCGGCGCCAAGGTTGCCGTAAGGATTACTTTCCACCGTGATGCAAAATAATATTAATATTTAGTATAATATAATATAATTAAGAGTAGACATATTCTTCAAATTTCATTATTATTTCATAATTAATATTATTAATTTTTTATTTCTATATTTATTATAATTATTCATGCCTTAAAATTTTCCCTGTAAATATTCATTCCTCAAATTTTAACAATATTACTAATTACTAAGTATAATTATAATAAATATAAAAATAAAAAATTAATAATATTATGAAATTTAAGGATGTAATAATTATCAATGAGAGACTAAATATTAAAATTACACTTTAATTCATTAATTATTGAGAATTGTAACTAGACCTATGACTCATATTAATACAATTATTCAATTCAAAATATTTTTATATTATTTTATAATTTTTCATATAAAAATAATTTTTTTAAAAATAACTTTATATTTATGTTTATATTTAATATAAATTTCGTAAATTAACTATATTGCAAATATTTCATTTGGTGCATGTTATATGTATGGTATTAACTATATATTTGTTGTGAGGAGAAATTTCCAACTAACTGCATATTTGTTATTATCTTTTTTTTTATAATTAAATATAGTTGATTCTTAATGGTGGTTAAACATAATAATCAATTTAGGTATTTTTGGATAAATATCAATATTATTTATTATTTAACTTAATTTTAATATATGATAAAAACTATCTTTTGAAAAGTCATTATTTTTATGATGCCACATTAATATTTTTCTATTCGATTTTTTTCTCAATTATATTGACTGAATGGAATTTGAATTTTGAAGATGACGTTTACTAAAAAAATTATCAATATTTTAATTTTTAGTAAAGTTCCCCACCTAATCTCTCACCAAAAAATTTAAAAACTTACTTTATGTTATGAATATTTGTAATTAAATGTGAATGTATATAAATTAAATATTATATTCTTAGTATGGTCTATTATTAAATTCTAATAGATTTCCATTTTTTTTGAGCCATTATTACAAAATTATAATATTTATCTATCTATTCCTTAAATATATATTGGAAGAATTATTTTATGTATAATTAAATAAAATATTTTCCTTCTCATAATTCTCCTTCATTTTTTCTATATATTTCTTTATTTCTTTGGTTATTTTTTTTAATACTGATATTTTTTCTATAATACTTCGCACCTATTCCTTCCTTCTTTGTTAAATTTAAAATTTGAAGTCATCGTTTATTCATTCTTTTTTTTTAAATAAACATAAAAATTAAAATCACGTTAGTTTCTATATTTTTTATTTATTTATTCAGAATTTTTATTTTTAATTTCAAATATTATTTCTTTGCCCGATCTCTTGCGGTAATTTTTTTTCCTTCTTTATTAATTTCATCTTCTTTGATCACAAGCAAAAATTTAATTCAATGTTACCATTTAACATGAAACATTTCAATATTAAACTATTGAAAACAATATTAACAATTGTTTTATATTTAAAATCTGTATAATTAAGTTTCAAATTTAATATATAATGCATATAAGAATTTTCTCTCGCAAAGTATTGCTTGTATGATTTAAAAGTTAATATATTCATCACTTTTTTAATAATGATAAGAGTAATAATTTAGTTAATGGATATACGCAAAATCTTGAATTTGATCCCTAGATGTAACAAAAACAAAGAATAAAATTTTAAAAGTAATAAAGTGCTATCTCTACACTACTAAAGTGCCACCAAAATTAATATATTGATAACTTGCAAATAAGTTGTGTAATGGATATTATTTTATATTTATGATATCAAGGCAAATTTACCGTTATTATTACTAATTTTTTGACATGCACTCATATAGTTTAAAGTATAGTTTTTAAAATTGATTGGTTATTGAATTGGACCAAACATTAATTCATTAGTTTAACTATTAGTTTATTAGTTGAATTAATTTTAATTTTAAAAACATAAATTATATATATACACTAATAATATATATTTAAAGTAATAAAATACAATAATAATTTATATTAAAAATAATTATAAATTATAAATTTAATTGATATGAAATTATAGAGGTGTTACATCATAATTATTGTAAAATTATAAAAATTTTATTTTTTAAAAAAATTGAAAAAAGGGTCTAATCCACCAATTTTGGCCAATTTACTTCAATTTTAATTAATTCACACCAATTCTATCCAATTCCCATTAATTCATATGCATTTTTTGTCCAAAGGTCTTAATTGGACCAGTTCACCAACTAATTCACTTATTTATTTGTCTAACCAGTTGATTTAGTCTAATTTTCAAAACTATAATTTTAAGTTGGTGAAAAATGAATATTGTCTTTGGTAGTGCTTAAATAGTTTCAATTTTTAACTTTTATTCATTTATGTCTTCAAATATTAATTGATATAGAATTTATATTTATTTAGATAATTTTAAATGTAAAGAATAATTAAATTATTTTTAAATTATGAATTAAAATAATTAAAATTTTACATAGATAGTCTTTTTAAGCTTATGGTATATGAATTAAAAAAATTTTGTAAAAAATTAAGATAGAAAAAGAGATGAAAAGGGTTGTATGAGATAGGAAAAGAAGTAATTATAAATGATTGACAGAGAAGTTATATTTAAAAACTGAAAAATAGGGGAAGGAAAGAAAGAAAGAAACAATTTAGCAAGTAGTTTTTAAAAATTTTATTAAATTTTTTAAATCTAATAATTGAATTAAAATTATAGAATTATCTTTCTTTTTTTAAAAAAATTTTGAACATGTAGACATGAATTATTTATTTAGGAAATTGAAAAATGAAGTTGATCCCATTTCAATCCTTTTTCTATTGATATAGGTTTTTGGCCCATTTAACATAATTATATTCATACCTTTTAAAAAATATATATTTATAATAATCTCTTTATATATATATGCCCACCTTCTTTTCTTTCTATTTTGAATACATACTTATCTTTTTTGTTAATCAAAAATAAAAAAATGAGTATATTTTTAAAAATAAAGGGATATAAGTTGAATTGAGTAAATTTTTTTTTCAAAAAAGTGTAATTTTGTGAATGATATTAAAGTCATAACTCTATCCTTAAATTGTAAAGATAGTTAATAGTGAAATTAAGTTTTATGACTAATGATTCAAAATATTCACGTGCCGAAGAATCTCTCACGCCTGGCATTTAATTCGTATACTTGATGACTAGGTCCACCCTTCAAAAGATAGAGAATTTTGATGCGTATTTTTTATGGATTTACTTTGAACTTACGTGTTTAATTCTTCAAAAGCCCAAACCAAATCCAAATTTTACATAAAAGTCCCAATTTCTTAAGAATTTTACCCATCGTTTAACTATTCTTCTTGTACTTTGCCATCTTTCATTTACTTAAGAAAATATTAATATAAAAACTAAAAGAAACTACCAAATTAATATCTAAAAAATTAAAAAGAAGTTAAATTAATACTTAAAGATGTTTTAAAATTAATTTAATATCAATTTCAAAAATTTTACATCAATTTAAAATTCTAGCTACTAAATTTTACGTAATTCAGTTAAAATATTTGACTTAACATCATTTTAAGAGCCGTTTGATTGATAAAAAGTTTGACAACCTTATATTATTTTGGTAATTTCTATTTGTAATGATCAATAATGTAATTTTCTTATCTTTTAGAAATTATTATTTATTTCTTATTATTCTTTTATTATGTGTATTTATCAATAAAATTTTGATAAAAATAATAAAACACACAGATTTATTGGGTAACTACTTTAATTTTTTATTTTTAAAAAATTACTTTAATTTTTTACAATTACGAAAAGAAATTACAAGTTTAAGAAAAATTATGAAACAAAAGATATAAGGCATATCACTTTAAAAAAAATAATGAAAATTTGTCAATATTTCTAAATCTTTTGTATTATAATTATAAAGAGTATAATAATTATTTTATTAGCAATTTTTAAATTATTCAAAGTTAAATTAAATGAAATATAAAAATTAATTTCTAAAAAGTAACACTTCCTAAATTTTAATCAGATAACTTCAAACACAAAAGAAATTGCTTTACGTAAAATTTAACTTTATGCAACAATTTACTTTTTATATCAATCAAACAACTCCTTAATGTACCAACTATTTTAAATGATAACAGAATTTATAAAAACAGTGAAAAAAATTAAGTGGTTATAATTTATAAGTTTGGGCAGGAAAAGAGCTTGAAGTTTTTGACATTTTATATAGATTTCTACCCGTATGTAGCCCTTTTTAATAATAATTCTGCAATCAAATTTGATTTTCATGTCAACTGAATTTTATTAAACATATACTGTGTATATAATTTTATAACAAAAATAATATAGTTAAATTATTATAAATTTTATAAACTTAATATTAAAATATCTTCTAGTATTAAACTAACACCTAATCTTTCAATGATTTACCATTTGCTTTCATAATTAAGTTGCCAGATTCCGGATAAAGTCATTTAACAGCAAAACGGGGTTAACATAGCCCCCACTAGGTCCCAGCATCAGGAGGCTCCATAGATTAGGTCCCCACCATCAGCGGACTACGTAAATTAGATTGAGTTAAATTTTATTTTAAATAGACTAAATCTATGTTTAAAATATTGATTTGAGTTGGTATATTAATTTATATAAAATCAAAATTTAGGCTAAATCCAATTTATTAAAAAAACCTAATTTAGTATATTAATTTATTTAAAAATCTTATTATATAAATAAACTATTAAATATGTCAATAATTAAAACTTTTTTCCAAACTTAAGATTATCTGCTTACTCAATTAGATTTATATATATAAATATATACATTAAAATATTATATATAATATATGTATAATTTATATATATGATATTATTTATGAATATGAGTTTACGAGTCATGTACAAAAAAATAAATTTGACTTATTTATTAATATTAATCTGATTTATTTAAATAAATAAATTGAGTAAGGTTATAGGTCACTAATAAATTATTCGACTTACTTGCATCAATACCAACCAGAAAGGATAAACATGAAAGATCAGGGTATAACTTTGAAGTAAAGGTGGCAAAAGAAATGGTTAAAACCATTTTCTTAATCGACCAACAATAACTACTATTATTATTTTTCTCAACTGAAACTGACTAATTATTAAACTTTATTTGAATTTAATCAATAATTTCACATTCAATCTATTAAAGTTGGTTGCCAATGAGTTAAAATTTAAAACAATTATGGTACTATAGTATTGTGTTTCATTATAAATTTAACGGCCAAAATTGGCTTAAAAAACACCTAATAACAATAATTTCATGAGTGAAAAATAAGAAGCACTTTTAACATTAAATTAGAAATAAAATTATTAAAAATAAAATACGAACCTTCATTCAAACATAATTTGATATTAACACTTACTCATTCATATATAGAGTTTAAACATATAGTCAAATATATATATATATATATATATATATATATATATATATATATATATATATATATATATATAATGTAAAAGTTCAAAACCCCTTGACCAATCAATCAAATTTAATGTAGTTAAGTGCCTCTTAATCGGCATTAACAAATCAATCAAATTTTACAATTCTTTTTATTAGTTTCAATTAATGTTAGTATATTAACCACTCTTAACTAGGGATAATAATGAGGTGAAGTGGAAGTAGATCTACCTTAAACTATCCCACTTTACACTGCTCTATCATCTATCTTGCTCCGTAAGATAGGAAAAGTTAAAACACCACTCTCACGATCTAAAGGGCACTAATATCTCGTAAGAAAATTTATAAAATTGAAAAAAATTAATAAAAATTTTAAATTTATATAGTTGAAATTTAAATATAAGTAACACATAGTATTTTATATCTAAAAATACATATAATTTAATCAACAAAATACAATAATTAAGATGATAATAACCTTTTTTATTTTTTTTATTTTTTCTCAATTTTTATATAATAATTAATTTAACAATAAAATTATTAAAAAATTTCATATAACATATATATCATTTGTATAAATACAATTATAACATTAAATATGTGGAGCTCCATGCGTAAATTACACTAATATTGTCTCCATATCCTACGGATTAAAAATTTGTCCCACCTTACCCTTCAAGACAAATTTTCCAATCATATCTATGCCTTGTTGAGGCAAAAATTGTGAGACAACCATTCATTCCAAAATTTTGTCATCTCTACTCTTAACCAACCAATATTAAGTTCACTCAATTGATTAAGGAAAATAACTTCTAATCATCAAATTTTACAAGATTGTGCCGAAGCTTTAATAATACAACAGTACTCTATTATTTTGGAAATTCTACTCCTTATTATATAGGAGTTTGAATTTAAGATTTTATATATGTAAATTAAAATAATAATCACTTGTATATTAAAAAAAATCTTACAAGATTGTATAAAAATGATATACGCTATATGTATTATATGAATAAATATATGCGTGTTGGATCGTTTATTTATTGCAATTACATGAAACAGTTTTTGTTGTTCATTACGATTATCTATTAAAAAAAAAGATTTTCGAAAATTTTAAATCAATTAAAGTATGAGAAAAATACCTGCCTCCCTTATAATTTATTAAAATTACGTAAACTTTCATTTTAGTTTCAAAATCTTTTTATATATTCTTCTACGTGACAATGTTTCATCCAAATTTTCTCTTAAAATATTGACACTTCTCCTCACACGATGTGTCAACGGAGAAATTAAGGTATGTAGTGAAGCCTTCATGAACAATCAATATCTTAAAATTTCTGGAGACATCGTTTTTGGCTCACGCTGTATATTTCTCACTCCTATCAAGCAATATTTTCAAACATAAAATAAATTCATTTATAGTCAGTTTTTTTTTTAAAAAATAATTACTAATTAATCATAGTCAAAATCAGTTACTTACGTTATTGCAAGTATTATGGCATTCAATTCGGTAGAAGTCGAAGATGCCTGCATTTTTCTTAAATTTTTTCCGTTTATTTTGATAAAAAAAATATTTTTATGAGAATATAGTGATAAAAATTTAAATTGGTGAAAAATGACTTAAATGTTTAATATAAAATGTAAAGAATTTAATAAAAAATAATTTTTCTCTTTTAAAAAGGTTATTTTCTTCCACTTCTATATCTCTAAATTTTATATTTTTTATCACAAATTATTAAAATATACAGTACTCTTTTAATTATATATAAAAAGAAATCTTCTTATAAAAAATATCTTTCAAAAAACCAAACGCAACTTCTTAAGTTTTAAACATCATTCTACAATGTTTCTACCAAAAAAAAAAAAACATCATTCTACAATGGAAATTGATAATGTCATTTGCAGAGTACCGAGGGCCCTTGTGTTCAAATACGACAAATTTTATTCTTGCAGAGCCTCATATTTCTTTCAACAGAATCTAAAATTTCACTCATAAAGAATTAGTTTAATGGAGAATACATCGATTTAACTCCCCAAAAGTATATAATATATTTTAAAAAATAAAGTAAAGTATTATAATTTTTTGATAAAAATAAAAAATTACATAGATAATAATTTATAAAAAATAATTTTTAAATTTATTATTCACACTTTTTATTTTTTTATTAAGGATTATGATATCTTATTTTATTTTCTGAAGTATATCTTACATTTAAAAAAAGCTTGATTTATAATATATTTCCATACAAACGATTTTTTTTAAGAGATAAAAAGGTTATTTGATCTTCTAATTCTCAGAGATATGGCCCACGCTAATCTATTTTAAGATTTAAAATTGAAATCATAATGAAAATTATTATTTTTTAAAATCAATATTTACTGATCTCCTTTTCAGAAGGAAGGATTTCAATCATGTTGTTAATTGTTGCCGCACAGGAAGACCCTCGGTCAATTTTATGGATCCATTGCACCTAGTTGTCAAGTTGATACAACCTATCAATTATGGTTGATTATGGATCCATTGCACCTAGTTGTCAAGTTGAGACAAGCCATCAATTATGGTTGATTTGTATGGCTGGAAGCTCCTTTTTTCTAAAAAAAAATAGAATATTATATTTAAGTTTTATGAAAAAAAATTATTATTGCCCTCAAAAAAGGTATTGATTTTAAATTAATTAGAAATTTAATATAATTTGCAAGATCTCTTTGAAAAAAAAAGAAAAGAAATTGATGCAAGCTCCCAGTGAATGCAAAACCAAAATTTTAAGAGAGGATGGTGTACAGAAGTTGAACAACTTTTCTCTCTTTTCATGCTCTATAATTCTCTCCATTTTCGTGTCTCATGCAAAGGAATGAATCTCCATGAGTATTTTGGAGAATGTTAAAAAAATGTTAACAAAAAAATATAAATTTTAAAATTAAAAGTTATAAATTTATACATAATTACTAATTATTAATTAAAAAATCTTAAATATTAGTAAATAAAGAGGAAAAACCTAAATATAAATATTATAATTCATACGCAATTAACATAATGTTGTAATAATAGGTCAAAAGTTATACATAATTAATTTAAACAATTTAAAACTTAAAAAAATTGATATATAATCAACAAAATATTTTTTTTTTTAACTTTCATTGTCACCCATGAGATCTTAATATGTTTTTAATTTTTTTTAAGATTAAATTACTAAACTGGCCTAAAATATTAAATATTATATATATACATTAATGAATAAGATAAAAAATATAATAATTTCATAATTATAAAATTTCATGGGATAAGAAAATGTTTTATTGTTTTATTCCTAATATTTTGCTTAGAATGAAAACTCACCTCATGCTTTACCTTACGAAATAAAAATTTATACTATCTTCAAGCTCCATCGGGATAATTCCTATATTAGGGTGCTTAATGGATCTTAATCCTTTAAGCTTTTGTAGATTGGTCCATGAATTTTTTATGAACCAAACTTACTAAAAATAAGTTTTAAAAAAAAAGGTCTAAACAAGTTGGATCTTTTACACAAACCAGCTACCATTTTGAAGTAAAAGAAGCCAATCTGATAGGCTTGCAATACAAATTGAACTAATTAAAATGAGCCCACTTAGAATATAAGTTTTAATAGATTGGAACTAAATAGATTGAACCCACACAAACTTAGCCTTGATTCAATCTGTCAAACCCATTAAACAACCCTATTCTTGTAAGGCATTGCAAAATCAATGCATTTTGCCATCTCTAATGGATGAATGATAAAAAAAATACTTATACATAAAGAGGTCATTTGATTCACAAAAGTAATATGGAAAGTGTGACTTTTTAAAAAATAAAAAATATTTGAATTATTTGATTACTTATTAATTATTAAAATGGAGGAATCACAAGTCATAGGAATTGCCCACACCTTTCCTCTATAAGAAGAACTTTCCATATCTTTTATAAATAGAAATACAAAACTACTCCTACTTAATTAACTAATGATCATTTTAATATTTTATCGTCACCATTTGAAAATTATGATAAATATAATTTATTAATTATAAAATATAAATATATTTATATAAATATAATTATTAATTATATAAAATATAGTAATTTTATTAATTATACAATAAAAATAAATATTAAATTTTATATCATAAATATTATTTTAATAGAAATTTAATTCTAAATATAATTATATTATATATCTATTATATGATTATTTATTATCTTAAATTTGTTATCCTTATTATTTATTATTTTAATATTCAATTATAAAAAAAATTATATTTGACATCTATTTTATATAAATTTGATAGAATTAATTATTTATTTATTATATTAATTATTTAAATGTTATTTTTCATTTGAATTATATGTTATTTTAATTATATTAAAATAATTTAAGACATATATAAGACATCTTAATTTTATTATATAAACATATTTTACATTTTTATAATAAATTAAAAATAATAATTTATAATTAAATTTTTTTAATGAAAATAGAGATTAAAAATATAATTTAAAAAATTAAAAATAATTAAAATTTATCAATTTTTATTATTTTTATATTATAATTTTGAAGGGTGTATTAAATATTTGTATAATATTCCCAAGGAAATTTAGAATTAAATCAAGTAGAATATAGTAAGTTAATTTTTAAAAAGTATCAATTTCTTGATTTCAACTAAATAATTTTAAATACTTACCGGAAAGTTATAAAGGAATTTGTTTAGTTTAACTTCTCAAATAACTTACTTTATATATAAATCAAATGATTCCAAGATTCATATATTATAATAAAATATTTAAATTAATATTTTAGATATTGAATTAATTGGCATTAAATTGTTGATAGTAATTTTTATAATTTAAATTTATTCATTAAAGTACTCATCAAATAGTTATAATAATAATAATTTAATGTAATACATTAAATTTGCATCAGAATTTCTGTTGTTTAGGCTCATCTGGGCTTAACATTGAGATATGAAATTAGGACGCCAAATATGTGACAATCTGGTTTGTTTTGTAAGTTTGCAATTAGTTAATTTTGTTGAATAACTACTTAAGAATAAAACAAATGGTTCTTTGAAAGAAAATTCCTAAAAATGGTAAATAACTAAAATAGAGAACAAGATCATTTTTAATTTCTTTTATTCTACTTCATTTCCATTTTTACTCGGAAATAAACCACAGTTGTTAATATATATGCATAGAGTTAGTCAAAAGAGGAAAATGAATCAAATGGGAGGATTATATTAGATACATAGAAAATTAAAGATCATTTAATGGACAACATTAATATTGTTGGCAAGAGAAATATTTTTATATTCTAATTATATATACAGTGTGTGTTGTTATTCTCATTTAAAATAAAGAAATTTATGTAAAATATAATTTCTAACACATAAAAATATAATAAAAATGATATAAACAATAAAATTAACAATTATGTTTTTTAAGTGAGAGCACAGCCAGTTTATAGTATTTTCCTATTGGCAAATATGATTGAAAAATCATAAGTATCTAGCTCAAGAGCGTATCTTACATAAGAATTTTATCTTTTTTCACATTTTGAATTTAATTTCAGAATCTTGTATATATGTGAAAGTGAGAGCACAGCCAGTTTAAACACATTGATTATTTAAAGAAAATGAACTGATTTTTTTATTGGATTGACAGGTTTAAATTGCATTATTGTGAAAGTGTAAAGATTCAATTGCACCTTCTAGAATTATAAGATATTTTTTTGCACAAGAAGCAAAACAAAGGAGGGTTATGTATGTTTTATCGTTTTATTAAAGGGATAGCCAGATTTTCTTCCTGCAAAAAGTATTAAATTTAAAATTCACAGAAGATTTATGTCCACCCCCTGTTAAAATAATCATTAATTCCTTAGGTTATATTTGGAGGGGGAATTTAAAAATTTTAAAGAATTTAAAATGCCCGAATTTATATTGACTACATTTCCATTTTCTTTATTTTGATAATTATTTTCTTGGATAACTTTTTTGTCTTGAAAAATTTTTTTACTTCTTTAACTTCACAAACTTTAAAAAGAAGAACAAAAATGCGTTACTAAGTATCAATTTTACAATTTCAATTTTTTTAAGTAATGAGTGATTGATAAGAATACACTACTTTACTTATAATACTAATACCAATATTAACTTTTAACATATATGATACATATTTCAATTGTTTTCTTATTAATATAACACCTAAATGTTACAACAAAATTAAATCATAACAAACTTTACCAATATATGTTACATATTTTTTTTAAAAAAAAAAGCAGTTACACGAGGAGCTGAGGTTACTAAGAATAAGTATTGCATAAAATTTTAAAGAGTTTAAATTTGGTTTACTGGCAATATAAAAATTTTTTACACTGAATAAAAAAATAATATTTTATTAAAAAGTAACTAAATTTTTTTGTTAATAGTAAAATACTTTTAACAATTTTTTAATGATAAGACATTACATAGGTGAGTAATAGTGTAAAATTGATTTGTACAAGTGAATGAAATTTAAATATAATTTTAAATGACTGCAATTAAAATATATTAATTTTGAAATTCAGAATTGATCGAGTGTGCCAAACTTTAGCAACTAAGGCAATCCACTTTGATTACTATTGGCCAACATTAGGAAGCAGCACTAAACAATTAGTTTGGAAATGCGACAGCTGCCAGAGAAATAGGAAATTTTTTGAAAAACCAATGATTAACCAGCAATCAATTACTTGTCCACAATCATTTGCACAGCGGGGGATAGACTTCGTCGGAGTGTTCCTAAAGGTCCTGGGACAAAGAAATTTCCTATTTGTTGCCGTCGAATATTTTGCAAAGTGGGTTAAAGCTGAACCTCTGGCAATAATCACTGCTCAAAATACTTGAAAATTCTTATGGCAAGCAATAATCTGCAGATGAAAAAAGTCACAAAACCCTTTAGATCCCGAAATATACACAAGTAACTAATCATTTGTATCATGGAGTTCAGCCCTCCAAAAGCAGTGGTATTAGACAATGGGACGGAGCTCACTAGCAAGGAATTCACAAACTTCTGTCAAAGTTATAAGCAAACAACTTTAATAGAATATCCTACTTGTTGAAAGTAGTCTTGAGCATTTAATAATTCGATCAAATAAAAAATCTTGATAAAAAAACCTTGCTAACATCTATCTTTGGTAGAACAGTTGGGGAATACAACAAACGTTTTGCTTAGTCAAACACCCGTAAAGCAACGGACAAGCAGAGCTTGCAAACCAGATCATTTTGGATGGTCTAAGGAGAAGGCTAGAAGAAGCAAAAGGAAACTAGACGGAGGAACTACCGAGCATGCTTTGATCCTATCGCATGACTCCTCAAACAACAACGTAAGAGTCATTGTTCAAATTAACCTACGGAGCAGAGGCAATGATGCTGGTGGAAATTGGAGAAATATCCAAACGCAGGGTAACATATGAAGAAGAAAACAACAATGAAAGAAAAAGGGAAGAATTAGAATTGTCAGAAGAAATTCATGCAAATTCTCAGATAAAAATGGCAGAATATAAGAACAACCTAATAAAGTTTCATAATAAGAGAGTTAAGCTAAGAGCACTTAAAGAAAGTGACTTGGTCCTCAAAAAGACTGAGGGAGCTCGGGAAAACAGCTAGGAAAGCAAGTTAGCACCAATTTGGGGGGCATATCGTCTTGATATAATAGAAGGCAAATCATTACCCAGAACTGGGAATATTTCCCACCTTAAACCATATTTTACAAATGTATAAATGGGGGAAATGATGGGAAGTTTTTAATCGCAAAATGATTTCTCTACTTTACAAACAGATCAGAGCAGTCCCCTTGAACAAAAAATAATTTGGCCAGTCCCCTTGAATGTATGTGCTAAAGCAGTCCCCTCAGACGTAAATGCCTGAGCAGTCCCCTTGACCAAAAATGCTCTGAGCAATCCTTTTAGACGTGCATGCCCAGCAGCCCCCTCAAACGTATCATTTTGGGAAATCTCCTCAGATAAACACCCTAAGCAACTAAAAAGATAATGGATTTTATACTTAAACGCATTCATCGTAAAATATTAAAAGTTAAAAACTTAGTCATAACTACATTGTATCTTGACCGCAAAAAAGTACAAACAACAAAACAGTAACTAGAAAGCAATTAAGTATCAGCAACTTCTTCCTCTTTTTCATCCAATAGGATCATGTCGTCGGTAGAGAACTTGGATATATCCTCCAGCACCCCAGGATACTGATGTCTTATCTGCGTTTGTGCCTCTTTGAAGCCTCTCAAATACATTTCAAAGGTAGTGGCATCAAAGTCATCAAGCTCACTCTGAATCTTCTGCCGAGTGGATTCACTTTCTTACAGCTGCGATTCGCAAGTAAAGAGTTGTTTCCTCAAAGTAGTCAATTCGACATCTAATCTTAACTTCTCACTCTCCAAACTTCATGTTCTCAAAGGAGGTCTCTAATTAGCATTTCCACTCAGACAGATACTCCAATGCTTTCTTCTTTTCAATTGCTCGAGCTTCAATGACTCCCGAATTCTCCTGACTCTGCTCCAAATCTTCCATAATCCGATCTAACTAAATTTGCAGATAGGAAGCAACTTCAAGATCCACATCTTTATACTTTAACAAGGTCTTCTCTTGCGCCTTTCAAAGGGAAGCCAAAGAAAGCATACTAGCAAAGCCACGAGCTAGGTTGGTGATTGCCATCTAAGTAGAGGTGGTAAATATGGCCTGCGGCCTTGCGGACCTGCTTGTGATCTTTTTGCAAGTTAAGCCTACTAAAAATAGGCCCACAAAAAAGGAGGCCTAAACAAGCCAAATTCATCGAGCTTTAGTCCACACAAATCAAATCTATATGAATCACGAATCAGTTCGCTAACCAATTTTTTTTAGTCAATAATATACCTAACCCATTGAAACCAACTCCCAACCCACTCCAATAGGGCAATGACCCAACCTAACCTATCTTAAATAAACCCACCTTACCTGGCCACCTAACCCCAATCAGTTAACCCAATTTGCTTATCTGAATACAAAATACTAAAGTTAAGTGAAATCTAATTCTTCCCCTCCACAGTCCAAACTCTAGACCCAAAATTCGACAATTCCCCTTTTCTAAATCTCAAATCCCATGTCTAATTGTCTTATTTGTCTAATTATCCCAACTCCCAAGTTAAATAGAGCTAGTTGTCCTTGTGTCACATAGTCATAGTGACATAGTGCAAAGAGAGAGAGACCAAAAGAAAGTTCAAGAGACAAAGCACTGTTAGGCACTGAACCGAGTTGCACATAGTAACATATTGTCATAGGGCTTCATCACATCATCATCAATGGACAACACAATAGCAGTTGCAATTGAGAGATTGAGAGAGTACCGCCACATCGCTGCAAGCTCTAACAAAATGTCAAAGACCGTCAACCTTACTAATTTTCTATTTTAGTTTGCTTACTTTCATTTTCATTTTTATTTCATTTCTATTCCAATAGAAAGGATAATTTTGGTAAATTTGTGAAGCCTAATCACATTAATATCATAGTTAACGATCTTATACTTATCCTATTGATTCTAATAGGTTATGTGTTCTTCATGCATGCTAAAAGGTTGACAAATTATTGTATAAATACCATCAGCTTTAAAAATATTTATAAGATTATTGAAAAGAAAAAAAAATTATTTTGTTATATCTTTTAGGAAAATGCCTTCAGATCCATTGATTATAATACCATCTAAAGGATGGTAGTTTTCTCCTTAATTGGGATCCTTATTATCGCCATATCTATTGATTTTATATATATAGTATATACTTAAAGTTCACTAGATTTATAAAAAAAAAATCATTTATAATATGTTGTTAAACAAACATAGTAAATTTGTTTACCTTTTTACATATTTTTATGATTTTTAAGTATATTTATAAATGTTAAAAAGTTCTATCATTGATTGCACGGGGTAAGCAAGGAGGAATAAATAAATCACATGATAAATACTATCTTAGCACTCAGTTGGAAATGTCAATTATAATCAATTTTCAATCTCTAATTTTTTTCACTTTATTTATACATGTCCTTCCTCAGACTCCCCCTATTTTACAACCATATAATTGTACAATCATTTTTTAATTATAGTTGACAATATGTGGGGTGGATAAACCTATAAGCATTGTAATTTAATTACCTTAACTTTAACAATTCAAGTTAAATTATACTTAGCATATTGTAATGATTTCATGTTGGTATTTTATTTTTGATGAATTCACATTTGTTTCCTAAATATTTCTCTATGTATAATTATAGACCATTAGTGTTTCCATATAAGTTTACAATCATGCATTTTTATTTGTAGTTGTACTTGGGATTTAGAGATCATGTTTGGGAATGAGCATGATGCTATTAATGTAGAGACTTTTAAAGAAAATATGAATTTTAATTTTAAACAGAAGAAGCTTATAAGTACATATGAATCTAAAATTGATGATAAGGATTATGAAGAAGAAGGCACTAAAATTAGTAAGCCTTAATCTAAAAAATATAGAAAAAAATACTTAATTATGTGGTAAGTTTTTCAAAAGGATGGAATAGATGAGAAAGGTAGAACTATGGCTAAATGTAAAAGGTGTGATGAGAGGTATATAGCGAGGGGCAATAAATATGGCATCTCAATTCTTAGTCATCACATGCAAAAGTGTAAAGAGGTTAAAGCTTTAAAATAAGAAGATCTTGGAAATATGCTAATCAATTATGAAAGAAAATTAAAAAGAAAAAAATTAGTCAAAATTTTTTTCAAGAATTAATAGCTATAGTAATTATAAAGCATGATTTTCCTTTCTCATATATGGAATATAATAGAGCTAGAAAAGTATAGAAGTACTTGAACAATAAAGTAAAATTTATTTCTTGGCATACTACTGCATCTAATGTGTGCAAAATGTATGTGAAAAATAAAAACAAATTGAAAAAATAATTAGCATAAATTCATGGTAAAATATGCCTTACTTATGACTTATAGACTGCAAGTTCTAATGAAGGATATTTCGTTTGACTGCTCATTATGTTCACTTAGAAAGGAAGCTCATTAGTAAAATCCAAAAGGAAGCTTATTAGTAAAATCCTTGCTTTTTGTAATATAAAAGTCCACATTTAGGGTTTGAATTGGAGGGTAAGGTAATAGAAATTTTAAATGAATGGGCAATAGAGAATAAGATCTTCTCTATGATATTAGATAATGCTGATAGCATGCAATCTATAGTGAAAGAATGATTTCGTTTATCTGATTCCTTACTTTGTGAGGGCGAGTTAATGTTATGCTCACATTTAAATTTAATTATTCAAGAATGATTGAAAGTAAGTTCAAGTTCCATTGCCACTAAAAAAATTAGAAAAAGTATTAAATATGTTAAGGTGTCAAAGGTTAGGATAAAGGCATTTGAAAAGTGCTTAAAAGAGACTCACCTTAATAAATCTGCATATTTAGTTTTAGATATGTCAACTAGATGAAACTCTACTTATTCAATACTTGAAAGTGGTTTAAAGTATAAATGTGTATTCTCTATGCTTGTTTGTTATGATTCAAATTACACATTTTGTACATTAAATGAGGAATGAATAAGGGAAGAGAAAATATATGAATTTTTTAAGCCCTTTTATGATATGATAAACTTGAAACTTAGTTCAAATTATTTAACTACTAACTTGTATTTTGCTCAAATTTGGAAAATTGAGTTATTTCTATTGAAAATTTTGAATGAGGAAAATAAAGTGTTAAAAGATATGGCTTTGCATATAAAGAAAAAATTTGACAAGTATTAGGGTGAATACAATATTTTATTTGCAATGGTGGTCATTCTTGATCCACGTGTGAAGTTCTCAATGTTAAAGCGTTACTTTTTTAAGATTAATCCTTATGGTTTTAGAGATAGGTTAAATGTGGTTAAGAATAAGCTTCATATGCTTTATGAAGAATATGCGAAGAATTCATTAATCTCATTAACTACTTAAGATTACCAAAGCCAACACTCCGAGAGCTCTTCAATACGAAGGGGTTTTAATTCAAATGCTGATGTAAGTTTAAACCTTTACATCTTATAAACTTATATTTTATAATATATCATGTATAAGGTTAATTTTAATTTCTTTTTATTATGTATTCTATGATGTGAAATGTGTAAATAGGTGTGGACTTCTTTAGTAGATGACAATAAGAATGATATGATCACAAGTTCAAAATCTCAATTGGAAGCATACTTGGATACACCAAAGCTTGATTTTTTAACTAATAAAGATTTGAATATCTTAAAATGGTGGAAAGATCATAATATTAGAAAACCCATCTTAGTTAATATGGCATGTGATTTAATAAGTATACCGATAATTATTGTGACATCCAAATTAACTTTTAGCGTTAAAGGTCGTGTATTGAATAAGAATAGGAGTCGTCCTCTTCCTAAAAAAATTCAAACTCTCCTTTGCACACAACACACATAGTTGGCTATATGATTTTTTCCTTGTGGTAATATTTTTAAATTTAAAAAATTATATTATTATTTTGTCTTATTTATAGATAGTACATTGAAAAATTAAGAATTTCATTATTCATTAATATGTAAGTTGGGAACATGAGGAAGAAGATGAAGATGGTGTAACAATTGATGATGCTTATGTATTGGAAGGATAACAAGCATATGTATAAGACTTGAATATTATATTATGCAATTGATTGGCTAAAGTTTGTTCCTTTCTCCTTTTATTTAGATCACTCATGGAATGTAGTAAAGGATTTAAAATTAAATTTTAAATCTAAACTAAATTTTAAATATAAATTAAAAATTATTAAACACATCAGTTGGTGAACTTTTAAGGGGAGTAATGATTAATTTATAGGTAGATGAGGAATCCCTGCAGACATAAGCATTTTGTTAGTAAACCTCCAATAAATAAGGTCTATGTTCAGTTCTCTTTGATGTATGTCTATTATGTAATTGTACAATAATTGAGAGTCATATATATATAAACAAATGAATTTTTTCAATTTTTATGCAAAAAGACTATATATTTGAATACATTTAAAACTAGATATCTTGTAAGAACATATCAAAGAAAGACCATTATAGGATATGACAACCCTTATGCATTATTACTGTTGAACATGAACACATCAAAGAAAGATCATTATAGGATATGACAACCCTTATGCATTATTAATGCTGAACATGAAATGAATAAATAGAGATTGGGACCTTTATTAGTGTTTGCAATGATGTATGGCTCGTAGATAGTAGATTTCCTATTCAAAGTATTATGGAAAGCTCAAGATGAAAATCTAAAAGTCAATGATATCTTTGTTAATGGCAAATGAGATTTTATCAACTTTAATGGCAAAAATTGAGTCCCTAGTAATTCACAAATAATCCTTATCTAAAGAAATGACTACTTCATAGCTAAAACAAAGAGAAGAGAATATGGTTGTGCACTTTGGCTGCTAAGTTACATTCAAGTTTTTATCTTTATGCTAAAACAATTTAAATATCATGAGCAATTATCCAAACAATAAAATTTTACATTCTTAACAAAAGCTTCTAATGAATACAACTAGAAAGAATGTTCAGCCAACATTACACTAGATAAACAGGACAAAAAACATGAAAGATAAAAATCCTAATAATGGCTCTAATGTATATAGTACATGGAGTTTCATAAAAAACCTACTTGGCATCTTTCATTTTCTTAGTAATTCTGTAACCATCAACCATACAAGCATGGTCACACTTAAATGGTTCAAGAGTAACTTACTGAATAGGCTTAAAGTTATTTGCTTTTAACTTGTTAACTTTATTGGCAAAAATTATAATTGTTAAAAGCTATAGTAGCTGTGAAAATGAATAATGATTATTCATAAATTTCTATACAAACTTAAACAAATTACATGCATAAATTAAATACTTCCAATTAATTTATCGATAGTTGAGTTTATTGTAAATTGTTCGATATAATGAATAAGTATTTAATCAAAGCCTTTGTTCAGATCCAATTTTGCCAAGCACACATACTTCTTAGATGAATCTTGTATGTATTATGCATATATAGGGAGTTAAATATAAGCTAAATTATTCTTTTTAGAGGATTGTGAGAATAAAGATGAAAAAGATATAGACATCAATTTTAAAAATTAAAATGCAAGTAAATATGGAACTTCAAGTTTAATGTTTCTTGCTTACCATAAAAAATTCTTTAAGCATTGAAATGTTTGAATTTTGTTATACTTTTATATATTGAATTTAAGATTTGGAATATGTTTTAGACAAATGGACATGTAATTTATATAACTTTATTATATTTTAATTAGTTAAATGAACTTTTTTGCCTAAATGTAAGGCTCTTATGATCTAAATAAATTATATAGGTAAATCTATTATTTTGGATTAAGGAAATATGAAAATACAAGCTGGTCCTATAGGCCCATGATGTAGATCAAACTAAAAAAAAATCCCATTTAGGATGTAGGCCTTAGTAGATTAGACGTAAACAAGTCGAGCCCACATCAGCTCTAGATCAGTTCAATTCGTCAAGCTTGTTTAGCACTTATACATCAACTTGCTACTATAAAGCTTGGAAATGAAAGCTTTACTTTTCTCATAATCCTTAAGTAATAACATCTGAGGTAATGTATAAGTTAAGCAGTCTACATCTTTATACTAAAAGCTATCAAGTTCCCCTGAGCTCATGCCCTTTTCCTAAAAGTAAATCCTCAAGCTGCTCTTTTGACTTAAGATAAACAAGATGTGAAGATATAACTCAGTCTTTAGACATAGCAAGCTTAGGTGTAAAAAACTGACTAAATGATTTCTTCCATTTATGAGAATGATCTAAACTCTGACTTTTCACTTGGATATCAGCAATATCATTCTCTAAATTATTTATGTTATCTAGGCTAGATGTCAACGACTCTGGAGCAACATTAAAAACAATATTCAAAGCATCTTTTAGAGCACCCAGCCTCTCAAAATCTATCTCTTTCATCTTAGCAGTTGGACTCTCATGACTAATGGAAGCACTTGAAGAACTTTCCATACCTTTCAAGGCAAAGTTTTCTTCTTTAAATGATTGTCTTTCATTATTTGAAAACGTGATTGATCCACTCAAATCATCTCCTTAATGGACTTCTCTTTGCCAAATTAGATATCTAAAAGAAAAGGGAAGACATTTATTTGTTATCAAATTTATATTATCACAAAGTAAGAATATACAAGACAAACGATAAAAAAAAGACATACTCAGTATAGTAAAGACATTTAATATATCAATACTTAGTCATTAAAGAATCAAGGTCTAGTTATCTACAGATTATGAATCTAGGTAATAGATTTTTAGATGTTTTACTTTTTCCTCCTATCTAATCAGATGAACTGTTACCCCATGGTCTTTAAGCCAAAAAAGGTATATCTTATTAACCATGCACACCTTAAAAAATAAAGAAAAATTATATTTTACCCCCTTCAACTATGTGATTATCGCATTTTACCCCTTTAAACTATTAAAACTTGAATTTTAGCCCCTTTAATTATATGGTTATCGAATTTTACCCCCCACCATTACTAACTCAATGAATCTATTAGAAAATCACCACTATCATATTTCACTTAATGTCAGTTAAAAACTGCCACTATATTCACTAATTTTTAAAAAAAAATCACTTACCAGCAATTATAAACCATCATTAAGAATGATAGTGTTAGTTTATAACCACTACTAAGTGTTATAACTGTTAACTTGATAACAGTGGAGATAAAATTTAAGTTTTATAAAGTTAAAGGGGGTAAAATTCAAATTTTAATAATTCAAATGGGTAAAATTCGACAACCCTTAGTTAAAGGAGGTAAAATATAATTTTTTCAAAAAATAATTTTTCCAATACTTGTAACTTATCTCTATAAGAAATAAAATAGTCCAATTGGTCCTTTGAAAAAAAATAATTCCACTCATCTTACTTTTAATTCCTAAAAGAAAAGAAAAATAGAAATGTATCCAAGGAAGGCTCATACTCAAATCTTCAAAACAATCTTGAAACAAATTAAATAGACCTATATATTAAAAGTTAATTAGGTTGGACATACATCCAACTCACAAAGAAATTCTTGCTAAAAGCAAGAAAAAGGAGCCATTAACCTAAATTAAGTAACATAGTTGCCACAAACATCATAAAAGATATTAAGTTGTAGCTGCAGACCCACTTATTCACCTAGCAAGTAATAAACAGGACCATCTATCACTTAGGTTGATTAACATAACAATCATTAAATAAGCCATCAAAAAATTTCTTATTCATCCAATGCAACTAACCATCTAGTTCTTAAACTCAACATTAATCTAATTGAAAGCTAGACAGTTCTTAAAAATCTGACTTGCTCTATCCATTACACCAACTTCTTGGATTACTCAACAATGATGGTAATTAAAAAGGATGGACAATATTGCTTACAAAAACCATTAGTGTTAAAATTCGATAAGGAGGTCTCACTATTCTTCGAATCACTTAAGTTAATGATGTTTAATCAACTTCAATATATGAATAAAGAATAAACTAACATTAAATAAAAAATGGAAAAGTTAAAGTTAGTACAAAAATGCAAGGATGGGCAAGCGGCTTGCAAAAAGGCAAAACAAGAAAAATACAATAGAATGAAAAGAAAAGGAAGACAAAGTAAGGTCTTAAGAAAGAAATATGATAATTGAATAGGTACATGCAAAGAAAATTAGCCATATAATAAAGTAAACAAAATTAAAACTGAGATTTTTCTATCATTTCATCATTCCAAAAAATCAACAAATAAAGAACAAACAAAATCCATAGCAAAATGAGATAGAGAAGGAAAATATAAAAAAATTACTTATCTTGACAAGTATCAAAGGAACATTACCACCAAAACAAAAGAAACTTGTAAAAGCCTAGCATAAAATATTAGGAAAAGTAGTAAGATTCCAACAATACTAACTCTTATGTGAGGAATAGAATTACAAAGTAAGAAAAAAGTCTAGAAGAGAGAGAGAAAAAAGCCTTAAAAGAAGAACCAGATTTAAGTGCAACAGATCCAACGATCATTAAAATGTGCAAACAAATAATGTCAATGATATTTGGGAAAATTTGCTAACATTAGAAACAATAAAGGATATAAATTCCTTGAAAATCGAAACAATGAAGCAATGTAAAATAAAGGGGCAAGTGACAATAAAATGTCTAATAGGCCTTAGCATAGTAGATCAAACAACAAGCTCAAAAAGCTTAATGCCTTATCTAAGCAAACATAATATTAAAAGCTTTAATAACAAGCTAAATGTGAATCTACCTCCTAGAACTTTCCTATAAGTACTACTTTAGAGCCAAACAACCATCTAGACATGTGTCCCCTCACTATTGGCATAAAGACCACACTAGTGAATATTGAAACCTCGAAATCCCCAAATTGGACCCCATAATCACACTCTTAAGCTAGTGAACATACCTTATACACATGGCTCAATACCGCTCCATCTAATACATTATTCATTAGCACTAAATTTGCTCATATGGGTATCCACTCAATATTCCCTCTTTTGTAACTAATTTGTTAATCTTTAAAAATCTTGTAGAAGATAGTAACTAATTGAGATTACAACTTTAACTATTACTTAGGTTATGAAGTGGAATTTCACCTTTGGATAATGAATTTCAAATACCAATATTTAACATTTGATAAATTTTATTAAAATTCTATGAAATTTATAAAATTTTATAATTATTACTACAAAATAGTTGATTAATGTTAGCAAATAGATATCGGTTACCATTATTAGCAATGTTTATTTTGACACAATGATATTTTTATAATTACATAAAAACTTAAGACAATAAACATCAATTATGACCAATATCGATATTAATGCAATGATATTTGTAAAATTAATGGGAACTTTACTACATTGATTTTGTTCTTAACAATAATCTAAAAAAAGCATTTAAAATGTTTCATTAAGAAATGCTAGAAGTTAACACCTTGGTTTTGAATTCAATCAACATAAAAAAGGGTATAACCACCGTTGCTTACTTTAAAAAAGATAAATCATAAGACATTGGTATTACATTAATAACCAATACCCATTGCTTTCCTTATTTATTATAAATATCACTTGCACTCCTTTTTGTTATTACGTATAGGTTAATGAATAGAAATACATCAAATATAATGAAAGCACCCTATATAGGATACTTATATATCACGCTCTTAAATATTTCATACAAAACATTTCTAACATCTTATTCTTCAATATTTTGGCGACATCTCTCCTACGATCCTCCTCTTTTATTGCCAAAGTTTATGTGGAATTTAATTCTTCCATGCATATTTGTATAATTAAAATAGAAAAAATTAAACAACAAATAGTAATTTTCATCAAGGATAATGATTTTTATACATAGTGATTTTATCGTAATTTTTGTGTATTAATGCAAATTTGTATTAACAAATCAATGTAATTATTATGTAAGTTATTTTAAAATTATTTGAAAAGAAATAAAATCATAGTATACATTTGCAATATTGTGTTAATGATTTAATATAATTTTGAACGTGTAGGTCATTTTACAAAATGTAATTAAATGTAATGATTTTGAAAGAAATAAATTATCATAATAAATTTATAGTATTATTTACCTTTTTTCTAATTTGATTATATTTTTTTATCATAAATTATTCAATGACAATTAAATTTGTATAATCATTTGATCTTTTTCATCTGATTATACTTCAAAATAAAATATTCAATGACAATTAAACTAATTACAATTTTCTATTAGAGTTGCAATTTGATTGTTGATTGTGTAGAAAAGTTTCGAATTTATATGATATTAGTTGTTAACAAAACCAACAATTAAAGATAGTTCAAATATTTCTACTAAAAAGATCAAACTTTGACATGGTCATTTAGAATTAATCAACATCTAAATTCATGGCATTTATGATCTTTTGTAAAATAACAAAAATTTAATACATCAGTTATTTATATAACGGTCATCTAATAGACATTTCAAAAATTTCTTTAAGAAATGTAAAACTTTTATATGCCAATATAGGAAGAAACTGACATTGAACATATATTTTAGATGTCCATTTTGTATTCATAACTAATATTTAATGTTCTATATATTGCCTATAAAAGTTCGTTCACACCAAATATGTTAAACATCTCGATGATGTATTTACTTCTATTATCAAACTCTAGATAACTCTCTTTCCATCTCATTTGGCACATTTAAAAATATTACAAATCTTCTTGAAAGACTTCTCTCCTGCCATTACGAGATGAGATCCTTCCTATACCTCTACCATAAGCAGATTTTCTCTCCACAATAATTAATCACAAGAAAATTCAATTCGTCAATTTTCTTGCTATATATAAGGTATATAATTTAGTTTTAAAGTTATATAACTTAAATACCACAAGTAAATTGATTCTAAGAAATAAAGTAGATTTTGTATCAAGAATGATCATTTTCATACATAATGATTTTGTTATCCTTTTTGTTTATTGATACTTTATTGTAGTTTTATATAGATTATTTTATAGATTACACACACACACACATATATATATATGTATCTCTGTGTGTGTGTTTGTGTGTAACGATTTGGAAAAAACTAAAATTATAATATAAATTTTCAAAATTATTTCTCTTTACTTATTTATTTTTAATTTCATAGTGAGTCATTAAATGACAATCATATGTTAAAACTACATAAATGACATTTGAATTACAAAGATTACTACAAAGAAGAAAAAGAAATAAATTTAACTCTATGTTTAAAATAGTTAAAAATTAACTTTCTACTTACAAATTAAACCTAAAACGTCAATTATAGATAATTATAGTGTAGATTGTTTGCATAACAAATGTTTAAAAATATTCCAATTGTCTTTTATTAGGGAAATGACAAACTTAAAAAACATTGTTTTGCAATTAATCAATGTCTAAAATAATGATTGTTATAAATTTACAAGAAAACATGAAAACTTAAATTTGTGTATTGAATGGCATTTTAAGATGTTACAGGAAACCATGAAAAAATATCAATTTTTTTAAAAATAACCATCATATAAAGTTATTTCAATTATTGTGACAATTCATATCAAATGTTTACACTTTGGTGAAGTACATAATCAATATCTTAAGATATAGCAATTGTCACTGCAATTGTCACTTTGTTAAGATATGATCAAACTTAAAATATCAATTTTATATTAATAACCAGTGTTTAAGATTTACTTGCAACTTACAAATATTGCTTTCCCTACACATTGAAAGATATTGAGAAAATGCAAAAATGATTTATAATTTAAAGATAAATCTTAAGGAGAAGAGACAACATCTTTATTCATGCATTAATAGGTTTGTAGATATATAAATATTAATACTACTTTTTTCTACCATAATTTATCATTCATTTACAACTTATCAAGAAATATTGAGCAAATGCCCAAATAAATTGTAATTTGTAGATATATTATATTAAGAAAAAGTAATATGATCCTTCTTACATTAATATGTTTGTAAGTGCATGAATGGTGATGTTATTTATGCTTTTCATCTTAGAAGTCATCTTTATTTGTAGATTCTAAAAGCCATCGATCTACACCCTCCATAAAAAAAAGCTTCTAATTTGGAGGGTATAGATTGTCATATTTAGCATTATTAGTGCTACTATGAAGATTTTGAAATTTATTAAAATTCCTTTAAAGATTTTTAGATTGACTCTAAAACCTTATCAATATCTCTAATGAATGTTAAATATCTATACTTTTTACCATAAAATTCATCTCTGTTGATGGGCTCTAGAAACATCAATCTACACCACCCTCTATCTCAAAAGTTGTATTTAATGTTCTCAGCATTTTTATTGTTCATTGTAAATTATATCATTTTCGGTGTATATATCAATATAATGATATGAAAATAAATAAAATTATAGAATATACTTTTGTAATTGTCTTTCTCTTTTGATATATGTTTTTATATTTACATTTAATTGTTTGTTGTTTGTATTTGTACTATAATTGTATAAAAACGTGAAAATGCAACAAAAAATTTTAATGTTATCAATTTCACTTAATGATTTCACTTAGAGTATGTTGAATTTAAAAATAAAATTGACTAATTCATAAAATGATATTAGTATTCTTACTAAATATTTATTTAAACTTTAAAATTGTTGTTTGATATCACTTGTGAAACCATAAATTGGATCATATTTTTTTATCTATTTTGATATATGTTCATACAATAAATATAAATGGAATCTTACTTCAGGATAAAAATAAATGTTGCATAAATATGTGTCATATATATATATATATATATATATATATATATATATATATATATATATATATATATATATATATATATTGTGTTTCAAATTCTAGTTTGATGTATGCAATTGAATCAATTTAAATGAAAAAAAGTTACCCTAGCAAAAGAAATTAATTTTTTCTAATAATCAACATTCAATTATTATGATATCAATTCTTGTTTAATAACTAATATTAAACATTAGTTAATAAACTAACTTCATTTTATTAAAGACAATGATGTTTTTGCACATAACAAACATCTAGGTTGATTTTTGATGTTGATGTTTTGTACGTAGTAACCAACATGGAAACCTCTACCCTAAGCAGATTTGAAAATAAAAAAGATTAATGCATTGTGTAAGGTAAAAATAAGAATAGTAAACCATGATATCATTTACAAATTTTCTCTTAAAATTCTTCTGATTCTAAAATGATCCTTTATTTAATGAGATATGCCCTCTTTCTAGTTTTAATATGATTCTCTTTAGTTTTGATTTTATCCTAATCAATTATTTTGCAAGTTTGAAATTTTGTTAGCCTATTGCTAAATGTGTATGATTGTGTATTCACTAAAAAATATAAAATATAAATATAAGAATTTATTTTAATTTTTATATTTATTCTTACAATTTAATTTTTAATTTTATAATTATTCATATTTTATTGTCTATTACTTTAATGCAACTTTTGCATATTTCTATATGTAAAAAAAATTATTTTATTCATCTTCTTTAATATTTGATGATATTACTTATTATTTATTCATATGAAATATATAATATCGTATACCAAATTTTTATAAATATTTATTATATCTACAAGTATTGTATTCAAAAATACTTTTTATGGAAGCACAAATCTTATATGTCAAGCAGTAAGTATTAAGACAACTTTAATAAATCACCCATCTCTTATTGGAGTATTTTATATAACCTTTTATTATTTTTAATTTTTTTGTTATTCAATTTATTTTTTAACATTATTCAAATTATGATTGTGTAGAATTATAGGAAATGTTAATCTCAATTTTCAATTAGGGTGAGTTTGAATACAAAGGAAAGAGAAAAGACAAAGGAGTATGAGAAAAACACAATGAGATTAGGATTTGAAGTAATGATTGAATAAGTGAGAAATAGAGGAATGATGTTTGAGGGTGGGGCTAAGAAATATCACGTCGATTATTAAATAAAATCTATGTGATATTAGAAAAATTATATGTTGGTTGTTTTAAAAAAAATAACATATAATATTATTCTCATAACATTAAAAAAAATAAATGATGCTAATTTGGATTGACAGAAAAATCAATATTATTATTTACAATAGTTATAAAATCGATAGCAAAAATGTATATTCAATTGATGCCCGGATAAATGCCAATTGAATATCAATATATAATTTTCTAAACACTCAAATCAATCAGCCATACATAGTAGTGAACCTTTCAACCAAATGGAATATTTATAATTTAGTATTTAGTACTCGAAATCACGGCTAAAAATGTAATTCTGGTCCCAAAGATCGACCTCGTCCAGGCGCATAGTAGGAGTGCATTCAGCCCTATCCTTATAATTGAAATATTTATTTTTCCTTTCACGAATATACAAACAAGATTCTAGAATTCAACCCCTTTTAATTCAATAATTATGCAATATCTCTCGTACTCTCATATTTCATTCACATCTTCCTCCTTATGGCAACCACCATCAACCGTAATTGATTCTGAGAGTAATATATATTATACGGTTAGCCTTTTTCCTTAATCCAAACCTCAAGTTGAAGAAGACGATGAAGCAGCAGACGATGAAGAAAATGGTTTTTGCTCCCCACAAGAGAGAAATTCATCAGGGCCAGCCTCCTCGCGGCCAACCCCCAAGAGATCAAGGTAATACAGATAGTGCGACACGATGTTGTTCATGGCCTCATTGTCGGGACCCTGACCGCACACTTGTTCTCCGTACAGCACATTCATGGTGGTTCCGAATCCTGGGAAACGCTTCGCCAGCGTGTCGTTCTTCGTCGGCTTCCAGTTTCCGACCAAGATGTCGTGAGCTGAAGGCTGGTGCTTCTCGGCCGGCGTCATCCACTTCCAGATTGCTGCCTGGAAGGCCAAGGTTGCATTTTGTTCTATGTATTCTGGATGCTGCAATAAGTCCACCTTCAAGGCTTCCCCAGTTTTCCCATAGTTGTAGTTCCTGTGTATATTCAAAACAATGAACACGGATTCTCACATTTTCTGATCGATTCTGTCACGTTGAAAATAAAAAACGAATATAAAACACAATGAGCATAGTATCATCATTGCAGAATTTAATATTGTTGTTGCCAATTGTATTGTTGTGACTTTTTACAATTTTACATTATAACGAGGCTATGAACATATTTTTCTATATTTATTTGTTGTTTTATTTAGTTTCTTCTGTTTCTATTTATCTATCATTATTAATTAATTTTATAAATATTAAAAAATTAATTTAATTTATTTATTATTAATTAATTTTATAAAATTATCCTTTATACATAAAATTTAATATAATTAAAAATAGAGAGAAAAATATAAATAAATAAATACAAGTTGATTAATAGTGTAGAATAATAAAATATTTATTAATGAAAAAAATAATTTTAAAAAAATTATTACTTAATTGAAATTCTAAAATAATAGATAAAAAATAAATTTATTTTTTAAAATATAATAAATTAAAAAAACGGAGGGAGTACAATAAAATCTTAAGCAAGATCACAACCATAATTTAAAATTATAATTTTTCAACACATTAAGCAATGATAAAAGAAAAGGAGGATGGGTCAAAACCAAAAATGTTATTAGGTAAGTATTTGACGAAGCAATGAAATCAGTAGGTAGTGCTTAAGAACAATAAGTGAAAAAGGAAGAGAGGCAGTGGGTACCAATAGATAGGGATGGCACCTCGGCCATAGTAAGCGGCACCCGGAGAACAGGGATACGTCAATTTGTAGTAGTCATCACAGTAGTACTGATCTGGACTCAGTTCCTTGTTGTAGCACAATCCCCAGGCGAAGGGTCCCCCGGTGGCCACCCCGCCATATCCACCTGAAATCATTTTTTTTCTATTAATTTTTTTTTACTGAATGATAATTTATTTAATTTACACAAACAAGAATCTGAATTCAAATTTCAGATATAATAAAAATAAATATTAATGTTAGGAGTTAATTAAATTTAAATTCAAGTTAATTTATGCGCAGCATTTTAAATTCAAATTTAGGGCACAAGGACAGCACATGATTTGAAGATAATGTTAGATGTTATTGCCAGCACCACTAAAACTTCACTGTTTTATCATAATACACTTTTTATAAAAATAAATATATCATTAACTACTATTATAGTTATAAAAACATAATATCATAAAAAATATTTTATTTATTCACTGTTGGCAGTGAAAATAATGTGTATGTATATGCGAAATTTGTAACTTATGCTTATAACAAACGATAATCTTATTTTAGAGTCGTAAATATAAAAAATTTGACTGATAATATTATAATATTATCTTTGCATAACATGCAGAGTCCATAGAAAATTATAATAATTTATAAAAAAAAATTGTTAAAAAATCATTAAAAGCTACTGGTTTTCAGAGACACATGCAACCGTCACCTACACGAGGTTTTGCTTCCAACATGGCCAAGAAACGCCGCAACCTCCTTCATGCCACTGGTCTTTCCTCCGGTGGTACCAAACCCAAGAGGCTGGTACTCCGCCGCCGCCGTGATAAAAGATCGGTACTCCCAGAATCCGACGGCATGCGCCACCGGCGAATTACGATTGGGGAAGAGGTTCTCAAACTGGTAAGTCTGAAAGTAATCAGAAATAGTCTCATTGCAGCAATAAGCGGACCATCCCTTGCACTCCCACCCTTTGTCACACAACTTCTTTCCCTTCACTTTCTTCACCAATGGCTTCACCGCCGATTGCCCCTCCGCAGACCCTAACATTGTTACTGCCAAGCTCACCACAATTATCCATTTTGGATTCATTTTCTTTTCTTTCTCTCCTTTCTTCTCGTGGGTTAGGGATAGAAGAGGGTGGTGGAGGATATTATTTATGCTTTTGTGAAAAATAAAGGAATTCAGCTGCGTACATTCCTTCGGAACCACCTCAAGATCACTTCTTTTGATGGACCGTGAATTTCATTATTTATTGGAAATATGATACACTTTCAATTTTTTAATTGTATCTGCTATTAAATATTTATTTATAAAGACGGTTAAGCTCCACATCTATATTTAAAAGATTAGCAACCTTCATTTTTTATTTGAGAAAAATTATATTATTAATTTAAAATTAATAAAATAATAAAAAGTATTTAAATAATTTTAGTAGAAAGATATTAATATAAAATATTTAAATCAATTTTTCTCATTCTCTCTCATATTTATAATAAATATACTCATTAACTAAATTAGTTAATAATAATGACAAAATAATTTTTTTCATTATTTTATTATTTTTAAATTAATAATATAATTTTTATCTAAATAAATTGAAGGTTAGCGATCCTCATATTTATATATTCTAATCTTGATATTTATCCTTATCTTCACGCTACTTAATAAGAACAGAAATAATTACCAGTTTTATTGTTCAAATATTAGTTCCGAAGACTTACATATATTGAAACTTATATTTTTTAAATTTTAAAATACTAAAAATTACATCTAAATTCGAGGATAAGAACATCTATCATAATATATATATATATATATATATATATATATATATATATATATATATAATAGTATTTGTCTGAGCGTTATATCAAGGCTAAAAGTGGGGTGATAAAGTAGAGAGTGTGTTGTGGAGATAGGGATGGAAAGTGAGTTTGGAGCGATTATTCGGAGGAATGAGATTTTCTGAGGTGGAATGGATGTCATGCTGCTCTTGCTTCCGTTGTCATTCATCTCTCCGAGCAGAAGCCAAATTTTATCGGAAAGTTCAATTTTCGTAACGTGAAAAGGGACGGAGGAAGACATTTGATTTTAAAAGACAGAAGAGAAATAAGATATTTTTTCTTCAAAAATATTGATTGCAATAAAAATTTAGTATTGGTAGATATTTTTAACTTTTAGTATAGAAATTCCAAAATCAGCAAATGATAAATTTGGGGATGAGAGTGCATTGGACAAGAGTTTGAAAATTAGAAAATAGTAAATGTGAATAATATATTAGAAACACATTTTATAGGGTTAATTAGTCACGTAATGAAAAAATAATTTGAACAAAAGGAGGGTTAAGTGCACAACTTGAAGTATTTAAAGGAATCATTTGAACACTTTCCTAGTTTAAGAAGTTATGCAAACATGGCTAATAATTAGAAGAAACGGTGTACTTGATTTAAAAAAAAATAAATCTTACCATCCAAGAGAGAGGGGTCGGCAAACCACCCAGAGGGAAAAGGGAAAAAAACCTTTTAGGAAATGAATCCTCAAAACCGGGGGAGTATTTTTATTTCATTATAACATTGAAATTTTAGTATTAACATTTTATTTGTATTTTAATATGATGTTTTAATATTATTACTAAAAATAAACTCAATTATATAAGGAGTGATTTTTTATTTGTCAATATTTAAAAGATATGGAGTTATTTATTATTTTTGAAGATTTTTTATATTGTGGTTTTTAAAAGCAAAAGCTTTTGTTTGGTAAATTGCTTTTAAAATCTATTTTTTGAAAAACTGTTATTCCAAATATGTAATCTAAAATTAAAAAAAATAATATTTTCTTAACTTATCTTTTTATTCTCAATGCTAATTAATTAAATAAAATATTTTATTATTTATTTATCCACACACCTGTTTATTTTTTTAAATTTAAAAATAATTTTTTAAAATAATTATTAAAAATAAAAAATAAATAAAAACATATCCAAGATTAAAACGATCGGTGCTCCATTTCCGAAATATTTTCTCGAGAACGAACCAGGGAGCCCGTTGCCAGTATTTTGTACTCCAACCTACGCCCTAATCTACTGTTTTACAAAGTAGTTTGAAGTTGGAACGGCAAACGATGTTTTTATAAACCCAAAAGCTCACCCAGTATAAGCCAAGCATTAGGCCTAGGTTCGTAAACCTGTAAATTACGGTATGATTTAATAAATTCTTGTTCAATTTTGAGGCCCAAAGTTTATCGATTTTATGAAACCATCATCATAATCATGAGGAAGCCCAAAACAGATGGTTTGAACTTTGAAGGGTTAGAACGTGTAACGCGCACACAGAATTTTAATCGGCAGTTGGGCTCCATTTGTTTTCCTGTTTTTCGTAAAAAATATTATATTTATAATTAAAATTTTTAAAATTAAATAAAAAAATTATTAAATTTTTATATTTATTTTAATATTTTATAAATATATTTTTTAAAAATTTCAAAATAAATGAAACTTTAGTATCCCCAATTCCTCTTGACATACTTCATCATGTACCAAAACTTATCTCAAAAGAATATCTACTTGCATTCTCAATTTTATATTATTTTTCCGTATAATATTATCGAGTTGACTGGCGGATTGTTGTGCGAGACTTCGACTCCAATCATTTACTTCCTCATTTTACAAAATCCAGAGGGTATCAATTTTGGCAGTTCGAGATTTGGGCGGAACTGCCACACCCCGGCCCTAGCTGGGGTTAATAAACTCTGAAGATGGGCAGTTTCATTACCCCATAAGCAATAAGGGGTAGGAAGGAGACAAAATACTCCAGCTGTATCAAAGTACCAATTACTATGGTTTCATGTGAAGCACGCCTTCGTTGGTTAAATTTGCCTATTAGTACATAGGATGCCACTAATTATAAGTTGATCCTTTCCTTATGCACGAACCTGAAAGTAGACTAGTTATTTTGAGGGGAAAAATAGATTCATCATCCAAAAAGGTTTTATTATTGGGCCAATGATAGAAAATAAAATTTCTTAAAGAAATTCTCATTTGTTGTTGGAAAACTCATTAAAAAGATAAATTTACATAAATTTTTTCTTCAAATAAATATAATATTGAACTATAATTAGTTTGGGCGAATTGCTTATTGTTTTTTAGTAATTAAGGAAATACTCATTGTTAATAATCATTAAAGTGACACACCTCATACATAATTATAAAATAATATATAAAAATAAAGTATCAAAAAAAGTTAGGGAAAAATAAATCATCAATAAATGTAATTAATTTTGATAAGGGAAATCTTTATTACTGAATTAATGGGGGTTTGTTGCCGCAAAACTCAAAAAAAGATAAATTCAAATAAATATTTAATCAAACTAGTTTGACAACAGGACAATAAGAAAACATAACATTTTTATTTATTTTTATATTAGATTTAATATATTAATATCATTATTTAATTTGTTTTATTTTAAAATACTGCTTGTATAAATATTATTTAAATTAAATATTATGCAATCTTTAATTAAATAAATTTTTGCATATTTGATAAATATCATTATAAAATATAAATGTTATATTTTAAAACTATACTTAATATAATATAAAAGAAATTACATTTAATTATAAATAATTTAAGATAATATTTTCGATATAACTGTAAGTGAAATTTAATTTTAAAAGTCACCATATCTTATTTTAACAAAGTGCCTTTAAAATAAATTTGAATTTTTAAAGAATGAGTTGTAATTTTAAAAAAGAAAAAGAAGAAGAGACTGAAGTGCAATACAGAAACCGGCTGCCTCAAGCTTCACTACCAACTACTAATATTACCCAAAGGTTTTGACTGGGCTTAATAAGCCCGGACATACCAAGAGGGTAAGGAAGTCCTGAGATTTAGCACGCACACCGAAATCTATATGCACAGTGTAATATATGGGCCCAACGCTATTAATAAAACTAGCAGTTTATATCTGGTGTTGCCGCACTATACCTATTATTTTAGTATAAATAATATATGAAGAATATTTATATAATAAATCAAGAGAATAATTCTAAAGGTGCAGGAATCAGGCTCGCAGAAGTTAGAAAAATATTAAAAAAGGTGCCAAATATATTAGTATTTCAGTTGAACGTAAGTCCAAATCTAATTTTTACTAGGGGTACCACACCTTTCTATCAAAAGTCCTACGTTAAACATCTGTGAAATCTTGAACTAAGGGTATCATTGTTTTCAATTAAAACAAATAATACTATTGACATTTCTTTCAATTCGAAAAGGTGCCTTATAAATAATATTATTGTATAAAAGATATTATTAATAACAAACTGAAATTTTCGGTTGCTCTTGAAAATAAGCAAGCAACTCAAATTAAAAAAAAAAATGTCAGCAATCATATAAGTAGGTATGAAATATACACTGCAATTAAACAGGATAGTTAACGATGACTTTTTCAACGCACTAACATATACCCATTCTAATGCAAAACATAGTTAGAGGAAGAAGAACAAAAAATAATGCTATAAGGTAACTCTTTTCCCTAAAAGTTAAATATTTTCATGGTTAAATTATATTTGATGTATTAAATTTTATATTTTTAATTTTAATTTATTTATTTTAATATTTTAAAAAAATAATATGGCGGTGAAGTATTTTACCTCTATTTTTCATAATATTAGTAAAAAAAGGTCCTCTGAAAATATCCATTTAGAAGCAGCAAAACGTAGTTCCTACTGCTACATGATTCTGGAAAAACATGAAAAACACTAGTAGAAGTAAAAGATGGACCCAGAGTTGTTAAAGGCGCGCCTTGGCGCACGCTATGGCGCATGGAGATGCATCTGAAGCTGCTGCGCTGTGGAAAGCAGCATCCTCGCTACTGCAAGGCGCAGCACAATAGCGCTATTTCACCAACAGCCCAAAATTAAAATTATCCAATCCTATTCGACAGTTCAAACAAAAAAGCAACCCTAATTTCTCTACCTTCCTCTGCAACTTGGCCGCCACGACGGCCGAACTCCAACCTTTCTCTGGTGGCCGGAGCTTCGGCGATGGCAATTTGCAGCGACTTTCCGGCAACTAGCGGCTCTCAGACAACTATGATGCTCGCCCTTTTTTCCATTCTTTGCTGCTTTCTCTATAGTCTACATATGGCCTTTTTTTCCATTGATTTTTTTTTAACTGCTCTTGCTCTGTTTCTATTCTTCAGGTAATTGATAAATGATTGTCTTTTTTCTGCCTCTGCTTTTTACTCTTTTTTTTTTTTTTCTTTTTTTAGGTGCGCTGTTTTTTCACTGCTATATGTGATAGGTTTTGACAGAAAGCCCTGTTTTTTTTTTTTTTTTGTCTTTGTGGTTGGGACAACTGATAAACGCTTCTCATGAACTTGATTTTGATGTTGACTATATCACTTTGCAATTACGAGTTGTTTGACTTAATTTTAATGTTATATTATACGTCTTAATTTAATATTTTATTTTTATATTTTCAATTTATTCTTCTTTTAGTATGAAATGTTATAATTATAATTTAATATATCTCATAAATTAAATTTTCGTATATAATGTATCATAACATTAAGAACCGTCATTGCCGTTATGCACCAGGCATTATAAACAATTAAAGATGGACCATTTCACACGATCTAACTTAGGTTTCATTTATTTTTTTAAGATATTTATTATAAAAAAAATTATTTATTTTTATATAAATAAAAAAGTAATATAGTTTCTATATTTCATTATTAAAAAAATAATACTTAAATCTATAATAATGGACGAAACTTCGTCTTTAAAAAAAAATGAATTTATATTTTACTAAACTCCTCACATTTAATAATGAATATATAAAATATTTTGTACTATTTTAATAATTTATAATATATTTTTGTGGAAGAAAATTTTTTATCAAGACAAACGAAGACTTAATATTTTAAAAAAAAAATTCTGTTAAGATTTCAAAGTTTACTTGTGAAGCTCAAAGTTGCAATTCATTTGAAATGAAATGCTAAAAAGATGGAAATACTAATGAGTTAATTACATTTTCGCTACAAAAATGGAATTTTTACAAACTACAACACCATAAAGGAAGAAATTAACAATGATTTACAGAGCCATGAAATTCAAAACAGAACCATTCCAACAGAAATTATAAAATTGATATTTCTCATATGAATGTCAAGTTTCTTATGGCTCTAAAACATATTTTTTGAAACAGAAAGTAATGGCATTATATGCTAGCAATTATTTGTTCCTGGACTGAAGATTTTTATTAACTTGACTTTGGATCCTACAAAGATTCAAAGCCCTTGATTGAAAATTTCCCTCCCCAACACCGATAGGACTCGAAAAGGAAAAAATTACGATGCATACTATAAATATAGCAAGTTAATTCTTGCTAGTTGTTGATTCTTTTTAGTAAAATACATAAACAGAGGGTAGTACGTCATCTTAAAAAATCTAGCAGGTAAAGGAAAACCATATAAGTGAACTATAAATCACAGAAAGATGATTAATTGCGAAGTAATTGATAATTAGAGTAAATAAAGCTAATAAAAAAATGAAATAAACACAAATTTGATCCCATGGTTCCAAATTCTGCTCAACTCATTTTCTACGTAAACATGTATTTAAGCACGATAGCCAAGATCGACTTGGAAAAAGCATAATCAGAGGAGTTATCTCCATTAGAAGATCGTGGTGCCAAACAGGCAACGAAAAAAATATATTTATCAAAGTGAAAAAATGATTATGAAAGATCATAAAAAGATAGAGTGGAACACTCACAGCAGAGTGAAGTGAAAAGATAAATATATAAGATTTAATTCAATAAATATAAAAAAATTTAAATTTTATTTTTATTATTTATGTATTTTTATTTGAGAAAATACATCCAAATTCAAAAAAGAAAAACTAATAAATCTAAGAAAAAACTCAAATTGCCACGTATATTTGAAAAAAAAATCTTGTTCTAATAAGACATATAATTTAATGCTTTTGTTCATTAAATTTCAAAATAAAAAATAAAGTAAAAATTGTTTTATCTCCAGGTACTTGGAAAACCGAGTCTATGAATTCATGAATTTAGGAAAATAATCTATATAAATGAATCACTGGAGACAAGTATATCACGAATTCCTTTAACCAGCAAGTAATATCTGAATTGCCTTGACATATCTAACTCTTAACCAACCTCCTCGACCTGCAAGCATGAGTTTTGAAATTTGAAGGAAAAGAAGGGGAAAAAAAGGGGGATAAAGAGGAAGGGGAATCACACTTTGGTGACTACATTCGGGATGCGAGAATTTGAAATTTGGATAGCATATGAGAAATGCCTAGGAATAAAATATTAACAACCCTCCATTATTCGGTTATGAATAAAAATAAGAGAAAGAAAATAAAACAACGGGCTCAAAGAAGAACGGCCAAAAATGATTGGGTTAATATGCATGGCACAAAAGTTGAATAAAAATATGATAAAATATATTGTAGTATCATTTTCTAAACTTCTTTTCAAAAAGATGTTAGTGCTAATTTTTATTTTAAATAAGTAATAATTTTATAAATTATTACTATTATATTTTTAAAACTTTTTTAATTATTAAAATGCAGTTGTGAATCAGGAATTCAAAAATGCATAATTTCATGATTAATTAATTAATTTTCACACATAACTACTTATTTTCATTTATATTCCAATGATTTTTTAATATAAAATAAAAAAAATTAATTTTGATAGGGTCCACCTAACTAAAAATGTGTAAATTAAATTTAAAATTTTGAATGACCATAACTTTGCACTCGGTTATTTAATTTGGGCAAATTTTATGTTGATTTCACGTAACTTTTTTAAATCTACATGCCCCTAAAATGTCTTTCTTCATTTTATTGTCATTTTGTCAACTTTGACCTCATTTTTCTTAATTTAAATTTATTCAAATTCTACATTAAACTTTTATTCTCTAATTCTTTTAGTATGCAATAGTCCAACCTTCTTAACAAAAAAATTACTAAAGAATAATATATTATTATTTACAAATTAAATAGTAACATGTTAGTATGTAGACAGTAATATCGATTAAAAATTCAAAATAAATAGATAAATAAGGTCTTATTAACAATAAAACTATCAAATAATATATTATCATTTTATCTCTAGACAGTAATATGTTATTATTTCATCTTCAAATAGTAACATCGATCAAAATATAAAATGAATATATAAATTAAGTCATATTAACAATTAAATTATTAAATAATAGCATGTTACTGCTGTATTTTTAAATAATAATATCAACAAAAAATCTTAAATAAATAGATAAATTAAGTCTCATTAATAATCAAGTTGTTAAATAATAATATGTTCCTATTTGGCCTCCAAATAGTAACATATTACTATTTCATCTCTAAATAGTAACATTAACCAAAAATTTAAAATAAATAGATAAATCAAATCTCATTAACAATCAAATTATTAAATAATAATATGTTACTATTTAATCTTTAAATAGTAACATCGACTGAAACTCTAAATAAATAGATAAATTAAGTCTCATTAATAATCAAACTATAAATAACAATATGTTATTGCTTAATCTCTATACAGTAACATATTACTGTTTCACCTCTAAATAGTAATATTGATTAAAAATTCGAAATGAATGGATAAATTAAGTCTTATTAATAATAAAACTATCAAAGAAAAGTATTTTATTATTTTATTTCTAAATAGTAATATTAATAAAAAATATTCAATAAATAAATTAAGTCTTATTAATAATTAAACTGCCAAATAAAAATATATTACTGTTTAATTTCTAAATAGTAATATGATACTATTTGATCTCTAAATAATAACATCAATCAAAAACTCAAAATTAATAAATAAATCAAATCTCATTAACAACCAAACTAGTAAATAACAGCATGTTACTCTTTAATCTCCAAAAAGTAATATGTTACTATCTAAATAATAACATTAACTGAAACCCTAAATAAATGATAAATTAAGTTTTATTAATAACTAAACTATCAAATAATAATATGTTATTTTTTGATCTCCAAAAAATAATATGTTACTACTTATCTCCAAATTGTAACATCAACTAAAATTTTAAATAAATGGATAAATCAAGTCTTATTAATAATAAAATTAACAAAGAAGAGTATGTTATTGTTTGATCATCAAACAATAACATGTTACTATTTAGTTTCAAAATAATAACACTAATGAAAAATTTAAAATAAATAGATAAATGTAATCTCATTAACAATCAAACTATAAAAAAAGACAATGTTACTATTTTATTTTCAAACAATAACATCAATTAAAAATTTAAAATAAATAGATAAATCAAGTCTCATTAACAATTAAATTGCCAAGTAACAATCTATTACTGTTTCATTTCTAAACAGTAATATTGATAAAAAAAACTTAAAATAAATGGATAAACCAAATTTTATTAATAACCAAACTGCTAAAGAAGATGATAATCAAACAGTAATATCAACAAAAAACTTAAAATAAATGGATAAATAAAATTTCATTAATAATCAAACTGCTAAAAATCTTCAGGTAGTAACATCAACTAAATACCTAAAATAAATAGATAAATTAAGTCTCATAATAATTAAATTGTTAAAGAAGAGTATGTTACTATTGAGTCTTTAATCAATAATATGTTACTATTCAGACAATAACATTAATTTAAAATTTAAAATAAATGAATAAATTAAGTTTCATTAACAATCAAACTGTCAAAAAAAAATATGTTACTATTTAATCTCTAAATAGTAATTCATATAGGATCATTATTTTTTTAAAAAATGAATGAAAGAAAGAGATTATTTTATAATTCTGTGTAAAGTTTTATACTTTTAAATTCTTATTTATTTTTATTTCTATCTTAACTAAAAATTTGTTTTAATCCTTAAAAATTGAATTTTTATTAATTTTATTTATAATTAAAATTTTATATTAATTTATTTTTTATAAAATTAAAAATTCTCCAATTTTAATTATTATAAATATTTTTATTTTTTATTTTTATAAAATTAAAAATTCTCTAATTTTAATTTGTGATAAATGATATTTTTGTTTTGATGTTTTTCATATTCTCAAAACGTACTGTAAGTATTTCATTTTATTTTTTAGGTATTGTACTAAATTTCTATACACGAGTGTACATAAATAAAAGAAAAATAAGTGTGTGGTATCTTGCTATAATAAATTACAATAAATGATATCAACTTAATTTTTTTCATAAAAATAATAATGGAAATAAAAAAGGGCAATAAAGCAACAGTTGATAATTTAGAAATTAAAAAAGCTAAAGATATGAATTCAATGTACTCGTGAGTAAGTGGTGTAAATTTGCATCGATAAATTTATGATCCAAATTTATTTGAAATTATTTTAAAAATAATCCTTATTTCTTAGATTAAATCTCATTGATGGATCAAATTGTGTAGATTTAGATAAATTTAAAAGTGGGGCATCATAAATATAAAAAATAGATAATGGAGAGAAATAGCAGTGCATTATTAATACACTAATTTATCAATTTATTTTTAAAAAATAAATATAATATATTATATGATAATAGATTAATAATTAAATTTAATAATATAATGATATATCAATAATACGCTATTATTATTCCCTAAACAATGAACATAATCATAAAGAATCCCAAATTAAAAGAAGCAAAATAAGGCACCGCAAATTTTGGCGAGAAAACGCTTCATATATCACTGTCACGGGAGTTCGGTAAAGCTAGAGAACTTATGAGAAAAAGAGACAAATGAAGTAGGGACCTGCGGGGCGGCAAAATTACCAACTAACTGTTTTGGGAAAAAGAAATTCCCGTTTTCCTACGCCATTAAAATGTATGACCAAAACATTTAAATTATTTTTCTAAATCACAAATGCGTGATTAGAGTGACGCGACGCGACCTACTGGTCACGTCCAGCAGCAGGACGTGACCAGTGCCTTTTGTTTCCCGTGAGTTCACGCCTTTATAACTCGCCCACTTGTCCACCCTTCAATTGCTGAAGCAGAGAGAAGGAGCTACGCGGACTGAAGCAGTGAGAAAGAGCTGTGCGGATTGAAGCAGAGAGAAGGAAGACTACATTGAAGGTAAAGTTTTAATTTAGTATATTATTTTAATTCTGTTTAATTAAATTAAATTTATTATATATTTTTGTTAAATTTATATTTTTAATTTATTTATTTAATTAAATTTATGTATTTATGAATTTATTTAATTAAATATTTTTAATTTAATTAATTAAATTATTTGATTTAATTTAGTTAGTTTTATTCATTTGATTTAATTTAGTTAATTTATTTATTTGATTTAATTTATTTGATTTAATATATTTAGTTTATTTATTTAATTACTATATTTGAGTTAATATTCTTAATTTACTTATTTGATTTAATTTAGTTAATTAATTTATTTGATTTAACTTAGTTAATTTATTTATTTGATTTAATTTAGTTAATTTATTTATTTGATTTAATGTATTTAATTTATTTATTTAATTTAATTTAGTTACTTTTATTTAATTGATTTGATTTAGTTAGTTAATTTACTTGATTTAATTTAGTTGATTTATTTATTTGATTTAATGTATTTAATTTATTTATTTATTTTAATTTATTTAATTTATTTATTTGAGTTAATATTTTTAATTTACTTGTTTGATTTAATTTAGTTTATTAATTTATTTGATTTAATCTAGTTGATTAATTTATCTGATTTAATTTAGTAAATTAATTTATTTGATTTAATTTAGTTAGTTTTATTCATTTGATTTAATGTAATTAATTTATTTATTTATTTTAGTTAATTTATTTATTTGATTTAATGTATTTAATTTATTTATTTTATTTATTTTATTTTATTTATTTATTTGAGTTAATATTTTTAATTTACTTGTTTAATTTAATTTAGTTAATTAATTTATTTGATTTAATCTAGTTGATTAATTTATCTGATTTAATGTAATTAATTAATTTATCTAATTTAATTTATTTAAATAATTTATTTAATTTATTTATTTGATTTAATTTAGTTAATTTATTTATTTAATTTAATTTAGTTTATTTATTTATTTATTTTAATGTATTTAATTTATTTATTTAAGTTAATATTTTTAATTTACTTGTTTGATTTAATTTATTTAATTAATTTATTTGATTTAATTTAATTGATCTATTTATTTAATTTATCTTAGTTAATTTATTTATTTGATTTAATGTATTTAATTTATTTATTTGATTTAATTTAGTTAATTGATTTATTTGATTTAATTTTGTTAATTTATTTATTTGATTTAATTTAGTTAATTTGTTTGTTTGATTTAATTTAGTTTATTAATGTGTTTGATAGTTAGTTTTATTTATTTGATTTGATTTAGTTAATTTATTTGTTTGATTTAATTTAGTTAGTTAATTTATTTGATTTAATTTTGTTGATTTATTTATTTAATTTAATGTATTTAATTTATTTTTTTAATTTAATTAATTTAATTTATTTATTTGAGTTAATATTTTTAATTTACTTGTTTTATTTAATTTAGTTAATTAATTTATTTGATTTAAACTTGTTGATTAATTTATTTGATTTAATGTAGTTAATTTTTTTATTTGATTTAATTTAGTTTATTAATTTATTTAATTTAGTTGATTTATTTATTGGATTTAATTTTGTTAATTTATTTATTTGATTTAATTTATTTAATTTATTTATTTGCATTAATGTTTTTATTTACTTGTTTGATTTAATTTAGTTAATTTATTTGTTTAATTTAATTTAGTTAATTTATTTGTTTGATTTAATTTATTTAATTTATTTATTTGATTTAATTTAGTTGATTAATTTGTTGGATTAAATCTATTTAATATATTTAGTAAAGCTAATTTATTTTTTGGAGTTATTTATTTAATAACTTTAATCTATTGAGATAATGATATTTAATATGTGTAAGAAGTTGTTATTGAAAAGAATAATATTATTGTCATTCTTTTAAATTTATTCTCTTCTTGTATATTATAAGAACTAAAGTTCTGTTGACTTTATTATCGATTGAAGGAAATATATTATATATTTTTAAAATTGAAATATATGAAAGACTTTTTTATTAATTTAATTAAATTGGAATATAACCATACTTAAAAATATCGGTATTTTAGAAAGTAAATATTTTTTTATAATTTAATTTACTTTAATTAAAATACTATTGAATTGATTCTTTAATCTATTTATCCCTAGACTATAAGTTTTTATTGTATTTTAGTTGGAAGAAACTTAATTTTGAGTTGTATTTATTTTTAATTAGAATTATGTATTATTCTACTTGATTAGATATTTTATTTTTGTACATCATATTTGCTATTGTACATATCATAATTTGCGTATATTATTCTAATTTCTTTGTATTATTATGATAATTGAGCATATGTTTTGCTTATGAAGTCTATCTAGTCTAATTTTCTAGTGCAGATAAAATATGTCCCTCCAGGTAAGACTTTTAGTTATAATATTAGATGATATGAAATTAAATCTAAGTGTTATTTATTTTTTATAAGTATGTTTTAATCCCTAAAGTCACTTTAACACCCCGGATATGGTAGAAATCACCATGAGTACCGGGGAAGAAAATGTATGTATCTATGCGAATGGAGAAATTTATGAAATGGATAAGGACGACATATTTAGGTGTCGAAGAGTCAAAGTTATGAGAATTAAATTGGATATGACCTTGGATGCATTGAAAATTGCAATTGGCCGAAAGTTAAGACTTGCAGAAAATCAAGCTGTAACTGAGTTGGAGTACAGACATCCACTTTCACTGAACCCAACGAGATACAAAGCTTGTTTATTAGAGGATGATGATGACATTCAACGAATGTGGGAAGCGAATGCCAGATTCCCCACTCAATTGGCTTGCCCAGAATTGTATGCACACATCGCAAGCAAGGGATTTGATTTGAACGTTGTCAGTCAACCAGTTGTCGAGAGTGGGCCATGCACACAACCGTCCACCAACCAATTTCCTAACTTTGGTGAAGGGCCATCAAATTATAACCCATACCATGGTAGTCTGGAACTAGTGGATGGACAAATGCCCTACGGGCAACAGTTTCAATCTCCCATTATTGATTATGCTGCAGAACCATGTTCTTCACAGCCCGGTTATGGTCTCCTTCAATCCCCCTCTATCCCAGAGGAATTAGACGACATAATGGATGATTTTGAAAAAAATGATGCACATGACGACATTCCCGAAGGATTTAATTGGGGCAATGACAGTTGCGATGATGATGAAGCTGATGGTGGTGAAGATGTTACCCCAGCGATCCCTGCAACACCCGTGAACTAGTATGTGGAATCGGCAGCTGCTTTTTTTAGAAGAATAAATATAGATGCGACCGACAGCAATGATTTTCTCAGTATGGGAAGTGCCATGAATGTGCTTAATGACCAAGAGCCAGATGTGGGTTGGCTGTATAGTGACCAAAAATCATTTCGTTGCGCGATGAAAATATACTCAATTCGAACCCACCACATATTTTACTCACATTACTCTTGGGCCAAATATGAAGAGTATCGGTGCCCTTACTACGGTGGACAATGCAATTTGAGGGTTAGAGCCTGTCATAAGCTGAGAGAGAACCACTGGCAAATAACAAGATACAATGGACCTCATAAATGTGTGTCTGCTTCTCTTTCGAGTGATCATCCGAAATTAAACACAGATGTCATTTCATCTTACATTATGGGGTTGGTGACTGAGAATCCCAGCGTGTCCATTCGAGGGGTTATTGAGCATATTCACAGTATATTTGGATATTCAGTTTCATATAAGAAGGCATGGAAGGGTAAACACCGAGCTCTTGCACTTGCTTTTAGGAATTAGGAAAAATCATATGCTTTACTACCGAGGTGGTTGGCAACTGTACGACATTATAATCCTGGGTCGTACTTCGAGATTGTGAGCAAGGAATGCCCATCAAACAGTGGTGAGAGTGCGCCAGTAGCACTGTTCCATCGGATGTTTTGGACATTCAAGCCATGCATTGATGCCTTCGATCATTTAAAACCGATGGTCTAAGTTGATGGCACATTTTTATATGGAAAGTATAAGGGGGTGTTGCTGATCGCAACTTCACAGGATGGGGATAGAAAGATTGTTCCCCTTGCATTTGCTGTAGTGGAGGGGGAAACATATGAGACATGGGGCTTGGTTCCTATCAAACGTTCGACGGCATGTCGTCAAGGATAAGCAAGGTGTTTGCTTGATATCAGATAGACATCCTGGGATAGTTGCTGCCGTTGCAAACTCACGCGTAGAGTGGCAACCACCTCATGGTTATCATGTGTTCTGCCTACGACACATCGCCAGCAATATGAACTCAACCTTCAGGACCGAGTGGCTAAAGAAGTTGTTCATTAGCATTGGTACGTAATACTCCCGGAAAACTTCTCTAATTAATTTTATACCTCATTATCTTTGTTAATTATGTCACAATGTTGGGTTATACAGGTTACCAATACGAGCGGCATGTAGTGGATTCAAAGTTAGCGGAACTACAATCGTTGCACCCAAGAGCTGTTGATTGGATTGCGAATATCCTAAAGTGTCAGTAAAGCCGTGCGTATGACGAGGGAGGTAGACGATGGGGCCATATGACAACTAACTTAGCAGAGTGTGTCAACAGCGTCCTCAAGGGAGTTAGATTTTTGCCCATCATGGGGTTGGTCAAAGCAACAATGTATCGATTAAATACATATTTTATTGATAGATCAGAGACAATTGCAGCACAGTTACAAGCAGAAGAGGTATTTTTCGAGGATGTCCGAAAAAAGATTCAAGATTGAATTCGAAAAGTGTCAACCTGTCACGTGCACCACTTTAACTACCAAGGGTTCTTATTTGAGGTTGAGGAGGCGTATGACTTGACGTGGAAGCAGTTTGGTCGGTCCTGCAAGGTTAACTTTCGCGATCATACATGTGATTGTGGCGAGTTTCAAGTCGAGCACTAGCCCTGCCAACATATATTTGCTACATGTTTGAAAGTTTCGTTGGATCCCCTGCAGTTCGTTGATCGTGTTTTCCAATTGGAGACAATGCTGAGTGCATATAGTAGTGAGTTCCGACCAATAGGCGATATGGAGCATTGGTCAGCCTTCAATGGACCAGAACTTATTCCAGATCCTTCGACGGTGCGTGCCAACGGTCGACCACGAGCTAGACGTATAAGGAACGAAATGGACTGGCAGGAGGGTCCATCCGATCCTCAGAGGTATGGGTTATGCAAGCAGACAAGGCACAACCGCGCAACCTGTCCAGCCCATCAAAGGAACTTTTGAGTGCACACTCTATTGGTTATTGGTATTGAGGGCATAAATAGTAACAAATTAATGAACACACTGGCAAGTATAATATGTCAGCATGAGTATCCCCTGATGCCTTATTAGGTCACTTACTTTGGATAATAGCTGTGTTTAAATGCATACTTTTGTGTAATTAACTAAATTATTCCAATGTGACAGATATCATACCCTTCGATTGTAATGACCGGTCAGCGCCGTGTTGTCACACTTGGGCCCGATGACGAGTCCATTTTGTACTTACAGTCTAGACATATCTCACAGGCCATTTGGCTAGGCCATGTAAGTTTAGTAATGTATGGTTATGCATTTTGTGATTTTTAAACTCTTACCACATTATGATTTGGTATTTTTATTTTTCGACGAATCGACTCCTCAGGTTACGATGTGTCGTACATGTGGGTCGTCTCTTTAATCCACCAGTTGCCATTGTCCCATATCTTCAGCAGGCTGGTTTCTATGGTGTTAGTCGTCTTGGCCATGTTGAGTTGAATGCAGTGCTCGTTTCTGCACTGGTGGAGCGATAGCGGCCAGAGACACACACTTTCCACACCACCTGCGGGGAGTGCACAATTACACTATAAGATGTCGCCATCCAGTTGGATTTACCATGCGAGGGCGTTCCTGTCTCTGGGTACACTGGATATGACTGATGAGTGATGTGCGAGGATCTTCTTGGAGTTATACCGCCCAATGAGTGTTTACAAGGACAGCGCCTGAGCATCCCTTAGTTAGCAGTGAATTTTGGACACTTGCCAGCAGATGCAGATGACGAACAAATACAACGCTTCACGCGTGCCTACATTTTGAGACTCATCGGCGGATATCTCATGCCTGACACTTCCGGCCATAGAGTGTTGTTGATGTATCTACCCCTACTAGCAAACTTTGCTGACACTGGACGGTTCAGTTGGGGATCAGCGGTTCTTGCATGCTTGTATAGAGAATTATGCACGGCCACCAACCTTGACGAGGTAAACATCGGTGGATGTTTGCATCTTCTACATCTATGAGCGTGGGATCGATTTCCCACTCTAGCACCGATGACACCTCCATATTCAGATCCCCGTCTAAACATTTACCCTGTGCTACCACCATTAGGCTTTAGGTGTGGGTCATTTTTATATTTTCATTTAATGCATTTCCCCTATTAGTATTAAATTACGCATGGAAAATAATAAACATTTTACAACTCTCGCAGGTGGAAGAACACCGAATTGCCTCAGCGGCCTCCAACAAATGCCCTATGGCAATTCAGAATATTGCTTGATCAGATGAAAGCTGAAGAGGTTAATTATGGCTTGCTTTGTTGTATCTAAATTGACTGTCTCATATGTAGTTACATGCTTATTTATCTTTTATTTACTTAGTGCAGATTATTTGACGGCCTTATGATATGGATAATGTCCAGCAGCTTGTGCCTGAGTATTGTCTCATCTCACCTGATATATGATTAGCTTCAGTCCCGATTATATGCTTCCACATCGTGGAATGGCACCATGCAGATCGTGTTTTTTGCCAGTTTAGTAGGCGACAACCAATCCCACAAGAGCCATTCAATCTTGGTTCTTATCATACCTTACAGCTTCGAGGAAAAACATCGAAGGATTGGCGGCAAGAACACATGGTCTACATTAGTGCTTGGGATGCATGGCGAGCCACGCTTTCACTGACTGAGATGGAGACTGATGCTCTTCATCGTGGCTCGGGCTACATGTTATGGTATTGGACACATACGAGATGATGGATTCATCTAGCTAGCGGTGGTCCAGGATTTGTGGTAATCATTCATCCTTCATAATATGATTTATAACTTCTTCAAAATATTATAATATAAATTGACACACTGTACTTATTTTTACTTATCATGTAGGCCGATGTTGCTGAGAGACTATGCACGCTGAGCGTCGAGGATCCTTCAACTCTCGAGTACAACTAATTTAGGGAAACAGTGGACCGGGATTGTGATCACATCCTGCGTGCGTTAGGTGAGCATCAAGACATGATAGCTTCTCAGCCAGCTCTTCCTGCAGACGAATTATCGAGACCACCCATCCCTGAGCCTAGGCGTGGTAGGAGGGCCCATGACTTTATGTCTTTTAGGGATCTCATTTTGTCTGGACCTGATGATTATGATGACAGAGCACATTATGGTTATCGACCGATGCCATCGGCGGATGTCCCCTCCGGCTACGCCCCTCACTAGATGCAACCCGATGCAGGAGGTCCAGGTCCATCTACATACATGCCCTCGTCACATTTCATGGCAGGTGGAGATGCTGGCCTATCATCGTTCTTCACGCTATCGCCATCACCCTAACACCAGCGAGTCTCGGGTTCTTTGACTTATCTGAGCCGCTTGCATTTACATCTGAGTACGCTAATGGATCCACATCGCATCAGCAATAAGGATTTTTTGCCCCACAAAATCCTATTCCACTTATCACGGGTTATGCCAACCCTACTCAAACAAACTCCGATGAGGGTGACGATGGAGATGAACAGCAGCAATCCCTTGTTCAACGATCGCGACGAGCGAGGCGACGCCCCCGATGTGGGATTGGGAGTCATTACTTTGATAGCTGATTATTTCATTACTGTACAAAACTTTTATAGCTAATTTAATAATTTAATTCATTCATTCATTCATTCTTCTGTCCAGAATTAATTCTGTCTCATAAATCATTTATCATAATGTTTAAATTTGTAAACAAACTACACAAACTAAATATTGTCTCCACACTTATCCATTAACTCAAACCAATCTAATAATTATTATTATACATCAATAGTAATACTTATGTTTATTTAATAAATAAATAATGTTCTTACATATTAAATAAATAATAAATATTATAATATATTAACTTATATTGATAATGTTGGAATATTTTTAATAGCTACCATTTTTAATTTTAAAATTTTTCCAAGTTACTAATAATTAATAATATTAGTACAATATTACTAAACAATAAACAACTGCCATTTTAATAGTAACTATAATGCCATTAAAAACTTTTTAATATAACAAAAAATTAATATTATTTTGCTACTAAATTATATTAATAACATGACAATATTTTACTTGATTATTCTTTTGATCTGATTCTATAAATAAACTTTTAAAACATATTAACATTTATAGAGTAATGATAAATACTTCGACTAGAAATTTGTTAATTTTTAATTATTAAAGAAGTAATAACCTTATTTTTTAAAATAATTATTATGTAATCAATTAGTATTTAAATAATAATAGTATTATTAGATATTAAATAAATAATAACTATTATACTATTTTTACTTTTATTAATGATATGATAATATTATTATTAAATATTGATTACATTATTTCAGTATTTTGAAGTTAATAAAAATTATTTATTTATTTATTTAAAAAAAATATTACAACATAACCACGAAAAAATTAAAAAAGGAAAAAAGTCACGGGGTAAAAAATTAAAAAGAAAATAAAAAAGGATCATGGACCACTTTGGTCTTGGAACCCCTCTTCCGTAACCAATAAAAATATTTTAATAAAAAAAATTATTAAACATTTATGGAATATGTTTTAGCAGCGCAATGTGTGGAAAAAATAATTTTCTACGTTATGTATATTGGTCAAAATTTGTTAAAAATTTGTTAATGGATATATACATCACCCATTGATAAAATATTTTTAAGGATTTAATTTTATAATTTAAATCTTCCCCAGAATAAAACTATGAAAGAATCAGCTAAAATTTATATTTATTGAGATTTTAATTGTTCCATTGATTTTTTGGTAGTTATCAATTTTATTATGTTATGTATATTATACAATATTTAGATAGTGAATTAAATTATTAATTATTAATTAAAATCTTCAATAGAAACTATCACACTAAAATTCAAAATGTCAACAATTAGATCTTTATTAGACTATCATACCTGCGGGGAATACTTAGATATTTTATATAAGTATTCTAAGTGAATTAAAATTTTAATATTAAAATTATTAATAAAATTAATTAATTGTGTATTTTATTCTTAAGAATAACAAGTAACATTAAATTAAATTTTATTTATTCAAATTTTATTCCTTTTTATTGTTAATATTTTTAAATATTATTTTAAAATAAAAATATCTCAATTAGGATTTTTTCAAGAATTTTTAATCCATATATTATTTTTTCTCATTTCATATAATCTATTATATATATATATTATTCATTCCTATTTTTTGAAGTTCAAAGTTACAATATATTGAATAATATAATTTTAATATAATTTATTTTCTTGTTATTATACAATTGAATTAATTTATCATATATTTCATAATTAAATATTTTATCTAATGGTGTGATTTTTTATTTAAATTTAACATACATTAATTTTCATAAGTAATTAAATATTTTATTTAATGATGCAATTCTTTTTATCACTTTAACATACATTAATTTTCATAATTAATTAAATATTTTATCTAATGATGTAATTTTTTTTATTTTTAAACAAGAATTAAAACATTGTAAAATATAAATTTTTAATAATTTTTTATTATAGTTTAGAGCATTAGTTAATTAGTATAAAAAAATTTAAAATATAAAAAATTAAATCAAGTATAAATTATCAAAATTAAAGGTCACAAATTATAAATAATTAAAAAATATAAAGTAATTTCAAATTGAAAAAATTGAATTTAAATTAGATAATAAATTAAAAAATAACTGAAAAAATAAATCAATCACAGCTGCCTGTAATTCAATAAAAATTTAACTGAATTACGGGATGCCAACACCGGTGATTCATAAAAATAAATCTGAATCATGACCTGTGAACTGTGGTAATTTAAAAAGTACTTAAAAAAAATTAAGTATTTTTATAATTAGTTTTTAAGGCCGTGAATTACTTTTCGTACTTTCGGTCAAATCGCCCCTGCGGGGCAGATGACGAGAGTCACGAGACTCTGAAAAAGTTAAAAGCAGCCTTCCTCTGTGTTGGTCCTATCGGTCAATACTCCGTTACTTTTTCCCTCCGTCAGTTCTGCTTGTTATTTATAGATTAGAATAGGTGCGCAGAAAATAAAAATATGTTTGAATAGGTTTTTATTTCTTATATTTTAAAATTTATTTTTTAAAAAAATTATTTTAAAATTAAATAAAAATAAAAATTAAAAAATATTTTACTTAATATATTTTTATTACATATTTAAAAATTATTTTAAAATTGAATAAAAAATATTAAAAAATATTTGATATTATAAATTAAAAAATATTTTATTTAATGTACTTTTATTATATATTTAAAAATTATTTTAAAATTGAATAGAAATAAATATTAAAAAATATTTGATATTATAAATTAAAAAATATTTTATATAATTATAAAATTAATATTAAAAATAATAGAATAAATAAAATTTTTAAAATTTATTTTTATTTTTATTTTTATATTAAAATAAATCTTAAACAAATTTTTTTATTTTTAAAAATAATAAACTAACGGTTCCTAAATTTCTGTCTCCATCTCTATCTTTATCGCTATCTCGACCTCTATCTTCATCTCACCATGAATTCAACGTTATTTTGCTGAGATCATAGGGGTGCCTACTGTTGCTACGTGTCAGCTTATAATGCCCATTTTTCCGCCAATTTGTGCTTCCAATGCGGCTAATTCACTTACCGATTCAAAGATGATGTGTCGGGCTTCATCTTTTTGCCGGGACACTGAAAAAATAAATTCTATTGTACTTATTAATCACTGATAATTTATACTTCACGTTAGTTTATTAATTAAGTGAATGTTTTGTTTCATTTATTTAATTAATTAGAGGCATTAGCCGTCCACTTTTTCTATTTTCTATTTATACATTATTTTTATTTACTTATATTATTTACAATTTAAATACTATTAAATAATCTAGATATAATATAATATAATATTTTAAATATAATAATATTTGAAATAAGTTAAATATTTTATTTAATAAAATTAATTTTATTTACTATATATTCTATTTTTAACTTTTATCACTTTATAACTTATACATTATTTTTCTTTTTATTTATTTTATTTTATACTTTTCTATTTATTATGTCTACATCTATTACTCATAATTTATACATTGATATTATTAAGTAGTATAAATATAATATAATATAATATATTTTAATCTTAGTTTTTTTTAAATATTTTGAATAAATTATAATTTTCATAAGAAATTATTAATTGTATTTATTAATGGCATGTTCTATGTTAAAATTTTATATAAACTTATTCTTCGGTCTCCATTATATGATTTCTTTCTTTTTTTTTTTTTTTCTTTCATGTTCACTTCTAATATTTAAAACTGAGATCTCAATTTATTTAGTAGTATAAATATAATATCATATACTTTTTTATTATGATAATGTTTGAAAATTACGATCAATTTTATTAACTTTAAATTTTCAATATTTTTATATAAATTTTTACATGCTACATTTCATACTAAATATACATTAATTAAATTATTAAAATTTTAAAACTCAAAAATTATTTCTTTTTTTATCTAGTTGATTGCATATTTTCACTTTTTTCATGTCCACTCTCCATATATACAAGCTTGTAGCTCAAACATCGTTACACAATATTGATATAAAATAATATACTTTTTCTCATAAAAATATTTTAAATAAGTGAATAATTTTATTTAATTAAAATTTTAATGATATATTTTATTTTTAACTCTTATTACTTAACAATTAATACAATATTTCTCTTGTTTTATTTACTATATTACAATTTTTTCTGTTTACTCGTGTTATTTATAACTTCTATATTAATAATATTAAATAGTTTAAATATAACATGAAATATTTATTTTTATTATTACATATTTTAAATAAATTAAAAATTTAATATAAAAAATTAGTAATTGAATTAATTGATTATATATTATTTTTTAATAAAATATTTAAAATTAAAATCATATGTATCTATATTAATTTTGTTAAATTTTCTTAATATCAATATTCAAGTGTTATATTTCATATTAAATATACATTAATTGAAATTCTATATTTTTTATATACTTTACAGCATGTTTTGCCTAATTTTTTTCAATCTACATGTATTGTTATTTACGGCTTAAATGTTGATATCGAAGAATAGTATAAATATAATATATTTTTTATTATAAAAATATTTTAAATAAATTATAACTTTTATTTAATTGAATTAATTAGTTATATATTCTTTTCTTAATAAAATATTTGAAAATAAAATAAATTTTATGTATTTAATTTTTATCAATATTTTCTTTTTGATTTTGTGTTGGACAATTAATATGTACTCTCTCTCTCTCTCTTATTAATATTATTATTATCATTAAGATTTTTACTTTTAAAAACAAATATGTATAATTAATATGGCTATATACATGACTATATTTTTTATTGAGTTTTTACTATATAACATGTACAATACTTTTAATTTTTTATATAATATGAAACTCATTTAAAATTTATTTATTTATATAATTTTCAAATATGAAAGTTAATTTATAATTCTTGCACGGTATATGTTTAAAAAATTATTAGAAATGTAATGATTAAAATATTTTTTAATTTGATTAGAAAAATGAAAAATCGAAAAGAATTTGTTAAATAATAAAATTGTATACTAAATTTTATAAAAGATAATTTTGGAATTATAAATTTTTTTATCTCTCTTCTTCACCTATTTGATAAGAAAAAATTTCGTTAAATTTGGATATATTATTCCAACATCTTTTTTCTTTTTCACATCTACGCAATGAAAATGAAAAGTGAATTAGAGAAGATGTTCAATATGCACTATGGAATAAGAATATTTATTTCTTAGAGAATAATTATTTCATTAAATGATGGGATAAAAGCATTTTATCATTCATAAAATAACATTACACAAATTGCTCATTTTTTTCACATATTTTAACTTAACTATTTGTCAATATATGAGGGATAACAATTTTTGACATGATACGATAACTTAATACGAATACAACACATTTATACATGTTTAGGTTAACATACTAACTTGTTTGAAAATTTATATTAAATTTTTTAAAAATTTTATTTAATAAATAATTAATAATTAAATTATAAATAATTATATAATAAAATTTTTAAAAATTTATTTTAATAAATGATAATAAAAATTTAAAATAATATTTTACTAATAATTAAAAATATTTTTATAAAGAATAATAAGTAATTAAATTTATTAAATAACTTTATAATATAAATTTTATTAATTAAAATTAGTAAACGATGTAGATGGATTGATGCGTGTAATACACTTAACAAATAGGTTAACTTGAATGATATAAATTATCACCCTTTTATATATAATAAAAAATAGGAAAAAAATTAGTCTAGTCTCGTTCAATGTAATTTATTGCAGGGAAATACCTGAAGTTACTTTCTTTCATTTAAGTGCACCTGTGCATGAAAATTTACTGCGATGCCCAAAAGATAAAATAATATACTTATAGTGTGTTTCAAGAAGATTAAAAATACTATAATAGAAACTTCTTTTACAACATATTAAAATTGAAGAATTTTTAATTTAATACAAATAAAAAAATAAAATATTAAAAATTTATAAGAATTTTTAAATTTATAAAAATTAAATTAATATAAATTTTAATTATAAATGAAATTAATAAAAATTTAATTTTTTCGAAATTAAAAAAAATTAGTTAAGATAAAAATAAAAATAAAAAATAAGAACTTAGAGACATAGTAACATGTTGTTATTTGATAATTTTATTGTTAATTATACTTTATTTATTTAAAAAATTTTATTAGTATTACTATTTTATAATAAAATAGTAACATGTTACTATTTGGATAACAAACAGTAATATGTTATTATTTGACAATTTGATTATTAATTAGACTTGATTTATCTATTTATTTGAGATTTTTTGTTAGTATTATTATTTTAAAATAAAACAATAACATTCTCTTCTTTGACACTTTAATTGTTAATTAAACTTGATTTATTCATTTTAAATTTTTGGTTAGTATTACTATTTTGAAAAGAAATAGTAACATGCACTTCTTTAACAACTTAGTTGTTAATTAGATTTCATTTATCCATTAATTTAATATTTTTTGTTAATATTACTGTTTTGAAATGAAACAGTAACATCTTTTTTTTTACAATTTGATTGTTAATTAAATTTGATTGTTAATTAAAATTGATTTATCCATTTATTTAAAATTTATTATTGATATTACTGTTTTGGAATAAAATAAAAACGTATTATTGTCTGAAGAATAAATAGTAATATGTACTTCTTTGACAGTTTGATTGTTAATTAGACTTGATTTATTCATTTATTTAAGATTTTTTATTGGTGTTGTTGTTTTAGAATAAAACAGTAACATGCTCTTCTTTTACAGTTTGGTTGTTAATTAGACTTAATTTATTTATTTATTTAGAATTTTTTGTTAGTGTTACTATTTTAGAACGAAACAAAAACATGTTATTGTCTGAAGAAAAAATAGTAACATGTTGTCATTTGATAATTTAGTTGTTAATTAAATTTGATTTACCCATTTATTTAGAATTTTTGGTTAATGTTACTATTTTGAAATGAAATAGTAAGATTTTTTTTTTTACTATTTGATTGTTAATTAGACTTGATTTGTCCATTTATTTATAATTTTTAGTTGGTGTTACTATTTTAGAATGAAACAATAACATATTATTATCATATTATTATTTAGAGACTAAATAGTAATATGTTGTTATTTGACTATTAATTAGACTTGATTTATCTATTTATTTATGATTTTTTGTTGGTGTTACTATTTTAAAATGAATACAAATATGTTACTATCTGAAGAATAGATATTAACATGCTTTTATTTAGAAATTTAGTTCTTAATTAGACTTGATTTACCTATTTATTTAGAATTTTTAGTTGATGTTAATAATTTTAAAATAAAATAATAACATGTTATTATTTAGAGAATAAATAGTAATGTGTTATTATTTAACAATTTTGTTGTTAATTAAAATTAATTTATCTATTTATTTAAAATTTTTAATTGATGTTATTATTTCGAAACAAAATAATAATATGCCTTTATTTGACAGTTTGTTTGTTAATTATACTTGATTTATTTATTTATTTAAAACTTTTTGTTAGTGTTATTATCTTGAGAATAAACAGTAACATATTGTTATTTGGCAGTTTGATTATTAATTAAACGTGATTCATCCATTTATTTGAAGTTTTTTATTAGTGTTATTATTTTAGAATGAAACAGTAATATGTTACTATATAGAGAATAAACAGTAACATGTTATTATCTAATAATTTAGTTGTTAATTAAACTTAATTTATTTATTTATTTAAAATTTTTACTTGGTACTACTGTTTTGAAACAAAATAGTAATATGCTCTTATTTGATAATTTATTTATTAATTAAATTTAATTTATTCATTTATTTAAAATTTTTAGTTGGTGTTACTATTTTAAAATAAAACGATAATATATTACTATTTGAAAAAATAATAATAACATATTGTTATTTAGTAATTTAGTTATTAATTAGACTTAATTTATCCAATAATTTAAAATTTTTTGTTAATGTTACTATTTTAAAATAAAACAATAACATGTTATTATTTAGTCTATAAATAATAATATATTATTTTTTATAGTTTTATTTGTTAAGAAAATTATTATAGTACTATTAGACACCAAAAGAGTAAATAAGTAAAAATTTAATATGAGATTTGAATTAACAAAAATGAAATCAAAGTTGAAAAAATAACAAGAAAATTAAGAAAAATTAAGAAAAGTCACTAAAAAAGGTTTTTTTTCACCATCCAGAGTGGGAAAAATGCTTTTGACATTTGTAAGTACGTAAATCTCTAAAAGTTATATGAAATTAAAAAAAACTCGCCCAAAACGAAAAATCAAGTACAAAGTTATAATCATTCAAAGTTTTGAATTCAATTTACACATCTTTTTTCACCATCCAGAGTGGGAAAAATGCCTTTGGCATTTGTAAGTACATAAATCTCGAAAAGTTATATGAAATAAAAAAAAACTCGCCCAAAACGAAAAATCAAGTACAAAGTTATAATTATTCAAAGTTTTGAATTCAATTTACACATTTTTACTAGGTAGAGTTCATCAAACCTAAATATTTTTGTTTTTTTATCAAAAAATCATAGTAAGGCAAATAAAAACAAGTAGCTATATGCAGGAATTAGTTAAGTAATCATGAAATTATACCTTTTCGAAGTTTTTAAATTATAACCGCATTCTTATAGTTAAAAAAGAATATCTTGGGAATATAATAGTAATAATTCATAAAATTAGCACCTATTTGAATAAAGATCAGTGCTAACACTTTGTTAAAAAGAAGTTCAGGAAGCAGTACTACAATATAATTTACCGTAAAAAATATTAGTATTTGTATATTTCACTAATAAAATATTTTAATATTTATATTTTAGTAAATTTGATCTTTATAATTTTATTATAGAATATTTTTATTAAATTATAATTTTGATGATAATTTAAGAAAAATCCTCCTTTGCTCCATTGACCTAGACTAGAGGTTAAGAAAGAAGGTAGAATAATTTTAGAATACCCTTAAAAAATATAGGTTATATTAGATTTTTGTTAAAAATTTATTTTATATTATATAAGTTAATGAGTATCAATTTCTTTATATCAAATTTAAGTGAAATCTATCATGATTTAAGGATTTTAAAACTTGAAGTAATATGACAATTTCAAAAATTATTAGATTAAAATTATTTAATTCTATTAAAAATTAAATAATTATGATTAAATAATTTTAATTTAATAATTTTAAAACTTATTGCATCACCCCGAATTTTAAAATTTTTAGGACACCATAGTAAGTATCTCAAATTTATCTTTGAAAAATAAATGTCATATCAAAATTTTCCACAAATTTTAGTTAGTTAATGGGAAATAAACTAAACTTCTACAAAAAAAAAAAAATTGATATAACATGTATTTTTTGGGGATGGAATTGGTGGTTTGGTCATAATTTTATTTTATTATATTTTTAAATATAAAAAATTAAAATAGTAAAAAAAATTATTTATTAACATCTAAAAATAGGGAATGTGAAGGAAAATATTAATTTTTAAATAATAGCAAAAATAGTAAGTGACTTAATATACCCAAAAATTTAAATTTGAATTCAAGATATGAATGCTAAAACTACTTCAAAGATAATATTGGATTTCACTATATTACAAAAAATATTGGTAATAAAATCTTTTTTGTTTAAAAAATATTTCCACCATTATAAATCATATATTATTTTTAATCATAAAATATATAAATAATATAAATTTTTTTACTTTTATGCAAAGGATTTAAATTTAATTTTTTATTAATATAAATTAATTTTATACTATTATCTACTCATGTGTTATCATATTATTAAAAAATTATTAAAATTTTTTACTATTAATAAAAAATATTAATTAATATTAATTTTTTAATGAGGTGCATCTTTTTATCTATCGATAGTTAAAAAATTATATTAATAATGAATTAAATTTAAACTCTTGTGAAAGATAACAAAGTAATAATATAATTTTAAAAAAATATCTACCAGTTAAACAAGGTGGCTCCATCCCGCAGTTGTGAAAAGAATTGAAAGAAGTCGAAGTACCTGGGAGAATTGCGTTCAATCCATTTCTAATTTGTTTTAGGTTAATATTATAGAAGCTCTGATTTGTAAGAGGACGAGGATTTTTATTATTGAATTGAATTTGATATATTAAGATTTATATTTTTAATTTTAATTTATTTGTTTCAAAATAAAAAAAACAATTCAATAATGAAATTCTTAATTTCTTAAAAAGTGGAATTCTTAGTATATTGTTACAAAAATATCAATAATATGTATAGAATTCGTATTGTGCAAGTAGTTAATAAGTTAACTGATAAATGATAATTGATAAATTAGTTAATAACTAATAAATTAATTAATAATTGATAATTTATAACTGATAATTAATAAGTTAATTGAAGTATTTTTACAAAATTAACTGTTGAGATAATTGAGATTATAAAATGATATAAAAAAATATATTAATAGAAATAGGTATATATTTAAAATATTTCATATTTATTTAAAAATTAAATTATATTAATGTAATTAATAATTTTAAAATAAAAATATAATATTTAATATTTAGTTGATTATATTCTATAAAACTATATATTTATTTACTTACATAATTTTTACTTTATTATTTATTATAAAATTATAATTACTTAAAATATATTTTATAATCATATTTATTTACATATATATTTTTATATATTTATAATTTAAAATTAGGATATAATTATGTTAAAATTAAATTAATTATATTTTATTAAAAAATATTTAGATTTATATTAAAAAGAGTATGTATTGTAAATTAATAAAAATAATAAGGATGAATTTGAAAATAATTTAAAGAAATAATAATTTATAATTTATAAGTTACTTTATATAATTTATTAAATCAAAATCTATTTTTTTAATAAATTAGTATGAAAAATACCTCCAAAAGTTAACTTATAAATTATTGATCTAATCAATAAATTATAAGATAACTTATTTATTGTGTGAAACGAAGTCATAAAGAATTACTAATCTTCATATATAAGTATGGAAGTTAGTATCCTCCACCTTTTCATTTAAACAAAAAAATATGATATTAATTTAAAGAAAAATAAAAATACGGGAGACATTTAAATAATTTTAATAAATAAATATTAATTTAAAATTTTAAAGTTAATCCATTCATCCTTTCTCATCTTCATAATAAATGCACTCATTAAATTAAAAAATTAATGATAGTGATAAATTAATTATAATATTTTATTATTTTATTATTTTTAAATTAATAGCATATTTTTTATTCAAATAAAAAATATAGGTTATTAACCTCTACATATAAATATCAAAATTAATAGTATATATAATAAAAAGTTATTTTTAATTTAAAATCCACTAACTATAATACTAAAATATCCAATTTGTACGTAGGGATTTAAACAAGTACAACCAAGTTAAACATATAATTATTTAAACTTGACTTTATAAGATTAAAATAAATGAGCTCAAACTCTTCAGGTCCATTTGGTTGAGGGGAAAATGAATTTTTAGAATTCATTTTCTAACTTTTTCTTATTTGAACATTCAAAAATTTTGATTAACAGTAAAATAAATTTTGATCAATCAGAAAGTTGTATTATTTTTAAGGAAAATAACTTTTCATTTTCTTTGTTACTCAGTATATCCATACTCAAATCTAAACTTTTTACCTTCTCACCTTGTTACATAATGCGATTACAAATAAAATTTAATTTAATTTATTAAATATTTCATGATGAATGCTCTATTTTTATTTTTATAAAATTAATTTTTATTTATTAAAGTTTAAGTGCATATTTTTATACAATATTTACTAAAATATTTTTTTTTTCTATGATAGATGCTCTATTATATAATATTTCGTAATAATTAATTAAATTAACTATGTGAATCTATGTATAAGATTTTGTAATACTTTTAATATATATTTTATTATTAAAAATCAATCATTATTGGACTATTGGGCACCAAGAATAATAAAAATTTTATTAAATTTTTTTAAAAGGTAAATAAAATTATAATAATTTTGAAATAAATAATCTTGATTTACTTTAAATGAAATTAATTTTTTTTATATACCAAATACTAGAAAATATTTTTTCTTTATACACCAAATAACAGAAAATTAATTTATTTTCTAGAAATATATTTTTTTAGGAAAATATTTTTTAAAATTTCTATTTTTTCTTAAACCAAATGAACCCTTTATATTAGAATTTGAACACTAATTTTCATGAGCATGAATTTATTGAAGTAATGTGTTATTCTTGTAAATTTTTTTATTGAATTTACAATATTCAAATTTGAACTTGAATCCACAATATAAATGCAAAGGAGTTTATATAATTTTTTTAATAATTTATTATTTTATTCAAATTTAAATATATAAAAATTTATTTTTAATAGATAAACTAAACATCATATTCTTTTCATGTCATTTTATCTATCAATATAAATTATTGTACAACTATTAAAATTTATCAAAAATACTTAGACGATTATCACATATCAACAGTTTTACAAATTACTTCATTCAACAAAAATAAAAATGCTTATTACTGTTATGCATTATATATAATGCTTACATATAATACAAAAATAAAAATGCATTATATATAATACATATCAACAATTTATGCATTATATATAATACAAAAATAAAAATGCTTATTACTGTTAGATTTGTATAAGCTGGCGAATAATTTAATTCAAGTGATATGAAATTAACACTCGAACTTATATATCTATAGAGCTCAATTTTTTTAAAATTAAACTTCTATATAAACTTCCTACTAGTACATCTCATGTTAAGTTGTTTGAGTAATTTCATTCATTTACACTCCTATTTATTTGTAAAAGAATTTAAAATATAATAGATAATTAAATTAAGATTTCTATATTGGGGCAGAACTATAAACATTAGCCGTACTACACTGCCACTACACTAATTTATTTTCAACATTTTTGGCAAATTATAATCTCCGTGAACGGCCGTAATTGCCTCTGGACTAATACAAATCCAAATTATTATCGGATCTCGTGGTTAGAATGACATTATTGTCTTGTTGTTAAAAAGAGTTTTGTTCTAATTATACGTTGTTTGAATTATCCAGGGTTCAATCCCATCGTTGTCATGTCATATACGAAAGTAATGTCACGTCCTATTTCTACTGTACTAATTACCCCCCCCCCCCCAAAAAAAAAAAAAACAATGAGGATCAGCAAGTAATGTCACGTCCTATTTTTACTGTACTAATTACCCCCCCGCCCCCCCCAAACAATGCTCCCATGCTTCATGGGTGAAGGGTCAGTACATAGCATTATTAAATGTAGGCCATTGAAGGGAGAAGGGTTTTTTTTTTTTTTCCTTTTGCTAAGAGGAAGGAGAAGGTTACATTTTAGCCTTTTGATTTACATGTAACTTATTACCTCATCAGCCAATTAATATACAAAGAGTTATAACATATAGAAATATTATTTGTGAATCTTTGCATTTTCTATGTAAAGCAAATTTTGGAAAAAGATAAATATGAATTTTTGAATTTAAAATTATGATTATAAATTTTAAAATAAAACTTGTACCTTTATATTTGTGAAAATTAGTGGAAAATTCAAAAAAAAAAAATGACAGCGTCTAGACCCATTTTGCTCCAATAATTTATTCGAGATGGCTCATATTTAGCCACTTCAATTTTGAAGGGTCTAATCAGGTTGTTGTGGGCGGTAGTCGGTAAGCCGGAATCTGGATTAGCTCCTTCCCCTCGAAGTGCCCTTTTGTGGTTTTGGTGCAAATTTATGAGAATATGATTTATGAATCTGAATATTTTTGTTTTATTTAAAAGGGAACTGAATAATGCAATTAATTTATTGATTTTATTCTCGGGACATTTTTGCCGAGCATTCGTTGTCGTTTGCCAGTGTTGTGAACCCAATAGTGTGTTCCCAGTGAGTTTTGATGGCACCAAAACTCAGCACTGGACTGTAATAATCATTGTTTGAAAAATATTTTAAAAATTAGAACGGTTATTGAATTAAAAATATAAATAATTTAAAATTTAATAGTTCAATCAGGATTGAGTTGGAATTATAATATAGAATAAATTTTTTATGGATAAAAATTAAAAATAATTAAATTATCATAAGATTAGATATATGTATATAATATATAAAAATATTTTAAATATTGTCAAATAATTTCAATTTTTATAAGTTTACAATTTAAATTATTATAAAAATAATATTAAATCTAATTTTCTTGTTATCTATTTTTCATTTATACAGGTAAAATAATTTTAACTATTTAAGATTTTAAACCTTAAATATGTATATAATATTAAGTGAAATAATGTTATTTTTACAAATAATAATAATTAAAATATCAGTTGAACCATAAAAATTGTAACCAATTTACACTATTTAACTAATTTATTATTAGTTCATCAATTTTCTAACTAATTTTGTAAAGATCAATTTTAAATTTTAATCGAACCAATCACATAATTAATTCACGATTTTTTAATTTAACTGACCGGTCCAATTTGATCTTTAAAAGATCGGTAATAACAAAGTATATATTTTGACTTCCTATTTTATTTTTAACTTGTTTGTATTACAGAAATTGCTCGATTTTGTTCTTCCTCACAACAATTTGCAATTTCCATGCTATTCTTAAAAAGAATGAAGAACCAGGTTAGATTGGGATCTGAATGGAGATTTTGTTAACGAAGTTATATTACTAGATTTATATTTTGAAATTAAATTAATATTTCATGTGTCTATGCATATTTTTTATTGAATCAATTTATATTTATATTATTATTAACGTTATTTGATTTTGAAAGTATAACTATTATTGTTGAATTTTGTATGTAAGATACTCATTAAAAAGTATAAATAAATTTAATTTGTGATACAAATTAAAAATTAAAATGTTAGAGAAAATACGCACACATGCATATATATATATATATATGAAATAATTTAGTGATGTTATTATAATAATTGATATTCTCATACATTCTTACATTTTAATATCACGTTGATTATCTTTAACTTTTTTCCATCTTTTATTTAGTTTTATTTTATCTGATAAAGGAAAGACATCCAATAAGAAATAATTATCAAAGATTATTAGAATGTCTCTTTATTTTTGAACTAAAAAAATTCAAACTTTTTCTACATTAAATTCCTTTATCATCTTCAGTCATGGTTGTGATATCATATATTATTATTTTTTATTTTTCATCAAGATAGATTTTCATAATGTACTTATTTGATACTCGCATACAAATTTATTAGTGTATAAAATTGACTATTTACTATTTTAATATTATTATGTTATCTTATTTTTTATAAGTAAATTGAAGTACCTTCATTTTGGTGTAATATATGTTGAATTCCAAAATTAAATATTATCTATAATTATAATAAATATATTACCCTATATTTTAAATTATTTATAATTAATATAGTTACTTTTATATTATACTAAGTATATGTTTTAAATTTAAATTTATTGTTGATATAAAATTCTTTATACGGTTATGAATAAAAAGATAAAAGTTTATTAAAAATTAATATTAATTAAAAAATTTTAATTGATTATAAAATAATTTTAATAATTTTTTAATGATATGATAATATATGAATAAGTGATAATATAAAATTAATTTATATTGATAATGAATTAAATTTAAATTATTAATTCAACATTTATGTTTTATAGTGACAAATATTAAACATACAAAATATTATTTAATTAGAGATTTGTAATATTTATTTTATGTAGTATTTATAATAATAGTACTTAAAAATTATTTTTATAATTTTTAAATGATAATATATTAATTAATCACTTAACAATTATAAATTTATCAATTAAAATATAAAAAAAGAGGTCTAATTGGGCGGTTAAAATAAGCAGTCCCGCTCCCATTTTGGTTCCATAAAATTAGGCTTGTACTGTGCATTAAACCCACGTAAATCATGCAAATAGAAGTCCAATAACAACCTTTCTATCATTTAAATATTTATTAGCCCAAAAGCACATACAAATGGTCCCCTTTCTTGCCTCTTACCGCGTCGCAGCTGGCCGAATGAGAAGCAGTAAAATGGCAGGAAAATGCCCAACGACAAAACGACATCTCGTGGCAAAAATTTTAGTAAAAAAGCTGCCAAAAATCCTTGAATTTATAGTTAGACAGGGATAGTGACAGTGATAATTAGACTTTTCCAGACTTTTCCATTTTTGGTTGAAAACGAACTGCGGTAATGAGAGTTAAGAAACTATTAAATATCTATCTTAAAATAGTTGCATTCCGCTGTACTATTTTTAGGTAAATATTTTAAAAGATTAAATATTTTTATCTTTAAATTTTATAAATAAAATTTATAATTTTTATTTGATCTATCTATTTTAAGATTAAAAAAAGAGAATTCAATAATAAAAAATTCGAGTAAAAAAATTAAATACCTTATAGAATTACTCTATTTATTATTATAATTTAATTAATGGATAGAGTGATGGAGCAACATGAGGGAATAATAAAAAATAAAGTATTGTATTATTAATCCTTCATGTTAAATTCATGAATCTTAGGATCTATATTGATGGTAAAATTTGACAACCAATACGTATTGCCATTTTTATGAATATGTACCATCCTTACTTCCTAATCCTAATTTAGAAGATTTTGAATGATTTGAATTAACATGAGACTTTAGTAGTTTGGATTAAACAAACATTGCACTAAAGATTTAGAGTGACATTTCAAAAGAACTTTTCGAAAACCCAATTTCTAAGCAACTTGTAAATTATATAGAGAACCTCGACATTTATCAAAAAAAGATGAGCAAACTCTTAAAGGTTTAACATAGCTTTGATTATTCTTTGCTTTATTCCTCCATACCCAATGGAACCAATAACGCACAACTCACTTAATCTTCCAACTGTCACATTAAGTGGTACATGACAACAAAATGAGTAAATGAACTTGATTTGTTGAACAATATTAGAAACATTACCACTCCAAGTCAAGTGATCATCAATAGCATCTATTCTAAGTGAGTAAATGAACTTGATTTGTTGAACAATATGCACTGGCATAGTTTGATTTAACACTTTCCAATCTCAATCATTGTTATTAATAACAAAGTCCTTGATGCGGGCATGCATCTAATCATCATCCAACTTAACTACAATATAATAACTCAAAGGTTCATCAACTTTTAACCATTTGTTTGTCTAGAAAGAGATAGTTTCCTTCCAAACACTAGCAAGATGCCTCCCTAAAATAGAATCCCTACAATTAGCAGTGATTTAAACCGGCCACCCTCCTTTATTAACATATTTTGCTTTTAACACTTAGGTCCATAGGTTCTACACATCAGAACACAAATTCACACAAAGCTTTATAAGGCAAGCTATATTCATATACTCCTTCTAAAGTAACCTAAGACTACATGAGTTCTTAGGTTAACAAATGCAATCCTAGTTTATAGTATAAGCTTTTTTAACATTCTCTATATGTCCCCATATAAAATCTTTATGTAATTTCTTTATAACCATACATATTTCCTTTAGAAGTTTATGAGTTGCATATGACATTAAGGTATAAAGGATGATATTAATTAGGTTAATGCTATCTTACTAGCCATGGATAAAGTTCTTGTTTTCCGCCTAACAATTTTAACTTTAATTTTCTCCACTAGCTTTTCATGCTACTTTTTGCTTCTACCAAGCGACACTAATTCAATACCCAAATATTTCCTTAGGTTACTAGTAAGTAAAAAACCTTTAAATCAAGCTATATCATTTGTTAGCTCTTTAGAGACATTCTTGGAAAAGAAAGTCTTAGATTTAGCCAAGCTCACCTGTTACCTAGAAGCCATACAAAATTTTTGAAAAGAAGTCTTAATGTAACTCATCTAGTCTATACTAGCATTAACCAAAAATAAAAGGTAATCATTAAACCTCAAGTGAGATTTAACAAGGCCAAATTTACCATGCCTTATAACTTTCCAATTTACAACTTGAACATATTCCTTAGTAATATAGGTAAACTTCTCCATGCACATAATAAACAGATAAAGAGAGATAGAAGTCCCTTATCTCACCCTTTTAGAAGGTTTGAACTCATTTGATTTGGATCCATTCTAAAGAACATTCATTCTAGAAGAACTAATATAATTCATGATGATTCCTTGCAATTCAGCAAGGAAAGCCAATTTTAGAAAGGACATCTCCAATGAAACTCTATGAAAGCCTATCATAAGCCTTTTTAAGATCAATTTTAAGAGCAATAAAGCCCGTTTTCCCTAACGTTTTCTTCATAAAATGACTTATCTCACTAGCCATTATGATATTATATTAGATGTACCTTTTTGGAATGAAGCTTGCTTGAAAAGGAAGTATCAAATTAGGCAATAATCATTTCAACCTATTAATAATAATCTTTAAAATATATTTATAATTCACATTGCACAAAAAATGAGAGGAAACTAGCTATAAATTTAGGATGTTGCTATTTAGGAATTAAAGTTATAAGCATTTGATTAATATTCTAAAAAACCCTATAGCAAACTCATAGATATTTTAACTAACCATATCCCGTTTAGCTTTAAAAAAGGCTAGGAATCCGTCATCTCTTAGTACTTTAGTAGTTCCCATATCAAATATAGTTTTTTTAACCTTTATGAAAGTTAACCCTCTATGTAAGGAATCAAAGTCTTTTCTTAGGATTTTAGGATATGTAGTTGTATTATTTAAAATAATAGTACTTCTATTGTCATTAGTGAATAGTTGTTGAAAAAATCAATCACTAACTTAAGAAGTTGCTCTTTATCATCCACCTAGTTTCCATTCTCATCATGTAACATTGTAACTTTATTGGCTCTCTTTTTAATCACGGCCTTTGTATAGTAAAATCTAATATTTTTTTATCATTATCTTGAATCTATCATGATTTGGACTTCTAGTACCATAACATTTCCTTTTATTTCAAAACATCCTGCCTCTTCTTCTTTGAATCTTTTTCTATTAAATTAAAATGAAGATACCATTTTCGTTCCATAGCTCTTTGAATACCATTTAATTTGACCATAAGATAGCCTTTTCATTTTTGAATATGGCCAATAACCTCTTTATTCTAAATAGAATGTCCTTCATTATAGCTAAATTCCCAGTAATAGGAACATTTTCTCTTTAAGTACTAGAGAAAAAGAAAAGTTATCATAAAGCATAAAGCCACCTTAAATCTTAAATGTTTATTCCTCTTATCATTTTGGCTACCACTTAAATCAATTAGAAAAAGACAATAATGATCTGAATAAACCCTTAGAAGGATTTTCATAATCATATTAGCAAAAGCAAATCTTACTTTATCTGTGTCATTACATACAACTCTATCTAACTTTTCAAACACTATTATATCTATCTTGTTAGGGACCTTTCCATGTGAATCTAAAACTTTTGCCACCTTATATTGATAAGACCACAATCACTAATCCAATTATAAACCTTTAACATCTATTATTAATAATTAAAACTCCCCCTTTCTTCTCATCTATAGTAGTAATATCATTGAAATCATCCATAATAATCCAAGTTTACTAAATTTGGCTTAATAAGTTAATCAATTATTCTTTACCCTTCTCCCTCAATGTAAAGTGAGAATTAAGATAAACTATTGTAAGATGCTAGCCTCTTATCTCAAAATCCTCCACTTTATAATGCATAAATTAATAATTATGTTGCAAATTCAAATCCAAATGATCATCATTCCAAGCTACCCAAATACCGCCAACTAAACCCTTTATTCTTTTAATAAGGAATTTATTGTATTATAGCTGATGGAATATTTTAGTTGTTTTATTAAATGAAGATTTAGTTTCAATGAAGGCTAAAACATCTAGCCTGTGCTTTTACATTATCTCCTTAGCAATTAATAAAAATTCTAGTTTCCCTACTCTTTTACAATTCCAAATCATAATTCCATTTATTATTAAATAGATTATAAGGAAGTAAGACAAGTGATTACGTAACATCAAGTAGCATATTAGAAGGGCATGAACTAGGCATATTTATACCATTCATGTTTATGGCAATCAAACTAAGTTGTATTCCTACTAAGTTATGGTCTCTATTTTCATTGTCTAGGGAAGATTCAAAAGTATTCATGTGTTTAATGGATCTAGTGGTTTTAAAGTAAGTTTTTCAAATATAGCAATCTTCTTACCTTACTTAGTCAGCATATTTGTATAATGCTTATGAGCTGGCTCCCAGTATCACCCTAAATGGCAACACTCTTATAAACAACAACCACTTTTTCATGTCAATATAAGAACACTATTATGTATCCCGAGTGAGCCTATTACTACTTGCCTTAAGGTTGCTTATTTCATCAATATCATGTGTGGCTTCACCTGCTATATCATTTGGTTAATTTTGCATGGTACCTAATTAAGCAAGGTTTTTTTAATTACTATTCCCTTTATTAACTTCCATCTGAGAGGCTAAACTAGGATTGGTAACAAAATCAATAATCGAAGCTCTATTCTTAATAGCATCCACCTTATTGTTTTGAACAAATATCAAGTTAGATAAAGTTGCAAAATAAGACCCATCTTGAATTTAGTCACCAATCAATTTCTTTTCCCCTTTTCCCTGCTATACCTTGCTCAGAATTATGACCATTTCTCACTCTTTTTGGCCTTTGGAGTACTATCCAATCCATATATTCCATATAAGGCTTTTCTTGTTTCTTCTTCAACTTCTCACTAACATCTCCATCCGTCGCCATCTATTGGCCAACAATAATAACTCTCTCTTGTGGATTGGATAAAATAATATCCTTTGTTTAATCCTACTTCATAGGGCACTGCTTCTTATAATGACTATAAACTCCGTAGGAAAAGCATATTAGATGCATAACCTTTGTACTTAATTTTAATATCCTCACCTTTAACCTTGGATTATGGTAGAAATAACTTGTTCAAATCCATATTCACATAAACATGTGCATATTTCTTTTTTGCCTTCTTTTCAATCATATAATCCACTTTTATAGTTTTCCTATTCTATTACTAATTTCTTTCAAGCATTTCTTATCATAATATTCCATAGAAGAGTTAGGGAATTGAACTTAAACTGCCATTTTTTCCACTAAAATTGTAATAGGATTAAAGCTAAGTACCCATTCTTGAACTACCAAGTAATAATCACAAACCATTTATGATTTTTTAATCAACATAACGTCATAATCAACCATGTAAGAGAATTTCACCAAATAATACTTATGTCCAATATTTATAAGTTCAAATCGTCCAATTGCCTTCTATAGTTGAGTAACATTCCTCTCTAAGTAATGAAACCTAACCTTCCTACCAAGCACCTTCACTAATAAATATTTCTTCTATGGCTTCCTTATACATTTCGCTTTTATTTATGATAGTTTTAATATAAACCAAATGCACTATAGCTTTGTCCATATTGGAAATTCTTCCCTCCTTCTCTATTTCAACTTTAGATGACATTTTCAAATCCTCTGTAGTGGCTTTTTCCTCCTCACTTTTAATCTCATTATTCTCTTCCCTTAAATCTTTATCCAAAAGGACATTTTTATATCTGTGAATAATAGCCATTGATTTTTTAAAGGTCCCCAGCACCACATCATCATACTTCTTTGGACTAATAAAGCTATCTTCAAATTCTTGTCAACCTTATTTAAACTTTTTTGCATTGCATTTCAATTAATTAAGTTCCTTATCTAAGTTTTTTTCCATTTTGATCTTACCCTATCACCCTCAGTGTGCTAGGGTTTTCCCTATTAAATAAATAAATATGCTTTTCCTATGCTAATAGATCTAAAAAGAATAATTTAAACAATAAATAAAGTACTAGATATAAATTACATAAGCATAGAAATTATTTGATTCATATAGGAAGTAAGCTCTCATGAAAAATTAAACTTGTTAGGAAATAAATTCCTTTATAAACTTTTCAAAAAGTATTCAAAGTTCATTACAATAAATTAATAGTTGTGTCATGAATTACCCATAAAAATTCAAAAATTATGGCATTATCTTTTACCACAAGAGAAAAATTCAAATAAATGTATAAAAAATTAAAAATATTATACCATAGGAAAACTTTATCTATAACAAAATATCACTTGTACCGCAAATTAAGTTATAAAAATATATTTTCTATAATAAAAAATTATTTATGCTATAAAAAATCTTTACCCATAGTAAAATATTACTTGTATCATAAATTAAGTTATGAGAACATATTCTCTAACGTAAAGTATTACTTATATTACGAAAAAAAATTTATTCATAGTAAAATATCACTTGTGTCATAATCTAAGCTATGAGAACACATTTTTTATGATAAAATATCACTTATACTATAAATTAAGCTACAAGAACACATTCTTTATAATAAAATATTACTTATTCTATCATATAAGTTAAAAAACTTTACTTGTAACAAAGTATTACTTGTTCTATTATATAAGTCATAAAACTTTATCTATAGTAAAGTATTATTTATGCCATTAATTAATTTTAAGGATAAGATCACAGCCTAATATACTATTTCTATAGTAATTATACATATAAGAAATGCTATTTATAATAAGTGTAACATATTGCAATGTAGTAAAGGTAAAAAAAAAATATAAATATTTATGTATTGTGGGTATTTAAAAAATAGCTAATTCATCACTTAAGTTAAAGGGTTTTTACTAATTAGTTAAGGCAAAAAATTATTTTAGGAATTTGGTAAATAACTTAGTTAATTAACTAATTGGCCCTTAATGAATCAAAATAAAAAAGCTATGAAACCTAGCTAATTTATGAAATATATGTAAAAAGATAAAATTATCCATAAATTATATAATTATGTATATTTATTATATTTCTTTAAATAATAGAGAAAGGAGTTAAACCTCAAACCTTAATATATATATATATATATATATATATATATATATATATATATATATATATATATATATATATATATATATAAGAAAGAGCTCAACCTTTAAGTTCCTAAATATTTTTGTCTACTTAAGTACTAAATTTTATTAGAATATAATAGTTTTTCATTAGTAATAAATAATCATTTAACTTTCCATCAATTAAATTTACATAAGAAAATTAATGTTCATCAACAAGTAACTATTATAATATGTTAAAGATTTTATTTTATAAATATTTAATAAATTTAAATTCTTTACATATTAAATTAATAAGATTAATTTATACATATATGCACAATAATTTTTTCAATTCATCATTTGATTTAGTTTTTAAAACATTGCTTAAACAAATAAATCATTGAAGGTACAAAATAATATAATTTTTTTTTCACATCGCATTCTTCTTAGAAAAATGTGTTGATGACAAAGATATATATATGTATATAATGAGGTGCTTTCTATGCTACCCATGGGGGTTCCAAACTCATGGGTATGTGGCTAAATTGGAGCCATTGGATGAATGAAGCCATTGACTTGGTCAACTCATCCAATGCCTTCAATTTAGCCACATACCCATGGGTTTGGAACTCCCATGGGTAACATAAAATCTCCCATATAATGAAAAATACTTAAATTATTATATTATATGTTAATGGTATGATTTATAGCATAAGTGATAACAAGTTTTATTATAGAAATATGTAGTAACAAGTTTAATATTCATCACTATAATATTAAGAAAATTTTTATCAAAAAATTAAAAAATAATAATTATGTAAAATTATATATAATTTAAAAGTAATTAAATTATTATATTAAATTTTTTTAAGTAAATTATATTTAAGAGAACAATATATATAAAATAGTCTAAAATTTCATTTTCATCACTTATTAATTTCATTCTTTACAAATATTTTATATTAATTTTCTCCCTCCTAAATAATGATTTAATTAATTCAGTTTATTCATTTATAATTCTATTGATGGGTTAATGACTTAGTTAATAAAAGGATAAAAATCAAATATAAATAATATATGAGGGATGATATTAATACTAAAAATTTGTGAAAGGTTGAATGATTTACTTATATTTATGAATGATAAAAAGGTACTATAAATAAAAAATAAAAGTAAATAATTTATAATAATTTAAATTTTAAATTATAATTAGAATTTAAATATACATAATAATTCAAAGCTATGATTTATATGGGTATTTATTTTATAATTCAATATTTGCTAGAGAAATTTTTGGAAAAAAATTACTTGAAATATCTAAAAATTTTATTTTTATCTTGTAATAACTTAATTAATAATAATTAATAAAAATTAATAAAATAATAAAATTATTTATTTATTTATGAGAGATAAAATTAACATGAAACATTTGTAAGGGATGAATTTGATATAAACAAAATTAGTGATAAAACAAATGAGTTTTTAATCTATACAAAATAATTTTTAAAATAAAATCATAAAGCCTTTTAGCATTAGTATATTTTTATTATATGTATTTATATAATATTTTACTATATAATTAGTATGACATAAGTATAGTTTTATTTTTAAAGTCAATTGATCAGTTAAAACTTTATATAAAATATATTATATTATAATATTAAAGAAGCAAAATTGCACAATGGTAAGGCCTAGTATTCCTTAGCTTAGGAATTTAATTTCAATTTCTTATAAATGTTATTTGTAATTTCTACACAAACAAATTTTAATGATTTACATTAACCTGATATGAGTTAAAAGCATTAGCAAATTTTAGCAAATATATAAATAAAATGATGGAATGGCATTCGATCAAATTAGCTAGATAATTAGTTTAATTTGGATACATAAAAAATTATTTTAGCTAACTATATTAATTTTTGTAGCATTTTATTTCATTTTTTACCATAATTCTATTCATGGCAATATAAGTTACTAGTTACAAATGTAACATTCTTGCCATGTTTGTATTTATGATTAGAAGAATTTATTAGTCATGGATAAAATTGTGGCAAAAAAAATTATTTATCCTATAGGATCTTTTTTTTTTCTGTAGCAATTTTCTTATCATGCTTACTTATGCCATAGGTCCATCCTACTAATATTCCCATGACTAAAAAGCATAATTATGAAAATTTTAATCTTTTGCTATAATTTTAATTATAGCACAAGTATTAATTTATTGTAGTGGTTATTTGGTAAGGGCATTTGGTTCATAAAATCTTACATTTCTAAAAAAGTACATGTTTTTCAAAAATGTGATTCTTGGAAACTTTATTCATTGGAATGTAATATTTCTATATTTGATTCAATATAAATATTATCAGGAATACTTTTATAGATTCTCAGATATGTTATATTCACACCTTAGATATGTCATATTCATATATTTGATTCATATTTTATATTTTAGTGAATTTTATTAATTTTTTAAAAGTACTCGTATCAATTTTTTCATTATGGAGAAAATTACTAAATTACTATCTAAAAGATTCGATTAATATCAAATTAGTTCTAAAATATTTTTTTACATTAATTTTCTATCAATTTAAGAAAATTCTCCTTAAATTAGCATTGCAAAATCTTGCAAAAAAATTAAATTAATACCAAAATTTCAGACATTGATACAAAATTAATGTAAAAAAAACTTTCAATACTAATTTGATGTTCACTAAATCTTTCAAATAATAATTTAATAATCTCCTCTATAGTAAATCATAGTTTTAATCAAAATTATAAAAAATAAAGAATTCTAAACACCTAATAAATCAATAATTTGATTTTTATTCAATTAAATTATAATAAAAAATTTATATAAAATATTCAAAATATTCAAAAATTTAATTTTTTAATAAATGGATGGTTTCATCCTTGGATCTAACAAGCTTGATAAGTGTGGATATTGCACCCACATTAACCATGAATTTCCTAATTTCCTTAATAGCCACAAGGTTTCTCAATATCCTATAAGTAGGACTAACCAGTTCTTCTTTATAATCTGTGTTGGAGCTTATTTTAAACAAAGTTGTGATCCCACTAGGAGTAGACACTGACCAACCATTGTTTAAATTCTCAATTACTTTAAGCAAACACCTTGTAACTCCTACCTTCCTTGAATTACTTCCATATTCCAAAACTTAAATCAATGGTGCAACAACTTGAGCTCTAACCAAAACAACTTTAAGGAATCAAAACCTGTAACCACAAAAAGCACTTTTCTGCAAATTCTTCTTGAAGTTCCACCTCCCAATAATTAAGAAAATTCACCAAAATATGAATAATGCTCCAATTAGATTCCATTGAATTCAAAGTCAACTACTGGAAAGACAAAATTAAATTTAGCAAATGGTGACATGCAAACTTAGTTGAAGACAAGTGCAAAATGATAATTGAGGAAGAATAAATGAAGGCTAGATGAAGAATAAAAAAATAAATTAAAGCATAACAAAAAAATAAAGATAAAATTATCCTTTTATTTTAGTATTAATATTCCTACTTTATGAGAATTTGACATACTTATCTCCTTATAAGAATATCTTAGGAAAGAAAGTCGACCCTAAAATATTTCTAAACAACCTTGAGTAATTTTTTTTTAAACCAAATTGACATTCCTTAACATTCTCATAAAATAATTTTGGACCAAATACTTTTTAAGAAATTGACACTTCCTAAAAAAATAACTTTTTATGTGTTATTTGGTTCAATTATGAACTTTATAAGAAATGTTATTAAAGTAACTAATATATTCTTCAAATTTGTAAAATAAAAAAATAAGAAATACTGATAAATTTTAATTTTTTCTAATTATTTTTAAAGTATAATTCTAATCTTTCTTTTAATCATAATTTTTTTAATTTATAATTTTATTATAAAATGTTTAACTTAATACTAAAAAAAAATATAAACAAAAGAATTATAAAAGGAAGAGAATTGTTTGATTCAACTGTATATAGAAAGATCCTTACAATCAATATTTATAGGTATGTAAATTCTAGATTATAATTTCATATTAATGACTCATAATGAAAATTAAAATCTAATTGACTATAATAAGAAAATAATAATTAACCATAGAAGGGAGTATAAAATATTCGCGTAAATTATGGACATTCACATTAATTATAATTATTGATAACACTCTCCTTTAGATATCTATAAAGGAGTATATTGCATTATAATATGTAATAAGATACTATCTCATTAAAAAATTACTAGAAAAATCCAATAGGATAAAACCTTGATTAAGACAGAAAAGCACATTATGTATTTACTTTTCTTATAATAATATCACTTTAGATCTCTTAATCGACGCAATTCAATATTATGAACTAACTTTTCAAATGTTGCAATAGGAAATGACTTAGTGAATAGATCTATCAAATTATCACTTCAATGAATTTGTTAAACATCCACATTACCATTCTTTTGAAGATTATATGTGAAAAGGAATAATGTTAAGATATTTTGTATTTTGATACCTTTAATATATCTTCTTTTCAATTAGGCTATACATGTTGTATTATTTTCAAACAAGATTGTTGGCAACTTCTTTTCAAATGACAAACCACACTCACTTAGATGTATAGAACTATGAATCTTAACTAAACACATTTTTGACTTACTTCATGAATTGCTAAAATTCTTGCATGATTAGAAAGAATGAGTAATATAGTTTGTTTCATGAAATACCATGAAATAGTTGTACTACAATGAATGAACAAAGAACTTATTCGTGATCAAGCATTATGAGAATCAAATATATACCCTACATCTACATAACCGATTAATTTAAGTTTGGTTTCATTAGAATAATATAAATCTATATCTATTATACCTCGAAGATATTGAAGTATATATTTAACTCCATTCCAATGTCTTCACATTTTGGAAGAACTATATTTCCTAATAAATTTATAAAGGATGATATATCTAACTGTATATGATTAGCGGGATATCTTAGTACTCCAATATCACTCAAATATGGTACTTTAGAACTAAGTAGTTCTTTACCATTTTCATAAGGTTAAAAAAGATCCTTATTCATATTTAATGATCTTACAACCATTAAGGTGCACAATAGATGTACTTTATCTATATAAAAATACTTTAACACCTTTATTGTATAAGTTATTTGATGCACAAGAATTCTATTCTCTAAATATTTAATTTACAAATCAAGACAAAGGGTTTTTTCCCCAAAACCTTTTATTTCAATTTTTTAAATAATATAGTATTTTTGAAAGCTCTTTAGGAATTCTAATAATGTTTAAGTCATCAACATAAATAATAATTATAACAAACTCATATCCAGATCTATTTATAAAAATACATAGGCAAATGGGATCATATTTATAACTTTCTTCAATAGATATTCACCAAAGCAGTTATACCATATACACCTTGATACTTTAACCTATATGAAGGTTTTTCTAATTTGATCAAGTAATGTTTTCAAGAATCTAAACTATGTGCTTTGGGAAATTTAAATCTTCAAGGATTTTTATATAAATATTATTATTGAGAGAGCTATATAAATAGTTAGTAACTACATTTAAAAGATACAAATGAAGTTTTTTATGTATTGCTAGATTGATTAGGATTTGTAAAGTAGTTATGTCCATTATTAGAAAGTATATCTCTTTATAATCAATACTAGGTCTTTGTGAAAACCCTTGTACAATAAGTCTTGCCTTATATCTCATGATTTCATTATTCTCATTTCATTTTTGCACAAATACCCATTTGAATTCTATCAATTTTACACTATCTAATGTACAAGCTATATGTATAAAAACTTCATATTTTGTAAGTAAATTCAATTATGATTCAATTGCATCTTTCCATTTTAGTTAATCATCTTTATATTGGTATTCCTTAATAGATCTTGGCTCAAGATCCTCGTTGTCATTAATATCAAGTGTTCCATTATATATAAAAATATTGTCAACTTCTATCTTATTAAGATTCCATTTTTTTGCTAGTCATAATATAATTTATTGAGATATATCTATTTTTAAATACTTGAATTTCTTTTGGAATTATAGGATTAATCATGTTTAGGGATTCTTTTGGAGTTAAATTTTCTTTATTTTACTATCTTAATTCTTTATTTCCTTTCTTTTTAAAGAATTTTTATCTTTAGAACTAATTAGTTTACCACACTTTAAATATGCTTTAGACTCATTAGCATTAATAGATTATTTTTTAAGGACATTAATTGTAATTAGAGCATTAGCAACTAGTATATATGATTAGTCACTTGTTTTAGGTCAAAAGATGAGTTTGGTAATTGATTTACCAATGAATAATATTTTGAACTTTTAATTCATATTGCTTTATACAAGGATCAAGATAAGATAATGATCGTTTACTCTAAATAATCTCCCTTTCCAATTACTTATTTTCTTTTAATGTTAGGAAAATTAATTCATTAAAATGCCAATTAATAAACTAAGATATAAAAAAACCCCTATTGATGGTTTTAGATATTTACTTATAAATAGAGATTCATATTGAACATATATTTCTTTCCTTCTTCAAGATCCCATCTTAGTGCACTGTGGTGGAATAGTTGGAACATATATCACACATCTAAAAATTTTTAGACATAAAATATTTGGTTTTTGATCGAAAGCCAATTATAAAGGAGAAAATTTATGACAACTTATTAGCTTTATGCAAACTAGTGTTATTGCATACAAAATAGTATGTCCCTAAGAAAAAATTGGAAGTTGTCTTCTCATAAGTAATAATTTTGCAATTAATTAAAAATGTTCAATAAATAATTTTGTAAGACCATTTTGCATATGAACATGTACTACAAGACATTTGATTAGTTATGTTAATAAACATACAGTAGTCATTAAAATCTTGAGAAGTAAATTCATCAAAATTATTAAGATAAATTGCCTTAATTGGATAATTTGAAAAATATGCTCGTAATCGAATTAATTGAGTAAGTAATCTCATAAATGCTAGGTTGCAAGTTGATAATAAACACACATATAACAATTTTGTTAAAACATCAATTAAAACCATAAAATATTTGGTTGGTCCACATGATAGGTGTATATGCCTACATATATCACCTTGAATATGTTCCAAAAATCCAAAGGATTCATTCTTTATTTTAGCTAGTGATGACCGAATAATTAACTTGTCTTAAAAACATGCAGCATATGAGAAATTTTTTAATCAAAGAATCTACTGGTTTTTCAATGAATGCCTACATGAATTCTTAATCTTTCACATTATTATTAATCCAAGATATCCCAATTGATCATGAAAAATAATAAAATCATTATAATTAGTAAATTTCTAGTATATTATGGCATATGTTTCAATTGTATTAATGCTTATGTAATACATATTGGAAGAAAAGATGGTTAATTTTTTCAATATATTTTTTCTACCTAAGATAGTCTTTGTAATATATATATTCATGATTCTTAGCATTTGTTGTTTGAAAATGGTATTTGTTTTTGGCGAATATCTTTTAAACATAGTAAGTGTCTTTGAAACTTTGTAAAGTATAATGTATCATTAATTTAAAAGTTTATTCCTCTAGGTAATAATATATTAACTTTTCTAAAGTCATTAATTAATTTTATACTACTAGATATAATATTAACAATGGCATTTTGTATCATCAAACACAAAGCAATTTTTATCTTTAAGTATGGTGTGTTATTGCATTATCTATGAGACATATATCTTCATTATTGATCACAGATTTAAACTAAAGAAGCACTTAGATTCTGCATTAAAATACATAACATAAAAAGTTTAAAGTTACTATAAGAAAATGAAACAAATGCAACAGAATGCTTGAAAATATAACAATCTTTTATTGAAATTTCTTATTGAAATACCATAGAAAGTAAAGATATAATTGTAGCAAAAAATTTGAAAGATTTTGTTTATGAATACTTTTACCTCTAATTAAGTGATCAATTCTTCCTTCAGAATGGGTGAAGAAATGAGCCACATCTAACTAAGTTTTATCAATGGGGCTATCATTAAAACTATCATCTTCACAGATAAAATTTATCTCTATCCTTTTCCCTTTATTTTTTAATAATTCTTAATAAAGTTTAACAAAATCTTTTTAGGGTATGATATATTTGTGATCGATGACCTTTCATGCCACAATGATGATATAAATTCTTTATATTTTTTTTAGCCATTTTTATATTTTTCATGTTTTTCTTCACTACACTTTTGAGAGGAATATGTATTTTTGAAATGACCATAATACTGACCTCAACTATGTCCATGGTTATGGCCACAGGCACAACCTTAACTTTGTTTAAGATAATATCAATTGTATTTTGTTGCATTAGCTTTAGGTAATGGACAAGAATCTATCAGATGGACTTCATAATTCTTCATTAAAAGATCATTATTTTGCTTAGCCACAAGAAAATATGAGATTAATTTAAATTATTTCTTAAAACCTTTTTCACAGTATTATTGCTATAGAAGCACAATTGACATATGAAAAGTGAAGAATTTTTTTTCTTAACATATCTTCATCAATAATTTTTCTCCACATAATTTCAATTGATAACTAACTTTAAATATTGTTGAATTATACTCACTTACAATTTTAAATTTTTGGAAGTGTAAATGCATCTATTAGTAATAAGCTTTGGTGAGAATGACTATTATCTGGTAGTCATCTCTTTCTTTTAAGACATTCCAAAGAACAAGTGGATTTTTTATTGTAAGGTACTCAGTTTTTAAATCTTCATGGAAATGATGATAAAGAAAAATCATCGATTTGACATTTTCTTAATTAGATGTTTGATTCTTTTCTTTATTTATACCATCAAGATTATTTGCATTTAAATGAATTTCAACATCTAACACATTTCACAAATAATTCTTTCTTATAATGTCAAGAGTTACAAATTCAAGTTTTACAAGATTTGATGTAATGGCAATCTAGAAATTCATGCTCTAAATATTGATGCTGACAATGTGTTATGAAATGGTCAATTTAACATTAAAGAAATACAAACATAAATAAAAGAATTATAAGAGGAAGATAATTGTTTGATTCAATTGCACATATAATACTCCTTGTAACCCATATTTATTATGTATGTGGATATTATAATTGTTCATAACAAATTTTTATCTTTTAGTTTACTATAAAAAAATAAAGATACCTTATATATATATTAAATCATCTTAATATAGTTAGAATGGAATAAAATTAAATGAAGAAAAAAATTAATTAAATAATTAATTCAATCTTGTTATATAAAATACATAAGAATTACACTTTTTTATATTTATAATTGACCATTAAAATAATAAACAATAAATATAAAATAATAAATAAGATAATATATGATAAATATATAAAATTTCATTTAAAATTAAATTTTTATTATTTTAATTTTTATTATATTTATGATATATAATTTTATATAATATTCATTCTATTTATTATAGAGTTAATAAAATAATTATATTCAATATAATTAATAATTATGTTTTACATTTAGTAAATTATATTTATTATAATTTTTAAATAATGAAAATAAAATACTAAATTGATTATTAATTAAGTATAGGTGGTTTCTTATTTCTATCTTTAAATAATATGAGAAACTCTTTCTATCAGGAATGTGATTGTATAGATAAATAATTTCTCATAATTTATAGAAAGTAAAACTTCCTTTGATAATTAATGGTGAATCAAATAATTTAAGAATTTTCTACCTTGCAAAGAAGTTATCTATTTCATGCTATTTTTACTAATTAAGTAACCAATTTGAATTTTCTTATCTTATCATATTATTTTTGGCATTTACACAACAACTTAAAAAAATTGCCCATAACATGATTAAATGCATATTTGGCATAACATTTAGAAATGACAAGTGATTACAAGTTAAACAATTAATTATCACCCTTTTAAAGATGTTTGATTGTAGTTTTGAAAATTTCTAATAATCAATTATAAAAAATAATCTTAATTAAAAAACAAATTATTTAAAGCAACTTATTTTCTAATTGTGATTTTACAAAGAGAAATTTTCAATTTTATAACTATAATAACATCATTTTTCTATTCGTTTACCTTTATTATCATTTTTCTAATAATATAAATTTTAAATTTTATACTCATGTTAATCTATTTTTTTATTTGAAATTTATGAATAACTTTTAAGGGTTTGTAATTTAATTATTAATTTTTTTAAATTGGTAAATATTAAAATAAATATAAATTCTATTTAAATAATAAAATTTTCAACTTTTTATTTATAAAAAATAATTTAAATAAATTAGAAACTATATTAATCTACATAAATTAAATAATATTGTGTATAGTTTTTCCTAAAATAATAATATAAAAAATTAACAAATAATTGTATGTATTTTATTTTCCTTCTTCATATCTTAACAATAAAATGTGATTAATTTATACATTATTCAAATAAAAACTATTTATGTGCAATAATTATTAATTAATATTATCAAACATAAAATAAATCATATATAATTTATTATTTAAAAATTAATCATTTTAATAATCAACTATTTTTATCCCAATGGCCGAAATTTTAACGGGGCCGTCGGTCTTTGGAGTAAAGGTTGAGTACTATTTTTATATCTCACTATTGCTCGGATTCCACCGGTGGGCGTCGGCCAGTTGAGTCTTGTTGCAATGATGCGTTATCTCTCTCAACTTTAATTATCCTTCAATTTTTCAATGATGACTTATTGGTCTCTATCTGGTAATTTCTGGAATAATTTTAACCACATAGCGCTGTGAAATTATACCAAATGATAATTAGACATTTAAAAAAATTATTGATTATTTTACCGATGGAATTGAGATCCTTAATTTAAATATTATTAAATATTTTTTAAAAATTTTATATCTTTTTTATATGTAAAATTTTATTTATAATTTATATATATATATATATATATATATATATATATATATTTAATAGTATAATCACTTTTATCATAAAAAAAATCCACCAATGAAACGGTTTAGAGGGGTAATAATATCTAGGTGTTATTTCACTTCTTTTATTTAGATTTTTTTAATCAACGACAATGAATATTTCAATAAAAAAACTTAACATAAAAATAGTTTTTTTTCTTCTAAATTTTAAGTTTGTTTGTGTCCGTTAAAAATAGTTGGGAAATTAATTAAAGAATTATTCAGTTTCAAGTAAAAACAAATTGTGCAGAATACATTTAAAAAAGTAACGTCCACTAATGTGTTTTCATTAATTGGTTCAGCTGCAAAAAAGCAAGATCAATACTCGCATTTTATTTTTCCCATTCTTTCAAATATTTTTTTACCCTTTATATTTTGTAAAGTATTTTTAGTTTTCAATAATTCCAGTAATGTTATATTTTTTTAGTTTAAATGTTTGAACTTGACATCTAAATTTAAAATTTAAAATTTAAAATAACAAAAATTTCACAGTAAATTTTTTTTCCTAAGCATGGAATTGAATGCTCAAAAAATTATTTAATAAGATTTGACATGTGAATAGAGTAATTAAATTATTATTAATTTACTTGAATAAATGTAAAATTTTCTAAACTCATATTCTTGCAAACCTTAATCATGAATTTACCACTAATTTATATAAAATAAAAATCTTTTAAGTTTATCTGTTTAAGTATCTATTGAATAAATTTTTCATTGATATACATATGTTCATGAGTTTCGTCAAATTTTTTATATATTTTATTAAAAATTGCAGCTTTTTATATGAACGAAAACATTAAAACATTTTTAATTCAATTTAAAATATAAAAATATAATTTTTATATATTCATTATCATTAAAATTACATACATTATAAATTTTTATTAAAAATTAAGAATTTTTATATAAACATTGTAACTTTTGTGATATTTATATTAAATATTTATTAAAAAATAATAACATTTTTTAGCACGTCACGAACTATATTTCCTAAAAGGAAATTTTGGATTGGCCAAGCTACCTATACTAAATAAAACGAAAAAGAGGGTATCCCATCAGTGAATAATAGTAAGTAATTATTAGAATTTGAGTAAGGTAGCTCAAATAAATATATAAATTTATAAAAAAGTATTTTATTTAAATTAGTGGCAAGTTTATTATTAATATTCGTAGAAAGGTGGATCTACAAAATCTTCTATACTTATTTAAATAAATTAATGATAATCTAATCGTTTTGTTGATATATCAAATTTTCGTTAATTAGGTTATATTTAATGCAAACAACTGATCAAACATTTATTAATTAGTTATTAAATTAACTAAAAATTAACATAAAAAGATATATTAATATAAATAATTGTATAAACTAAATTAGTTTATATTTATTTTTATATCAAGCTATATTGATACAATAAATATGTTTAAATATAAAATATAATAATTTAAATTTAATTAATTATATTTCTAACATGACATATTTATTTATTTAATAATGCATTTATTATTCATTTACTTACAATTCAAAACAAGCAAATAACTATTTAAAATAAGATTTGGAGCATATAATGTTAATTAATTAAAAAATTAATAAACAATAAATTAATTTAATAAATTATTATATTAAATATTTTTAAAAATTAATTTATAATATATTAATTAAATTAAAAAAATTTTAATTTAATTTATAAACTACGTTAAACACAACATTGACTTTTAAGCATCCTTGGCCCAAATAAATTACGTGGATGCAGAAATTTTGCCAAATCTAGAGGGCATTTAATTTGTAGTAAAAACGTAGGAAGTTGTATTTTTTAAAAAATAAAAAATTATGAGTTATTTGATTATTTATAAAATATGAGAAATTACTTCTTAAAAAATTATATTTTCTACAAAATATAAAAAATTATTTACCTACTCCTCCTTGATAATTTTTATTTTTTGAAAAATATAACATTTTTCATGTCAATCAAATAATATTTAAATTTTTGTAAAAAAATTATATAAAAAATAATTTTTTAAAAAATTTAACTTCGAACTTATTTTTCACGTGAATCCAACGATTTATTAAATCTAAAATTTATTCATGCGTACTTAAGATTGTTTGTCATTTATGTTGGGAAGGAAGCATTATATGTGTGCCATGTGGCTTCATGTCCTCCATACGTATGATAAGGTAGACTGGGTATGATAAAATTTCACGAAAAAATGAGAATATACTGAAACAAAAGCGTAAAGTCATATTTTACGCAAATAATATTCACGTGTTTAAATATATACCATCAATTCAATATTTCAATAAAAATATATTTTTAAATTTGAAAATAATTTTTTATTAAATGACAAGAATTTTAAACAAGACAGGTAATATTTTTAAAATTAATTTAGTAATAAAAAAAAAAGAAGTGCGAATAATGATACCCGAATGTACGTTGCGACTTGTCACTGCCATTACCCTATACAAGTGATCAATCGCTTTTGGGCAATTAAAATTCCTAGAATAGTACAGAGGCATTTTCAAGCAAGGACAGGATATGGTAGTTGGTTGTGCCAAACTCCGAATTGACCCTTTCTTCCAACCTTATCCTCCCATCCGAAATCAAAATTTCAAGCAGCTCTACTTTTCAAACTTATTTTCACTCTGCAAATGGGTGATGTTGCTATCTATAGAAGTGGATTATAGTCGTTAATTGATTTTTATCATCTGATTTATTTTGTATTTTAACATCTGCATAAATATCTTACAAATTTTATTTATTACAAAATTATCTCAACATATTTTCTTTTCCTTATTATCATCTCACATGACTTCAAAAACAATAAGTCATGACTTCTTGGCTTGAACTAAACAGCCTTAAGAGGCATTCTATTAGCAACAATAGCTTCAAAGAAGCCATATTTGACGGTTTCTGCAGCAAATCATATATTCTCCTACAATTCACATTTAGGGTATGTTTGGATGGAGGTGAAAATAAAGGGGGAATAATTTGGGGTGAAAGAAAATGGGGAAGAAAATAATTTATCTTGAAGTGTTTGGAATGAGTGAAAATGGGAGGGGAAGTAAATAAGAGTAAATTGAATTTCCTTTGTTTGGAATAGGTAAAAATAGGGGAGGGAGGAAATGTGTTTAAGTAAAATGATCAAAATATTCTTTTACTATATTATCGTGAGTTAGTTATATTATTATTTAATAAAATTAAATTAAAAAATAATATATGGATAAAATAATTTACGTCAATTTTTTTCCTTATTATTTATATATTTATATTTATAATTTTAAATTTAATATAATTAATAATTTTTTTAAATTTTGTAGTATAATTTCAAAATATCTTTTGCAAATACGGAATTTCTTTAATTCCACATCTTAATTTTTTTTTAAAAATAAACTAGCACTACCTATATAAATTTAACTATGCATTAGAAGCTTGTCAACGTCCACAATTACACTTCCCTAGCAATATATGTAAATTAATGAGTGCCAATTAATGAGTTGTCCAATTAATTTTTATTGAAAATTAAATCATATAAATTATAATTTTTTTTCATTTATTATTTGCTGGATATGTAAAGATAGGAGAATATTTTCTTAATTATTGTATTTCCCCATTTCTACACTACTTCTACTTGCAACAATTGATTAATTAGTTTGACACAATGAAAAATGTATTAGAAAATAATTTGTTTATTTACTAAAATATAAGTAGGAATACCATTGAAAATTTCAATTATAAAGTAGTACAAAAAATATTTTTGAATTATATAAAAGGCTCACTCCATTAGGTAGAAGAAAGATTAACAATCAACAAAGAAAAATCCAACTCTTTAGTTCATTACCAACATACAAAATGTAAATAACCTGTAGCAGTCAAATAGAGATGAAAAAAATAAGTTTTGAAAATTTTTTTTCCTTTAAATTATATTGCCGGGTCGGGTTCAACTCAACCCTGGTTCGGAATAGAGTAGACCCGACAGCACTAACCTAGGTTGAGATGAAGAAGACCCGGAACCACAGCCCGTTAAAACCACCACATTCCATCTGACTAGCAGCAGATCGATGGCAGCCAGAAGATGCCACACTTGACAGCACAACAGAAACTCAACGGCTGCTCTCCGTTTGCCTTCCACTTGCGACCACCTTCTTGTTCCTCGAGAGCACCTTCCTTAGGCGCAGCAAGAACATCATAGATAGAGGACAACAGAAGATGGAAGAATAGAGCGATACCTTTCAAGGCGACGATGCTTCCTTGTTGGGTGGCTTACAAAGGTGGAGATGGAGAAACCAGATTTTTTTGGGTTTGTGCACAATGCTGGCAGTAGAAGGGCTTTTACTGGAAATGTTGAAAATGAAGGTAGTTTCACCCACTTTTCACGTTATCCATGGAGCGGTCCTAATTTCACTGGGCCCCACTAAAGTTTTCAATTTTCCAATTTGTCCCCTCGCATTTTCATCTCTAGCCAAACAGGCAAATTGTATAAATTCACCCCTGATTTCACCTCAGCACTTCCTCCCCCTTGCCATTTCACCCATTCCAAATGGACCGTTAACTTTTCCTAAGAAAAAAGGGGAAATAAATAAGAAAATAAAAAAGTAGAATAAAAAATTTGAGAGACACAATCATTTATTACAAAAATATTCCCGCATTTTTTTCTTATTATCATTTAATATGGCTTCAAGGACAATAAACCATGATTTTTTGGGTTTGAACTTGACGGCCATAATTAGCATCTATTGGTATCAATGGCTTCAAAGAAGTCATATTTGACACTTTTTGCTACAATTTGCATCTAGCTCTCCTTGAGAAGAGAAAAGGAGAAACACCTCTAGAAAACAATAAAAATCATAATCAAAATCTTTAAAAATACAATCATTTTAAAAGTAAATTGAGAAAAGATTCATCCTAGATAATAACAAAATTTGACAAAAATATAAAAAACTTGATCCAACATAATATAAAATGAATCTTATTCTTCTTGTAGCTTATAGTAATAGAAAAATCAGAACTTATAGCTTGATCATTTTTTAAAGTCATAAAACTTTCCAAAATAACTAAACAAAAAAAGTGGAATTGGAATTGGTGAATCGATTTATGCATTCCAGATAGCTCTTTGGATGCTTGGAATTGATTAGCTAATCGATTCATGCATAGAGAAAATGAATTTTTGCAAGGTTTTTGATGAAAAATAGCAAACTTCATAAAGGGATAAATCAAACTCATTTTCCAATAAAAATTAGACACAAGATTTGATGTTTTCTTTTTATGAAAACCCAAAACTCCTTAATGAATAAGTCCTCTTTACAAAAAGATCTATGATCCTAATTAGAATGACAAGACCTTCATCATTTGAACTTCCACTTTGCATCAAGATTCTAGTTGAGTAAGTGCTAAGTCCAGTAGTATCAAAGTGCATTATTATCATTAAATTTTTTTTCTAGAAAACAGGGGCTAAAGCTAACAATCTCCCTTTTTTTTATGATGACAAACTACTTTGAGACTAAACTTGTTTCCTTAATTTGCTCCCCTTGAATTTGTATGCTCCCTCTCAAATTATGCTATTTTTTAAAAAAATATCACACACATTTCTCCCTTTTTTGGCATCAATCAAAAAAAGATTAGTAAAGCATAATATGTAAAAAAATATGTAGAATAGCTAGTAATGCATACTAGATAGTATTCAAAATATGTAACAAAGCAAATCCTAGAAGGGATAAATGGGATTAAGGCAATAATTATTTCTAGTCATCTACCATGTGATCTGAGTTGTCCCCTTCTTCCTCATTATTTGAAGCAATGGCTTTAGAGTCTTTGTCTGCTACTTCCTTCTCCTCTTCCTCAGTGGGAAAAGCTTCTTGCTTCCCTCTGGTTCTTCTCTCTACTGAAGGGGAGGAAGTGGATTCTTCTTTTGAAGAGCTATTATCACCTTCTTCAACAATGTTCAATTGGCTTTTAAGTTTTCTGAATTGATGCTTGATGGATAACTTGAGTTCTTTCCTTGTTTCTTGATGAAATGTTATAATGTGATCTTTCAAGGTTCGTAGATCGAATTCTTTGGCAGCCTTTCCTCTTTCGATGGAGCGCCAAACACCTTCAATTTTCTAAAAAGAAATTTGCTTTAGGTGTTTAGCCTTTAACCTTATTGATTCCTTGAACTTATCAATCTTGGCCTCCCTATTTACTTGGATGCTAGCAGCTTTGAATAACTCAATCAAAATCATGCCATAAGGAAGGAATTCTCTATTTGCATGAGAGAACAAATGGAGCAGGATTTGATAAGGAAAGTTAACTGGAATGTTGTTTCTGATTGCCTATATAAGAAATAGTTCAGAATCATTAATTTGAGTGAAGTTATACCTTTTTAGAATAATTATCTTAGCAATGGTGTAATGCAAAATTCTGTTTTTTATTGAGAGGCCTATAATTTATAGTTTGTGCTTTATAATTTTTGGTTGGGACTGAGGCCAGAATATCCTTATGGCAACTCCCTTGGAGTATTCCTCAATGGATCTAGCATTGGTGAATGGTAAGTTGGCATCCACATTAAAAACTGTAGCCAAGTCTCTGACACCAATTGAGAAATTTTCACCCTTAATAGTAGAGTATAACTTAAGTAGTGTTTCTTGTCCACTTTTTTTTAGATTTGCATAAAATTGATATAAAAGACTTGGGTAAACATTAGCAGCATAACTAGCGAATTTTAGAAGCCCTAAGTTTTAAAAAATGTGATAAATTTGTAGATTTTCATTTTTCAAGAATTTAATGTCCCAACAATTTCTAAGTTCTATTTCCTTGATCATACTTTAAAGAAAATTTTCAAAGGCTGTTACCTCAAAGTAATAGACTTTCTTTGTAATTTGATCAGTAGAGGGTAGTGGTTGAGAAGATGATCCTAAAACTTTCCCTTTCCCTTTGCCTATGTTAATTCGTGGACATTTTGTGGCTATAATTTTCTTTCCCATGATGAACAAGAAGTTCGAATGGAGATAGGAAGAGTTTTGCTGAAGTGAATTTTTGGGTAAGTAATTTTGGTTGGTAAAGTGGAGTCAAAATGTAGGAATTTGGACATGTTTAATCAAACTGGAATAGAGAAGAGAAAGATTATGGATGATAATTTTGAAATTTTTTGAAAAGAGGGTATGGAAGGATATGACAGTGTGTGAAAGAGAAAGAGAGAGAGAGAGAAATAGGGTATGAATGGTACAGTTGGAGCACAGTAGAGTTTAAATAGGGTCTGATGAATCGATTGTAGAATCGATTCACAGATGAATTTAACCATATGTGAATCGATTGGCCATTCGATTCATTACCTAAATAATTTAAATTCTAAATTTCCTTCCATATGCTATCAATCACTTGATGAATCGCTTTGAGTCTTCCAGAAAATAGCTTAAATTTTGGAATTGATTCATCAATCGATTCACTTCCCGAAATATTAAAGTTTTGAATCAATTCACCACTTGATTCATGAAGACTGAAAGATATTTTTTGCTTCATTTGCTACTTGAACACTTCATTAAACTTCTTCTTAATACAAATGAAGATTGATACTTCTTCTTGCAAAATAACTTTTCAGGATATCTCTAATACTTAAGTTAGTATAGTTGTGAAATAATAATAATAATAATAATAATAATAATAATGTTCAACAAAGATTCATCATGCCCAATTCTTTTCTAATAAAAATGAAATGGTCTTCACTAAAAGGCTTAATGAATATGTCTGCTATCTGAAAGTTTGTTTGTACAAATTCTAAAGAAATAATTCCTCTTTAGACATAATCGCAAATGAAGTGATGTCTTATTTCTATATGCTTGGACCTTGAGTGCATGACTGGATTTTTACTAAGATTTATGGCACTTGTGTTATCACATTTGATAGGAATATTTGTAAAGCTGAGTGCATAATCAGATAGTTGTTAGTTCATCCATAAAAGTTGTGCATAATAACTACCTACAACTATGTATTCTGCCTCAGTAGTGGAAAATGCTACAGTATTTTATTTTTTGTTATGCCAAGAAATTAGTGAATGACCTAGAAAATGACAGGCTCTACTAGTACTTTTTCAATCTACTCTACTACTAGCAAAATCAGCATCTGAATATCTTATTAAAAAATTTAATTTTTCTTTAGGAAACCATTAATTAAAGAAATGAGTGCTTGCAAGATATCTAAACATTCTTTTTATAGCAGTCAAGTGAGATTCTTTTGGATTAACTCAAAATCTTGCACACATATATACACTAAACATAATATCAGGTCTGCTAGCAATTAAATAGAGCAAAGATCCTATCATTCATCTATGCAGAGTTACCTCAACCTTTTTTCCTTCTTCATCTAAGTTTAGTTTGGTTGCTATATTCATGGGGGTTAGAATTAGTTTTGCTTCATTCATTTTGAATTTCTTTAATAACTCCTTAGTGTAATTGGATTGGTTTATGAATATACCATCACTTAATTACTTGATTTGTAGCTCAAGGAAGAAATTTAGCTCCCCCATTATGAACATTTTAAACTCATTTTGCATCAACTTAGCAAAATCTTTACACATAGATTCATTAGTGGCACCGAAAATAATATCATCAACATATATTTGAACAATCAAAATATCATTAGCAACATGTTTTATGAACATGGTAGTATCAACTTTTCCTTTCAAAAAATATTTTTTCATCAGAAATTTGCTTAATCTTTCATACCAAGCTTTAGGAGCTTGTTTTAGACCATATAAAGCTCTTTTTAGTTTGAACACATGATTTGGAAGGAAATGATTTTCGAATCCTGGAGGTTGTTTCATATATAATTTTTCTATGATAATACCATTTAAAAAAGTACTTTTGACATCCATTTAATAAAGTTTAAAATTTCTTATGCATGCATAAGCTAATAACATTCTAATAGCTTCTAATTTAGCAACAGGTGCATAGGTTTCATCATAATTAATCTCTTCCTCTTGGTTGTATCCTTTAGCAACTAATCTGACTTTATTTCTAATTATGATCTCGTTTTCATCTAACTTGTTTTTATACACCCATTTTGTGCTAATAATTGGATAATCATTTGGTTTTAGCACAAGTTCCTAAACTTCGTTTCTTTCAAACTAGTTTAATTCTTCTTGCATTGCCAAGACCCAATGTTTATTATTTATTGCTTCATTTGTATTTTTAGGCTTAATTTGAGAAAGAAAAGCTAGATAATCACAGATATTTTTGAGTGAACTTCTAGTTACCTTTTGTGTGATATCACTAATCACTTGATCAATAGGGTGATTTTTTATCATCTTCCATTTTTTTTCATGTTCATGAATTAGTTCTTATTTTGTATCCTTGGTATAAGCTGCTTCTTTGAGATTAACTGCCTTGCCTTCCTTCTTCATTTCTACGACTTGCCTCTTTGGAGACATCCAGAAATCTTCTTGTTCTTCATCTTCATTTAACCTCTTTTTCATACTAGAACACTCATCAAATACAACATGTATAGATTCTTCTACTAGCAAAGTTCTTTTGTTATATACTTTGTATGCTTTGCTACTAGAAGAGTATCCAATGAAGATGACTTTATCAAATTTGGCATCAAACTTTCCAAGATCATCTTTTCCATTATTTTGAATAAAACATTTACACCCAAATACATGAAGATGTGATATATTTGATTTTCTTTCTTTGTAAAGTTCATAAGGAGTTTCTTCAAAATTGGTCTTATGAGAACTCTATTCATAACATAACAAGCTGTGTTCATTGCCTTAATCCAGAAAGATTTTAAAATAGAGCTTTCACTAAGCATAGTTCTTGCTATCTCTTTTAGACATCTATTTTTCCTTTCAATAACTCTATTTTGTTAATGTGTTCTAGGAGATGAAAAGTTATGCTTAATTCCATTTTCATCACAAAACTCAGTGAAAGCAAGATTCTCAAATTCTCCACCATGATCACTTCTAATGTTTACTATAGACATTCCCTTTTTATTTTGTAAGGATTTTGCAAGTTTCTTGAAAGCTTCAAAGGATTTATTTTTTAGAAGGAAGGAATAATGTCCATGTAAATCTTGAGCAGTCATTAATAATTACAAGCACATGGAGGTTTCCTCCTTTGCTTTTAATTCTTGATAAACTAATTAAATCCATATGTAATAGCTGAAGTGGTCTAGTAGAGGAAACATGATTTTTGGACTTAAAGGAGGTTTTAGTTTGTTTCCCTTTTTGACAAACATCACAAACCTTGTTTTTAATAAATTTTAACTTTGGCAAACCATTCACTAAATTATTTTTGAAAAGTTTTCCTATAAGATCCATACTTGTATGAGCAAGTCTTTTATGCCAAGTCCAAGAATTATCATTTAGAGAAATTATGCATTTCGTTTCTAGAGTAGGTTCGTTATCAATATCTATCATATAAATGTTTCCATACCTGTTACTAACTAGCTTAATTTACTTATCATCTTAATTTTCAACAATGCAATAAGAGGAATCAAATGTGACTTTATTTCTTTTATGACATAATTGATTGATACTAAATAAATTATGCTTAAGTCCTTTGACATACAATACATTATTTATACATGAATTAGAATTCTTATCCACTTTAGTTTTTCCTATGACTCTTCCTTTTAAGTTATCTCCAAAAGTGACATTTCCTCCTTCTTTTAGTCCTAAGGTGATGAATTTTAATTTATCTCCTATCATGTGTCATGAATAACCACTATCCAAGTACCACATGTCACTTTGAGTTCTTAAGCATACCTATAAAAAGAACATTAGTTCTTGACTTTTGGTACCTAAACAACTTTAGGTCTATATGTGTTAGCTAGTACATATAAGCCTTTAGGAACCCAAATCTTTTTTGTTTTGACATTTATGTTCCTTTTATACACATAAGAATAAATTCCATGTCCCTTTTCTCCACAATAATTAGTTATTTTTGGTTAGGTTTCTTATAGTCTCTTTAACAAAGAAGTTTTTGTAAAAATAATTACTCTTGCTAGGTATGTAGCTAAGACTTTTTTTATTAAAACTAGAATTTTGACCTAAGGAGAGTGTCTAAAGAGTCTTTCCCATTTAGGAACTTCTAAAGAGTTTTAGTTAAATTATCAAGTTTTAGCTTGAAGAGTTTCACAAAAAGAGCACTTTTGAAATGACCTCTTAAGACTTTCAACTTTTTAAATTAGCTTTCCATTCTGCTTTTCAAGTTGTTCAATATTGTCTTCCAAAGAAGATATTAAATTCTTTGAAAGTTCAATATTTCTTTTAACCTTAATTAGTTCTATATTTAAATCAGAAAGAATGTATTCTGGTTCTTCATTAAAGCTAGAAATAGATACCTCATCTTCATCCTTTTCTCCAAGGGCTATCAAGCATAGAAAAGTTTTTTCATCCTTGTCATTTTTATCACATAAATCAATCTCATCATCGTCTCTCTAGACTGCTAAATGTGCTTTCTTGTGAGAGCTTTTATTCTTCTTTCTCTCAAGTTCCAACTGCTTCTTCAAATAGACAGGATAGTTAAATTTAATATGTCCTTGTTTTTTGGATTCATAGCGTGTTGGGATGGCTTGCTTGCTAGCTTCTCCTTTGTTTGCATTCTTATTTCCTTATGGCATTTTTCTTCTTTTACCTATTCTTCTAAGAGCTTTCTGGTACTTTTTGTTAAGGAGGGCCAAATCATTCTTTACTTATGCATCAAATATTTCTTCTTAACAATTTTCATCACTATTGTCTTCATCTGTAATTATATTTGCCTTAAGAGCCAGAGATTTCTTATTTCTTTCATTGTCATTTACATATCTCTTTAATTCTAGCTCATGCTCTTCCAGATTTCCAAATAAGTTTTATAGAGATGGCATCTTTATCCTTATTACTTCCTTCATAGTAGTTATTTTCAGTTACATCTCTATAGTTAATGATCTCAGCACTTTGTGGACTAATTCACCATCTGTAAGATGCCTACCAAGAAGACTTAATTGATTAACAAGAGCAGTAAACCTTTACATTATCTCTGTAATGGATTCTCCATCATTCATTCTAAATAATTCATATTGATAAACTAGTGTATGCATTTTGCTTTCTTTAACTTGTATGGTGCCTACATGAGTTATTTCAAGTACATCCCACATTTCTTTAGTAATCATACAATTTGATACTTTTTTATATTCATTAGGCCATAGAGCATTTGATAGAATCCATTTAGCTTTAGAGTGAAGTTAATGTTTTCTTTTATCTTTATTAGTCCATTCAGATCTTGGTTTCAATATTTCTATATTATTTTCTCTTTTCATTGGTAAACTATAACCACTTTCAATCAGGTTCCACATATCAATATCAATAGCTTCTATAAAATCTTTCATTTTTTGTTTTCAATATGTATAATTATATCCATTAAAGCCCAGTGATTTGTTTAATGGGGGACACTTAGGTAAAATACTAGCACTAGACATGTCTATAGGATCTTCTTAATATCGTTAGATCTTATACCAAGAGCTAAACTCGGATACTAAATGTTAACCTTAATTTTACCCAAGAGGGGTGAATTGGGTTTCAAATAAATTTTTAGCTATAAAAATCATATTAAAAAAAGAAAGAAGGATGAAGACAGAGATATAGATATGCACGTTAAAGGATTTATCACAAATGAATATAAAATAGAGCAACTGCAGATAGATAGGGAGATAGAGAAGAGAAATATCAAACACCGCTATTTATAGTAATTCCAGTTTTGAAGATCCAACACTCCAAAGTGTACATATACTACTAAGCCTTTTTGACTTGAATTTGAACTAAAGATCACTGTTCCTTCAAGTTTTAGGGCACTTGAAGAAGCCTTAGTATAGTTTTCTGTTTTTCTTTTACTAGTCCTTTTGAGAAATCTTTTTCAAAGCTTTTAATCTCTTAAGAGATTCACCATTATTGAAGTCTCTAATGATACCTCACCCTCATCTATAGCAAATGAGAATAACTAATACAGTTGAGAAGCTTTCAGTATTTAAAAGATGGATTACATAAGGAAGCGCTATGAGAGGGATGATTCAATTAGATAAGCTCAGGGATTCTCAAGTTATAAAGAAGAGAAAAGATGCTTCTTATGTCTATGTAACAGTGTAAGCATTCACTTTCATTTTTAAAATGAAATGAAATCTTTATATAGAGTTTGGAAAAGCAAAAAGTCTGTTACTCTAAAAAAATAACTATTATGGAGTAGTTGATGCCATGTGAATTGATGGGGAGTCGATTCAGCCTCCCTTGAAAATTTGAAAAAGGCTTAATGAATTGATTAGGGAATTGATTCATGTTTAAAAAATCTTGTGTGATGAATCGATTGGTTAATTGATTCACTCATCCCCACTTTGGCTTTGGATGTGCAGAATTGATTAGTGAATCAATTTAGCCTTTTCTTTTTGAAGAATTATGAATCAATTGGTGAATCAATTCATTTTTCATTTGCAATCCTCTGTATGCCCGGAATCGATTGATAAATCAATTCATGCATCCTGGTTTGCTCTCTGAATGCCTAGAATTAATTGAATTAATTAGTGAATTAATTCATGTATTCCAAATTGCTCTCTAGATGTGTGAATCAATTCATGTATTCCGAATAGCTCTCTAGATGCTTGGAATCAATTAGCTAATTAATTCAAGCATAGAGAAAATGAATTTTTGCAAGGTTTTTTTTATAAAAAATAGCAAACTTCATAAAGGTATAAATTAAACTCATTTTCTAATGAAAATTAGACACAAGATTTGATGTTTTCTTTTTATGGGAACTTAGAATTCCTTAATGAATAACTCCTTATTTACAAAAAGATTTATGATTCTAACTAAAATGACAAGACCTTTATCATTTAAACTTCCACTTTTGCATCAGGATTCTAGTTGAGTAAGTTTTAAGTCTAGTAGTATCAAAGTGCATTGTTATCATAAATTTTTTTTTTAGAAAATAGAGGCTAAGGCTAACACTTACAAGCTATATAAGATCAAACTTGGAGCTATAAAATAAGGGCTTGCAATTTTTCGCTCGACCTAACCCATTAAATGATGATATTCACAGCTTAATGGTGTAGTAATACCTAATGTTATATTAGAAACTTTACTTTTTATTTTACTTGAAGTTTGAACCATGCTTCTTATATTTGTGTGTTAAGTGAATTATCACTTTTATAATTTTTTTAAAAAATATTTATTAAATTTGTTATAACAGGGCATTAGCTGTCATTTTTAGTTATTATTTCCCTCCCAAAGGTAGGTTTTTACGCATTACTCACCCATCTGCTAAACCTAATGTGAGTTTTTCCCTTTTAACTTGCTTTCCTATCGTGATTGAGTGAAAATGTCTAAAACAATAATTTTTATCTAACTATAGTAAAGAAAGACACTTTATAGAAATTGAAATACAAAGAAATAGTTGGAAACTTAGAAATGGAGAGCAAATTGAAAGAATGACCTTAAATCTTTTCCAATTAGTATCTAAATCAAATTTGAGTTATGATAAAATTAATCATGAATTAATTTTTATTATATATTATAAAAATAATTATATTTGATTACTATAATTAATTATTTTTCGACTAAAAATACTTTATTTAGTATAATTAAATATTTTAGATTTTTAAATATAATATTATTTATCTAAATGTATATTTTTGTATATAAGAATTTACTTTTGAATCTAGAATTGGAACTTAGATAATTTTAATTGGACTTCTTATTGGCAAAGAGAAATTTTACCATTTAACTATATCTATATTTTTTATTGTTATTGATAAACAATACATGGATCGTACTAATGTAAAACTAGTTGTCAAGCTTACATATTTTGAAATTAAATAAGCCAACCTTAATCCAGTCCATTTAATGAAATTACAGAAGAGAAGCTCAATAAAAAAACATGACAACTTAATCCACGTACACCTTTAAACCTTACTTTTATACACATTGAAGTTAGTTTTCTCTCTCTTAAATTTACCGCACTATTATCATGTGTGAGATTAATTTTATTTCTCTTCAAAGGACATTGCCATCATTTAGGACAAGGTGAGTTCTAACTTCTATTTTTTTTCTTTCATTTTAGCTTACAAACTTCATCATGCCTAAAATTTTTTAAAATGAATCATAGATTACAACCTTAATAGAAAAATATTACTTATGCCTTTTTCTTATCCTTAAAAAGGAAGTGTGAAATTTTGCTACGTTTAAAAGTCTAAAAAAAACTTCATAGTTAAATTTCTTTTTTGTTACACATTAAATAGTAGACAAATAACAAGGAAAATATACCTAATCTTACATAAAAGAAAGAAAATTAGTACCTAATATAACTTAGACAATATATACAACTTAATAAAATTAAAGCTCAAGATTATAGTAGAAGATGAAGATGGAGAAAACATTACAAAGTGAATAGTAAAATGAAGCTATTATGAACCAAACAAGCTTTGGGAGTGTTTAGGTAGTTAGCCATTACTATATTAGTTCTCTCCAAAAGTGTTTGTATTTGAATTTGGATAATTGTAATTGAAAGCCTCCAATTTTCATATGTGACATTTTGAAATTTATGTTGCAAACCTTAAAAATCCTTCAAAATATCTTATGTAAATAAGGTTTTGAAGATGATAGAAAGTTAGTTCTTAAATCCATGAAATTATATTCTTACTAAATTTGTATTTGATGTTAACTGGCACATTCATACTTTATCATATTTTGATGTCTCTTATACAATTTAAAGTTATAAGAGGTTGCAAAGGTGTTATAATCCCAAATGCAAACATTAAAAGTTGAAAGCAAATTAGTTGAGCTAGTTTGCAATGTGGTAGCTTGATTAGTAAGCAAGTCATATGAGAGGGGCTAAGTTGAACTACCACTAGAAAGAGGTATTGGAATTATTTATTTTAGACCTAATAATTTAAATTTTTAATTAATGTGGAAGTAAGCCTAGTATGATAATAAAATTTAGGTTGCATGATGGCATTTAGGCTTAAGAGAGATAATATTATGGTATTATTTAGTGATAGGTTGGATCATAACTTAATTTATGTATTTTTAATAGTGTTCTTACTTTGGAATCTTACTCTCTATGCATTCCTATTAGTATACAAACTTTTTCAAAAAGTCTATACGGCTAGGGTTAAATGAAAGGAAAGACTTCTATATGGTTATGAATAATAATCATATAATTATGACCCAAAAGGTAGTTTGTGATCAGGAAACTAAATCAAAATTAGTTTGTGATTTAATCAAGATTAAAGAAGACAATCATTATTGTAGATCAATCTAGGAATTTCAATAATCATTTTATTATTCTAATTTTATTAATTAAAATATTCATTCATGTCTATTTACATAATTAGATGATTGTAATTTATTAAATCATTTTAACAAGGGATCCCTTTTAACTTTAAAAATAAAATAGGTAATGCAAAATTTTTTCAAAAAAGGTTTTTGTTGAGTAAGGTTTAATGTAATTGGAATCAAAATGTCTTATTTGTTGATGGTTAAAACAAAATTGACTAATTTTTTTCTTTTTGAAAAACACTGATGGAATATTATCTACACCATTAAAGATAAAAACACCAATTTGCTAAGTAGAAATAAATTTGTGTAGCATTGTATGAAAAAAGTGATATGTAGCTTGATATTGAATAACATTGCAATGATTGCTTGGCTTTTGAAATTTTAAAATATATTTTGTTAATTGCTGTAATTCATTAGGCAACTGATTCATCCTAGAATTAAGTCTCAAGTTGTAGCATTAAGTCTTCATTTCTATATGTAAAAAAGCCTGAATCTAATGTTCTAATTTTTTAACCTTTATAATTGAATCTCGATAATGGTGAAAAAAACCTCATATGGAATAACTTTATGTTGATACTTTCTACTTGAAATTGATGAAAAAATGTTCATAAATAGCAATTGAGTAGTGTGAGCATCCTCAAAGTTAATCCACTTAGAAAAAGTCTTATAATATACTTTTTCTTAATTTTATCTACTTTTGATATAAAGATAAGCTATACATATTTTGGATTATAAAATTGATTTAGTCAAGATCAATACATGCAAGATCATTTAATTCCTTTTCCTTTTACAATAATTCTTTATAATCAAATTTGGAAGTAAAGCTTAATTTGTGCTAGAAAGCCTTTCCTTAAACCCATATAATCCATAATATGATAATAAACAAAGATTTTTCCAAATGGACAAATTAGCTAATTCCTACTCAAATAAAACTTAGGTAACCACACAATCGAAAAATTGTAAAGTATGAAAAAATAGCATCAAATACAACCTATTTATTCTTAAATATCTTGAAATATCGAGGAAATACCTTCAATCTACAAACTAGAATATCAAAAGGTTATTATAATATTATGAAAGTGTTGCAATTTATAATTTATAAACTTGAGTGAATGATTATAAAAAAATACTATATACTAAATTTTAATGTTTTTATAAATTTTTTCTTTTATTACATATATATTATTCTTATAATAATAATAATAGAAAAATAATAACCATTCGTGTGAACACACGAGTTAAATAATAGTATTGATAACATGAGATAAATCAAACGTAATTAATAAGCTAATAGGATAAAAAATATGTGTAATTTAAATGAGTTCGTTTCTACTAGTTAACCAAATAAAATTGTAATTAGCAACTTTCCTTTCTTTTATTTCCCATTACCAAATGATTGTTCTTATTGTACTAGACTTGGTCAATAAATAACTAAATGTCTACGCTTGTCACCACACAAAAATGACTTATTAACAATAGCCTCAGTTAGTAGCTATTGCACATCTTTCTCTTATGATTCTTGAATCATGCCCATTTTAGACATGGTTACCTTTAGCTATGCTTCCCATAAGTAACATACAAGATACTTGAATTATGTCCATTTTAGACTTGATTGATTAAGTTTTCCTATGCTTGCCACAAGTAACTTGTAGAATAGTTATTGGAAGTTAATTATTAATTATTTTATATTAATTAACAATTATTACTTGAAAATTAATAAAGTGTTTGACAATTAACTAATTTATTAGCTTTTAGATAATTTAAAAGTCTTTAATTTATTCCAAGTCAATAAATTATTTTAACTTATTAGTAAATTAATAATTTGATTAGCTAATTCACTACTGATCATCTAATTTTAATAATTTGGAAAATTAACATTTTCATATAATTGTTTCACTAAAGATTTATAAAAAATAAAAAATTTCCTTAAATTATATAGTTATTTTCATCTATTATTTTTTTAAGAATGTTAGTGGGAAAAGTTGAACCCTATAACCTTGGGGCATAGTGGAAAAAATTCAATCATTAAGCCATTATATATCTTTAATTATATGTGTGTGGAGAATTCTATAGTATAATATGTTATTTTGGTTGTATGCGATACAACACAAATACAAACTATCAATTTAATACTTACAAGATATAAACCATTAACTTAAGCTAACTTGTCACTTTATCAATAGTTTTTCTGAATGTAATTTGGCTACTCATTAAGTAATTAAATAGGTAGTATAGGTTATTTAAGGGGATCATGAAGGTTTTCTCGAGTTCATCTTACTTTTAATGTTTTCATTCTTCAAGATGCAGCATCGCTTGCCATCTAAGTTGTTTTCTTTTCAATAAAATGAACTAATTTTGAGACCAATAAAGAAAAGGATTTGTATTGTAGGAACCTCCTACACATATACGTACATATATATATATATATGTATATACATATATGTATGTATACATATATGTATATATGTATATATATATATATATATATATATATAGAGAGAGAAAGAAAGAAAGCTATATAACTATAAATATATGTATATGTTTTAAAAGAAAATTTAATTTGACAAATAATATATAAAATCTAAAATATTATTAAAATGAAAAAATGATTAAATAATCATAAAATATATTGATATCTTTATATGTTATTTTGTATATAAATAACTAATGATAAATAGTTCATATTACTAAATATTTTTAATCAAACAGTTAATGTTATCAATTAATTAATAATTAATTAAATTAATTAACTATTAAAGTAATGAATTAATTGCCATAAAGAGCTTGAAAACTATTAGGTTAGTTAATATATTAGTAGTATTTGATAAAATAAGCTATTAAATTAACTTATAAATGTAAAGTAACATAGCTAACACCCTCATGTGTATTAAATGGTTTACTTCTCCTTGTGCTATAAAAAATATAAAATAACATAAATGGACATGATAACCTGAATGGACATATAAACTAAATAACTTCATATTTATTTTAAGGTTAAATTTTTTTAATAGAATTAAAATATTTAAAATAAAATTTTAATTTTATTATTATATTTTATGATGTGTAAGAACTTTTCTAATCTCATCTTCCATAAAGGAAAATGAACAAACATTGAAAATAATTAATATTAGAAGAAAAAGGAATAGTAATGTTTACATAGTTCAGGTATAAATTGACAATTAATTAAAAAAGGCGCGTAAATTTTAAAAAAAATTAAGAAGGTATAAGTTATAATCTACTCTATGAAATTTATCAAAATTAAGCTTTTTCTCTTTCATAAAATAGTGCTTGAAACATTTCTATCCTTTACCTTGCTTTTACTTTATTAAACTAGTAACAAGCTTAAAGGCAAAGCCTCTTTAGCTACCCCAAAGTTGAAAAATTTACAAAGAAATTAAACTTAGCCCCTAAGAAATTAAGAAATTATTATAAAGCTTTTTAACAAACTGTATTCTATCTTGTCTAATATTGCTACTCTTGCTTTGCCTTGAATATGTTAATAAACTCATGCATAAAACACCATTCTTACCTAACTAGTTCATTAAGTATGTCAAATACACTTGTTATGTTCTTGTGTTCTATAATAAAATACATAAACTCTACCATAAGTCTTACTTAATTTTTGAAAAAAATATAAATAATTTGTTAAAATAAAACTTATGTTATGTAACTTTTTAAAGTTTTAAATTCTATAAACAACTTTTTAAAACTTTTAAAAAATTGAAAATGTTAAAATTTTAGTAAAAAAATTGAAAAAGGCATATGTGTTTTCTATAACTCTTCGTGGCTCTTTTTAGTATGAATTGCAACTAGTTTATGAATGAGTTTTTTAAATTACTATTACCCGAAGTTAAGTTTTCAATGCATTTAGAGTATAACAAAGGATAATTATGTATTTTAAATAAATTATTGCTCACAAAATTGGATTAACTATATTTGAATAGGCAAGATACATATTTCTTTGATTTTAGTACAATATGTAGTATTTATTTTGATTTAATTATAAAACCTTAGATCATGGTTTTAAACTATGACATGAGAAAAGAATGAAATTCTATGCACACAACATCATATTTTTAGGGAATTGCTATAATAAAATACTTGGATTTGTGATATTTATAACTATATTAATAATTACTCCTCTTTCAATAAGTAATTATGCAATTTCTTTTAATCTTTAAAATCAAAATAAAGAAAGATGCAATTAAAGAGTTACCATCCTTCAACTAAAACCCTCAAACATAATTTCCTTGGGAGAGAATGTAAATTATTTTCATGAAGGAGCAAAAAATAGCTAAAATGGTTTTAGTAAGGTAGAGACCTCTTTTATAAATGAAAAAGAGTTTTGGATACTATTTATTATAAAGTTCATAGCTACTAAATTAAATGAGTTTAGGCCTAAGTATTAAATGGCCTATTATTTTAAGTATCCCGTAATAGCCCTATTAACATTAATATTCTTATTCAATAAATTATCTAGGTCAACAATAATTTATAAATAGTGACTATTGAAATATTAATATTAATACAAAATAATATGATTACACTGGTAGCTTTAAAATTAGATCATTGACATTCAATAACACATAATATCATATCCAAAAGGATATTAACATCAAACATATTAAATGCTTATATTTTGCTGATCAACATAATTAATAATCTTAAAATGTGCACTATAAGATTTGTATAACTTTAATGTGACATATCTAAATCTTCGCACAATGGATCTTAGCATCCATCTAAGATGACAAATGAGAATTGAAATTATTAATACAATATAAGATAAAGTTTAAATGTTTGCATTAACATACCATATCCAAAATATGCACAAAATATAGAAACATAAAATGAATACTTCATTAACAAAATTTGAGATAAATACATCATAATAATGTGAAATATATATAATTCTTACTAACTCAAAACATTAAAAAGCTTTATGTAAACTTATATGGATTACATGGTTAGTATAAGTTATTATTGCAAAGTTTTTGGTTAATGGATCTATGAGCATATGATTCATGGAAATGTATTTGATGCTAGTGATATACTAGTTCACTTTCTATCTCATAAAGTGATATTTCACATTGAAGTGCTTTAAGGAGTCAGTGCAGAAAATGGTTAAGGGCCTTAGAATGCTTTCAACAAGATTAAGTTAAAAAATGTAACTCATTAACTACACGATTTAACAAGTAGCCTTAAAGCATATGACATATTCTTTTTCTATAGTGGAGTTCATTACAATAAATTGTTTGATATTTTTCTATAATACAACACCTCCAGCCATTATAAAGATATATCCAAATGTAAATTTTATATTATCTAAGCAACTAGCATAATCTAAGTTTAAGTAACTTATGAAGTTGAGATCTCTTAATCTCTTATAGGTTAGCATAAAGTTCTTTGTACCTTGTAAGTACCTTAAAATTCTTTTTGAAGTAGTCTATGTCTTTATCTGAGATTGCTAAGGTATCTTCTAATCACACTTATAGCAAAAGCAATATCAAATCATGTACTTAAGCATACATTAGGCTAGCTATAACTGATGCATATGAGACATTTTTCATCTTATCTTTTTCTTCATCACTCTGAAGATATTCTTTTAAAAAGATTTTACCCTTTTGAATATGTGAAAAAGAATGAGAGCATGTTATCATATTAAACTTTTTTAGGATTTTCTCAATGTATGATTGCTAAAATAAGTTAAGAATACCTTCGGACTTATCATAATGAATTTTGATGCTTAAAATAAAAGAAGGATTCCCTAATTCTTTTATCTCAAATTGTCATGATAACATTTGCTTAGTCTTAATTAATTAGTTTACATCATTTTTGCCAAAGAGAATATTCATGTACAGTATCAGGATCATAAATTTGCCTACTTTGATCAACATATAAATGCATTAGTTTGCATTGTTCACCTTGAACTTGAGAAAAGTCACTATCTTAAGTAATTTAAGATACCACTATTTGGATGTTTATTTCAAATCATATATTAAGTTTTTCAATTTGCACACTAGATGCTTATTTCCCTTTTCTTAGAAATCATCTAATACTTCATGCACACGATCTTTAACAAATCATTGTTTAGGAAAGATATTTTTACATTCATCTAGTGTAACTTTAAGTTAAAGTGAACCATAAATGCTATAATAACCCAAACAAAATCCTTTATTGACATTGGTTAGCAGGTTTCCTTGTAATCTATTATTTCCTCTTAAATGTAACCTTGCCATAAGCTTTCTTTTGTACTTCTTAGTCTACCTATAAGCATTTTGCTTGGTTTTAGAAACTTATTTGTAGCTAATTGGCTTATAGTTTGTAAATAACTCAACTAGATTCCACATCTCATTTTTGAATATTGAAGCTAATTTATCCTTTATCGTAGTAATCCATTCAAGAGAGTAAGTATTTGATACTGTGTTATACCTCTTAGAAAATTTAGATTTTTTAATATTTATATGAATATGGCAATTAATTAATTATTTTAGGCATATTTAAAGTGAGAATTTAATTGAAGAAAATATGATTTTATGATAAAAATTGGAAGAACTAAAATAACTAAAAAATTATACGATATTAGATTTGAGTAAGTGTGTATAAAGGATATTTAGGAATCATGTTTCCTTTTTTACCTTTTAGTTACTTTGAAATTACCAAATCACCCTTAGTTATCATAAAAACCTGTAAAGCCTTTTTCTTTCCTTATTTTTGTTGAAGACATTCATGGCTTCTTTTCCCTTTTACTCCCTAACTTTATTTTCTTCAAATTATAACAACAATATATCAAGAGATTCAAGAAATTACTTACACTCCTTAACTAACCTACAGTATTCTATCAAAGTCTCAAGCCATTGAATGAGGATTTTTATAAAATTTGGATAGCAAGATAAGAATTAGGGATTTTCTTACTTCTTTTGATTTATACGTTAATTGATGTTATTAGGACAAGCTAAATTTTTAACCAACTCTTCCCTATTTCTTTCATGTCACAGTAAGTTGAATTTCATAATTTATGGTGTTGTTGTTGTTAAATTGGGTACTTGTAAGAATTTTAGTGATTTATATTGAAACCTTGTTTATATTATGAAACTATTGTATATTGAAGATAGTTAATGGAATAGGCAATGAGAGTATAATAAAAAAATGGGTTTGTATGGGATAAGTTCATAATGTATGAGTAATTTTATCATTTATATAGGAAAACTTAGTGAAAATCTAGAAAAACCTAATTAATATTTAACTATAATAGTTAAATGTAGCATGAGATTTATTTCTAACAAGATTATATTTAACTATTATAGTTGAATATTTACAAAAGGCTCATCTTTGGAAGTAAATATTTGGATATGGTGTTTGAATATGAACCTAGGAATTATTCTTTAAAGATTAATATTCGATTACCATAGTTGAATATCATAATAACAATCATTTTTAGATGGTAGTATTTGACTACTATAGTAGAATATCAAGGAATCTATAGCCTTTGGATAGCATCACTTAAGTACCATAGTCGAATATGGATTTCAAGATTTACTTTTAGAGTCTTATATTCAGCTATCATAGTCGAGCATCCCTCTTTATTGTCTTATATCATAGTTATCAAAGATTATGAGTTAGTAATAAGTTACATAGTCATGCAACGATATATTGATACTATTAATGATGAAATTGCGAGATAATAAGTTATATACATATAAATGTATATTGGAATTGTTGTGACCCTCCTGTTGGAATCACAGAAAGGGTTATACTTATGTAGTGATATAAGAATAGAGCGATGAAATGTGATGATATGAAAAAGTATATAATATGATAAAACATTTATGAGGGGATCAAGTAGGACCTAAGAAGGATAAGAATGAAATTTATAAGAGGATAATGTTAGCTTAAGAGGTACAAAAAGATTTAATGCTTTTCTATATTTATTCTTGATGCTTGTTATTAACTTTTGATGTTGTTGTGGAATAATTGATTACGAGTTAGGAACATTAAGGATGATCAATGTGACATCTTTTTTTGTTTTGAATACACACACACACACACACACACACACACACACACACACACACACACACACACACACACACACACACACATATATATATATATATATATATATATATATATATATATATATATATGCATATGTTTGGTAAGTAAATCATTTACTTATTGAGTTTTTGACTCTCTTTTTTAGTGGTTTTTCTTTTTTAGATGCTTTAGTAAAAATTCATTCACCTTCACTAATAGCTAAAAGTAAGATACCTCTGTACGTATCATACTAAGGCAACTATAGTTAGTGATCATTTGTAAATAAATATGTTTTTGTCCTTGTAAGAATAATGTTAGTTTATGATAGTTCCACACTTTGTTTGTAGATATTCTTTTGAAATTATTTAAAAAATAGGCTTATTTGTTAGCAACTATATAATGAAATTTAGGGATCATATAGGTTAGTGAAAATCGAGAAATGGATTTCATATTAGTCATAACTTGGTAGGGTGTGACATATTATTAATGAAAATAATATAGGATCAGTGTCTTTATTAACATTAAATTTGTGCTCCTACAAATAGACTAGATAGTTATTTGAAATCACTAGCCTGCATTTTTTATATGATCTCTTTAGTGGAATTTTATTATTAGAATCTTCATCTTTTGTTATAGGTCACGTTATGTTAAATTATGGAACAATAGAAGAATAAGATTTAATAGATTAAGGTGCTAAAGGAACTCATCTTTAAAATAGACTACTTTGTCTAATTTAATAACTTTGGTAGTATGAGTTAGACAATAAAATCTATTAACCTTAGAGCCATTGTAATAACCTATAAAGAATTCAAAAATTATCTTGGAGTCAAGTTTTCTTATGGCAAGAATATACAACTTCACCTTTATTTTATAGCCTCAAATGTAGAAATGCCTTAAAGTTAGGTTTTTTAATATTCAATAGCTTGTACGAAGTTTTGGGCATTAACTTGCTTGACATTTGGTTTAATATATGAGCAATAATTCTTAATGCTTCTCTTTATAAAAAGTTTAGTAGTGTAGAATGAGAGAGCATACATCTGATTATATCCATGAGTGTTTTATTTCTCCTTTCAGCTATACAATTATACTCTTATGTACTAGGTATAATATAGTTAACCTCAATATTACACTCTTATAAATATCTAGTAAAAGGATCAAGGTTCCTCCTAGTTTCCTTGTATCTCCCATTATACTCACATTTTCTATCGAAGCTTACGTATTTGATCTTTTTTCCAAATTTAAGCTTGACCATAGCTTTGAATGTTTTAAATGCATTTCAAAAATTAGACTTTTCTGCTAATAGTTCAATCCATCTAAATCTTGAGTAATTATCTATAAAGGTAATGAAGTATCTATGACTTTCCATTATTGTAAGTGTGATAAAGCTACAAATATTAGTATTTATTAGGTTTAATGTATCTTATCTTTTAATCCTCTTTTCTTTTCTAGTTTTAACAATGAGCTTCCCTTTTATACAATCCACATAAGAGTCAAAATAAAAAAGTCAAGGTTGTATAAAACACCTTTTCTAATTAGTTTTTGTATTATGTTTCCAAAGATATGGCCTAGATACCTATGATACAACATCAAGGAGTTTTTGCCAGTTTTATTTCCTTTCTTCTTGATAATTGTATTAATGATGTTAAGGAAATGTAGATCTAGATTGATCTTGTATAGCCCATCAATCAATTCATCAAAGCTAATAATAGTTAATTTATGGAACATATTCACCTTTTGACTTTCAAAATTACATAAATACCTTTCAAGGTCCAATACTACTATTGAGATCAAGTTCTTTCTCATAAAAGGCACATATACCACGTTTCTTATTTTTAATTCACGTCTAATATCATAATGTAACATTTCCAATGAATTCTACTATCACTTTCCTAAGTCTGATGATAAGTTCACTATTGCTTAGTTTCCTTGGATTTTTATGTGATTGTGAAGAATTTGCCACTTGAATTGTTACACTAGTGTTAAGCCACTATGTGTTTGATGACATGCCAACAACTTTATATTCAAAGCAAATAAGAGCTAATTTCTTAAATTTATCCTATTCCTTATTAATAGTTCCATCTAGCATAAGCATAGAGATTAAGGAAAACGTACGAAATATTTAACGCATGTATATACTTAATCATGCTAATATTTTTCCTCACAAAATTAAACTATGCAATCATATTCAATATTATATTATAAGATCTAATAATGAAAGGCATTTAAGATTTTACAATACAATACAAGAATTAAATGTCATACTCCTAAAACCTAATACTGAAATAGGTGTTTAAAAATTTTAGAAATATAATATTCAATTTCACGCTTATATTATTACTAATGAACTATATTAATAATATAATATTGAAGGGCATTTGGTATTACTAATATAACTTCTCTTTTAAAATAAATTTTCTTTCCAAAATTTTTAAACAAAATTTTATATAATTAATCCTATGAAGGTAGGTAAACAATTATACAACATTTTATAATAGAACATGAGCACTTAGTAATTCCTATATAATGCAATAATATTTCATAATTTGTTCTATTATGCAAAAAATATCCAAAAATTGCTACAAAATTATTAAAAGTAGCTAATATCATAGGAATTACTCAAGAAAATTTTGGACTTAATATATGTTTATTTACACACTTATATAAATTTGGAAATTTTTTAATAAAAATTAATTCTAAAAAAATGGAAAATACTCATTAGAAAGTGCTTGAAGAGCAGAGTACAACAATGCTATCATTGCCATAAGTAAGGCAGTGCATGGCCCACACATGTTAGTAATGCAATTGGTGTTGTGTGCAACATGCACCTGGGTCTCCTTCTTGACTTGTTTATCTGACTTTAAGTTGTCTAAACCCAGTTTGTAACCTAATTTTAACCTAGCTTGGTTTTGTTTATTTTTCACATGATTTTCATGTGGATTTTTGCTTAGAATTATCTTACACCTTAAATTCTAACTAACCCATCATAAATCTATCCCAAAAACATACTTGTTTTTTATTTTTAAATTTTTAAAATTCCCAAAAAATGGTCCTATTTGTTCCATAATTTAAATAGCATTATCTCACATTTTCTAGGTTTTTAATATCATACTTAAATCATATTTTCCAACTAATCTAATTTTTATCCTTTCTAAGTTTTTGGAAACTAAGATGTTTTATACAGGTGCAAAATAAGATTGATCACAACTCCTATTTTTTGGTTCTCTGCTCTATAGCAAACTCAAGCACAAATAACCCAATAAGCAAATGGTTTTTAACACCATATACATGAGATGCACATATATAAAACATAATATCACCAATTTAGAAGCAGATGATGTGGGCAAATGCAACCATGGTTCATTTGTTATGTGCTTAGAAAAATACAATGCATATTGTGACTTATTTCCAGAAACATGAAGATTTTATGAAACAATGCCCAAAAGCCAACAATCCACATAATAGGTATACACGAAGTCATACAGTAAAGAAACATATACTAGATTACAAGTTACAAAGATAGAGATAATCTTATAGCAAAACATATATATAACCATTTAGAGGAAGAAGAAAATGTTTATCACATTCATGCGTCCAAGCACATAATTAATTATAGTGAATCAATTAGCTTCATTAACTAGAAAGCATATATCTATAAGGAAAGAATTTTCACATGCTTCTCAAAATACACATTGGCAAAGAGAAAGAAAGAGTGAAAGTTCATACAAAAATTCACTAAAAAGCTCAACTATAATTAAAAGCCATAGCTAGGCTTCGATATCAATTATAAGATTTATTTTGATTTAATTATAAAACCCTAGATCATAGTTTTAAACTATGGTATGAGAAAAGAATAAAATTCTATGAATATAACATCATATTTATGAGGAATTGCTATAATAAAATATCTAGGTTTGTGGCATCCATAATTGTTCTAATAATTACTCCTCCTCTAATAAGCAAATATGTAATTCATTTTAATATCTAAAATCAAAATAAAGAAAGATGTGATAAAGGAGTTACCCTCCCTCAGTTAAAATCTTTAGACATAATTTCTTTAGGAGAGAGTGTATACAATTTTCATGGTGGAGTAGAAAACAATTGATAGGGTTTTAGTAAAGTAAGGACCTTATTTATAAATAAAATTAGATTGTGAGTCCTATCTATTTTAAGATCCATATCTATTAAATTAAAGGGCAAATTACATCGACCTCCCTCAGGTTTGGTCCAATTATAATTGATAGTCCTAATTTTTCAAAATTATATACATCTATCCCTATTCATTTTTCTACCAATTACTTCCCTAATATTATTTTAAATGATTATAAGGTAATTTTCCTATATTTTTATGTATAAATCTATCTTTTTTATTAAAAAAATTATAAGTTTATTGTGTTTTTATTCTTCAATAAAAGTGCACATTTGTAGATAAAATTTTTGAAAAATTTATCTTTTAGTCATTTGAAACAATATCAAGGGAAAAATTACAATTAAACAGTTAAAATTATTATATTTTATAATGTTCGAAAAATGGATAGAAGTGAATGTATATAATTTTGTAAAATGAGCGATGTTAAGTGTAATTGAAATAAATTTCAAGAGAATTTAATGTAATTTACCCTAAATTAAATGAGTTTGGGCCGATATATCAAATGGTCTATTATTTCAAGTGTCACGTAATGACTTTATTAACATTAATATTTTCATTTAATAAATTATATAGGTTTACAATAATAAAATTTTAATACAGTAGACTCGAACAAATAATGGACAACTTCCGGGTTGAAGTGCCTTCTCAATTTTCTTAAAAGTTATTTATAGGTCTAGAAAATTTTCAGCAACTATATGTTATTAGAGTTGTTTTGAAAGAATTATTTGTATTTTACCTAAGATAGAACGAGAGAAGCAAAATTGTATCCCTCTTTCCGACTGTGTACCGGTCGCTGAATGCGACATGAGACGGCTCAGTTGTCTTCAACTTGATGGCAACTGATTTGGACAATAGCGACTATTTCTATAATGTGCTCACGTTACACGTCTCTTTGCGATGGAAATTGTAAAATTACTAATGAAGAAAATGAAAATGAAAGCAGAGGAAAGAAATTTTCAAAAATTAATCAAAAAATTAAAATTCTGATGTAAAAAAATAATAGAAATTATTTTTTCTTTCTTTCTTTTTTCATCCTAACCAAGTAATTTCTTTCCTTCCCTTGTTGCCAAGTACAGGGTAAATTCATCCTCATCCGTACAAAACTTAAAATGAAAAAAAATTACACAATTTCTGATTGAGAGGCTGTTACACATTATACATAGAAATAGAAAATTAATCAATATTTCAAGTATTGTTAGAAATATTAAAATTGATTGGTTGAAAATTATTTTTTAATCAAGAAATATATAACAATTTAGTTTAATTTTTTTATTTTTAATTGTCCATAATATAAAATTTTGAATCACATGTACCAAAAATTTGTATCTATTTTCTCGTGTTTCTTATTATTCACACTTATGTTAATTAGCACGGGCGGGCTCAAATACGTGCAAGTCCGACTTACCCACTCAATATATATAAATATATATATATATATATATATTGTAATTTTACTTAATTAAAAGTTAATATTATAATAAATATATTAATTTATAATTTTATATTATCAATAATACATAATCAATTATCTTTCGAAAAGAAAGATGTAAAATTACATTTACATTAAATAGTATATAAGTTTTAAATATTTTATTGAATATAATATTAATTGTGATATTGAAATTATCAATTATTTTATTATAAATTAGTATAGTTGTAAATATTTTTATTAATTAATTAAGAGATGTTATATATAAATTAATTTAAAAAAATATTATTAATCTATTTATCATAAATATATTTTTTCAACTATCTTTGAAGAAAAGAAATTGTTTGAGAAACAAGAAATGAGGTTAGGTTTACTATGAAATTATATGTCTGGTATGCTTCTTTAAATATTATATTAATAGTAATATTTGAATTATTGTTAATTAATATTTTTAGTCATTATTTACTTATTACTAGTTTGAAGAAGGAGAAGATGATGATAATATGGTTGAATATAATAAAATATAAGCTTTTTTCAAAAACTATTTTAATTTTAAATTATATATTTTATAAATTTAAAAATTATATTGCTCTTTAAAAAATTAGAATTTTATCAAAATCAATTCTAACTCATGTATGACTTCCTTCCATTCTATTTTATTTGTTATTTTAGGTAAATTTTTTTATTATTTATCTATATCATTAGAAGATCAAAAATAAAATTATCAATTTTTTTCAATTTTACTCTTAAATCCTAATAAATAATTAATTACTTTATATATTGAATTATTGATTGTTAGTAAAGAATAAATTTATAAATTAAAATTCTTTTCTCCCGAAATACAGTTAATTGTTGCTCTTGTTGATTATTATATATTTATTTTAATGACAGGATTAAAAAATAGAGGAGTAAATAATTAGAAGATTTCCTGTTATTTATATTACGTATCAAATAATCAAATTAAAATAATTAAAATTAAAATTTTATATTATATATCTTACTTGTAAATTTATGAAAAATTTAATACCAATGAATTTTGAAAATTTTACTTAAGAAAATATGACAATCATTAATTAATATACATAAATCACTAATTTATCTAAAGGAAAAAATATTCTAACTTAATCAATTACACTAATTTAATCAACTAATTTTTTAGTAATTATTAATTTTGAGTGTAATTCAAATTATCAATTAAATTTTTTAACTTTTAATTTAATCAAAATTATTAATACAGATTAAATATAATTGAAACAGAGAGAAATTATGAAAAATGAAATAAATAAGGAAAAAATTATAGAGATTATTTTAAAGAGGAAAGAAATGCACAAAAAAACTAAAAATTTTAGCAAATCAAAAAAAGAAATCAAAGAGATTGTGAATATTTAAAAAATGAACGAAAGAAATTATGAAAACTTTTTTCTCCTTAAATTACAGTTAGTAATTATCGTTGTTAATTCTTCTATATTTATCTTAATGACAAATAAAAATAAATGGTACGGTAAATAATTAGGAGATTTTCATATGAATACTTTATTTGTATTAAGTATAAAATAAATATATTAAAATAATTAAAATTAAAATTTCATATTATGTATCGTATTTGTAAAATTTATGAAAAATTTAACACCGATGAATTTCAAATGTTTTACTTAAGAAAATATAGCTTAATCATTAATTATTAATTAATATATGCAAATTACTAATTTATATAAAATATTCTAACTTGACTAATTGCATAGTTTAATCAATTAATGTTTTTAGTAATTATTAATTTTGAGTCTAATTCAATTTGTCAATTAAAATTAATCAGAATTATTAATGCAAATTAAATATGATTGAGATTAGAGAAATTATGAAAATATAATAAATAAGAGAAAGAAATTATAGAGATTACTCCAAAAAGAAAGAAAATGCACAAAAATAAAAAAATTGATGAATTAAGGAAAGATATTATAGAGACTACAAAAATTCAATAAATAAGACAAAGAAATCATGAATTTTTTTCTTAATTTAATATAAATTATTTTATATAAGTGAGACATTCGAATTACTTGCACTACTTACATTAATGTGACTAATTATAATGCAACTATTTATTAAGAAGAAATTGAATTATGTAAGTGTGACTCATTACAACAAAATATTTATTAAGAAAAAAATGATAAATTGACATGTGATAAATTATAAAAATGATATTTATCATAACAAAAGATAAAAATATCATAGTTAGTATATATATATATATATATAGGAGTATTTAAATTATTAAATGCACATATGTAACAATTAATAATTAATGATTAAATCTTGAATCGTAAAAAAAAATATAAATTTTTCAAAAAATATTAGATGCACTGTGCTAATTGCTCCCACCTAGTGCTTAGTACTTTATGACTTTATTTTTATTGTATTGGTTTTGTGATATATAAATAAAATTTTGAAGTAAATCATTTTAATATATTCAATGAATTTTATATTTAGATCTACTAACTTATTTTTAATAAATTGTTAAAATTAGCATTATTTAAAAAGATATTAACTGAAAAGAATGATTTATTACGTGCATATAAGTAATAAATTACGGCTATAATATATATATTGGTTTGCATGGCTATTATATTTTTTATATAAAAAATATCATTTTAGATCACATCATTTATACACATGTGGCAATAGAAATACATAAGTTTCAAGTTTTTCCAAGTAAATGCATCTAAGAGCTCTATCTTATTTTTAATTTATTTATATATATATATATATATATATATATATATATATATATATATATATATATATATATATATTTGTAGCATGGGTGATAGCATGAGGTATTGATTGTTTGATAATTTTTTTTATTATATCAATTACACACGCAAATCTTATTATATTTTATAATTTTTTATCAAAATTTCATGAATCTATTAACAGTATTATGATTTTTTTATATTTTATATAATTTTTTGGCTAAACCCTTACCCTTTGGAATGAATAAAAAAGAATTTATTTTAATTTTAAATAATTTTTTATTTCAATTAAATTCGTGTTGCTATAAAATTCATTAAATTTATTAAAATTCATTTTATTTAGTTCAAAGTATATTTTTATATAAAAAATTCTACTATTTTTCTAATATTATATTTAGTATGGCATCATCAAAATTATATTATTAATTGAATTATAAGTATTTTTTAACATATTTTAAACAAGAAATTTAATTTATAAATAAATTAAAATTATTATTTTTAATATATTTTTTAAATAATAGAACTTATTTATAAATTAATTTAAATAAAAAATGAAGTAAATAATTCTATAAAAAATTGGATTGAAACTAAACCTAATGCCCTGCATTCATTAGTTTACACTAGTTAGTACTTGAGCCTTATTTGATAATTGGTTGATAGTTGTAACAATTAATTGATTCAATTGGTTATTAATTGATAGTTGATTGTATTAGTTAATTTGACTAACTGATTGTATTAACTATTTAAATAAAAATATTTGATAAAATTAACTATTTATAATTAACTGTTTATATGTAAAATGATAGATAAGGGTATAAATATATTTTATAAATTATTTGAATATTTTTTTATTTTAATATTTTTAATTCTATATATTATTTGATAAATTAAATTTTTTATAAATAATATATTATTATAATTTATTCTAAATTAACAAAATTTAAATTAAATTAATATAATTTTTATAGTAAATAAATTTATTAATAAAAACTTAATAATTATAATTATAGTTTACGTATTTATATTGAAAGGTTGTGGGGGGGGGGTAACAACACTAAGGAAAACGTTGTATTTTACCAAAAAAAATAAAAAGGAAAATGCAATAGTAACATGATTTGAAAACGCAGGTAGTAACAAAAAGGAAAATGCAGCAGTAGCATGATTTGTGGGGTAATTGTGTGTAATTGAGGAGTTGTTTGAAAACGCTGCTACTAATAATATTTTCAAAATCAGCTATTTGAAATAAAAAATTATTTAAATAATTGCTTACCAAATTATTAAACTAATTGATTTCACAAATTAATTAAATAAATTTTATCCAATCAATTAAAAGCGATTTGATAAGCTATTTATTGAATAAGGCCTTGGAACCGACTCGTGTTTATATTAAGCATATTTACGGAGGTCGTGGGGCAATCTGTATTAGAAAGAATAATATTTTAGGCTTATTTGTTTTTTTTATTTTAAAAATAATTTTTTTAAATAGAAGCATCTATTCATCAATCTATTTTTAAAATTTATTTTTAAAAATTATTCTCTAAATATATAATTTAAAAATGAAAAAATAAAATATTTTTAATTATTTTCTAAATTTATTTTTTAGTGTCACTTTTGTAATTAAATAAAATATTTTTTTACAATATTAACCACCTTCAATCTTAATTTTCTTTTAATTTAAAAATAATTTTTAACAGCAGTTTTTAGAAATAACTTTTAAAAATATAAAAGTAAAAATATATCCGAACCCGCCTTATACTTCTGCGCGGATGCAGTTCTGTTCCTCCCTTTATTTTTATGACATTTTTTAAAAGATAAAAATATATATTTGTTTTAGATCTCTATCAACGTGATTGACCAAATTATATTTACTGGTCACTCTTTCATGCTAGAAATTTCAGATTGGAAATTATTAGCAGAAAGGCTTCAGAATAAACAGTTTATATAAGAGGACGGGCAATTTATAATTAATAGAAAAATAGATGACTTTTAAAATTATTTATACTTTAATTATTCTTGCTTTTTCTTCTTAGTTAAAAAAAATTCTGGAAATTATTATTTTTATTAAAATTTATAATTTTAAGAAAATTAAAATTTTATATGTACCTTTCTTTGAAAATTTCCTCAGTATTTTCTTGAGAGAAGAAAAGGATTCTCATTCCATTTTTTCTTCTCGAAATTTCAATTATTTGTTTTCTTATTATTTTTTTATTTGTTAACAACAAACCAAAGTGGATAAATTCATGGAATATTTTATTTTATTGAATAGCCAGTCAGCTTACACGAACGAAATGGCGTTTCGATCTAACTTTACATAGCTCTATTTCTTGGACTCACGGTGCATAAAGAAAAGCGGAGAGAAAACAGAGTACGATTGTCATCCAGCTCGGGCTTTCTTTTCTCTTTCATCCCTTCCGAAAAGTCCCAGAGCTGAAATCAGGGGAAATTTCTGACTTTTCAGGTTTGTTTGACTACCCAGTTCATCCTTCTGGCTGGTACAAAATCGGATTGATAGCTTGTTCAAAGTTCATTTTCTTGTTTTCGATTTATGGTGAAGGTTTCAGGTTATGCAATTATTGGTCAGGCGTTGAAAGGAAGTGTTCAAAAATTTTCAGATGCTTTCTATGATGCAAAATAACTTAACGGGGCAGCTCGTAGGTTCAGAGATACATGGTTTTCATACATTGCAAGGTAGCGACTAATTCCTTCTTCCTCTCTGTGGTGTTGGTTTTTGCCTATTTTTTTCTTTTTCTTTTTTGGTATTGATGGGACTCATTTCTCTTGTTTCTTATCCAACCTCACCTTTTGTTTTCCTGCTCTAGAGAAAGCTTAGCTGAAATTCTGATCCTTTACTCTTCGAAGATTATGTTTTGCTAGCTTTTAGAGATAGTGTTTTTTGGCATGAGGATGCGAGTCTGTGGATTTCAATGAAACCTCTGAGTAAAAAAGAAACAGGTTTAGTTCAAAATTATTTCTCAATGATCAAGTAAGAACTTTGTCCAGCTTGGATGAAAATCACTGAACTAAATGGTTTCAATTATTTTTGCTGTCGCCTTTAATGTGAAAATTATGAGTGAAAATGGAAAGTTGTATTAAGGTAAAGCGTCTACAATATAGTTATTTTTGGTACCTCAGAGCCAGATGGATAGTAGTGTTATGTTATGATTTCTGTACGATTTTAAAATGAAATGTGATAACTGAAAGCTAGAAAACTAGTAATAAGGTGGATTGTCTAACGTAGAGTTATTTGCTTCCTATTGTGAATCTTACCTGGATTTTAAATGTCTGAAATGCATATTATTCAGTTATCTTGATTCACTTTCCTGAAAAAATTACATTTTTATATGGCCAGAGCTAGATGTTGGGAACATTATGGAGGAAGCAAGAAGCAGATGGCTTCGCCCCAATGAGATCCATGCCATGCTCTGTAATTACAAGTATTTCACCATCCATGTCAAGCCAGTGCATTTGCCCAAAAGTAATTATTTATTGCCATTAGAAGTAACTTGATGTTGGTAAAAGATTGATAAGCATCATAATTGTGGTGGCCTACTATTCATTTGCATGTACTGTTTCTCATCATTTTCATTCCTGAATCCTGATTATTTCAACAGAACATTTTCTTACTGATAGAAAGGATTTTCACATAATATTCTTGAAGCTGATGTTTTTGATGTTTGTAGCTTGTGGTGCAAATAGCTTGAACTTCCAACACCCTTAGTTTTTGTTGAAGATATACCTGACTAACTGGAAAAATAAAAAAGGAAAAAAAGAGGTTGAAACAGGGTTCATTTATCTATAATTCAAGAACACGGATGTTGTGAATTAAACTGTGTAGAGTCACAACACGAGAGATTTGTGGCATCATTCATTCCTAGCTAATTAAACAATAAAAATCACTCTGAAGATAATTCCAGGCATTATTTATCCCATAGCTCTATGATATAGCATCTTGACTGATGAAAATTTGATAAGGAATTCTCAATTATTTCACATGAGCAACAATTTTTAGCTTTATCAAGTGATATTTGATGTGAAATCATCAAAGATACTGTTGTATGATTTTATTTTGGGTAAAACAGGTGGTACTATTGTATTATTTGACCGCAAAATGCTTCGGAACTTCCGAAAAGATGGGCACAACTGGAAAAAGAAAAAGGATGGAAAAACTGTCAAAGAAGCTCATGAGCACTTAAAAGTGAGTATTTATATTTTCTTGGGGTGCTTATATGTGCCAACTTATCATGTAAATCTTACAGAAGTCTAGTGAATTTAGTTATTTTAGCATACGTTTATATGGACTGGAAAGGTGTTATTTACCATAATGTAAATATCTTATAGGGTATGTTCTATCATGTCTGCAATTATGGGGATATTTACGAATATGCATGGATGATCAAATTCTAATACTTTTCTGCATATACGGACTGAAAGGGGATCTGGATTTTGTAATAAAAAATTGTTGCAGATTACAGCTAGTTGAATAATCACGTTAGTTTATGTAAGATCTTTAAAACATGAGGCTCCACACATTCAGCCTTGTCCTTTGCTAATTCCGGTGATAGTTTATTCAATGTATCTTCTACTGCAAGTGGAAATGTGGTGATGGAAATTCTGAAATTTTTCATAATTTAAATATCATCTTTGGCTTCATTTATAGGTGATGAAGTGATTAATTTGTGGGTGTCAATATTTTGTTTTTTATTTACCCAAGTATGTTTTTGGTCACTGCCTTTAATGTGCTCTGCTGGCTTGAGAAGTTATAATATTTAAACCCACAGTTTGTTGTTGGGTAATATTTGAAAAATAAATTCTGCATTTTTTTCCCCTACATCAGATTACCAGTGCATATTGTAAATCATGTATAAATTGCTTTATTCCTCATAGTCTTCTGTATAAGTGATTCTGATGTAGAGTGGAGCCACAATGATGTGTATGGTGTCTGTTTTCTACTATTCTTACTGTTCGTCATTCAGGTTGGTAATGAAGAAAGGATCCATGTATACTATGCACATGGCCAAGATAACCCAAGCTTTGTTCGCAGATGTTATTGGCTGCTTGAAAAGTATGTATAAAATATCTGTAATGATTTTAACTAAGGACAGGTTTCTACCTGTTACGTACATCCACACCTGAATTTCACATTTCCAATCTAGTAATGATGCTCCTCTGTTTCTTGTATACTTTTGGTTGAAGCATAGAATTAGAAGTACCTGTACAATTAGTGATATGTGTTATATTTTTTCAGGAGTCTGGAACACATAGTCCTTGTTCATTATCGAGAAACACAGGAGGTTGTTTTTTTCTTCTCTCTTTCTTATCCTTCTCTAAGTAGGTCTAATGTCACCTCATAAACCTTTTCTATGGTGCTTTATAAGTCTCTTACTTTGGCTAATATAAAGACCATAAATGCTTTACGTTCATAAATTAAACATTTCTCAATACGTGATATTAGATTGGGATGGGGTTTTAGGCATTCAAACATGTCTCATTATGAGACAACTTATGCTTATAAGTGAATTTATCAAAATTTTGTTTTTGTCAATTGCTTTGGTTGGGGATTTACTTCTTTTCTCTGGATGGCATACCGTAATTTTTATCATAAGTGGAGCAACTTATTGTAATATGTATGCCATGTGAAAGTATGATATTGTTCTTTAGCCACTTAGTTTTGTGTATGATATTGTAGATTTTCTAGTTTTTTTTTAAATTGCCAATTCAAATTGACTCAGTAAAAGTAACTTTCCTACAGTGCTCTTTTACCTATAATTTTTACAAAGCTGTAAATGACATCTGCTTTTCTCCCTACTCATTGTCTCATTATGTATTGAAACATCTATATTTCTCCTTGCAATCTTCCATAGCATTGTTAAATCCATACATTCTACCATTTTGGGGGTATATACTTATAAAATTTTCTGATTGAAGGAGGTGATATCTTTGAAAGAAGAAAATATCACAAGTGCTAGGATTTTTTCACTTAGTCTCTTTTCATTTGAGACACATAGCACATTGTCACCTCTAAACATAAACTCAACTTACATTTTTCATTCAATGGATACAATTTGGCATAGCTAATTTTTTATTTTTTCATTTTTTGTCTGTGATTTGACTTGTGTTCAGTTGCAGGGTTCTCCAGCCACACCTGTGAATTCAAATTCTAGTTCCTCTGATCTGACAACACCATTGATTTTATCAGAAGAATTGGATTCTGGGACCAACAATGCAAATGCTAAGTGGTGAGAAGATACTTTTAGGTCTATTTTCTTGGAAGCTATAGTGTATATCTGTCAATATGAAAGACTTATTATTATTATTATTGGCTAAAAATATCAAGGACATTATATTTCTTTAAAACATACCGAGTTTTTTTGAACAATAAATATAGATATTGAAGATTTGTTTGGTATACAAACAGAATACCATTGTAAGAAGGTTAAGGAAACTGTGGATATTGGCAAAAATATAATTATTGTTAACCAAGGAAAAAATTTCAAGGTAAAATAAGATGAAAAGATGGAAAACAGGAAAATCAAGCAAGAGAAATGACCTGTGATATGAGCTGTATGCCTCCATACATTTTACATTTTAATTCCTCCGACTTCACCGTCCTCCTTCCCATTTGTTCTTGAAGGAAGCGTAGAGTTTCACCTTTATTTATGATTCATACTCTTAAGTGTTGACAAATGATAACTGGTTTGTGGTTACATTATTGTTAATGTTGTGGGTATTGGATTATTCTTTCCTTGAGAAGGTGTATTTTCTCACATTTCTTTCTTTTTTGGGAAATAAACAGTGCCTAAGGACAATTTAAGTCATGAATTGAGGCTTCATGAGATCAATACACTTGAATGGGATGACCTAGTGGTTACAAATGATATTAACAACACTCCATCCAATGGAGGTAACAGATTGTGTTTTCAGTAGAGCCAGAAGCTTGCTTGGAAGGCTCCTTTCCACTTTCTAATTCCAAATTATTTCTTTTTTGCAGGCAAAGTTCACTATTTTAATCAACAAAATCAAACTTTCCTAAACGGCAATATGAGCACTGTAAGATGATCTTATTCTTTCACATTTGTTTCTCTATGACTTCATTATCTTTTTTCTTCTCCTTTTTCAATGTTAACACCTTATCTGGATGGCATTTAGTTCACAATTCTGTTTTATGAAGTATCATTTTTGTAAGATGGACTTTCCATGGATTCTCCTTCCTTGCTTTTAAATTCATTTCATTCTTTGGATGCTTGTCAATACTTCTTCTGTGGTAGTTTTTGATATATAATTCTCAGATTTGTGGAAGTATCAATTTTGCTACATGTGGTCTGAATATATACCTCTATATATTATGGTGCTCAAATGTTGCAAACTTGCAATCGTAATTTAGCTACACCTAGATCCTTTTGCTTCTCTCATATTTTGTTCACTGATGCTTTATTTGCAACAGCTTTTGATGAAAGGGTTTCTGTCTGCAGATAGCTAGCAGTCCCTCTGTTGGAATTCTTTCTTTTGATACTTTGATGGAGCCTATTGATGGCAGCAATACTGCTCCTTACAATTTTCCAGAGAGTGATAATCTTCAAACAATGAGCAATCAACTACATGCAAATATGCAGAGGGGGCAAACTATCACTGCTGGAGGTACTGATTCCTCTGGCACTTTGGTTAATGATGGTATACAAAGTCAGGACAGCTTTGGAAGGTGGATTAATCACATTATGTCTGATTCTTCATGTTCTGTGGATGAGTCAACTCATGAGTCATCAATTTCATCTGCTCAAGAATCATATTCTTCTCTGGTAGTGGATTATCATCAATCTTCTTTGCCAGAGCAAGTATTTAATATCACTGATGTGTCACCTGGATGGGCATCTTCTACTGAAAAAACGAAGGTTTCAGTTTGCCATTGTCTTAAAATCTAGTTATTAGTAATTATTTTGTTATAACTGTATCTTTCTCTCTATTAAATGTTTTTTTGTTTTAGTTTATTTTCAACTCTATATTGTCTCGTGTGAAGAATATAATTTACCTATGGAAGCTGAAATTCATGTGGAATATGGAATACCTGTTTCTCTTTATGTGAAACATACAAAAAGTAAGTTTTTTGAGTTGGTATTCAGAGTAGTGGTCTCTGCACGTAGTTATTCTTTTGGATAAACTGCAAATTAAAATTTTACACGGGTACATCTTCTATGCATGTTTGTAGTTGTTACATGACTTTCTGAAGCTTCTCTTCTTGCAGGTCCTGATTACTGGATTCTTTCACAATGACTATCTGCATCTTGCAAAGTCCAATCTATTGTGCGTCTGTGGTGATGTAAGCATTGCTGCAGAAATTGTTCAGGTTGGGGTCTACCGATGTTGGGTATTGCCGCATTCCCCTGGTTTTGTGAATCTCTATATGAGCTTGGATGGCCATAAACCAATTAGCCAAGTTGTAAACTTTGAGTATCGCACTACTCTTCTGCATGATCCTGTAGCTTCAATGGAGGAGAGATACAACTGGGATGAGTTCCGGCTCCAGATGAGGCTAGCTTATTTGCTTTTTTCCACACCAAAGAGCCTTGATATTTCCTCTAGTGAAGTGTCACCTAGTGCACTGAAGGACGCCAAGAAATTTGCCATGAAAACTTCATATATTTTCAAAAGTTGGCAATTATTGTTCAAGTCAACTGAAGACAACAAAACTCCATTCCCACTAGCAAAAGACACCCTGTTTGAAATTTCATTGAAAAACAGACTTAGGGAATGGCTTTTGGAGAGAATTTTATTGGGCTTTAGGAGTACCGAATATGATGAACATGGTCAAGGTGTAATCCATTTGTGTGCAATTTTGGGATATACATGGGCAATTTCCTTATTTTCATGGTCGGGCTTGCCAATGAATTTCCGGGATAAATTTGGATGGACAGCCCTTCATTGGGCTGCATATTGTGGAAGGTACAGTTGTACATGGATCCAATCTATGTCCACGGGAAATTGGCACTGTCAATTTGGAAAGACTGTGTTGTTGCATTTAAACTGTGGGTCCCAAATGCAAAAGAACTTCTAGTTGGCTGCTGGAGGGCATCCAAATCCTATTTTATACACACACCCACACATACATATTTGTATGTATATATTTGTGTGTACACGTGCCCGCGTATACACACACACACACAAAAAAAAAAAAAAAAAAAAAGGCTGTCCATGTATTCCTTTGTATTTTCTTGAAATGAACTTAGATGAGCTTTATTGTGTTGATTTAAAAGTTGTGTCTGCAGGGAGCAAATGGTTGCAACTTTGTTGTCTGCTGGGGTAAGGCCAAACTTGGTCACAGATCCTACTCAACAGAACCCGGGTGGATGCACTGCTGCTGATCTTGCTTACATGAAGGGTTATGATGGCTTAGCAGCTTATCTTTCAGAAAAGTCTCTGGTTGAGCAGTTTAATGACATGAGCTTGGCTGGAAATATCAGTGGCTCCCTGGAAACCAGGACAATTGTTCCAGAAAATCATGAGAATCTTCCTGAGGACCAGCTGTATATGAAAGACACATTGGCAGCTTACACGATAGCTGCGGAGGCTGCAGCACGCATTCAAGCTGCATTTAGGGAGCACTCGCTGAAATTACGAACTAAGGCAGTTGAACTTTTCAGTCCTGAGGCTGAAGCATGCCAAATAGTTGCTGCAATGAAGATTCAACAAGCCTTTCGCAACTTTGAGAGTAGAAAGATGATGGCTGCAGCTGCTCGTATACAGCATACATTCCGTACTTGGAAGACACGTAAAAATTTTATCAACATGCGTCGTCAAGCTATCAAAATTCAAGTAAGCTCTATTCTTCTTTTTGCATTCATTTTTAAATGCACTGAGTGAACATGTACTATGTTGAGAAATATGGCTAGGATAAAGAGGAGAGAGTAGAGAGAAAGCTAATTAAGGGTAGAAGAGTAATATTATTGAATGAATCAGAAGACTGAATTGATGCATTGGACTCAATGCTAATGCTCTATTTATATAGAGCTACTAATAAATATACAAACTCTAATATCCCTAACTCTGGGTGCAAGACAAGTAAGCCCATAATATAACCTGAACCCAATATTATAAACTTAATTACTCCCTAACATACCAGATTGCCAATTTGTCATTTGTCTGATTCATGTTTTTAACTGATCCACTGAATGTAGATTGATGTCAATTTGCATATAGGACTCGTCCCACAAGTTGAGTTTCCTATCCAGGCACTTTATGTCGTTCCTCTGCACTCTGCAAGTTATTCACTTTTGTTCCAATTGACTTAAATCAATGCTAATTAGTTTGAAGAGAGGATTTTCTTTCATCCCAACAAGAACTGCACAATACAGAGATTGCCCTAGGCAGTAGGCATAAACTAATAGACAACGCAAAATAGGGCTTGTTGATTTAGTACTGCTAGAATGTCAGATAGGATGTCCTTCTAACTTTCTAAAGATTCTTCCTTAGCCAAAGTCATAGCAACACAAAAATGCCCTTGTTTAGGGTGGTGAGGTGCATCTTCTTGTCTTTGCAGGGAGACCATTCAGTTTACTTGGAGGAAAACTAGCATCTATGTTGCACAGGGGCTGGAATGGGTACTAGTACGAGTATTGAACCCAGATAAAACATTTTTCTAGAACTTTAGGGTACGGGTATGGCAAAATATATAAAACAAAAAAACAAGTACATTATAAAACATATCTTGAACCATCATCAAACTACCATAGAAGTTATTATAATTATAATTTGTTAAGATACTATTAACTATAAAAGTTAAAAGCAAAGCAAATAATATTTGTAAATCTTAAGAGCATTAGTTTCAAGATTTATCTCATATCATTACTAGAAAAATAGTTTCTGACTTTCGTTAATAAAAAATATGTGCCTGGTACATTCCCTTCGAGTACTTAATTCTTAATTTTTATATTTTGAAATAAATATGTATCCAGTTAGTACCGCTAAGTACCCAAGGTGTACTAGTACCTGATACATATCAGGTACGAATGTACTTAAGATTTTGAAGTACCCCTGTTTTTATAGATTAGCATGTTACTATACTTTTGGCATTGTAAAATGTTTGAAGCGTGTGGAATGATCTCTCGCGCCCCATTGCTCTTCCCTGTCCCCGCTTTATAGCACGATGAAACCAAAATAAGACTAATGGCATGTGTTGATGCAGGCTGTATTCCGGGGCTTCCAAGTGCGGAGGCAATATCGTAAAATTCTTTGGTCTGTTGGAATTCTTGAGAAAGCAATTCTTCGGTGGCGTTTCAAGAGAAGGGGCTTTCGTGGTCTCCAAGTTAACCCTGTGCAAGAAGTGGCAGATCAGAAGCAGCACAATGACACAGAGGAGGACTTCTTCCGGACAAGCAGAAAACAAGCTGAAGAACGCGTTGTCAGATCTGTAGTACGCGTTCAGGCCATGTTCCGTTCTAAGAAAGCACAAGGAGAGTACAGGAGGATGAAGTTGACTCATAATCAAGCAAAGGTAGAGCTTATTTGATATGATACTCATTAATTTCTAATGTTTTATTTTGCATGAATATTTACTTGTAGTATTTCTTTATACAGTTGGAATATGAAGAGCTCCTCAATTCAGATGTTGGTATGTAAAAGTTGCCAAATTTCACACAGAAAACTTCAGAAAGTTCCTGTCGTATTCGGGACATGGCCATGGCAAATGAGTGAGATACATTGCAGAAGTTTCGGCTCTTTTTGTATAGTCTGTAGTTCATGTAAATTCATAGTGTAGATTTTTGAACTCATGAATCCTTCGTAGATTGTAGGATTGTGTGATTGTCCTCTCGTTTCTAGATGCTTCAGATGCAAAATCTAGGCGTGACTTAAATAAGGTGGATTTCTAGAGTTGAATTTGTTATATATTTACTGCCATAATCCTTGTATGTTGAAGGGGATGGTGTATTGTTTTTCACTCACCGTTTAAGCAAAGAGTGACCAAATACAATACATATTTTAAAATTATGTTTACATTTATTGACATCGTTTTGGAGCTTTTTTTTATTTTTTATCGGACTGACCCAATAAATTTAGATTAAAAAAAAACTAATGAGAAAAATATATAAAATCTAATTGACCAAAAAATATTAGTTTACTTAATTTCTTTTGGTCTTTTTTATATTAAATTATGAGCTTGACAATGCAAATTAGCTATTATTTAATTTTTGTTTACTTTATATAAATCTTATGAAGAATATCATTCGATTTGATCATTTGTTTGACCGATTAAATGGTGAAGTCATAAGCCGATAATTTACTGTGTTCTTACTTGATGTAGCTGAGTTTCATATCGATTTTATTTTACACGGACCTCATTCTAATTAATTTGATGATTAGGTGGTGTATCTTCAGTATTTCAACCTCCTTTGAGACACAGATTACAATTTGTCGTCCCCTTGTGAAGGGATGAGCCAAGGGCTTTCTAAGGCTAGGCAAAATTTTCATGCCCAACAAAACCCGTCCGATCCCGCTCGTTTGGGTTGGGCTGGGTCGATAGGTGTAACCCAAAAAGGGTTCAAATAAATACAAATGATTTATTGCGATTGGGCTTGGATTAGACAATCCTTACTTGCAAATATTTGCACCTAACTGCCCAAAATAAATAAATTTTTTGCTATTTTTCAACTTTAAATAATGCCATTTTAGTGTGCCTTTAAAGCCAAAAATTAGGCTTCAGCTTCATTTCTCTATAAGCTTGTAGATTGCTCCAACCTCCAGTGCTCCTTTTAGCCCTATCCCACTTTAATGACGCCACTTCTGCTGGACAATATTCAGAGATTGTACTGCCATTATTTCCTTATGCCGATTTTTCTTCATCCTTTTCATCTTTCATTCACTTTTTGACCAAGGTTGGATGCCAAAAATTCGTTCTTTTCAACTTTTTTGCACTGTAATCCTGTTTTAGGGTTAAGATTTTTGGATAATATAAGATTTAGGTCATATTATCACTTCTGTGTGATTGGTATCTTTTGTAAGGTGTATCTAGCAAAAGATGTGAAAATAATTGGATCTTCAAACCTTAATTGATTGTGGCTACTACAACCACTAATGGGTGGAATGAGGTGAAATGGTAAATGAATTATTTTTAGCTTCTTTTATTTTTTTTTATGATTTAATATTCAGTTTTTTGAGATTTTGTAAACCATAACAAAAGGTTTATTTGGATAATGAATCAGAAAGCCCACTTAACTCTTGCTCTTGTAATTTTTAAGGTGAGTGACAAATAAATCCTTGCTTCATTGTGCTGGGTTGTGAAGGGAATAACTTGCAATCATAAATCCATAATTCCAAAAAAGAATCTTCTGTTTAAAGACATAATAGTATAATGTGTTCCAACTTTTGTTTGATTTTTTTTATTTGTTAATATTTTAGTGTGATATTGAAAACACTTAAATTGTCCATAATGACTATGACAATAAGAAGAAAAAATGGGCTAAATTACTCATGATTTCTCATTTTTATCCTTTATTTTTAACTTCTAGGTTCCTAAAATGGAGTTTCACATGTTACAATAAGGCTTTTTGTTATTTGATTTTAGTTTTGAACAATCTTTCATTGTATTTTTTATTTTCTTGTTATCTATTTGATGTTGTGTTAATTTTGGCAAAGAAATCAAGTATTCAGAACAAAAATATGTCAAATTAAATTTTATTGGATTTGTGTTCTATTCCTAAACTTGTGTTTTGTTCGGTTTTAATTCAATCAGATTGGTTTCAAACCAATTTTAGTGGATTTTTTAACTAATTTTTATGTGAAATTAAATTAAATTAAATTAAATTGTATGCAATATGTTATATAAAAGGCTATTTATTGTTTGACTATCTATCTACTATGATGTTTAGTAGAGATAGTTTGATTTTGATACTTTGTTTTTATGTTTAGTAAGGTCCAAGAATTCAAGCTTGAAAGCTATAAAGACAATCCAATTAGTATTAGCATAATAATTTAACTAGTACTGCTATGTGGTTTGAGACTAATTCTTAATAATTAACCCTTTTTTGTAGTTACAGACTAATCACACATCCCCTGCCCTCGGTACTAGTTAATACATTATTTTATTGTTCAATTTGGTATCCACTTGGTATTCCTTTTTAACATTTTGCCTTTTTTAATTTAGTGCATATCCTAACTTGATACTATAAGTAAACATTTAAGGAATTTGTGGGTCTTTTTGTGTGTACACATAACTAATGGTTTATGATCTAATGAATATGAATTGTTGAATAGAAGTTAATCTTTGGAGATTATGTGGATTTATCTACTCATGTTCAAATAGAAGCAACAGAATAAAAATTAAAATGGTATATCACTTTTCTTGTCAACTATTCCAACACTTTTTACTTGGTTCTTTGCTGGTTTTTGTGCATGTTTTGGCATGTAGAAATGTTGTTCAAATTCCTAGGCAGTAGATAGTGCTCTATAAAAGCCTTATGTTTATTCATATTTTTATGTTTCATATTGTTTATAATTACTAAATTAGTATTGTCTAGTATTAAATAATACATAACAATGTAATTTATGTTTTATGGATTCATTTTAATGATATTTTTTTTTTACCTTTTCAGTTAACATAAATTAATTAAAAGAGCCTGAGAAAGATCCAGTAGCAAACTTAACAATTAATCTTACTTCACCTACTTGTGATGAAGTTAGACCTTTTGCAAAAGAAAAAAAAAACTAAATCTAAGAGCAAAAAAAAGAAAAAGATTACCTTACCTAGTCTTGTCAAGATGAAACCAAAAGCAAAAAGGCAAACAAATATTGATAGGACCAGAAAAATAGCCATAACATGGGACCACTTCATAATAGTTCTGAGTACTAAGAAGACTATATCAATAGTTGCTTGCAGCTATTACTGTAAGCAATATTTCTATCACTAAAAAAATCATAGCAACATTAACATGAATATCCATTTAATAGTGTGTCCTAAGTTTCTATATGCATTAATATTTGACCTTAAGTAGTTTTCAACCACAAAAAAGTGTAAGTTTGATATGGTAGTTGCATTACAGAAATGTAATGTTGTTGTATGTAGGCAAGCTTTGTCCACATTTGTGATTGTAGATGAATAATCTTTTAAGGTGATAGAGGGGTAAGGGTTTAACTTTCTATGCTCTAAGCTTTAACTACAATTTCACTTTTTGCATGTAGCAAGCTTTGTCTTATTTATAATTGTAGATGACTAATCTTTTAAGATGGTAGAGGGATAGGGGTTTGGGGGTTTAAATTTCTATGTTCTACGTTTCAACCGCAATTTCACCTTTCTTTTTGAGACATTGTTGCTAAGTGCTACTAACTTTAATTAGATGAAAAAATGAAGTTAAGATTTTCTTAAATTCTAATTATGGTAGATTGTTGGACATTAATATAAAATTAAATTACATGGTCTTGAAAGTATATTTTATTAATAATCAATGGACATTTAAAAAGAAATTCTTAATTTTTGTCAAGTTACTAATTGCAAAGGGGAAATTATAATAAAAAAAATAGTTATGTTTGCATGAATGGGAAATTAAGAGCGTCTTCATGGTCACTGTAGATAATACAAGTTCTAATTATGTTGCTATTTCATACTTGAAAAAGAGAATTAAAAGTACAAATAGGATAGTCTTAGATGGCAATATATTCATGTTAGGTATTGTGCACATATTGTAAATTTGACTATGAATGAAAGATTGAAATAGATCCACTCTTCCATTTCTTTTATTTGTAATGCTATAAGATGGGTGAGGTCTTTTCCATTAAAGCTTACTAAGTTCAAGCATTGCATTAAGCAATACAAGTTTTCCTTTTCAAGCCTTGTATGTTTCAATATTCCTATTATATAAAACTTTATATACTTAATGTTAAAAGCTATACAAAAATTTCAAATGACATTTGAAAAGCTTGAGGGTGATGACCTTTCATATATTGATTACTTTGATAAGAAAACTATTAATTTTCCTTCTTTTGTGGATTAAACTAATTCTAAAATTTTTATCAAGTTTTTGAATTTTTTTTTTGATTGCATTGTGGAATTGTCTAGTACATTGTATGTCACATCAAATAGAGCCTTTCCTTAACTTTGATTCAAAGTAAGCTTTTAAAATGGTCTGGTAGTGTTAATTTCTTACTTAAAAATATTGCAATCGAGATGAAAAACAAAATTGATAAATATTGAAGAAATATGGAAAAATTTAATCCACTATTACATATTATCAACACTCTTGAACTTATCTATAAATTGGCATACTTGAAATAATAATTTAATAATATTTATGACCATTTTTGACTAATCAGTCATCAAATGCATTAAATAGTGGACCTTAATAAGATAAACCAACTTATAAAATAAGAGCCACTACTTTCAAGTTATATTTGAAGGAGAAAGACTTATTTGAACGAAAAAAATACGGTTGAAAGATATTTGACTTGTATTGATATTGATGATTGATTTAGTATATTAAAGTGGTGAAAAGTGAACTTTTCAAGACTTTTGATTTTTTCATTGGTTGCAAAAAATGTTTTTGTTATCCTAGTTTTAATGGTGGCATCCAAATTAGGTTTTAGCATTGGTGGATAAGTGCTAAATGTATACCAATGTTCCTTTCCTCCAAGAATGGCTAAGGGTTTAATTTGTGTAAAAATTGGTTAAAACTAACTATTTTCAACCTTGATTTGCAACACTTAGAGCTAACTTAGGACTTTGAAAATATTATTTTAGGTTATAACATATTTTTTACTTTTAACTTCATTTCTTTTATATTAATGTTACTATGAGACTTTTTACTAATTTGCAATTTTTCTTTATATTATGCAAAAACTAAACAGCAATTGGTAGGAGGCATAACAACATAGGGGCAACAACCAATGATTGTTACTTGGGTCCACTACATGAATTTTGTATAAATCCGATGTAACCTTTTTTATTTTAAGTTATAGATATAGTAGACTCCATTGTATTAAACATATCTTATTGTGCTAGTTGTTTTATATTTATTTCCTTCTATTATAGGTACATATTTGGCAATAAGTGATGTGGTTGGTAGAAAATATTGGTTGAGTTTTTGCTTTTTGTACTTGAAGCACACTTACAACCAAGTAAATGTTGCAATTCTCTTTTGTAAATAACATTAGTCCAGAAAAAGGAAAGATAAAGGTTCCTTTTTAAATTATTTTTTGTGATAAGAAACCTTTGATTGTATACTTTTATAGTGTGTAGGATTAAAAGGGGCGTTAGATTTAATCCTACTTTGTTTTTGTTAGGTTAAAGATACAATTTAATTTTTATATACTTTGATAAGACTATGAATTGATTAAGTAATGTAATTGTGTAACTTGAATGGATTATGCTGTAGGTTACAAGAAGAATTTATTTTATACATATATAAAAAATTTGCAACTACAATTTGAGATTTCACTCTTTTGTTTGATTTTTGTTCTGGCATTAAAAAATGATTAGGTCCGGTAATGTTGGGCATGTTATGGACCTTATTTTTCCTCACTTGTATAGTACAGTGAATTAGGCTTTTAAGAGGCCTTTTTAAATATTTTTGGGCCCTTTTATTCTATTTCTGTTGTTAGAAAATGATAAAAAAATAAAAAAAGAGTAAGTTTGGTAATTTTGGACTTTAAATCGACCTTTTTTTTTGTTTTTTGCAAACTCGTGTAAAATAATGAAATAAGCTTTCAAAGGACCCGTTTTATAACTTTTTATATCCGTGAGTTGAATTGGGCTTTTTTCAAAGAATTTTTGTTCAAAGATTAATTGAGCTTTCATTGGGTTCAAAATCTTAACCCACCCAAACTGCGAAAAATCATATACAACTGACCTAATCAATTATAGGCTTGCTTTGCTCAAGCAAATGAGTCTAATCCTATCCAACCCAACGATGGTCAGTCATGAATAGAAACCCAAATCCGACTGAACTCATTTGACGAGTAAGACTAGGGCTTTCAAAAAGCAATTTAAATGAAAATAAATTCAAAAAAACAGTTTTTTTTGGGTGCTGTAACCACAAATTTTCTTTTTGACAATCACCACCCCAATATTGCCTTACAAAATTAATCCTAAAAATTTTAGTGAACCTCAAACCGCACTCGCTTTATTTGTAAGTTTAGTAACTTATAGGTAGCATCCCAACCTTATTAACCCCCACACAAAATTTGACAAGAGAGAAATAAGCAAGTCTCGAAACTAAGTAAACTTCCATTAAAGCATCCAATTTACATTGAGCAGCCATGTCTGAAAACCACAATTTTTATGCGGACATTGCATCAGAATGCTGATAATAAACAACTAGATCACACTTCCTGTCTATTCATTTGTCTATTTGATGTACTGAGAAAGCCATCTAAAGCCTTCACCATATCCCATCTTGCGGACAATACTACACATGAAAACTTCGAGGGGGCGGACATTGGAGTCAGCCAGATTGACCTTGCCCTTGCCTGTAGTGAAGTTGTTCAGTCCCATATGATAGCGCAACTCATCCTCCGATGCAGCATATGGTATGTCGATTTTGTTTCCCAATATAAGGAAAGGCACGTTCGCCAACGACTCATCAGAAAGAAGAGCATCTAGCTCCCTCTTCGATTCTGCAAACCTCTCCTTATCATATGCATCAACCAGGTAGACCACAGCATCCACCTACATGATTGATATATAATTCACAGTCAGCTGAAGATGAAACCCTTGTCACAGGAAAAATAAATATATCATTCCATGAATATAGCCACAAAAAGCAAGTCTTAGATAATATGTTGACTCTACGAGTGAAAAATCACGTATATTTGTAGCCATAAACGAGCAGCCAAAAAGCAATACAAGAGAGAAGGATATTGAGAAGTACAGAAGCACTAAAACCATAAGGAAAAATCATTCAACAGAAAGTTACAAAAGTTAATATCACACACAGTCACCAAAAGCACACTGAAGCCATAATTCTGACTAAGACAAGTGATCACAAATCCGCAAATTAAAGCAAGGTATTCTTCACAGTTCCTTCATCCAATCACATACAAGATGCTCAAATCATGATATCCTTGACTTTAAGAGGGATAACAATTTTCCTCAAAAGGGGTTATATTCAAAAGCACAAGATATGCAATCCTAAACTAATTCATATATACCACATTTAAGCTCAGTCAACAACAATGGGCAGGCGACCAACATAATACTAGCTGTCAATTTATACACACGACATATGCAATCCTAATCTAATTCATAAATACCGCATTTGAGCTCAGTCAACAACTCTGGGAAGGCAGCCGACATAATACTAGCTGTGAATGTAAATACAAGCTCAATCTAAAGGACAGTCAACATTAGCTAACAGCACATACGTAGTTATGGTTAAGGAGATAATATTTTTGTTCACATCCATGTCAGTGGGAAATTATAGATCTCACTAACAAAAGACAAGCATGCTCAACTCATTCCAAACCTAACAAAAATTCAGACGAAATTGCTATTCTATAGAGGACCAAAAATAATCTAATGCTAATGTAAAATCGCCATCCAAACCAAATCATTCTCAAACAAGGGGATGTCAAAAAATGACCAATAATTTGGCTGCAGGGCAGAGCAGCCCGGGTTATGAATTTCTCATAGTTTCCTAATTTCATCTAGGAAAGTCTGAAACAAATTAAAACTTGGATGTATAATATGAATATATAAATTTAAAATCTTCCTAATAATGTCTATGCCTCAACAGACCATGTTCAAACAATTGGATGGAGCCGAGCAGCTAAAGTATCAAGTTTCAAAACCTTTAATGTCCCGAATTTATTAACGTAAAAAAAGGAAGGAAGAAAATTATTCATAGACGCACCTGGGCATAATAGTCCCTCCAGACTCTGCGAGCAATCTGGTGCCCACCCAGATCAAAAGCCTTGAATTTAATCTTCCCGATGCTCAGCTCCTCTGAAGTCGGATACTGAGTAGGTTGATGTTGAGCTAATCTCTGCAAAAACCACAAAAACTCACCTCTAATTAACCGATAAACTTCAATTTCAATTCACTGACAACTACTTTGCAATAAAATAAACAAAATTTGAGTAAACTCGTGGTGTCTGATGGTTAACAAAAAACTCATAAAATACAGGGTTCTGAAGTTTTCGAGGGGAAAAAAATATGCAAAACCAGTAGCAATTGTAAATTAAGATAGAACCTCATCTTTGAGCATGTGAAGCAAAGTAGTCTTGCCAGCATTATCTAACCCTAGAAATAATATCTTCGCCTCCTTCTGCCATAGTCCCAGAGAAGCCAGAATTCCATAAAACCAATCGACAAGAAACATAATTCCTCGAAAAGTTTCGGAATTTATCCCAGATATATCATAAAGGCTTTCCCAAGATGCGAAGCCAGAGAATAAGAAGACTCGTCGGTAATCACTTTCGGCGACGGTGATATCAGGATTTAAAGAGATAAAAAAATTTCATTCCGAATTTATACTTGCCGTGTAACAAAGCCTGGCAGTGAATACTGATCACCGGTGTGGCCAGTGAAGGAGATTTTGTTTGGTGGCAGATTAAATAAGTTAGGTTGGTGGTAGGCAGGCAGGTTGACTGGAAGAACCGGTTACGAAGAGAAAATCCCAGTTGGAGGCACTTGATTAGTTGGTACGCGTCACCCATTGTACTGTACTTAAAAGGAAAATGAAATTGGTCGCCGTGTCACGCTGTCATTATATGATGCTTACGTGTAATAGGAAGAGAACTGAAAACTTTCAAATTTAGAAACCTTTCCATTGAATTAAAATTAAAATATCAAATATATGGGTAAGATGAGATGATAGTGAAGAGAATTGAGATTTCGAAAATTTTCTTATTCATATTTTTCTTTTTAATTGACTTTTGAAAATTTCTTATTTTACCTTTTCTATCCACCAATTTTCTATTAATTCAAAGATAAGGGTAAGATGAGACAATGGGTTGGTGTTGTATGGCTTATATTTATTATTATTCATATTTATATTTATCTTATTTTAATCTATTGATATCTATCCATATTAATTTTATGATTTATATGATTGAATTATTATTGGCTTAATTATTTAATCTTTTTATGCAAAAGAAATTGAATTGCGCATTATATAAATCAATATAATAAATAAAGATGAAGAACATACTATATTAAAATATCTTATTAATTTATTCAAAAATATATATTAATAATTTATTATAAATTTAAATATCTTAAAATTATATATTTTGAATAAATTATTATAATATTCATATATATATATATATATATATATATATATATATGATAGTATTGATTCTTATTTGAAGAGAATAAAATAAAATCTAATCATTTGTATCAATCTTACTTTAATATTACATAAAAATTAAATTTAAAAATAAAATTGACTTTACTAATTAATTTCTAAAAAGAATCTTATAAGAAAAACTAGCCTAAATTTTTTTTATTATTAATTAAAGATATTTCTTAGCATGTGAACTATATATAATTTTTGTAATAAGTATCGATATCAATATCTTGAAATGAAATTAAAAAGATCTAAAAGCTTTATACAATCATAAAATATAAATACATATTTTTCTATTAAAAAGCAATGTTGTGATATATTTAAGGGTGATAATTTTTTATACAACACAAATTATATGAATTTAGATTGGGAATGATCAAGTTTGGATCATAAATAGATTGACTTGCTTAACATGAAAAATTTATGTCTCTTCGGATTAACTTGTTGTAACCTGTATAATTTATGCATATGATTATTATTCAAATTAACTCGATATGACTAACTTGTGCAACCATATACATACATACATACATACATACATACATACATATGACTAGCTACATGTAATTTCCATATATACTAGCTATATATATATATATATATATATATATATATATATATATATATATATCTGTGTGTGTGTGTGTGTGTGTATGATTTTAATAAAAGATATATATTCTTTATGTGAAATAAAAAGTAGTTTAACAATATTATTTGATAAAAATTAATAAATAATTTACAAATACTTAAATATGATAAAAGATTGAATTCATGTTTAAATGAAATTATGATAAAAATTTATTAAAATATTTTTAATGAAGATTAAAAATACTTTTAATGAAATATGATAGATACCTAAATTTGATAAATGAGTTAAAATATAAAGTTCATTAATAGAAGTTATTAAATGAATTAGACATGTTGATTCACCTTAACATAATTAATAAATAAGTTGATACAATACGACATGATTATTATTCGGGTCTGGTTATGATTGAATTTATTTAAATCATTATTAATTTTTGATACAATATGAACCTAATACATAAATCTAAACTATCATCTCTAGATACATTTATTTAAGCGTGATTTAATAGGTGATTTCTTAATTATTCAATGTAAAATAAAAATTGGACATTTTTAATTATTTTGAATGTTTTTGATTTTATTGTAATGTCAAATTTGAATTGAATAAGTTTTATTTAATTTTATTGTAATGTTGAAATATTTTTTTAATCATATTTAATTTTATAAATTTTAATTTTATGAAATATAATATTAAAAATATAACTATTTATATCATTAAAGATAAAATATTTGTAATTCTAAAAGAGAAAATGAAAATACAATTTCAGATTTGGAGTAAATAAGTTTATAAATGTGTTTGAAAATAATTATTAAGTATTAAATTGAAAAAATGAGTATCACAAAATCTATTCAATGCATTTAATTTGATATTGCCAAATTGAAAAATAAAAATAAATAAATATTCATTGGCTATACTTAGCGATAAAGGTATAAAGGTGTCAAAATGGATTAGATTTAATGAATTAAATTTAATAGGTTGACTTGGGATTGGTATAATTTTATTTGACTAGAGACTGAGGTTAGTACGGAAAATGGTAACAGTAGCTCGACCTGGTAAGAGTCTGTGATTAATTAGCCTGACCTAATAAAGGATTAAAACTGATAAGTGTTAACTTATCGAATTATTGAATTAACTCGTTAGTACGATAATAATAATAAATAATTTATTATATATTTAATTTTTATACAAATATAAAAATGATAATTTTTGTCTATTAAAATTATACTTTAATATATATAATATTAAAATTATATATATGAGTAATATTAAATAATTTTTAATATTAAAATTAATAAATTTATATATATAATATTATTAATATATTATATAAATTTATCAAAATAAAAAATTATATTAAAATTCATATTGGTATTTTTAATAGTAAAAATTTAAATAAGTAATTTTGATATTTATCTTGAATATATTATATACATATATATAATATAATACATTATTATTTATTTATTTTGTTATATATAAATTATTAAATATATTTATTTTTGAAACTTGATCAATATATATTTAATAATATATATATTTATTTTATTAAATATAAATATATATAATATAAAATTCTTAATTAATATAAAATTTAAATTATTTTATTAAATTAATAAATATAAATTAATAAATTTTTTATATCTTAATAATATATATCTATTTTCATATATAATATATATAATTCACTTATATATATAATAAAATTTTAAGTGATAATAATAAAATATAATTATATTTAATAAATAAAAATATATTTAAATTAATTAATAATATAAAATTAATAAAAAATAAAAAATTAATAATAATAAAATATAATAGGTTATAAAAATTCATTTGATAAATATCGATTTAGGATTGGAATTGAGATTGGTATTGTAATAACCTGATTTAAACATAATTTGGTGGAAAAGTAGCTTAACCTGAGATTGCCCCGATATATAATTTTTTCTCATTAGGTTAGTCAGATAGAGTTGAGTTAACTTATTTTAATAAGTTTATAGAAGTGCCTCTCAAAATGTTTAGAATCACTTAATTGAAGTTGTTGATAAAACCACAGTCCGTTTAGTTCAAGCAGGAAAAATGGAAGAAACTAATAAAAAAATTAAGAGAAAAGAGATTGAATATTTTATAATTATTCATTTTATTTGATTTAAGCAAAAATTGGAATCAAGTTTTATTTATTCATTTTATTAATAATTAATATAACAGAAAATTAATTTATTTTTTTTATTAAAATAATTATTATATTTATTATTAAAATTATTATGTTATTACTTATTATTATAATTATTACAAATATTGTGTTAACACTATTATTAAAATTTATTTTTATTAATTATAGTCATATTTATTTTTTATTTTTTATTATTTAATATTATCATTTTTATAATTATTTATTATTTTAGTATTATTTTTGTTATTATTATTTCTAGTAACATTTTCTTTTTTACTTTTATTTTTATTATTGTATCATTATTAGTACTTAGTATTATTATTTTATTAATATTTTTAATTATTTTATTATTCTTTAGTTCCTTTTAGTTAATATTATTATTTATTAATTATTGTTATTTTTATTATTACATTATTATAAATATTTGGTATTGTTATTTTATTAATATTATTAATCATTTTATTATTAACTATTTTATCATTATCATTATTATAATTATTATTTAATTATTTGTTATTATTTTTATGTGAGTTTTACTTTTATTATTTATTCATTATTATTTTTATTATTATATTGATATTTGATATTATTATTTTCTTAATACTATTTATTATTATTATTATTATCATCACCATTATTGAAGATGATAAATTTAAAATTCAAAATAAGGAAATTTGATTCTCTGAAAGATTAGGAAAAATCATTATTACATCATTGAAAGTAATTCCATTAAGAGAAAATAAAGATGGAAAATTAGATTTCTTTAAATTAAATGTATTCAAAGATAATGAAAATTCTTAATTCCTTTTCTTTTCTTAATTAATTCCAACCAAATGGTCAAATGTATTTGTTTCCTTTGACTTCTTTAATTCTATCTCTTTGTTTTAGGTGGTTATTTATTTTATTAATCTATCTCACTCAATTTTTATTTTCACACTATTAAAATCTTAAAAAAATATAAATTATCCCATTAACTTTGAGTAATTACATTTTACCCTTTACAATTTTTAAAATTTTACAAATTAAATCCTTAAATTATATAAAACTTACAATTAACATAAACTATCTACTAATATTGTAAGTAGGTCAAATGGTCTTCAAAGGTTTAGAGTCTAACTTACTTATGACTTAATTTAATTTAACTTATTTCTTTAAATAAGTCAAGTTAAGATCAATAATTATATTTACTTAGATAAATAGGTTAGACTTATCTTTTTTAAGATTGGCTTGTAAGCCTATTAAGGTAATCTATTTAATTATTAATATATTTATAAATTATAAATAATATATTATATATATAATATAAATATATTAATTATATTTATATATAGGTCTAATTAAGTTATTGGATAATTTTAGACTTTAAGAACATTTTAATCTATTAAAAAAATTGAAAGCCTATTTATATAAATCGATTTTTAGGTATGTTAACATGTTAAGTCTAATTTCTTTAATAACTTAGGCCGATTCCAAATTTTGATCTTATATAAACTAATAGACAAAACTCATGTTAATAATTTAAAAAATAAGCCTAGTCTATTTAAAGTATAACCTAACTTGTGTTAACCTATTTACACTCCTCAAACTATCTACCTAATTAATCATTTTATTAAATTAAGTATTTTTTTTAAAAAATTAAATAAGAATTATAATATTATTATATATTAGTTTATTATATTATTTTTTATGCATAATTTCTATGATATATAATTAATAGAAGTTAATTAGATATATAGAATATTAATTAAATACTTGAAAATAAATTACAAAATTATGTACACAAAATGATATAATAAAATAATATGCAATAACATTATGATTCTAATTTAAAAAATTAATCAATCCATTACATAATTTGATGAAATGATTAGTTAAGTAAATGGTGGGTGATAATTATGTTTTTTTAATAGTTTAAGGGTTTAATTTTCAAATTTCCAAAGTAGTGAAAATGAAATGTAATCACTTCAAAGTTGAGGGGATATTTTACATTTTCCTTATAATTAATTACATTGTTTAATTTTATTTTCTTAATCTATCCCATTTAATTTTTTTTAATCCATCTTTTCTAAAGTGTGTGATATACTCCAGAGAATGAGGTGAATAATCACAACCTTTGATTAGGAAATCAAAAATTAAGAATATGATAAGTAACAACCATGAAAAAGTTATTTTTTAATTTATAATTATCTTATTCTTTGATTTTTTTATCAACAACTATGATAATTCACTTTATCCTTTAAAATATATCTTACATCGTAGAAGAGTTAGATCCAATTTCTTTTCACTATTCAAATTTATTATATTGTTTAACATAATAAAGTTTTAGTATTTAATTCAAATTATTAATTTTTATATATTATTACATAACCCCTATCCTTATTCCTTACTAATCAATTAAACATCAATCAATCAATCATCAATTAATAAAAAAAACACTTTAAGTATAGATTAATTTTTTTAGGGGCTTCACAAATGTCAATTTGCAGAATTTACACCAAATACTTCTTTTCTTCTTTTTTTTACCTTATCTTTTTTTATTTCTTTTGATTTTGTCTTTTTTATGTGCAACTATTTTTTAATTCTTATTATTCTAGAATTAGCATAGTATTTCTTGTCTTTTTTATTGTTTAATTTCATTTTTTTTCCTTTTGCATATCTACTCCTATTATTTATAGCTTAAATGCCAATATAATAAATATAATATAGATGTAATATAATATATTTTCTTTTAATTACAAAAATATTTTAAATATATTAAAGATTATTTTAATTAATTTAATTATTTAATTACCCTAGCCTAATCCTAGTCTTGATAGCATGAATTTCGATACTAGATTTCCACCAACCTAATCTATAAACTCTCTTAATCATTTAAATAAGTTATTAATTTAAAAAGTCATAAAAGGTCTTTTATAAAATTTATAGTTCTTTTCATAGTGTCACCCATATTCTCATCGCTAACACTTAACCATATATCATTTCGACCTTACCTTGCCCATAATGTCAATGTCCACTTTGACAATTGCATAATCACTATGTTCTCTAACCGGTGATTACTATTGCTTACCTTATACTTAGGCTCACATTTAGTTGCACAAATTCTTTCTTCCACTAACTTTTATGTAATTATCTAGTTTCATTTCTACTAGTAATATACTATACTTAATTCACATAAATTCTTTATTAGTAGTTCAAATCCACATCACCTTATGTGTTTATGGCCTATGATCATGAGAAAATTATTGTCAACTTACCACCAAGACTTATTACCATATGCTTACACATCGAAAAGGTTACCATGCTCTCTATTTTCCTTTACTACACTTTCTATCTTATGCTTGCAATCTCGTAAATGATCCTTGTTTGACAAGAATTTAAACACATGCTTAGGACATTTATTAGAATTTCAAATAATCAAGTAGTAATTTAAATCAAACATCAAACAAACTATCACAAATAAGTTACACCACCACTTTATCAGGGATAATAAGGTCCATGAAATGGTACTAGTGGTATACGATTCTAAGTGCGTACATATTATTGGTATAGTTTTGCTTAACACTTATCTAAGTAGCATTTAAACACAATTTCAAGGTCCTTTTCCACTAGGAACCTAGATCATACTATACACTAATTTTTTGATGACCTAATCCTAGTTGTGATGGCATGGATTCCAATACCTGATTTCCACTAACCTAATCCATAAGCTCTTTTACTTATATAACTAGGTTATAATTTGAAAAGTTATTTAAAAATAACAAAAGACAAGATTAATGTTATTATCATATGAGTGATACAATTATTCCTTTTCACAATTAATTCACCTTAACTATCCTCTACTACCCCATCCTTTGCTATAAAGAGAACGAATCTTGCATTACTAATTGATGCTAGCCGTTGCTAGCCAAGCCATACTATTTAACTTTAAAAAGATAGGACCATGATTGGCAATAAACTATCTTTAGGAAACAACTAAGGTACAACACATAAAGGAATAAGTCCAAAACTTAGTGAATGAACATACTAATGCAATTAAAAATTTAACATTTACTATGCATCTTACTAATTAGAGTTACACTCCTATTTTCTTACATTTACAAGTTATAAGCCGCCATATCACATGATTATTAACATAATCATGCTGTGTATTAATGCATACTAAGCCTACCATATTTACTAAAGGTTCCATCAAATATATAATAAAGTTTCACCTATTGATTCTTATGATACCTTCATAACTTTTCATACGTGCAAATCATAACATAGGTATTTGTTGATAAAATATAAATCATAACAAACTATCATAAAAAAGAAAGTAATAAACCTCTTTTTAACTCCTAAGTCAATTTTATAACCTCCATAAACCCATCTTTATTCTTCTTGATTTAATCTTATACCCTCTATAAGCTATTATTAATCCAACGTTCGAATAGCCAATAATCTCCTATCACACTTTCTTATAAGTTCACATATTTCATTCATAATGAATCTCATGCTTTTATGCATGATCATATTCCTAGCTTATAACATAATCAAAACTAAATCAATCACAATTATATTCATAATACGTAGAAACACTCTTATAACTTTAATGCATGGCCATGTGACTCAAACCAACATCATTCATTCATATTAATGCCTTGCACTTAATGTATTAAAATTAAAAAAGATATGAAATTTTAACATAATTCCTCCTTACTTGCATAAGGCTTATGTTATGGTTAGTGTAAGTTAGTTATTCTATTCTTATTTGTTTGCAAGGTTAACATTATTTTTTAACTTGCTAGGTTTGCTTTTACACAAGCTCTATGCTATTGAAACACACTTATTATCTTATTGTGGAAAACAACAACACAACAGTTGATTGTTTATTACTAGATCAAGTTTTGCAAAAGCCCAGTGTGACGGTTGACCATTTTATTAGGTTTTTACAAAATTTCTTATCATAAGAATTATTATTCATAAGAGACCTTTATCTCTTGTAGTTCAATTATCCCTCATTTTATTCTTACCAAATTATCAATACTCCTTAAAGAGACCTAGTTTAAGTTATTATTGTCATTAATTTCCATTTTATTTACAATAAATTCAATATTCTTTATAAGTTTATAGTTTTATTAAATTCCCTATAAATAGATAAACTCTTAGATAATTAAATATTAAGTTAGAATATTTTCTCACCTTACCTGAAGGAAAATTAAAAAAGTTAAACTTGTTATTCTTAAACCTTAATCATCTAAAGTTTCAAGAGTCTCTTATTAAGGTTCCATTTTTTCTTCCAAGTTGAAGATGAGCTTCATCCAACACTAAAAGGAAAGAAGAAAATAAGAAAGGAACTTAATATTAACGATAGTTTAAGAGTTCTGACATTGGTTGTAGGATGAATCTAGCCTAATCTTATATCCTCTATTCATAATTTTATGAAGACTAGCAAAGAAGTGAACTAGGAAGAACGAATCATTTATTAATTAACTCTTATAATTGCTTTTTGAGCTTTTTCAACTTAAATAGGGCCATTTGATATTGTGTTATTGAGATTGGATCTATTCCATAGAGCAATTCAATGTTGAATTCAACTCATGGTTAAGAAGTAAACCCAAAAACTCTTTTAGAAATATATTCAAAAATTCTCACACGATTGGAACATTAATGATGTTTAAAGAAGGTTGGTTCAAATCTCAAATTATTGTCGATTACGTTATGTATCCATTCCTAATAAGCCACTGAACTTTGATATTGGAAATTATTCTAGTAATTTTGATATTTTTCTTTTCCTAAACATAATAGGTGGTGCTTTTTTTACAACAAAGGTTATTATTTTGTTAAAATAGTCTATTTGAATATGATATGTGGATAACTTATCCATCCTAAAATAATATCATAATCCAACATCTTTAGCAAAATTAAGTTAATAAGCATTAATTGTTTAATTTATATACAGGATAAGCATTCACAAACAAAGTTGTTGTTAAGTTTTTATTTAGTGGAGTAACTACTAGCAAAGGATTTTGTAATTTATAAGAGACTAGGTTATCAAATAATCAAATTTTATAAAAATAAAGGAGTAAACAACACCCAAATCAAATAAGACATAATCTTGCAAAATTTTAATTTTAAGAATACTTGTAATAATAATATTAGATGTTTGTGCTTGCTACCTAGTTAGAGTCTTGCTTCATTCCTTAGTGTATTTCTTCTTTAGTTATTTCCATTACCACCAAATTTTATGGTTGGTTATGGTTTTTCTGGGGTACTATTTATGCTATTAGTGCACTCTATGGAGGTATTAGGTAATTTATACTACAATTAGAATGGTTTCTTAAGAAATCCTTTCTTTTGTGCCTAATTATCCACATTGGTAACACTTAATGTTTGTTTAAGTTATTTCCACATTGAATGCATCTTGGTGGTTCCTATTGGAAACTACCTTTACTCTAAAATTATCCTTTTCCAAAGCTAGTTAGAGCATAAGGACAAAATTGTTAGATCCTTTGGCCTTTCCTTCTTAGAGGTCCTCCAAATGAACTTTTAGGATATGTTGAATTTGAGAAAGATTAACTTTTTCCAATGCAAAGAACATTAAAAGAAGGTATTTTTCTTTTGCTAGCTGAAAAACTTGGTCTTTCTAACTTATTTCATTTTTTTTCTTCTAATTATGCTTCCATTTACTTTTTTTTTCTTTTATTTTGAGTTTTGCTTGAAGTGGTCATATATTTTTTAGTAAGTGGTAGTTTAAGTAACATAGGTGACGTTGAATTTATGGTTTTGAAATTTGTACATAAATTTTTGCATTTTAGCCTATTCATTTGGAATTAAATAACTTGCATATAGAAACAAAATGCAAACTGAGTGTTGTACTCACTGATAAATAAATATCCCTACTTTAAGTATTCAAACTTTTTAATTTTGGCATCTTTCACACTAAGAAATTGTCTATAAAGAGTTCTTAGATTGTTATCTAAGTTAAAAGTGGTAACTAACTTCCTTATTCTCTATAGTGCTGGAAAACCAATAATGTGCAACATCCTCTAACTTATACTTAACTAACTCAATAATCATATGATCTGTATAAGAGAACATTCTTCCATACCTCTCAATACGAGCAAGAAATTGCTGAGGATTTACATTTGGATCCATACTAGTAAAGCAAGGTAGTTTTAGTTTATTAAACTTATGAATTATTTGTTGTTAACCTTAAGGATTCATGTAATGAGTTTTGATAATGACAAATGAATGTTACAATAGTATTGTATGTCTTATGCTAAAGTGATATATTGTATAAGTTTTAATAGACATACTATGTTATAATTGATATATATATATGATGATATGATGATTATGCTTGCTTTAATATATGCATGATGACAAATGAATGTCATAATAGCATTGCATGTCTTTGTACTAAAATGCTATAAAACCTTCAATAGACATGCTAGATTATAATTGTAATAGCAATGCTTGATTATATGCTAAAAGAGCTATTAGACAAGTATCACTAAACATATGATTAATCAAGATATATGAAAGGATGATTATGCATGTTCTTGTGCTAATTTATTTTATATAAATCATGCATCAATATCTTAATATATTAGAATTGGACTAATTATTTAGTTTGCAAAGTTTATGAACTTGTGTACAGAAAAGTCTAAGATAAAGAAGAGTGAGCATTGAAGCAAGGACATGAAAGATTATATTATGCTTAACTTTAGAACAAGGAAGAAAGACAAGAAAGGAGATGTGATCTAAGTATTGAAGATTGAGAATACTAAAGTGTTTGAAAGCTTAGAAGCATCAAGAAAAAGGCCAAGGACTTGATTAGTATAGTTCTTCATCTTAAGGCTTAGACTTTCTTGTAAAATAGAGTATTTCATGATATAGAGCTCAAATATATTTTCATAATCTTAGCTTGATTAAAATGTTTGAAAAGATAGCCCATAATCATATTTTTACAAGATAGCCTATAGGGACATTTCAAAAACCAATGAGATATGAGGTTTTGATCTTTTCACCATTAACCTTTAGTCATTCTTTTAATTATATCTTATAAAATGCTTTTAATTTGATTGTTAAACCTTTTCCATATGAAAATAAACTCGAAGATATTTTCATGAATATATCATTTACTTAAAATGATTAATATATGAAAGAGATATGATTTTACCAAGTTGAGTTTAAAAACTAGCTTTCTACATTCTAGCCATTTCTGATGTATGCTCATTATTTTGATCATATCTTGAAAAATACAAATGATATGAGTATAAAATTATTTTATATGAAAATAGACTCAAATATCTTTCTATGGATTGGTCATTTGCTTAAAATTACTAAGATATGAAAGAGTTATGAATTTTACAAGTTGAGTCTAAAAATTAGATTTTCACAAATTCACTGTTTCTAACCTTTGCTCATTGTTTTGAACATATCTAAAAAATTACATTAGATATGAGCATGAAACTAGTCTCATTTGAAAGTAGACTCATTAGCTTTCCCATGATAGGTTATTTGCTTAAAATGGATTTAAAATAAAGAAATTATGACCTTTTAAAGTTGAGTTTGCATTTTTATCTAGGTGAATTGATTCACTAATCGATTCTAGACATTCAGAGAGTACCTTGAATGTCCTGAATTGATTTACCAATCAATTCTAAGTGTTCTGGTGTGCGAATAACGGCTAGTAACAACTAGTTTTCATTCCTAACAATCCCAAACGGCTATAATACTCTATAAGCTTCATATATAAGCTCAGAAACATGAAATACTAGGTAGAGAGAGCTCGAAGTTTAATTGAAAACATCATTTTATATCTTTCTTAATCCAGATCATGATTTGAGCTCATCTTTATGAAATTTCTCTATTCTAGGACTTCATTTGTTCTATCCACTCTTTAAGAGAGTTTTTATGAATTGATTTTCATCTTGTATTACTTTAGAATTATAAAAGTGATGTATCCCTTGGAAAATCATAGAGAGACTAAGGTATCCCTTGGAAAATCATAAAGAGGGTGAGGTATCCCTTGTAAAAGGAGAATTTGCTCAAGGAAGAGTAAGAGGATTGTAAAGCTTCTTCAAGTGCCAATTGAAACTTGAAGGGATAATGGATTAACACAAGCTTGGAAAGCTTGGAGAGTGGATGTACACCTTTGTAAGGATATCCAAGGGAGAAACCACTATAAATCCTTATATTTGTTCTCTTCACCTTATCTCTTTATTGTTTATGCAACATAGCTCTATTTTGTTGCTGTTGTTAGTTGGTTCGTTGTGCTTTAATAACTTGTTGCTTGGATATTTGAATGATTAAAGAGAAATTCATCTCTATTTTGCTATTATTGTTTATTGAGATATCGTGCTGAATGCTTTACTCTTGTTGTTGAATACATTATACTTCAATGTTAATCTTGTTATTCAGTAATTGAAAAAGAAATCAATATATGCATTGACTTCTTAATTCTTATTTGTGCATAATTAATTAAGTTACTTTGCACTAGTTCTTTGAATTGTTATACCTTAAGTGTAAACATATTCATAAAACCTTCTTGGAAGTGTTTAAATCAAAATTATTCTTATGGCTTTCCAAAATAAAGTCTTCTTAAAAAGAGTTTAAAAAATAAGAAAAGTTTTAAAAACACTCAATTCACCCCTTCTTAGGTATGGGTTGCCAAGACCAACATTTGTAACTTATTTGCCAAGTTCTCTTTAAAAGGTGTTTGATCTTTCTCTTTTCTTTAGTTAAAGGCTTGATCCTTCTAATCCCTTCCTTGGTCTTGCTCTTTTCTTTGATAAAGGACCTAGATTACATGTCATTTTTGGTTACCTAAAAGTAATGTCCCACAAAAGGATGTTCTAATCATTATCTTCTTTACATCGACCACTTTAAGCTTGAAAACCTTTAGATAACTCTCAATCATTAAGATTACTAGCTTGATGACTACAAGATTCTATTATATTTTTTAATTCATAAAATTTCCAAATGTTTAGTTCAAACATATGTTACTAATAACTATAACTAAGAGAGAATCTTCAACACCAGACTTTTAGTTAATTTAAGGTCCCCGAAATAGTATTGGTGACATGTGATCTTTAGTGCATATATAACACTAACATAGTTTCATCTAACACCTAATTAAGCAGCTTTAATCATATCTTAATCAATCTATCTTAGAGCTTTTTTCCTATCAAAACCTTAGACTATCCTCTAATACTAACTTTATCATGACCCACCTAAGCTATGAATGACTTAGACCCTGTTTACTAATTTCCACCAACATAATCTAGCCCTATACTTAGTATCATCACATAGATTCTAACAAACAAATATATTTTATAAAAATTATTAAAAATACATACAAACAAGTGTTTACACATTATTATTTTTATGATATCCTACAAGGCTTAAACCATTTCTTTTCATAAACTACTAATAATTATGGCTACCTCATACAATATAAGCACGAAGACTTTCACTCTTGAGCTATTTTATAAATTCTAGTTTTTATAATTAAGTATATACTTGCTTATAGGTGTTCAAAGGGAAACTTTAGATGTCATACTTAAGTATATACTCATTTATCATTAACTAAAAATTTTCATTTTTGGGGTACTTAAGTATATACATGAGTATATGCATTTAGAGAATAGCTCTGGCGCCATACTTGAGTATTAGCTTCGGTTTTGCAAATTTTCTGCGAAAATACTACACATTTGATTTCTTTCTACCAATCTAAGCATACATACAACATTATAACCAAATTCTAACATAATACCATTTTCAATACATGTCTTTTAACTATAATATAGCAAAAAAAATTTATTATAAACATGATTTCCATACATATTCATCAGATTTCCATTTAGCATTTCAACTTCAATATACAATAAATCATGCAAATCTTGTTAGCTTAAGTAAATTATATACTTATGTGTAGAAAGATGAGATGAAATTATGTTAATAGAAAGTTTGGTTTACCTTAAACAACATAAAATCAAAATAAACACTTAAATCCTTACAAGTAAAATTTCAAGAAGTTATCAATCAAAGTTTAGCTTTAAAGAAATTAACTTGTTTAAAGATGAGTAGATAATGTTTTATCTTGATTTTGCCCAATTGAATCTTACTAGAGGTTTGAAGGAGATGAAATTGGTGAAAATAGGATGGAAGGAATCAATTAGTTTCTTAGGAAATTTTAGGTTTTGAAAGTCCCTTTAGGAGTTTAAGATGTTAACGTTCTTTAAAGGTATTTTAGGAATATTAGAAAAGTACAAGGGTAAAATAAGAAGATTTTATCTTAAATATCCTTTATACATATATACTCGAATTTAATTTCATACTAACCTTTGATTAATTTAATTCTTCCCCATTTTATTATAAAACCTTATTATTCTCAAATAAATTTTTATCATAAGCACATAATCAATAGTTAATTAATTATCATATACATATAAATATTAATAAGAGGAAATAAAATATATCCTAAATTTCTAAGAGGTGTAACTTGACTTTTATCTCTTGTAATTCAACTATTCCTCATTTTATTCTTACCAAATGAGCAATACTCCATAAAATACCTAGTTTAAGCTATTCTTATTATTAATTTCCATTTTATTTACCAATAAACTTAAAATTCTTTATAAATTTGTAGTTTCCTTAAATTCTTTATAAATAGGTAAACTCTTAAATAATCAAAGATTGAGTTAGAATATTCATTCACCTCACTTAGAGGGGGACTAAAAAGTTGAACCCATTATTCTTCAACCCTAATCATTTAAAGTTTCCAGAGTTTCTTGTTAGATTTCCATTTCTTCTTCTAAGCTCAAGATGAGTTTCACTTAACACCAAAAGGAAAGAAACTTAATATTGAGGAATGTTTACAAGTTTTTACCTTAATTGTAGGATGAATCTAGCTTAACCCTAAATCCCTCATTCATGGCTCTATAAAGATTAACAAAAAAGTGAAAAAGAAGAAAAAGTAGATGAAGAAGAAAAAAAGAGGGATAGAAAGTCAGGTAATTTTTGGAAAAAGATGGAGAGGAAGATAGTTAAATTTTATAATTCTTAAGGCATATTTATCCTTTGTCTAATTTGTTCCTCACTCATTTATGTATTCCTATTTATTCACAATAAGTGGTTTTATTATATTGTTACTATTCCTAATTTCTTTCCATTAATTTACCTTACCTCACTTATTCCTAAAATCTTTTTCCTTTAAAATTTTAAAGGGGTTATAACAGAGAAAATTATTTTTGAAACCATCAACTAAGCTAATATTATTAATAGAAGTAAATTCCATACCTATATTGCCTATACCTATGATCTTGCATTGAGTATTGTTTTCAGAGGTGAGAAAGTCGTCATTAATAAGCTTGAAAAATGTGAATTTAGTTTAATCTTTTGTCATGTGCCTTAAACATCTATTGTTTAAAAATTAATTACCTTTATTGATTATGGATAAAAAATTAGACTTTCAAAGATATCAATTTGTTTGAGTTTTTAGAAATTAGTTAATATTTGTTTTTTTATCATTTTGTTCTTCACGCATTTGTTCTTGATTTTTTTTGTATGAATGTTCTTTTTCTTAAATAGCATTAAGAAGCAATATATCATTTATCTCCATGATAATTACAAGTAATATAAGGATTTGATGAATGAGAAGCTTACATAAAGAAATTTTTATAGTGATTATCACAATATAAATAAAGATATTTCAATTATTCTTTAAAAAGAGAATATTTTTAATTCTTAAAAAAGTATCTAAATTATTCTTTTCTTTGATAAACTTTGTAACATTATTAGTTAGAGTGTTTATCTTCCTTTTTAAGGTTAAAATATTGATGCTCTAGCTTAGATCTTATTTTACAATTTTTTATTTTCAAAGTTTTAATATTATTTATTCAAATTTTGTTTTATCTTTTGAAGACTTTTTTCTTTCAATACAATTTGTTTTTCTTTTTCCATTGTTTCTACTAATTTTGTCAAAAAAATAAAGTTATTTTCTAAAATTTGGTTTTTCTTTTTCAAGGTATCAAAAACTTGATTTTCATCTTTTAAAGTTTTCAAACCTTTTGTTAAAACTTGATTTTCTTTTGAAACTTTTTTCCTTTTTTAAGAAAATGTAGTTCTTTTGTTGAAGCTTTATTTTATTTTTTTAATAAAAAATATTTACTTAAAATTTTATAAAAATCTTCCATAAACTCATTATAAGATAAAAGAGATTTAAGTTCATCATCTGTTACCTCATTGTTATCTTCACTTTTAACTATAAAGCAATAGTTAGAAATGTTATCTTCTTCCTTTTCAAACTCCTATTTAAATGATACATCTTCATCATCCTAAATAACTACTCTTTTAGAACTTTTTCTTTCACTAAGGAGAATTATTTTTTTTATGTCTTGGTTTTTACATTCAAAGTAAACAAAAGGTTGATTGCTTGCTTCTTTTTTATTTTATTTTCTTCCTTAAAGTAAACTTAGTTTAAAACCATCTTTTCTTTTATATCTTTTAAATAATCTTTTTGCCATCAAAGCTAGCTCATCTTTTTAGTCTTTTATTTCTTAATTAAGATTGTCCTCTTTTTTATCATCATTTTGCAATGATGTTTTAAAAATTGTTATTTTCTTTTTATTTTCTTAATCATCTTTCATATATGTTTTTCCACATGTTAAGACTTTTTCTCTTAATTCATCATAAGTGAGAGTTAAAAGATTATTTCCTTCCTGTATGGCATCTACTTTAGATTACCATATTTTTTAGAGAGTTCTTAAATTTTTCATTACTAGCTCTTTGTTAGTAATGATTCTTCCTAATGCTTGAAGATCATTTATAATAATTAAGATCTTTTCAAACATTAGTTTTATCTTTTCATTCTCTACCATTTTAAATATCTCATATTCATGCACAAGTATATTTATCATAGTTTTTGTTACTTGATTAGTGTCTTCATTAATCACTTTAAGTTTATTCCATATAACTTTCATAAAAATACATTTAAGAATATTTTTGAATTCATTAGGAGTTAAAGCACATATAATGACTTTTTGTAATCATCAACCATCCAATCTTTCTCAAGGTTGAGCACTTTTATTTCTCCTTTTAATTTCGCAAGTGCTTTGTAACCTTCCTTGGTATCTTTTTATACATTGATGTTGATGGATTTGATATAGATTATCATTTTGAACTTCCAATAATTATAATTTATACAATTAAAAAGTAGAAGTCTAATTGTAGAATGTCTTTCGAATCCATGATTATAGCCGAAGGCTTTATTACTTATAAGATCTTTACTCATAAAGTTGTTAAATTATAAAAAAATGAAACCAATCTTTGATACCAATTGATAAAACTTATAAGCTAAAAGGGGGTGAATTAGTTTTAAAAAATTTTCTTGCAAAAACTTTGTATTAGTCAAAAGGATGATAGAGAAAATTCTTAGTATTTTAGTGCACATGTTATGTCAAAAAAATGAATTATTTCAATAATATTTGCAAATTCTTTAAGTGTATTTCTTTCTAATCATAAAAAGAATTTCTTGAAGAAAATAAAAGTAGAAACTTATGTCTCTTTTCTTTAAAAAAAGATAAATAAAATCTTTGAAACAACAAAATTTAGAAAGATAAAAGCATAAGGAAGAAGAATGAAAACAAAAAATTATGAGTATAGAATTAATGATTTATGCTAATTGATAAATGTTGATTCATGGCAAAGTCAATGTTTATTTTAAAGTGGTGGCATTTTGAAATTATATAAAAAACTTAAGATAATAAATAATAATACAACCGCATCTAAGCATTACTTGGAAACTTGCAACTTTGGTTTTAAAGATAACCATCATTTAAAATGAATTTCAAAAGCCTCTTTAGAAATTACAAAATTATAAGACATCAGTTCTAGTCAACAACTGTTATATAAAAGGCATTTCAAAAAATCTCATTAGAAACAAGAGAAGCATAGGGCATTGGTCCTTGTTAACAATCTTCATCTAAAAGGCATTTAATTAGTCACATTGAAAATCACATAATCATAAGATGTCGATTTTATTTAATAATCAACATTTATTCCTTTTTCTATAAATCTTCACTCGATCTCTATCTTTGCATATAAACTCTTTAAACACCCTTCCAATATGCTTTTGAGTATAATGAGTTTGGTATATAATGTTATTTATAATTTCTTAGTCTACTTTCATCAAGAAAAGGTTTGGAAAACTTTAACCTTTATTTTTCTCTTATTATATACTCTCTCATTTCCCATAAATAAAAGTGAAATGAAAGAGTTAGTAAATGATAATTGCTACTAATCTCTCACTTTACTTTCATCCACTTCTCTTATTGTATATTCTTATTTTCCATTAAGTAATTAAAGTAAAGAAATTTTAATAATAATGCTAAAATTTGCATTATGGATGACAATTTTTTTTATATAGTAATTTTTTTCATTATTTTTGTATATTCAAATGTAGATGTGTAGTTTCTTTTTATTGATGATTTAGTGTAGTTATTTTGTATAAATTTACATAGATATTATTTCTCTTTACTCATCTATATGTTATTTTTACTTAAAATTTCATAATAGGCATTTGAATTACTAGATTAACAGAAAGAAGACATATTAAAACAAATTTAAAGTTGTGTTAAATTACTTAAAAAATAAATTTCTTTTCATATTTAATTATTTACATAATAAAAACTTGTAAAAATTGAAAGGCTTTAATGAAGAAATAGTAAACATAAAAATGTTAGTTTTTGTGGTTAATTGATGGATAATATGATAGCATTTTCTTATAATTAATGGATATCTAGATAAATGTCATTTATAAAGAAGTTTGAATAAATGAAATCAAAGACATTTAAATGAACAAATTTATAATGAAGTTTAAACGAATAAAATTGAAAACGTGGAGACATCTAAATGAATGAATTTATAAAGAAGTTTAAATGAATGAAAACTATGAAAGTTTAAATAAAAAACTAAATAAGTTTAAATAAATAGAACTAAAGATGACTTCATTAATGGAATTAATGAAGAAACTTAAAATGTCAATTATTTTTTATGATCATCATTGAAGTCCATTTTAATCGTTGTGATAGTTCATTAAGTTCAAATTATAATGTTCAATATTTTTTTAGTGACTATCATGTAAGTCCTTTTCAATCATGGTGACAATTTAATAATAGTTTATATGTCATTTTAGTACTTAACCAATGTCTTAAGTCATTACAATAGTAGAATTAGCCAAAACTTATGGCATTGGTTTTAAATTAGTAACCAATGTCTAATGATTTCCCTTTACCCTATAAATAAGGTTCTCCCTATTTATTGAAAACAAATTAGGAATATATGAAGATAACTTTTCTTCCATAAAAAAGAGGGCTTCTAAAATGCTCCATTCTATTAATTTTATGTTTAGTGAGGTAGTTAATTTCTTCATTTGGTATGTACCTTTAACTATCACTATGTTTTAATGTGAGATTGGAGACATGCTGCTTTTTTTATATGCTATCTCAAACTTAGTAAATTAACTCATATATGCGCTCTACTAATTAGTACTATTTAATGCAGGATTATTTGTCATGATACTAACCCTATCGTGATTGGTGTGAAACCTTTTTTTCAATTTCTACCAACCTATTCCTAATTAAATAACTTGATTCTGATTAACCAGTACGATGCATTCATAAAAGAGAATAGTATTTCAAAAAGAGAACATTCATTAAGGTTTCTACAAAAAATGAGAAAGTTAGGTATGCTGATAGTCTTCCTAAAATGAAAATAAGCAAGTCTAATTAACTCATAAGAAATCAATTTCAAATATCTTCCCTACCTATATCTATGCTAAATATAAGGCCTAAAATATACAATATACAAAAATTTATGCTACCACATTACCATTAGTGAGTTCCCATGAAATCTAGCTCTAATGAGGTGAAGGTGGAAATTCGACTGGAGAATCTATATGATAAATCATGGAAGAGTGAGTCCAGAGCCCAATGAGTGAAAAATTTATAAGAATAACAATATTTTATATTAACTTACTTATCAGACTATCCTTCTTTAACAATTTATATCATAGTTAAGCATATCAGTAAACAAAAGCTAATAATAATAATGGGATCAACACATGGTCATATCATTTTTAAGGTGTCATATAATAATACTCATGAATAATTATACTCAAAATCATATTTCATTTGAATTGATAAATAGCGATTAAAATATATTTATTCTTCTTTTGACTTTCGAATTAATCTTATACTTTACTTAATTATTTCATCTTTATTCTTTTCGGATCAATCTTATACCCTACCTGCCTTATTACTAGAAATTTCCCATCTAGTATTCATATCATCACTCTCGTCACATTTCTCATCGTTAATGTCACTTATGGAATGATCCATAATACAATTTGAACATTAGAGCTCAAGTTTTATTCAATATAGTCACATTTTAATGTCAATATACATTATAACACATATTAGTATCATCAGGCCTCTTGTGTGGCTATAAGTATTCATACATATTATAGTAATCAATCTACAAAACAATTTTCAACATATTTCATTCCATGGTCAATGTAATAAGTTCATTATAATACATATTATGTCATATAGCTTCCACATTCTCCTTGCATGATTACCCAAGTTATGTACTTATCTTATACTTATTATAAACTACTCTATTTTAATATTTAGAGACCAAACATTCTATGTTAAACCATTATAAATCATAAAAACATAAACCATATTGATTATAGGTTACTACATGGTCACCCTAGTTGTGCCCTTTGGAGGATACTTTAGGAATAACTCAAAAATTATAAATATATTATCCATGAAACTTAATTTATATGAAAATAAACTTAATTAGTGTTTTATAAAATGTTCATTTTCTTAAATTGAGTAGATTTTGAAAAGGCTACACCCTTTTTGAAAATAGACGTAAAAAGTTCATTTTTTTAAATATTGAGTTTTAGACCTCTATCCATTCTTTTAATGATATCTCAAAAAATATATAATATTTTGATTTGAAACTAATTTTATTTGAAACTATACTTAATTACCTTTAAAATGATAGATAGTTTGTGTAAAACGGACATAAGATGAAGGAATTATGCCCTTTCAAATTTGACATAAAATTCTATAGTCGATAAATTGATTCATTCACCTAGTTCTTGCCTTTGGACCTTCAACATTGATTGATCATTCAATTCTAAAGCCTAAATTTTCCTTTAGACCCTTAGAATCGATTCACCAATCGATTTATCCACCCTTAAATCCTTAGAATCAATAGGTTACTTGATTTTGAAGCCTAGTTTTGCTTCTAACCCCTTACAATTGATTCACCAGTTAATTCACACATAAAAATCTCAATTTTCTACAAAAATTTCATTGTGTAACCGAATCTAAACATCCTTTAAACACATATATCAAACATTAAGCCTTAATATAATCATCAATATACTTATATAACATATCATATTACCTTTATCCAACATCCATTACTTCTATTACATCAAAACAAACTAGATTCAAGTAAAATTATAAAATAACCCATATTTTCTCAATATCATCATATAACCTCTATAGATTTAGTTAGATTATCCATTCACGTTGTATGGAAGATGATATCATAATGCTAGTTTGATGATCTTTCAACCCTAATCACATTAAATTTTATGAATTTTAAAGTTAAGGTTTAAAATACCTAACAAAATCAAATAATCCTCAAATCGTTCATCAACTAAAAAGAAATAGGATGGATTTTTTATAAAAATAATGTTCTTACATTAATTGAATAAAGAAATTAACAAGATTTGAGGCTTTCTTTCCTTGATTGGTAGAATGGTGTGGAGATTGTGTAGAAAGAGTTGGAGAAATGGAGAGAAATGAGAGGGAAGTGAATGTTTAGGCTAATATGAGAGAAAAAAATATAGCCTTAGGGGTATTTTTGAAAAATTACTTCTAAATCTCTTCCAAACTAATATACTCACTTATATTAGTATATAACTTTATACTTTAGGATTCTAACAAACTTTTCTCATTAAAATTTCACCTAGATCATATTTTCACATTCTTACTTTTATTAATTCTATTTTATTCCATATTTCAGATATAAAATTTTTAATTCACTTAAATTTATTAGTTACTTTAACTATTCTTTCTTACATTATAATTTCTAATTTATTAATAACTAAGGAGGGTTATAGGATCTTTTTCATGTTTAAATGTATAATATGGTTGTATAAAAATTTATGTCACAATAAGATCATGGACCATTAAAACTCACACCTTTATGAACTATATTTTTTCCCATTATAAAAGATATGGTTCATAAAGGTATGAGTTTTGATGCTTTTTAATTTTATTATAACTTACAATTTATGCACTACTATATTTTGTATTAATGCATGAAATTTTGAGAGATTCCCGAATAATAGCATGATAACATATAGTACTAATTAGCATTATACAAATAGGATATTTATTATCACATTTGAGATAACATATAAAGCAACTAGCTAGCATATCCTCGTATTGAAAATAGGGACAATTAGTGGCTTATAACAAATAAAGCAATTAAGCAATTTGAAGGAATTACAAGTAAAGAATAACCACTTTTTCCTTTTAATTTTTGTAGGGATACCATATATATTTATTATAAATTACAAGTTTATTGTTCATTATAAATAATAATTTTTTCTTTGCATGTGTTCATGTATTGATATAGAAATAAATAAAATTGTGGAATTGATTTTATTAATAGATTACCTTCATTCTTATATGTTTTATTTACATCTAGTTTGTTATTGTTTGTATCTATTTGATTGTATAAAAAATATTGTAATGCAAAAAGAAATTTTAATGCTATCAATTTATTTAAAGTAACTCAAATAAAAAATAAAAAAAGATTAGTTCATAAAATGATGTTAATATTTTTTATAGGATTTAAACTTGAAATGTATAATATTGTTGCTTATATATATGTGTGATATATATAAGTTATATTTTAATTCTTGTTTGACATATGTGTGTGTATGTGCATAAGAGTGATATAAACTAGAAATTGTAATTTCTAATGCAATGTACAATTAAATTAGTTATGTTTAATATATACATGCTTATCATATTTGGCTATTCTAAAATGATTTTAGAAAGGTTTTGGAATTATTCTGAGATGGTTATAAAAGAAGTTGCCTAAAAGAAAAAGAAAACTTTGTTTTATTAAAAGACATTCATATATTACAACATTAATTTTTGTGTAGTAATTGATGTTAAACATTAATTAATAAAATGATGTTGTTGTATTAATGATGACAGTGTTTTCTTAAAACTAACATCTAATATTAAATTTAGATGTCAATTTATTTCAAAAATTGATGTGGAAACTTAGACTATGTGTGTGAATTGAAAAATTAAAAGGCTAAAGCATGACATGAGTTTAAAATAAAGAAAAGTAAAACATAATGCTATTTACAAGCTTCATCCAAAAATGTTTCTAAATGTGAGATCACTAATTATTTTATAAGATTAAAGCTTAATTAACTTATGAGTAAATATGTGAGGTTTAACACTCACTAAAAAAATATAAAATACAATTATGAGAATTTTTTTTTGTGTTTGTCTTTACAATTTAGTTTTTAATTTTTTATTCAACCTTATTTTATTGCTTATCATTTTAATGTAACTTTTATATATTTAGACAAGTAAGAAATTTGATTTCATTCATCTTTTTTAACATTTTACCATATAATGTACTATATTTTCATATGAAAATATGTAATAAACCAATTTTGCATGAATGTTCATTGCATTTATAAGTCTTGTATTCAAAAAGCTTTTTTAGACAATGTAAGCCTCATATATTAAGCTATAGGTATCAAAATAGATTTAATAAAGCATTTTTCTCTAATTATGGTATTATATACAAATTTTATCATTTTTAATCTTTTACTACTCAATTTATTCCTTAAAGTTATTTAAATTTAGATTTTCTAAAGTAATATGAGATTTTGACTTTCTATATTTGGTTGAGAATATAGGGGAAATAAGGGAGGACAAGAAAGTGAGTTACATGCAAATAAGGTTAGGATTTGTGATAAGTAAGTGATGAATTGGAGGCTAGAATTTGGGTAGGTAGATTGAGTGGACATACTACTTCAATTATTTAAATGGATCAACATTATATTTTGGTTATTAGATGTCAATTTTTAAAAAGTAAATGGCATTGAATGTTATTTCTTAAGATAATAGAAACATAAATGATGTTAGTTTTCATAGAATAAAAACCAACATTATTATTTTATTCTACAATAATTTATAAACTAACATTGAAACCACGTATATTATGATGGTTGATTACACATCAATCACTTTCTAATGTGTAATGCCCTAAATACCCAATGTTTATTAGTAGTGAATTTTTATAGAAGTTCAATGGTTCAAAAGAAATACCTTTTAGGTCCACTAATGTCTTCTCAAGCCATCAAGTATTACTTAAAGTATTCACTAATTTTGATCAAATTACAAATCCTAACTTTATAAAATTCTTCCAATATTTACTAAGATTTCCACCATTCCCTTAGCTTTACAAGATTGACCCAAACTCCACTAGGATTTCAAATACTACTTACGTTTACAAGATCTTCCTAATCTCAATTAGGATTTCACAAGTAAAATGAAAAATTTTACAAGTGATCACTAAATAACACTCAAAGAGTGGATATGAGATTTTTGGTTCAAGAAAAAATGAAGAAGAGTTTTACCTTGTTAGAAGAATGAGAGCAAAAAATATTTGCAAGTTGTAGTTTAGTGAATGGGAGTGGCTTCCATTAAAAGAATAGGGCCTATTTATAAGAAAAACTTGATGAAGATGACTTCACCTCCAAGTTATCTTCTTTGATCTATGTGTTGAAAATGCAAGGTTGAATCAAGTGGGATTGGATTTGGGCATTTGATAGCATTAAAATGGCATTTCACTCAAGATAACAATCTCATTTGAAATTTAAATTTGGTCTTATCCTTTAGTAAAAAAGTTATGAATAATGTCTTATACTTCTCTTGACTAACCAATTGCAAATTTTGACAAAAAATAGTTTTTATTTATTTTCAAATTAAGTACATATTAGTTATAATTTGAATTTGAATTTCCTTCTCTTTGTTTTAGATTTCCCTCACTTGTTTAATCCAATAGATGAGAATAAATTTACATTTGAAATTAGCCATTGGATTTAATTCAAAGTATTTGAAATTTAAATTTAAAAAGATAGTTAATAAAATCAATTCTTGATTACCAAAATTTGACATTTTCAAAATATACCAAATAATAAGATATGTATTTAGCCAAATGTGTAAATTAATTTAGGCTTTTAAAAGATGAAGAGTGGTGGCCCAAAATTCTTTCAAAAAATATTTGATGGGTTAAAAGCCAACGATCCATAACACTTATGCCCCAAATATGTTGAATTATAAATGGTAAATTGTATTGTAGTGGCACTTCCTGAACTTTCTTTCAAAGAGGTACTAACATTAATCTTTATTTCAAATAGGTGTTAGTTTTATGAATTATTACTATTATATTCCTAAAATACCTTTTTTAACTATAAGAATCCAGGTGTGAATTAAAAACTTTAAAAAGGTATAACTCCATAATTAGTTAACTAATTTTCGTATATAACCATTCGTTTTTATTTGTATTTCAATAATCTTTCGATAGAAAATAAGAAAATTTAATTTCAATAAGGTCCACTTGATCGAAAACCTGTAAATTAAGTTTAAAACTTTGAACGACCATAACTTTGTGTTTGGTTGTTCGAATGGGGCGAATTTTATGTTAATTTCATATAATTTTTCGAAATCTACGTGCTTTCAAATGTCAAAGGTGTTTTGCCTACTCTGATTAATTAAAAAAGACCTTTTTCAATTTTTTTAATTTTATTATTATTTTGCTAACTTTGACCTTATTTTTCTCAATTCATATTCATTGAAATCTCACATTGAACTTTTGCTACCTAATTCTTTTACTATCAGTACTATCATAATAACTTTCTTAGCAATAAAATTATTAAAAAATAACATGTTTCTATTTGTAGATTAAATAGTAATATATTAATATGCAAACAGCAACATCGATAAAAAATTTAAAATAAATGAATAAATTAAGTTTTATTAACAATCAAATTCCTAAAGAAGAGCATGTTACTGTTTTATCTCCAAGCATTAACATCGATAAAAAATATTAAATAAATAGATAAATTAAGTTTAATTAACAATCAAACTGTCAAATAATAGTATGTTACTATTTAGTCTCTAAATAATAACATATTATTATTTTATTTCCAAATAATAACATCAATAAAGAATCCAAAATAAATGGATAAATTAAGTCTTATCAACAACTAAATTGCTAAATAATAATATATTACGGTTTGATATTCATATAGTAATATGTTACTATCCAAATAGTAACATATTACTGTTTTGTATCCAAATAGTAATATCAACTAAAATTTTAAATAAATAGATAAATTAAGTTTCAATAACAACTAGACTGTCAAATAATAACATGTTATTATTTAATCTTCTGATAATAACATATTCTTGTTTCATCTTCAAATAATAACATTAATAAAAAAACTCAAAATAAATGAATAAATCAAGTCTAATAAACAACCAAATTGCTAAATAATAACATATTATTGTTTACTCTCTAGATAGTAACATGTTACTGTTTTGTCTCCAAACAGTACTTAACATCGACTAAAAATCTCAAATAAATAAATAAATCAAGTCTAATTAACAATCAAATTGCTAAATAATAGTGTGTTACTATTTTATCTCTAAACAGTAACATCAATTAAAAATCACAAATAAATAGATAAATCAAGTCTAATTTACAATCAAATTACCAAATAATAATATGTTCTTGTTTGGAGATCAAATAGTAACATATTACTGTTTGATTTTAAAATAATAATACTAACTAAAAATCTAAAATAAATGAATAAATTAAGTTTTATTAACAATCAAATTGCTAAAAAAAAGGACGTTATTATTTCGTATCCAAGCAGTAATATCAACTAAAAATTTAAAATAAATAAATAAATTAAATCTAATTAATAACTAAATTATTAAATAATAGTATGTTATTGTTTGATTTCAAAATAGTAATACTAACTAAAAACTTAAAGTAAATGGATAAATCAAGTTTAATTAACAGCTAAATTACCAAATAACAGCATATTTCTGTTTAGTTTCTAGACAGTAACATGTTATTGTTTAATTTTTAAATAGTAATGCCAATAAAAAATTTAAAATAAATGAATAAATTAAATCTCATTAATAACCAAACTACTAAAAAAAGGATATTATTATTTCGTATCTAAACAGTAATATCGACTAAAAACTCAAAATAAATGGATAAATCAAATCTAATTAACAATCAAATTATCAAATAATAACATGTTACTGTTTAGTCTTTAGATAGTAACATGTTATTATTTAGTTTCAAAATAGTAATACTAATTAAAAACTTAAAATAAATAGATAAATCAAGTCTAATTAACAATCAATTTGTTAAATAATAGTATATTTCTATTTGGTTTCTAAACAGTAATATGTTACTATTTAGTTTCAAAATAAAAACACCAATCAAAAATTCAAAATAAATGGATAAATCAAGTCTTATCAATAACCAAATTGTTAAATAATAACATATTACGGTTTGATATCCATACAGTAATATGTTATTGTCCAAATAGTAATATATTACTGTTTCATTTCCAAATAGTAACATCAACTAAAATCCTAAATAAATAGATAAATTAATTTTCAATAACAACTAAACTGTTAAATAACAGCATGTTATTATTTAATCTCTTAACAATAACATATTATTGTTTCATCTTCAAATAATAACATTAACTAAAAATTTAAAATAAATAAATAAATTAAGTCTAATAAACAATCAAATTGCTAAATAATAACATATTATTGTTTAGTCTCCAGATAGTAACATGTTACTGTTTCGTCTCTAAACAGTACGTAACATCGACTAAAAATCTCAAATAAATATATAAATTAAGTCTAATTAATAACCAAATTGATAAATAATAACATGTTACTATTTTATCTCCAAATAGTAACATCAACTAAAAATTACAAATAAATAAATAAATTAAGTCCAATTTACAATCAAATTATTAAATAATAACATGTTAATAATAATATATTTTTATTTGGAGATCAAACAGTAACATGTTACTGTTTAATTTTAAAATAATAACACTAACTAAAAATCTAAAATAAATGGATAAATCAAGTTTTATTAATAATCAAATTGCTAAAAAAGATGATGTTACTATTTCATATCCAAACAGTAATATCGATTAAAAATTTAAAATAAATAAATAAATAAATTAAGTCTAATTAATAATTAAATTATCAAATAATAGTGTGTTACTGTTTGATTTCAAAATAGTAATACTAACTAAAAATTTAAAGTAAACGGATAAATTAAGTTTAATTAATAGCTAAGTTACTAAATAACAGCATATTTCCATTTAGTTTTCAGACAGTAATATATTATTGTTTAATTTCTAAATAGTAATACCAATAAAAAATTTAAAATAAATGAATAAATTAAGTCTCGTTAATAACTAAACTACTAAAAAAAGGATGTTATTGTTTCATACCCAAACAGTAACATCGACTAAAAACTCAAAATAAATAGATAAATTAAATCTAATTAACAATCAAATTATCAAATAACAACATGTTACTGTTTAGTCTTTAGATAGTAACATGTTATTATTTAGTTTCAAAATAGAAACACCAATCAAAAATTTAAAATAAATGGATAAATCAAGTCTCATTAATAACTAAACTGCTAAAAAAATAATGTTATTATTTTATTTACAAATAGTGACATCGAATAAAAATTACAAATAAATGGATAAATTAAATCTAATTAATAATCAAATTAGTAAATAACAATATATTACTATTTAATCTTCAGACAATAATATGTTACTGTTTAATTTTAAAATAGTAACATAAATTAAAAATTTTAAATAAATAGATAAATCAAGTCTTATTAACAACTAAATTGTTAATGAAGAGGATGTTACTATTTTAAATATAAACAGTAACATTAATAAAAAATATAAAATAAATGAATAAATTAAGTCTAATTAATAATCAAATTATCAAATAATAGTATGTTACTGTTTAGTTTCTATACAGTAACATATTATTATTTAATTTCAAAATAATAATACTAATAAAAAATTTAAAATAAATAGATAAATTAAGTCTCATTAACAACCATATTGCTAAAAAAATGATGTTACTATTTCATCTCCAAATAGTAACATCAACAATAATATCGACTAAAAATCATAAATAAATAAATAAATTAAGTTTAATTAATAATCAAATTGTGAAATAGTAACATCAACAGTAATATCGACTAAAAATCATAAATCAATGAATAAATTAAGTCTAATTAATAATCAAATTGTGAAATAATAGTATGTTACTGTTTAGTCTCCACACAATATCATATTACTATTTGGTTTTAAAATAGTAATACCAATCAAAAATTCAAAATAAATAAGTAAATCAAGTCTCATCAATAACCAAATTGCTAAAAAAGAAAATATTACTATTTCATCTTCAAACAATAATATTGACTAAAAATCAAAAATAGATGAATAAATCAAATCTAATTAATAATCAAATTGTCAAATAATATGTTATTGTTTGATCTCTAGATAGTAATATGTTATTTTTTAATTTCAAAATAATAATACTAATTAAAAACTTAAAAAATGGATAAATCAAGTTTCATTAACAACTAAACTATCAAAACAGAGGGTGTTTTATTTTGTATCCAAATAGTAACATCGATAAAAAATTTAAAATAAATAGATAAATTAAGTCTAATTAACAACTAAATTATCAAATAACAGTATATTACTATTTATTCTCTAAATAACAACATGTAATTGTTAGGTTTTAAAATAGTAACACCAATAAAAAACTTAAAATAAATAGATAAATAAAAATCTTATTAATAATTAAATTATTAAAAAAGAGGATGTTACTATTTCATTTTTGAACAATAATACCTATAAAAAATTAAAATAAATAGGTAAATTAAGTCTAATTAATAATCAAATTACTAAATAATAACATATTACTGTCTGGAGACTAAATAGTAATATATTACTATTCAAACAGTAACATCAACTAAAAATTTAAAATAAATGAATAAATTAACTTTTATTAATAATCAAACTGTTAAAAAGAAACATATTACTATTTAGTCTTTAGACAATAATTCATCTAGGATTATTATTTTTAAGAAAAAATGTAAAAGAAGTAAATTATTTTACAATTCTATATAAGGTTCTATACCTTTAAGTTCTTATTTATTTTTATTTTTATCTTAACTAAAAATTTATTTTAATCCCTAAAAAATTAATTTTTTATTAATTTTATTTATATTTAAAATTTTATATTAATTTAATTTTTATAAAGTTAAAACTTCTCCAATTTTAATTCTTATAAGTTTTTAGTTTTTTATTTTTTTATTTGTATAAAATTAAAAATTCTCTAATTTTAATATGTGATAAAAGAAATTTCTATTTTGATACTTTTGATTTTCTTGAAACGTATTGTAAGTGTGTCATTTTGTCTTCTGAATATCGTGATAAATTTTCGTATGTGGGTACACTTAAATTAAAGAAAGTGGACTTAAGGTACCTCATTGTAATAAATTGAAACAAACAATACCGGCCTAATTTTTTTTCAATTATAAATATAATTATTAGTCCAAAAAATTAATTTATAATATATTAGCCCAAAATTCATTTTATTTTTATCCATTTGGTTCCTCAATTAATTCATTATAGCATAAATATCATTGTTATATATTACTTTTCTACATTGGTTGGAAGAAGCTCTTTTAAATCAAATTTTTCTTAACTTCAAGTATGGTTTATAGTAAACTCTAAAATAAGTTATGTGAGTTTCTAATTATTTAGTTTTATAATTTTCCTTTCTTATGCTTCTTTTTATGTCAAAGATTTTTATTTAATTATGGATTCAAATTGAGAATAACTTATATTTGATAACAAAGTCAATTGATTCTGCATACTTTAATTTTAATATAATATATATATATATATATATATATATATATATATATATATATATATATATATAATTTGTATTTTACAAATTCAAGTGTATGATTGTAAATTAAATATGATAAATTAAATTCTAATATTTTTTATAATTTTTTATTTTATAATATAAAATTTATTTACCTTTCTTAATATGACTGATTTTTCTATAAAAACAAAAATAATAATTTGTGACCCGTGTATAGCACGAGTTTTAAATCTAGCATTTATCATATGAACAATAGAATATGTTGCTGACAAAAAATAATAATATTATTATATGTTTTGTAAGGTTATTTGGTCAAGATTTTGAATAATATATGTTTGGCTTAAAATTTTAACATATTTGTTGGGATAATTATATTATAATTCACATTATCTTTTAAATATTTAAATTAAGTTTTACCCTTAGGATAAATAATTATTAAACACACATAATTATATATGCAGTAAGAGGGCTGGTCAAGAATATATAACCCAAAATCATGTTGGAAACTGTAGGATATCAATCAAACTAAATATTTATTTCTTTCCCTACAAGTATGATTAACAATTACCTTCCATCTCTATTGAATTAAAGATTGACATGTATCGGTAACGAATTATGTTCCCCAGGAGAGAGGTTCTTATTAAAGAACAGATCAGCCAAATGTCTCAAGTCTGTCTCTAATATAATCTACTTATATATAACTGACGTTTTATGTCAGAAATAAACCACAAAAGGCTCTCCATAACTCAGCTGACAAGAAGGAGCAAATACCCAAATTATAACAGAAACTAGTTATCCATCGTCCATCATTGTTCCAAATAACCCCACCTCATCGTGCTAATCCCATATTAACCTAAGAATTCTCTACCTGTTTCGTAGAAGGCAAACTTCGTACGTATCTCTCGCGGTCTTCAAAATATAGCCTAGAACATCGTGAGGTTTAGTTTGTTCCGTGTTATATTGAAGCCAGGGATTTAAATTACGATTGTAATCGTGGTCACAGTCGCGGTCGCGGTCGCATCGCGATGTGGATGAATACAAAAAAATACGATCATAATTGTTTAAAATTACAAAAAATTACGGATGTGATCTGCTTTGAAAACGTAATATTGCGGACAATATTACGATCGTTTTTTAAATTATAAATTGAAGCCAATCCCACGTGTCGAAGCCTCAGAATAACACCACTTTGTTGCTTTTAATCAAACGCAAACAGAGTTGCCCAACCTGCTGACAATCGCGAAAGGTGTGAAGCAAGTCTTTGGACGCCTTGCCGCCTCCTTGCACGACGGAGCTGATTTGTAGCCTATCCATTATGACAGCACACCCAGATGAAAAACTTGGCACGCCGGTGGACTTTCAACGCCCACATTTTCTTCCATATTAAACCAGGATCTTGAAACGAGTTGTTGCATTAACAAAAAAAAACCTGTTCATTCCAAATACGAAGAATTTGAGTAAGGTAATTTTCTTTATTTTAAAAAGAAATTTACTTTTATCTACGGGTTAAGCCTTTAGGATCCGTTTGATATACAGCTTTTATAAAATTAATTTTATTTCATTTTAATAGAAATAGTTTTAGTTTAATTATAAATGCATTGTATTGTTTGAAAATTTTGTTAAAAATAACGATTTAAATTTATTTATAAATGAATTATTTTGTTTGAAATATGTTAAAAAATGTAGGAAATTCAATTAAAAAAATTAGATTTTGATGGTATTATGATAAACGTAATATTATAAAAGAGTAAATTTTTTATGTAATATGTAATTTAAGCCAAATAAAATGGATTTTAATGAAATCTTTGCTAAATTAAATGAACTTTATAATGAAATAACTATAATTAAAATAAGAATTATAAATAAAATGATATTTCTTTTACTTAAAATAAAATATCAATTTAAAAAGAAGTTTATTTGCAAAAGAAATGAAATATTATTTTTTATTATAACAAATAAGGGGTTATATATCATTTTTTTTTAATTTATAAATACAAATAATATATTATTTCTTTATTAATAAATATGTAAATGATATTTTCTTAAAAAAATATTTTTTGATTAAATAATAGTAAATCGGAGAAAATTCCATTGGTGCTATGCCGCCACATTATGGCATCCAGCTCCCGTCCAAGAGAAAGAGACGGAGGAGGAATAGCTGTAATTCTGAACACCATATTCCTCAGCAAGAAATCCTCAAATTTCGGCATTAAACTTCCAGTGCTGAAAATTTAAACACTATCAAACATACTCTATTTTGAAATAGTAGCAGTAAATATAATATAATAAAAAAATAATATTGATAAAAATAATATAATATAAAATAACAATTTAATGAATAAATAAGTGGATTGAGTAAATTATAAATTTAAGAATTTTAAATAATTTATGATTCATTTAAAATTTTATATTAATTTATAAATAAATAAGTAAATAATTCATCTCCTTTTTACTCGAATTATACCTATTTTAATAAGTCCCTTCGTCTCCTCTAGTTATGACTATCAATCGGTAATAATAAGTGATTTTGAATCCCTTCCCTTTAAAAATGTTTCAAATAAATTAACATTTTCATGTTTAGTGTTTGATTAGAAAAAAATTATCCAACGAAATTTACATTCTCAAAATTACATTTAATTTAGCTCTATCATTCTAAATTATTAAAAACTTTATTCGAAAGAAAACTATTTTACTCACTACATCAGTGCTTCATCACCTTAAACCTTTGCTTTTGAATTTCATCTCCATTGATCAGTAAATTTTTTTAATATTGATAATTGCATTAGTTAGTCAACATTTTAGCATCAATAATCATCTATTATTATTATTATTAATCAATTAACTTTCGATGTTAGCAAATCAACTTTACTATTATTACTCAATCAACTTTTAGAATTATAAACATCCACTACTCAACTTTTATTGGCCCTTTTTTTCTTTTTCTTTTTTTCATGTTTTTACAAATTACACCTAATGAATTCGATTTAATTATATTTACATTTGCCTTTTTTATATATATTCACTTTTCTTCTCACTATCTAAAAAAATATTTGTATATTTTTTCAAAATAGTAATGGTGTATGAACAATTAAATTAAATCTCATGTCATATAAGTGTAATTTATCCTCTTTTTCAAGATTAGGTAGGATTTTAGTGAAGATGGGAAATTTGGAATCTATTTAGCGCAAATAATTGATAGTTAATAAATTAATTGATAAGTTAAATTGTAGCGGATAGCTAATTTCATAAGAAGTATTTTATAAAATTAATTAAAAATATAAAATAACATAAAAAGATATATTAATATAAATAAATATATAAATTAAATTAATTTATATTTATTTTAAAATTAAATTATATTAATATAATCAATACGTTTAGAATAAAAATACAATAATATAAAATTTAATTAACGATATCTTATGACCTTACATTTTGATTTACTTACATCATTTAGTTATCATTTATAACAAAAATATAATTATTTAAAATATAATTAATTATATTTTATAATATTATATATTTGTTTACATATGTATTTTAATATATTTATAGTTTAAAATAAAGATAATGTTATATATTTATTTACTTACTTCTTTTTATTTATCCGGGGTCTAGAGCAAGAATATAATTACCTAAAACTTAATTAATTATAATTTATAATATTATATATTTATTTAATTGTAACTTATATGTAATTACTTACTTATTTACACATTTATTTTTTATTTAAGTTTACATGATTAAGAGCAAAGGTTGTTAATTAATTAAAGGAAGAAGAATAAATTTTAAAAAAGAGTAAATTTCCTTTTCTGTTCATGTGAAATTCAAGTTTTCTCAATTTTATCCTTATGAAATATTTTGTATCAATTTTATCTTTATAAAATAATAATTTATCCAATTTTATCCCTAAAGGAATGGAATTGAACTAACTAATCTTTGTACGAATATTAATAAAAAGACAAAATTGAACAAATTTATATATTATAGGAACAAAATTGATATAAAATATTTTATAGAGGTGAAACTAAGAAAAATTAAACTTCATAGAGATGAAAAATAGGATGTACTCTTGAAGAAAATTAACAAGTTATAAGCTATCAATTTTAAGTTACTTAAAATAACATATTAAATTAGAATTTATTTTTTTGATAAAATAATTTAGAAAATATTTTTAAAATCTAACTTATAACTTATTGACTGAGTTAATAAATTATAAATTAACTTATTTATTATTTTGATAAAAAAATTTAGGAAGAAGCAAATTAATTGAAATATAATTCTAAAATTTGAGTTTTTAATTAAATCAATATACAAAAAGTTGCAACTTCATCATTTAAAGTTGCATAAAAAATTTTAAAACTTTTTCATTTTATATAAAGGTTATATCAAGCATAACCCTATTAGCAATTATGTTTTATTAAAATTTTGGGCATGTTAAACTTATCTCCTTTAAAATTTAACTTAAATATACTAGCATATGTTATTTGTAAAAGTAAATGGAAAAATTTATCTTTGGCAGATTATATTGATATCAAATTAGTCACTATTTTTATATGATATCAATTTAATCTACTTATATTTAAGTTGACATCAAATTGGCAGTGGTGAAAGATTATGTTGATCTTAATTTAGTCCTAACTTTTGTTTGGATGTTAATTTAGATATGGAAAAAAAATCCACTTAAAGTAAAATCCCTAATCCATTATCATTTTGAAATGAAATCCCAAATAAAAACTCCCACCTAAAATAAAATCCCTAATTTTTATTACTAAATGCAAAAGAAAACCCCATCTAAAGTAAAATTCATAATTCATTGTTATTTTATATATGATTAAATAAGGATAAAGTCTTGTAAAGATGTCAAAAAATTTCAAAGTATATCTATTGCTATTAACGATACAAGTACAAGATACAAAATACCATTTCAAATAATGAGATACTTCATAATTTATTATTGTATGAGTCACTTTTAAATGTTATTGCTTCACCTTCACTTTTAATTGTGGAAACCTTTTCAAATCTCACTTGAAAGATTTTTATTTTAATTTTTGTTTTTTTTAATTGATGAAATTTTTTGAAACTTTTAATTATTTAGTTAGTAATTTTTAATATAAACCTTGATTTTATAGTAGGAATTGCAATCCATTTTATAATTTGGTGCTGTTATTTTTTTGGATTAATGCTATTTGCTACTATTATCAAGGTTTAAAGTATATTTGCTTAGAATTTAAATTTTCCTAGGTTAATTTATTATACTTATAAGATTTAAAACCTAACCCACTTTCATGAAACACTTATTTTGCTTTTTGATGAATTCACTTATTTAGTTTATTGACTGATTTTTCTAAATAAGTATCATTGTTGGATGTTTAAGGTTTGATCTTTTTATTTTAAATTCAAAACATGATACTTTCCCTTAAAGATTAATTTTTCAACATAATTTAATATTTTATATTTTGCATTGGTTTATAATTAATTTTGGCAGATTTAACTACAATTCAAGTTTACTAATGAAAATATGAACAATATAATTAAATTGATGTCAAAATAAAAGTAAAGATTAATGTAATGTTAATATAATCTTTTAGGATTTAATCTAAGGGATGGACTATAGTGCACCACTAAAAAAAGTGGTGCACTAGTGCAACAAAAGATCAAGGGCCAAAATTTCTTAATTTTTTGCATGTGCAATGGGTAAATTGAAGATATAAAATTACGTTATGACCCCAATAAAAATAATAAATTGTGTTATAGGTACAAAATGATATATAGGATTACATTATGCCTGCATAAATCCAAGCCTGAGTTTTTGCAATCAATCACTAAAATTTTCTAGTCTTCTTAATCAAAGTCAAATTTATAAATATTAGTAACATTTCCATTTTGGAAATTTTAGGAATTAATGGGGAATTTTCTAGCATAGGAATTCATGCAGGAGATGAACTGATGTTTAAAGAGATATTTTAGAAAGTCTTAGATGAAGCCCATTCATAGAAGCTCAATAATTGTTTAGGAAAATGGAGTTTAAAGCGGTTGTAGATTTTGCACTGCCATAGTCAAGCTATGCAGTTAGTTCTCTTGATAACCATCAAAGGAACTCTAATTTGAAGAAGCAAGCAGTAACAACTAGATCGAAAGGATCAATAACAATAATGACAAGGTTATGAATCCAAGGACACTTTACTTGCTTTTGTTCTTTGCAAGAACCCAATTCAGGAAATTTCAAGATTTAGAAGGGGGAGAGAGAGAAAGAAGAACAGAGCTACTATCTTCAACCGTCTACTTTCTTCCGATGTAACATTAAAGAGAGAAAGAGTGAGAAAGAGAAAGAAAATCATTATTCTAGTAAGTTTGGATGGAAAAAATCGAAAATATTGTCAATAAGAAAATTGTAACAATTTAATTTGTCACCATAAAGTAAAAGAATGCTCTAACAAGGTTCCTACTTATCATCAACGTACAAGATCCAACCTTGTATAAAATACTAACTTAGAAGAGGAAGTCACTACAAAGTGAGACAAAGCAGAGAAAATAAGAGTGAAGAAGATGGAGATCGAAGAAGCTACAAAACACTTCCATTACTTTCACCAAAGTGACTAAACCATGTGGTTTCCTTATGCTAATCAATTTGGGATTCTGTTAAGGTTCTATGAGGATATTTTGTTTTAGCCTTTGTTCTCATCAAGTTGATGTGTTAGAAACAAAAATTCTATGCCTCCCATGCAATTACCATTAGTTGAGGTGCTATGTTGTAATTAATCATTTTTGTCCAAGAATACAAGCAAAACCACTTCTTACTCACTGCAAGATCACACCTTAACCATTGATCTTCTGATACATTGTTGCACCACCATTTTGGTGGTGCACCATAGTCTAGTCCTTAATCTAATGTTGATATAATCTTTCAAGATTAATTTGATGCCAATCTAATAATAAAATTAATTTAATGTCAAACTAAATTGAGCTACACTAAATTGATTTCAAATAAAAATAAAAACTAATTTGATGTCAATATGGGCTTTATTTAGCGTAACTAATTGATAATTAATAGCTAATAAATTAATTAATAACTTATAACTAATAATTAATAAGTTAACTAATTATATTAAAAATATTTGATAAAATTAGTTATGAAATTAGTTGGAATATAAAATAACATGAAAGAACATGTTATTATAAATAAATATATCAATTAAATTAATTTAAATTTATTTTTAGATCAAATTAAATAAATGTAATCAAAATATTTAAAATAAAAATATAATTACCTTAAATTTAATCAATTATATTTATGATATTATATACTATTTATCTATTTTTTAAATAATAATGTGATAATCTAAAATTTAATTAATTATATTTTATTGCATTGCATATTTATTCATTTTCTTATTTTTTATTTATTTATATTGAATCAATGAGGATATATTAAATATTTATTTACAAAATTAGAAAATAAATTGTTATTTGATTAAAAGAAAAATAAAAATTTTGAAAATACTTTTAAAAACTAACAGTTTATAAGCTATAAACTATTTTGAAAAGTTTATCGAATAAAAGCTTATAAATTATTAATTTCTAGTGCGCTAAACACCTATACAAGCTTACTTATAACCTATTAAGTAAGTAAATAAATTATTAATTAATTTATTTGTTGCATCAAACACATGCATAATCTTTTAAGGATAAATTTATCCATTTACTCTCTTTTTAAAAATATATATTGGCTTCCTTTTTTTTAAAGGTATGAAAAGTGAATGTATGTTTAAAATAAAATGGGATGAAAATGAGTGTTTATAAAAAAAAATATTAGTGTATATTTTTAAAAATAGTATAATTGCCCTAAAATTTAAAGGAGATAAATGTAATTTAGATTTAAATTTAATCCATTATTAAAGTAAAACAGTTTTAAACTATTGATTTGTTACTTATATATATTGCTATATAATTAAAAAATTATTAAAGTTTTCTTTACTATCAATAAAAATTCTTAATTATTATCCAAAATTTTAATAACATTATTTTCATTTTTTATTTAATAATAATGTAAAACACTAATAATTAACTATATTTAAACTCATGCAATTTATAGTAAAATTTTTAGAGGATTTTGCCAATTAAATCAGCGCTTAAAGGAAGAAACGATCGCCGGAGTTGTTTCCCGTTGATGCCATGTGGAACGAAAACGACATTGATTTATAAGGTGCATGTCGTTTCATAGTCCAACAATGAAAAGCCCAACTATCATGAAAGCAACAGTTTCAAAATGAACAAAAGGGAAAGGGAGAAAGAATTTAATCATTGAATGACAAGTTAATAGTTCATTATTTAATAAACTTTTATGCAAAAACCAAAAAGTTACCATGGTATCATTTTTATAATGTCATTTTCAAAGTTTAAGTATTGTGGGATGAAAGAGTCATTTCCGCACATTTGTCAAACACGACGGCTGTAATAAAAGCTACGAGGAAAAAAAAAAAGAAATTTTGCGAACACACGCGCTTTGTATAATTTGCGAATTCTTATAAATATTTAACACAAAAGTCACAAGGCTTGCAATTTTTTTATATAAAATTCTACGAAATTTTCGTAAAACACTTCCAAAAGTTGGAAGGACGTTTAAATTTTACGTGAATCAAATACATAAGTTGTTTAGTTGAAAAACTTTTAAAAATAAATCGAATTAAAAAATTGTTTCCCCCTAATTAGCATTGGAATTTATTATCTTTATTCACCTCTAGAAAAATCCCCCCAATCCTTTGAAATCCCACAATTTAAATTATAATTCCTTCTCTCTCTCTGATTTCAAACTTTTCAAGTAGAGTTAATCATTACAAACAAAAATCACAAATTACTTCTTTTTTATCACTGTCATCCTCACTATTACTATCATTGTTATTAAAAAAAATCACAAATGATAATATAGTCTCAATTTTCAATTAATCAAATAATTAAAAAGAAAATCACAAACATTAGGATTCCATCTCCTTACCTCTTATTTGATTTCATTTTATTTCCATTCCCACTTATCAAACCAAAAGCCCCAAAATATTACAGCTTTCTTTGATGATGTATCAAAGCAGAAAAGGAAAATGTAAAATAGGTTGCCTCCAAATTTATTATAGTTTCTGCAAGTCACAACACCCTTTATAGAATTCAGTTATCTCAAAGAAGAATGTTCACAAAAATTGATCTAAACATACAAATGGTAACACAGAGAATTACAGGAGTTCTCGTATCAAATAATTCAATAAAGAACATTGATGAAAAAGCAAGGGGAAAAAATGGAATATCTTTAAATGTAACGGCAAGGCAAGTGCCAATTGACCAGCCACTGGGGAACAAAAAATGAAGCTGCAAAGTCTCTACTTAATGTATTGGGAGAGCCACTTGAAGCCATCTCCATATCCCATCTTGCGGACGATGCTGCACATGAACACTTCAAGAGGCCGGAGATTGGACTCTGTAAGATTGATCTTACCCTTTCCTGTGGTGAAATTGGAAAGCCCTAGATGATACCGTAGCTCGTCTTCAGAAGCTGCATAAGGGATGTCAATCTTGTTGCCCAGCACAAGAAATGGAACATTTGCCAAGGCTTCATCTGAAAGGAGGGCGTCGAGCTCTTTCTTTGACTCTGCAAACCTCTCCTTATCATAGGCATCAACCAGGTAAACAACTGCATCCACCTGAAGGCAACATAAAGTGTGATTGCTTGAATCAAAGCATCAACAGCGACATTTCAGATTTGAATTTTATTTCCATAGAACGATTATGCAAAATTAGAATGGAATGAAGCGAAAAATAGCTGTTGCTGAAGGATAGATCAACCCACAACACTATAAAAATGATATTTTCACATCAGATGAGATGGGAGAAAAATTAATGAAGCCATATGTTCTCACACTTGAGGTGCAAGAACATATCAACCACTCATAACTTCTGGTCGTTTTGATACTTTGTTTAGATAGTAATAATTAAAAGGCTAAAACATTAGACCTTGTCACAGGCATACACATCTAGCCTCGCTCTTCTATGTGTTTTCTATCTAATTAATCAAGGAGAGACATGGACGTGTATGGAAAGCCACCAGTATGCACCTCCTAAGAGGTTAAAAGGGGTGCTATCAGCGAAACTTCCATATTCAATTTTTGCCTCCCATGAATCAGATAAATACAAGAAGCTTCATCTGGGATTATGGAGGCATAACATGCTGAAAGGTGCATGCAAATATAAATCCATCTACTAGCTAGTAGGGATTAAAAATACATATCAACTATATCACCAGAATAATATTCAGGTAAGCTTGAAAAGAGACACAATTTAAAATCTGTTTGCTAAAGAAACTTAAAAACATAATCAACAAAACAACAGCATGTCAACAAGGATCACACAAAAACAGGGAGAGACCAATCCAGCGCATCAAAGTTAATACCAAAGCAATTAAGAAATAGGCGTTCCGTATTTAAATATTTATAGCCAATCAACATATCAGAACATACTGGATCAGGGTTTTACTAATGCCATTCTTCTTTTTCAGACAAAATATCTATTTCAAAGCATATTGACATTTGCTACAAATGGCACTCTTTATTTAGAACAAAATATATATTTCAAAGCTTATTGAAAATTGATAGAAATGCCATTCAGATTAAACCCATCCAAGTTAGGACTTGAAGGAGATAGAACACCATGTTGGAGGAAAAAAACACCCATTATACATCTCATAGTGTGTTACATCATATCCTCATTAAAAATATATAGGGCATCAATTAAGGAAAATCATGGTTCAAAAACCTAAAATTTAACAAGAATATCTATCCCATTCATTGAAAGCAAACCAGGACCAAGGCACTAACTGAAACCAATAAAAAGCAAGGACTATCTATATTACATTGCTGGGAAAAAAGTTGAAGACAAATTATATAAACAAACTGATAGACAAGGAGAAGCAATATAAAACAAACTCCCAACCAATCCAACTTTTCACAAACTATAAATCAGAGAAGTGAAGAACCCGCAATATAATTAGAATTACATATTAATCAGTTCAATTTATTATTAGGAAGAAGTCGAGGCAATCAAGTATAATTTTACCTTCGCATAATAATCTCTCCAGACTCTGCGAGCAACTTGATGACCGCCCAAATCAAAAGCCTTAAACTTGATCTTCCCAATGCTCAATTCCTCCGAGGTGGGATGTTGGGTTGGCTGGTGTTGGACTAATCTCTGCAGAAAGAACAGAATCAAATCTCCATTTTTTTATTCTTCTTTTCCTCAGCTCTCGAAAAACATATGCAAAGGCACACGACAAATTCCGGCTAAAATATACCTACCTCGTCTTTCAGCATGTGAAGAAGGGTGGTCTTCCCAGCATTGTCGAGACCCAAAAACAGAATCTTTGCTTCCTTTTGCCATAGACCTAAAGAAGCCAGTATTCCATAGAACCAATCGAAAAGGAACATCTTTGTCTGCCTGGGCTTATGTTGTCAGATCCAAACCAAAAACGAGCACGGGATTGCAGAAAATGTTTGAATCTGAGGGGGAAGGTTCCAGATCGATGGCTGAAGAATGAGACGGATTCTAGATCATGTATATGTATGTGTCTGTTGCTTTTGGCACATAGCGGCCAGCTAATGCCAATTCATAGTTGCAAACCCATGTGATGCGAGAAAGGAGCTGTGTTTTTCCAAAGAGAACAGGATCGATGTGCTAAACCAAGCTTGCGAGCTGTGACCGGCCTTAGCATAAATGAGTCGAGCCTAGGCGAAAATCTGAATACTCAAATTCTAATTTGTTAATATTAAACGAGTTCGAGCTCGCGCTCAATCTCGAGCTCAAGTCGAACTTGATGAATTCGAGTTCAATTGGAATACGAGCTTAATCAAATTTATTTAAATTTAAACGAATTTTAAATTTTTTATATTAAATTTTTGATTGAACTTAAGTATTTGAACTCAAACTCGAACTTTAATTATATTTGAGTTTAAACGATGTTAAATGAACTTATACCAATCTAAAAGGGTCTAAAAGAATTTAATGAATTTTTTATATTTACATTATATATAATATACGAGCCTAAATAGACCTAAAAGAGTTTAGTGAGTGTTTTATATTTACATTATATATAATATACAAGTTTAAATAGATCTAAAAGAGTTTAATGAATTTTTTATATTTACATTATATGTAATATAAAAAATAAAAATATATTTTATATTAAGTTCGTTTAGGCTCGCTAACAATTCAAGTCGAGCAATAAAAAGTTCAAACTCAGCTCGTTTAATAAACGAGTTAAATGAGTCGAGCTCATTTTGTCTTGACTCGTTAAAATTCAAACTCAAATCGAACTTTTTACGAATCGATCTTAAGCTACTCATGAGTAATTTAACTCGTTTGCACCTTTAGGCTAACCTTGTGATTTTGATACCTCTAAGGGTGTATTTGAAGCCTTTATTTCAACAATCAATGAACAAAAATACAAACTTGTTTGGAATATTTATGGAGAATTCTTGAATACTCATGACAGAATCATGAGTATCATGAAATAGATAAATCTAAAGAGTGAAAGTATTCTCAAGAATATCCGATTCATCAATCGTAGGAAAAGTACTCCTTTATTTTATTCACTTTGGTGTCATTGATTAAATGCTTTTTTTTTAGTAAATTTCGTTTCAATCCTCATTTTACATTACGACTTTACAAATGAGATCAAACCTTTCCTTTACATTAACTACCATCACCCTCTTAACAAAATCTAAAATAGAAAAAATGAAAAACAAACCCGTTTTTTTTCCCTACAATGCTAATCTTTTGAGCAACATCTAATTTTTACGTCTTCAATTATCGCAACACATAATTTTCAAGTCTTATATTTTAAATTATATAAATGTTAACTATAATTTTGTTAAGATTTTATAATTCATATATTATTTTTCTTTATTGAATGCAATATTTGTTGTATGTTTTTCTTTTCTTTTTTCTATTTACTCTCATTATTTATAATTCAAATGCTAATAACACAAAGTATTATAAATATAATATAATATATTTTATCTTTGATATTAAAATATTATAAATAAATTAAATTAAATTATTTAATTACATATTTTATCTTCAACTCTTATTATTTTATAACCCATAATATTATTTCTATTTTTTATTTTTTGATAACATATTTTTTATTTTTTAGTATTTATTACTTTTTAGATCTAATATCATTATATAATATGATATATTTATTATTATTATTATTATTATTATTATAAAAATAATTTAAATAATTTAAAATTTAATATGAAGCATAGTAGTTAGATAATTTGATTATATATTTTGTATTAAAAAAATATTTAAAAATTCAAAATAAATTTATTTATTTAAATTTTATTAATATTTTCTTGATATAAATTTTTAAATATTATATTTTAAATTAAATATACGACAATTGAAATTTTTTCAAAATTTTATATCTTTCATTGATTGTGTCAAATGTTAAAAAAATTTTATTTACCAATATAAATATATGAATGTAAAGTAAATACAATATATTATACCCCAACAATTTTATAATATAATTTTTTTATTATATATACATTATTTCTATATTAATAACAAAAAATAGGTACTTGTGCTGATCCATAGAGTAAATACTAATTGATTTGTAAAGAATATGAATTATATATTAAATTAAAATAAACTCTAGCTAACAAATATTGTGATTCTAATAAAAATAACTTAACTAATTACTTGTTAAATCTTCATGTAATACTTAATAAATTGAAAGTTGCAATTTTCACCATCAATTAAGTAGAATAATTTTTGTAAAAAAATGAAAAAAAAATAAACTCAAGTTAAAAGTAAGAAACAAAGGGAAATATTAGAAATTCAACCAAAACCAAAATAAAAGGCCAAGTTATTCTTTGTTATATTTTGAATTCGAATTTAAAATTTTATCAAGTTGGAGTTGGTGTGATATGGTGGCAAAAATGTTAATTTATCATAGCAGTGTGATATTGGCTCCATTTCATACAATAAATAAGTTAACTTATAACTTATTTATCTGATCAATAAATTATAAGTTAGTCTCTAGAGGTGTTGTTGGGAATTCGGATTATCACATGCAGCGGAATTTTAAATTTTGATCCGAATTCTACCTAGGATCCATGCAAAAGCATGAGTCAATGATTAGGGTTTTACCTATTGGGCACTCGTGTTTCTACTGATCAAAACTTGAGAGCGGATGAATCAAACGCCGGCCGGAAGGTACAGCGTCTCTACGGTATCCACACGGAGTGAACAACGACCTCTCACCCTCCATGCGTCTGCTAGGATGCGTTTTTCTCTCTAAGAATTAGGATTGGATGTTTTTGAGTGATTTAGGGTTTATATGGAAGCTTAAAACGTGATTATTAAGTGCTGCCCTCAAGTCCCTTTTTATAGAACTTAGGCAAGCCATAATCCTAGTCCTACTAGGATAATGCTTCCAAAATCCTAATCACACTTAACAACTCATCTTATCCTTATCCTAGAGATAATGGGAAGAGATAAGACTTATCTATTAATTATCTAATATTAGATAATGATATTATCTCATAATATAAATATCTTAATATTAGATAATTGCATATAGTTATCAAATATCAAAATAATATTATCTCATAATATATTTATCTAATATCTGATAAGATAATTACTTGATATTACTTTAATATCAAATAATATCACATAATATATATATATATATATATATATATATATATATATATATAAAACGTGAATTTATTATTCTTAATAATATATATGCACGAAAATAAGTCCAATTAATTGGATATTAATATAATTAAAGTCCAATTAATTATTGTCTTATTCCTACTCCTTTTGTGTGACCCTGTAGGTTCTTACTATGTTGACAATGACTTATTATTGAGCCATAGACAGCGAGCGGTATCTAGCAATACATCACTGCCACTCAAGTAGTAAGAATGTCTGTGATTCGACATCCACCTAATACATGATCAACGTTTTACATCATGACCCTTTTGTAATAATATCCAAATTAAACTGGAGGCATGGAATGTGTCATCCTCGTCAATGTTCAATTTATATTTCTTGATACTGAGTAAACTTAAAATAAATAATTAATATCACATATTAATTCAACTGAGCATGGCCATGCATTTCTAAGTCTCACTCAATCAAGGGGCCCAAGGATATTTCTCTTTTATACAAGAGTAACAAAATCTCATTTACATCACTCACTTCCCTCTGCATGATTTATGACACACCCAATCAATGCCCTACTTGTCACCTGATTAAAGGTGACATAGGACAATATTAAAGTGAGTAATTTCTCATGTAGGGAACCGTAGTGACTTCAGGTCAAAGGTTTATGTGTAGTTGTGATCATATGAGAATAACTTATGACACGTTTATCCATGCAATATTCTCATAGTGGGTCAGTCCAGTACATTGTACTCATGTATTGACTTGATATCACATATCCATGATTCGTAATCATCAGTCACTATACATGCTAGTCTCGATGTATTATTACTATCCTTTTCATAATAATACTTGACTAGGGGCATTTTAGGAATAGCAAAGCTATTCCAAGGATAATTATTATATTAAGTTATAAATTGCGCATAATAATAATAAAAACAAAATATAATAATTAAATTGCCTAAAACATAATACATTGTATATAACTTCAATCATCAATATGATTGGCTCTAGGACATACACCAACAGGTGTTTCTTGCCTAACTTATAAGTTACTTAGAGTAGCTTATAAGCTATTAGTTTTTCAAATCTATTCGTATTCTTATTATTAATTTACAATTCATATCCTTTATAATATAAATCTAAATAATTTTTATAAAATATAATTAATTTAATTTTAACATAATCATATCCTAATTTTAAATTATAAATATATAAAAATATATATGTAAATAAATAATATCATAAAGTATAATTAATTATATTTTAAGTAATTATGATTTTATAATAAATAATAAAATAAAATTTATATAAGCAAATAAATACATAATTTTATAAAATATAATTAATTAAATATTAAATATTATATTTTTATTTTAAATATTTAATTACATTAATATAATTTAAATTTTAGATAAATATAAATTATTTTATTTATATATCTATTTTATTAATATATCTTTTTACGTCATTTTATAATTTTAACTAGTTTAATAACTAATTTTACAAAATACTTTAGTTAACTTATCAACTGTTAACCATTAGTTATCAGTTATAAGTTATTAGTCATCAGTCATCAGTCATCAGTTAACTTATCAGTTACTAACAAGCTTATCAACCATTAATTAACTTATTAGTTACTTACACGAATTAGAGCCATTGAGTCTTTTTTATACTAAAACAATGATATGATTAAAAGAGGTATGTATAGGAAAAACACTAATGGTATGGTTCTTTTAATACAAGTAGTTGGTAAACTAACTTTTTTATTAGAATTTATTTTTTTTATTAGAATTATTGGGTAAAATTAGTTATTAAAGTAGTTTAAAATGTAAAATGATATATAAAAATATGTTAATATATATAAATATATGAATTAAATTAATTTATAATTATTTTGAATCAAATTATATTAATACAATTAAGATATTTAAGTTGAAAGTATTTAGTTTAAGTAGCATTCGATATTACCTAAAGACTTTTCCTTCATCTATATCTTAGGTTCGATCATATATATACACCTAGTGATTTAAATATATATATATATATATATATATATATATATATGATTGCTAAAAAAATTAAGATATTCAAAATAAGAATGTAATACCAAAATTTTAATTAATTATATTTTATAACACTACGTATTTATTTAGTTAATTGAACTAATGAATATAGATCAAATATTCATTCATATAATTAAGATAAAAAAAGAGATACATTTGAAAAGTTATAAATTATAAGTTATCTTATAAAATTTATTAAATTAAAGTTTATTTTTTTAAATAAGGAAGTATAATACACACCCTTAACATGGTATTAACATGAAGTTAAGATATTATTATGTAAATGAGGATTGCAAAAGAGGTAAAATTGAGTTATGTATTTTGAATTAAGTTTAAATTTAATTTATTGTTAATATAAAATATTTTACATTACCAATAAATGAAAATAAGATACATTATTAAAAAAATAATAATTAAAATTTTTTAACAATTGTAAAGGAATTTTAATATTTTTTATTGATATAATAATACATAAATAAATAATAATATAAAATTAATTTATAATAATAAAAAATGAAATTTAAACCATTTTAAAATATCTATTCCATTTCTACTTTCAATTTCAAATTAATAAAAAAGAAGAATGTGGGCAAAATATTAATTTGCTGAGACCCTCCATTTGATCGGCCACAAGGAGTTTGTTAGCCACGTGTAAGCTATTTGATCCACCTGCAATAGGAATACCTAAGAGTATCATAAAAATTTAGCACCAAAGAAATGTCCAATTATTATTATTATTATTATTATTATTATTATTATTATTATTATTATTATTATTATATAAAAGAAAAGCATGATATATGGATATACTATTCTGGGCCACCTATTCTCATTGATTGTCACCTACTGCTTTTTAATTTTAAGTGTAATCTTTGACATCAAACGATAATTCGATGCCAACGTAACTCGATAGATACAGGATACTTTCCGCGAGTTTGAATAGTAAATCAGTGAATATGTATAACATGAATAATAAATTAATTAAATTAGAATTGGCTCATGGCTTCATATATTAATTTATTTAAAAATTAAAACTAAAATTTTAAAAATATTATTTAAGAAATGATTAATAATTAATTTATCCATAATTATATATAAAGAAAAGATAAATTTTATTGTATAATAAAATAACAAGAAAAATCTTAATAAAACATCTAATTAATGCTTAAAATATTTTTAATAATAAATAATAAGTAATTAAATTTAATAAATAAATTTATAACATAAATTTTATTATTTAAAATTGTTAAAGAAAAGAGACCAGTGACATTTAATAAATGAATTGATTTAATATGACATGATTATTATTTGAATTGAATTTGGATTGTTATTAATATTTGATGTGATATAAACTTAATATGTGAATACAAATTGCTACCGATACTATTATCTACAGATAATATAATTTTATATTATCATTTCTTTATACAATTGTATGTCAAATAGTTAGTATTAATATATTTTATTCTTTTATTATCTTATGTTATATTTCATGTTAATTTATACTATTTTATAGTATGATATTGCCCAAACAAGCCCTTATTTGTTGGAAAAAATTATAAAATGCCTCATTAATTTTAAAATGGTTGAATTTTACTCATTTTAATTTAAAAGTTTAATTATAAAATTTATAAATTATAATAATTTATTTAATTAATCATTTCTTTGAGTTACATAATTTTTACAAATTTTTAAATAAAAATTACAATATACTAATATATATTAGTGAGTAAATCTCTTTTTATATTCATGGAAAATTCACTTTTCTCACTTTTTTTCTTGTAAAATATTTTATGTCAATTTTATTCAAAATAAATTGTCCAAATTTACCATTTTACTAGTATTTATATGAAGATCAAGTTTTTCAATTTTGCCCGGATAAGATTGAATAAACTAACATGTTATAAGAACAAAATTGATATAAAATATTTCATAGAAATAAAAATAAAAAAAGTAAATTTCACATAAAAAAAGATTTACTTTATATTAGTCTATAGTTTATTAAGTTCACACATGCTAATATTATGATAACAAATGTATTGACGGTCATTTCATTAGTATGCTAGAATAATTCTCTTACAAATTATTTTTGAAGTAATTGTTTAGCTTGCTTAGGAAAAAAAGGTAGAATTTAATTTATGGAAAATTAATTTATATACAAATTTGTTCATGGATTTATCTTTCAAATAAATTGCATTTTATGGTTTCAAGGGCAAACCATGCTTAACTTTTTAAGGTTTAATGTAAATATAAAATACACAACCCTCATTCACTTTAGCCTAAATTACACGAACCTTCCCTTTAATTTAAATATATATATATGAACCTCTCTTGTATTTAATAAATGTGCTACTATTAACTCCAAAATTAAAATTTCATTAGACAAATTGTTAATTATATCATTTGATGATTGTCAAGAATTAAAATATTATTTATAATGCCTAAACTACCCTTCTTTGCTTTATAAAAGAGCCCATTCCCCTTTCATTTTAATATTTCATTATGATTATTCTCCTTTCTTAAAAAATATATGTGACTTCTAGAAGTGTAAAAAATAGAGCTAGAAATAGGTTAAGAATCTTACAAAAGAAAAAAATAAATGCAAATATTAGTAAAAGGCTAATTTGAAAATTTCTAACAAATTATATTATTGTTATGAAAATAGATGTGGGTTTATTGGTTGGCATGCTTTTATAGCAATTGAAAATGTTGTGGAACCAAAAGTGTATCCCCAAGAAGAGTTGCATTTTTAGGAAATGAAGACTGAAATTAAGAAGCTTATAACTAAGTTAAAGATCTTGAAAGTTCATATGAACCCTTTAAAGGCCACCATAAGTGAGATTTTCTATTTTTTTTCACTATAATTATTTTTATATTTATAATAGCTAAAATCTTTCAAGCTTAAATTATGATGGAATTTTAGTTGAAGGTAATATCTAAGTTTATGTTTATAATGAAACTATTTAATTAATTATATGTGTTATGACATTTTTTTATTATTTTTCTTATCTTTTATTTAACTTTCCCAAGTGAGAAAATAATTGAGCAAAAGTAAAAAAAAAAAGTTATGAAATAATTAATCCATAATAAATTAAAATCAAGAATAAAAAAATGACAATAATATATAAATAATATATGGTTATATATTATTAAATAATTAGTCTAGATATCAGTTTGGATAAACAACATATGCACATGCTTTCCAAATCGAAAGCCTAAACAACTAACATATGCTTATATATATATATATGGCCAAAAAATATCTAGACCACTGTTAATATAGTAAACCAAAAAAGCAAAAAATTCCATCAAATAAAGACTAAATCATATGGAGGCACATAGACTAGTCATATCATTCTTTCTTTATAGCCTATGCATGCATAAAGGGCCTCTTCTCCCTCACATGAGTAGCCATTATATCACTTATTTGTATAGATCTCCTCACTCTATTTGCCTTCATAGAATTTTTACCTAAAATTTTTTACTTGTATTGCTATAACTTCCTTGAGATAGTAGAGTTTTGGTGGCCTACTTGAACCTCCTTGAGTTGAATGGTTTCCATTCTTTCCATTCATAGTAGTTACAGTTGTCTTTATAGTAGCTTCATCTTCTTTCTTAGTAAATTTGACTCTTTGTTTTTGTAAGAATGCATTGGTAATAAGTAAGAATCAAACCAAATCTAGTTCAACATTAAAAACATCAAATCTACTAGAATAGTAAAATAGAGGTAAGAATCATACTAGATTTACTCCAATAATAAAAAAATAAGTTAAAATCTTCACCTTTTTAGCCCATTTTTCATTGTATTGTTTTAAATCTTTTTGTTATGTAACTAGACCAAAATTTTTGTTCTAAGATATAGTATTTTTAATATGATGTGATTGAGTTGTAGCTGCTTTGGTAGAAAGCCTTTTTTTAGGGGGCTTAAACTTGACTAGTGCCCTTTGACATCCTCTACTATTATGGCTAAACTGCTTGCAATTACCAGACTTGATAGTGGTATTTCTCTTAGCAACCTTTGAATAGGCCTGGTCTCTTTATTTCATTTTTTTATTTATCTTTGGCTTGCTAACTAGTTTAGTTAATGGTGAAAGGAAAACATCTATTTTAGGTAAAGAATCGATATCAAATAATGGATTGATCATATTAATGTAGGTTTTTAGATACATTTATATGCTATAGTATTCATGGCAGTAATTTGCAATATTTCCCTTAACCTTCATGATAGCAATGGCTTCACATTTGTATAATAATCTTGTGATTACCCATTTCATGCAAGTGCATGTCTTCTCAATTAAGTTCATAACAAACCTTGTAAAACTAACTTGAACCTCATATTGACCCCAACCAGCTACATACACTATATAATGTTTATCTTTCTCTAGTATTAAACCTAGCTCCTTTATAATTTATGGTCCAAACTTATGCTATTAAGTCATGCCATGCTGGTATTTTTTGCAAAAATTAGTTATGATCTTAGCTCTTAAACCATTAACCAATGTAGCAATAGGCTTATCTTTTAACTTACCTATCCACTCATTAAAAAATTCACAAGCATCATTTGTGACATATGAACTTTTTGCTGTTTTGTCAAATACATGCTTTGATCACTTACTCATTGCTATTTTCATGAGGTAATTATATGCATCAGCATCTAACTTCTACATCTTCTCCATTGCTTTCTTAAATAAGAATTCATTTAAAGCTTTCACAGTTATCTACAAAAGATCCCTTAACAAAATAAGTGGATGTCCAGCATTAAAGTTACTTAGCAAGTGATTTATACAAACACTTTACATAACTTTTGGACATATATTTGACATAGCATGTGGCAAACTTTTAAAATAGTCCAGAACACAAAAAAGCTTAGAGAACTTCTGCATTTTAACAAATAAACTAGCAAACTAAATATAGGCCTAAAAATTAAAGTAAATTGTTAAACTTGATCAAACTAGAAATAAAGTTATATACATTTTGCCTAATAATATGAAATAGGAATGAATAAATATACATTTTATATTATGGTTATCATAACATACTGTGAGTTAGAAAAATTGCAAACATAGAAAATACAAACTCATATTAATGATAAACATGGAAAAATCTTATAACTTAGGTTTCAAAAATTACATAAACATGAAAATTTTAGAATTAAAAGACTTGTACCTTTTATTTTTCACTTATGAAAGTGAATCAGTGCTCCTTAGTTGCCAATTCTATAGCAAATTTTAGATGATTTAAAAAGAAGGTCTAACTTTCTTTATTGTCCTTTTCAACAATAACAAATGTCACTAGAAATAATTTGTTATTTGCATATAAGGAAATGGCAACTAGTAGTACTCCACCATTTGGCACTTTTAAATGACAACCATTAAAGCTGAAAAATAGTCTACAACTTTTTAGAAATCCCTTCTTACAAGCTTTTAGACATACAAACATTCAAAATAACTATAGAGAAAAATGAAATGTAACTCTCTTCATAACTAATTTCATTATGCTTCTAGAAGTTTTATCTACCAATAATTAGCAATAAGCAAGTATTTTCTTATAACTTGTTGCATAATTCCCTTCAATTGCTTCTCTTGTCTTTCTTCTAGCCTTATATAGTTGCATTGGATAAGCCTCAACTCCATAGTTATGATTCAAATGATTATACATCATCTTATAACTCATTCTAGGGTTAGCTCTAAAAAACTTTTCTAACTTTTTAGCCATCTATGTTAAGATAACATTTCACTTCTTACATTTTTTTAATATATGTGTGAGTTCAAGTATACTTTTTTATCATGTAAGTTATCCCATCTGGCATTGGAAATGTTTAAACTCTCTAAGTGCACCTTTCTACATCACAAATAGAGGTATATTTACTCTTCTTATTCTTGACCTTAATAATTTCAAAGTTCTCTTGTATAATAAAATCCCTCAATATAGCCATATACTCATTGATATTAGTAAATATCAAATATTCTTCTAACTGAACTTCTCCATTCTTACCAATTTTAAACCATTTTTATATTTTTGTTGATATTAATAATCATAAGTTTATCTAGGTCCACATCACTATTATATGCAAAATTTTCCCACTTGTCTAACTCAACTTTTGGATTCGAATCACCATCCTCACTTTGCCTCAAGCCATTTTCTTTAGAACTATTTACTTCACTTTCTACCTTAAAGTTGTCTTTACTAATCTTTCCATTATTTTGAACTTTTGCATAATAATCTATATCTTCATCATCATTATCAATGTATAAACATTCATGCCTTACCTTATCCTCATTATTGTACTCTATATCACTCATTTGCCCTTCATCATCACTTTTTTCTTATTCATATCTTCACTTAAATATACATTTTTCTCAACAAGTAAGTTAAAGGCAGGGGAAGTAGTAAACTTGGAATGCTTTTTTTTATTAATAGAATTAGGTCTGGCTACTAAAACATCAGTAACTTACGAGTAAATTTCAATTGCACTAACATATTTGTTGAATATATACATCAAATCAATGTTAGTGTATACCTCTAATAACTTTTTATAGTTAGGAAAGGTGCATTTCACAATGAAAATCACACTCTCACTAGTAGGAATGTTGAACAACACCTATTAGTGTATATTATCCATAATATCATATAACTATACTTATCTAGGTCATTGTAGTTAATGAAAAATTATTTATAATTGTATCTAATGTAAAAAGAGTGGAAAACTTCCATTTCGAAATCGATAATAACACATTAAAAATATAATAAGTTTTACAACTAAATAAATCATTCAAAGTAAATGAAATTTATTTACTCTCATTTTATTTAATTGTACTTTTATTAAATGCCACATGAATCCCAACAAAAAAATAATTTACTTTCATTCATATATGATATTTTATGATACTTTTAATTACAACAACAACCTAGTATATATCTTAACTTTTCCTTCTAATTCTACTATAATATTGTTTTCTCAATTATAAACCTTTAATAGTAAGCAATATATGGGATTGCAAAGTGGGATATTCAAAGCTTGTTACCCCTCCACTATTGGTGTTTGAAAGTATTTTTCATTTGATATTAAATTAATTTTAGCTAACCTTTAGCACTAATTTAATATTTCCTCTTAGTTCCTTAATTATTTCTATAAAATTGATGTTTTGCCCTATTCACAAACCCACATTTTAAGTCTCAATTATTTCTATTAAATTGATATGCCTACCCAAGGAAAAGAAAAAGTTAGTCAAACAAGGATTTTACTTTACCATTAATGCCTTTCTTATAACATAAAATAAGTGCAATTAATTAACTCTAACATGATTTCTTAGAAATAGAAGCATACAAGGCTTAAAAATCAATAAATAACATTAGTAACATTGGTATGAAACTTGTTCAAAGGAATTCAATCCAAAGGTCTATATATATTTTCTAAAAAATAGACCTACAAAATCATCCTTTATTCTAGTCTACCATTATTATCCTAGGACTATTATCATTATCTTATATTGGTCCCTAATATAAGCATGCACTTTTCATGGTTTTAATTCTTTAGCTTAATAGTAAGTATAAATGGCCCCTGATTTTCATTAGCATATGGGTAGAAAATAAAGAAAAGCAAGAGTGCTAACTTAAGCAAAAAAGATAGTGATGGTAGAGTAACTAGATGCAACAAAAAGGTCTCTAAGGGATGAGCTTCATGTAAAAATAATAACATGCCAAATCAAATCAAATATTAGGGAGATCACAAAGAAAATACAAGCATAAATAAATTTATAAATATAAAGGAGATAGTAATAGAGAAAATGAAACAATGCCTCCACATATTAAAGGATAAATTTACAAATAGATTTAAGCATACATAAATATATCGAGATTGCAAAGATAGATATCACATAACACAAAATGGAGAGAGCACATGATTACAATTCAAAATGAAATGAAAAATTATGATTAATGAAGGAGGAACTTACCAATGAAATAGAGATCGCAACTTCTCTTTGGACAAATGAATATTAATTTGATATTTCAACACATTTAAGATGAGTTTCTATTAGAAAGAAAGAGAGAAAAAGAGAGAGATTGCACACAGTAAACCCTAATTGAATGAAGAATGTGTTCTTTAGTTTTTAGCTTAAGTAAATAGGTAATTTTGTAATTCAATAATTATATTTACAATGTTATAAAAATTAAAAAATCTAAAGGAATATTCCTAACAATCGAATGTTAAATGGAATAATGTATATATTTTCAAACTAAAAGGAAGTCCATATAATTTTAGCTAAAGTGAGGGAGGTCAATGTATTTTGCTCTTAACATAGTTACTATTGGAATTTAACTCAAATTTTAATAATTATCAATTAGTGATCATTTTCTAATTTAAATTATTTTCCTATTGAAATTTAGATTGCAATTAATTTATAGTTATTTCTTATTTTAAATTATTCTCCTATTCAAATTAAAATTCTTTTATCAAGTATTTTGACCTATAACTATATCGTATTAAGTAACCAATGTGTGAAGTATGAAAGAATTTGTGTTTGTAATTTCGTATGGGGAGTACTTGAAAACCCACAATTACTCTTAACTCCTTTTAATGAAATTATTTGTATTGAATGAAGAGTGTATACACCATTTCTAAGAATATGTACCATCAATTAGAAGAACATTATGAGGTATTTTGGATATGGGTTTGAAAGTGATTAAATACTTTGTAATTTCTTTCTTTGATTCCTTTTAATGAATTTTATTTATCATCTTCGTCCATAGAATAAGTTAAAACCCAATCTTGCTAATTTTACTACTTCTTTGATATTGAATTATGACAACATCCTTCTACATCGTTATATCCATCCATTGCTAACTTCGTAATAAGTGGTATCAAGGTTAGGTTAGATTTAAAAAGCATTTAATTAAGATTAAAATTGTATACACCATTTGTAAGAATATGTATTACTAGTTAAAGAAAAATTGTGAGATATTTTAGGTGTATTTGGAATTGTTATCAATTTATTCTATTTCTTATTTTGAATTATTCTCCTATATAAATTAGGATTCCTTTGTTTGTTAAGATCAAGTGCTTACCACTAAGCCAAAAATTATAACTGTTAGCTAGGGTGCAACTTTATTTACTTATATTAACAATGCATCGCCCTACTTTTATACATGTTATGGGTAAGCATGAAAGGTTTCGTAAGACACTTTAAGCATCTTAATAGGTTAGGTTATCAAACAGTAGGAAGTACACTTATAAAACTTTGCTTACTTTATTGTAAACCTTGATTTCGTTATGCTCAGTAAGAACTTAAAATAACAAAAATTGATTTATGTTCCACTTCTAAATCCTCAAGCAATAAGGCAAGTCTGTTGATAAAGAAAAACTTCTTTTGCTAACTCATTTAGTTGTGCTAGTTTTAAGGAAGAAATTATCTTTCTTTTTAGGGTTTGTTTTAAAGGTGGTCATTAGTATTCTATTTGACTAATAATCTCCCTTCTTTAATGACACTTAGAGGATTTAAAACTATAACCTTCCATTTAAATGGCTCCTTATAATCTTTCATTTTCTTTACAAAGGGTCAGAAGTATTTGATATGCTTAAAATACCTATATTAAGAGAAATTTTTTTCTTTTTCAAGCTCTTCCTTACCTTTTTTATCATTTTTTTAGAGCTAATATTCACCTTCTTTGTCATTATCTTTATATTTATACATAATAAAGAAGATTCATGAAATACCATATGAATGAACTATTATACTACCAAGGTTTTCTTATTGTAAACTTAAAAGGCCTTGTTAATAAAAGAATATCTAACAAAAACACCTTTATCAATTTTGGCATCAAATTTACTAAGATTGTCTTTATGATTATTATATATGAAACACTTACAATTAAAGACGTAAAAATGGCAAATATTAGGCTCTTTTTATTTATAGAGCTTATAAAAGGTTTTCTTCAAAATTGGTCTAATTAAAACTTTATTCATGATATAACAAGTAGTACTAATTGATTCTGCCCAAAAAAATTTAAGAAGATTGCAATCATTAAGCATTGTTCTTATCATCTTTTTAAGAAGTTTATTCTTTGTTTCAATAATTCCATTTTGTTGAAGAGTTTTTGGAGATGAAAATTTATGCTTGATCCCATATTTATGATAAAAACTAGTAAAATCATTATTTTCAAACTTGCTATGATGGTCACTTCTTGAACTCATAATAATTGTTCCTATTTCATTTTGAATAGTCTTAGCAAGCTTAACAAAAGCCTAGAAAGCATCACTCTTATAAGAAATGAACCAAATCTAAGTGAATAAAAAATAGTCATTAATAACCGCAAGCACAAAGTAGTTTCCACCATGACTTTTGGTTCTTAATGGACTAATCAAGTCCATATGGAGGAGTTAAATGATCTAGATGTAAAGGCAACATTTTTTGGTTTACAAGATGATTTTAATTATTTTCCCTTTTGGCATGCATCACATAATTTTTCCTTTTCATACTTAGTTTTGGGAAGATCAATAACTAGATCATTTTTAAAGAACTTTCCTCTTAAGTCCATACTAGTATAAGCCAATCATTTATACTATAGCCATGATTCATAGTTGACACTCATTAAGCATTTAGAATCTAATTGAAGGACACAATCAATGTCTATTATGTAAATATTTTCATATCTTTTACTAACTAACTTAATTTGATTATTTACATTATTTTTCATAATGCATCTATCTTTATCAAATGTAACCTCATTACCGTTATCACAAAATTGGCTAATACTTAAAAGATTGTGTTTTAACCTTTTAACAAGTAGTATATTTTCAACGCATGAATTAAAGTACTTGTTAACCTTACTTATGCCAATTATGTTTCTTTGAGAGTTATCCTAAACATTACATTATCACCTTCTTTTAAAGTGAGAGAAACAAATTTTAATTTATCATAGGTCATGTGGTGTGAGCATCTATTGTCTAAGTACCATATCTCATTTTAAGACCTCATGTAAACCTATAAAAAAATAGAATACTACTTTGTTTAACGTACTTAAATAGTTTTAGGTTGCAAAGTTAGTCTTAATAATTTTCTATTTTTTTGACCCATTTTACTTTCATAGCATCACAAACATTCTTTCTAATTTTACATTCATAAATAGCATAATTTCTTTTTGCACAGCAGTGGCAAATGATATTTGACTTAAATTTTATGGTTCCTTTAGCAAAGAAGTTTCTTGGTGGACAAAGATCAAATTTCTCACTTGGAAAATAACCAAGGCTTTCTTTGCTAGTAGAAAAACTTTGATTTCGTAACAGAGTATCTAATGTATCTTTATTTTTGTAACTTCTTAAAGGTTTTGTTTAAATCATCGATCTTTTCCTTGAGAACTTCATAAAAGGTGTATACTTTAGGAACTTCTTGAGATTTTAAATTTCATTCAAAAGCTCATCATTCTCATAGTTTAAAGATTCAATCTTATTTTCCAAAATAGATATAATCTTCTTTGAAAGAAGGATCTTTTTGTCAACAATTAATAATTCCTTACATAAATCTATCAATACACCACTAGATTCTTCTTCATTATTACTATAATCAGTAAGATGTACCTTATTATCATCTCCTATAGCTATTTAGTAGAATAGTGTTTCTTTATCTTTCCACAACTTAATTCATCATCATCTTTTTCTCAAGTTGTTAAGTGAACTTTTTTTTTACAAACTTTTATTTTTCCCTTTCTTTATTTCAAGTAGATAGGATAATTATCCTTGATGTTTCTGGGCTCCTTACATTTATAGCATATAGAAGAATTAGAACCTCCATGCTCTAATTTAGAAGATTTCTTGACATTTTGTACTTGACATTTCTTTCTTCCAAACTTAGCATTTTTTAGCAACATCTTATATTTTAGTAAGATTATCTTCTAAAGAACTATCATCATCTTCTTCTTAGCTCTCATTTTCATCATCATTACCATTTTTATTAGAAAGAGTAGACTAAAAAGCCAAAGTCTTTCTTTTTTTATCATCTTCAATAGATTTCATGAACCTTTTAAGCTCCATCTCATGTTCTTCAAAGTTCCCAAATAATTCTCGAAGAGAAGGCATTTTGATTTTGATTACTTTCTTAATAGTCGTAATCTTAAGCTATCACTTTATGGTTATTAAGCATAATATCTTATGAACTTGCTTAGTGTTATCAAAAGTTCTTCTAAGAATAGTTAGTTAATTTATAAGAGATAAATCTTTAAACCATATCTTCCATTAATTCACCTTGTTGCATTCTAAATAATACATATTGTGACATAAGTGTATGAACCTTAGATGATATCACCTATAAGGTTCCAAAATGTACAACTTCTAAAGAATCTTATACTTCTTTAATGGTTCTACAGTTGGAAACCCTCTCATATTTGTTATGACAAAGTACATTAGTTATAATCTACTTAGCTTTGCAAGTAAGTGTAAATTTCTTCTTTTTAGTTTCATTTAAATTCAATTTAGAAGTTTCCACTTGCATATTATTTGTTTACTATTTTTCAAAACATTTTTTATTTATTTTATTTTTAAAAATAGAAAAAAAATTTAGCAATTTGCTTTTAAAATCTATTTTTAAAAATTATAACATTAAATATGTAGCTTAGAAATAAAAAAATAGAAATAAGTTTTAATTATTTTTTTGAACTTATTCTTGATGTTAGTTTTGTGATTAAATGAAATATTTTTGTATTTGTAACACCAATTATCTTCAATTTTTTATTTTCTTTCAATTCAAAAATAATTTGTAAGAATAAGAAAATAGTTTTTCAAAATAGCTTTTGAGAACAATTTTTGAAAACATAAAAATAAAAACACATGCAAACACACCTTTTCATCCTTTATTTCCAAATGGTGTAATTTTGGCCATTAAAACCGGGACACTTATTCAAAGGTAAACATTTAGATAAGGAATTGAATCCATTTGTATCCATTAGACCTTTTTGAGGGTGTTAGGCCTAAAAATGAGAAAGCTAGCTCGAATACCAATTGTGAAAGGATGAATACACTAAAAGGAGGATGAATTAGGGTTTTTTAAAAATTTTCTCAATAAAAATAAAGCATTTTGAATAAAAATAGCTGAATCAACACTCGTAATTTGGATGAAAAGAATTTAACTCACAAATCTTATATCACTTAACATTCATAACTCATGCATTAATACTTAAATAAAAATACTCAAATATGTAATAAAGGCAATATAAATATAGAAAATTGAAAGATAGAGTTAAGAGAATTGCAAATAGTGCATAATGGTTCCACTAAAAAGAATAACCATTTCCCATCTATGTCCATTCTCTGAAGTTGAATATCTTTTGATTCCACCATTAGTGAACTAATTTCCTTTAAGATAAATAACCCTTCAAAAGCCTTCCAATAATTTTGGGTTGATACAACCCTCCTTTATGTTATCCCTATACAAGAATCACTTCTTAAAGCTATCACGCACTCTAGAATCCATTGGAATGCCTCACCAAATACAAAAACTTAGAAATATAAGATAAAAAGAATAAGTGTTTAGTGAACTTTTTGCACAAATACAATCTTGAAAGACTAAAATAGTTTAATCTCAAAAGAATGGCTTAAATGCTTAAAGAAAGCAAGATGAAAACTCTTATGAAACTAGGAGTTTATACCTTCTTTTCCTCAAAAAATAAGGTTAAAATGTTTATATGTGTTGGGATTGGATATGAGTCACTCTACACTTACAACTAGTAAATTTTAAAAAAGCTCCTGTAGATACTCAAGTATGCTAGCCTAGGAATAAAAAATTTTGAATAATACTCAAGTGTCCAACTGCTAGTGAAGCTTTAAAACACCATACTTGCTTATATAGTCAAGCATGGTCCAAAAAGTTTGCCTCTAGATCTTCATACTCGCTTAATAGTCTAAAAGGTTCACCTCTGGGTCAATATACTTGAGCATGATCCAAGAAATTTGTCTTTGAAACCATATACTCACTTATATATGTGAGTATAAGCAAGGGAAATAGTATTTTTCAAATAAAATTTGATTTTTCAAGAATTTTCCAAAAGAACTTCCTTTTATCCAAATTCATTTTGATTTAGGGTTTAGGAGTTCATATTTTTGGGTTGCATGCAGCCAATTTTGTTCATGAAGCATCCAATGCAATAGCACTAGAGACACGTATTCAGGTAAATATTCCTACCATAACTTCCTGTCATTTGGTCCTTCCATTGCAAATATTCTTAATCTTACAAAGCCAGCAGATTTTTTCTTTCTATCAGATTAATCCTATAATTTTTATGGTACAATGCAGGACATAAAATTTGCAGTTCATGCGCATCCAACTTTGTTTGAGGTGCTTGACGAGCCATGCAAATCAGCAAAAGTAAACCTTCCATAACTTCAGACATCATGCCATTCTAGCCATTCTAGCCTTCACTTTCCTCTGGTAGATAAATGAGAAAATAGGCATTGACTGTTTCATGGTTGTTGACCAAACCAAGCCAATACATGCATAGCTAGTAATTTCAGGTGGAGGAATATATAAAATTGCAACTTTATTAATATGGAGAAAAAGAGAAATTGAAAGACACATAACCCACACACCTGTGCATACACACAAACTCGTTTCGCAAGAGACTTGCAATTGCATGGGCTTTGGGGCATTCCATCACCTTTCCTAAAATTGTATCCACCAAGACACTCACAATCAAAATGGTGTCTTGGGAGCCTCACTTGAGTATACCATTCTCTGTAGTTTAACATATTCGGTGCATTGATGTGTAACCGTCTTCAATCACTGAGGCAGGTTAAGGCACAAGCTTCTAGTCCTGTAATCGAATCAGTTGCAGCCAAATCATCCCAACTGAGTACAAATTTTTGAAACCTGAAAAATTCATCACCGCACAGACAACCCCGTACAAGAAAGGAACTATTTGTAAGAGTTTCCCGGCAGAGCCGGAGAATGGATGGGCACCAACTAAGTTCATTCTTGTTGCATCTTAGAAATTAGTTTCCTTCTCCTATGTGTGGTCAAATTAGCCACGCCAGAGACATTTTTGAGAGATCCCGAGTTTTTGGATAGCATTTGATATACTCTAAATCTTGTTAGTTATTATAGAATAGTTCCTGCTTAGATCAAAGTGGGGTTGCAAAGTGTACTTTTTGGTAATCAATTTTAGTGCTCAAATGAATAAAATATATACACTTAAGCCTGCCATAGCCACTAGTGCCAAAAATAATTTTCCAAACAAGTAAATTTCAAAAAAAAAAAAAATCATTTGCTTGGTAAACAATTTATTATAATTTAGGTAAGATTGTGACTTCATAAATTGTGGAATGCCAACTATTTTGAAAGCTAAATTGCATTTTTGTGCTCTAAATTATGCGCTTGTTTCAATTCTAACTGGCTCTATGTTTGTCCTTCAATGTCTGTCTGGTTACGCCTCAATTATGTATATCGGGTTGCACCTAATATTGACACTTCACATAGCAAATGTAAGGTGTCAATATTAGGTACAACCCTATATACATGCTGACATATTTTACCAAAATCACGTTCCGAGCAAATTCTAAACTTTTAAGATTGAGCAATTTTATTCAAACCCCCTCGTTAATCAAAAAGAGATAATTCCCCTTCAGTATTTCACAACTAAATTCGATTATAAATCTGAAGATTGGAAACTTCAGCAAAACTTAATCAATAATCAATGTAAGATAATCTCACATAAGCTTTTCAGCACGTTTTCCTAGATGTGGATGTAGAATAAGAATGGATGGGATAACATAACAATTTAACTTGAAAATAAAAATACTAAGTTATATTCTATCACTTTATATCTGCTGTCCTGGAACCAAAACTTCTCTATTTCTTTTCCTCTTCTTTTTTTTATAGTTAGTTTGTTTGTTTGTTCTACGGGATGGGGAAGGGCGGGTTGGGTGGGCGGGGAATCGATCCTTGCACCCTTGATACCACCCCTTGATACTACTGCTTAAGAGAGCACAATGGATGTGCCATTAAGCGAAGCTCTCGGGGGTAAAACTTATCTACTTTCAAATCTTAATGAATCTCAATCTCACAAGAACGATTTTATGGAGGCCATATTAGAAATGGGCCTTGCGAACCAATACAACATGAAAGGTCCTAACCCTATCTCAGACTTGGAAACCATTTTTTTGGGCTAATAGATTTGGAAACAATTCAACAAGCATATGATGACACACACCCCCCTAAAAAGGAAAAAAAAATAGCATGATTTTTTTTTAAAGGATTTGATCATTTCCCTTTCCTTCTGCCATTTTTAAAGAGATAAAAATGTAATTTTCATTCTAAATCCTACTGCTTCTTTTTTACTAGAACCCACAGTTTTAAACCAAAAAAATTCTATATCTACCTCTTTTCGAAATTCACCCAATGCATTTCCTTTCTTTTTCAAACATCCACTTGCCTAGTACTAGATGCGGAACAAATGGACCGAATTGCTGCTAACAACCTAACCCCGACCCAAAATTATGCAGGTCAGATCGGGTTTTAGTGGCAATTCTGGTAGGCTAAGCAGGTGAACCAAAGAATTCATATAAAATCGGGCGGGTGCAAGTAGGCTACGGCTAACCACCCATACCCATGACCCAACCCGTGTATAGATCCCAACTCTTTGACCCTGCAGAAGGATTTCCCCTATCTTTCCATACCTATCTTGTTAATCCGCTAGTACCAATGGTGGTAACTAACAACCACTCCTTATTTTATATGGCTGTATTGAATCACGCCAAGATATATCCACCACAATTTTGCTCTTCCATGTTGTTACATTCTCTACTCATTTATCGCTTGGGCTTCACAACTTTCCTAGGAACTCATTTTCCAATACAATTACTTGCAATTTTTCCCCCTTTCCTTCTGATTTGATTTAATGCTATTGCTGCTGAATTAATACTCAAATTTTGAAAGAGTTCCAGCTTGTTATAAATATTGTCTCTTTTTCTTTTAACTTTGATTCATTTTGAATAATTTTTCATTCTCAATTTTTGATTCTATGATTTTATTAAGATCCAGAAACTTAATCTTTCGCCTGGTCAATTAGCATTCAATCACACATCGTCCAAGTTTGGCTTCTACCACATGACTATCTTACCTTGCAATCAACCTTAACCACTCCAACTCATCTCCAGCCCACATTGTTGGTTTGGGGCAGGTGGGAATAAAAACTCAGTTAGTGTCGGATGAGTTTTTGGCATCGATCAATTAGTGGCAATCAAGTTGAAAAAGTCTTGACCAACTCTAGCCACTCGACACTCCCAGTACGCGTTAAAAAAATACACTCGAGTAGATCCTAGCATATTTATCAAAGCGCATCTAATGCTGCCATCAGGACTGTGACCTGACATATAATTCATCCACTTTTGACTACATTTATCCGCATTTAACCAGATTGCTTAAGTGCATCATTGTTGCTTTTATATATTGTTATATATACAGTAGGAATAAAGCTGATGTTTGCCTCAATGTGTTTATATATATTGTGAATGTCGCCAATCTTTTCGATGGTGTATAACCACTTGACTAAGTCAACTATGGAATCAAATAAATAAATGTTCAGCACAAAATACTCTTCGAAACAGATTGTATTAAGCCAAAAAACTGACCATCTTTCTATAGGGATTTTAAGCACAACACTCTTAATACCATATTAAGGCATGCTTTTACATTAAGGCATACTCAGGAAATCTGCCCACCACTCCCAATTTCATTCAAGCTAGTCAGTTTTACTAGTAACCTTGTACATCACATCTACGAATTCTTCTAAGATTCCTTGCATTATATCGGTTGATCCAACCTAAATATCACATGCAATACAAACCTCCATATACAATAGCAGCAATCAGCTATACGATCCGATGAATATGAAGAGCTAAAAAGACATCAACGGAGGGTCATTTAATCGCCACAATTCCCCCTAGGGTCATAAGCTTTTAACATGGTGATATTCAACCAGGGATCAGTATTAGGAGAAAGAGCGCTAGCTTTGATTCAAATAAATCTAATTTGGAATTCCAATGTTCTGCTGAAACCAGATCAGAAAGTACACTACATTGCCAACATGGCCAGTGTCTACAATCAGCAATCCTCGCAGACAGTTCTAACGATATTAGAAAGCTAAAGATAGCCCTGTTTCAGCATTTAAGGCAGAAAATTTGACCACTAGAATTCAACACAAACAAGCAACAATAGCATGTGAACTGAATCACAGAGCACTAACAAAGGTGTTTAAACACCAGCAACAATCTTCGAAAGTAATGGCATTTCTCTGATAGGATGAAAATTAAAACCCTATACCAACACGGATAATAAATTCAAGTCAAAACATAAGGATCATAAATATGAAAGCTTAGCTACTCAAAATTCTAATAGCTTCATTTCTAAAGAGCCACTTTACTCTTCCTCGGTGGCTTCCGCTCTTTTTTTGTTATGCTTCCTGGCGTACCTTTGGTTCCTGAGAAACTTGGGATCCATCTGAACAAAGTATCAATAAACCAAAAATTTAAACCCCCAAAACCCAAACAAACCAAAAAAAAATCAAAAAAGGGAAAATAGAAATACCCCTTTGGTGGACGTGTGGCGGTGCTTTCTGGGCTTCTTGATGCCATTTTTGTGAGCTTTGTAGGACTGATTGTGAGCCGTGTGATTCTTCGACTTCGCCATCTCTGCACTCGAAACACAAAAAACTATTTAATCAAGCAACGAAAAGCAGTGAACGAGATAGCAACAGAAAGCGAAGGACGAACCCCAAACGCAAAGAGGAATCGAACTTCTGGTTCGGCTAGGGTTTCTAAGCAGCACAAAGAAGGGGATAAAGTAAATGGGCCTGTTTAATATAAAGGCCTAGCATCTAGGAAAATCGTTAAGTTCAATGACGGCACTGCCCCTTGCATATCTTGATTCGGCTGGCTGGGGCATTTGACTAGAAGACCTACGCGGGAATTAGATCCGAAGGGGACAAGATGGATTTTTTTCCAATTTTATTTTAATAATTTTTATAGTAATTTGAAATTTGAAATTGGAAATTGGAATTGAAATTAATTTCTTAAAATAAAATATTTAGATTTAATTTAATATCATATAAATTAATTTTATACTTTTACTTATTTATATATTTTTATATCAATAAAAAATTATTAAAAATCTTTTATTACTAATAAAAAATTTTAATTATCATTATTTTTAATGATATATTTTTTTATTTATTAATAGTGTAAAATATTTTAAACTAATAATAAATTAAATTTGAACCTTAAAACAAAATACATAAAGATAAATTCTATGACATCCCAAAGAATTCATAACTCAAGATAATATAATAATCCAAAAATTATTAAATTAAGATTATTTAATTACATATTAAAAATAAACTATTATAATTAAATAATTTTAACCTAACAATTTTCAAATTTATCATGTCTAGTTGAATTTTGAAATATTAAGAATATCATAATAAGTACTCTGAATTTAAACATAAACTTTTAATTATATTCTTGACAATTAAATTCTCTCTTGTCAAAACTTACATATAATTAATTCTTCATCCACTTGCTAGATTCATTAAAAATGAAAGAGCAATTCTTTTTTAGCACCTCAATTTGAGGTAATATGCATATATGTTGGTGTGAATTTTATAAGACATTTTCATAAAATTTGCAATATTTTATATAAAGTTTATAATATTTCTATAATGGTATAAGTTTGGAATGTAATTGTTTAAATAAATCTTATAATTTTTTTATAAGATTTTGCAATTTTTTTTATAAATTTTGTAACATAAATAGTAATAGTTATCGTACAAAAATTTTAGGACTATTATAGAAAAAAATTACAAGAGTTATGAAAAAGTTGTAAGAATTATTAAAAAAATTACAAAAGTTATACCAATACTCTAGAAAATTTTTTAAAAATGGAATAAATACCTTCAGTTAAGTTAATTACATTTTTATTTTCTATTTTTCTTAAATATACATTTATTTTCATTATTTTTATGGGAAAATATACACTTATTTTTTAAATTTTTGAATAAAAGAGGAAAAAATTAGGAAAGAAGAAGGTAAGGGTATGTAGAAAATGAAGGTAAACATATATACTTAAAAATAAAGAAGATGTAAATGTGATAGTTAGAATTTGACCCAAATTATAATAATTGCTAATCCTTTCTTAATTTGTAATTATTTCTATTTTGAATCATTTTCCTATTTAAATTAAGATTTCTTTATCTAATTTTCTAGCTTATAAATGTATTGTATTAGGTATGCATAATTTGTTGTAAAGACAAAAACCAAAAAAGGAGGTGAGAGAAAGTTTATAATTCTTGCTAAGAAATTAACAGTGGATGGATATGATGATGCAAAAGTGCATTACCATAATTCAAGATCAAAGAAGTTGGTAAAATTAGCAAGACATAAATATTAATATGGTTTAACTTTTAACCTACTCTAAAGGCAAAGATGATAAACAAAAATTAGTAAAAGGAATTAAAGAGAGAAATTACAAAATATTTGACTATTCTTAAACCTGCATCTCAAATACACTCAAAATATCTCATAATCTTCCTTTAACTAGCAGTATATATTCTCATATATAATGTATATACTCTTCACTTTATACAAATAATTTTATTAAAGAGAGTAAGAGTCATTGTGGGATTTCAAGTAATTTTCACAAGAGAGTACAAATATAAACTCTCTCACATCATACATATTAATCTCTATAATAAATTATTCATACATAATACAACACATTTATAAGCCAAAATACTAGATAAAGCAATTTTAATTTGAATAAGAAAATAATTCAAAATAGAAAATAACTACAAATTAATTGTAATCTTAATTTCACTAGGAAAATAATTCAAATTAGGAAATAATCATTAATTGGCAATTAGTAAAATTTAGGTCAAATCGTAATAATCTCCACCTTGACACAAACTCTATTATCAAAATTCTTTGTGCTCGAAATCTTGAATCATCTTCTCTAAAGACCAAAAGTCTTCAAAACTTCATCTCCATTGGAGTACTAGCATATTACATGTGCATCAAATTTATTTCATTTTCTTCACAAAGAGTTCTTCATATAAAATTATTAGAAATATAAAATAGGGAAGCTGCCAAAACTAAATTTAGGATTGATAAACTTCAAAATCAAATTGTACAAAAACTTCTTTAATCAATCTAAATGCAATAATAAAACTAACCAATATCATTTAAATGAATAAGACCTAAACCTAACAAAAATTTGGTTTTAGTACCACTTATTAGGAAAATTTTCATGGATGGCTATAATGATGTAGAAATATATTACCATAATTTAAGATTAGAGAAGTAATAAATTAGTATACGGAGATATTTTAATGTAGTTTAACTTTTAGCCTACTCCGCAAGCGAAAATGAGAAACAAATCCACTAATTTAAAGGAATTACAAAGAGAACACAAATAATAATAATACTCACGCCTAAACCTCAAATACATAAAAAAAAATGCTTTACAGTAGATATACTCTTCACTTTAAGAAATTTTACTAAAAATGCAAAAGATAACGATAGGATCTCAAATCACCCTTAAAAAGGTGATAAATATAAACTTTTTCACCTCTCATATATTACTCTCTTTAACAAATGATTTTAGCCTAAATGTAATATATTTATAGGCTTTAAAGACTTGCTTAACAAGAGAATCATAATTTAAAATAGGAAATAATAAATAATTGATAAGAATTCTAATTTAAGTAGGAAAATTATTCATAAAAGGAAATAATCATAAGTTGATGATAATTAAAATTTAAGTTAAATTTTAATACTCTTCATTTTAAACTAAATTCCACCATAAGAAGTCTTTAGATTCTAAATCTTGAATCTTTTTCTCTAAAGGCTACAAACGTCTTCATTTATACAAATAATTACATCAAAAAAGTTAAAACAAAGGTGGGATTTCAAGTAATCCCTATAAGAGATTACTAATATAAATTCTTTCACACTTCAGATAAATTATTTATACCCAATACAACATATTTATAAGTCAAAAGAGTAAACAATATTGACATTAGCCCTTCATAAATTATCTTTGTTTTTATGATGGCAAAAGACATTTTGAATAAATATGTTTGTTTTGAAAAGTTTTATAAAATTGGCTTTGGATTATTAAAGAATTATGAAAAGATGAAGTTTTTAAAGGAATTGGAGCTCTTAGATATAAGGAAATTTGAAGATTAGTTTAGGATTCTAGATAAATTAAATATATATGATTAATCTTAAAGTATTATGGCTCAAATTATTTTGAAATATTAATAAATTAAGTATTTTATGCCTAAAGTTCTTTTTAAATCTAAAAGGATTAAAAATGTTTTCAAAATAGGTGGTCTTTGATGTTAAAAATTATTATTGTCCAATCTGTATACTAACTGTAGCCAACAGGTATAAATGGTAGACACTTAGCAACCAATGAAACTAGTGCGAACAAAGTCATAGATGCTTCGAGAAGAACAAGGGTATACTAGTACCAGACTCTACATTTACAAAAGTGTTAAATAATTTCTGATACTAATACAATAACTATTTGGTAGAACGCATAATCTTCAGTATGGAAATAACATTAAAAGAGAAAGATACAAAAATATAACCTTGGCAAGTCCTTCCCCCTCATTTTCTGTAAAGGCCTTTGTGTTAGCTGTGAAGCTTGTTTTGGAAACATTTACTTCAAAACCCTTCTTTTCTCCTTTCTCCTTAGCAAGGCTACAAATTTTATGTTTTAAAATTAGTTCATTTAAGCGAAATTGACACAAGAAGTAGTGATTTTATCATACAAATAATACGTGGGGGAATATGTGGGATCACATTAAGAGGAAGGGAAAAGTGTTAACTTACTAAGAAAGGAGCATGATATTTTTACAATGTACATTAACTCATCAAAACATATAAAGGTTCAAGTGTACCTCTATCAATCCAACCATGCCAGTTGTAAGATGTGTGAAACAAGAAGCAGGGATGCTTAAATGATTGAGCATATGATCTCTTCCCATAACTTGTTCAGCAACTATTGGACAACTCTTGTATTAACTATAATGGGACTAAAAATGCACCAAAACAAAAGGAGCAAAAGAGATTTTGTGATAAATTTACATCAATTACTACTTACCTAAGATTCCCTGTGTGCTAGCAACATCATCTTGCCATTTGCATCTCCCATACAATACAAATGAGGCAACTGCCATTAGCATATCCTATTTCAATAATGGTAGGTCACAGCCAAAGAAGGATAATTATTACATCAACAACTTGAAAACAACCAAATTGCAATTATGTTATAGGCCGATAACTCTCTAGTCGAAACCATACAACACATATTTGTCACTCTTAGTGAATATGTTAACCTTCCATTAAACTCTCTTGTGGTACACTTAGAAAAGAGAGTGGGACATTAAAGATTTATCGCACATACAATAAAATCTTATGTACAACAAGTCCGAAGGCAATAATCAAATATCCTCGAAACATCTGTGCATACCAAGCCATAAAATTGCCCCTCACAAGGAGCCTCCAAGCACAACAGATCAAAAAAGGGATAACTTGAAAGCAATCATGCTATCTCCTTTATCAAGCAATACTTTGAAACTAGAATAAAAGTTTCATATTTCAAAAAGCGATCTACTACCATTAGGATAGTGGATAGATCCTTTACTTTAGAAAGGTTGGAAATAAAGTCTAGTGACACTCTTCCAAGGTCTACTAAGCATCTACAATGGCTCCAAAAGTCTTATAGCCTTGTCTTGAATGACCTTATCTTGTTGGCAAATGAGACAAATTTTTGTGTAATTAACCACATCATCATGCATCTACAACCAATAATAATCTTGCTTCAATAAAGCTTATGTTCTCTATTAACTAAGATAACCCCCTAATAAGATATAATGGCACTCCTTCAAAAACACCTTTCTCAAGTCACTAGCTTTGGGAACAAAGTCATCTTTCTTTCACTTATAGTAGATCATCTTCCATCCAAAATTGATTAGTTTTGCCTTCTCTAGCAAAATTCATAATGGTTTGGGCCATCAGATTTTTGGCGAGATTTTCCTTTATGCACTCCCGCATAGTTGTAGTGACATGACTTCCAGTTGTGCAAGCCATCAAACTTGCTTCAAGGTTAACTTGGGTTAAGTAAAAAAGTAGCTAATTGTAGAGTTATTAGTCTTCATCATAAACTTCGACCAAAGGAAGTAATATCTCTACACTCTTAAGCAATGACTGACCATTAACATTTCCTTTCTTGTGCTTTATATATTCGCCTAGCTTTTAATAGTTTGTAGCTTTCATAGGCAATAGAATTGCCCTTTTGAACTAAAACTCTACTCAATGCAAAATTTAAAGCATTTGTCTGAATTTTAAAAGACTTGAATATATCTATTAAAGTGAGCACGAGATATCAAGTCATTGTCCATTTTAAATCTTCAAATGTGGTTTGGTACTTCTCAATCCACTTCTAAGCCATGTCTTTCTTAAGAAGGTTTATCAACAATGCTATCCTCTTCGAGTATGCCTCTAAGAATCGACAATAATAATTAGCAAGCTTTAAAAAAGATTTTAACTTAGTCACTTTCGTGATAACTTCCCACTTTTAGATAACTCTCACCTTCTCCATATCCATGCAGATCCCACCATATTCAATAATATACCCAAGGAACTTAATGCGTTATTAAAGCAAAAGAGCAATTTTCTTTTTTCACATATAACTAATGTTATCTCAATCTCCAAAACACCAATTATAGATGTGTAATATGATCTTCTAGTGAGGAACTAAATATGAAAATGTCATCTAGGTAACTATAAACTTATCCAAAAAGTCATAAAATACTTAATTCATGAGAATGCAATATGTAACTAAGGCATTAGTCAACCCGAATGGCATCATCAAAAATTTGAAAGCTTCATAATGGATGACATACATGGTCTTCCCTACATCCCCTTCAACTACCCTTATTTGATAGTATTTCGATCTTAAATTCAATTTAGTGAAGTTACAGGCATTACTCAACTAATCAAATAGATCTTGTACCAAAGAAATCAAGTACTTATTCTACATTGTAACCTTGTTCAAAGCCTAATAGTCTACATATATATTTCTAACATACCTTGAATTTCATTAGGCACTACTTCTCCCTTACCAATGGTAAATTGATCACCAAATCAAGTCATTAATAGGTATGAAACCCTTTGCAAAGGGGTAAGATGACTCTTTCAGAATTGATAGAGCTGTGAAAGCAATTAAATGAGCCTCTAAATGTAAGGTTCATTCACATATCTAAGACATTATTTAGAACACTAGTATTATTTCAGAAGAAGTATGATGGTAGTGTTTGGTTATGTGTGAACTATCAAACCTTGAACAAGGTTATAGTGTCAAACAAGTGCCTGATTTCTTTAGTGTAAGATCTGTTTGACCCATTAAGTTGTGCTCACTACTTCAACAAGCTATATTTAAGATCAAGATACTATCAAATGAGGATAGTCGAAAGGGATGTAGCGAGGACCATATGTGTCCCTCATTATGGGGCTTTCAAGTTTTTAATGATACCATTCAAGTTAACTAATGCCCTAACTATATTTTGCACTTTCATGAATCAAGTGTTCTATGACTTTCTATACAAATTTGTAGTTATTTATTAGGATGAACTTGTCATATTTAATTCCACATTGGAAGGCCACATTACACATCTACAACTAATGTTTGAAAGATTGAAACAACATTAGTTATATGTGAAAAAAGAAAAATGCTCTTTTCCTCAAAAACACATCAAGTTCCTTAGGCATATTATTGAACATGGTGGGATGTGTATAGATATAGAGAAGGTAAGGGTTATCCAAAAGTTAGAAGTTCTTGCAAAGGTGACACAATTAAGATTTTTCTTTGGGCTTGCCAATTATTACCATTAATTCATGGAAGGATATTCCAAGAGGACAACACCACTTCTGGACCTTCTCAAGAAAATTGTAACTTTGAAATGGATTGAGAAGTGCCAAGCCACATTTGAAGATCTTAAAATGGATAATAACTAAAGACACCATGCTTGCCTTACCAAATACATTCAAGCCTTTTGAAATTTAGACAAATGCTTCAAATTTTACATTGGGTGGAGTCTTACTTCAAGAAAGTCATCTTATTACCTATGAAAGTCATAAGCTATCAGAAGTTGAGTAAAGATATATGGCATAAGAGAAGGAAATACTAGTGGTGATTCATTGCATAAAGGTATGAAGACATTATTTGCTTGGGTTGAAGTTCGTGGTGAAGACTAACAATTCTATAGTTAGCCACTTTTTCATTCAACCGAAGTTAACCCTGAAGCAAGGTTGATGGCAAGAATTTCTTGTAAAATTTGATTTTGAATTTGAATATAAGATAGGACAAACCAACCAAGTGGCAAATGTCCTTAGTTGTAAGCCAATGCTTATGATAATAACATTAATAGCTTACACAATTAGAAGCCATGTCACTACAACTATGCAAGAGCACATAAAAAGAAACCTTGCCAAAGATCTGATGATCCAAATCATTATGAATCTTGCTACAAAAGGTAAAACTCCTTAATTTTAAGTAGAAGTTGATCTACTGTGGATGAAAAGGAAAAGACTATGCATTCCCAAAGCTAGTGATTTAAGGAAGATCCTTTTAAAAAAGTGTCATGATACTTTATATACGGGTCATCCAGATTGGCAAAGAACATATGCTTTACTGAAGTAAGGTTATTATTGGTTACAGACGTGTGATGATGCAATTAATTACATAAAGACTTATTTCATCTACCAGTAGGATAAAGTTATTTAAGACAAGACCATGAGACTTATGGAACCACTACAGGTGCCTAGCAAACTTTAGGAGAGCGTATGGTTAGACTTTATTTTCAACTTTCCTAAAATAAGGGATCTATCTATTATCCTTATGGTAATAGATCGCTTTTCGAAACATGAGACTTTTATTCTAATTTCAAAGTATTGCTTAACAAGAAAGACAGCATAATTATTTTTCGAATTTATCCTTTTTTTAGTCCATTGTTCCTAAAAGCTCCTTATAAGAGGCAGTCTTGCAATTCGATATATGCAAGTATTTCGACAATATTCGATTATTGCTTTTGAACTTATTGTACATAGGATTTTATTGTATGGAAGATAAATTTTTAATGTCTCGCTATCTTTTCTAAGTATGCTACAAGAAAGTTTAATGGGAAGGTTGGCATGTTCTACCAAGATTAGCAAGCATATATTGCACAATTTTAACTAAAAAGCTACTAACCCGTGACATTTGATATTAAAGCATGTTTCGACTCGCTTTGGAGATTGATTCGAAATTGTTATGGGGATTTAAATAGCAACAACAATTATGTCAGACACTTATCTTAGAGCTGAACTAAAGATATAGGGTAAATGGAAGAATTGTATAAAGCTATTGAAGAAATGCAAATCTATGATATTTCTAAACTCATTGAAAGGACTAAGGAATGTGAAGGAGTTACTATTTAGGTTGTGACTATGGAATTTTATTTAAACATCAATCGAGAGGCCTCAAGTGCCACTACTAAAGGTAACTTAGAGACATAATTAGAGATCTGAAGGCTAAATTAGCAGATATGAAGGCATAGCTTAGAGTTCTCACAAGAGTTTTGGCAAATCAGGACCCCAACCATGGAATACCAAAGCATGGGCTTACAAGAGTGCTTAAACCCTACTTTTTAAAGGGTGCATAAGATGTTAAAGAGTTAGAGAACTTTCTCTTTGACATGAAACAATATTTTTGAGCTGTCAAGGTAGATTCAAAGGAAGTTGTGGTTACAATTGCGACCATATACTTAATTAATAATGCTAAATTTTGGTGATGAACAAAATATAAAGATATTTTGGTAAGCTAGTGCGCCATCAAAATGCACGAAGATTTGAAAAAAAAAAAGGTTGAAGTCCCAATTATTTCCAAAGAATGTAAAGTACATGGCTCAATACCAACTCTATGACCTTAAATAAACTGATGTCATCTATAAGTATGTAAAGAAGTTTTCTACCTTAATATTAGACATTCGTGATATGTTAAAAAATGATAAGATAAAAGTCTAAAGACAATGAATATAGGAATTGCCTATTTCTTACTTTGGCTACCACTGAATGCTTAATTAACTACATATTGAGAACTCTAATAAGAAATCTCATGGAAATAATAGATCTTCTTCTAATTGAAGTAAAGGATAGTCAAACAAGTCCAATAAAGGCAAAAAAAACAAAGAAGTGCCTAGTAACCTTAGTGATTACTTGATACTAATTTAGAGTCAGAATGTGCAGCTTATGCCTTTCTTGTACATTCCAACATTGTAATGAAACTTTATGTGAATAATAGAAGTAGCCCTATTTTAATTTATAATATCCTGAATTTTAATCGATTTTAGCCACATTTGCTCGTATTTGTTCACATGTATATTTTGTTCTTGAGTGCTTCGTACTTATATTTAATATGCTTTAGGCCTTGTGCTATTCTTTCATTGTCCCTACTTATGCGTGTTTCATTTATCTTGATTGTTTATCTTTTGCTACGCTCTTTATTATCTTGTCACTCAATATATTTGTTCTCTCGATGTTATGAGATTAATCTTTGACTAACTTACTTTCAGGTGGTCAATAACAAATGCCATACAATTTACCAAGTGAGTTGCTAGCTCGTGACACATTGACATCAATTACTCTCATCTCATGCATTCATCCACAAGAACAAATTCATGCTAGGTTACAACATCAACCTGCAAGAACAATGCCAACAAAAAAATCCAATCACTTACTTCTTCAAAAATGTTTAGTTATCAAGCTCATTGGCATTAGAAATACATACATTCTCTAAGCCAAGACCTTGCATGAATGGAGCCCTTCCTATTGCTATCAATGCAGCATCAACCTATAGAAAAACAAAGATAATAGTTTATAGCACCATAACTATAAAGCTTATTAACTACAAACATATTGGAATTTCTTTTCATATATTTAGTCAATAGGGACAAGGAAGTACTTTCAAGATCACAAAGTTTTCACATGCAGGAAGAAGGGATATTAGTGATATAAACCAATCACAAACTTTTTTTTAATAACTTAAACTTTTGAGATGAATTGATAATTGGTTCTTGGCCCAAAAAAATTCAAGTTACCTTTAAAGTATCCTTAGCTTCCTTGGTCTTTGCACCAATTAGCTCAATAAGGACTGGCTTTGCATCCATCGCAGGAGTGACCTACAAGATCCACGTTAGAAACTCTGCTAATCCATAGCAGCCACCCAACAAAAACTCTAGTATGATAGTCAACATTTCTGGGATTTATTAGAACCCTTTGAGCCAGTTTGCTAGTTTCAAGATCAAATCCAGGCATAAGATGATCTAAAGCTTCAGTGAAGGTAACCTGCAGAATAATTTACTGATAATTGAATGCCATCTGTGATAAATCAGGGCTTCAATATTCCACCCAATCACTAATAAGTTCAAATATTTGTAAACTTATGATAAAAATCAAGTATATTGATTTTACACACACATACACACATCGTTCATGTAAGTAAAAGTAGAGTATAGGAAAGTTGTGCTACCTCACTTCCAAGTGCCATATATATATCACTAAATTCAAGATCAATATAACCACTTCCTACAATTGCTATCCAATCAGGAACAGTCTCCAGTTTGAGTGCATGGTCACTCATAATCAGTCTTCCCTGCATGTAATCAATATCCTCTCATCATATTACAAGCAGTTCCCATAAGATGATGGGCATGAGAGATACAAGGTCTAAATTTGTGGGCAAGAGTATCAAACTTGGCTTATAGGTTAGAGTAAAAGAAGCTTCTGAAGTTAGGAAGGACCAGACTAAACTCTTAAAATTCTATGATTGAGAGAGATAAGTTTTAAGTAAAATATATCTAACTACATATAAGCTTTAAGATCAGAAAAAACTAGGATGCAGGAGCTTTGAATCTTCCAATTGTCAAGTAGATCGTGACTATTTTAAACTACTTGAGGCCATCAGGCAGATAGGAACACAACTGAATACGGCCCTATCCCTTCTCTCAAAATCTGGCTGGCAGTCAGAATTTCCTTTTCTTCATTCTTAGTCCTATATCCCTTTTTGATGCCAAAGAAAGTCGAGGTCCTAGGTCAGCAATGCAGTACCATAAGGGCTTACCACAGTTTTGATGATTAGCTTTCTTGGTGATATTATTCCTAAGAAATAAAGACCACCCAACAGTTTGAAATTCATTGCAAACATCTCTGTCCAACATTTATAAAAATTATCTTTATCACCCAATACATCTACATAAAGGGGAGAAAATTTTAAGTTGAGTTATCAATCAATCCAGTAGTGAATGAGATTTTTTTTTTTTTTTTTGGTTTTACTTGTTCCATAACGGTTCCCATACATTATTGATACACAGTAGGCAAGTGAACTTTTAAGAAGTGAAAATCAGAACTAGAAGTCCATTCTCATGAAATTAGCCATGCATGAATCAATATTTTCATTCTATACAAAAATAAATAAATAAAAAATTAAAAAACACCATATGCAGATTGGAACAGCTTCTAATGGTCTACAACATATTTTCAAACTAAATATACTCCATGCTAAGTTGATCAATTCTTTTTCCAGTGCATATGAAGCTACTTAGGACTCGAGATGAAGCTCATCATTGACAGACAAAAATCATCATAGAGAGAAAATATCTTAGTTTCTTGTAGATGGAAGACATGTCTTGAAGACAGAATAATTGCGTAAACTTGTACAAAGCATTAACTATAGCATAAAATCACTATGTCATGAGAAGAAAATAAAAGTTGTACCATCAACTTCAATGCCCTTAGGGACAAAAGGAACAGAACCAGCTCCAATGATTATATCCTTTGCAGTTACTATCTTGTCAGAAGAGCCAACTTTCACCTTTTGAGGACCCTACACAGTTTCACAAATAAGGTGGTAAGCAAAATTATTCTCAATTTCGTTCTGTTTTCAAACTTTAAGGTCAAACCTCGGCCAATAAACAAATGGTTCATTTTCTTAAAGTGAAAAGCATTAATATCACTCTTTTACTACAGACTACAAAAAGCATGAGGTGTCACTTACCATAATTGTTCCAAAACCAGTGAGTATGTCTACTCCAAGGGCTTTCATTGAGTTGGTTAAATTGCTATGAATTTTTGAAGCAAGATTATTAGCATGATCAGCAACTCCTTGTCTGTCATACCCAGCAGCAGCAACCTAAAATAAGGAAACCGCTGTCAAGGCAATTAATTCGGAAATCAATATCTCTACCATGTAATTATATTTAATTACATTACTTAGGTAGTCATGACTTAAAAACATTTATAAAGCATGACAAATGATATTTTTACTTGTAAGCCTGAGGACTCTAGGTGATGATCACTCTGTAGTTCACGCATTTGGCCACTTACAGCCGAAAGAGCATTAGAAGGGACACAGCCTCTGTTTACAAAGGTTCCCGGCTGTTTTCAAACCTTGTAGTCAATGTTAACTTCAACTTTCCAAACGAAAATATCATCTAGTTTACTTCAGCCCACTCCCAACAATAATAATCATGTGTTATACTCGATATAGATCAAGCTGCATCTAAATGAAAAATGCATAGTTTCGTTCAACTTTTTACATACAAATTCACTATAAATCTATTAAAGTATCCAATAACTACAAATGCTTGTTTTGGAAGAATCGCAAAAAGAAATGTCATTTCAAGTTTATTGAGGTGGCCCAATTATAAGGCACATGTTTATATACCTGTAGTTAAGTCACTTAACTACATTAACTCCTCTATCGTATAGATGGCATAGTCAAGAGTACTATAAGCAACAAAATCAAAAGAACAATTATTTCCAGACATGGTCTTTTGCTTTAATCCCCCTGAAAGTGAAATCAATCAATAAACTCGAACTAATGGAAGTTAGAATGAGTGATCTAAACTAAAATTTTCAATCAACATAAATAAACTCTTGATTCAACATTAGCTTCAGAAAAGGGACTTGTTCAACAAAATGCCATTTTCTTCCTTCAAAATACCAATCCCAGTTCCAACTGAATAATCCAAACCCAAAAGAATCGCCAATGTCAGCAGCTACAGAAGCAAAGCATTCACCAAACCTCGACAAGTACATTACTTGCTCCCGCTTCCTGGGCTCCAATGACAGCACTGCTCGCGGAGAAGTGCCATTAGATGTTGTTCCGGAAATTTTGTATCCATTACTGTGTTTCTCTTCGGGCGTCCTTCGATGATAAAGTACGAAGTAATAAATAATTTTAATTTTAAAATAGGTAAATTATAATTTATTAATATATTATTTATTAAAAATAAATTAATTAATAAATATAATTATTGAATATTTATTTAAATTAAAAATATTTAAAAATAATAAATGTATTTTTTATTTTTAAAATAATAAATAAATAAAAATAAAAAACTTGATTTAAAATAATACATAAAAATGGAGAGAATATGACTTTAAAAAAGTTTGTGTTGAAATATTTGGTATTATGGTTCTTAAAATTTGGGATGGTATTATGGTTCTTAAAATTGTCAAATTAAAATTATTTAAGCATATTTATTAAAAATAGATAATTATAATTGAATAATATTAATTTAATAATTTTAAAATTTATTATATTACTTTGAATTTTAAAATTTTAAAAACACCATACTAAATAACAACTTTTTGTTTATTCGCTACTTTATAATCTATTTTTTAAAAATTATAATTTAAATATATAATTTAAAAAAATAAAAAAAATCATTTTTAAATATTTTAACTTATTTTTTATTTTTGATATTAATTTTATAATTAAATAAAAATTTTATTTACTCTTTTGAACACCCTCTGTTATTTGTTTTTTTTCTTAAATTCAAAAATAAATTTTAAAAATAATTTTTGGAAAAAGATATATAACTAAACAGACTCTTTATTTTCTTCGTACCCTAGTTTCAACTTCAAGTAGGATGACCACGGATATCACAAAAAAAAAATACATGATTAACAACTACTTTAAAAAATTCATATGGTTTATATTTTTACAAAATTAAAATTTTGAATATTTGTCAAAGACATTTTTATTGAAAGTTATAACTTTTATTTAAAAAAATGAAAATTTTAAAGCAAATTTAAATAATGAAATTATATTATAACTTTTTGTGTACTTGTTATATTAAAAATGCATATAAAAATTCGTATGCATTTTTAATTTCTCGTGGAAAAAATTAAGATTATATATAAACAAAATATAACTTATATGATTTTTATGTTAAATTTTCATATAAGTTCACAAAATTTGAATGAGTAAGCATAAGATTTTCTTTTCTGTTTAATGTATACTCTTATTCAATATCTTCACACCTAGCATTTTTTTTCTTTTAACTAAATATGGTTCGAGACAGATCTTTGTTTAGGTCATAGATGGTAAATTTTCTTTATTTAACTAAATGTCTTCACAAGAAAGTTTAAGATTGGGTCATAGATGGCAAAGATTTGTTTGGTTCAAGAGAACATAAATTTGTGTAGAAAGTAGGACTTCAAAAAAAAAAAAAAAAACTTTCTTGTGATTTTTTTAGGAAGTGTTAAGTTGTTTGATTAATAGTAAAGAATTGATATTACTCTAAAATTAATTTTTAAAATATTGTTTAGTTCAATTTTAAACTTAATAGGAAGTATTATCAAAATAATTAATATATTCATAAAAATTGTAATAACAAAAAAATATATTAATGAATTTTCAACTCGCTCCCGTTCTCATTTTTTGAAATTATATCTCAAGTCAATTTTTCTATCATAATTTATCTAAAGTAGTAATTTCCTTTTTTGTAATTTCTTGTAAAATTCATATTGATTTGATGAATTGTATTTAAAAAAAGATGGGTCATATATTATAATAGAATGTAATTCATGTGATACATGAGTCTTAATTATTTTATAATATGACATTTTTATTACTTAAATTTTATAATAAAAATATTTTATTATTAAGTGGAGAATTAAGCTTTGATTATAAGTTTTCAACATTGTTTTATCGTACAAATGGTTGTCTTCTAATATTAGCCTTACAATGTACAAATTTTTTTTTAACCCTAAAAATACAATGACAAACTAGATTAACACATATATAATTAAAATATTTCTCCCTTATATCAACCAATAATTAATATTTATATCTTGTAAAAATATCTCTTTTAAGCACTTACAATTAAAAATTAAAATTTTTACTTGACTTCCTAAAATAGTTTAGGAAATTTCCCCTTGACTTGTAATTAAATTGGTAAATGTTAAGGATATTAAACTTCTTTTGGATTATATCATATAAACAAATGAACATGAACCCAATATTTTGAATTAAAATACTTAAATCATTGCATATATAATTTGTGAAATTAAGGTTTAGAAAACAACTCTGCAAGATTTTACTCTATAAGCCATGAATTCAAAAGGGAAAGTAGATACAGTATCATTGGCACTACCAAACTTTAAACTGAAAATTAATAAATTTTAAAAAAAATTAATTGATACTTTATATTACAAAGAAAAAGAATAGAAATAAAAAATTGAAAAAAAATCAATGTAATCATACTTCAAATTTATCATGACAATAATAAGAATATGAATCTAAATAGGAAAAGAGTAAAACTGAATCATGAAATGCAAAAAATTTCATTTATAATATAAATGAATTGAAAATTGAAAAATAACACTCATGCAAATAAAAAAAATCAAGAGCACGAAACCTTATAAATTCCAATTAAGTATGAGATTTTGTAAATTCTAATTAAGCTAAAAACTAAAGGTTAAGATAATCAATAGCTTGATTATTATTCCCATGCTCCTTATAAAAAATACTATTCAATTCAAACTCATGATTAATTTCATAAAAAAAAATAAGTGTAGCATCAACCCACAAAAAATACATAAAATTAGGATATGCAAAAGTATATGAAAATAAAGGTAGAAAGATGAAGTAGAAAGAAAAGAGACTCTCCAAGAGATGAAGGTAAACAAGAAGAAGAAGTCAAGAAGCCTAATTAAAGAAGACAAAGTATGAAACATCCTAATAAAGGAAAAATATATTAAAAATAATAATAAATGGCATATTAATTTCATAAAAAGTAAAGTAAAATCAAGGAATTTTGAGAAAGAAAATATAATAAAGAGATTATTTCATATAGGAAGAAAATGCATGAAAATTAGAAAATTTAATAAATTAAGGAAAAAATGAGAGAGATTATGAAAATATAAAAAATGAAAGAAAGAAATTAAGGTTTTTCCTAATTTAATATAAATTACTATATATAACTAAGATATTTAATCTCTTACAATAATTATGGGAGTGTGAGGCACAATATTCATTAATAAGGGATGATACATTGACACATGGTGAATTATAGTAATGACACTTGCTATAATATGAAATATCATAACCAATATATAGATATATAGATATATAGATATCTCTTTTTGAAAAAGTTAAGATGGTTTATATATTACTAGGATAATAATAACACCACCTTTGCTTGGTTTGCTTTATCTTCTCATTTGAGGAGTGGCAAATGATGTTGATCCTCAACAACATAAAAGAACAAAGTTCATAATCTAGGTAGTTAGCAACAAACGAAGGTGTTAAAGTTTTGGAAAGAGTTGAATTAAATCTAATTTTGACATTTTTGGTAAGTTTTTCGCTATTAATTTGGTTAATTTGATTTTTTAGTCCACTTTGATATTAGAAGGCTCATTATTTACGTTGCAAGTGTGTATTCTGACATCATTTTAGTTGAATAGAGCATGTTAGAGCTTTGCAATTTTCTAGATTAGTGCTAGATCTAATTATTATAGGGACAAAAAGGTGATGATTTAGGGTTGCACAACTTAAGTTTGTAAAGTATATGGTGTTGAGGTTATATAATACTATTTAGTGACTTGTATTTGCATAAATTGATTTGATGAAGTTATCCTTTATTTTAGGTAGTTTACACTACTAATTTTGTCTACATAACATTAGATTAAATTTATGCCTAATTCGTGCTTGTCAAATATAGTGATAGGCTAGTTATGCAAGGTGTTGCTTGTCAAATATGATGATAGGCTAATTATACAAGGTGTTTGTATTTGTCATTGAGAAGTTGAAGGGAACATTTGGAAGCTATATCTAACCTTAAATGTTGATGTTTCTGGTTAAAAAGTTAAAGAGACTTTTGGAAGTTGCATCTAACCATATGTGTTAGTGTTTTAGCTAGGAAGTTAAAGGAGCAACTAAAGACGTTTGGAAGCTATTGGTATTTTTTATAGCTATAGATCGAGTTAGGTCAAGCCATTCATATAGACTAACTTTTATGTAGGTCAAGCTATATATTTTGTAGGCCACTGATTTTGAGGTTCTAATTTGCTCCTATATAGTTTACAAGTAAATGAGCTAGCTCATAAGCTTTTTAAAAAAAATTGTAATTTTAAACTTTTAAATAATAAAAAATTTAAAACCATATCAAAACACCATATATTTATCCATAAATAAGTCATAACATGTTTAAAATTATATATAACCTTGAAAAATATTATAATACATAATATAAGTTATAAAATATGCATAAAATAAAATTATCATCTAAATATAATTCAAAACATAACCTTATATAATTAAAAGTGAGAAAAGAGTATGGTGTTATATAGATTGAGAACTTGGACCTATATAAAAGTTAAGAAATTACAAATTGAAAATAATATATATATATATATATATATATATATGTATATATATTGGCTTAGCTTTTAGGCTTATATAATGTTATAAGCTTACTTGTCTTATACCTAAAGTTAAAATGTATTAGTGTATTTATGTTTCTCAATAGCATTATATAAATAGAGTATTATGTTTTCAAAAATTATAACTTAAAAGTAGAAAAATTGAAGTTTTCAATGTTTTCTTAATTTTTTTAATTTTTAATGGCAATTTTATCATTAAATAAAAATTTTTCTTGTTTACTCCACTAATTATTATCTATCTATTATTTTCTTTGAATTTGAATTTTTTAAAAATCATTTTTGAAAATGCTTTTTTAAAAAATAAAAAAATAATACAAACCTATTTTTTTCAATGAGTTAGGCCGGCTGGCTGTGATGGATATGAGTTATACAAAATTGCAAGACTAGCTTTTTTTTCTCATAATGTGATTGTGTTTAACTCAGAACATTTACTTAAATTGTTTTTTAAAATTGAATTGAAAAAAAGAAGAAAATTATATGGTGATCATGTAATGGCATTGACAATTAATAAATGAAGCGGTAGATGAAGTTAATACCATAATAATTGCTAATTATTGTTTCTATTATTATCATTTTAATATTATTAGTTATAGTGGTCACTATTGTATTAATATGGTAATAATTATAGCCACCACTATGTAGTGGCCATGGTAGCAGTTGCTAATAATAATAGTCAATTACAATGATATTTAGTGATGACTATTGTTATATTGGTGGTGGATGATAATGATAGTAGTAGCCATCAATTGTGCCCATTGTAGTAATCATTATCAACAATGGTTAGCAGTGGTTCCTACTAATGGCAATAGTAGAAGTTGTTAATGACAACTGCTATCATATTGGTGGTAATAATGAGAGTAGTGATGGATGATAATTAAAAAAAAATTGTTAGTACAACTTTTTTATTACAAAAAAATTATTTTAGTGTGTTTTATCCTTTACTTTAAAAAGCACATATCATTATATGACATTTTATTTATAGAAGATAAAGATTACATAAGATTATATTATATTTATATAATCCTAACTACAGATAGGAGTTATTTAGATGGGGCTAGTTAAAATGGCCCAATTCACCTAACTAATAACACTTGACTATGCAAGAAAATAGCCTTCTGTCAATTGTCCATATGCTTTAAACTAAAATAATCTGGCTAACTCAATTTTCAATGGTTTGTATCAGGTTATACTAGTTAGGGCTAAGAATTACATAGCCTTTTGACCATCAAACAATAGCTTTGTTTGATGGCAAAGTAGACCTATTTACATCAAAATGAATAGTAATAAAAATGATATCAGTAGTAATAATAGAAACACAATAAAATTACCACCTAACAAAATACCCCTCATTGAAAAAAATTAAGAATTTTAATCCTAAATCTAACTAAAATGACAAAAGCACATTAGAATCAAAGTCAAGAACCATGCAATGTTGCAATTTCATAAGATTTAAAAGTAAAAAAAATTAGATAAAGTAATATAACCTTGATAGTATATCCTCCACTGTAATCGCTAATGTGAGCTTACAAAACACCAACTGATAACATTCAAGATGTGGCATTAGTTTTGGTGAGTTATAAATTCATTTGCATTGGAAAATTATCCATCGATGGCATCGATAACACAAATATAGGAGAAGCTCTTTGGTAAGGTTTCTTTTTAGAAAAGGAAAAAATTATTTCAAAATAACCTAGGCAACAAATACTATATCATGCCTTTGTTTTAGTTTTTCAAACCCACAAAATGACATCATTTTGTATATAGCTCAATTGAGTTTGGGCAGCTCATATAGGAACCCTTTACATATCCTAATCATAACTTGATATCCATTTTTAAATCCAAATGATCAAGTTAGGTCATTAATAAAAAAGGCCCTCCTTTAATCCTAACACAAAGGTGATTCGCTAAATAATATAATATTATTATTTCATCTTAGATGTTATAAATTAAGTAGTCAATTGGTTTATAGAAGTTTTATGGGATATACAACTTGCTAGGAAGTAAACAAAAGTTGAATTGTTTAATTAGCCACTATATGACAAAGTAAGAAAGAAGTTCTACTTTTCACAAAACACAAAAAATGACTTGCCTACTTATAACATCCATAGAAAAGCTCAGTTATATTATTCAGGATTTTATCTAAAAGAGGGTGAATTGGGTATAAAAACTTTTATAAATCAAAAGCAAAGTAAACAGTTATAATAAATCATTAGCAATTTATCCAAAGTTAAAAATAGGAAGACAATGATATTTACAAGAATAATCAACTTAATATGCAGCAAATATATCATAATCATAATTTCAATAAAAAAAATAAAGCATATAGTAGATAAATAAGAAATAAGGATAGAGAGTATCAAATCAATTATTTATAGTGATTCAACCGTAAAGATCTAACACTTCTAAGGATTACATTCACTATTAAGTTTACTTGACTTGGATTTTAAAAAAAAGTCCACTATCTCTTCAAGTTTAAAGACACTTAAAGAAGCCTTAATATAATTCTCTAGTTTTTGTGCAATTTCCTTAAGATTCCTTTCTTAAAGACTTAATCTATTAAGAGATCTCATACTCTTAATGTCCCTAGGGCACCTCACCTGAATATATAGCAACTAAATAGAATCAAAATAATGGCTCATAAATTCTGAAAGTTAGAATACATAATGAAGAACTAACAAGAGGAACTTAATCTTATAGGTTTAAAGGATTTGTAAAATAAAAATGAGAAAGAGAAGAATATCTTATGTTAATATAATAGTAAAGGCTCTATCTGGTGTTTTTAAAATGAGCTCAAGCCTTTATATAGAAGTTGGAAAGTCTAAAAACCCATTCCTCACAGAATGTCACTGTTATAAAGTAATTGGAACTTGATCAATTGATTAATTTGGCTCTCAACAATTTGAAAAACATTATGATGAATCGATTGGCCAATCAATTCACTTTGTTGTATTTTTAAAATTTCCACATAATGAATCAATTGGTTAATTAATTCACTTGAATCTTAATTCGACTCTAAATATATAGAATCGATTGGTCAAAATTCTAGTGGAAAGAATGCGTAAATGGAATAGAAGATATAAAAAATGTGGAATTGATTAGTCAATCAATTTTAGTAGCTTATTTTACTTTCTAAAAGCCTAGAATTGATTGATCAATTAATTCAAATAGACCAATTTGCTCTCTAAATTCCTAGAATTGATTGGTCAATTAATTAAGGTAGACCAGTTTGCTCTTTGGATGCTTAAAATTGATTGGTCAATCGATTATCGATTAAGGCAAACCAATTTGCTCTTTGGATGCTTAGAATTAATTAAAATTGATTGGTCAATTGATTGATTCCCTTATTTTTAACATTTTGAAATTGTGTTTTTTTTTAAAAAAACATAGTTTTCTTTCTAAAAAATGTTTCTAACTTCATTAGAAGATTAATTTTGGCATAAGTTTTTGACAAATATGCTTCTTTAATACTTGAAACTGTACAATGTTCCTTTTGTACATTTTATCTTAAAAAGTTATCCTAAAAATCTAAACAAGTTAATAGCCTTCAATCTTCACTCTTTGCATTCAAAGACATTAATTCAATTCCAAAAAAGTTAAAATGTTTTATTATTATAAAAAAATTTCTAAATAGGGCTAAGGTTAACAATTTCTCCTTTTTTTATGATGACAAACCATTTTGAAATTAAATTAAGCTTTAATATTATGGCTCCCCTCACTAAGACATTCCCCTTTAAAATATGCATAAAAGAGCATTCAATTTCAAGTTTTCCTTCTCATATCTCCCTTCCTTTTTTGGCATCAATAAAAAAGGAATAAGTAACATAGATAACATAAAAAGTATCCCAAATTTGAAACATAATATGCAATATAAAAAGTACGTCCTATGGGGATAAAATACGGCTAAGAGGATAAATATTTCTAATCATTTATTATATCATTCAAGTTATCTTTAGCCTCTTCATTGCCTAAAGCAATTAACTTAAAATTTCCTTCTACTTCTTCTTTAGCTTTTTCCTCAAATGGAATTGCTTCCTGCTTTCCTTTATAGCTTTGCTCAACTTAAGGAGAATATGTTTCTTTAGAACTGTCCTTTTCATTTTCAACAATGTTGAATTTCTCTTTAAGCTTTTTAAACTAATTCTTAATGTAAAATTTCACTTCCTTCCTAGTTTCCCAATGCAAAGCAATAAGGTGATCTTGTAAGGCTCTCATATCTAACTCCTCTATAGCATTTCCTTTATTAATGAATCATAATGCTCCTTCTATTTTTTGAAAAGACATTTGCTTGAGGTGTTTAGCTTTTAATCTCTTGATTTCCTTGAATTTTTTAACCCAAGTTTCCTCATCAACTTTGATTCCAGAGTTCTTAAACAGTTTAGTGAGTATCATACCATATAGGAGGAAGTCTCTATTGATGTGGTAATACATATGAAGAAGGATGTGGTAGAGAAAGTTTATACAGATATTTTGTCAAATTGCTGATATCATGAATAATTAATGATTATCAATTTGAGTAAAGTGGTAGCATTTTAGAAGGATAATTTTAGTAATTATATAGTGCAAAATTCTATCCTTCATGAATAATTCAATGATAAATAGTTTGTTTCTGGCAATTTTTAGGCAAAAATGGGGCCAAAATAACTTGATAGGTAAAACTTTTGAATAATCTATAGCATTTTCAGCATTAATAAATGATTGATTAGGATCCATATCAAATGTTACAGCTAATTTAAGAATACCCATAGAGAATCTTTCACCCTCCATTATAGTGATTAATTCAAGAAGACTTTCTTGACCACTATTTTTCAAATTGTCATAGATTGATAAACAAGATTAGGATATATATCAGTAGAATATCCAGCAAACTTTAACAAATTCAAATGATCTAGCAAATGATATATTTCTAAATTCTCATTTCTTAAAAACCTAATGTCCCAACAATTTCTAGGTTCTATTTCCTTCATCATGCTTTCCAAAAAGTTTTCAAATGTAGTTACCTTAAAGTAATAGGCTTTTTTAAGAATCATATCAGTAGAAGGAAGAAGTGGTGATGATAATCCAGTGGCCTTTCTTTTTTCCTTATTGGATTCAATGCAAGATCTTTTTAGTACCATGCTTTTTTTACCCATGTAGTTAATGATCACAGTGATTTTAGGCTAAAAAAGGAATTTGGAATGATGAATAGAGGATTTTGACTAGTAATTTTGAATTTTTGAAGGAATAGAGAAGGATGGGTTTTAAAAGTGATTTTGGTAGAATTTAGTTTTGGCGGTGTAAAGGATTTTAATTAGTTAGATTTGTTGGCCTTGGTAACCTACATCCAAGAGGGGGTAAATTAAGTATTTTAAAACTTTTCTTATTTTTTAAACTCTTTTTAAGAAGCCTTTTATTTTGGGAAGTCATAAGAATAATTTTGATTCAAACACTTCCAAGAAGGTTTTATGAATATATTTGCACTTAAGATATAACAATTCAAAGAACTAGTGCAAAGTAACTTAATTAATTATGCATAAATAAGAATTAAGAAGCCAATGCATATATTGATTTCTTTTTCAATTACTGAACTAACAAGATTAACATTGAAGCATAATGTATTCAACAACAAGAGTAAATCATTCAGCACAATACCTCAATAAATAATAATAGCAAAATAGAGATTAATTTTTTTTAATCATTCAAATATCCAAGCAACAAGATTATTATTGGAGCACAATGAACTAACTAACAGTAGTAGCAAAACAGAGCATAAACCAGGAAAACAGAGCTATGTTGCAGAAACAATAAAGAGATAGGGTGAAGAACAAACACAAGGATTTATAATGGTTCCTCCCTTGAATATCCTCACCAAGGTGTACATCCATTCTCCAAGCTTTCCAAGCTTGTGTTAATCCACTATACCTTTAAGTCTCATTTGGCACTTAAAGAAGCCTTACAATCCTTTTGCTCTTCCTTGACCAAATTCTTCTTTTACAAAGGATACCTCACCCTCTCTATGATTTTTCAAGGGATACCTCACTCTTACAATTCTAAAGTGATACAAGATGAAAATCAATTCATAAAAACTCTCTTAAAGAGTGGATAGAACAAATGAAGTCCTAGAATAGAGAAATTTCACAAAGATGAGCTCAAATCATGATTTGGGTGAAGGAGGATGTAAAATGATGTTTTCAATTGAAGTTCAGGCTTTCTCTACATTGTATTTCGTGTTTCTTAGCTTATATATGAAGCCCATGGAGTATTATAACCATTTGGGGTTATCGGGAATGAAAACTAGTCATTACTAGCCATTATTTGCGCACCAGAACACTCAAAATCAATTAGTGAATCGATTTAGGACATTTGGGTGCTCTCTGGATGTCCAGAATCAATTCACCTAGATAGAAATGTAGACTCAACTTTAAAAGATCATAACATCTTCATTTTAAGTTCGTTTTAAGTAAATAACCTATCATTGGAAAGATAACTGAGTCTACTTTCAAATGAGACTAGTTTCAAGCTTATATCTAATGTAAATTTTAATATATGTTTAAAATAATGAGCAAAGGTTAGAAACAGTGAATATGTAAAAATTTGATTTTGATACTCAACTTATAAAATTTGTAACTTTTTCATATCTTGATCATTCTAAGCAAATGATATGTCCATGAAAAGCCCTTTAAGTTTATTTTCATATGGAAAGGTTTAACATTCAAATTATAAGTATTTTATGATATATGATTAAAATAATAATCAAAGGTCAAAATTAAAAACATCAAAAACTCATATCTCATTTATTTTTGATATGTCCGTATGGGCTATGTTGTAAAAACATGATTGCAAGCTATCTTTTAAAATATTTTAATCAAGTTAAGAATATGAAAAACATGTTTGAGCACTATATCATGAAATACTCTATTTTACAAGGAAGTCTAAGCCTTAATATGAAAAACTATACCAATCAAGTTCCTTGACTTTTCTTGATGCTTCCAAACTTTCATACACTTTAATTTTCTCAATTTTCAATACTTGGATCACATATCCTTTCTTGTATTTCTTCCTTGTTCTAGATTTGAGTACAATATGATCTTCTATTTCTTTACTTCAATGCTCACTTTTTTTTATCTTGGACTTTCCTATATATAAGTTCATAAACTTTGTAAACAATATAGTTAGTCTAATCTAATATATTAAGATATTGATGCATAATTCATATATAAAACAAATTATCATAAAACATGCATAATCATCCTTTTATATATCTTGATTAATCATATGCTTAGTAATACTTGTATAAAATATAGCTCTTTTAGCATATAATCAAGCATATGCATTAATCATAACATAGTATAACTATTAAAGCTTGTATAATATAGATCATTTTAGTACAAGATATACAATGCTATTGTAACATTCATTTATTATCATTAAAACTCATCACATGAAATCTTAAAGCTAACAATCTCCTTCTTTTTTATGATGACAAATCACTAAAGAAAAATAAAGATTTAATCTAGTAGGCATAGATGATATCAAACATTAAGCACATAGTATATTCTTCTTTTCTTCTCTCCATATTTGACATCAATAAAAAGGATAACCAATTATATGAAAGCAAGTGATGTCATATAAGTGATATCATTATCATCTTCCTTTATTTGACATTAACAAAGGATATCATTATCTCCTTCTCTTCTCCCTCTATTTTCATCTCCTTCTCCCCTTAATTTAATGACATATTGAAGTAATTGATGTCATTGTTTTCTTCTCTCTTTTTTATCATCATATTCTCCCCTTATTTCTCATTATCATTTTCTTCTCCCCTTATTTGCTTAGAAGATAATTATAATTGAAGTCACACTATTTATCTTTTATAAATAAAGCCATACTATTCAAGTCATATGATCTCAACAAGATTATCAAGGATTGCATATCAAGATCATATGAAAAAAATATTCATGAAATAAATGAATTAAAGGATATAGCATTTTACCTTTCTCCTTTAAGTAAGCATGAATAGACATGTAATATGTGTAAACATTTGAAGCCCTTTTTGTTAAGAGAAATGTGAGCTATATTATAGATCAAATATAAGTAAAGCTCCCCCTTAAATCATGCTATCAATTTTATCTAAGCTCCCCCTTAAGAAAACAATGTTGATTTTCTCATAGCTTTCAAAATATATGCTTCCTTCTTAAAAGATATAGAATAGATTTAAAATATGAAGAGCATAAAAGATTAAAACATATATAGTTACCAAGGTATATAATCATATCTATAGGCATGGAAAACATAAACCCTTTTTAATCTAACAAAAAATATTTGAATTGCTCCCCCTTTCAAAATGCTTTGTTGAAACCAAAAATTTCAAACATGGTTATTTGAAAGATTTAAACAATTTGAAATCAATGATTTTTTATTTTCAAACTAATTTGAAAAAGAAACCATTTCAAATAATTAAATGTATTCATATCTCCTTAATAAGTTTCCTTTATGAAATGGCATGAGTAGCACAAGTTCCAAGCAATCAAGAAACTTAACTAAAGCACATCATGAAAAAAATATGCAATAGGGATAGAAGAGATAAAAACTATCAAGCTTTCCCTATAGTGATGATAATGATCATGTAACAACAATAATTAAGCATATTTTTCATGATCATATCCTACCTAACTAACCAAGAAGAAGTAAATAAAGAGTATCATGCAATCCAAACATTTATGATCCATAAGAAAAGAATAAGGATAGAGATACTAATTGATTTTAGCAATATATGTTGCTCCTTGGTTATAATCATCTTCCTTTCCATTTCCCATTACTTGTAAGGTGAACACAATTGATCTTGATAAGTGATGAGCTTTCCTTGGTATGCTTGCCTATGATGAAGGATTTGAATCCTTTTATAACACACCTTTAAATCAAGGATAACCTTCTAACTTTTTCAATGCTTCACACACTTGAAGATGATCTTTTAAGTTATCTCCTAAAGAATCTTGCAAACTTTAAGCACAAAACTCAAGATCGGAGATTAGAATCATACAAATTAAATACTAAAGATATTTCAAGGAAAAGATGGCATCATTTAAGCTTTTAAACATAACAATTCAAGATAGGAGATTAGGATATACTATGCAAATTCTAAATACTCTCCAATAAATTGTTAGCTATAAGTATCATTCTAAAACTTCTTAGAACATATACATAATTGATAGAGAATAATTAGCAAGTATTATATCATCAACCATGTAACTTTGAACCTTTAAGGAGATAAGGGAAATTTAAATGAAATTATTTCCAAATTAATAAAGATTTTTGAAAAACTCAAAAAGTGATATATGATTTTATAAAATATATGAAATCATTAAAACTCATAAAACCATTTTAGGGGAATAAACACATAAGAGCAAATGATATGAACAACTAAAAAAAAATATGCACCAATAAATAAGATGAGCTCCTTTTAAACTTTTACAAGCAAAACTATTAGAAAACATGGAGCTAGCCAATTTTCCAAATTCAAATATAAGTATATGAATCTTTATGATACAATGGTGACATATTTCCTTTAGTGTGAGAAATAACCCTTATTTAGCACAAAAAGCACATATTATCTTAAAGATAAAGCCAAATATATCAACGATATGTCTATTCTTTAACTATCTATACTCAAGAAAGATACAAATCATATTAAGCATAGAAAAATGATAGATTATACCAATCTTTTAAGTCTCATTCCTCTTCAAAGAAGTTAACTTTGTTATCAAAATTGAGTAGATCTAGCCTCAAGTTGAACTTGTCATCCATTTTCATACTATGCTTGAGGTAGTATCATACTTCTTTCCTACATAAAGCTTTAGACAACTTCTTCGGTACCCAATCAAAACTTGGGTCCATAAGGGTTAGATGAATATCAATGTAATATGCTCATGAAAGATTAATCAATTTAAACAAGTGAGCATAATGATTATATTCTTAAGAATCATTTTCAAAGCATTTGCATATTCTCTATATATAAGCAATAGACAATGAAAAATATACTGAACATTGCAAACCTATATATTAAGTTATATCATCAAAGGTTTATGGGCATATGAAGATAAAGTAAATCATGCATTTTGATTTTAATTTTAATAAAACAAAGGTGGAGAAAAATTAAGTTATTATCACCCCTAGTTATTCATATAGGGGACCTTGTGAATTGATTGGTGAATCGATTCATAAATGAATATAATTATCTGTGAATCGATTAACCTTTCGATTCATGACTAGAAAAATTTAAATTTCATTTTTCCTTCCATATGCTATCAATCGATTGGTGAATCGATTCTAGACTTCCAGAGACGAATACGTCTTCTTGGAATGGATTCACCACTTGATTCACTGCACACTAAAATCCCTTTTCATATCATTTCACTCTCAATTAACTTGTAATTCATCATTTTCAAATCTAACTAATCCATAATAAAAATTTTAAGCTAATGATCATTTATAATCATGAAAGAATAACTCATATGCATATATGATCATAATCTTTAAGCAATGTTCATGCTTTGAAATCAACAACCACTTTTCAATGAATATCAAATAAAGTAACATAAGAGGTTTGAGGAGTTAATACCTTATCCTTTATAATGAAGGATTACTCTTTCTTACCCATTGCTTCTCTCTAAAATGTTTAAGCTTTGAAATAACACCATTGTATGTTTGAGAAACTTCAGTTATGCTAAGTCTTCTTTGTATAATCATTAATATTGGAGAAGCTCTTGAAAACTCATTCTTTTTTTGACCAAATTGCCTCCTTTTGTATGAAATTTTCTGCATAATTAAATCACTAGGAGGACATTTTGGTACCCATTTTATCTTATGTTCTTGAATATTAGTATTCAAGCACTTAGACACTTTAGGAACTCAAATTTCCTTCTTTCTCATACAAGAATTTCTTCTAATAGGGCACAAATGAGAAATATGACCTTCATAAACATAATAATTACAAATGATAGACTACTTACAAGAAGAATATTTTTATTTAAAAATATAATTAGAAAATTTTGGCTTTTTATAGAAATTACACTTTGATTCAAGCTTGCCAAAAGGTTTGCTTAACTTTCCAAGAGCAAGATCAATATCTTCACTTAAAGACTTGGAAAGTACATAAGTTGAGTGTTCAACTTCCTTTTTAGATAAATCATCTTCAATTTCAAAGTCATAAGAAGTTAAACAATTAAGTTCTATAGAAATTCTATCATTATGTAATTCATTCAAAGCACATAAGTCATTAACACAAGGACTTGCACTAAAATTAGAATCATGTACCTTTAAGTCCTTTTGAGCCATAGAGTATGAATCTTCCATTTGAAGCTCAATTTATTCATCATTAGAACTATCCTTCCTTTCATTTTTGAATTCTTTACTAAGAGGTGTTAAAGATGCTTTACACTTTTGTATATCCTCTTGAAGTGTCTCCTTGGAAATATTTTCCTTTTGTTCTATTTTCTTTTCTTGCTCAATATAAATACACTTATTAATAGAAATATGATCATCAAGATAATAAGTACTAAGAGTGTCCCAAATTTCCTTAGCATTAAAACATTTAGACACTTTAACATAAGCATCATCATTTAAACTACTATGTAAAATTTTCATAACTTGAATGTTTAGAGGAAATTTCTTTTCATAATCATCATCCTATTCACTTTTTGGTTTTAAAATAAAACCATTCTCAATTATTTCCATGCATAAAAATCAAACGCTTTCATATAACATTCCATTTTTCCTTTCCAAACTTTAAAATATGAACCATCACAGTATGGAGGTTTAGAAATATTAACATATTCAAACAATTGAGTATTTAGAGTATCAAAATTTTCTTTTAAAGAGTTGCTATCAAAGGTTGCCATGGATCCTCTTGAGATGGTTAAGTCCTTTAAACAAGAGTCTAAAGCTCTAATACTAATTGTTCGCCTTAGCAACCCACACCTAAGAGGAGGTGAATTGGGTGTTTTTAAAATTTTTCTTATTTTTCAAACTCTTTTTAAGAAGCATTTTATTTTGAGAAGCCATAAGAATAATTTTGATTCAAATACTTCCAAGAAGGTTTTATGAATATATTTGCACTTATGATATAATAATTCAAAGAACTAGTGCAAAGTAACTCAATTAATTATATGTAAATAAGAATTAAGAAGCCAATGCATATATTGATTTCTTTTTTAATTACTAAACTAACAAGATTAACATTGAAGCATAATGTATTCAATAACAAGAGTAAAGCATTCAGCATAATATCTTAATAAATAATAATAGCAAAATAGAGATGAATTTTTTTAATCATTCAAATATCCAAGCAATAAGATTATTATTGGAGCACAATGAACTAACTAACAGCAGTAGCAAAACAGAGCTATATTGCAAAAATAATAAAGAGATAGGGTGAAAATAACAAACATAAGGATTTATAATAGTTCCTCCTTTGAATATCCTCACTAAGGTGTACATCCACTTTCCAAACTTTCCAAGCTTGTGTTAATCCATTATTCCTTCAAGTTTCAATTGGCACTTGAAGAAGCTTTACAATCCTTTTACTCTTCCTTAACCAAATTCTCCTTTTACAAGGGATACCTCACCCTCTCTATGATTTTCCAAGGGAGACCTCACTTTTACAATTCTAAAGTGACACAAGATGAAAATTAATTCATAAAAACTTTCTTAAAGAGTGGATAAAACAAATGAAGTCCTAGAATAGAGAAATTTCACAAAGATGAGCTCAAATCATGATTTGGGTGAAGAAGGATGTAAAATGATATTTTCAATTGAAGTTCAGGTTTTCTCTACATTGTATTTTGTGTTTCTTAGCTTATATATGAAGCCCATGGAGTATTATATCCATTTAGGGTTATCGAAAATGAAAACTAGCCATTATTCATGCACCAGAACACTCAGAATCGATTGGTAAATTGATTCAAGACGTTCATGATGCTCTCTAGATGTCCAGAATCGATTGGTGAATCAATTTGTCTAGATAGAAATTTATATTCAATTTTAAAAGATCATAACTTCTTTATTTTAAGTCTATTTTAAGCAAATAACCTATCATTGGAAAGTTAATTAAGTTTACTTTCAAATGAGACTAGTTTCAAGCTCATATCTAATGTAAATTTTGATATATGTTTAAAACAATGAGCCAAGATTTGAAATAGTGAATCTATAAAAATCTGATTTTGAGACTCAACTTGTCAAATTCATCACTTTTTCATATCTTGGTCATTTTAAGCAAATGATATGTCCATGAAAAGCTCTTTGAGTTTATTTTCATATGGAAAAGGTAACAATCAAATCACAAGTATTTTATGATATATGATTAAAATAATGATCAAAGGTCAATATTGAAAATATCAAAAACTCATATCTCATTTGTTTTTTATATATCCCCATAAGCTATGTTGTAAAAATATAATTATGGACTATCTTTTAAAATATTTTGATTAAGCTAAGAATATGAAAAATATGTTTGAACTCTATATCATGAAATACTCTATTTTACAAGGAAGTCTAAGCCTTAATATGAAAAACTATACTAATCAAGTTCTTTAGCTTTTCTTAATGCTTCTATGCTTTCATATACTTTAATTTTCTCAATTTTCAATACTTGGATCACATCTCCTTTCTTGTTTTTCTTCCTTGTTCTAGAGTTGAGCACAATATGATCTTCCATTTCTTTGCTTCAATGCTCACTCTTTTTTATCTTGGACTTTCCTATATACAAGTTCATAAACTTTGTAAATAATATAGTTAGTCTAATCTAATATATCAAGATATTAATGCATAATTTATATATAAAACAAATTAGCACAAAAACATGCATAATCATCCTTTTATATATCTTGATTAATCATATGCTTAGTAATGCTTGTATAAAATATAGCTCTTTTAGCATATAATCAAGTACATGCATTAACCATAACATAGTATATCTATTAAAGCTTGTATAATATAGATAATTTTAGTACAAGATATACAATGCTATTATAACATTCATTTACTATCATCAAAACTCATCACATGAAATCTTAAGGCTAACAGGATTATGTTAGAAGTGATAGATGAAGGGTTTAATTAGTTTATCTTAATCAATTTTGATGAAAAGATAAAGATAAGGTGGTTTAATAGGCATCTTAGGACATGCAAACTATCATAATGAAATAAGGTAGGTGGAATGACATAATCATCACACGACAAGATTTATATAAAAGCCACATGGAATCAATTAAGTAATCGATTCGTGGATGAATATATTTATATATGAATCGATTGGCCACTCAATTCATAGCCTATATTTTTGATATCACAACTCTAACTCGATCATGATCAGTGTGAAACTTATTTTCTAGTTTCCACTAGTGTATTCCTAATTATTCAATTTGATCTTAATTAACAAGTATCATGCATTTACAAAAGAAAATAGTATTTTAGAAAGAAAACATACATTAAAGTTTTTACAAAAGATGAAGAAGTTAGGTATACTTATAGTCCTTCTAAAATGAAAATAAGGAAGTCTAACTAACTCGTAAGGAATCAGTTCAAATATCTCCTTTACCCATATTTTATGACAAAATAAGGCCCAAAATATAATATGTGCAAGAATCTGTGTTACTATACTACTATTAGTGAACTTTCATGAAACTTAGCTCTAAGGAGGTGGATATGGAGGATCAACTTAAGGATCTATAAAATAAATCACAGTTAAGTGAGTCCAGGGTTCAATCAATCAATAATCTATAAGAATAATAACAATTTATAATAGTTCACATTTTAGACTATCCTCCTTTGACAATTTATAATACATTTAAGCATATTAGTAAACAAAAGTTGATAATATTAAGATTAATATACAATTATTTTATTTGAAATAATAAATAGTATATAAAATATATTTATCTACCTTTTGACTCCCGAGCTAACCTTATACCTTGCCCACCTATTTATATCCTTATTTTTCTTAAGCCAATCTTATACCCTACTTATCTTATTACTGGGAATTTCATATCCAATGTTCATATCATTACCCCTATCATGTTTCTCATCTTTAATGCCATTCATGGCATAATTCACAATGTAATTTGAATATTAGAGCTTAAGCTTTATTCAATATAGTCATAATTCAATTTTAATATACATTACAATACTTATTAGCATCATCATGCCCTCTTGTATGGTTACAAGCATTCACACATTTTATAATAATCAATTCATAAAACATTTCATAATACGTCTCATCCTATGAGTAATGTAATAAGTTCATTATAACACATTATATCATGCAACTTTTCTTTTCTCATGTGATGATTATCCAAGTCAGCAAATATCTATGTTGGACCATTATAAATTATGAAAATATGAAACATATTGGGTATAGTTTACTATATGGTTACCATAGTTGTGACCTATAGGTGATCTTTTATGAATAACTCGAAAACTATAAATATATTATTCATGAAACTTATTTCATATTAAAATAGACTCAATTAACTTTTAATAGATTAGTCATTTGCCCAAATTGGCTAAGTTTCAAAAGGGTTATGCTTTTTTGAACATAGACACAAAAGTCTATTTTTTGAAATCTTGAATTTTTTTACCTCTATTCACTATTTTAATTATATCTCAAAATATATATATTAAATATTGAATTAAAGTTAATTACTTTTAAAAGTAGACTCAATTAGCTTTAATTTGATAGATAATTCATTTAAATCAAACATAAGATGAAGGAGTTGTACCCCTTCGAATTTAGCATAAAATTCTAATCTCAATGAATCAAATTAATCAATTGATCAATCAATTCATCCATCCTGAATTTTTGTCTCTAGACCTTTAGAATTGATTAGTTACTCAATTTTGAAACCTAGTTTTACATTTAAACCCTCAGAATCAATTGACTACTTAATTCACACATGAAAAGATTAGTTTTTTTTATGAAAAATTAACTGTTCATTCAATTCTAAATGCCCTCTAAACAAATATGTTACACACCAAATCTTAATATAATCATTAATACACTTATCTAACATATCATATTACCTCTCTTCATCCTTTATCATTTCCACCACATCAAAATAAATCAGGTTCAAGTAAAATCAAAATATTAATATTCCATCAATACCATTACATAGCCATAAAATTCATAAATTTAGTTAGAATATCCACTCACCTTATATGGAAAAGAATGTTAGGAAGCTAGTTTGAAGATTTTTCAATCCTAATTATATCAAAACTCATAGGTTTTATAGTTAAGATATAGAATACCTAACAAAACTAAATAACTCTTAAATTTCTTCATCAACTAAAAGGAAATAGGAGGAATTCTTAGTAAAAGCAATGTTCTTACTTTGATTGGATGAAAAAATCAAGACAAATGAAGGCCCTTCTTGCTAGATTGATTGAATAGTAGAAGAAATTCTTAGAAAGAGTAGGAGAACTAGAGATATGAATAGAAATGAGGGAAATTAAAGTTTAAAGGGCTGAAATGAGAGAAATAAGGCACCAGGGGTATTTTTGAAAAATTACTGCTAAACCTCTTCCATACTTATATGCTTACTTATATAAGTGCAAAACTTTATACTTCACTATTCCAATAAAATTTTCCTATTAAATTTCTACCAAAGTCATATTCTTATATTTTTAATTTAATTAACTTTATTTTATTCCATATTTTACACACAAAGTTTCTAATCCAAATAAATTTATTAGTTGCACTAACTATTCTTTCTCAGAAAATAATTTTTAATTTGTTAATAATTAAAAAAGGTGTAACATTTAAATCCCTAAATTTTCCTCTATATGTAATGAATCGATTTTAGACTTCCAGAGGCAATTGCCCTTCTCTAAATCGATTAATAACTCGATTTTGACAATTTTTTCTCCACTAAATTAATTAGTCAGTTGATTCTATCTTGTGCGAAACTCTTAAACCGATTGACCACTGGATTAATTCCTTGTTAAAAGCTCTTAATTCATCATTTTCAAATCCAACTAATCCTTAACTATGCCTTTTAAGCTTGTGATTGTTTGAAATGACACTTTATACTCTAATTGCTAAATTTTTTTTTGAACAAAACTTGTAAAACAAACCTTCAGGACATCTCTGAAGTTAAAGTTAGTATCTTGATTTTTAATAATAATAAGGGAAGTAAGGAAGGTTTACTTAGGTAAATAGTAAATTTGTGCAGAGATTAGTTTTCAAGGATATTCAACATGCCCAATTCTCTTTTAATAAAATTGAAATGATCTTCACTAAGTGACTTAATGAAGATGTCTGTAAGTTGAAAATCAATTTGGACAAATTCAAGTGTAATGTCTCTTTTTATATCATGATCACAAATAAAATAATATCTAATTTCAATATATTTAAATCTTGAATGCATGATAGGATTTTTAGTGAGATTCTTAACAATAATATTATCACATTTAATGGAAATGTTTTCAAAATTCAAGCCAAATTTGATAATTGTTGCTTCATCCATAAGAGTTGAGCACAACAACTACAGGCGACAATATATTCTACTTTAGCAGTAGATAATGTAACATTATTTTGCTTTTTATTATGCTGTAAGACTAAAAAATGTCCAAGAAATTGACAAGCTCCACTAATATTATCACATTTAATGGAAATATTTTTAAAATTCAAGCCAAAATTTCATAATTGTTACTTCATATATAATAATTGAGCATAATAACTATTAGCGACAATATATTCTACTTTAGCAGTAGATAATGTAACATTGTTTTGCTTTTTATTATGCCATGGGACTAAAGAGTTTCCAAGAAATTGATAAACTCCAATAGTATTCTTGCTATTTGATTTGTTACCAGTAAAGTCAACATTGGAATAACTTATCAAGAAATTTAATTTCTCCTTAGGATATTATAACCCAAAGTGAGTTCTGCCTGCAAAATATCTAAAAATTCTTTTTACAATAGTCAACTGAGATTATTTTTTATTTGCTTAGAATCTTGTGCACTTACATACACTAAATATGATATTTCGTCTACTAGCAGTGAGATAACGAAAGGATCCTATCATACCTCTATATATAGTAACATCTATCTTTTTACCTTCTTTATCTTAGTCTAGCTTGGTTGAAATTTTTATGGGAGTAGGAGAAGGTTCAACTTCATTCATCTTGCATTTTTTTATTAGCTCTTTTGTATACTTAGTTTGACTTACAAATATTCCATCACTTGATTGATTGATTTACAAACTAAGGAAGAAATTTAGCTCTCCCATCATAGGCATCTCAAATTCACCCTACATTAGCTTAGTAAACTTTTTGCACATGGAATCATTAGGAGCTCCAAATATGATATTATCAATATATATTTGCATAAAAAGAATGTCATCAAGTTTGTTTTTATAAATAAGGTAGTATTAACTTTTCCTCTTGAAAAACCTTTTTTCCATTAAAAATTTGCTTAGTCTTTTATACCAAACTCTAGGAACTTGCTTAAGACTATACAGTGCTTTCATTAATCTAAATACATTATTAGGAAAGAAGTGGCTTTCAAAACTCAAAGGTTGTTTAACATATATTTCTTCCATAATTATACCATTCAAAAATGCACTCTTGACGTTTATTTAACAGCATTTTAATAATTCAAGCCTAGTTACTAATGCATATGTTTCATTATAATTAATACCTTCCTCTTAGTTGTAACCTTTTGCAACCAATCTAGCTTTGTTTCTAAAAACCCATTTTGTACTAATAATTGTACTAATAATTGGATAATTATTTGGTCTTGATACAAGTTCTTAAACTTTATTTCTTTTAAACTAATTTAACTCTTCTTGTATGGTCAAGACTTAATGTTCATTAATTGTTGTCTCATTAATATTTTTAGGTTCAATTTGAGATAGAAATATAGAGTGGTCACAAATATTTTTAAGGAATTTTTGGTTACCCTTTGTGACATATCACTAATGACTTGATCAGTAGGATGACTTCTCATAATCTTCCATTCTTTTTAAGGTCCATGACTTTAATCTGCATTGGTTATTAAAAGATTTGATTCTTGAATTTCTTTATCCTTTTTTTGAGCCTTTACTTCGTTATTTTGATTATTTGGATTCTTTTGAATAATTTAAGTGTTAGCTCACTCATTATCTTTATTTAATACCTTTTTCATATTAAGAGAAGATTCATCAAGTACCACATGGATGGATTCTTTTACTAGCAAAGTTCTTTTATTATAAACTTTATAGAATTTTTTATTAAAAGAATAACTAATAAAGATAGCTTTATCAAATCTAGCATCAAACTTTCCTAAATTATCTTTGCTATTACTATGTACAAAGCATTTACATCTAAAGGCACGAGAGTGTAAAATATTTAGCTTTCTTCCTTTGTATAGTTCATAAGGGGTTTTCTTCAAAATTGGCCTAATGAGGGCTATACTCGTTACATAACAAGTAGTGCTAATTGTTTCAGCCTAAAAGAATTTAGAAAGAGAGCTATCGTTTAGGATAATTCTTGTCACATCTTTTAAACACCTATATTTCCTTTCAATAACTCCATTTTTTTTAGTTATTCTAGGAGATGAGAAATTATACTTAATGCCATGGTCATAATAAAAATAAGTCAAAATTATAATTTTCAAATTTTCTATCATGATCACTACTAATACTTATTATGGACATTATTTTTTCCATTTTGAATAGTTTTTGCAAGATTTTTAAATTATTCAAAGGCTTTATCTTTGAAAAGAAGAAATAATGTCCATATAAATCTAGAATAATTATTAACAATTATAAGTACATAGAGATTTCCTCCATAATTTCTAATTCTTAAGGGACTAATTAAATCCATATAGAGTAATTGAAGTGATCTAGATAAAGAAACAATATTTTTGGATTGAAAGAAGCTTTTACTCAATTTTCCTTTAGGCATGCATCACAAATTCTATTTTGGAAAATTTTAATTTCAACACTCCATCAACTAATTCATTTTGGAAAAGTTTTCTAATGAGATATATACTTGCATGAGTAAACCTTTTGTGCTAAGTCCAAGAATCCTCATTTATATTGATTAAGCATTTAGAATCCAAATTGGACTCATTATCAATATCTATCATGTAGATATTGCTATATTTTTTACCAATTAACTTAATTTGCTTATCATTTTGGTTTTTAACTATTCAATAAGTAGAATTAAAGGTAACTTTATTTCTTTTGTCATAGAATTAACCAATACTAAGCAAATATTATTAATACAAGATTTAACATTGTTACTAACTCTACCTTTTGAATTGTCTTTAAAGGTGGCATTTCCTCTTTCTTTAAGTGTCAATGAGATGAACTTGGACTTGTTTCCTATCATATTTCTAGAATAGTTACTATCCAAATACCACATGTTATCTTGACTTCTCATGTAAACTTACAAAAGAAACATTACTTTTTTATTTTTGATACCCAAATAACTTTAGGCCCATTTTTGTTAGTAGCTACATATGTTCCTTTAGGAACCTAGATTTTCTTTATTCCAACATAAGTTTTCCTTTTATGTGCATATGAATAAATTTCATGTCCTTTTTTTCTATGATAGAAACATGTTATCTGAGGTTATCTCTTCATGGTTTCTTTTACAAAAAATTTTTTATAAAAGTGATTCTTCTTGTTTGGAGTATATCTTTCTTATTAAAGCTTGCCTTTTAACTAAGAAGAGTATTAAGTGAATTTTTTCCTTTTGTGAATTTCTCAAGATTTTTGGATAAATCATCAAGTTTCCTTTAAAGATTTTTACACGAGGTACATTTTTGTATCATTTTCTTAAAGCTCTCTCTATTTCTTGAATTAAATCCTCACTTTTTTTAGATGTTTAATATTTTCCTTCAAAGAAGAGATCACCTTCTTTAAAAGTTTAATTTTTTTTACCTTAATTAAATTAATATTAAGATTAGATATAATATAATTAGATTCATCATTTGAGTTAGAAATAGATACCTTATCTCTATCTTAGTCTCCCATGACTATCAAATAGAGAAGTACTTTTTCATCATTATCTCCCCAAGCTGTTAAGTGAGCTTTCTTATAAGAACTTCTATTTTTCTTCTTTTCATATTCTAACTATTTCTTTAAATATATAGGACAATCAAACTTGATATGACCTAACTTTTTACATTTATAGCAAGTTAGAGTGGCTTGTTTAATGATTTTTCCTTGGTTTATGTGTTTATTTACTTAAGGAATTTTCCTTTTTCCACCAATTCTTGTGAGGGCTCTTTGATATTTCTTAGTAAAAAGAGCTAAGTCATCTTAAATTATGTATCAAGTAATTTCTCTTAATAATCATCATCAATTTCACCTTCATCCATCTTAGTTTCAACTTTCAGAGTAAAAATTTCTTTTTCTTTTCACTATCATTAGCATATCTCTTGAGTTTTAACTCATGCTCTCCCAAGTTCTTAAATAGGTCTTGTAAGTTAGTATCTTAATTTTCATTGCTTACTTGATAATAGTGATTTTTTATTAACATGCAATTATTAAAGATCTAAACATTTTATGAACAACTTATCTATCTATAAGATTTTTATTGAGAAGACTTAGTTAGTTAAAAAGAGCAATAAATCTTTGCATCATATCTTTAATGGATTCACCATCATTCATTTTAAATAGTTCATATTAATAAACTAGTATATGCATTTTACTTTCTTTAACTTGTGTAGTTCCTCCATAAGCTACCTCAAGTACATCTCACATTTCTTCTATAGTTAAAACTCTTTCTTATTCACTTGGCCATAAAGAATTTGATAAAATCCACTTAACGTTGGAATGAAGTTGATGTTTTCTTTTATTATCGTCACTCCACTTAGTTCTTGGTTTTAAATTATCAACACTATTTTCATTTTTGGCTGGTGGATTGTATCTATTTTTAATTAATTTCCACATATCAACATCAATGGCTTTTATGAAATTTTTCATTTTTTGTTTCTAATAAGTGTAATATTATCCATTGAAACCTAGATGTTTATTCAATAAAGAACATTAAGGTAAAATATTGAAACTATCCATAAGATCCTCTTAAGATCACAAGATCTTGTCATAAAAGCTAAGTTCAGATATTGAATATTATTCAAAATTCTACCCAATAGGAGGTGAATTAAGTATAAAAACTTTTACAAATAAAAAATAGAGTAAACAATTATAATAAATCATTAGCAATTTGTTCAAAGTTGAACATAGGAAAACAATGGAAGACAATGATATTTATAAGAATAATTAACTTAATATAAAGTAAGTATATCACAAACATAATTTTAATAAAAAAATAGTATAAAGCAAATAAATAAGAAATAAGGATAAAGAGAATCTAACTCAATAATTTATAATTATTTGGCCTTGAAGATCTAACACTTTCAAAGATTACATACACTGCCAAGTCTACCTAACTTGAATTTTTAAAAGAAATCACTATCTTTTCAGGTTTAAGGGAACTTAAAGAAATGTTAGTACAATTCTTTATTTTTTATGCAATTTCTTTGAAATTTCTCCTTTAAAAACTTAATCTATCAAGAGATTCCACACTTTTGATGTTCCTAGAGATACCTCACCTTAATATACAACAACATAATGATTTTAAATTAGAATAATGGCTCGTAAACTTTGAAAGTTAGAATACACAATGAAGAACTAATAAAAGGAATTTGATTGTATAGATTTAAGGGATTTGTAAGATAAAAACAAGAAAGAGAAGAATATCTTGTGTCAATATAAGAAGGAAGGCTCTATCTTATGGTTTGAAAATGAGCTCAAGCCTTTATATAGAAGTTAAAGGGTTTAAAAATTCATTACTCATAAGATATAATTGTTATAGAGTAGTTGGAGCTTGATCAATTGATTAATTCAACTTTCGACAATTTGAAAAACATTATGGTGAATCAATTGGTCCCAATTGCATTTTTGAAAATTTTCACATAATGAATTGATTGATGAATTAATTCATCTAAATCTCAATTCGGCTCTAGATATGTAGAATTAATTGGTTAAGCAATTCTGGTAGAGAGAATACTTAAATGGAATAAGGGATATGAAAAATATGGAATTGATTAATCAATCAACTTTAATAGTTCATTTTACTCTTTAAAATCTTGAAATTAATTAGTTAATCGATTGAGGCAAACCAATTTGCTCTCTGAATGCTTGAAATCAATTGATCAATTAATTAAGGCAAACTAATTTTCTTTTTAGATACTTGAAATCGATTGGTCAATTAATTGGGGTATGAAATCCATTAGTGAGTCGATTGATTCCCCTATTTTTAACATTTTGAAATTGCATCTTTTTAAAAAATATATATAATTTTCTCTTTAAAAAGTGTTACCAACTTGATTAGAAGATTAATTTTGACGTAAGTTTTTGACAAATATATTTTGTTAAACTTATATAATGTTCCTCTTGTACATTTGTCTTAAAAAAATTATCATAAAAATTTAACTAAGTTCTTAATGGTCTTTCAATCTCCATTTTTTACATTCAAAGACACTGATTCAATTCCAAGAAAGTAAAAATGTTTTATTATCATTAAAACACTTCTAAATAGAGCTAAGGTCAATAACTTAATTATAGTTATTTAAGGTAGTTAGAAGTATGATTAGTAGAAGTGAGTAAAAGAAGTCCGTTAGAAATATTAGAAGAAAATCCAATATTCTTATAAACCCAAACAAAAAAAAATATTAGAGCCTAACTAAAAGCCTGTTAAAAAAATCTAAAAGCCCAATTGAGCCCAATAGGAAATTTTATAGATTTTTTTTAAAAAAAAAAGATTCAAACCCTTCAAACCGATTAAAAAAAATGAGTTTCAAGAGTGGCTTTTGCCATTAAGGCAAAATTTACTTTGGTAAAGAAAGTCATAAGAATTTATTAAGGTAGTTGGTTTGTTTGCATATTTTTAATTTATACTATATTTAATATTTTTCTATTTTTTTTAAAATCATAAAAGTATCAAAAAATTTTAAAAAATATATTTTTGAAAAATAAAATTAAACAAGAAAATTTTGATACCAAAATCATAATTTTTAGAGTTGATTTTACATATAATATTTAAAAATATGATACAAAATTACATGTAAAATGAATGAATTTCATAAAATTAAAAATAGTTTCGAAATCATTGAATTTTACTTATTTTGTCCATATGAATGTTTTATATGAAAAATATTATTTTTTTGCACTTCAGTATAACATTATATTTTATATTATTAAAATATGAGAAAAGAAAGCATTATTTAATATTTTTTTGTATTAGCTAGTTTTCTTCATACATTCTATTATAAAATCTTGTAAGATTTAAATATAATAATTTTTGTCATCTTCTTTGGCTATAAAAGCCAAGGTAACAAATTACTGTATCTTAACATCTCCTTTAATAGCCCACTCTAAAAATTATTTTCTTTAGCAAAGCCAATATTACAACTTCACTTGGTTGACATTCCAATTTTTTGGTTATTTGAACTTAGTTAAAATTATTTTTCTTTTATATTAATTTATTTTACTAAAAATATGTATTTACTCATTTAAATAAAAATAATATGATTCTTGAGATTTTTATAGGCCTTCTCAGAGATTTGTGCAAAAATTCTTATGAATGGAAGATTTTCCTTTTTCTTTTTAGTTTTTGTTTGAAAAATGTGAATCTATGAGATATAAGTTATTATATTTTATTTTATGTAAATAGTATTGTTATAATAAATATAAATATTTAAATATGTATATATATAAAGTACTACAAGGGCTCACATCCATGAGTCACCCATAATTTTTCTTAGGAAAAACTAATCCAAAGTTGGCTCACGAAACCTATGAAGGCACCTCCTTAGTTTTTTTTATTTTTTAAACATTTATAAATATATAATGAAAATATTTATTTAATAAATGTAGTAATTAGAAAAGTTAAAAATAAAAAATAGAACAATAATTCTAGGTGTTTCTAGCAAATTAGGTTCAAAAAGTAATTTTTTTTATAAAAATAATAACTATTTAATTTTGAATAAATATTTTTGCTCAAAAAATGAACTTTGAACTTACTTAAATTATTATAGGGAAAAAGAATGTACTGGGTTAAGAAAACATAAGGAGAACTTAAAAGAATAATTGGACTTACAAGTATCATCCGTACTTTTTTGCCTTATTTTGGATTCTTAGAAGTCATGTAGTCCCACAAGGAAAAAGATAATGCTTAGTACTCATCCTTAAATTTATATATAAATATTGTTTTATCAAAATTAGTCCAATTAAGATAGTTTGGATATGATATTGAATAATATTATAATGTGCTTTGAATTTATTATTATTGTTATATGAGATTCAAATTTTAATATGATAAGCCCATATGATTTTCAATTTTATTTAGGGCTATTTAAATGATGATCATGACAAAGGTGGTATTTTGACTTTATCATGAAATGAAGACCTATGATGGTTTATCTAATAAATTGAAATAGTATTGGAAGCTTAAAAGGTTATCTTCACTATAATTGCCTAAAAAGAATAAACTAAACAGTGTTGGAAGTGTGATAGGTTGCCTTTACTCTAATTGCCCTTAAGAAAAGTACTATCTTGAAATGTTAACAGGGAAGCTATGGCTTGATACCTTTTTTATACTAATAAGTAAGATAAAGTTAGCTTGAAGGGATAAGAATGGTGATGATTAAGACAAGAAAGGAGTAATAATGAAAAACTTTGCATACCTCTTGCCATTTATTATAAATTAGGCTAAAATATATATACATTCATGAATTTATTTAATGTTAAGACATGTTGGTAAGAATTCTATTCTTCTTAATATGTATTCCTTTATTTATTTATTTTTACTAAAACCTATCAAAATAGAGATTAAGTAGGCATTCACTAAGTATTTATATTCATTACTCATTCATTGATATTTTTTAAATATGCCATTGGCCTGGTGGATGCTTTTACTTTATTTACTAATCGCTAGTTACTCATTTTGTTTATGTATAATTACTAAAGGCTCATAACCAAGCCCAATACTTTATGAACATAAATTGTAATAAGCCATAAGGTCATATTATACACGCACTCTATTCTTTATATTTTTATATTTTATAAAATGTTAGTTTTACATGATTTCTTCTACTTGTTATTTTACATAAGATTATATTTTAAAATTTTGATGCTCTTATATTTTTATAAACCATAAAAATATATTTTTATGTATCGCAAGAAGTAAGGAAAGAATTTTATATAAAAATGTTAGATTTTTAGAGAACTCCTTCAACTTATTGTTATAAAATCCTTCTTTGAAGATTGAAAATTTTTTCAGTAATATTTTTGAAAAAATTTTTGGAAGAGTTATTTTCTATAGATTATGACTCCCTTTTTTTAAAAAATAATTCAATTTTAAATAATTATTTTTAAATTTTTTAGTTTTTATTAACCCATTCCTATTTTATTGTATCTGTTTTATAGTAAGATTTAATTTTTAGAGAAATCAATCATCTTTCTTTCTTTTGAATTTTATCATAAATTTACTTTTCATCCATTTCATCAAAACTATGTTCTGAAGTTTTTTTTAAGAAAATTAGCAATATCTTCCTTTGAGTTATCTAAGTTCATTATTTTTCTCAAAGAAGAAACAAAAACTTCACAATACTATTTTTTATTCAATATTAAAATAAAGTTATATTATTTATTTTTACTATCACACTCTTTAAAAAAAGATTTTTCACCTTTAACTTCATAAATATTTTCAATGTCAAATCAATCCTCTTTAGAAAGATAAAATGTTATGAGTTTTTAGTGAAATAATATCTTTGTGAAGTTCTCATCCACCATCATGTCTTATAGAAAACATTTTTAAGAAGTATTGTTGCCTATATGGTTTTCAACTATGTTTCTAAAATTTCAATAGTGTACCTTTATAATTCTATTTGGTCATTTTTAGTATATTAAAGTTTTCAAAAGTAATATTAAAAAAACTAATAAAAAGTCATCTAAGAGATCTATATTTATTAAAAAAAAAGCAAGAGTTTTAGACAAAAAAAAGGATAAAAAAAGAGAAAGATTGATGATGATATGTGTAAGATGTCTTCAAGTTGATCATAATAGACAAAAAAAATGGCTTATGACAATACTCCCTCTTGGTAAGTTATACTTCTTAGATCTTTTACAAATACAAATACAATATTACCTTTATTAAATTTAATTAATTACAACTTTATTTTTTTATTTGATTACAAAGGTTTTAAGCACATATTGAGAACATTGTATCATAATTAAATATGACTCCATAAAATTATTCAGCATATCAATAGTAAACCGAACATTTGCTTTATTTAAAGATTTACCATTTTACTAAAGAGATCGGGTGTGTTGGCATATTCCTTCAAAGTTGAAGTTAACATGTCAAGTGGCCTTTTTATTATTTGCATACTCTCAAAATCAATTTTTGTATATTGATTGCATACAAATTTAGTACCAAAAGATTAAGATCACTTTTATTATAGCATCGACACTCATACCTTGCTAATGATATATGATTTATTTGCCAACCATTTTGATGAATATTTCTTTAAGGATACAAATATCAATTAAAGAAAAGAAAATCCTTTGCTCTGTAATAGTCAGTAACTCCATAGTTTTACTTGTATAGCATGATCATACTATTTCCTATATATCATGGCTTAAAATTATTAGCCAAACAATGGCTTAATCCTTAATTTTACCTCAAACTTATAATATATATTAACAAATTTACTTTGTACATTGTTTACTATAGTTTTTAAATCAACCAGACACCAAAGTGAAACATATAATAAACATATATTGTTACTAATTTTGTCAAAAATGTCTTTTTATTTGCATATCACATTATAAATGGAAACCTAAATAGGAAGAATTTTGAGTATTGGTACCTTCAAGTGGTCTTTGTAGATAATAAAATCTTTGTTTCTATGTTTGTATTTTGGCCAACTTGAATAACTTAACATGTAAATATGGCTATAAAAGACTAAACCCAAGTATAGTATAATTTAATTTATAAGTAGAATATTAAGCTCATAATTTTTTAATAGAAGGCTTAACATGTAATTATAAGATAAAAAAATTATTATACAAAAGGTATAGTATTTATTATATTAATAATTTTAATTTTTTATTATAATTTTAAAGGTATAGTATTTATTATATTAATATTTCTTAAGGAGTTTAAAGTTAAACTAAATAAAGGAGTTGTTTGGTTCACACAAAATATAAGTTTTCATAGGAAACTAGATTTCCTAAGGAACAAATTCCCTTGCAAACTTTTTGGGAAGTGCTCGAAATTATTTACTTGATACTAGGGAAGTACACTTCCTAGAAACTAATTTTTTGTATTTTATTTACTTTAACTCTAAAATTTTTAGAAAATATTATTAAAATGACTAATATATCTTTTAAAATTATAATATAAAATAATAAATATTGACAGATTTTAGTTATTTCTAATTATATTTTTTGAAATTGTATTTCTAATCTTTCTTTTCCTTATATTTTTTTAAATTGGCAAACTTTTTAATTTATTGTAGAAATGAAAAATGGGTCCATAAAAAAAACTAAGATATCTTATATATATTAAATTATTTTAATATAATTAAAATGATATATAATTTAAATAAAAAATATTATTTAATCAAATTTTTATAAAATAGATACTAAATACATATTTTTATTTTAAATTTTAATATTAAAATAATAAATAAAGATAGCCAATATAAAATAATAAATATAATTATATTTAAAATTAAATGTATTATTACAATAATATTTATGATAATATTTATAATTTATATTTATACTATAATATAATATTTAATATTTATATTTAATTTGTATCACACTCATTCTATTTATTATATAATTAATAAAATAATTATATTTCATATAATTGACAATTATATTTAAATAACTCTACTTATATTTTATAATTAATAAATTATATTTATCATTAATAAATTATATGTATTATAATTTTTAAATAATAATAATAAAATATTAAAGTGATTAATAGTTAAATTAAGTAGGGGTAAGACATGAAAAGTTCATTTTACCTAAAGAGATATGAATAAGTAATGCAAATTAATTTTACCTCCTTCATTTTAACAGTTAGCAATTAATCAAATGACTTAAAAAAATCCTACTTCCCATGCTATTTTTACGAGTCAAATAATCTCAAAATACATAAAGTTAATTCCTAGTAATTTCTAGTTTCTTAGTTTCAATCAAATAGCTTTAAGTAATTTGTGATAAGTTCACATGAAAATTTACTTTCTAAAAAGATTAATTTTCTACAAAAAAATTTAATGGATATTGTTCATATTTCCCTTATGGAAAAAAGAAGTAATTTTAACACTTGAAGAATCATCTAAAAAGTGGAATAAAATTTTTTAATGTAATAGAGGAGCTAAAAAATCTAACTATATGATATTTTAAGTCATTCAAAGCTTTGTGTGTAGAGCTTTTGATCATCTCTCTACTCGCCATACCTAAAAATCCATCATGATCATAAGCTAAAAATAAGTTAGATTTAAGAAATCCTATCACTTACAACTAGCATTATAGTCAAAAGAAAAGGAATTAAAAAGAATTAAAATTTATTAAAATTTTTAATTTTTTATAACAAATTTAAGGATATAATAGTTATTTTATTAATACTTTTCAAGAAATTCAAAGTTAAGTTAAACAAAATATAGGAAGTTAACTTTTGGAAAGTGTCACTTTCTCAAATTTAATTAAATAACTTTGAGGACATTTCAAAAAATTTACTTTAAAATTTACTTCTCAGACAGTTTAACTTTTTATAAAAATTTACTTTTTATATAAATCAAATAACTTTTTTGATTTGGCATATAATTTTTTTAAAATTAATTTTATTTCATTTTAATAGAAATAACTTCAATTCATTTACAAATAAATTCTATTGTTTAGAACTTTGTCAAAAATAATAATTTTAATTTATTTGTGAATGAATTATTTTATTTGGAATAGATTAAAAAATGCCTTAAATTCAATTAAAAATATATTTTAATGGTATTATGATAAATATAATCTTAGAAAAAGTGTGAATCTTTTATCTATTATATAATATATATTTTAGGTTAAATAAAATGAATTCCTAAAAAATCTTGTTAAATTTGATAAATTTTACAATGACACAAATATAATTAAAATAAAAATTATAAATAAAATAAAATTTCTTTTTACTTAGGATCAAGTACCATTTAAAAAAATTATTTAAAAATAAAATAAAATCTTATTTTTAACTTTGCCAAGTAAATATAAGAGGACGTCCATGCCAATCTTGTATATGTTTTTCTTAACATCAGCCCTTCGATTTATTTACTTTTTTTTTTTTAACATCAGCCCTCTAATTTATTTACTATTCTTTTCTTAACATCAACCCCTCTGAAGACTTTCGTTGCAAACAAACCATTTCTGACGGGGGTTTCTATCTTCAGCTTGCGCCCAATTCCCATGTGAATGCATTTATTTTTTATTTCGGCAGAAAACATCTTTTCAGAAAAAATATTATATATATATATATATATATTAATAGAGAATTAATATATAATTAATATTGATAATTAAAAAAACAATATTTAGATAGATAACAATAAAGGAAATCAAATTCTTTTTTTTAAATGGAGAAAGTTATTTTTTCTAAATATTTCATATTTAACATTAAATAATAAAATATCTTTTTATCTTAATATTTTATAATTATATTTTATTAAAAACGCTCGTCAAAATAAGTAGAGCTTAAATTCTAATCCATTTGTTTTGTTGATAGTATTTTTCGAAAAATGCCATTTATACATATATTATTGAATGAATGATATATTATTTATATTGATATTTTGAAAAAAAAATTAGAGGCATAATAGTAAAGAAAAGTAATTTTTTTTAGATATAAGAAGTTACTTTTTCAATTTTTTTATATTTAATATTAAATAAATAAAAATATTTTATTATTTTAATATTTTATTATTATATTCTATAAAAAATATTTTCTGTAGAAACATTTGAACCCTAAATTTCTAAATCATCATGATCAAATTATTAAAACTAAATACATCTACAATGCTTAAGAAGTTGGGACAAGTGTTTTTCCTACAATCATATCCCAAAAAGTTACAAATTTATATGACTTACAGTTCCTCATGGAAAATTTTCATTAAGTACACAATTTTTTAAAAATATAAAAGTATATATTAATAACAATTTTTTAATCCCATAAACATTTCATTCAATTCATGAAAAGTTTTTAATATGAAAGGTAATTTCATCAACTAATGCCTACAAATCATGTTTTTCTTTTTTTTTTAACCTATATTTTTTTAATATTTCAACAAATGGCAAGCAATTAAGATATACACATTCCTTCTTTCAAGTTCAAATTCAAGTCACTAAACAAAAGAGGATTTTTTTTCCCAATGGCCTTGCATTATTGAAAGTATTGGCCTAAGATCTATTTTTGTTTTGTCTAAAGCAGAAGACATTTGGACTTTCATTTGATAAATATTGATGAAATTTTAGGACACATAATTTTTTATATCAAATTCTTATGTTTGCAATTTTTTTTCTGACTTTATTTGTTTTCTTGCAACTAACCTCTTCGCACAAGATTCATATTTAGAGACCTTTTTTTTAAGAAAATAAAAATTTTAAATATTATTAATAATTATAATTCATTCTCATTTAAACAATATTTATAATAATTTAACGACATATAATTTTTATATCAAAATTTTATGTTTGTAATTTTTTCCACGTTTTCACTTGTATTTAGAGACATTTTTTCTATAAAAAAAATGAAAATTCTAAATATTATTAGTAATTATAATTTATTTTTATGCAAATAATATTTATTGATAATGTTTAGTGTTTTTAATTTTTTAAAAAAATATATCTGAATTGATGAATTTATTTTTTTATATGATCCAACATTTATTCCTTGGATATCAAGTATTTCATTATTTAATTACATCTTTTGAATTAATTTGACATTAAAACTATATATTAATGAATTATTATGTTTGAATAAAATAACAGAAAGAATAAGGATTATTAACAAGTTATTATTTTGAAATATAAAAGAAAGAAAAAATATTAATTTACAACATTGTCATTTTACGCATAACCACTAATGCAGAACTAAGTCTTATAAAACCATAGTTTTCTTAATTGAAAATAAAATAAATGAAATAATGTAGAAAACTAATTCCTATAAAAGATAAAACTTTTCTAATTTTCCATATGAAAGATTAAACAAATAAATACAAAAATCAGTAAAAAAAAATTCTCAGCAATATTAATGTTTAACAAAATTAATACTTATATTTCATTAACTTAATATTAATATTATTATTTATTGAAGAAAATACAAAATTGTATAAACTAGTTCTAAAGCCGTGTGATACATGGGATTGTACAAACTTGATGTAATTAAAATAACAAAACTACTTACGTCTATTAATTTGCAATGTATATATATATATATATGGCACACATATACATGCATGCAAGTTTGCCTTTAAATATAGTTTACTTGGAATGTCACAAAATAGAATACCAAAGTGTTAATGTTTTGGAAGGGGAAGCAAAATACATTTTTAATAAAGCTGCCATGCTTTTTTAACATAAAAGAGTAAGCATTTCTTTTAAGCAACTTCATGATTACATTTCAAGGTAGGTATTGACAATTCCTGACAAAATACCTACCTTATATACCAAATTTAATGCAGCTCATTCCCTTATTGCATATTCTCAATCAGTTAGTTCAATTTTGATGACTTTTTTTAGTTTTGTGGTAGAAAGTTGAGAAGACAACATCTTGGAAATTGAGGCATGGTCATCCCCTTCTTCATCCTTAAAACTTTTCAGGGGTGTGAGATCATCCAGTATGTTAAAGTTAGGATTATGCTCACAACTAAGAGAAAGTATATCCTATAATAGGGTATATGTTATTGTAAGCTTATCAAATGCTTTGAAAGTATTGTATCACTAATGAAAGCTAACACTTACATTTTCAATAGTTAGTTCTTGAGTTGAGGAGTTGGTGAAAATAGACAACTTCTGTGAAAGTTGCTTTTGCATTCAATGAGAATCTATATTGAGTGGCTATTCAAATGTAACAATGTTATAGTAAAAGTAATCCTATTAGTGTTAGCTAATACACACACACACATATAAATATATATATATATATATACACACACACATACATATATATATTGCTTTGTTTGCCTATGTTGTTTTGAAGAGGAAATTTGAATATTAGCTAATCAACTTGTCAACAAAAGTAACATGTATATATAAACATAATGTTCATGATGTATGAAGTCAATAGGAAATAGCAATACTTTATTATACAATTTTAAAGAAGTATGCTTTTATTTTTATACCAAAAACAGAGGCATTCACATTAACTTTGTATGCTTGTTGGAGATATTATTTTAGAGTAAGGTGGACTTGATAAAAGGCCGACTTAGCTTTGAAATGTTCCATCTCTGCTTCAAAATTACAAATGTCCAACATAGTAGAGCTTATGGAATCATCACCAACTCTATAATTGTTAGTCTTGAAATCAGAGATTTAAACTTTGAAAAGGCAACTTTTTCGTAATAACTTGATGTCTAACTCAATTGGGAAGGTCTCTTTTTCATCCTTCTACATAAGCAAGCAACTTTAAAGGAGTGTGACGAATGTATTATAAATTAATACAGTGCAAGTAGAATCCATTGGCATTATTTAAATGTTCATTACTTGGAGTTGGATCTAGAAAAGGTTATTTATAGATTGTTTTATAATTTTTGCAACTTCTCATTCAAATAGGACCAACATAACTTTTCCTATGGGATCATAAACTTGAATATGGACTTTGTACCAATTATTAATAGATAATAACAACAACAATAACAATAATCAAATAAAAAATTTAAATTTGTAATTAAGTTTGTGAAGTTTATAATGGAGGCATGCTTTAATGATGAAGGAAAAGTTAAGTACATTATGATAAAATCAATATTTACATACTTGGCCATAGTTAACTTTGGCTTCTTATTGGAACTTATATAGAAAAGTTTGTCATCAATGACCTTAACTTTCCTTCCATAAGTGTTGCATGCATCATAATACCAATGAAACCTAGTTTGCAGACTCCTGATAGTTGTAATCGTAGTTGTTACTCCAATTTAGTACAAATTACGGAGAAGTTACTTGATATCTAATATAGCAAGCAGTTAAAATTGAAAGTAAGAATGAACTTTACTATTCTAGTAGCTTTAATTTCCTATATTATTTTCTTTGTTAATGAATTTCTCCAATCTTCATTGATTCTGTTGAAGCCTTGCTCTTGAACTTCAATAAACCTTTAAGATTGTGATTCATTGGAAAACCTTAAAAATTAAATTAAAACTAGCAATAAATTAGACATCAATAATCAGTAATACAAGTAAAAGCACTATTAGGATTGCAAATCCAGTCTGTCAAAATGTACTACATGATGGCTAAGTAGCAAAAGCACTAATAATTAATGTTATGAAGGAGCTTTCAATGTCAAATTTCAATGAAAGAGTATAAGGTCATCATTGTCATCTTGGTTTTGTAAGAAATTCCCAAAGATAACTCCAACTATGGTTAGATGAGCCCAGTATATACACACAATTGTATGTTAGAATCTAAGCTCTACCTTTTAATTAACGGTGCTTGCTAAATTGTTACATCATGTGCTTATATGGTCAGTTGTAATAAAAATAATTTAATTTTATTATTATAGAGTAGATCATGAAAGGTCAAGCATTGACTTCTTCTTCCCTTAAAGTTATTATGCATATATAAAAAGATATATAAGAATATAACTTTTAGTAGAAACGATCACTAAATTAGTACATACTAAAATATGTACTGTTATAAAAAAATGATGAGGCAAGAAGTCTAGAATTAGAGAAGAAAAGATAAAGGTGAAACTTACATGTCCATCACTCTAAAAGAAAAAGGACAGAGTAAATCTTAATGGGAAAAAATTTTTGAAAGGCTTATATCAAAAAATAAACCACGCAGGCTTACAAAAGAATCCGAAGATTGTCCTTTATGAACAGCAAAAAATTTACCACTTCTTTGTGTGAAAATGCAACTTAAATTGAAAGTATATGAAATGGTTCAATAGTCAATCAGTGGGAAATAAATATAAAAGCAAATTAATGGAGAAATTTTCAACAAGAAGCTGCATGTGTAAAGAAAAATAGAAAAGTGTTAAGAGCTACAAAAACTGTTCAATTTGTAAGTATGGATATAATCATGGACAAATTGATATTTTTATGCTATACAATCACACCAAAATTGAATGGAAACTTAGGATTTCTATTGTCCTATCATGTCTTTAATATATAGATGCTATAACATAAACTAAATAGCTTGTATAAAGTTTTCTTTAATATGTAGATTTATTATATGTACTAGATACTGGATGAACTTGAAGGAACAGTTCACTAAATAGTAAATGGTGGATAAATAATTTAAACCATACAAGAAGTTAAATAGTTGGAGATTACTTTGAAAGTAACTATTTGTAAAGTGAAATCACTTTATCCAGTTTAGCACAACTAATAAAATTTTAAAAGGAGATATATGATCTTAAATGTACCTTCTCCTCAAGTTCAACACTTTTGGAACATCTGGATTGAAGATAACTTTAGATGCATTCCATGAATTAGTGAGAATATTCTCTTCTACTTAGAAAATTTGAGATGAGTCAATAACACGATTCACAACATCAGTCAATATTAGTGTGTTATTAGAAAGTGAAATGACCTTAGACAGGCTTCAATCAAGCTAGTTGAAAAATAACTATAAGAGAAGTCTTCTTGGTTTAACAAATAAAGATATCAACAAACTTGACGAGTTTAGCCTATAATGCACATGTTAATGTAACTTGGCTACATGTTAGATGGTAATGAAAGTAAGTGTATATTTTAAATTTAGAATAAGTAAAAAGTGGATTTATTATGTAAATAAACATTCACTTCTCATCCTTAAGGTAAATATTCTTTTTTAATGCTTCAATTGGGCATGTGTTGAATCTTTTCATGGGATTGTAACTCACCTATGACATCTATAGTAAAAATTAACATTTTAGTAATGAAATTTGCCAAATATGAATTAAGTAAAGATGTTATAGAAATGATAAGTTATTATCGAGCAAAGTTTTTATTGTTACGTGTCTATAAAGAATATCACTAAAAGATGTAAATATATAACAGTGATAGGGAAGTTTTACTTTCAACGATTGAACACTAATATTATTATGGAACTGAATTTTGTAAAGATGATTGGATGCCCAGTACTTCTGATCATTTACTTTCACTTGGAAATTTTAGATAGTGTAGCACCTACCCTTAGATAGTTTGAATTTATATTTTTTAGTTAAACTTTTGCTAAATGTTATTTCCTGAAATTTTTCAACCTGCATTAAGAAAAAAAATAGCTGATGAAATGTAGATTATACTTCATCACACTTACATTTTTATCCATTAGTAGCATTTTAATGCTCCGATGATTTTCATTAGAATTTTTCTCTACAATTCACAATTAAAGAACTCTAACTTGAATTTTTGAGGTCTGAACATTTGGATATAAATAAAAAATATAGCTAAGTTTCCTTACCATAAGTTACAACCTACACTTGAATGTTAGAAATGCAAATTAGTTAGTGAGGATAAAAAATATAAGCAAAGATGCATAAGTAACATGGTCCACAAAATGCTTTACATGAAATGACTTCATCTTAAGTAACAATGCAACAAAGTATGCAAGTTAAGAAATGCACTTCCAATTACCACACACCAAGAAAATAATCATAACTATAATGTTGAAATATGATACTTGATACTATTTAAATCAAAATTTAAAATACTTCTTTGTAGATGATGTTAAGTGTAGAGCTTGATGAATTATTCTTCTTGTCTTGAATGAGGAACTTCAATCCATCTTTGCTTTTAACTCTAGAAACTGCAACATAGAGTTATCCATGGCTAAAGACATCTTTTGGAAAGTATATACTAACATTAGATAATGATTGCCTTTAACTTTTATTAATGGTCATAGCATATGATATAATTAATGGAAATTGCTACCTTTGAAGTCTAAAATGCATGATGAATTCCGAAGAGGTTAGGCTATGGTATAAAGACTTTTTTATTAAGATTATAACCAGTGATAATTTCATCTTCAAGAATATGCTTTGTAAGTTAAGTTAAATTAATCTTGTTCCATTACAAAACCTTGCAGATTGATTAATATTCTTAACTAGCATTGCAGGAATTCCAACCTTAAGAAGCAACTTGTGGTTTAGCAAGATAGATGAAGTTATTTCACTGAGTATTTCAACTGTGTGCATTTCTTCACTTAATATACCATCTTGATTAAACTTGTAGATTGAGTTTGAACTATAGTACTTAGTTATTTCTTTTGGGATCATAGATAACGTATATAAGTTCAATGATTCTACAATTTCTAACTTTAGAGTAAAGATTGCACAATCCTTCAAATATGCAAGCTTATTGTAATTTTAAAGGAATAATGGGTAAGTTTCCTTCATAATTGCTTCAATTGGATTGTTATTGTGCTTGATGCAAAGTTCTTTTGGAATTTTAATTTCTACTTTATCGTTATTTGGTTTTTTTAGCTCTCCATTGCTAATCTTGAGAATCTATTCAATAAATTCCTTTAATTTATTTTGCTCTTAAATGTCAAATGTTGACTGTAGTATTATATTTTTTGTCAAGGAGAGCATTTTACAGTGAGACTATAGATAAAAAGAGTTCAAAGATGTATGAACTACATTTGAATGACTACTTCTTGGAATGATGAGTAAGATTTGATGAAAATCACCCTAAAAATAATACATTTTCCTCTAAATGGAAGTTCATAACTATTAGGAACTTCTAATCAAAGAATGTCTCAAAAAGTCCTATCAAGTGCTTTAAAATAATACTTATGCATTATTGGAGTTTCATCCTATATGATTAGCTTTGTTTTCTTCATTAAATCAGCATTTGTCACTAGCTTGTATTATGTTGCATGTTAAATCCTCATGAATTACTAATGGAATTGTAAAAAGGGAATGAGTAGTTCGTCCATTTGGTAGTAACATAGATACAATCCCATTGGAAGCTACTGCCAATACAATTTCTCCTTTGGAATGTAAAGTTACTATTAAACATTTCTAAAGGTACGTTTTGTCAATTCCTCCATATTTTGAAATAAAATATATCAAAGGCTGGTAGTTTGATGCTACAGTTATGTTTGCTAATTCCTTCACTACTCAGCTTTTGTTGCTAGTTGTAATCTACTATAATTCAATTGATCAGCAATCAAGATATTTCCAAGATGGGATGCATAATCTTTATCCAGAGTTAGCATTCCTGTTGTATCTTTTAAACTCTAGCTATTTGCTCTTAGTATCTTTTCAATCAGAAGAAAGGTAACATTATTCTTTTGTTAATCATCCAATCAAAGATCTAAACATAAAGGATGAATTAATTAACAAATGAACACAATAACTCAGTTAGCCTAACATTAAGTTAAATGTAATAACCTATACAAATCATTATTTTTGTTATATACAATGCAAATTTTATTTTTATTTTTAACACGTAGAAGTATATGATGCAATTATAATTTCATAGTTAATGCTTAGTCAAAAGGAAATAGAAAGTTAATGAATTGCACTAATGATATGGCATGAATGCTTACAAAAATGGGAAAGTCAATAAGGTCATATGTTGGAGTGTGAAATCATGATTAAGTAAGAAGTAAATCTTATTTGGATAATGCATAGACCTATTCTCCATGTACTTAATATCTTCTTGAAGAATAATCTATGTTTGTTGCTATATAAATTCTAGTCTAGATAAGGTATTTGACAATAGTATGGTTGTAAATAGAAACCTCAATTCATGACCAATGCTCCAAAAACTCACTTTTTTAATTGCATGAACAAACTAGACATCATTATCTAATAAAATTCTCGCAAAGCAAGTATCTCAAAAATTTTAATACTAAGTATTATTATATATCTTTATGTCTCCAAACTCTTTCAAACTATGCACCTTAGTAAGTAACACTCTTAGGTATTAAAGTACACCATTACTTGGAGGTATGAATTACAATCTCCCAATCGTAAAGCCTTATTTTCTCTCATGCCATTTATAATCCTTAGGTTTAAATGTAAAATGTTCAGACATTTATGCATACATCAGTTCCTTAGCTTTTGGATATTTCTTATTAGCCTGCATCCATGCAAGGAATATTGATTTCACAATTGTAGGGCTCTTCAAAAGTTAATCAAGATTATCATAATCTCTATAAGTGACATAATTCTTACCAAGAAGATGAAAAGTCAACCCTTTAACTAGAGGATATTTGTAATGAATATCAAATGCATAAATATGCTAAGTTGTTTCACATGCTGAGATGTAATAACAATCATAATAGTGTTTAATTTCATTAATTTCTTTGCTTGGTAAACTATTTTCAGTAAGATTATACAAAACAACTATAACACGATCTTGTCCTTTGTTGATGTACTTGAATAAGTATTTCATGGTTGATGCTTTATTACACCATTTAACATTATACACGCTTAGAACAACATTAAAAGTTTTGGATTGTAAGGTACAACAAAATGATTATGCAATAAAATTTTATTCCTTTCCACGATGCTTACAATATCTTTTCTTTATTACATTGGAAATCTGTCTTTTGTGAAATTTGTATGTGGCTCAAAGTTCTTAGAAAAGTATTTTGAACACTTCCCATTTTTCATGCAAGGGGATTTTGAATTCAAAGAACCATAAGGACTATGAACCATGAAGTTTGCAATTAAATTGTATAACTCTAGCTTTACTTCCTTATTTGGTATTCTAACATAAATTACCTTATCAATTTCATCAGGGGTTGAAATCTTGTACTCAAAATTAAGGAAAAGAAGGATGTGTACATGAGGGATCCATATTTCTGGAACTTAACCATATAAACAACTGTAAAGTTAAAAAGAAATAGTTAGATGTAAATCTACAAAGTGAGTATTAGTAACTATATGAACATTAGATAAAAATTGAACATAGAAGAAAATGCACATTCTTAGTTGCTTTTACATTTCTAAAGAATTTTCCTTGTTGGAGTGTCTTAATAAGTTGCATTAGCTTTAAGTGGAAAAATAGTAAGACAATTTAACTCTAATCTTCCATTCTTTGCGAACACTTGGTAAAATATCCCTACAACTCAAGCTATTTGGGATTACATGTGAAAGTAATAAAAAAATTTGGATATCCTCTCCACTTGCAAATTGCCATTTCATTTCTGTAATTTTGAATCTTATACCTTGCACCTTCAATGAAACTTGAAGGTAGAATTATACATTTCCGAGTACATGATGCTTCTATCTCTCCTTTCAATATAACTTCAGACAGTCTTTTGTATATGTTAGCTTTAAGATCTACTTAGTAGTTACGAATATTAGGGGTGGGCAAAAATTCGCGACCCGGTTCAACCCGCCCGAATTGAACCATTTTAAACTAACTGGGTAAGGTTGGATCGGGTCAGACAAGGATATTTAGGTTGAAAGAGGGCATTTATAGGCTGAGATGGGCGGACATAGGTTTCGAATTTTTAACCTAGTTAAGCCCGTACCCACCCGAAATCTAAATTTTCTTGCATTTTTACCTTTTGAAAGTGACTTGACGTGTGTGACTGACTTGTCTGGCTGTGACTTTGACTGTACTGCAGCCTGCAACTGAAAACCTGGGCTAGTGGGCCTCCCCTGTGTGCATCGTGCGTTGTTCCTGGCATTGCATCCACTGCATTGGCTGATGGGGGATCAAGATGACGTCGTTTGCACTCGCCCCATATGACGTCATTTAACTTGAGGTATATATGGCTACATCAAAACTCAGCAAAGAAACCCTAGCCATAACACCTATGCCGCTGTAAGCTCTCTTTGCCCTTGGTCCTTTATCTCTCTCTTTTCCTTCGAAACCCTAGCAAAGCCATAAGCCCTCCTCGGTCCTCTATCTCTCTCTTTTCCTTTTATTCTTTGAAACCCTAACAGAGCTGCGATCACCCTTACGTAAAGTAGAGCAAATGAAGGAGGAAGATTGACAATCGCTAGCCACACTCGTGAGCCAAACTTGTGCCGTATTTAACTCTAGTTTTTTGCCAGTCTTTTAGAGTAGATGAAGGAGGAAGATTAATAAAAGCTAGCTGAGTAGGTACGAAACATCTTCCACTTGTTTGATTTAGTTTTTCTTTATTTATGAAACATCTTCCACTTGTTTGATTTAGTTTTTCTTTATTCTTCACTTTTATTGTCATGAGTTTTCTCTAACCAGTTTTATTACCATTGTTTACAAGTTGGAGATTGAAATCATGTTCGGTGAAGCTAGGGTTTCAATTTTAAAAGGGTAACCATGGACAAATGGACTAATTTATGCCATTACGGTTTCCCATGTATGTCATTGTTAGCTATTTTTCAAAAGTTATAGGTTTTTTTTTGTTATTTGTTTTCTGCTAGTTTTCACCATTTTTTTGCTTATTCTTCACATATATAGTATGCTAATGTTTTCTTTTTCCTTTGTCCCAGTTCAAATCTGGTGTATTAAAGAGTGAAGATTGACTCGACCGAGGAGGATATCAACTATCAAAGGAGGAGGAAGGTACTGTGAAACCAGGGGAAGGTAAAATCAGATCCTCTAGCCCATGAGTTATCTGAAACTTGCTGGATATTTTTTCATAGTCAAACTTCTAGATTGAATAGTTGAAAAGGTTTAGGCATTTTTAGTATTTATGTATCGTGTGTCACTGTGTCTAATTCAATAGGCTAGTTTATCATATAGTTTATGCAGATGAATAAATGAAAGGTGGAAAATACTAGAAATAATGTTTAATTGCTTTGCAAATATAAATATCATCTCTCTTGCAACTTATAAAACCATTAAATAAATGAAGTAACTCTTGAGATGATTTGTTTCTTTATGCCTTTCTCCTACTTAGAATCTGTGAACTCCAGTTAGAAATTAGAATAACCTTTTTACATTGTTAGAATTGAGATGATTTGTTTCTTTCTTCTTTTCCCATGTGTATTACTAATTAGTGGTGCATTCCAAGAAAATGATAGAATATAATTCTAAGTGGTCCAGTAGTTTATTTTGGTTGGTGTTCTACCCTGTCATATACTGTTTTTCTTCCTTAGCTTCTAATTTTGTATTTATTTTTCTTAATTTTGGTGGAATTCATAAGTTATTCTATAAAATTAGAACAAAATCAACTATCAAGTGATGCTATCAAAGCAGTGAAGTGAACTTGCAAAAGAAGACAACAAAATATCTAATCCCTGTGAGTTAGGTGACTTTGGTGGTCTTCTCCTCAAGAAGAAAGTATTTGAACTAATTCTAGATATTTTAAATTACTTCATCTAATTTCTACTTGCTTATCATTAAGCTTTGAGATTCTTGCTTTCGTTTCTGCTGAAATTGTTTATAGATTCATTATTTTGAATTCACTTTATAATACTTGTTTATTGAATCACTCCTCTTTATTTAGCCATGTTCAATGATTTGTATAAGTCTAAACATGTGCTGGCTAGGTATGAATGCTGATTGTTAGGTAACATAGGAAATTTGATTTTGTTTTCCTCTTAGCTGTCCCTACTAGAATAGTAGAATTTATTACAAATAACTTGATAGTATTATTGGAATGTTCACAATTTAATCAGTAACATGTTTATACAAAGTAAGGACCTGCTAGTGCTGAATTACTAGAGCCATTAGGTGTTAGGATTATGACCATGAAAATAATTTAAAAAAAGTTTTCAAACTATCCTAAATCCTAATAATATATTTCTAGAAGTCCTCATTATACAAACCTAGAAGGCTAGAACCAAACATATAGAACAATCAGAAAATAACCGGCTGCTAAGCCTGCAAAAGAAGGAAAATATGGTAGAAAAAATTGAAATCAAAAAACTTGATGACAAAAGGTTAGTGCTACATCAATTTAAACTTAATAATCCTAGCATATAGGCTTGAATAGTTTTTATACGTGGATTTGGCATAGGTTTAGATTTGAAAAGTACTCATATTAGGTTTGATAATAGAAATATAAAAAACATAACAGCTATCTTCATTTAAATAGAAATTATAAACTAATGCTAATTAATTGGTAATATTTCCTTTATGGATTTGTTCTCTAGTTTTCTACAATGGAGGTTGAAAAGCAAGCAGAAGCTATGTCCCAAACTTAACCTAACCCAATAGAAATGTCTTAACTAACCTTAAAACCTCAATCCCTAAGAAATCTCCAGCATGATATTGCATCCGGTTCAAAAGTAACTAAATCAAAAGCTAACAGCAAATTCCAAGACAAAAGGAAAAGAGATCTCTCAAGCCAAATCTATCCAAATGAAGCAAAAAAGAAAGCCCCCAGCTAATGGAACTAGAAAAAAAGCGATGGCATGGGATCATTTTACACGAATACTCAAATTTGAATCAAAAGAGCCCATGGCTGCTTGTAATTATTATGGAAAGAGGTATTTTTGTGATTCTTGTTCACATAGGAAATCTAGTATGAATAGGCATCTTAGGGTATGTCCAAAGTTTCCTTATACCTTGTTATTCAATCCTTCTCAATTTGTGCTGTCATTTGAACCTAAGAAAAAGGGTGAAGGAATGAATATGGTTACTGTCCCTCAAGTATATGATGGGGAAACCTGTAGGAAAGCTTGAGCTATTTTTATCATTGTTGATGAACAACCATTTAAGGTTGTTGAGGGATGGGGATTTAAGCATCTATGTAATAAATTTCAACCTCAGTTTCATGTTCCATCTAGACATACAGTGGCTAGGGATTGCTGGAAAATGTATGTTGATGAGAAAGAGAAGTTGAAAACATTTTTAAAATCCAATTGTTCTAGAGTATGTCTTACAATAGATTGTTAGACATATGTCCAAAATCTGAATTACATGACACTTATTGCACACTTCATACATAACAATTGGAACTTACAAAAGAGGACTTTAAACTTCTGTCTTATCCCTAATCATAAAAGGAGAAATAATTGGAAACAAGTAGAGAATTGCTAGAACAAATGGGGGGGTTTAAGAATGTGTTTACTGTGACTATAGACAATGCATCTTCAAATGACATTGCTGTTTCCTACTTAAAGAAGAGGTTTAAAAATTCAAATGGATTGGTGTTAAATGGTAGTTATATGCATGTTCATTGCTATGCTCATGTTTTTAATCTAGTTATCAATGAGGGTTTAAAGGAGCTACATTCTTCAATTGCTGTAATTAGGAATGCAGTTAGATTTGTTAGATCTTCTCCCTCTAGGTTGGCCAAGTTTAAGGGTTGTATTAAATAAGCTAGGATTGAAAGTAGCAGCCTTGTTTGTCTTGATGTTCTAACCAAATGGAACTCTACCTATCTGATATTAGAATCTGTCTTAAAATTTCAAGAGGCATTTAAGCGATTAGAAGATGATAAATCCAGCTTTAAGAATCACTTTGATGAAAAAATAGTACGACCTCCATCTTTGAAAGATTGGACAAATGCTAAGGTGTTCACCAATTTCTTAAAAAAAATTTATAATGTAACCCTTAAGTTATCTGGTTCTCTATTTGTAACTTCAAACAATGCATTTCCTCAACTTGCATTGATTCAAAATGAACTATTAAAATGGAGTTCAAGTGATGATAATATCTTGAAAGGGATGGCTGTCCAAATGAAGAAGAAATATGAAAAATATTAGGGGGAATGTGCAGAATATAAATCTTTTATTGTTCATTGCTAATGTTGTAGACCTTAAGTATAAGCTTGCTTACATCAAGTGGTCTTTTGATGATATTTATGATCCTATAACTGCTTATAACATGACTACCAAAGTGAAGTTAGATTTGCAATAGTTGTATGAATGGTATTCTAAGGTTTATGAGGAAAAGAATGAAGGTAGTGTAGTTGGTCAAACTTCATAAGACACTAGGCATAGGGTTTAAGAGGAGAAACATGCACAAAGAGCTCGTACTGCATCTTTTAAAACACATTTGAAAGCTAGGGATTCCATTGAAGCCAAAAATGAGATTGAGAAGTACTTGGCAGAAGGATGTGTTGATGGAGATGACACATTTAATGTCTTGGAATGGTGGAAGGAGAATACATCAAGGTTCCTTATTCTGTCACTAATTGCTAGAGATGTGCTTGCTGTTCCTGTTTCCACAGTAGCTTCAGAATCAGCTTTTAGCACGGGGGGAAGAGTTCTAGATGTGTTTAGGAGTTCATTATCCCCAGAGACTTGTGACGTGCCAAAATTGGATTAGACCTACGTTATTTCCAATAGAGGATCATGATTTCATGCAAGAGTTTGAGAATTGTGAGAAGATTGAGAGAGGTAAATGCATAAATATGTGAACTGCTGTTATCTTCATACTTTTCAATATCATGATCTTTCTTTTCATTTTTTTTAACAGAACTTGGAGGGGTTGCAAAATAACTTGTTGTTGTAGAATTGCAATCACAGCCACAAGATCATGGTCCATAGCTAATGGCTGTTGGGTAATTTGAATTTGTATTGTATGTATTTATATTCTTGAAAAATTTTCTGCATTCTACAACTATGCTGCATTTTTTCTTCAAATATAATGCATAAAATTGCATATTTATGCCATGCATATAATTTAGCTTAATGCCATGTTTGCAGTTTTTGATCTAATTTCACTTTATCATGAATTTTACATTCTTATTTATTCTTTTGTTAATCTGGTTGGTATGTTTTTGTAGGTTTGTAAGTTAGTAGCACTGACAGTAGCAATTGGGAAATAGGATGGTATAGGGAATTAGACTGCTAGTGTTTTTTTTTTGTTTTCTATTTTGGTATGTAAGTATTGGAAAATGATGTTCAGCATTACAAGCTGAAAGGTGCCTTTGTTTGAAAATGGGCATTTTTATTCTTTTTTGTAAGTAATGCCTTCTTTTCATAAGAAAATTATTTTTTGTGAGTAGTAGGATGTTCAGGATAAGCATACAGGAGCATGACATTGGAGGAAGGCTTTTATTGTTTTGGCCTTCTGATTCTCTGCTGCATTAGTTAGAAATTGAGAATCTTAAGATACACTGTATTTTTTGGGTTAGTTGGACTGATGAACATTAATTTATTACAGCCAGTTTGGCTAATATAAGCAGTTTAATGTGTATGTGTTTTGCAGTTTGCACCGTGTGATGTGCATTTTTTTTTAAATTACCCAATTCTGAGTACAGGTCCATTATTAGAGTAAAAAAAATCTTAACCGGTCTGGCCCGTTTAAAATTGAGCAACCCAGTGCAGCATGGAAAAAAAGGGCCCAAAAAAATTCTGGGCAGAAATGGGCCAAAAAAGTCCAGCCCAAATTTTATCTAGGAGGGTTACAAAAATGCCAAAACTAAACCCGGCCCACGATCACCCCTAGTGAATATAGTGCAACTGTGAAGATTCCATCATTATATAGCCATCCACTATGAATTGTTGCAAGACCCTCCTTGAACTTGTGAGTAGTATGTTATTATTGGATCGAATCTAGAGCTAGTAAGCAAGGTATTCACAAATTGTAAGTTTTTTGTTGCACTTTGCATCTTTTAGGCATGCATTAGTGTGCATTATCTTTCTATAAAAACCATCTTCACCATAAGGGAACAATATGGGATATTTCATTAGAAGATATAAAGGGTGTAATTCACAAATATGATGCATTTGGCCATCAATTCCAAAAATAATAATGTCCTTAGGGTCATTAGGGTTAACATTTCCAACTACCAAGCTAACAATTTCTTTGGGAGTGGGGAAGTTGTAAGTTCAACCATTAGACTTTTGATCATAAACTAATTTCAACTTCAGTTCTCTAATTTTATCAACCTCATATTTATCCCTAACTATTTGAAAAGATTGTATAAGTTGGTTGTGTTTACTAAACATCTCCTTTAGCTTAGAAACAACTTTAGGATCAACAATTAGTTCTATGCCAGTTGAACTAACATAAGCAGAAAAACACAAAATATTAAGATATATTATAAAGTAATAATAATAACTTTTGTAATATAAATTAAAAGAAAAAATAAACGACAAAGACTAAATATATAGGAAACTTTAGTAACGTAGAGCATGAATTCAATTGCTTACTTCATTACCTGTGTCATATATATAGAGTTAAGTATATCATGGGATTTGTCTTTTGGCAGAAAGTAGACTATTAATATGATGAAAATTTTAACCATATAACCTCTAAATGTAAGGCCTGCCACCTTGATTAATAGTTTTATCAACTTTATTACCTATTGATATAAATGGAAATAGTGCATTATATGAACGAATATTATCCCTAAATTGTAATACTTCCTTGGCTCTTTTGCTTGTCATTAGAAAATATAAATAATCCAGGGATTCTTGTAAATGAGACAATTTAACCTTCTTATGTATGCAACAAAGTGAAGAGCTAAGTGAATTGTTGCTAGAGTATGATAACTTTTCAAGAAGCCAAAACTTGGCACCACAATGGGTACATTGAAATTCAGGATCACTATAATCAATATATTTCGCAAAAGAATGAATCTTTGATGTAATATTCCATGTAGTAGGATAAGATAAATTGTATGAAATTTATCATTTGATAGTGATAAGTTTGAATAAAATAAAGTAGATTCATCATACATATCTGCCTGATCTTGCACAATTGCTAGCACATTACTTGAATTCACTATTTAACAATGAAGGTATCAAGAATTTTAGTTACTAAGCAGTTAACTATTTATCCTATAACTTAGAGTAATAGTGTGAAAATATTATTTTTTCAATAGGTGGCCTAGCACTACTTGACTCATAACATAACATCGAGGAGGATAAAAATTCATCATGACATTATGCAATTGTAGTCAAATATGTGAGCTAGTGCACACTAATGCATACTTACTATGGCAAAATTGAATTAGCTATACTATTTAACATCTTGTAAAATATGCTGTGAATAATGAGGATTATATTGTAATCTAATGCCAACATCACTTTCAAATGTTGTTCCATCAATATTAGGTCCAATGGTAGTTCCTAATGCTTCAAAAGAACTAAAATTTAGCCTAATAAAAATAATATTCAATAAATTTATATGAAGTTATTCTTGTGAAGTTTGCTACAGAATCATCTATGCCCTATAGTGAAGAGGAGGAAATCTAACAAAACCGAGAACTTGTGATATTATCTATATTATGATCCAAAAGATAAAATATTTACACAAAATAAACATACCAATAAGCATTCCCTGACTTCAGCTAAAGAATCATCACTGCTTTGATAGAAAGAAACACCCGTTGCTTTGTTAACTAATAGATAAAGTATAAGAAAGTTAAATCATAAGTAACACATAGATAAGCATTAATAAAGATCTTTAAGGAACTCAAATTTAGTATCACCTTTACTGGCATGGGCTTCACTATTTTTGTCTAATGTAGGAGCATTTTCCAAGTGGAAGGTGGAAGTAGAACTAATAGAATATTACCTTGGACCCATAATAAATCTACCGAAATGCAACTTTTGTACAAAACCATGTTCATCCATAGGAAAGTTTCTTCCAAGTTAATTAGTATTAAATTGTGCATCTTATTGCTCTTGAGATGGATGGTCAGTCTTGTTCTTCTTACTAATATGAGCTGTTATATAGGATGAAATAATTGGACTTGACATGGAAACTTCACTTATTGTAGAATGTGTTATAATGGAAACTAAGTATATGAGATTGGAAATTAAAAATGCATGACATACTCACAGCATAGAATTTCTTATCAAAATTAGTCATAAAATTTGATATATCATGCAATACTCTTCCACCACTAAACTTGTTATCAAAACATGTACATACAGTGGGTGGTTCAAATGCAACACTTTTTGTATGTACACTATGAGCATAGATTCTTCCATTAGATGAAGTAGTTACATGAACACCATCGCCAGTTGATGGTGTAACTGAAATAACCTTACTTTCCCTAGCAAAAGGAGAACTTAAAGATATACATGCAGAGAGTTAAGTAGAATTAAAAGCGAAAAATTTATATTTATGAAAATATAACACACAACAAGGAAATGATACCTCTATTTGCAAGAACATTCTGTATAGTTTGCTTTATCTTTATCAACCATCTTCTGAGTTGAGATTCTTTATATCTTAAATTTTATAACAAAGCTAGTCTTTTATGTTTTGATAGTTATTTTGGTTGCCATTCATGATTTTTTTAAAAATAATTAAACTTTAAGGATACCTATACTTGCTTCATGATATATGTGAAATTGTAGCGTTAAAACTCTTAAATAGCATAATGTTCAAGTATGTTCAAAAGGAACATAGACTAATGGCTAATATTGCAAAATAAAAGAATATGTTACTCCTCTAAATATAAACACATTGATACTTGAAGTAGGATTATTTATATTGTCATGTTCATATAGGTAAAGCTATAATGAGAAGCAATTAATTATCTTCTACTATCTATCCACCTAATAAGAGGGTATGCATAGATGAAGAGTTAAGCAATTTGAGGGTTAGATTTCAGGCACCTCACTAACGCTCAAGGTATGCATTCCATGGTAGATTCTATATGCACCATATTTTCTCTTAGACTAAAGTTTGTAGTAGAATAATAGTGCATGTTCCCCCAGATTTATGTACTTTATAAAGTGACACTTTGTAAGGAGCTATGAAACCACTACCAACTAATAGAATAAAAACACATTTTGACTAAAATAATAGAATTCATTAGATTACACGTTAATAAATAAATAACCATGAGAAAACTATAAGTTTAAAGGGAAAAATATGAACGTTAACATTAGTCAATTTAGGCTGAAGCAGAATAGCATTAAATAAACATCATATACTATGTGTGAGGTAGATATCACATGAGAAAGAGACATATTGAGAAAAAAGGAGAGACTTTATGAAAGCAAGGTTAGTAAATACACTACTTTTACAAAACTATGAGAAAACTATAAGTTTAGAAGGAAAAATGATGAGATGTTTCAGGGTAGTCCGTTTGGTTAAAAGCAAAGTAACATCAAATGAACATTAAATATCAATTGTAAAATAGAAATGAACTGAAAAAGAGACACACAATAATAGAATCAAAGACTAGAGACAAGGTAATTAATGAAAAACTATAGCAGCCATAACTAACAATGAAAAACCATTAAATAAGAAGCATAGATGAGCAAATAAACCAATAGAGCTGTTATACAAATTTACCTTAGGCTTGAAACCCACCAAACTTCCCTTATTCGGGCCATAAATAAAGAGAACATAATAAATAGAAAGGTTAGTCTCTAGTCATCAAGTGCTTCAAGTGAGGGTGAGTACCTTACAAGTGAAAGTGATGCTGACCAACTCTGAGTCCAATTTGACATGCATTTAATGTAATCACTCATTACACTATATTGTCCAAAAAAAGAAGCAAGATAGTTAGGACCTATTTTATAGCGTAGCTAAAAAATAGAAAATAACTTAAAACTAAATTAAACTAATTATTAAGTAAGTTAAAGGTGGACAAATAATATTATCAGCATAAATACAATTTGTAATTGCAATTACTAATTAGTTAGTTTAGGAATTCAACAAATACAACTTTATAACTATGAAAATTGCTCATAAAAATGAAAAAAAAAATCAAACTGTCTGCAACAAGAAAATAACATAATTAATAAAGTGAAAATTAAATTAAATCACTAGAAGCTAGACAATATGGCAAGGCTTGGATGAAGCCTAAACACATGACAATGGACTTCACCTAAGCACAATAGTCCTTATTAGAAAAGGTACGAATAAAATTGAGAAGCTACTAGAAGACATAAATTAATTCTAATCTTATATGAAGATTAGATAATCATAAATCATAAATCGTAAATAAGATAAATAAGAGAACTAATGGTGCCCCAAAAAAAATCCTAAGCCACAAATTATTTCCTCAATAGTATCATATTCCATTTGTATAAACAAAAAATAACTAAAGGTAACCATAATGAAAATAAGTATAGAAAAAAATAACTCGCTAAAATCATAATAATAGTGACATAAATAGTGATTCATACTTAACTTTATATTTGATGAGTCAAGAAACATTGCAATATATAATAATAAATCCACCAATAAGTCAATTTCATGTTTAATAATTGAATGTGGCATTAACGCAACAATTATATCTTACTATTGCACAAAATGTTAAAATCTGAAGAAACATAAGGTAATGATAGCATGCATCTTTAAACATCTTCTACATAATTATTAAATGACAGACAAATCTAATAACATGCATTCGTCATAGAAAAAGCTTCTCCAATATTATTGTAGGCTTCCTTATTGGAAAAGTGGCAGTGGATCATAAAAAAAGAATGGCAATGGTATGTTTGGTGCGAGGAATGAGAAAAAGAAACACAAAGGGGAGGATAGATAAAGAGAAAAGAACAAAGAAGAGTAAGGAAACCGCAAAAGAAGAAGGAAGATACCATCAATTGCAAAAAAAAAAAAACCTTTGAGGCCTAAAATTTAGGGATTGTGATTTTTTATTGCAATTTTCAATATCCAAATAAGGGGAAAAACAAATAATTCAGAAGTAGAAATTACCTCATAAATCCCGAAGTCGCGGTAGTAGAAATGACCAATGATTAACAGAAACTCTAACACAAAGGCATCACTTAAATGAATCCAAGTAGAAAGAGATGCAAACATAGTATCATAAGGAGTGGATGGACTAAGATGTAAAGGAAGACATGGTAGGGGCAGGTGATTCAGGGGCAAAATGAGAAAGAAGCAAATTGGGGACAAAATAGGAAAGAAGAAGGAATTCAAGGACAAATTGGGGACAAAAAATGAAAATAATTGGTCGGAAAAATGGAATGAGAGGCTAACACATGCAATGTAAAAAAAAGTAACAAATGGCCAAGAAAACTCTCAATTCATAATAAGATAGTGATATCATTATTGGTCAAAAGCTAGAAAATTACTTATATTAATAAATTATTTATGAAATTATTATTAAAGTGATTGATTTAGTGATATTGGATTAGTATATTATTAAGATTAAGATGATATTTATATAAAAAGAGAGAGGATATTTTTTTTAGTGTGTTGTTATTTTGCATTTAAAGTAGTTGAAAATTATTGTTTAATTCTATTGCATTTCAAAAAAAAATAAAAGTTATATGTGATTTTTTGGAAAAAACAAAACGTGAATACCTAACGGCCAATTCACTTTACATAGTATTATATATTTTATCCATTGATATACTTTCTTAATTATTTTGATGCTTCTTGTATTTTTATTCAGTTCCTATTAGATACCAATCTACTATAAGATAAAATTTCCAATTAGATATTTATCTTTTGTTTTCTTTTTCAAATTAATATATTCAAATTTAGATTATAAAAACATCTTAGTCTTAAAGTTTCATTAGATGTTGTTGCATCACTAATAGAAAAAATGTTTTAAAACCTTAAAATTTCAATAAGGATTTGGACCTTCGGGATTCCTAGTATTTTGGTAACTCTATTGCGACAAACTCACCATTTGAATAATACTTATGATTCAAACTGTGTACATTACAAACAATATTGATTGCACTTACTATTTTTTTTTTTAAATTGAATAATCCTGTACAGTCCACCACATTACCCCCAATTGAATCGAACTCAATTCTAAAAGCTCTCGTTACAAACAGAACATTTGTGTTTAGGGTTTTTAATGTTCAACTTGCACTCGATTCCAAGTTTCCAACAAGATATTTTTCATGTGTTTTTTTTTTATTTGTCTTAAAATTTTTACTAGATCTCATTGCAATACTAAGCATGTGTGTCGAGTGATTTCCATACATTCAAAGCTTATTCAAATTTAACAAATTTAGCAAGAAATATCATAACCAAGTACTAAATGTCAAATCCAAATTGCAATAATATAATTATGTGGTTTAGTAAAATAAAAAAAGAATTGGTTAAATCGGAATCGGAAATGGGAAATTCTAACTAGAAAAAGCGCGCATAAATGGGCTTTGGGCGGGCAGAAAAAAAGGCCAAGCATTGCCGTAATTTCAAGGAAAACCAGGGCCAAATATGGAAGTTGACGTACTAATACATGCGCCATGGTATCCAGTCACTTGATCGAAGGTCGGGGACGCTAACAGGGGAAGATATTAAGGCAGGGAGAGAGAGAGGCTCGGAATCTCTCGCTGCTACGTTAATGGCGGTTAGGGTTTACTGTTGATCCCCGAAGCTTGATTCTCTTACCAAATTGTTTTCTCTCCCATTCTCCATCTCTTTAGAACCCTAATTTAAGCCCCAACTTGGATTCATCACCTCCATCCCTTGCTGAACTATTTGAGTTGCGCATAAAGGAGCTGCGATGGGCGCACCGGAGAAATCGCAGGCTAACGCCAATTCGATGCAGGCAAGTCTGTTTTATTGTGATTGAAAGCTTTTAGCTTTATTTGCTCTAGATTCTAGTCACTGAAGATAATTCTCCTATTCGATGCTGGTTGGACTTCGAGGTAACTTATTCATCTGTTATTTCATTGTGTAATCGTTTTAATTTGACAGGGATTAGGGGGAAGCTTTTTCATGGAGTTTCGTGTTAGTATTGTGATTAATTGAAACTGGGTTTTTGCTATCATTGGTTTTTTAAAACAACTTTTGATCGCATGTCAATTGTTGGTGCTAACTAAATGTTATTTCATTATAGGGAGTAGTTTGTCCCCCTCCTAATTTTCTAATTATAGCCTGCCTTGCTTCTAAGAAATAAAATTCATACATTAGTTATTTACTGCAGTTAACTGTTTGGCAATTTTCTCTGTATGCAGCTTGTTGTGCTGCATTTGTCTTCTATTGCCATTTTTTTTTTATTACGGGGGAACAAATCCTACCTTTTGCCTTTATTGACTTGGCGTGACATGAAATGTAATATGAAGATATTCCACATTAGGATTGGTACCTGGTGATATTACAGTCGCAGTTTTATCAATCTATTCCATAATCATCATAGTAAGAACTAAGAACCCAATTAAACTAAAAAAAATGCATACTGTGTTTATATATGTTTTTAAATAATTTCTGACTTTTAATTAATTAATTAATTTTCTTTTGTCTCATGGCATTCCTTTCTTTGAGCTACTCCTTTTGCCCCCTTCTTTTTCTGTGTAACCCAGTCAATTATTAGGCTTTAGCATTTATCAGTGTTACACTTGTTTATTTCAGTACTTACATATGTCATTAACTAAGGAACCGTTTTTTGTCTTAAAAGTTCAGTGCTTATGATCTCTAAGTGCTAAGAATTTAAGTTTGTATTTTGTGGTCCTTAATTTTTTGTTGTTTTGCCGGATTCCATGTGCTAGTTGGTATATTGTGTGATACCACTCATACACTTAGAAAATAGACACAAGTACTGGCAAGGCTATATTTTGTTTTGCAGAAGTGAAGTGAGGGAGAAGAGTTATATTTGGAACATGAGGCTTTTGTTTGCAAATTCACTTGCTGGACTAGTTATCTTTAGTACTCACATGAACGAATAGGATATGCCCATATTGTAATGCTTTTCAACAAAGAGGTAATAGTTAAATTATTTTTTGATAGAAAAAGGAATTTTGTTAAAAGAAGAAGAAAGATACAAAAAGGACAAAAAGTCCTCAAACAGTAGGAGTAGGAGAAGAACTAAATGTGTAAAAAAAGAAAAAAATAAATAAAACCATCTTATCAGAGATCTAAGATTAACTTGAAATTGCTTTGCAAATCTGTCAAACTTATCCCTTAAAATAAACCATGAATTTTAAGCTGAAGTGAGGTAATAAACAAAATCTTATCCTGCACCGACACCATCGGCTGATATAGCAGTTTAAAAATTCTAGCATTCCTTTCTAACCATAAGCACCATAAATGGCAAGCCTTGCAATGTCCCGTCGAGCTCTTTTTTTGTTTTTCCTCGCCCAAACACAATATCTAGTAGTTAAGAAACTGTCCAAAGTTGCTGGGCAAACCCATGGGAGAGATAATAGTTAAATTAACAACTAATATCTTGACATCTTGCCTTCCCAATGGGACACTGAAATAAAAATCTACTTGGATAATGTTCCACCCCTCTCAAGGTACCTCAAAAGTATGTGATCAGATAAAAATGAATATATTTTTTCTAGAATTCTCACTTGCATCGAAGCTTACATATAAAGTCCCTTGTTCGGAACCTTGGATTAGTTTTTCTGAGATATATATATATATATATAGATACACATGCATGTCCACACACGCACATAGGTGGGGATCAATTGACACCAATTTAACTTACACCAACTCTTACATGGTTACAACACTGGATAACTTTTCTAGAATGTGATTTTTATCAATCCCACCATTGATCATAAGTAATTGTAGTATTAACCTTGTGTTCCAAATTTTGAAAAATCTTAACTTCTTCTCTTGTTTAAAAAGTATAATTCAAGGTGAATAGAATTATGAATTTTAAGATATATGATCAAGATTTCACATGACTTAATATACATACATACATACATACACATACATGTACATACATATACATATATATATATGTATATATATATATGTATGTCTGTATGTAGAATATAATATTGGAGTAATGAAGCATGTAGGTGCATAATAAAATAGACAAATAATGCTCCCTATTCATATAAAAAATATTATTATAATAGAAGAAAAGGGAAAAACAGGGTTTCTAAAGTTGGTTTCATAAAATTTGACTCAAACATCTTACAACCTAACTGGAAACTCAATAATTATAATTGTTTGAATTGCATGAATTGTGGGATTCGGGTCGTGAATAGTGAGATTCATATGATTCCAGTCAAGGTTTTATGATACAATAGATTCATGTGGATGAATTGAATTGCTAGATACCTAACTCAAATCGAATTGCATAAATTGAATTGTGAGTTGTATGATTCTAACAACTATGGCATAATTTATGACAATTTTAAATTACATGGATGGAGTATCAAATTATATTGAATCATTAAGAAATTTTACAGATATAATTTACTCTAATTATTCTCGTATGTCTGCTGTGGTTTTTTAACTTCTGCTTTTGTTTCTGCTTCTATTTCTTAGTTTTTGTTGTTTTTTATGGACTAAGTGCTTTTTGACACAAACTGGCAACTGGGAGCTTGTCCTCTTTGGTTAATGGAAATCATTGTTGTCATTGATAACTTGCTCCTATGTTTCCCTTCATATAAATTGAGGAGAAAGAATTACAGAAGCAAAAGATGGCCAAGGAAATTCGTTAAATTGCATATTTTTGTTATTAGTTACTTCTTATGTAATATCGAAAAGTGGTTAGTTCAATGGATAAATCTTGTTTGTTACTTTGTTGTTTATGTTAAATACATTTTGTACATTTGGGAACCCCATCTATGAAAAGTGCAACCTTAGCAGCATTGCTTTATATTAATAATGAGTGATGAGTGATTGCTGGGCCATTTAACTTATTACTTCTTGTTGAATTTCAGCGTGTCAAGGTTTATCGGTTAAATGATGATGGCAAATGGGATGACCAGGGAACTGGGCATATCAGTGTTGATTATTTGGAGGTTGGTACATTATGCTGAGAAGGGATCTCATTTGAGACTGTGTTTTCAGTTCCTCTGCCCCCCCCCTCCTGGGGGTTCTTTTGCCTGATATTCCTGTTATGTTAGCTTATGTTCCTGCTGAAAGGCTCTTGTTCATTTTAATATGAGTTAAGATAGTAATTATTAAGATATATTGGGTCTGTTTGTTTACTGTTCTGTAACTCCAAATATGTAAATTTAGAACAGAAAAAAAAAAAACTCTTAAATGTTTTCTTAACTTGGTTTTGTTTTCTTGATGCTAGTTTTGTAATTAAATGAAATATTTCCTTATTTGCTCCACCAACCACTTTCTATACTTTTTTTTCCTTAAATTGAAAAACAGTTCTTGTTCCTTGAATTGGAAAATAGTTTTTGAAAACCAAAAAAGTTTTTAAAAATAATTTTTGAGAACGATTTTTTTTTTAAATCAAAAACATATTCTAACAGACTTATTATCATCAAGGACCAGTAAGTGGCTTATTTTATTATGGGCACCGCTTTCTTCAATTGTCTATTCATCCACCAATCTTCTCCCCAGCATATTTTTATAATAGAGTTGAAAAGTCTTGCCAGTCTTCACAAAGAAATAGTCATGTGATACTTGTATATGATGTTCAAGTGTTTAAAATTTGGTTAAGTCATAATTCACACATGATATCATTTACCCTGCCTTTTAAATGACCAAATTATCTGATAATGCAGCGTTCAGAAGGTCTTGGTTTGTTTGTTTTAGACGAAGAAGACAATGAGACTATACTTGTGCATCGCATCAGTTCTGATGATAGTTATAGGAAACAAGAAGGTACTTGTTTGCTTGTTATATTTCATTTTTGCAGTGATGACTGATGTTTCTTCTTTAAGTGCTTGTATTCTGTTTATTGGTTTGATGGAAGAAATTGTTCTTCAGATACAATTATCTCATGGAGAGATCCAGAATATGCTACAGAACTTGCACTAAGCTTTCAAGAGCCTAGTGGCTGTTCCTACATATGGTAAGAAATAAATAGTGATGTTTAATTCATCCACATGTTTTTTGTTGTCTTTATTTAAAGTTTTGTAACATTGAGGTTAATTACTGTTTGTGTTTCATCCAGGGACCATATATGCAGTGTGCAGAGGAATATGCATTTTAATACTCTGAGCCTTAACAATGGTAAGAATTAAAAATTTTGAATATTAACTTATTACCTTTGTGTTTTTTGAGTGTGCAAGAGTGTTTTCTTGTGGGTGAGTAACTATGATTTTTTTTTTCATAATTAAGATTTCTATAAACAAGATTTATTGGAATGCTAATCTCGTCAAACAACGAAAAAAAAAAAAAAAACCTAGCTTTTTACTGTTTGAAGCGGAAAATGCTAACTTGATTTATTTATAAAATGAATCTGTAAGAGCTGGTGTTTAGTTTCTGGTACAAAAATAATGTATTTCACTGATTAAAAAAGTGTTTTTTGAACTATGGGCTTGAGATTTTTAGGCTTTTGAGGCTCAATAAATACAGGGTTCTAACACTTCTCTTTCTAGATGCCTCTTTCTTCTTCTTTTTCATTTTTTTTGGTACTTGCAAATTGATCTTTGGATGTTCGTTTCAGGTGAGGCATTTCAGAGTGTAAACAATGACTTGAGGGAGTTACCTGTCGTTGAGATATCCACGCTTCCTGTAATTCTCAAGGTTTGGACTAGTTCTATTCTCTTAGTTGATTTGATTATGAATTCACTTCTTTGAGGTGTGCAGGCCTTATAAGGTCCAGATATATGTATGATATGTTGTTGGAATTCAGAGGCCAATAATCATCATTTTTGCACTGTACTATGGCTAGGGAGATTTGGACCCAATTATTTTTCCTTTTTGGGGTTAGTTGGGTGTGCCCCTCAAATCTGGGCTTTTTTTTTTCAATCTACTAATTTCAAGAATTTTGGGGGAATGAGGATGAGAAGGCTTTTTGGGATTGTTCTCAGTTTGCAGATATCTAGTACATTTTGTTGGAAAGAAATGCTAGAATCTTCAGAAATCAAAGTCAATAAAATGGTCTTCATTTGATAGGATTCAAATTAGCGTTTCTCTTTGGTTGAAAGATAGTAATTTTTACTTTTGGAGTGATGAGCATTTTTGATTTGCATAGAAATTGGGTAATAATTTTGTATTAAATTTTGAGGATTACTTATCCTCTCTCTTCTTTCTATACATATGTGTGCGGGTGTGTGTGTGATTATAAAAACTCTCTGCTATCTCATTCCAACTGATATCTGGTAGTTTAGTTTTTTAAAATCTTTGGCAGTTTAACTTAGGCAACTTTTACTTCTCTTGTATGGCCTTTCCATAACCAAATTCAAAGTCATGTTTGACAATATCATTGTTTTAGCCCTCACCTGATATGGGGTAGTTTGCTTATTATCTTTTAAGATTGAAGCTATAGACGTTGTTGTACTCTAGAAGTTTATGAAGGTTGATTAATTTCCATCTCTTGATCCATTGAGCTGCATGCAGTTTCAATTTGGCTAATCAATCTGATGAGACTATTAATAGTGTCGTGCATTAGGCATATATGTGTTGATGATAATTGGGCTGCCTAGTGATTTTTGGATTGCTTGTTACTTCAGAAGTAGGTGACAGTTTAAATATCTGCGAGTGATGAGGAAAGTTATAGATATGAAATAAAAAATGTCCGTATGTCCATAATGATTTTCAACTGCGGGTTGTTCCCTAAAGCTTATGCGCCATTTAGTTGGAGGTAATTAGAAAGGGGAATGTTACATTTTTATTCCCTTAATTGTGTTTGATTCAGAAAAATTTTATGTCCTTTTCTCATTTTTTTCTCAATGGGATTATCTTAGATGAGGGAATGATAATTCTCCTAATTTCTCAGAAATTTGATTCCCTCATTTTGGTTTTAGGTCTAGTGATAATAATACAACTACAATAACAATAATAATAAAGTCTTATCTCACTTAGTAAGGTTGATTATATGGATCACATTATACCATTGAGGTTTATCGGAGACTAGATTTTTGGAAATATTATTTATCAAGATATACTTTTTTATAATTTTTTCTAGTATCCTTTTTGACTTTTCTCTATACCTTTTCATAAGATTAAAGATCATGTGTTCGACTCTTTTCACTGGTGCCTTCAGTGACCTTTTTTGTATATGTCAAATCACCTTAATTGATTTTTTGTCATCTTCTTCTCAATAAGTATTATGTTAATATTCCCTTGTATGCATTTATTTCGTATTTTATTTTATTTTTTAATGTGATCATATATCCATTTTAATATTTTCATTTGTGTTACTTTTATTTTTTGTTCTTGTTGTTCCTTTAGAGTCTAATATTAACTATCATAAAATATAGTTGATCGTATAGTGGTTCAATAAAACTTTTCTTTAAGCTTAGTAAGTACTTTGCGGTCACAAATAATTCTTAATGCCTTTCTCTATTTTAACCATCGAGTTTGTATTCTGTGTGTGACATCTCTATTAATTTTTCTATTGTTTTGTAACATAGATCTCAGATACTTAAATTTAGGCACTTATTGATAAGGTTTTACGTTAGCTGCGAAGGCTTAACACAATCCAGAGGGAGAGAAATGCCCTCACTTAGGTTATAGGTTGGCGTTACCATACTTGGCAACTAGTAATAATAGTGGATTATTTAAAAAAAAATAATAGTAAAAAATAATTGTAATTTTAAAAATAAAATTTAAAATTAATAATAATAGTAAAATAATAACAATAAATAGTATGATAATAATTATAATAATAAAGATTAGTGTACAAATTGTTAACAAAGTAAATTAGGAGAATTTGATTCCCTTTCCCCAATTTCCATTTGTTGATTCCTTTCTTTTTTCCTAGTTGAATAAAACAATCCCTTCATTTACTATGATAAGGCCTAGGGATGGTTTTATTGTAAGCCTATCACCCCTTATGTGATAGCTGCTTTGGCTTGATTTGTGGAAATAGCATAAATCCAATTTATTTTGTGCTGAAATTTAATTGGAAGAGCAGGCAAGTTGGCAATTTCACTTGGTAGATCTTGTGGTGCTTGCTATCTACCACCTGAAAGTAAACTAGCCAAAGATTGGTCTTGTGACACCAAGGGACAAGTATATTGAGTAGCAAAATATTAAATATTGCAACGAGATGAACGATCAAGCTTACCAATACATGCACGAGAAAGGGTAATGAAGGTATACATAGCACAAAGCATATTAAAGACAAGTATAGCTTATAGATGCAAATTATGCAATGTGGCAAATGAGGCCAAAATTGTGTAACATTTGGGACATCGTGGATTGAAGAAGGACTACTTGTCTCATTCATATAAAACCTCATTACATGGTTTGGAAGTATGTAAGGGAGGCACAAAGTCACATGTTTCAACCCGTAGACTATTGCAAACAACCATCAAGGCCACAAAGCACTCCTCTTCTAAAGAGCATTTTAAGTTAATGTCTTTCTGACAAGAGTAGACATATTTTTTGCCAGTTGATATAAGGCCTTTTCTCATATCTTGGGATGTATTTTGGCACCAAAATACATCAATACAAAGATAAAAATTCAAATATCACAGCTATGTTTGTTACTTGCCTTAGACAAGTTGTTTTGGTGAAAAATACATCAAAAGCCCTATAATGGAGAACATTGGAAAAATAATACAAAAGTTGGATCTATCCTATATTTGGGTTACAAGACTTCTATTATATGCTTCATTTATCTGTCAAGTTTCATCCTAAATGAAGTCATTTGTTTAGTCATTTAGTTCACAAGATCGACTTGTGACATTTTCTCCTACTTGAAAAATGTTACTGTTCTTGTTGATGATTTAATTTGATGTAGCTTCTGCAAGAATATTCAATTTACTCCCTTGAGCTTCTCCCTCAATCTCTGGGCTTGTCCATTGAGCTTTGCCAATGAAAAATTTGTCTTCAACTTGAACCTCATTTGACAAAGCTTCTTGGGAGTCTTCAATCTGCTTCACTTCAACTCTTGGCTTGGTTTTCTTTTGGCTTGTCTCCCCAAGATTATTGTTGACTAAGAAAAGCTTATGCTTCTACAACATTTTGAACATGCCTCGAACTTGAACTTGAGACACGATTAGTGTCATCCTATCATGGTCAATATGTTGAATAGAGAGTCTTCATTCTTGTTTTAGCAGTACATGCCCATGCACTCTAAAGTCATTGCCACAAGCTACCCTTGTCACTAAATAACAACATTCTTGAAATAGTGTAAGCATCGACGATTGTTGCTGTGACTCGATCCTTGCGATCAAGTGGATTGGCATGCATTATCCCAAAATATTTGTTGGGCAGCTTCTACCTTAGTGCATCCAAATATATACAAGCCCATTAACATCATCATAGGCTCCTACCAAAGGATTTGCATTGTTCAAAACATTCCATTAGATGTGGTACCTTACTAGGTAAAAAGCCATGCTCTTTAGCATGACCATAGAAAAGAAATGTTGGCTAGTACTCCTTTAGCCCACTAACTTATTGTGGCAGACCTAGATTAGGACTTACAACTCCATGTTGGTGTGATGTTACTTGATCCTAGCTTAAGACTTGCCTTCATCGCCATCCTCAGTACCACTATTGTCACTTCCTTCCCCATTCTTTTGTAGCTTGACTTATAGAGCATTTAGGGCTTCTTTGAGCATACTGTTACTTTGTGTGGCTCATGACATAAGGAGCATTACAAGGTCTTTGACTTCCCATTGGAAGCTTGAGATGACATTGATCCTTGGAGTTGGAAGACGATTCGTCGCTTCCTCCCTCATTCTTGCACTTGTCCCCTTTTCTCAATTGCCTGCCATTCCCAACTAGTAGAATTTGAGGTACGACCCTACGACTCCATGGTAGAGGGGAAACTGATGTCGTAGTTAGTTGGATTCATCGCCTTAGTAAGGCTTTGAACTTTCCTCTTTTGGAGTTGCATAGCAAAGAGCTTATCTTTCTTGGTTATATCTTGGATGTCCAACATGGTGATTGTGAACTTTTTCAGTGTTTTGGATCGAGCTTGTTTGTCGTAGCTTTTGTAGCTTGCACCTTGCCAAATAATCAGCATACTCGGGTTAGAAGTGTACTTTCAACTCTTGCTTTGACTCTTTCTAAGTGTGAATGTGGTACTTATTTGCCGCTAAACCTTGGTGCAATCTATAAGAAATGTTGTGGTCTAGTTCAGCTTAGACTCCTTTTGAATATATTCTTGCAGCCTAAAGGCATTGATCCATATAAAATGAGAAATTCTCCACCTTTTGGGCATCTTTCTCTCTTGTATATGGCCTAGGTTTAGGGGTTTTCACTTTTCCTCTGTGCTTTGAAGCACTACTCCTTGGTGGATTATTACCCAAGGCCAATATCATAACTTCTACGATGGTTGCAAGGTCACCCATTTCCATATGAAGAGTTGCTACAACATCCTCCACCTTATTAGAAAAGTTCTAGACAACTTCTTCTAGTTCCCTTTGGCTATTTTCAATAGTAACAAGTTGCTCATTGACTTATGGAGCACCGCTACTCCTTGAGTCTTCAACCCCCTTGTTTGCCTCGAGAGGCTTAGCTCGCTGCTCATAAGATTCCCAATTTTAAGCCCATTTTGAAGGAGTTCAAGGATCTTTTCATTTTGCATATTTTTTTAGCTTAAACAACCCCTTCTGGATCCCTAAGTGTAGTGTCACTTGTATCAAAGCATTCATTGTTAGTTATCTTTTTTGACATGTTGGGTGTAATTATAGGCACAAGCACAATGGAATTTTAGAGCATGGATGAAACCATGCTTTGATCCTAAATGTCATAGACTAACAATGCTATAGTCGAGATGTGTGATGCTTAAACCCTCACCTTTTAAAACTAGTTAATATATCACTCAAGTTTAGAAATAACAGGCCAAACACAAGCACAAGCATCCTTTTGTGGTCCTTGAGTGCAATGTTGGTTGTATTGAAATGTTCCTCGTTAGTTATTTTCTTTGGCATGGTTGGTTATTCACAAGTGCAGGCACCACAAAATTTTAGAGTGTGGATCAAATGATGCTTAGATTCCAAATGTCACAAATCAGCAGTGCAATAGTTGGGATGTGTGATGCTTAAACTTTCACTCTTTGAGGAATAAGCTAGCTAACTAGTTAATAAACCACCTAAGCTTTAAAATAATGGGCCAAACACAAGTATAGCACAATTAGGGCAACTGTAAGCATACAAGCAATACATATAGGCAACCAACACATAAAGAAAGGCAACAATGATGCAAAATATGCAATATGGACAAATGCGGTCAAAATTCAGGGCATTGTAAATTGAAAAGGGGCTACTTTTGTTATTTATATAAGACTTCTTTATATAGTTAGGGAATGTGTGGAGGAGATATTAAGTCGCATACTCTGACTCCTAGACTAGTACTAAGCAACCACCAACGCTGTGAGGCACTCTCTTGTAAATAGCATTTTAAGCCAAAGCTATCATGATAAGAGTAGACATATTTTTTGCGGTTGACATAAAGCTTTTGTTGTAGCTTAGGGTGGAATTTTGGCACCAAAATATGTCGACATGAAAATAAAAATCTAAGAACCACAATCATGTGTTTAGTTACTTACATTGGACAAGTTATCTTGGTCAAACAAACGTCAAAAGCCCTAAAATGGCAGAAAATTAGAAAAATAGTTTTTAAGTTGGATTGATCCCAAATTTGGGCTATAAGACTTGTATGTTTGATTTATTTGCCAAGTTTTGTCCCAAATAGGACTTATTTGTGTGGTCAAGTGCCGGTTGTTCCCAAAAGCTTAAACTATTAGGATAAGGGCCATGAATGATTTTTTTTAAACCTAACCATGATATTTGAATATTGGTAATCAAACATAATGCCAAAAAATATCATAGTGTGTTGATTTTCATTTTTGTGATATGGTTTTCTCTTTGGTCTTTTGACTAGACAGCAATTTCATTGTGGGGAGTTGTACTTTCAAGAGAATATGTTGAATTTTGGCCTTTTATCCTTTAGCTGAGATTTGATTTCACTTTTTCATTATTGAAAACCCATATTTATCTGTGAAGCTCAAATATTACTTGTCACATTCCTCCTCTCTTGCAGACTGTGATTGAGAGTGGCATTGCAGATCAGATGCATCTTACTGAACTAATGCTAAATGATGTAAGCTTTAGTTTATATGAGTCTTCTGCATATTTTGTTTTTGATATAATATATGAATCTCTTGCAGTTGTGCATGTTATTTTTTGTCCTCTTAGGTTAGTGTATAAGCTTCATTGATTTGCTGATCTCTCTCTTCATGATACCTTATTAGTTATTTGTACCTTCTTGTCAAATTTCATCATATGATTGCAAGATTCCCTTATTTTTTTATATTTGTAAATTGTAATCACACAACAACAACAACAAAGCCTTATTCCACTTAGTGAGGTCGGATACATGGATCGCATGAGGCCATAGGGCTCTATCAGAAACCAAATTTTTAGTAATATTATTCACCAAAAGATTCCCTTTTTATAACTTCCTCCAATATTCTTTTTGGCCTTCCTCTATACTTTTTCATAGGACTATAAATTGTAATCATGATGTCAATAATTTTATCTTCATCTATGATTGGCATTGAACATGCCATAATGGTGCATATGATAGACGAAACACTTCCTTGTCTCTAATTTAATGGTAATGGGACATGCTGTCAGGCAGGAGAAATTATCAAATTAGCATTGTTTGAAAAAAGTAATATGGTTTTGAGATTAAGGACATTAAAAGTCACTGAGCTTTCAGTTCACTCGGTATTTTATATCAATATGTAAATCAGAAACTGTAGAGGTATGAATCTGACGTTTGTTTAATAGTTTATATCGTTTATGGTTCTAATTTATTTGTCAGTAGGTAGTGTTTCTGGATTTTCTTTGCACAAATTAATTTTTGTTTTCAATTAAATCTTATCATAAAGTAAATTTTGATTTGATGAAATTATGACTGCTACAGGATTTGAATGTTGACCAATAATCCAAGCAGATAGCTTTTTAATGCATTGTTTCTATTGAATATTGATGTTTTTTGAGTATCATATGAGTTGAGGCATATGTTAACATGATGACAATTGTGGCGTTGGGTGCTTGGGCACAGTTATATCCTACTGCTATTCTACTAAGTTATCTTGTTTTCATCCCAAGCTTCTATATCATGCCTTTTGTTGGGCTGTTTTTGTGTGTCAGGATGCACATACATATATTTTAAGGGCTCAATCTTCCTTTCTTTTCTTTTCCTTGTGTGTATTGTAGATCTTATTTCATTTCACTTTTTCCCCTAATGCAGCAACAGTTTTTTCCAAAGCTGATGGAAGTATTTAGAGTTTGTGAAGACTTGGAAAATATGGATGGTCTTCACATGATTTTCAAAATAGTCAAAGGGATCAGTTAGTGTTCACTTTTATCCCATTTTAAATTGGAATTCATTTTTTATCCATTGTTTTCTTCATTTCTGAGATAATGTTTGTTCTCATGCAGTTTTATTCAATAGTCCACAAATTTTTGAGAGAATTTTTAGTGATGAATTGATGATGGATGTTATTGGTTCTCTTGAATGTAAGTTTTTCATTAAAACACTTTTTTAGATTTTTAGTAATAAAGTGAAATGGGCTTTTTTTTTATTCAACCATAAATATATCTTAGATCTTCTCATGTGTTGCTCCCTCAGTATATTTGATTTTTCTGTAGAGCAAATCCAACAGTAAGCCAATCATTTATGATGGCTTAGTTGTTTCTTTTAATTATAGAACCTATTGTCAGACCTTGTCTAGTTCACGGGAGATGCATTTAATTTCAAGCAGTTTCTTATTTCTTGATTCTCTTTAGATGAGCTGATTTCATTGTGATATGCAGATGATCCGGAGGTCTCTGATGTCCAACATTATCGTAATTTCTTGAAAGAACATGTTGTTTTTAAGGAGGTATGGTTATTTCTGTAAATTTGGGAGGGTGGCTTCAATTCTAGGAAACGGGGTTTGGTGGCTTTGTAGGGGAATGTATGGAAATTTTCTTATAGTTCTTTATATCTGTTTTCTGTTTTAGGCCATTCCTATAAAAAATCCTCAAGTTTTATCAAAGATACACCAGACATACAGAGTTGGTTATTTGAAGGTTTATTGCTCTTTTCAGACTTAACTTTTTTCTATTATTGCTTGTCGTTTCTCTTTTGTTTTCATTCTAAACTTTTCTTACCACTTTCAGGACGTTGTTTTGGCTAGGGTATTGGATGAGTCAACTGTTGCAAATCTTAACTCTATAATGCATGGAAACAATGCTGTTGTAAGATTTGATAAATATAGAAACATTAGTTTGCTTGCAAAGTGGCAAAAGATTAAGGTTTTTATCCTTATTGTTGGCAGTTGTGTTTTCAGGTTGTGTCCTTGTTGAAGGATGACAGTGCCTTCATTCAGGAGTTGTTTTCTAGATTAAGATCACCCACCACCTCTCTGGAATCAAAGAAAAATTTGGTAAAGTCCTTGTGTGGAAAATATTATTTCATTTGCTTTGCTTTCTGATGACAGTTTTATTGTGCAATCTTCAGCATGGCCTTTTTATTGGAACGTATCTTGAAGAATCCAATAAGGATAATAGAAGTCTTTACAATTACTAGGTGTTGGAACTTGGAACATATATTAGGAAATTATCTTAGATCGAGAATTATGTTATATTTGGCTGTATCTTAGATTGATTATTATTGTTTCTCGATTCTAGATTTTGTTATAGGCTTGCTTGTCTTGCAACCTAAAGTCTAAGGGTATTAGAATCTTTATGTTTCTTAGGAGCTCCTAGAGGTATTCATGGGCAGGGTTGTTGTGTTTTGGGCTGAGCTTTTCATGCACAATTGCATGAAATACAAGGGCTTGAACCTTGAGCTTGGCCTGTTAATTTTCTAAAAAACTTGGCCTAGTGTGGCCTAGTTAAAATTATAGGCCTAAGACCCTGCTTGAAAGTTCGATTATTTTTATTTTCACTATTATTTTAAGTAAAAATTAAGCTTTTTATATAAAAATACACAAATAAATAATAGGACATTTAAAATTAAGTATTTTTATTTTAAAAATAATAAGATATAATTATTTTTGCAATATATAATTGCATTAATGAAAATATCGATATAATTAGGCTAGATTGGGTCAACTTGGTTCATATAATCATGGTATGAGCCCAACTTGAATATTAGTTGGGCAATGAGAAAAAAGCCAAATAAATATCCGAGCCATAAAAAAAGAGCCAAAGCCTTATATTTCTTTAGTATTGGGTGGGTTGCTCAGCCCATGTATAGGTCTAGGAGCTCTATATAAGCAGGGCATTAGTATTGAGTCTTATATAACAATTCAGCCTTTTATTCATTCAATAACATTTTTAGTGTTTCTCCTAAATTCTATCAGGCCCCTCAACATCTTCAGTGTTTCTCCTAAATTCTATCAAGCCCCTCTCTGCTCTCTCTATAATCCTTAACCATGTTTCTCAACACTAGGGAACATTTTCTTTTGTCAATTTCTTATTACTTCCTTTGAACACAGCCAAATTATGGATAATGTTCTGGTCCTTTATCTTCCCCTTTCTTTTGTGATGTTATATCTTGTGCAATTCATGGTAGGTAGTTGGGACTAAACTGTTTGAAAAAACTATACTGCTGATAGAAAACTGGTACTGTTTCATGCCTTCATGGATGACTTTCTTGCAAAATGAATCATGCCTATGCTATTTGTATTTTTGAAATTTTCCTATAATTTACTCTTCTGAGGCATTAATCTTCTTGTTGATGCTTATGAGCTAGTGTGTTGCTGATCCTTTTTCTTCAATGTATCATTTGCTTTTCCATGGGACATATAGGTCTATTTCTTGCATGAATTTTGTGGTTTAAGCAAGAGCTTACAGATGGTTCAACAATTGCGGCTCTTCAGGTATGTTATATTTGGACTGCTACATCTTGATACAGTTTGTTGTTTAGCTTGTCTTTGTTTCTTTCAATATTGAAAGTCTATTGATCTTGTTCAAATGATAATCTTTCTTATTATGTAAATTGAGTTTAGTGCTACTTCTCAAGAGGGCGTTCAATTGTTTCTTAAAGATGTGAAAATTTAGATGTTCAATTAAGCATCCTAAGAGCTGTTGTTTTTTCTGTGTTTCATATCAAGGGTTGATCTATTATCCTACACACTTACAGACCAGAATGACAGTATTGAAAAGAATATTTTAGAGAGAGCCAATTTTACTGAAATTAAATTGTGGTTGGATGGTTATATATAAAATTTGATCATGGACCAATCTGATCTCTTAGTTTTGCTAATTTTTTCATTAGTTTTGTTGGTTTTGTTGATTCCACTGTTTCTCAGAATTAAGTTCAAATGCTTGCAGGGATTTCGTGAATGAGGGCATCTTTGACATTATCACTGATGTCTTGAGAAGTGAAGACAAGAAGCTTGTGTTGACTGGGTACTGATGGTCCTATGTTACTGTGCTCTGCATCAGTTTTTCAGCTTTCACTGTTTGGCATTTGCATACCTTATGTTCTACTGCTAATGGGGAGTCATTGTGATGGTTGCAGAACAGATGTCCTCATTCTTTTCTTGAATCAGGATCCTAATCTGCTGCGTTCATATGTTGTTCGACAGGAAGGAACTAGACTTCTTGGACTGTTGGTATGTGTCAAATAAGGTCATTTCTTTTACTAAACCTATTTTGGCCCCCATAAGATCGAATTTTTATCAATTTTATCTCTGATTAGAAGTTTGTATCAATTTTGTCCCTATAAGATTAGAAGTCCTCAAATTTCAGTTCTTTTGTACAGTAATTCAGTATTCCATCTCATATACAAAAGAACTAAAATTTGAATTTTTTTAATTTTATAGGAATCAAATTGATATAAATTTTTAGTCAGAGATAAAATTGATAAAAATTCAATCTTACAAAGACCAAAAGAGGTTTTTAGTCTTTTTTTTTCTTTTTCCCTTGATGCCATGTGTTTATGTTAAACATTATATTTTAAGGTCTTTAGAACCATTGGCCTTGGTGTATGTTATCAGAAGATATATATGTAAACAAGGTGTCACCTGTAATTCTCTACTTGTCTCCAATTCCAGCTGCTATATGATTTATTTACTGTAATTCATTACCAGATCATAAATATTTTTGATATGTTGTCCCTGAAGGTGGTAACACATTCTGTCTAAAGCTTAGTGATATATGTGGCTGAGCATTAAAATTCATCCATTCTTACCAGAAATTTTCCTTGGATGCATAGAAAATGCATCTTTTTTTATTCATTATGGTCCTGTTCTATAGGCTGATTTGACCCAATCTTGTGACATTAAATGAATGTTACATAATCAAGTTTGGCAGTATCATAATTCATTGGCAGTCTATTGCTGGTTTGATTCTATCAACTTGTTCCACATTGATTTGAAAGACGTACTCCATCTCATTCCCTGTGGGGATATGTTTTCTTTTATAGAAAATAGAGTTTTACGCTTTCTCAGTGGAATCTTAATCTATACCGGTTGTGTTTGTTGTTTAATAAAACAACTGTGAAATTGTAAGGGAGTGTGTTGCATTACTTTGCCAAGGAGATGAAATTATATAAAAAGTGTTTTTGGAATCTTAAGTGTTGTTTCTTCCAAAGTAATATGTTGTCAAATTTTCTAGTTTGGAACTACTTCAAATTTAATTGTTTTGATGGAAACTACTTTAGTTTAATTGGTTTTCAGAATATGTGCTCTTCTGATGTTTTCTAACATCCAGCAGTTCCTATGTTATTATGATCTTTGGAGCAGCAATCTTTCAGTTCTTTATGATATCCGCCATTTGCAGGTTAGAGGAATGATTACAGATTTTGGAGAGGATATGCATTGCCAGTTTCTTGAGATTCTTCGCAGTCTACTGGACTCGTGCACGCTATCTGGAGCACAGGTCATTGGCTTTGCCATTCTTATCGAGCTTTCAAACTTATTTGGTCTGCAGCGGATTTTATATGATAAAAATGTTGGTTGGCTTAAAAATTTTTTTTATCATGAGGAGTTTTTATAATAATTTATAGGTGAAGACTTGAATGCCAACTTTTTAATGATGCTTCTGATATCACCACATCTAGATCACTCAATTTTGTTGGCTTCACTGTGTACAACAAAAATGAATGGTCTAGGTGTATTGGTACAATGATGGAGCCAACAAAATTGAGTGTTTTCTATGTGGTGGTATCAATATCACAATTATTTTTGTTAGTATTGAAGTCAACTCCTAGTTTAAATTTTGATAAACAACTTTTATTTATGACTACTGATTTTAGTTAATGTCCTTTATGAAAATGCACTCTTCGGGTTGGGGTTATTATTTTTTAAAGGCAAATTCTGGTCCTGATTAATATTCAGTATTTAGTCAATGATATCTTTTTCTTCTGTTTTTATATTGCTATTAAAATGAGTTGTTTTTGCACTCTAAAGGTTACAGGGATTTTGCTGTTTGTTGTAAGTATTTTCCAGGATTCTTGGTTTTCGATACCTTTCCATGTGGAGTCAAAACAATGAGTTCTGGTTAAGCAGGTGTAAATTTTGATTTGACATTCTATAAAGGAAAAAGGAATGTTGAGTTGTGTTTATATTAAATTTCTGCCAAACTGTTAAAAAATCTTTTCAGTGGAAGTTTCATATAAGATGGAAGTCTCTAGTTTTGTCAGTTGGGTATACCTGGATTTATTCATTCAATATCATAGTTTTCATTGTTTCTGGCAGAGAGACACTATTGTTGACGTTTTCTATGGGAGGCATTTGGGTCAACTGATAGATGTAATAGTAGCATCCTGTGCTCCAAGAAATGCTAATGAAGTGACCAGCAAATCAATACATCCTGGCAGAAGAATTCAGTATCAAAGTGTGACAAAGCCAGAGATACTTCTTAACATATGTGATTTACTATGCTATTGTGTCCTACATCACCCATACCGAATTAAGTATTTCCTTGATGCTCTATCCAATAATATGGTGCACTTTTTTGCAGCTGATTGTGTAAATTCTTACCGTGGATATATGTTTGTTGTTTTGCAGGTGCAACTTTCTTCTTAACAACACAATTGAGAGTATTTTGTTATTGACACAAAGAAGAGAAAAATACTTGGTGGTTGGTGCTGTTCGGTTTGTTCGTACTATTCTCTCCCGTCATGTAAGTATTGCTATTTGTGCTGTTACTTTTTGTTTGAATTGTGGGTAAAATGCAAGATGGATTGAAGTTAAAAAAAAAAGTGGTTTTTACTTCTTATAAGTTGAGGGTCTTCAAATTTTAGGGTGAAATCTGACTACTATTTCTGACGTTCATGGTTGTGGGTGGTTTTTATTTTGAGGATTATTTTATGCTTTTTTGTCATGTTCTGTCACCACCTTTTCCTTGTTCAGGTGAAATATACAAGATCTGTTGGTTTTTTGCTTGTTATTTTCCAACTGGAACAGGCTTTTTAGCTAGATTATTCTGTTGCTTGCTGCTCAATCCTGTCAGTTCAGAGCCCATTACCCTGCACTTGTTCTGATCAAAGTAAAAGATTGTTTGTTGCTGCTATTTTTGTTAATCATAGCTTGAGTGTGCTTGAAAAAGTAATTGATAAATTCAAGGAAATTTAAAATGCATCAATTCAAAGTGCAGATTTTATATGATGCTCTGTGTTGCTTCTGCTCGAGTCTAAGTTTCTGCATGGAACTTCCATCAAGTACTCAGACTGGATTGAAGAGTATAATGGAGAAGATGAAGAAAGGAAATCAGGAAATAACATTTGTAAAAAAATTTCATGAGAAACAAATATTCTTACGAAATTTCTCAGCTGTCTAACACATTATATATAATACCAATCAAAGTCGAAAAATAGCAAACTATGTAAAGTGGAAATGGATGCAAGGCTGGAACAATTATATCGTAAAGGGAGTACAGAAAATGCAATTGGTTATGGAGGATTAAGGATAAGAAGCTCCTTGGGATTGTACTCGTATTTTCAGTTATCTGGTGCATTTGGTTGCAAAGAAATGCTAGAAGTTTCAGAAATTAAAGTCAATCAAAAGTTCTTTTATGGGATAGGGTTCTGTTTGTCACTGCTCTTTAGTTGGAAGTTGATGGTTTTTTTCTTTCGGTGGGTTGAGCTTGTCTGATTTGCATAAAAATGGGGCAAATTTTTGTAAAATCTGATTTTCATAGAGATTTTGAGAACTAGCCTCTGTAGATAGGGTTTTAAATATTGTTCCAATCATTGTCTCTGAAAGTTTTTGGCATTATTCTCCAGAGGTTGGTGAATCCTGTCAAAGCTTCGACTGTGATGCAATGCTTAGAATGGCATTAGAGTACAGTCTGTAGTGACGAGAACCATATAACCAAATTATGCTGGAATTGGGAAATGATGCTTTTCATGCCTTGCATTTTAAGTTACAGAAACTTCTTTCCATAACTTTGAAAGTTGTCCAACTGTTATACGAAACTTAACATTCTGCTGTTTTTTGAATGCCCATGAGAAATTAACCATCTGCTGGAAATTACTCATTCAAAAGAACTTATTTTTAATTTTAGAACATGTAATGATTAACTACCTGTAGACTATATGTTATTGATCCCCGGTAACCGGGAGTTAGCTTTCAGGAGAAATGTTCACCGTATGAGTTTTAAAAGCTAAATGATATGCCTTTTCTTATGGCCTGATGAGTTGAAATTGGTTGGTGCAAGTTGTTTAATGTTTGAATATGGTGGTATTTCTACTTGGGATTGAGGTATCAGTTGGCCAGAAGATGCTGTGATTGCCGTTGAGTTTAATTGCTAATGTTGGTTTGGCGCTTTCTATTTTTGTTTAGAAATCTAGCATTCTGATAAATCCAATTTTACTTGTCTTGTCTTCATAAATCCTTGTTGATATAACTTGTTGAAATGTTGTAGGTTTATTTGGCCAAACCTTTTATATCCATGAGGCTAGCTATCTTTTTGCTTATCTATGATTCTCTTCCTTTTTTCTCAAGTAATTGTTGATTTATGCAAATTTCTAGTGGATGACCTCTTCTGTGCTATACATCATCTAATGGTTGAGTGTTAACCTGCAGGATGAGCATCTGATAAATTATTTTGTTAGGAATAACCTTCTCAAACCAATTATAGATGCCTTTGTTGGTAATGGCAATCGCTACAATCTGCTTAATTCTGCTGTTTTGGAACTTTTTGAATACATCCGCAAGGTGCCAATCTTTCACATTCTTTGTGAACATCATATGCCTGAACCTTGATGCAATGTTGCAATAACATTGTATTTTTGCAGGAGAATTTGAAATCATTGCTGAAATATATTGTAAATTCTTTCTGGGATCAACTGGTGAAATTTGAGCTGTTGGTTCCCATTCACTCATTAAAAGTGAAATATGAGCAGGTACCTTTTTCTTGTTTCTCCCCACTTAATGTAGTTAAAGTATACAGGTTTGACCTTGCATGCTTGCAGTGTTTGGATAATGGCGGGACAAGGGGTACAGCTAATATGATAGATCCTCGAAGAAGGATTGATGAGCGTGCTCTGGATAAAGAAGAGGAAGATTACTTCAACGAGGATAGGTGCTTATATTATTTTTCAGTATTAGGAGATTCTATACAACTAGCATATGTAGTTTCTCTGACGCAGATGATTTAATCAGTGATGAGGAGGATACAACTTCTGCATCTACTTCACATCCCCAAAAGGGACAGCAAAAACAACCTATTTTATCCAATGGAGTTGCTGCGACCTACTCGCAGTTAAGGTAGAATATGGTATTTTGTCAAATCAATTATCTGGTGCCCATCTGCTGTAAAGTGATGTGTTTATCTTGATTGCAGTCCAAAATCTGGTGGACTGGTTGACTATGATGATGATGATGATGAAGATGATTACAAACCACCAGCAAGGAAGCGGCCAGAAGTTTCTGAAGATGAAGAAACAATGGAGTCTATCAAACTGAAAAGGAAACTACCTTCTATGGATAAGGAGCCTGAGATTGTGAAGAAGCAAAAGTTGTCAAAGAATTCAAAGTCAAAAGATGGTGTTTTTGCTGCCTTGTGTTCAACATTGAGTCAAGCCGTGCTTCCGGTTAAGAAAACTGAAACTACTACTCATATAGGTCCTCGGACAACTGAATCCTGTGAAGAAATCCAAGAGAAGTCATCAAAAGTTTCTAGAAACTGTTCCAATAATAGTAGTGCATCAGCCGAGGAGAACTGTGCAGAAAAAGAAACAGCCGCAACTAGAAGCTTTTCTGATCACTTGTATGACACTTCAGATAACAGACAGTTGGGTGGAGACGACTGTCCATTGGTTCCACCAAAATCCTCAGCAGAGATGACTGTAAATGGTTCATAAGTTTGTAGAATTGACAGCAATGCAGGTTGATTATTATGTGCAACTTGTCAATATGGTGGTAGCAAAGCAACTGCTGATGCCAAAACAATGGCCTGGAGGTGGCAACGGAATTTTACCTTAAGGAGGGGTTAAACGTTCGATCGGTGACATTTGGGGATAGTATACAGTGCCACTGAGAGGCTGAAAGATATTAATACAGCAACGTGGGTTTGTTCCATCCCTTGAGTTGGCTATTTTGGGCTTTGAGCTTTAGTAATTCTTACTGATGTACGACATTCATGTGCTTTAATTTCCTATATTTTCCAAATCTTACTCTGGTCGTCAATTTTTCTTCATCCAGCCATTTTGCTTTCATAGTGCCAGAAGGGGAGGAAGGAATAATCCTGTTTATGACTCCCCTTGCCAGTGAACTTCAAACCAAGCGATAGAGGGGGAAAAAATGTAGAGGGCTCCAATATCTCTGCCCTACACAGGTTTTCATTCATAATGAGGAGGGATATGTGCGGTGAGTTAGTAGGGCCAAATTTTCTAGGATGTAGTAGGATAACAGGAAAAAAATATTCTATTGTAAATCTGATAGTGAACCTTACATTTTCAATTGACCTTTCATGGTTTTCTTTGGCATTTTGGAATGAGTTATTCTGATTTTTGGTTCCCTCGAATCTGTATTCTAGCCGGGAAGTTGGGTTTTGCAAATGTGTTAATGCCATTATGTTCTGGAATTTGTGTGGAGGTAGCTGCCTATCTTTAGTTGTAACTCACGTTTTGAAGTGGTCGGTCTATGAACCATTTTATTTTCTCCAGTGTCCGATTTTCTTGTAGGAAGTAGTGCTATATGCCCATGTGAGGCTTGCAAAACTTGGGTTGTGAGGAGGGATTTGAAATCAACCATTGATATTTAGTGCGGTTCTTGTAAATTTTTGTGCTTATGCATGTGGATGTAGTATTTTATGACAGGGCCTCTGAAAAGGCCAAATGTGTTAGCACTGTAAAAAAAATCTAATCCAAGGCCGGTTTGGTTCTTTAGTTACTTGTATGAATTTGTTTTACTTTCATCATCACCAGAGAACGTACTTACATTTTGAAAATTGAGAGTAAAGTTACCCACGATTTCATAGTGCTACTGTTTTTTCACTCCTCTTTTCTTCTTTTCATATCAAGAAAGTAAAGCAAGTTTTAACTTGAAAATGAAAGGATTCAGCTAGACTTCTTTTCCTGATATGAAAGGAAAGCAAAAGGGAAGTGATTAAATAAAAATGAAATGTCAGTTTATCTTGGTTAAAATTTTTGATCAATTAAATGGGTGTGCTATTATCTTAAAATTCAAATTGGTAGTTTATGAATTTGTAATTGCATCTAATTGAATGGGTGCTTTTTTAATAAGATTCAGACTGGTAGTTCATGAATGTTTAAAGTCTCCAAATTACAGACGGTTATATGATTCAAATCGAAATGACATATTAAATTTCTAACTCCAATGGCTAAAACTAGAGGACCGCTTGAAATAATCAATGTTCTAGTCGTTAAACTGCAATAGCGCCCCCCCCCCCAAAAAAAAAAAAAAAAAAAACAGTCAACAACTATTATGGGAAATTAATGCTTGTTTAAATAGGAAAAAATAAAGAAGGAAGGAAATGTCATATTATAATTATCTTCTTATTTGGGGTTTTGATTAAGAAGAAGAGGATATTAGAAATTTATAACTAATCTTTCAAAGTTATATAAAAACTCTTTATTGGTAACTATCTATCTTGTGTTTTTTCAATTTGAAGAAATTTGGAAGGTTTTGTAAATATATAAATAAGGAGAAGGAAAATCATGATTTAATAATCTATTCTCTGTTATTTTTCCCTTTTAACTCTTGAATATACCATAATATTATGTTTGGATGGAGGAGAATAGAAAAGGGGAGAAAAGAGAAAGATATTATATAACTTGTTTTCTTATTTGAGAGTTTTAGTGATTGAGGGAAAGTTCTCTAAAGTCTTTCCATTTCCTCTAATATTAGCATTTTTGTGTTTCTATAATTTGAAGGACTTTCTATACATTCAAACAAAAAGAGGAGAAATCATAACTTAACATTTCATTCTTCTTCATGTTACCAACCATTCTCCCTTTTTATTTTTCCTTTCCCCCTTCGTTCTAACATATCATAAGTCTAGCTATTAGTCATCTGGTCAAAGCGAAACCCTCTTTACAAAAATAAACTCCTTGGACAAATTCAATTCGTTCTCATGCTCGTTCATAACTTAAATAAACAAGCAAACCATGTGGATATTAGAGTAAATGATAATCATACAACTAAATACACACCACACACATCATATTTTAATGAATAATACTCTTTTTAAGATTTATTTATATTTTTTTAATTTAAAGATAAATTCATGAGAACTTTCTTAATACATATAAAATAATTTATGATTATAATTTCTTAAAATTAAATAGTAAATAGAGGAAGTGATATGTGTGATAATATATTATCATTGTTGCTAGTAAATCTTATAAGCACATTTCTATTTAAAATAAATCTATCTTCATACTCATAAACAAATATCATAACAAGCAAACAAACTATTTTTAGCATGATTAAGGCCTTTTCTTGCATACCATATAGTATAGTGTAAAGATTATTGGATAATATAATATATTATAATATAAGATAAAAATTTGCATAAAATTATTTTATCTTTTAGCCCCCTGTTTGGAACGGTAGGACTTCGGGGAGAAAGAAGTGGAGGAGAAGAAGTTAGGGTAGAAATTCAGCATTTCACTCATTTGGAAGTAAGGGTGAAATCAGGAGGGAAATAAGTTGGGGGGAGGGTAAAAAAGCATTATAGGGCCCATGGTACAACTTCTCTCCAGTTGTGGGGAGAAATGGGAAGAAGTGGGTATTTTTTTGCAACATTTTTTGGTTGCTACCCTCGGCTTCCTCTTTTTTCACTGCTGTGCGTAAAATAGCAGCTTGTTGGACCTCTAGTTTCGTCTCTAAGTATCCGTGTTCGAGACTGAAGATCGGCCTCCCAACGCGGCATAAGTGAACCAATTGAGCTGCTGCATGGCTGTGGTGAAGCGTCGCCTCACTGAATTGGTAGATTAGTGCAAGTAAGCCGCTCGGAGTTGGGTCTGCATTGTTTTTGTCGTTTCTATGTTGTAGGGAAGGTGGTTGGCAATGGATGAAGATGGTGGCAAGGATGGCAAGCTGTGGTGGGGAAATAGAGGCGCAGATGTCCTTTTTCGCTGCCGATGTTCAACGCTGCACAGTCGGGTCCCCTCGACCGGGCTAGGGATGTGAGGTCTAAGTCGTTTGGGTCCGCCTCAGAGCAGTTTTAAACCTGCCTTGGAGCCCAAAATTGGAGTTTTTTTTCCTTGCTGATTTTTTCCCTTTAATTGAAGAAATTTTTTTACAGTTTGAAATTCTTCCATCCCCTCACTGCCCCTTCAATTCTATTATGTATATATTTAAGTTGATTACAATTCCAATAGTGCAAATTCTATTTTTTTTTAATTAAGTAAATGCCTATAATGCCAACATGGATACACTTATCAACATAAAAGAAAATGAATTATATTTTTTAATTAGGTCAGATTTGGTAATAATGTTCCAATATGTATTTAATCAACATACTTATGCATGTAATGTAAAAAGGGAGATGTGGTGTACATAATAATTTACATAAATAATTTTTCATTAAATTTTTTTCCAATTTCAACTAATGAAAATGATAGATATGTAATTAATTTTGAATATAATAGATTTGTATAAGTATTCTCCTCTATAGTTATTTGAAATTTTTTGTGTTATTACCTCATTAGAATACACTACATTGTTATAAATGAGTGTTAAAGGGAAACAAGATAATAATGTCATTCTATAAGTTGATGTATGTAAAAAATGGTTATAATGTTAAAAATGATTATTGAACATCATAGAATGATGTTATAAATATATATATATATATATATATATATATATATATATATATATATATATATATATATATATATATATATATATATATATATATATAATTTTTAATTTTCATGTAGCAAATAAATAATTTTGTGTTGAAATACTTAGATTTTTTTAAAAAATAATTAATTTTTAAATTATGTGGAGAGTTTGTATAAATCTTTTTCATAATTTGTTAATAACCATTAAAAAAAATAAATTATGTTTTAAAATATACATCTATATTCATTTTTTACATATAAGGACATAATGATCATTTTATACAAATATAATTTCTTTCTCCTCTAACTTCACCCTTTCCAAATAAAAGAAATCACTTCTCCTCTAATTTCTTTCTCTCCTAACTTCTCCTTTTCCAAATAACATAAAGAAAATACTTCTCTCCTCCCACTTCTCTCTAATCCAAACACACTATTAGGATAAAATACATTCACCTCCCATGAGGTTTGGATTAAATAAATTGCCTACCTCTTATTTTTCATTTGTAGGCTGGACCTCTCCTATAAATGGTGTTAAATTTAGATTTTAATAGACAAAATTGCCTTTGTATTTCTCTCTCTTTTCTGTATTTCTGGGTTCGTACTTTTTCCCTCTATTATATGTTTGCTAATAAAAAAATTTGCATTTTAATTGTAGGAGCTCAATAAACATAATAAATGAAGAAATTCATGAATCTTTGTATATGCAAGACCTATGATCTGTATTGCCATTTCATGATTTGTAAAGATGAAACCAAAGATCCAAGTTTCATTAAAAGAATTCAACAAACACAACAAAAAAGAAGAAATCTATAAATTCTTGTGATCGATCTACAACATCTTCAATTAGCTTAATTTGTCACTAATAATTTTGGTGCTTGCAATCCAAGCGTCGAGGGTCGATTGGAGGTGTTGGTGTCCAAAGAGGGGAGAGAGAGAGAGAGAGAGAGAATGATGGAAGAAGATGATGCTGGAATGCAAATGGAGGTTAATAGTAAAAAAGAAAAAAAAGAGGAGAGAGAGAAAGAGAAAGAAAGGGAGAGGAACGCTGAAGGCTCTGGTGGGAAGATGAAAAGGGAAAGAAGGAGAAGGGGGAAAAAATGGAAAAAAGCATGTTTGATGAAAATGATTTTTTGTGGTTAGTGTTAGGTATAATTATTTCACTTAAATAATTGATACTTAGAGGATTATTTCTTCTTTTTATATTAATTAAGTGTTTGATTAATATTAAAGAAAATTTATTTCCCTCTTTATGCTGCTTAAATGCTTCAAATCAAATTAATTATGATAATTTTCTTATTTAAAGAAAAGAAGTTATTTATAATAATATATTCATTTGATTTTAATAAATTCCTTGAGCATGTAATTTTCTTTACTGATTTTTAGTATATCATTTTTAAAATACTTATTAATATTAATTTCAAGCTATTTAATTTGTTTAATAATTTCAATTAGTAAAATTTATATTCTAAACTTATTTATTAAATTTAAATATTTATTATTTTTCATAAAAATATTTCTAATTATTGATAAAATATTTTTAAATTTTTATTGTCATTTTATTGAAATATTAATTTTATATTTTTGTTATATATGATTATTTATAATTAAATTATTAATTATTTCTTCAATAATATTTTTAAAATTTTAATATAAATTTTTAAACAGATTGATATATCAATTCATTATCCATTTATCATCTTAATCCAATATATTTATTATTTACATTAAACAAGTTAACTTGCTTAAAATCCAAATCCGTAAAAATTTAACTCAAATTTATGTAAAGATTTCGTGTTTACATAGAGTTATTGTTCATGTCAAAATTTATCATTCCTAATTAAATGTATTTGGGAAGTTATCAAAAGATTTAATTAAATAAATAGTGAATTGGATTGGATAATCTATTTGGATATATAGATAATAGTACATTGTAAATATTTTATAGATTTAAATTTAAAATTTTGTATTTTTTTAGATTGTATTGATTTTTATAAAATTATGTATATGAAAAATATTATAGGTATAGAAAATGGTATTTAAAATTGTGTTTTGAATCTTTTATATATATTAGATTAAATTTTATAAAATTACCTTACTATCTTGTATTTATAACAATCTTAAATTTATATTCAAAACTTAATTTTATATATCATTTTTAATACATGCAATATTATTAATGTATATAATAATAATGATTTATTTGCATGCTATAAACTTATTGAAAAAGAGATGATAAAACATTTTACTTAAAAAACTTCTATAATTAGAGATTTTCTGCCCGTAAAAGTGCCTTCCGTTTTCCTTTTTTTCTTTTCTAGCAAATCTAAGGTAGCGGAAAGGGCATTTTCATCTAAAAAAATGATTTTCCACTTGGCCACTAACTTCCATTAGATTAGGTAACGGAAAAACACACTTAAGGGAGGGGAATGCAATTACTTTCAATTTTTTAGGGACCTTTGGCTCAAAAATGAAAAATGAAGGAAGGGGAATGTATTGAGCTAAAACCTCAAGAGAGGCAAGTGTATTTTACCTTATCTTTTATTTGTTGTCATATTTTATAAGAATGCATATGTTTAAAAATAAGTAATTTGACAAAAAAACATTTGCATATATGAGAGAGGTGAAAGAAGATCTATCTATCTATCTATCTATCTATCTATATATATATATATATATATATATATATATATATATATATATATATATATATATATATATATATATATATATATATTCTTTTTGATAAATGAGAGAAATTAATTTTTTCTAAGAAATGGAGGAGATCAAGATGTAAAAGATTTTTTTTAAATTTTAATAATTTAATATTTAAATTAACACTAGACTATCAACTTTTAATCTCTCTATTAGGAAGTGAATAATTTTATATGGAAGTAAATATATAAGAGGAGACTTTTGGGTAAGATATATAATTCATTTAAAATTTTCAAATATTGTATAAGCTTTGTTTGTATAGTTTACACTACATTATTGGATCTTATACAGTATGCCAAATAAGACTTAAATGTTTTGGTAATTATGTGAAAGATTTTTTTACACTCCCTCTAAATTTATGCATATATGTATATATATATATAGGGTATAAATAAACAAAGCAAGTTACGGGTAGTTCAAAATTAACTTGAAAGACCACAATTTGAATTTGATTTGTAAATGAGTCAAACTTAATTAAGTGAGGCTTAATTGATTTACAAGTTGAAGTTGAACATCATATTGCTTGGCTTCAATTGTTCCTGTTTAATAATAAAAAATTATTTTTTATTCATACATATTATATTATAAGTATAATATAATAATAAATTTTTAGTCATGTTAGCAATTATTGATTGGTTAAATTGATTAACATTCTAGTGTTTATTGTTTTTTTGTTAAGTTGACTATTAATATTATTTTATGCTTGTGTAGATTTTTTTAATGAATTTGATTATTGTAGGCCAATCTATATTGAGAAGTAAAATAGAATTAAAAAAATTATTGTTTGATTTATTTATGAAAGATAAATTTTTATATGTTCAAATTTAAGTGAAATAACAAATTATATTTTTGTGAGATTGTATATATTGTCTAGATTCATATTAATTATTTACTTGAACTTGAATTTAAATATTTTAAATCTAACAAAAAATTTAAGTAAAATAAAATGTTGTTCAAATAATTTTGTCTAAATCATTTAGACCCGACCATTATTATCACACTTTAACTTTCGGCATGTGACGGGCATACAAAATTGCCTTTAAATGACTTCCCATTAGCCTCACATATTGGCAATGCAGATTCTAACTCCATGAAAGTAATTTATATCCTAAAGGAAAAGGTCTCTAGAGTTTATCATGAAGAACCTCTAGAACCGGGAGAAGATGATATTTTGTTACAGGTCTACTGCTTCCAAATACTTCACTTAGAAATTTTTACCGAGCAATCATTGTAGCCCTTGATTGTCACTACGAACAAAGAACCTTCACATACTTTGACAGTCTAAAGCTTTGAAAAATATGTGGAAGACCGGATCTTATTAAAAAATTTTAAGATCACTCCTAGATTTTCTTTCTCCATAGGTAACTAGCTTTGTACTTGTTCTTCTTGAATTTCTTAAATATTTTTTTGAAAAATCTTTAATTCAACATTTCAAATATTAGTCCTAGAACCCTACAATCTGTGACATTTGATTTAAAACAACTAATCTAAAGACTTAGTGAGGGAGATTCACAATATCCCATCTGGATCGCATCTTTTAATTCTATTTTTCTTAATGAAATTATTTTTATTTTTTCTATAAAACTGATTGTGTGGTGAAAATTATTTGTGACAATTGAGTCAAAGCTGTTTTGAAATCAAGCCTGAACTTAAATTCAAACTATTCAACTCTGATTTAAATTAAAATATATAAATATTTGATTTGGCTGTATTTGTTTACACCCTACACATATGTAGTTAGAATTTTAAATTTCACGTGACTAAAAGGAAGTTAAAAAAAAAAAAAAGAGAAACAAGTGAATACAAGTGTGTGAAACGTTACCTTCTATCGAATTATGCTTTTGAACAAAGGTAATATTTTTATATCACATTGAATTATAGTCTTCTCACCCTGGCTATAATCTCTTCAATTGATTTCGTCTGGACCTTATTGGAGAATAGGTGCTTTTCATATACTTTGGCCTTATCAAGCTGTCTTGGCACCTCAGCTTAGTCATTGATAAATTCATTAAAAAAAGAAAAAAAGAAAAAGCAATAATGCTGTATACACAAAAGAATAATGTTATAAAAAATTCTACTTCTTAAATATTTTTATTTTTAAGTTATATTTAATATATTAAAATTTATATTTTTATTTTAATTCATTTATTTTAAAATTAAAAATAATTTAATTATAAAAATATTTAATTTTTAAGAGATAAAATTTCTATAACATTATCCTTTCAAAAAAATTAGATTCAAAATTAAACTTTAAATATAAATTAAAAATTATCATTAAATATATAATAAAATAAATTTATAAAATTTAATATAATAAATATAAAAGAATTTGAGCCCGAGTTCAAATTTTATCTACGGTGGTTATTACATATTTGAAAATAAATGCATGCAGCGGAAAGTTGTTGTTCTTTCCGATGCCAAAGACGCGTGTCAAATCCGTTGCATAACCTCTGCCACGAATTGCTCCTTCTCCAAACTCAGAAACGGCCACCTCCCTTTGATCTTAACACGTGTTCCCCACTCCACTCTTAGCAGTATTTTCTTCTTTTTAGCCAACACAACCCGGCCAGTCTTCTTAGTTGAAATCAGGCTCTGGAGTTTGTAGAGAGTGAATGCTGAAGAAAATTTGAAGCGTATAATTGAAGAGACTTAAAGGAAGCGAAATGAGCACAAACTTAGAGACAAGGTCGGTGTTGGATGAGTTTAGTGGGTACAGTGATAAGGGAGGATTGTTCGAGCTGGGCCACCCTCTTCTCAACCGCATTGCGGAGGCCTTCGTTAAAGCTGCTGGGGTAATCCAATTTCAAACCAAACCCTTCTTTAATTCCCTCTAATCTATCGATCTTGCTCGTATATACTGAGTTAATTTGTGTTCATCTCTCATAAGCAGATAGGTGCTATTCAAGCTGTGTCCCGTGAAGCTTATTTCACTGCCATCGAAGGTAGGCCCATGCTATGCTTCCACCCGATTCTCTGTTTATTCGAAGCATTCATTTTTATGAAATTTTTCGATAACAGAGAAATGAACTGGGATCGACTCTTTTTGACTATTATGAAATGAGTAAAATTTTTCAGAATCAGATAAAAAAATGGAATTTTACTAATTTTGTGAATCCAGTAGTCTTTACTGACCGTGTTAATTCATATTAATATGTACAGGCCTTGATAATCGTGGGGGTATGCCAACAGAAGTTTCTGGTGCCAAGAAACGTCGTTTCGCTGGTCTCAGAGGTATTTTACCTTAATTTTTATCACTACATAAGGACGGACACTCTCCCCCCCCCCCCGCCGGGGGGGGGGGGTGGTGGGGTGGTGGAAGCCTTGTGCATGTCCGACGCGGTGTTAAATATTTCATAATACTCGAATACCTGTACGAAGGATGTCTAAGAATTAAGGCAAATACTAATAATAATTTCGGACCATTGATAAATATTAATTGCTAATATCGAATTAATTGTTTTATTTCTATTTTTAATTTTAATATAATAATATTATAAATGATAATACAATTAATATTAAAATTATATTTAATGTTAAATTTTTATTTTAATAATATAATATCATTAAAATTAGTATCCTCATTTATTATATCATTAAAAATAAAAATATTTAATTTCATAAGTTGGGAATTGATATTGATAATTAATTATTATTCACGGTCTCAGGTTTCTTCTTAGCGTTTGCCAAGAATTAAAAGTATTTCTATTCAAAACTTGACACTAGTTAAATGTCCACTGAAACATGATTTAACACATAATAAGAATATATAAGTATTATTTCATATTCTCTGAAGAAGGTCACCGGCAGCCAGTAGTTCGATTTCTTAGTGCATGTTCATATTTACTTATTTATATGATTTTCTATATATACATTATATACTGTGTCATATCTAGTTTTTATGTATATATTATACGGTGTCATGTCTTTCAATGCATGCCGATGCATTTTTCTTTAATCAGATAAGAAAAATACTGAGTGCAAAAACTGATTGAAGTTCCAAAATAAAAATGACAGATTAATTTGAGTAGAGGTTTACGGTTCCAATTTGGCTTCTTGTGAAATTTCTTGGATATATAATACTAGGCTGAGGGACTGGGAAAATACTTGTTATGAAGATGGTAACAAGAATGTACTTACATTACATTAAGAGAAATTTACATTGATTGTTTCTTGTTTCCTCTTGCACGTGCAGGGGAAACCAGCAGTAAATCCCTTGAGGCCATGGTGAGTTCACGCAATCAGATATTGCCTTTATTTTCCTCAAACTGGTTAAGTATTGCCCACTTGATTTGCCATGTTTTCAATGGTTTTCTGTTAACTCTTGGCATTTTTCATCCCCAGGTGAAGAATACTGGAAAGCAATCCATGCAATGGGGTAATAATAGAATCCCTAAACCCAAAGGATGCCATATTCTTTTGTAAATGAATATAAATTTGCTAATGATTTAGTGAGTGCTTAGCAGCAATAGCACTTAAAAGGCTAGGCATCTGCAATTTTTAGTTTTCTCATGTTCATGGTTTTCATTATTATTAGTAATATATATGTGCTGAAAATGGGATTCGAAATTAGATACCGGCTTGTCATTAGATAAAATATGGTGCAAATTTATAAAGTTCAATTCAATAAATAGAAAGAATTTGGTAATCAATTTCATATTCCATTTTGGGTATTTATAGCGTTTCTGTTTCGTTATTAGAATGATTAACTATTTACTCTTACGGCTTCGATCATTGATTCAAGGAAAATTTTACCCATCCGGAGGATCTATGAAGATAATAATTTATTCTAAATGCAGGACTGGCTGCAGGTATATATTCAGGTCTGACATATGGACTGAGGGAGGCTCGTGGAGCTCATGATTGGGTAATTGTTATAGATATTTTCCTCAGTATTGTTATAAACATTTTAACACAATGAGATTGGTCCAAGATGGCCTCACACGCCATTCTGAGCCTTGCTTCTCTTATTTGGTGAGGGCATTGTAAATCGTCGTATTGTACAAGTTGCTTTGTTTGAAACCCTTGTAATACCCACCTTACCCTATTACTTCTCGAACTGCACCTGGATGACTTGCCTTTTGGTATGAAAATAAAAACGCAGCCTATACAAGTGACGGTGTGAACCATATTTCCTTGCTGCATTATTAGGTAAAGAATGTCTCTGTGCATGCCAATCTTTCATCTGGTATCATTTTGGTTCCATTTTTTCATATCATTCTAATTACTGTCTTGTGTGTTGATGAATGACAAATTTCAAATCTCAACTGATTCTTTACAATGATTGTGCTCAGCAATGCAGATGTTCCGTTCTTGCTATCCCAAAATAATGTTGTGACATCATTTATTGTGTTTGATGCAGAACAACAGTGCAATTGCCGGAGCAATCACTGGGGCGACACTTGCACTTACATCTGAAGACTCATCCCATGAGAAGATTGTCCAATGTGCAATTACCGGTGCTGCACTTACAACCGCTGCAAATCTTCTCACCGGCATATTCTGAACTCTGGTACCCTGTGGAATATTTCTTTTAGCATTAGTGACCCTTGTCTTAGATCAACTCTCAAGCTTTTCAATTCTCTGTATTTGTGCTCTCTGAAGGGTTCCTGGATTATTCGCCAGCCCAATTAAGTCTCCTCTTTGAAAGGTTTTGGTTTTAGTACTCTTCCAAGTGGAAGTAGTAACTTCTTGATGAAGTTTTAACGGGCCAAATGATTCCTTAAAGCAAGACAATGTTGGAGGTAGTCATCTTGTTTTGAACTCTGGTTTTAGTACTCTTCCAACTGGAAGTAGTAGCTTTTTCCTGAAGTTTCAACAAGCCAAATTAATTCTTAAAGCTAAGACTATGTTGGAGAGGCAGTCATTTTGTTCTGAATTCACTCTGGTAATTATTTCGGTCATTAAGTTACATATTGTCATATTAGTATAGATCTAGATAAGGATTTTCAGTTCTACTTTCATTATAGTATTACACTTAATAATTACGTTTTTCTTTCAGAAGATTTTTAATTTCATTGTTGGTATTTCTCTTATTTCTTATTTTGCAAGTCTTGAAGATTGGGATTTATCTATACACGAAGGAGTCAGTTTTCTCAAATTAAGAGAATTAGATTTCATTTATTTAAGAATAGTTCTCCTACATAGTAGTTATGGTTGTGGTTATATTATAACTAACAGGATTGGGGATAAGCGAGTGCAGAAAAATGCGAGAAAAATTGTAAAAAATTATGGTTGTGGTATCATGGTTGTAGTGAGAGTTATAACTGTCATTGATCCTAGTATAGATTTTACTCTAAGCCTGCATATTAAATTGGAAAAAATGTTACTTTGAGAATTTGGAAATCATCCTTTAAATTATATAAAATTTGAAATTAACATTCTTGATTAATTTATTTTATTATTTTTATCAAATTATATGATTTTTTAATGATATTTTAAAACATAAAACAAGAATCGTAGTATTTTTTTTTTTATTATTTTGGGTCAATAGTTTTTATGTTATATAATTATTAGGAATTAAATTAGATATATAAAATTTTTATTAAATAATAAAAAATGAATTGCAAAATTACATGCAAACAATAGTGAAATAAATTAATATATTATAATATTATGATTTTTATTAAAAAGATTATAAAAATTATATAATTTGGTAAAATGGTTAATTAAGTTAATAATGTGTGTTAAATTCAAGTTTTACAAAGTTTGGATGGGTAATTTTCAAATTTTCAAGATTTAAGAGGTTAAAATTTAACCATTCTGTTTTGTTTTTTTTTTATTAAATTCAGATATTATAATAACAATTTTTAAAACCGAATTGCATATAGCATTAGTTTACTTATTCATTAGTTCAACCACTGGTTATTAATTTAATTTTAATTTTAATTTTAAAAATATAAATTTTATATATTAATAATATATATTTAAAATAATAAAATAAAGTAATATAATAATAATTTATATTAAAAATAATTTAAAAATATAAATTTAATTAATATGAAATTGTACAGGTGTTATATTTCAATTATTATATTATTATAAAATTATAAAAATTTATTTTTATTGAAAAATTAGTTCAATTCGTCAATTTTAGTCAGTTCACGTTGATTCTGATTAGTTTACATTTACTGGTCGGTTTATCAATTAATTCAATTCATCAATTTTAGTCGTGTATATTGATTATTGGTTTATATGTATTTTGGATTCAAATTTTAATTGCCCCGGTTTGTTGGTTGTGTATTGATTATTGGTTTATATGTATTTTGGATTCAAATTTTAATTGCCCCGGTTTATTGGTTGTGTAGGATTATTAAAAATAGGAATATGAAATTGGATTTATACATATCAAATATTAATAGTACACAGTGAAAATATTTAGTATCTTATATTTGCTTTTACTGGTCAAATTGTCAATCACTTCGGACTGGTCTGGTCGAATTGTCAATCACTTCGGAAGAGCAATTTATTCACAGGCTAAATCTTTTTTTTTGTATATGCATAGAGAAAAGAGAGAGAATTCTTAGAAGTTCTGAGGAAATAGTTTCTAACGAATCTGTTTGCTTCTTTCATCTATTTATTTATAGACGTTTATTAGGTCAGGGTATGGATTGAGTTATGGATCCATTTTAGGCAATCTGAGCCCATGATCCAACATCTTTTACTCGCACATAATGAGATCCATATTCTCTCAGCATTTCATAAGAAAATAATCCGTGTGATCAGCATACTTCGAGAGTTCTTTGCTATACATATGTTAGGAATATATAATTTCTCGATAAATAATGAATCTTGATTAGACTTTAAGTATGCAATACTCTAAATCATTTTATCACATTTGAATTTCTTATATGATCTCATTCATATGTATCATATGTATTAAATATTGTATTTATAATTATAGACACTCTCTAATTGGTATATCGATAAATACAAACATACAAACATAATGTGATACGTTTACTAATCTTCCTTTTTTTTAAATCTCTTAATTTTAATTTAATTTACTTTTCTAGTAATGTCCTGCTAGATTGAATCTCTCATAGTCCTTTATAAACATTTTAAAATAGCAATCATTAAATTCAAATCTTAAGAAATAGAATAAAATCATAAAGGTATAAGTATGAGGATTTTATTCCTTTAATGGTCTCACACATCAAAGCTGAGATCTAGACTTTGGTCACCTTTATTGGTCATAATTTGCACACATGGTATGAAACACGTGTTACGGTATTCTCTCCTTTTTTTTTTTCTCATAGAACGTATGTCTTTACATAATGTATTAATACCGTACAAATAATGGTTCAGACATAATGTCAGTTCATCAATCTACTTTTTCTCATTCCTATGAGAACTCACAATTTAGACAGATGAAGTGAATCTATTAATTCACTTACAATTTTATATATATATAATTATATATATATATATATAACCTCATCTTGTTTGTTAACAAGGCGACAATCATATTTTAAGCTTGGCTCTCGATTATCACTTAGATAAGAAGCTTAAAATTATCTCATCTCTTATCAATCATAAAAAAATTAATAAGAGGTAATTACCAGTGTGAGAGGGCTAATCTTCTATCTGTTCGATATACTTTTCAATAATTTAAGAATATTCTAAGAAACATTCTTATATCTATATATGTAGGCTTATAATAAATATAATTATTATTCAGACATTAATATTCTATGAATATTGTGAAAAGAAATTACAATAATTCTATCAACATTTTCGTAATCCTTGGGATTTCACATGTTTTATAAATACATCCCGAGGAATAGGCTTAGTTATAGGATCTGCTACCATCTCATGCGTAAATATGTATTTCACATTCACTTCTTTACGTGCAACTATATCTCTCACAAAGTTGTACTTTGTGTCGATATGCTTAGTCTTGCAATGATATTTGGGGTCCTTTGTATATGCTATTGCTGCTTGGTTATCACAGTTTACTAAAACTAGATCAATAATGTTAGCATTTACACCCAAATGATTTAAGAATCTTTTGAGCCATACTACTTCTTATACTGCTACTGAAAATGCTATAAATTTAGCTTCCATTGTAGATAAGGCTATGCATGATTGCTTCTTACTACTCCAAGATATAACACCATTATTTAGTAAGAAGATGTACCCAGAGGTAGACTTCCTTTCGTCTAAATCTCATCCCCAATCAACATTATTGTAGCCTTTCAATTGCAAATCATTTTCTTCATAACACAATGAATAGTTGGCAGTACCTTTTAGGCACCTTAGTATCCTCTTAATTACTTTTCAATGTGTTGGGCTTAGGTTAGATTGATATTGACTTACCATGCCAACAGCAAAACAGATATCTGGTCTTGTGCATATCATTGCGTATATCAGACATCCAACTACACTTGCATAAGGAACTTTTCTCATATATGTTTCTTCGTCTGGAGTCTTAGGACACATCCTTTGGCTTAGACATTCACCTTTAACAATAGGAGTGTCTATGGATTTACAATGTTGCATTTGGAATCGTTCAAGGATTTTATTGATATAATGCTCGTGTGACAGAGATAATAATTTCTTTGAACAATTTTTGGAAATCGTATATCAGATATCCAACTGCACTTGCATAAGGAACTTTTCTCATATATGTTTCTTCGTCTGGAGTCTTAGGACACATTCTTTGGCTTAGACATTCACCTTTAATAATAGGAGTGTCTATGGATTTACAATGTTGCATTTGGAATCGTTCAAGGATTTTATTGATATAATGCTCGTGTGACAGAGATAATAATTTCTTTGAACAATTTTTTGAAATCTTAACTCCAAGAATATATGCAGCTTCACCCATATCTTTCATTTCAAAATTAGATGACAACCATCCTTTAATTTCATTGACATACTCCTTACTATTTTCAGCTATAAGTATATTGTCAAATATAACGATAAAATTATAAGCTTATCCTTGGACCTTTTTATATATACACAATGGTTTTTATCAATCATGATAAAATTAATTATTTGACATAATCACATTGTGAAAGTGAATATATCATTATCTCGAAGACTGCTTCAAGCCATATATAGACTTCAAAAGTTTACAAACTTTATTTTCTTAGCCTTTTTTGATAAAACCTACAGGCTATTGCATGTAGATTTCTTTTTCTAAATCTCTATCAAGAAATGCAGTCTTTACATCCATTTGATGTAATTTAAGGTCTATACTTGCAACTATAGCCAGTAATCTATTCCTTCTTGTTGTGTGTAGCCTTTTGCTACTAGTCTAACCTTATATTTTTCAATAGTGCCATTAGCCTTACGCTTGATTTTGAGAACCCATTTATTCCTAATAGCCTTACGTATTTTTGGAAGATCAACAAGTTTCCAAATTGGATTTGATCTCATAGACTCCATTTCTTCTTCCATTGCTTTTGTCCAATCTTCCTTATTAGAACCAGAGAGAGCCTTTGTGATATTTCTTGGCTCATCTTCATCTTGTGTAATGGTTACAAAAGCTTTACCACTTCAATGTCGAAACGACCATGAGGAATGCCTTTTCTGCCACTACGTTGCAATTGAGGCTCCGAAGAAACATATTTCTTAAGAATCCTCAAATTACTCCTACTCGGACTAAGATCATTAATCATTTAAGTATGCCAATTTGGATTACTCTTATGTTGATTAAGATCACTATCATTCGCACTCGAAATTGGAAATATATTTCCTAAAATTCTCCCACTCGAAGGAAGTGAGTCTTGAGCATTTATATCCATAGTCTTATATAAGGATAAGTTTTTATTTATGTCGCCTTGTTTAGGAAAATCATTCTCTAAGAATGTGACATCTCGTGATCCAAATTCTATGAAACTCCCATTATCATGTTCACCAATGAACACATAGCCTTTTGAATGTTCGGAGTATCTAATAAAGATACATTTCTTTCCTTAAGGATCTAATTTGCCATGTGGGTTCAAGGTAACTAGAACATAGGTAGCACATCCCCAAGGTCGTAAAATACTTAGGTTAGGTTTTTGTTTCGACCATAACTCATATGGCGTAGTGGGAACTGATTTGCTAGGTACACGATTAAGGATAAATGTGACAGTTAAAAGTGCATCACCCCAATAGGTGATAGGCAAATTTGCTTGTGCCATCATAGATCTAACCATTTCTAGGAGCGTTCGATTTCGTCTCTTTGCAACACCATTTTGTTAAGAAGTACGTGGATTCGTCAACTGATGTTGAATCCTTTTTTCATCACATAATTATCTGAACTGATCAGATAAATATTCATGACCACGATCAGTTCGTAATGCTTTTATTTTTCTATCTAATTAATTTTCAACTAAGCTCATATAGCTTTGGAAGTAACTTAATGCTTCAAATTTGTGTGTTATCAAATAGACCATACCAAATCGTGTAAAATTATCTATAAATGTGATGAAATAGAGCTCTTACATTCATTGGACCACATATGTTAGAATGGACTAATTGCGAAGGAAAGTCAACTCTAATTCCTTTTCCAAATAATTTTCTAGTACTTTTGCCAATTAAGTAATGCTCACAAGTAGATAGATTTACTTTATCATAATTAGGCAATAACGCTTCTTTAGCTAGCCTACTCATATGATGTTAACTAATATGGCCAAGTTGAGCATGTCAAACGTTCGTATCAATTTCAGAATTATGCGACAATGTAAACATGGAATAACTAAGATTACATTTATAATGATCAGTATCCATGATAATAAAACCATTTCTAATATTACCAAATCCATAATGAGTTGTCCCTAAAGATAATTCAATATTGTCATTAGCAAGATACAAATTAAAGCTAAGTTTTAACAAAACCAACACAGAGATTAAATTTCGGCAAATTTGAGGTGCATATAAAACATCATGCAAGAGTATAGTTTAGCCACCTCGCAAAACTAACTTGCATGTGCCAATTCCTTGAACTGCTGAATTGCAACTCGTGCATTGTTTCCCATATAGATCCATTTTGCTCCATATGGTATTCGTCGAAATTCCACAAAGGTGTCTCGATCCTTCGCTACATGGTCTGTTGCCCCTAAATCTACAATCCACAAAGGATGAGAATATGTTAAAAAAATAGAACTAGCTACATAAAGTTCATTAACTTAAGTATACCTTAATACTTTCTTAGGTTCAGGATAGTCACAGGCAAAATGCCCTTTTTTATTGCAATTGAAGCACTTGACCTTAGCCATGTTTTTCTTGAAAGGACGTTTTCTTTTCCTATGTTGGTTATTTGTTGATTTCTTGCTGAAATGAGCTGTGTTCTTTCTTTTCTCTTAAGACCCACCTTTATATTTGCGCTTTCGTCCAGGAAATTTTCTTAAGCTTGATGAAGCCATATACACATTTGTATTAAGCTTAGTAGCTTGTAACCTTTCTTCTTTTAGCTTAAAGTGGCGCACAACATCATCATTGTTTGGATATTTTCATTATGGGTTAGATGCATCTTCATATGCTCCCAGGAATGAGGTAAGGAGCAAATTACAGTTTAGACTTGTTGCTCGTCGATCAACACATGACCTGTATCCTTTAATTCACAAATCATATTTGACATTTCTTGTAAATATTTTTTCATTGAATGTTCAGGTTTCTTTTTGTAAGTGTCAAATTTAATTGTGAGATATCTTAATTTGGTCACAGATGTTCCGCCAAACTTATTTTTTAGAGCAGACTACATGTCCTTAGCCAAGTTATAATTCCTAAATTCTCGCATGATATCATTTTTCATGCTACTCAGCAACGTAATGCGAGTAAGAGAATTCTTCCTTTTCTAGGCTTCATAAGCCTCTCGATCCTGCCTATACTAGGGCCATATTTCCTACCTTAGGCTCATCTAGAACAATATTAAGTGCTTCTAGAGCCTTTTGCTCTTCCAACACATATTGGATTTTCATACTCCAAATTTCGTAATTGTCACCATTGGTATTAAGTTCAGCAACAATATTTTTGGAAGCAGTAGTCATTATGTTTGTAGAAATGTGAAGTTTTATATGTGGACAAAATTGCATGTAATTAATGTCTAGCCATACATATATATCTACTTTAGCTCTAATTAATTATGTTCAAACTAATTCACATATAGGGTTTAGAGTCAAAAGGTCGTTATGTTTTCAATCATCATCTAAATTCCTAATGTGAAGCTAATGCTAAAATAATTAATTAAGCAAAGTACATTAAATAAAAGAACTTATAGATATGCAATTTCAATAATAATAATAAAAAATTACATAAATTGAAATGTATTTCAACAATACAATACATAAAGAAAATTACGTAAAATATCAGATATCAAACATTTACCTAAATCTTACTATATTTTCAAATGTTTGATTCTTTGTGGAAAAGAGCTAATAAATTTATCATATAACTCTTAGGGAAACTTGACTTTAGTATTAGATTTCCTATCTACCTGACAGGCCTTGTAGAAGTTCAAGTTATATCTATTATTTTTACACTCTAAATAGTTCAATACAAATTTATGGACAATATTGTCATATTATTTGTATCCCTTTATTCTTTCTAAAAGGAAATCTAATATTTCCTATTGGAAATCGATATGTAAGGCTTTTCGTAAAGCCTTTAATTTTTTTGAATTCCAATTCATCTTTAAAACACCAGCCCATATCAGGTTTTGAACTTTTTCATAAAACTTAATAATCAAGATGTACAAAATTATCTTTATAAACTTCTGGATCAGCTTGGATATTTTTGAGTTCAACAGTTAACCTATTGACTTCTTCTCTTTGTGTTGGAGTCCATATGACTCTTAGTGTACGTATAAGTCTCACTATTTTTTTGTAACATATATAGAAATAAAGAACTCAATTAGATTTTCTAAATAATAATTCACATAAAAAATTTATTCTTTTTTTTTAAATATCCATAATTAAAAAAAATTAATTCTGTACATCATGCAAACAATATGTAAAATAAAATGAAATAAAATTCTGTCACAATCCTGGTATTTCAATATTATTGAGCGACTATAACTTCATAGGTAACTTGGTTAAGTTGGTTTAAGACGCTATTTTCAGTCAAAGTGTCATGGGTTGAATCACAAATCAAAATCATGACAATTTTTTTTTAAACTGTTTTCAACAATTAAAACAATTTTTTTAACTGCGTTTACAGTTTTATTTTTGAAAAGTTTCAAAATTTTTTTTAACAGTTTCTACAATTTTTTCAAATTAAACTGCCTTATTACAATTTTCTTTTAAAACTGTGCAATTTTTTTAATTAACTGCCTTTCAAAATTTTTTTTCTTATATAAACTGCCATACAGTTTATTTTTGAATAGTTAAATACAAAATTAACAATTTTTTAATTGTTTTTAAAAAAAATTGAATTTTGACAGTTTTTTTAAATATATAAATTACCTTGACAGTTTTATTTTTTACTGTCCTTTCAAAAAAAATAAAAATAAAATTTCAACTGTTTTTCTACAGTTTTTGTTCGGTAATTGATTTTTACTATTTTATGACAATTTTTTTTAATTCTGTTTCCAAGAATATGTCAGATTGGGCGCAACTTTAATCTTCACTCATATGGGTAAGGATCTTTCTTTTTTTTTTATTTAATAATAAACCTTCACTCTTTCTTCAAAGTGCTAAAAAAAAAAAAAGACTCTTATCTTTTTGGTCATCACGTTTTTTATGTCAACCTTTTTAAGTCATGCATTTAATGTCTGCGTTTGTTTTTTTTTTTTTTAACAAAGTCCTTTCAAAAGATTACGTAAAGCCCTTTTATCAGTCTATTACGTTTTACGAAGAGAAATTCACATAGATTCTAATGTGTCTCGTTCCTTTTTCCTCACTAAACAGGCAAATTGTCTAATTCTATTATATATACAAATATATAATTCTATTATATATTGAAATTGCATATCAAATTCCCAGAAATAGAAAGCATTTGGCTTTCCTGATTCTATCACTATTTACGACGAGAAACAGTATCCAAATATATGTATTTTAAACTACTTTTGGAAGAGGAACATCATACCTACTTTGTAGAACTAATATATAATTTTCCAGAAACAAACAATCTTCCAGAAACTATGGCACACATATAGTCAAAGATTCTATTTAGTCTCAAAATATCATGATAGGAAATTCACACCTATGTTACATTAGACAAGTACCATAATAAAAATGGGCAATGGCAGTAAAAAAAAAATCTCCCAAAAAATCAGCATTTTCTCAAACACTAGGAACATGCATATATACATATATATATGTGAACATATTTAAGAGAAACCAGAAAAACAAACAATAATCATGCTTTGATACCAATGTAGGATTATTAAAAATAGGAATATGAAATCGGATTCGTACATACCAAATATCAGTAGTACGTAACGGAAATATTCAGGATCTTGTATTTGTTTTTACTGATCGAATTGTCAATCACTTCGGAAGGGTAACTTATTCACGGATTAAATCTTTTTTTGTATGCAGAGAGAAAAGAGAGAGAATTCTTAGAAGTTCTGAGGAAATGATTTCTAACTAACCCGTTTACTTCCTTCATCCACCTATTTATAGGCATTTATTGGGTCGGGGTATGGATCAGTTTATAGACCCATTTTGGGTGACCAGAACCCATGATCCAACAGGTTGGTCTTGGTTTACTGATTCATCGATTAAACTGACTTCGATTTTCAAAACTATGATGTAATGTATGGTCAAAGTCTTTCATCCCTAAATATTGTAAATGTTGTCTGATCGGTTCTAGTTGTTAGGTTTAAATCAGTGAAATGACACTCGACGTTATCTAATTTGCAAATACAGTGTAAGCGTTAAGTAAGTTATAATTTTTATTATTATAAAAACAATCAATGATAAATTTTAATAGTTTTCTAAGGTTTAATTAAGTTGGAATCTTATCATTATCATCATCATCATCATGAGAGTAATGATATCTTAGACAATGTATTTTAGAAGACAATTTTCTTATGAAAATATATCCTAAAAATAATTCTCAAATAGATTTTTTTATAAAAAAATAGAAAAAAATATATCCATTATGTTTTTTTATAAAAATAAAAGTGTACTATGCATAAATATAATTATACTTTATAATTAAAAAAATATTTAAAATAATAATAATGAAAGATATAACAATAGTATCTTCTTTTATGACAAAGTTAGGTAATCAACTAGACTTGTTACTTTATAATTAAAAAAATATTTAAAATAATAATAATGAAAGATATAATAATAATATCTTCTTTTATGACAAAGTTAGGTAATCAACTAGACTTGTTTGATGGTAGGGGTGTTTATGGGTTGGTCAGATTGGAGTATTAATGCTACCCACTCATGTAACTTTTGGGCCTCAAATTTTAGGTCCATTTTCGTCCAAATCATCTTTCAACTCGATTTTTGTGGGGCTGTGATAAGTCCAATGAGCAACAATGGGTTAGGTCAAATAATTGAATTTTTTAATTAATTTTTTTAATAAAGTTATTAGCAAATATTGGGTTTTAATTAGAAATAATTTTTTTAAATAAAAAAGCATAAAATACACACTAAACAATGCAATTTCTAGGAAAAAATTATACAAAATTAAACATAAAGTCTGACATTTGACTTTGTCATAAAAAAATTTTCATTTTATGTGGCCATATGTTATGTGACCCCTATGTTGTAAGCATATGATCACATTGTTTTTGTATCTCTATGTGTTCTTAATTATAATTTACAAGTTACAAAAGAAGGTTCTTTTACCTATAAAAAGAAGCACTTTAATTACAAAAAAGAATTAAGGTACCTGTTGCTAAATCAAGACACTATTTTATTGGTTATATTTTTCACATCCCATCAGTATTTACATCCCAAAAAAATCAAAAAATAGTTATTGACAGATAGCATAGCAATGTGATCCCTTCCCTATATATATTTCTTAAATTTTAGCAACTGCCAACTTCAATTCCTACATAAACAAGTGTAATACACCCCAATTAGTATACCAATAAGAAAGAAGACCATAAAATAAATTTAATATGAAATTAATAGTTAGTCATTTATATCTTAAAAAAAAAAAGATAACATAGCACACTAACAGATAACAATTTCTTAATTTTATCTGCTAGTGTTAGTTTTAATGCCTACATAAATAATTAGAAACAAACCATATCAGCATTTAAGCATATTATGAAAGAAATTTATTATAAATTTGGATTTAATAATAAAAAAAGCAAGCATGACAGTAGGGAATTGAGCATATGTAAAAGAATCACATAAATAATTAGAAATTAATTAGATCAGTATTCATTTAAGCATATTAGAAAAGAAATTTATTATAAATTTGGATCTAATAACAAAAATAGCTAGCATGACAGCAGGGAGTTGTATATTTATTTGAGCATATTGTAAAAGAACTACATAAATAACTAGAAATCAACTAGATTGGTATTTATTTGAGCATACTGCAAAAAAAATTTATTATAAATTCATATTTAATGAAAAAATAGTAAGCATGATAACAAGGAATTGAGCAAATTTATTTAAGCATACTATAAAAAAACTACATAAATAATTAGAAATCAACTATATCAACATTTATTTGAGCATGTTGTAAAAGAAATTTATTATAAATGTAAATTTAATAATAAAAATAGCAAGCATGATAGTAAGGAGTTAAGCATATTTTTAATCTAATTGATAGTTTGCTTGATGTAGATAATAATTATAGCTAATACTATTAGATATTGAACATAGATAGGAAAATAAATCTACCTAATAGTCATTGGCTGTTGATTGTTATCTTGTGACTAAAACTCCATAGTAACAAGTTGTTTTGAAATCTCACCAAGCTCAAAAAAAAAAAAAAGAAATATCTTATTTTTGAGAATTAGGAAGATAACAATAATTTATATAATTATGCATTTACCTATCTTAATTTTTTCATAATTTTCAAACTCTTCAATGAAGTTATGATCCTTAGTTAGAAATAAGGTAGGCTTGATGTAGTTTTGATAGTAAATTAATGTTTCACATATTTGTGGAGATAATGAACTCCTAAACACATCTAAAACTCTTTTTCTTATGCTGAAGGTTGACTTTGAAGGTACTATAGAAACAGGGATATCGAGCACATTCTTAGCCATAAAAGATAAAACATGAAATCTAGACTTATTCCCCTTCTACCATTCTAAGACACTAAAGTCATCATCTCCATCAACAAATGCTTCACTTAATTATCTCTCAACTTTATTTTTTTGCTTCTATAGAATCCTTAGCTTTTAGATGTGATTTAAATGCTGCAGCTTGAGCTTTATATGCATGTTTATTTTCTTGAAGGCCATACCCAGTGTCTTGTTAAATTTCACTACTAACTACATTGCTTTGATTTCTTTCCCTATAAAGCTTAGAATACTAATCATACAATTGTTATAGGTCTGACTTCACTTTACAGATTAGGTCATAGGCAATCACAGGATCATAAATTTCATTAAAAGACCACTTGATGTAAGTAAGCTTATACTTAGGGTCTAACACAATAGCAATGAAAAATAAAGGATTTGTATTCTGCACATTTCCCTAATTTTTATCATACTTGCTTTTCATTTGGACAGCTATTTACTTTAAGATATTATCCTCACTTGAAGTACATTTCAATAGTTGAGTTTGAATCAATGCATGTTGGGGAAATGCATTGTTTAAAGTTACAAATAGAGAGTTAGATAGCTTAAGTGTTACATCATAAAATTTTTTTAGAAAGTTGGTGAAGACCTTGACATTTTTCTAATCGTCTAAAGTAACAGGTCCTATTGTCTTCTCATTAAAGTTATCTTTAAAAATTGATTCATCATCCTCTAATCTCTCAAAAGTTTCTTGGAATTCTAGAGCAGACTCTAGCATTAAATAGGTTAAGTTTCATCTAGTTGGAATATCAAGACATACTAGGCTAGCACTTTCAATCTTAACTTGTTAAATGCAACACTTGAACTTACTTACTCTAGAAAGAGAAGATCTAACAAATCTAACTACATTTCTAATTGCAACAATTGAAGAATACAAGTCTTTAAGCCCTCATTAACAATCAGCTTAAAAATATGAGCACAATCATGAACATATATGTGATTACCATCTAATACTAACCTATTTGGATTTTTAAACCTTTTCTTCAAATAAGAGACAACAATATCATTTGAGGAAGCATTGTCTATATTGGTGGTAAAAATATTCTTAATTCTTCATTCAAGTAAACAATTCTCTACTTGTTTTCCAACGGTTTCTCTTCTATAATTGGGAATTAGGTAGAAGTTTAAGATCCTCTTTTGCAAGTTTTAGTTGTTATTTATGAAATGTGCTGCAAGTATCATGTAATTCATATTTTGGACACTTATCCAACAATCTGTTATGAGACATACCTTAGAACAATTAGATTCTAAAAAAATTTTCAACTTACCCTTCTCATCTAAGTACATTTTCCAACAATCTTTGGCCATAATTTGTCTAGATGGAACATGAAATTAATGTTATAATTTACTTAACAGATGTTTAAACTTCTATCCCTCAACAACTTTAAATGGTTATTCATCTACAATGATAAATATTGCTAAAGCTTTCCTAATTATTTTTCCATCATAAACTTGTCGGGCAAGAACTATATTACTTCTATCACTTTTTTTTAGGTTCAAAAGAGAGTACAGATTGAGAGGGATTAAACAATAGGGCATATAGAAACTTTGGACATGCCCTAAGATGTCTATTCATGCTAGAATTCTTATGTGAACTAGGGTCACAGAAATGCCTCTTACCACAGTAGTTGCAAGCAGTTATAGGCTTTTTTGATTCATATTTAGGCATGCGTGTAAAGTGATCCCATGCCATTATTTTCTTCCTATTTCCATTAGCTGGAGCCTTTCTCTTTGCCTTCATTTGGATAGTTTTGGTTGCAGGAATCTCCTTGCCCTTTGGTTTATGCACTTTTAAGCCAAATGCAATGTCATTACTTTGATTTGTTAGGGCTAAAGCTTCTGTTATGGATTGTCGAGGCATTCCTTGGATGGATTGAGAGTCATTCCCTTTTTGAGGCTTTATTATAGGAAACTATATAAACAACAACCATAAAATGAAACACTATTATTCAATTAACAATAGGAATAAACCAGATTACAAGGCTATATTACAAAAGATTACTAGTTAGTAGCTGCTCACATTCACACTAAATATATAAGCATCACATAGTTTCACATGTTGCCAAGGATCAAAGATAAAGAAAATAAATTGATTGGGTGAAAGTCACTAACATGTTGAATAAACCCTATGATAATTTTTCATTTCTTTTTTATCATTCAATTTCTACCACATCTCGAGAAGTTGATAAGAAAATTCAATTTCCAAAAACCTGAAGGCATAATGAAGAATTTACTTACTTTGTATCATGTTTGATTTCTTTGGAGCTATAAAATTTTTTCCAATTTGTTACCTATAATCAAAATGTGAGCAGTTTAAGACCATATTATGAGAAGCAAATTGAACTAACTAGAACCATATGGCCAGAATTAAAATCAGTAACAAGTAGTAAAAAGGAAATAAATTTACCTAGTTATACTTTTTAATTGCTTTTGTATTGGCAAAGAGTTTAATAGAAAAAAATGAAAATAAGAAAATAAGAACTAAAATAAATAATAAGAAAACAATGTGACATGATAGAAGAATATCTAATTCATATTCCACATATAATTGTAAGTTTATAGTAGATGTCAAGTTTATAGCATATATCAATTCCAAACAAATATTGTGTAGTTGAAAACATGCAATCACATGAAATAGGACCATGTTCTATCTCAAAAATAGTTCTTTAAATCATGTTTCAAATAAGTTAACTTACAGATTGCACAATTCAAACAACATTAACATGCTAAAGAAAGGCAATAATTTGTATGCAATATTAGTAACCAACAAACCATGAATTTAATTGAGAACTCATCCAATCAATTAGAAAGGTAGTAATACCAAAATCCTAAAGCACAAGAACATGATAGAAAAATATATGTATGTGTGAAATCATTCAATATATGAAAATAATAAGGGTCTAATGGTTTTAAAAGTTAGCTTTCAAGAATTTTAACAAATGGATAGTTTCTGATGCAAAAGTATAGATGGAATCATAGATAACAATAACAACAACAACCCATATTAGATGGGGTTGGCTTTATAATCATCCAACACCAACGTTATACATGAAATCACAGAGAAGAAATAATTTTCTAAATGCTAATAAGATGCAATTACCTATTGAAGTTTTCTCTAAATTTTCATTATTACTCACTCAAATTATATTTAGTTTAACTTTGGATAACTCAAGTTAAAATGTTTAGGATATATAAACATTATACTTGTGTGTTTGAAGGTAGAAATAAGAGCTCTAAGTTCCCAAGATAAAAAGATAGGTTAGCCAAGTAACTCTCTACACTTATAAGGAGTAATTACACTCTTTACTTCATATTGATACAAGTCTTTAGGAATAATACATGTATTAAATAGCAGGAAACTTGCATAAATAATAATGATCTTAAAAGTCAGCTTTTAGGAATTCCAGTAAATGAACAATTATAAACTTACGAGCTCTAGATTTTATAAGACTTTGATATAGTGATCTTTGTATCAATTTATTGGAATCAACCTCTATAGATCACCATCCTTATTAGAGGGGTTATACAATGGAGTCAACAATGAATAAATTATTTGATTTTAACAATGTATCATATTTCAAATTACAAATTATGAGATGGAAAAAATGAAGATCATGTTTGTTGTTCATATTAGTGATGTTTCTAAAATCTCTAAAGAAATTGAAGCACTTAGACATGAAAAAGGGATGGATAATATAATGGAGTAGACAAGGGTATAATAAGTACAAGCAATTTTCATTACCATATCAATTCAATAACTGCAAAGTTAGGAAGATGTACACACCCTTTTGCATTCAACTCTTTGAGGATTTGCCTATACAACACAAGAATGATAAGAACAAACCTTTGAAAATAAAATGTTCAAATTCAATTGAAAAATGAGTAGGTTAGAAGAGTGCTTTAGATATGCTCACTAGACTAGTTAAGATATTGGTGATAGATTGATAGCCAATCCTAAAATTGAGACCAGCCCTAAAAGAGTGACAAACATAGAATCATATTCACATTATATTAAGATCAATAATCAAATGCTTATAAGGAATCTTTCAAAGATGTATAATAATTTCTATTTGACTTGAGGTTAAGGGCCTAAAAGAACTTATGCTTGTAAGAAATGCAAATCCATAAATTCTAAAGTTAACAATTAAATAATTGGCATTCATAGCTCCAAATAATTACCACATGTAGATCCAGATAGAAGTTACATTTTGTACTAGATAATCCATAAGTCAAGCTACTACCATACGCAGGTCCAGATAGAAGTTATACTCTTTACATGATAATTAATAAGCCAAACAACAACTAAGGACATACCCTTGTACAAACCATGTAAGAGGAATGCAAGATGATGATTTGATGATAGTCAATTAGGTGACTATCAAATTTAATAAAGTAAACATGAAAATCACCAAAAAGTCAATTTGCACCAAATAAAACATGTTTAAAAACAAAATATTAGCATGAAAGCTATTTATTTGGACATTAGACAGTATATTATATTGAACTAGAATAACCATGATATCTACATAAGATAAGTTTTTGGTAAAATAGGACAGACTAGAACATAGTCATAAACATAGCTGTTGTATCCCATGTCTCATACTTATAAAATTGGCAGTACAAACAAACAATAAAAAAATATGGATAACCAATACTTTGCCAATATTTTTGCCATTAGCAATATAGTTGATATGAAAATGTAACAAATTATTAATATAGTGAGCACAATGAATGCCCACAAAAGATAATCAAAATTAGATAGGAGAAAATAAAAATAAGACTCTACCTTGATCAAAACATATTAATTCCCTAATAGCTTTAGAAGATAATCATTGCAATATGATATCAATTTCCCAATAAAACCATATAAATTTTAGGTTGAGTAGATAATAAATTCTAAACATAAAAATCAATGTCAAGTGCTATAAGTGTAATCAATATTAAACAAAATTGATACAAAAATGAGGTTGGTAGTGATACATACTAAAATTGGAAAAAGGACACTTGCTCTGCTAACATCAATGACAGCACATGAGGAATGTTGGAAACGGCTTGATTGAAGAGAATGGCTAAGAGGGAGAAACCACCTAGATGGGTAAGGTACGAACGATGTCATTGTTTTTGGAGTCCCAATTGGAGGTCCAATCATGCTTTAGCTTCGATCCTTTGTAAAATTTCTTGGAGTTGTTAATTGAGGAAGTAGACGATTATCGTAAAGTTGTAGAAGCTCAGGAGAGTTGGACAAGATGAGAGTGGACAATTAGGACTCGGGAACTAGACTATGGAGTATGGATATGGAGGAGATAGAGTTAGAGACCCAGCCACATGAAGATAGAGCTCTGCTAGGATTTTCAAAGGGGAAGGAAATGATCAGACTTCGAGGACTGGTTGTGCTAGGGTTTGCCTTGTAAGTTGTGGCTTGTATATTTGAAGTCAAATGACGTTGTATTGCTAGCTTAAAATAGTGTTGCATTAGCTTAATAGGGAGTTTAACAAAATTGGGCCACTTGTATTGGGTTAAAACAGGTCCAAAAATTGAAACCTGTGCTTGCCCTTAGCAACTAGCTTTTCTCCCTTATTTTGTTTGGATTTGCCTTCTTAGCTTGACCCAATTTGGCCCAAATGTCAAAAATTGGTCCAATCTGGGTGGGTTGGATTAGGCTGGATTGGGGTTTGATATTTTGGACACCCTTATTCGACAGTTCAGATTGTTATAATATCCATCAGGATCTCAATCGAATTTCCACGTATAATAGCGTTGGCGATACTTTAAAATAGACTTGCATTTGAATTATGTACATTTGTTTGTGTTTTTCTTTATAAATTTAAATTGTTGTATGGAAGCCTACATTGATATTACATTAACCTCTACAGTTATAATTTTCTACAACTTCAATTTCTTTTTTGCAATAATATCATATTTTCATATTTATTTATAATTTTATTTACTGCAATTCATCCTAAGATTGTAAGATTGTGACTATCGGGTAAGTGATTTTTGACACTATTTCTATTTTAACGTACTACAATGAGAAGCTTTCTTTTTAAAAAATAATTTTGAGTAAACTAGCTTTTTTTAAATAATAATTATAATTAAATTTTGGTCAAGTAATTTGTAGCTAGAGAATGTCAAGATAAAAATAGGTTAATAATCTGTGCTCTCTCTCTCCTTTTTTTCCCTTTCTATTTATTTGTAATTTTGTTAATTATAATCAACAGAACTGCCCATACCAATAACTCAGCTTTGAATTTATGCTAACATATATACATACATATATATATACATACATATATATATACATACATATATATATATATATCACTATACGCTAAGATGAAGAATCTTACTTTCCGAGCTATGTTCATTTCATATGTTCAAGCCAATCAAACTTCTGCAGCAAAAATTCCTAAACAGCTTCCCAGAAGCTGAGTCCAAGAGAACGCCGCCAGAGACAGCACAACATGTTGTAAAATGTGACGATGACGATGAAGATCTATTCAGGAATGATGAAGATGAGGACTTCGATCTCTTCAGCACATTCAAGTGTCCTGCCAAAGTCAATAAACCCCGGGGTACATTAATGTCGACACTGCCAGACAAGCGCCGCTCCTACAGCACCGGCGAAGAACACTCTTCCCAAGTTCGGTGGCCTGTTTAACAGCAGCGGGGTGCAAAATACTAGCGGCTGGGTTAACCAAACGGGACTGACTCAAGGTATTCTTAATGGAAGCATCTTAGTGGGTCACAATAATGTTATCATGCTGCATCTTTGAAGAAACAACTGCAGAATCCATTATTCTTGGATTAATCTGATTTACTGCTGACAGAAAAATCAATACAATAATAAATATGAGTTTTATTGTATTTAATAATTTTTATAAAATTTTTATGTATATCTTTCACAAGTTCACAATAAATCAAGTTGGTTTCTTCCATACCCATATCAATTTATAAATTTATAAGTGTTTTTCTATTATAAGTTATCAAGTTAAGTTTTTTTGTTAGAATTGGAGCGTGATTCCTTATCCTAAATTATAAATATTTATATTGACAAATGATTAAAAGTATGAGAGAAATGTATTATAAGTGTTTATGAAGGTTAACCATTATAGAAATTATTTTCAAATGTATTATCTTGTAATTTTTTTATGATATAGTGAATTTCTTTTCATCCATAAACTCTTCTCAATCTATGTTTGTGTTTTGTTGTACTATTTTTAATAGTTTAATTATTTGATATTCGTGTGTTTGGAAAGGGAAATATTTTTCTCAATAATTAGTATCAAAGTGTGGTTTGATCCAATGGTAATTGAAGATAGAAAAAGCTTGGCGTAATTCCACATGCAATGATTATGATGAAGGTGATGGTAATGGTGATGATAATACTAGTCATAATAATGTTAGTAGTGGTTATGATAAATGAAGACATGTGTTGTTGTGATCCAAATTCTAATATGTTTGACGGATAAAGTATAGACCCATTCATTTAATAGCTCGTAATGGAAAGAATTGATAAAGTTTTATTTATATTGATTAAGTTATGTTCCATTCCTAATTTAATATCATTATTAGCTTATCTATTTTAAAGCTGCAAAAGAAGATGAAGATATATGCCTATAGTATTAATTTGAATACCACCATGTCTAGCAAAAAGAACCTATGATAAAGATATGCTTCCATATTAATTTTATTTCTATGGTGTTCCAAAATCCCATACAAGGCTTAATTTAAATTTTTACACATGATATCAGAACGAACTTGTATGAATTTAAAATCCAATTTTATGAATTTTTTTATTGGAAAAAGGCAAAATTTTAGATATATGTAACCAACTTGTAATTTCACTTATACAAAGTTTTGTTTTCTATTGAATGTTAGTTTTGTTTTAGGATTTTTTTTTAAATAATTGCTCAAATTCTTGAATATTAGTAAAACAAAATGTGTACATTGTCAATATGTTTCTGTTTCTCTTTGTAAATTCAAATAAAAATCCAAACCAATTTTTCTATTTTTTGGGGCTTATGTTATGAAATTAACTTTTATCTAAAGCCTTTTATAAATTAATTCCTTGGCATGAATCATGTAATGGATTTGACTCTTTCGGTACCATAAATTAACGGATATCAATTTATAATTTCTTTTGATTTGCTTTGAGTGTATGTTCGTATTTATCACTAATGTATATGTTTCGATTTTACCATTTTCTTAATGGCGTTGAAAGTCTGTTAATTTATGTTGGTTCCATTCTGTGACATTGTTGAACAATATGTTTAATTATGCCTTTGCAATCATGGATTTTGCTTTTGGTTTAACTCGAGCTGTGATAATTTGGACCTGCATCTTCATTTTGAAAACAACTTTTTCCTCTTTGGACCATAACCAATATTTAAAAAAAAATCAAATCTAATTGATGCGTATGTATGATTCCTATTTTACAAAATTTATTTTATTATTTGTTTGGATCTGATTATTTTTATTAGATTGCTTTAAATTATCATTTATTTTTTATTTGATTATTTTATCATTTTTTATATGATTAATTTTTTAATGGTTTTTTTTACTAATTTCATGATTGTAAAATTACAACATTTTAAAATTGTTATTTTTTTTAAATTGATTGACTAATGAATAGATTCTAATCTTATAATTCTGTATGTTTGTTTAATTTCATTGGATAGTTTGAGAGAATCTTTAAAAATTATTTGTGGCAAGTATGATTCTTGAGTTAAAAATATTAATCTAGCATAATTGCTTAGTATGATTTTTGTATAACTTAATTTATATAATTTACTTATTGATAATATGAAATTAATTTGCTAAGTTGATGTATTTTTAGAAGCCATTTGTAACTTTTTTCCTTACTAATTTTGTCCATAATACTATAACTTGAAATTATGATTTGGGATCTCAAACTCCAAGTGCTAATTTTTGCCTAAATTGAGTTTTGATTATGGAAGATGTCTATCACTGATGGGATCTTACAAATTTTGCTTTGAATCAATAATGAAGTTTCGAGATTAGACGTTAATGGTGAATATGATGTGGTAATGAAGGAGATCAAGTTCCATTAATCTTTTATTGTTTTGTAAAGAAAACATCACTTCAAATTTTCTTCAGTTTGGTGGCAAAATGTATGCCTTTTGATCAAGTGGGATAAGACCTTCAACACTTTTAATTATTTATTCATTTTTAACTATTAAAAATATTTTATATTAAAATAAAATTATAATTTTTTTTAAAAATAAATATTTGATTTATTTTGTATTATTATGGCCTTATTTGACAATTTATTGATAGTTATAGCAGATAGTTAATTCAATTAGTTATTAACTAATGGTTGATTGTGTTAGTTGATATAATTAATTGATTACATTATTTGTTTGGATAAGAATGCTTGGTCAAATAAGTCATTATAATTAGCTATTTATATGTAAAATGACATATAAGGGTATAGATATATTTTATGAATTATTTAAATATTTTTTATTTTAATAATATTTTAATAATTTTAATTTTATATATTATTTAATAAATTAAATTTTTATACATAATATATTATTATAATTTATTATATATTAAATATTTCTTTAAAATTAAATTAATATAATTTTTATAATTAATAAATTTATCAATAAAAAATTATTACTTATAAATAACATTTTTAATCGTTAAGCTCATTTCTATTAACAATTAAAAATGAAATTAAAATTAATATAAAGAAAATGATTTCAAATAGAAGACCAAGTTAGAAAAAAAACATTGCACAATGATAGGGATTCAAATAGAAATCGTGTGCATGCTACGAAAGAAGAGAGGAGAGCACGTATTACGAAAGCAAAGAGGAGATTCGCTATGATTTTTTCTGGAAGGACAAAAAGGAAAATATAAAAATTAATTAAGGACAATTTTGAAAAAATTGAAAAGCTGAACCAAAACATTGTAGCATTCAGCGTTTTAAAAAATGACTATTTGAGCCCAATCAACTATTTAAAATAGCTGATTATCAAACACTTATATTGGTTGATCTAACAAGTTAACTAGTCAATTTAGTCAAACTAGCTAATAACTATTTTATAAGTTATTTATTAAACAAGGTCTATATTTTATTCTCCTAAATTACAATATAAAAATACACATTTTCTTATAAAAGTTAAGAAAAAGAAAAAATTATTTATTTTTGGATAACTTATACCAAAATTAGTTAAGTTTTGAGACTATGTTATGATATAATAAGATTTTGACGATTGGTATTGATGTATATAGTTTAGCACTCTTTAATATACTAATTATATTATTATTTTCAATAATATAATTTGTAGTTATGAGCTTAATTTTAATATTTTAGTTCTTTTTAGAGGCTTATGGATTAGTTTGGATAATTATTACTAAAATAAAATTAATTCATAAGTTTTTAAGCTATTAATAAATACTTAAGAAATTAATTTTTAATTATTTTACATATTTACCAACTCAAGAGAAGTAAGTGTGAGTTATAATTAGAAATGAGTTTAATAAAATAACTTTTAATTATTTCATACAATGACTTGCACAAAGGAGGTAATTGTATGTTGTAATTAAAAATTAGTTTAATGATGCAATTTATTTCTAAATTTATTTTATTATTGTATATTTTATCTTCTAAAAGGGATAAATTTGTAATAATAGTGTATTATCTTGGTTGATTTCAATTTTAGGAAGATCTTTACATACTACATTATCTATTTAAAGGAGAGAATGTAATGACATTTATATGTTTTTAAGCATAATTATTGATATTTTAAATATTTAGAACTAAAATATTGCATTTTTAATTATTTTTACACAATCTCTTTTGCTATAGCCTATAAATTTGTTTTATTGAATACATGGTATTTCTGAATTTTTTACATAGTGCTTATGTTTATAAAATTTTTATTTCACCATAGGTTTTACATGGATCAAGCAAGATGCATTATTGAACAATATTGATATTGTTTTGGATAATTTTATTTTAATTTTTAAAATTAATTTATGTTTTAAAAAGAAACATGTTAAAAGGATCTAGTTAAAATTAAAAATTTATCCTGATTTAATGGTAAGATTAATTTTCAAAATAAATTTATGTTTTGATCCTCATTGTGTTTTTGAATTGCATGGATTTAAAATGTGTTTACGTGCAAAAAGATTAAAATTGAGGCAATTTGAATATAATAATTTTTTGATTTTGCCATAATTTGATATGTTATTTTACATTAAAATTGATCACTTATTATACATACTTAAAAGATCATTATTAAGGGATAATTTTCATATCCTAGATCTTTTGAAAAATTTATAGGTTGTTATAAATAATTATTACTAAGGTGAGATTATTTACATTGATTCATATCTTTTGAAAAATTTATAAATTGTTGTAGATAATTATTACCAAGGTAAGATTATTTACATTGATTTATAAAGTCTTTAAGTTTATATCATACGAGGTTAATTTATGATTATTGTATACAACTATTTGCTCAAAGGGGATTGTTGCATGTTTTAATAAAAAATGCTTTGTGAAGCATATAAGTTAATTTCTAAAGTTACTTTAATTTTAAAAATATGTTTGATCTAAGGGGATATACTTTCAATGCTAAGATATTCCCTTGGTTGGCTTCTTGATTAGGAGGTTTTTTACATTTTGCATTTTACATTTCTACCCATAGGTAAGACTATAGAGATGTACATTACTCTTATTTCCATACATTCTTGTTTTCAACAGTTTCTTTTACTTGTATGGTGAAAGTTTTATCTCTTCAATTGAACATTTTCTTTCAAAATATAATCAGAACATGCTTGATTACCTTGATTATAAGGGTAAATCAATCTAGAGGATTTATCTGCTTAATAGGGATAGTTTCTCAAACATCAGTTATCCTCTATGTGATTGAATTAATATAATTAAAAACTTAATACATACTATATATTTTGCGCAAAGAAAAATTTATAACCATTTATTGAGAACTCTTATGTAAAGTTGCTAATGTATAAGAAAATTTTCTTTTTTGTTTATTATGTATTATTAGATAATTTAAATAAGGAAAATTCTATGGTACCCCCCGGGTTTCAAACCCGGAGTGATGTGGTGCATTGTGGACCATTGGATGAGATTACTAAAATTCTTAGTAATCTCATCCAATATCTTGTATTGTGCCACGTCACCCCGGATTTGAAACCTCCCAAGGTACCGTAGCAAGCACCTTTAAATAACTAAATTTAACTTTTTTATAGTTTAAAGAGTGATAAGATGAATCAATTTTGAGAATGTCATATACTAATATACTAATATATAACTTTAGTTATATGTTGATATATTGAATTTTATAGTGTTGTATGGTGTTATAACATAGTTATGTTTAAATATAATTTTTTTCTTTCCCATTTAGGGTGAAATTATATATAGCTCTCTTTATAAAAAATTATATTTGACAAATTGCTTATTTGATCAATTAGTGTAAATATATTTATAATTATTTAATTATTAAGAATGTTATTAATATTAAAAATTTTAAATATGATAAATTACATGATCATGTTTAATCTATATTTTAAAATAGTGAATATATTTTGATAATTGCATCAAATCTTGAAATTAATGGGAGTTTGGTTTAATGTTATAAAATTCTGATTGTAGTACAAAATGTAATTCATATATATTCAAGAGTTTATTTTAATTATAAATCATTTGATGATCTTTAAAATTGCTTTTACTTTGTAAAAGTATATTATAAATATCAAAATTTTCTTATGTAGTTTAGTTTGTAATAAGTTATATGTTACTATGTACATTTATTTGTTGAGCATATATAAAATATTTTAATTTTTAAAGTTTTTTTATTAAGCATATTTTCTACTAATAGTAATGACTTTGATATAAGCTTATTTGCTCTTAGTATAATATAAAATAACTTATAAAGTTCTTGATATATGTGTTGTGAATTTATTTTTTTCTAGATTTTTCTTATAAGACATTTTTTGTTAACTAGTGTATACTAGCATATATTGTTGTCATGTGAGTTTTTCAAATTGTTACAAGTCAAATTTAAGACTTTTATTAATATTTTATTCAAATAATCTCTAGAAATATATTTTGAAAACTCTCTTGTTAAATTAACTTAATATTTATCTTGGTATTACCTTTTCTTAAATTATGTTAGTTGCTTATTTGAAATATTAAAGTTAATTATATAATTGATTTCTCTTAACTTGTTAACTTATTTCATTTAAATTATATTGCTAATTTTAAATGATATGAGAAATTATAATTTTACATACTATTGAGATATATACGTGAAAATTAAATGTTGATTTTTCCTATACTAAGGGTCTTACCTTATAACATGTTTTAGAAATTTATTAAGATATAAGCATTTAATTTTATTTTCCTATAATATACTTGATTAGTGGGAGTTTTATATTATATATTATAGAAATTTTCATTTTAGTTGATAATTATACTATGTTTGTTGGTATACAAATCATATATATTACTACATAATTTGCTTATCTTTATTTTATGTATCATTATCATATTTGTTCTTTGTTATATTAGCACATTATTGTATATTTAAATATGCAATTTATGATTTCCTTGTCAATATATGTATCCCTATATTTTAAAATATACCAAAACATATCAATTATTATAATTATAAAGACTAAGACTTAGTGTTAATCCTTAGTTCATTAGCTTATATATGTGGTCTCTTATAGGTACTATATTGGAATAATGAGATTTACCTTGATAAAGGCTAGGTATCATGACTCATATATTATTTTGTCTGATACTTCATCAGAACTAATATTTGATGTTCATCGTTAGTGCTTAGTATATATGTTTGTCTTTTACTTGAAACTATTTTTAAACTTTAAGACATTCTAGTAATAGATTTACGAGGACTAAGATTTAGCATTAATTATTAGTTTTTAAGTTATATATTCATCTTTTTGTTGATATCATTTTGAAACTTAGAGACATTTTGGTGAATAGATTTATGAGAATTAGGACTTAATTCTAGTTACTAACCCCTTTTTTATGTTTCTCTCTTAATTTACATTATTTTGAAATTAAGAGACAATTAACTTTATTGGCCTTGTTATTGAGTTTGTTATAGAGAAATTATTGATGACTAACTTGAAAAATAACATATTTTGTTAGATCACACTTTTAATACTATTTTTATCGTTACACTTTCATGTTAACAACTCATGTTTAAATTATTGATGATATACACAATTATAGAAAATCTTGCATTGGTAATAATACAATTTTCACCATAACTTGATTTTGTTAGTTGATTAAGTGTGAGTCGTGTTTTAGATATCATTTCTTGGATAATGTGTTTTTAAAATTGTAATCATGTGGTCTAAATTTTCTGTTTAGTTTAATACTCATTTTTATATAAAATATTTTAAAATAAAATTTTTACAATTAATATTGCCCAAGTCTGAAAATACCAGATTTTTTTATGTTAGCAACTATTAATTTTAAGTATTTTATTTTTGATAAAACTAGTTGCATAATGATTTAAAAGTTTTTTTTTTCTAAAAGTTAATTTGTTAAAGTGATTTATTACCTAGGCATATGGATATTTGATTGTAAGTTAATGTGTTTAGCAATTAAAGTGTAGGTCTACACCTTTTTTAGTTTGTAATTAGAGGCGTAAAATAGGTCATGACCTATAAACTGGCCTCCAATTCATTTTTATGAATTTGGACTCTATAAATTGAATCTATTTTTTAATATGGATAATATGGACCTACTTGTATTCCCTAAGTTTGTAAACTTTTAGTTGAAACCTATGGATTGACCCGTATCCGTTATGGGTTCTGGCAGGTATGGACCCCTTAAAACTGAACTCATTTTAAACATAGGTAATTCGAACTGACTCGTCATGGACCTGACCTATCGTAAATTAGCCTATATTCGTATGGGTCAACCTATTTGACAAGCCTACTTGTAATGGGAAGTCATGATAGGATTTTATTTATATTAACTAGGTCTCATCTCCACTTCTAATCTAATATAATTATTGACTTATCCTGTTGAGAGTGAAGATCTATGCTTGTAGTATTTAATTGAATACCCCTATATCCAATAGAAATAATTCCATTATAAATATATACTTTTACATTGATTTTATTTTTATAATGTTCTAAATTCTATACAAAACTCAATTTAGATTCTTACAATCTAATGAAATTGAATGTTTTAGCCTGAGCAAAAAATAAGTGGAAGTTGTAGTTGATGATAGAGATGAAATGTGAAGAGATTATGCTGATTTAGTCTTAAAGTTTGGTGTTCTTGTAGATGTGAGATATTCCTATGGAAGAGGAACTTATGGATAGGCATTGTAGTAGCTTGTGACACTTAATTAAAGTTGATCCACTTAATTAGAATTGATTACTACAGTTTGAGAAAATTATAATGATGGAAGGCTTTTATGATTGGTGCCCATCATTTGACAATAGATGGAGTTAATATAAAGAGATGATAAAATTTATGTCAAAATAGATATTGTTGAGTTTGACCTAAATTCTTAGTCATCACCAAATATTTTCATCTTCAAATTAAACTAATTTATTATACTAAATTTGACTTAACTAAATCAATGTTCACTCATAAAGCTAATTTTTAAACTTTCCTACCTAACCTAAACTATTTATTTCTAAATTAATAATTTTATTCATAGATTAATTATTTCAAAGTTAATTTATATGTTTTGGTTTATTTAAATTTCAATTGTTAAATTGCATTAAAATATTAAAAATATATAATTTAGAATTTATATTTATTATTTATGTCTAAAGTTCTTTTAAAAAGATTTAAAATTAATTTTTCTAAGAAAAAATTTGTAAATTGATATGTCAAGTTCTAAGATTATAAGGCCTTGTTTAGTAATTAGTTAATGGTTATAATGATTAGTTAATTTAATTAGTTATTAACTAAAAATTAATTATATTAACTAATTTAATCAGTTAATTGTATTAGTTATTTAAATAAATTTTTTTGATAAAATCAGCTATTTATAATTAATTATTTGTATGTAAAATAATAAATAAGAACATAAGTATGTTTCATTAATTATTTGAGCATTATTTTATTTTAATATTTTAGATTTTATATATTATTTAGTAAATTAAATTTTTCATAAATAATATATCATTATAAATTATTATATATTAAATATTTCTTTAAAATTAAATTAATATCATTTTTATAGTTATTAATTTTTTAAGAAATCAATAATTATAATTATTTAATTTTCATGTAAAAATAATATTATAATTTTTTATAAGAAGAATAAAGTTGAAAATAAAAAAATTATTTAAGAGTAATATAATCATTTTACAAAACAACTGTTTCTATCCCCTAACATTTTGAAATCAACTTATTTAAGGACAGTTAACTGATTGCCAAATACTAAAAATGACTTATTGGGGTAAGTTAATCAACTAATTTAGTTAAATCAGCTAAAAATCACCCAATAAGTTATTTACAAATACCCTCCAAATTTTAGGTGTTGGCACTTAGATAATTTTAAATATGTCAAAACAAATTAAGTCTAATAAATTGAATTGAAACTGGTATATTTTTATCTAATTTAGGATTGACATTGGTGTAGAAAATGATAATAATGATCCGATTCAGTAAAAGATCGAAACTAGTTAGTGCAATCTAATAAATAACTGAGATTAGTAAGTATTTATCCATTAGATGTTAGCCCATTAGCTTGATTTTGTTAGGTTATAAGGTTAATCCATGGATTAATTTGTTAGCTTAATAATATTAACAAATAATAAATAATTACTTTATTAATGTATGTATGTATATATATATATATATATATATATATATATATATATATATATATATATATATTAAAATTATACATTAATGGTAAATTTTATGGTATCTCAAGGGGTTTTAAAATTCGGAGTGATATGACAAGTTCTAAAATTATTAAATTAAAATTATTCAATTACAAATGTTTATTTTTTAATAGATGTGATAAAAATTAATGTTAAAATTAATGAATTTATCTATTTAACATTGCCAACATATAAGTTTTATCAAAATAAATAATTATATTAAAATTAAAAAATATTTAACATTAAAATTGATAATTTTATATATTTAATATTATCAATACATATTACATAAAGTTATTAAATAAATAGTTAAGTTAAAATTAAAAATAATAAAAATCATGTAAGAAATTAAAATTATTATCATAAAATTTAAAAATTAATAAAAATAATTGTGCAAAGTTATTATTATTACTAAACATACATAAAATAATTATTATAACTAAAAAATATATAAATTTGAGTAATAAATTATTACTAATACTACAAAATAGTGACATATTTATATATATAATTTAGTTAATAAAATACACATTTTAATTAATAGTGAATCTTTTTACTATGTTTCATGATTTTTACTCCTATAATTAATGTGTTTTCGACATGAAAATTTTTTATGTTTTGATTTATTTTCTTGTTATTTTATTTATATCTAACAATAATAATAATGAATAAAAATATAAGTTTTAAATAATAATAGTAATAACAATAACAATAATAATTAATTTTAATTAATTAATATTGTGAAATTAATATTAAAAAAATATGATGTAATAATAATATGTAATGAATTATAAAATCCACATAGTAAAAGTTGATTTGGGATTGGGATTTGTTCTGTAACAATTTGACTTAACTTAACCTAATGAAAAAGTAATTCAATCTAAGAGTGGTCTAATGTATACTTTTTTCTCGTTAGATTAGTTTGATAAGGTTAGATTAGCCTATTTTATAATATTTAGATAGTTTTAAACTTTTATGGACTTATTTGACCCGTTTTCATTTATGATGAGTTCATGATAGACTAAAAAAACTATTCAACAACTTTAACTTCTACTATTGTTCCCATTACATAAAATGTTAATGCAACAAATTTAATAGAAATAATAACATGAAATGACAAAATGATTAAAAATTGATTTATTGTTAATTATGCTACAAATCATATATTTTTATGTTATCACATTGGTAAAATATTAAAATTATTTTGCTTTTAGTAAAAGTTATCAGTTACATTATTTACTAAAAAAAAAATTAATTACTCTCTCTTTCTCACACTCTCTCTCTTTTTTAATTGTGACATATTCCTATTCAAGGTACATTAACAAGATTAGAGACCTTTGATTATAACCTACTTATAAAACACATATTATCTATAATTCAAATCTGAAACATTAAAAAGGAAAAAATGAAAGAAGTACTTGATTCAACTTATGAGAATGAAATGAAACAAGAGGAGTAAGAAGAAAGAAATAGTTATTTTTTTGAACTATTTGATTCACTCAAGAAATGGAATCATATTATTTGTCATTGTCTTTTTTGTCATTTATTTTATCAATTAAGTAATGAAATCACACTAGTAGTGGTGATAGTGTTAATTAGTCATGGAATGGAATCATATATTATCTAATTCAAATCCAAAACATTAAAGAGGAAAAAATGAAAGAGATATTTGATTCAACCTATAAGAATGAAATAAAACAAGAGAAGTAAGAAGAAAGAAATAGTTATTTTTTTAAACTATTTGATTCACTCAAGAAATGGAATCATATTATTTGTCATTGTCTTTTTTGTCTTTTAATTTATCAATTAAGGAATGAAATCACACTAATAGTAGTGATTGTAGTAACAATAAGGACAATGACAATATTAGCAATTAGGGATGATAGTGGTGGTAATAATGATAGCAATAATAGTATGATGATGGTGATAACAATTGTAAAACAATAATGAAGAAGAGAAATTTTTTTATTCTAAATAGACAATGATAATAAAAAAGTTCTAAGGAGGAAAAAAGGAGAATTAAATGTGAGGAATTTATTAAAAATTAGTGATTGTAACATTTTTTTATTACTTGTAAATCAATACACTCAATAAATGAAAAAGTTATTAACCCTTCTATGGACCTTTTAAAAATTTCTATCTATATGTAACTTTAAATAAAACAATGTTAACTACTCAATAAGAATGATGAGAATGTAACTTTAATATTAAAGAGTCATTTGGTATATACAAGAAAATTAGTCAATAGAAAAGTACCATTTAAGTCAATGGAAAAATACATCTTAGAATCAAAACATGACTTCTTTTTTTTTTCCAAGCATAAGTTTTGGAGTCTCTTAATGTTGAAACCTTCTCCTCTTAGCTTTTGCTCTTATTCTGGAAAAGGAATATGAAGTAGAAACCTTCTTCTTATTCACTTTTATTCAAAAGAAGCTCACTCTCATCAAGCGAAGTAGAAGATGCATCACAATACATGTTTAAAAGGCCTCATTGTAACAAATCTCACTTTTGATTAAAGGAAAACCCTTAATCATTTCCTCTCCTTGATTCTTAAACTCTTACATTAAATCGAAACCATAAATCCTTAAATATTGTTCCCTATAATTTATCCAATTATTTGTTTGTTGATTTAAATATAATTTTCAACATGTTCCTGAGTTTTTCTGACTTTTTTAGGTTTCTTTCCCTGTTTTCTTTATTTATTATTTACTAATTTGAATATAGATTTATTTTTTTATTTGAATGTTTTATTTCTACAATGAAAATCAAAGATGCATGAATATTGATCTTCTTTAGTTCTAACTTCTAAGTCATCTTTTTTTTTGCTTCCATTATTCATGTGATGTCACAACTATTAGTTTAACTCCTAATATTACCATCCCTTAGATGATGGCATCAACTCTCTCAAAATTTCCTTGTACAGAATAAATTGAGGCCATAATTGTGTTGGCATATGTATTTGGTTTAACCTTCACCTTAACCATATAAAGAGCCTCATCATAAAGTTTTCTTTTTTTGAAGAGAACTCAAGAGAGCCTTATAGGAAATTATGGTAGGTACATAGCAATAGTACTTTTTGAAGCCTTAGAATAAATAATAAGAATGCATTTCATTCCTTGCTTTTAGGCTTAAGGCTTTTCTTTTTCATCTTGTTTTGCAACCTAACATCTCATTTTTAGTTTCCTATTTTTTAGTTATATCAAGAAGAATATTGAAGACATTATTAGTTCATAAGATAGGTTATTTAGACTTGTCCTTTTGTTTGATAAATCTTCATACACTATCTCTAAAGCTGACCACTATTTCTTAGCCTTCCTCATCAACCAAATCATATGGTTACAAATAGATAAGAAATTTTTTTTGTACTTTTCTTTTATTCTATTACATAGATCTTTTGCTACTAAATAATGGTCTCATGGGTACAAGCCTAAACAAGCCAATCAAATTCTTATATTAAACTAGGTAGATAACCAAGATTGAAAACTAGTTTAAATTCATGTGAGCAGTGGCGGAGAAAGAGGATTGGCCTGGGCCCCGGCACCCCTATTTTCTAAATTTTTATATAATATATAATATGAAAAATTATATGACCTTCCCTTAAGTTTTGTAATATTTTCTCTTGGCTTTCTCGTCTTAATATTTCTCCCTCCGCCACTGCATGTGAGTGACTATATTGATATTCTTTTAAATATTTGTTTATAAAAAACTCCTAAAAAAGAGCCTTATTTCTATGGTAGTCTAGAACTTGTAATCTTATGCATTCCTAATTATAATTTCTTATTAGAGAAAGAAAAAGCATATGAAAGGACAAAACATAACTATCTTCTTCCTTAAATATAGTGTATTTGTCATCTCAAAGCTGCTCTCAACTATATGTCATAGAAAGAATTGATATATTATCATATAAAATTAATAATTAATCTTTCGTATTGCCACATACTCCTTGTTGATTAGTGAATCTTTTTGCTATCTTTATAAAATAAGTGATGTATTATAAAGGATTAAATTTTTAAGGACTTCAATTTTATTTTTAGATCATACTTTGTATATTTATTTTAAGTGATGTATTTTAGAAAAAAAAGTAGCAATTTTGAGTTAAATTTTTTTTAGGAAAATGGGTGATAAAAAAATTAAAGTAGTAGTAATCGATGCAACTACATATGTTATAACTAGAGGAGTTTTATTCATTACAAATTATAAAAAAAAAGAAACATAAACCGAGGGAACTACATATGAAATATACTAGTTAGACGGAAATATATATTAATAGCATTTTGTGAGTTGAAACCAATTGCCTCCATCAAATATTGCAAAGACCAAGAGTATTTTTTTGAGTTATGTGATATACTTACAAGAAATCACTTGTTTCATGCCACTTATAACATGTCTGTTAATGAATAAATTCTTATATTGTTGTATATCATAAGGCACAATGTAAGATTAAGGGTTATCAGTAGTAGATTTACTAGATCAATTGAAACAATGTATAGATACTTTTTAAATTGTTCTAAAAAGCTATTTTTAGGCTACATAAGTACAAGATTAAGTCTGCTAGCAACTTTACTCCTCCAAAAATAAGGAACAATAAAAAATTTTATTCATATTTTCAACTAAGTTATATTTTTTAGTTAGGCTTTATTCTTTTTGCACTTGGATTTTTCTTTTCTAGGAAATCAAAACATTAAAAATGATACTTGTGAATAGGATTGCATTGACAATGATGGATTTAGGTATAACATTATGGGGGTAATGTAATTATTTTTATAAACATAATTTTTCTATATAAGAATATTTCAAATGTCATATTTTGCCTTATAAACTTAAGAACAATTATCTCCAATTTATTTTTATATCAATTGAAAATAAAATTTTTTATTAGAATAAATATAAAAATATTTAAAACTCATTAATTATACATAAGATTACACACATGCAAAGTTATATTAAAATAAATTTAATTTAATTTAATTTAAATATTTAAAAATTTTATAATAATTTTATTTGTATTTTATATGTAAATTTTAACCTCATTGTACATTAAGGCTATTAAACTCATATTCATTATATTCCTATTGAAATGTAAGGAAGGTTTTGTGGTAGGAAAGAAGGAACAATGCAAAATATGTTAGCTATAATTAGTTTTGATTTAAAATTTACTCATATTCTAACTAGTTAGAAGGGAAGTGTACATGATTTATAAATCTTAAGTGATGCCTTGTCTAGACCTAAAAAGCTTAAAATACTTAAAGGTATAATATTAAAAAAATTTAATAATAAAATAACCTTATTAAAAAGTAATAATTTCTTTCATTATATATATGTAGGTAAGCTTTACCTTATTGATGTTGGATATGGCATTAGAAATGGAATCATTTTACCATATCGTGGTGTTTAATACCATTGAAGGAGTTTAATGATTGGCCTCCTCAAAATGAAAAGGAGTTAATCAATCTTCACCACACATCTTTGTGCATGACTATAGAATGAAATTTTAAGGTTTTAGAGAAATGTTTTTAAGTAGTTAGTGTCAAACCTTTCTTGTCATTTGAGACTAAAGTAGATGTTATTTTAACTTGCTACATCATATATAATCACCTAATAGGTGTTATGTTAGGATCAGGAGTCAAACAATTGTAGTGAAAATTAATCGATCCCAACTAAAGAATCCATGTAAAATGTTAGGTTAGGATAAGGATTCAGTCGATACTTTTGCAGATGATTCAAAGGCTTATTTGTTAATCACTTTTTGACTTGCTTTTGGTTAAAAACTCTAAGGTATCTACATGAACTAATAGATCACCAGTGAACATCCCAAAACTACTGATTAGAATTTTCCTCCTTTTGCCTCATAGTGCTAACTACGCCTTTTCAAGAGTTATGGTCAAAGAGGGCTGTTAGGATTTTCTATGTTTTAGGATGCATGAATAATAATATAATATTACCTAACAAGCTTATTTAAATAGGTACATAGGAAATTCTAACTAATTGAGCTTTATTCCATGTATAATTATAAGCTTATAATTTGGGTCTTATAATTATAACATGGAATTTCCATATATTAGGCCTAAATAATTTAGTTCATTAATTTCAAATTCACTAGGTTCTAAGTGTACGACCTTATAGGCTCTCAATATATTAGCAATGATCATAAATCATATTAATGATCATAAATGATAAACGATGTCTAGCAACGCATCACTATTGCCTAAGTAATGAGAAAGTTAGTGATTTGATTGAACCTATACATGCGATCATCATTTATGACCTTTTATCTTAAACATCTAGATTGAGCACGAAACATGGACTGTGTCATTCCCATATAGCCCAATTCAAAAGTTTCTTAATTTTTAAGTAAGCTGATTAAAGCAAATATAATTGACATCCTATGTCAATCTATCTAAGCATGACCATGCAATTTTCTTAGCTCTACTTAATCAAGGGGTCCACAGATGTCATTCCTGTTATATAAGAGGAATAATTCTATTTTGATCACACAACTCCCTCCACATGATATATGATATATCCAATAACTACCCTTACATTCATTCAACCATAAGTAATATAAAGTAGTATCAAAATATGAGATTTACATATAGGAAACTTTAGCGATCTCAGATTAACAAACCATATTAATGATGATCATTAAGAATCACTCATGACACTTGTATAACGATCTATATAGTATTCTTAAGGTGGGTCGGTCCAGTATATAAGTTCTTTAACTTATACTCATATATAAACTTAATATCTCATATAAGTCACCACATATGTTAGTCTTAACATATTAATACAACCCAATCTAAAATGATATATGACTAAGGATATTTAAGAATACAATTATTCTAGGGTTATTATCATAATTAAATATATTATGTAGATAGTATATGTATAAATATGATAATTGATATTGCCTTTAAAATAATATGATTTAAATTTACAATCATTTATATGATTGATTTTAGGGCATATACACTAACATGTTAATCCTAACGATCCAATAATGCAAGAAGAAGACTTCAAAAAGCATGATAAGCATAATTAAAGGACTCAACAGATGCAAGGAAAAGAAAGGGAGGAAAATCAATCTTATACCTGTTAGGATATAAAATGTTTAATTTAAGAATAAATAATTATAAAGGAATTAGAATAAAATATACTTATGCAAAAATAGGTTATTGAACACTTAAGTAAAATATGAATTAGAGTTAAGTATAATTAAAGGATAGTAAGTTAGAGTGAAGGAGTTTTAGTGGAAAATTTACCTTTTTGCCTTTAGGACTTGTATTGCCTAAAGTGAAACCCAATTTCCTAATTTTCTCAACACCTTTATCGTCATTCTTTCCACTTTTTCTAAACAGCATCTATAAATCTTCAATTTCATCATCACTTCTTTCTAATCTCAATAAGGTAAGAAATTTTAATTTCAAAATCATGTATTACATCTCTTTACTTCTTGATTAATGATAGGAAAAGAAGGAATTTGAATAAATTGGGAATTTAGGAATCTTGAACCTTAATTATGAAATTTTTTATGTTTAGAAGTAGATAAGCTCTCGACCTTTTTACTAATAAACTCCTTTATATCTTGTAAGTGAGCATTCTTTCAGTCTTTACTCATTTTTTAAGGATCTGGATAGAATGAGTTAAGTTTTATTTAATATTAAATGATTTAAGGAAACAATTTTATATAATAGTGTTTAGCTTGGATTAAATTGTAAAACTAGAAGTATGATGTTGTTTTGCTTTAGGTCATAGATTTGAGAAATCTACCTATAAATGAATAATAATTTTGCTAGAAAAATGTAGAATATTCATGCATGAATTAACTTTCAAATTGATTCCTTGGGCTTAAAATGCAAACAATGTAGCTGAGAATTGATTCACCTATTCTAAAAGTAAATTTGTGGGATAAAATTGATTCTTTTGATGGTAAAGAGCAATTGTCTTACATAAAATTGATTCCAAGTTTCTAGAATTGAAAATTTCACCTTTAATTGATTTAGGACTTACAAAAAATTATTGAAAGTGTTGAATCAATTTTAGAAGTGATTCTTCTAGTTAAAATTTATGTTTTACTCTCAAAATTTAGTATAGTTAACTATGTTAATGTATGAAATGAAATGTGAACATGAAAATGGAAAATTTATCCTTATTAAATACAAAAATGGCACTTGCTCCTTAAATTTTTGTTAAAATGAATACAAATAGGACAAATGATATAAATAGAACACTTAAAGCCATGCAAAGAAGGCATGGTAAGGTTGACCTATACCATTATGTTATAATTTACTTATTTTATGACAATTATGTTCCTATTATGTTGATACTTGTGAAGATTGAGATGAAAGCATATTCATATCATTTTTTAATACTAGATCTAGTAATGGCTTATAAGGGATAAGGTTAACCTATAAGGACAAGGATGAGCTTATAAAAGATAAGGATAGATGGGAGTTACAAAAAGATTTACCTATTTTCATTTATTATTTACTTTTCTTATGTGATTTACATGAATTTAAGAAATTATGTAAATGGATATATGTGTTTATGTGATTGTTGTGATAATACTAATAAGGTTATGTTGTGATTTGTGTGATTAAATTATTTAGGCTTAAAAAGCATAAATCCAGTCAGTAAGAGTTTAAATAGATTTTCTTATCCTTTGTATTCATTCGAATGCTCATTTATTAAGATGTAGAATTACCCATTCATATTTTATTTTGCAAATTTTCAACTTAAGTTATCTTTTTCTTCACTACCTCAAGGATAAATCCCTTAGAAACTCTCTTAGTATGGTAGTTAGTAGATATTTATTTGTAAATAGATATTTTAAGCCTTCAACTGTATATAAAAAAGGGTATAAAAATTATAAACTCTTTTCACTTATATAGCTTGGGGAAGGTCATGTCAATTGAAAATGCCAAATAAAAAAGATGAACTAGCACATGCTATATGGCTTGATTATAGATTTAGGAGATGTTTAATATTATAAACTTTAAGAATTTTCTTGATGTCAATTTGTCATTTTAGAATAATGTGGCATGACTATTGAATTATATTGTTTAAGCTTTGGAATATAAAATGAAATTTGATTGTCTTGAAATTGATCATTGAATGATGCAACTTCTTTCATGTTAACATTATTTCTTACTAGATGTTTTGTATTATATGCAAAGAGAGATATTAATTTGTAATTATTTGTTCAAATGTTATAACATCTTTCTTGTTTTGTGACATCATAAATCATGTATATATAATTTGTTTTGTGCACTAGAAAAATGATTCTACTAAATCATGCAACATGTTTTTTATATGACATTACAAAAGGGAAAAAATGGTGGAAAATTGGAGGAACAAACTTTCCATTACATTATCATGTATAGATAATCTTTTTTCATTAGGAAAATGATTCTACATAATCATGCATAAGGATTTTTATATAAGAAACTAGAAATCATTGGAAATGAAAAAACAAATTTGTACTTGTTCCTTTATTGTAAACAATATATTACAAGTTTCAAGTTTGATTTATGTTTTTGCTAAATTAGATCTAAATGTTATAATTAAATATGGATTTCTTATGGCAAAGTATATAGCATAATATTTTCTATACAATAAAGTCTTCATTTTAGATAGACTTCTTATAGGACATAAATATTCATAATGTAACATAACCCTTATTGCATTAATCTTACATTGTTGTTACTTGTTTATTTTATTCACTTTTGCAGCTATATCACTTCCAAGTTCCCACTAAAGTAACTAGATAAAGCTTATTTATTATCTTTGGATTAGTTGTGCTAATAAAAAAGACCATTTTGTAGATTTTCAACTAGACAATTTAGATTACAAGTGAATGCTTGCTTGCTATTTTCCTTGTTGGTTTTAGCTTGGTAAATGCTGCCGTTCTTTTTTTGTTATCTAAACAGGGGCCTTGAGCATTTAATTTTAATTGAATTTTTCCAACATTTATTACTTGTAAGTGTATAATTCTTGTTTGCTTTTAGATATGAGGGGTTTAAGCCCTTTTATTATTTGAAGAATTGATTTTGAGCCATTAATTGATTTACTTAAAAATATAGATGTTATGCTCTATTTTTTATAGAATGAACTTATTAATGATATACTATGTTTTTAGTGAAAAATAAAGAAGTTGAATAATAGAAAAACACAGTAATTAAGGTGAAGTCCTTCAACGCAGCATATGATGCTAGAAGTCCATGCTAAAGAAGCAAAAAGGGGAAAGAAACTATCTAATGCTTTTAAGGTTAGCTCATATCAAGTTGCATCTTAAGAAAATTGTGAGAGGTTTGGTATTGAATACATAATTGATCATGTTGAAAATCACATGAAAACCATAAAGAAGACTTGGAATACTATTTCAACACTAAAAGGGAAGAGCAGTTTCGATTAGGATGCTAATTTGAAAATAATCATTGCGAGGCTAAAAGAATATAATGAAGAAGTGACTATATGTTTATCCCTTTTTATAACTTAGTAAATTTAGTCTATTTTCATGTTAATTAGTTACTAATATATGCATTTATAATTTGCTTATTCTACTCATGAAAAATTTTTGAAACAAAAATAATGAAATGTATGGTGAAATAGCCTTGGTTATTGGAGAGAATGCAACTAATGGAAGCTTTGCAAAAAGTTATTTTAGTCATTGACTTAGCTAATGGATATTCTTTGAACTTAGAGGATGAAAACCTAGAAGAAGTAAGTAAAAGAAACAATGTTTTTTTCCACAAGTGGTTTGGCTTCTCAATCTAAATCTACTTGAAAAAAGAGTTGTTCATCTTTTCAAGATGATAATAATATTCAAAAGTTTTATATAGAAATTGGTGAGGCTATAAAAGCTATCTAGCCACTTAATAAGAATGAACTTGATGTTAACATCCTATATGAATAGGTGATGAACATTGATGCATTATTTGGTGTATTTGACTATCTGGTAGAGAATGAGAAGACAACAAAAGCCTTTTTTGGCAAAGAATGCTAGCTTGAAGAAATTATATTACCGATTTTTTTGCTAGATGGCATAAGAAAAATTATGATCAATGATCAAATTGAAGATTTGTTGGCTCTTAAAGCTTGGGCCTTAGGCTACTAAGGATATATTTATATGTTTAGAAAATCTTGGATGATGATAAGATATATGGAAGCATGTTAATATAAGTCAGGATCAAAGAAGAAGAATCAAATTAAAAAGACACAAATTTAATATAATTTGGCTTTTAGTCTACTCCATGAACGAAGATGATAAATAAAATTCACTAAAAGGAATTAAAAAGAGAGATTGGATAGTGCTTGACCACTCTTATATCTCAAATGCACTTAAAAAGTATCTTACAATATATATACTATTCACTCTTAATAATCACAAATTCTCTCACCTTTTTCCTTTCATTAACCAAACCTTATGCCAAAGGACATCTTTTACTAAGGAAACATAATAATTCAAATTAAGATACAATCACTAACTAAATCAATTAGAATTATCCAAAATAGGAACATCACTAATTAAATCAATTAGTATTTGGATCAAAATCTTAAATAAGAAAATAATTTTAGATAAGGAAAACAATTGTGCTTGATAATAATTAAAATTGAGGTAAAAAAAACCTAACAATCTCCATATTTATCAAATTCTTTCATTATTTTTCTTCAAACTCTAAATCAAGTAATTTCACCTATTTTGAAATTTATCAAGCCTTTGACAAATTATGAATAATTTTCTTCACTAATAAGGAATGTCTTCAAAACTCTACCTTTTATGGAGCCCTAGCACCTTACACATACATCAAAAAATATTTTCCCAAATTTGTTTCATCTTCTCCAAAGATCACAAATATTGATCTTCAAAACTCTACCTCTAATGAAGTACTAGTACTTTACATGCACATTAAATATGCTTCATCTTCTCTATAAAAAATTGCTTAGATGAAATCACTAGAAATATAAAACAAAGTTATTGTTCAAACTAAATTTGAGATTAATAAACTCTAAAACAAATTTATGCTAAAACTTGTTTAGTCAATCTAAACACAATATTAGAACTAATCAAAACTATCTAAACTAGATGAATAGGACCCAAACTTGTTAAAATTGAGCTCTGATACTAGTTATTTAGAAAATTTTAGATGATGATAAGATATATAGAAGTGTGTTAATATAATTCAAGATCAAGGAAGTAGAATAAAATTATAAAGATACAAAAATTTAACATCACTTGACTTTTATCTTAATTTATAAGTGAAAATAAAAAATAAAATTTATTAAAAGGAATCAAAGGGAGAGATTACAAAGTGTTTGACTACTTTCAAACTTAGACTCAAAATACACCTAAAAAATGCTTTGTAAAATACACATTTTGTAGGCCTTGACAACCCACACTCAAGAGAGAGTGAATTGAGTGTTTTTAAAACTTTTCTTATTTTTGAAATCTTTTTTGAAAATCTTTTGATTTTGAGAAGTCATGAGAATAATTTTAGTTCAATCAATTCCAAGAGAGTTTTATGAAGATGTTTATTGCACTTAAGATATGATAAATTTAAAAATTAGTTCAAACTAACTTATTCTACTATGTACAAATAAATCATCAAAAAATCAATCCAAGATAATTTAACAGAGAAGTTTGCACAATATATATAATAATTCAATTCACTTGTACAAAATAACTCATTCAATTATGCATAGATAAGAATTAAGAAGTCAATGCATAAAATGATTTCTTTTTCAACTATTGAACCAACAAGATCAACATTGAAACACAATTCATTTAACAAGTTCATTAACTATGCATCAATAAAATAATTAAGAAGAATGTGCATGGATATACACTCCTTTTAAGCATTCAATCACCCAAGCATCAACATATGCATTCAAACACAATTTGTTTAACAAATAAAAATAGCAAACAAAGTATGTAACAAGAAATAGCAACAATAACAAAACAAAGTATAAACTAGCAAAAACAGAGCAATGTTGTAGAAACAATAAAGAGATAAGGTAGAAAGATCAAATATAATAATTTATAGTAGTTCCTCCTTGGGATATCCCTACCAAAGTGTACATCTACTCTCTAAGCTCTCTAAGCTTATGTTAATCCATTATCCCTTCAAGCTGTGCAATTATCTTGCTCTTCCTTAAGAAAATCTTCCTCTTACAAAGGATACTTCACCCTCTTTATGATTTTTTAAGGGATACCTCACCCTTTACAAGTTTTTTCAAAGGATACCTCACCTTTTACAATTAAGAAATGATAGAAAATGAATATCAATTCATACAAACTCTCTTAAAGAGTGGATAGAACAAATGAAGTTTAGAATAGAGAAATTTCACAAAGATGAGGTTAAATCATGACTTAGATGAAGAAGGATGTAAAATGATGTTTACAATTGAAGTTCAGGCTCTCTCTTCTTTATAATTGATGTTTCTTAGCCTATATAGGAAGCTTATGGAATAATATAGCTGTTTAGGGTTGTTAAGAATGAAAACTAGCCATTACTAACTATTATTCACAACCTAGAATAGTTGGAATCAATTGGTGAATCAATTTAGGATATTCAGGGTGCTCTCTAGATATTTGGAATCGATTGGTGAATTAATTCACCTAGATAAAAATGCATACTCAACCTTAAAAGGTCATAACTTCTTCATTTTAAGTCTATTTTAAGCAAATCACCTATCGTTAGAAATATATTTAAGTATAATTTCAAATGAGACTAGTTTTAAGCCTATATATAATGTAATTTTTGAGATATGTTCAAAAAAAAGAGCAAAGATCAGAAACAGTAAATCTATAAAAATCAAATTTTAAGACTCAACTTGTATAGATCATAACTCTTTCATATCTTAGTCATTTTAAGCAAATGACCTATCCATGTAAAGCTCTTTGAGTATATTTTTGAATAAGAATAATTTCATACTCATATCATTTGTACATTTTCAGATATAATCAAAACAATGAGCATACATAAAAATAATTGAAATGTAGAAAATTAATTTCTACACTTATATTAAAAGAATCATAACTCTTTCATATATTGATTATTTTAAGCAAATAATAAGTTTATAAAAAGTTCTTTGAGTTTATTTTCATATGGAAAGAGTTTGACAATCAAATGATAAGTATTTTATGAGATATGATTAAAACAATGACTAAAGGTCAAAATTGAAAATATCATAAACTCATATCTCATTAGTTTTTGAAATGTCCTCATAGGCTATCTTGTAAAAACATGATTGTGGATTATCTTTTTAAAAAAATTTGTTCAAGATAATATTATAAAAATATGCTTGAGCTCTATATTATGAAATATTCTATTTTATAAGAAAGTCTAAACCTAAAATGAGATATTATACTAATAAAGTTCCTTGATTTTTTATGATGCTTCTAAGCTTTCAAAAAGTTTGATCTTTTCATTCTTCAATACTTGGATCACATCTTCTTTCTTACATTTCTTCCTTGTTCACTCTTGAGTTGAGCATGACAAAATCTTTAATTGCTTTACTTAAATGCTTACTCTTCTTTTTTTTGGACTTTCTTATATACAAGTTCATAAACCTTGCAAACAATATAGTTAGTCTAATCTAACATATCAAGATACTGATGCATGATCTATATATAAAATAAATTAGTACAAGAACATGTGTAATCATCCTTTCATATATCTTAATTGATCATATGCTTAGTAATGCTTGTATAAAATTATAACTTTTTTAGCATATAATCAAGCATATGCATTTCAATCATAGTATAGTATGTTTATTGAAGATTTTATAATATTTTGGTATAAAGACATATAATTCTATTATGATATTCACTTGTTATCATGCAGATATAAGAACAAGCATAATTATCATATCATATATATACATCTACTATAACATAATATGTTTATTAATATATATCATTTTAGCATAAGATATATAATATTATTGTAACATTCATTTGTCATCATTAAAACTCATCACATGAAACCTTAAGGCTAACATGTTCTTTACTCTTAATAATCTTACTAAAAAAATAAAAGTTAACTATGAAATCTCAAATAACTCCCATAAAGGTAACAAATATAAATTCTCTCAACTTTTTCCTCTCACTAATTAAATCTTGTGTACTACAAGTATTTATATGCCAAAGGACCTTTTTACCAAGGAAATGTAATAATTCAAATTAGGATATAATCACTGACTTAATATTTTAGAATTATCCAGAATAGGTACAATCACCAATTAAATCAATTAATATTTAGGTCAAAATCTTGAATAAAAAATATTTAAAATAAGGAAAAGAATTATGATTGATAACAATTAAATTTAGGTCAAAAAAACTTAACAATACATATACATATACACATTTATAAGTACTATTTTATAATCCTAGTTATTGGATATATTAGTATTGCAATGGTTGCTTGGTTACAAGGATATAGTTAACACTTACAAATATTATTTTATACTATTGGTTGTTAGATACTTGTTACTTATAATATTATTATGGTTGCTTGATTAAAAGGATATGGTATGGTGGTTCTCAACTTTATTGTAGTCTCAATTTGACTAGTAATGCTATTGGCATTAAAAAATTTGTATATAATTTTCATTATCATTGAAATATTAATTTTGCTTCTTAATGTTTCTTTCCCTAATGAAATCCTTTTCATAATTGAACTGCTTTGGGAAATGATATAAGATTAATAACCTTAAAAGTTTTATTTAACTTTTAGGTTTTTTTTTATTTCTTAAAGTTTCAAATTGAAGAATTTCAATGTAATAATGTCTATTGATATTTTTGTATTCTACACAAATTAACCACTATAAGATGTGTTATATTTGAATATCAAGTTTTGTATATTATCTTCCAATAAGAGAGAATTCTATTGGCATTAAAAAAATTATGATATAAAAGAAGGTAGTTCAAGATGATTTTCATTTTCTTGAATGAAGGAAATTTCTAGCTTTAGCATACAATCAATCCAAATGCAACCCTTTGATAGAATGACAATGCCTAAATATTAACTAATTATTCTTATAAAGATAAAATTTTGATAAAGTTTCATAGGTATTTATCATCAAGTTTCCAATTATAATTTTACATATATATTATTTTTTCAATTAATTGATTGACTGATAAATAATTATATTTGTTGAGTTCTAAATATTAGCAATGTGTTAAAAAATTGGATCGAATTGGTCAATTTAACTAGAAAAATCGTGAACCATTCATGTGATCAATCCTGTTGACCTTTAAAATCGACTTTTAAAAAATTAGCAAATTGGTGACAAACCTATCATGATCTTCATGATTCAATTGATTGCTTATTTTCTTAAAAATTATTATTTACAAGAAAAATAACATTATTTTTATTTGATAATATATATTTAAAATTCAAAGTTCCAAGTAGTCAAAATTTAATTTATCTTTATAAATAAAAGTCATAGATTAAGAAAATTAGGTTCAATATTTATTTTTTTTATGATAATTTAGATTATGAGCTTGTAAAATTATGAAATTATTTGATAATGTTAGAAATATTTTCATATTTTGTATACATAAGTTTAATTTTATAATAATTTAGTTATTTTTAATTGTTATATATTAAAATTTTTTGTTTATATTATAATTTTAATTATGATTCTAGTTCAACCTTAATTTGACCTTGGTTGAATCATTAAATCTTGAATCACTGTCATTTCTGATTCAATAATCATTCTAGTTTTTAAAACATTGGTTATTAAAGATGAGTTGGAAAAGTAATAAATATATAAAATTATAATCAAGAACTTTATAACAAATATTTATAAAACTTCATTTAAGTTTTCTTCTTTTTGTAATTCTTTACAAATAATTTAATGCAAATACTATCCGATATATTATTTGAACCTATAAGCTTATTTAACATTTCTATAATAATATTAAATAGTACATTTGGAAAATATTTTCTTTTTCTACACCAAACATAAAAAAATATTCATTTATGTGGGAAAATGTATTCAATGGAATGCATTTTCCTCTATTATGTAATTTTCTATCAAAGCAAATAGATTCTTCATAAGTAAATTTTCTTTTAAATTCATTGAGAAGTATTCAAAATTATTTAGCATAGTTTTGAAAATTGGAGTGAATTAATGAATAGGTCAACAAGCCAATCCAATTAAATTTTTTGGATTAGAAATGCATGTGAACCATCCAAAATTGTTGCAAATTGGTCAAAACCAGTTTGAATCTGTTAAAATCAATGGATTAAACTATTTTTTTAATTTTTAAAAAATAAAATTTTTATAATTTTACAACAATTGATGTATAACACTTTTACAATTTCATATCAATGGAATTTATATTATTTTTTTATTACTTTTAACATAAATTATTATTATATTGCTTTTTATTTTTATTACTTTAAATATATATTACTAGTGTATATATGTAATTTATATTTTTAAAGTTAAAACCAATTTAACTAGTGAATTAGTAATTGAACTAATAAATCAATAAACTAGTGTTTTGTCTTATTCAATAACTAGTTTAATTTTAAAAACATTAAGACTTCTTAAAAATTGATTTATTATATTTTATTTCTTTCAATTTTAAACTTTCTAAAAAGTATTATTAAACTTATTGATATATCCTTTACAATTGTAATATAAAAAAATACAAAATATCGAAATCCCAAAAGGAAATGCAATAACTATATATGGAACAGAATTTGGCTGCAACCCTTGGCAGCAGCCCTTCTGTTTAAATTGCCGCGTGGCCGCTTCAAACATTTTTCTTCCTCACCTTAAATAATTTTTCTTTTTTATTTTTTAATTATTTTCTGTTTTTACAACTCTCTTTACAATCCAATTCAAATTTTAAATACAACAATTTTTATTTTTTAATTCTAATTACATTTGATGAACTAACTTCCTCAACTATTTATATCTATTTATTTATCTAACTATATATACATGTATGTAAAGTAAAATATGAATATATATATATAAAGTAAAATATAAATATTACTTATTTCTTCAAACTTGTACTAAACGAATGTGAAATATTAAGTTTTACCTACATCAACATAAAAATTTAAAATTTCACAAACTATATAAAATATCAAACTTACAATTTATTTTTCAATTGATTAAATATATATTTATTTAGTTACACAAATTTTAATGATTTTTTAAATAATTAGTATCACATTATCATTTGAATGTTAATTTGTCACTTTATAAAAATTATAAATAAAATAAAATAACAAACTAACATTTAATGATATTGTAATATCTAAAAAAAATTCATAAAAATTTATGTAATTACATTTATATATTGCATAATAATTATTCATTTTGAAGTTTTATATAATTTGTGAAAGATAAAATTATCAATTTCATCTTTGAAATTATAAAGCATTAGTAAAATAATCTTTAAATTATATAAAGTTATAATTTTATCCCTAAATAATAATTTATGAAAATAAGTTTATTCTTCTGTATAGATAATTTTATTCTTAGATTACTGTATGAAAGGACAAGAACAAAATTGCATATATGAACTATTATTTAGAAATAAAATTATAATTTTATATGATTTAAAGTTAATATTACCACCATTTTATAATTCCTAGAAAAAATTGTTAATTTTATCTTGGTGAAATTGTAAATTTTTTTAAAGTTGATGCACATAAAACTCAACCACATTAGTTTAGTACAAGAATTAATGGGTAATTAATATTTATATTTTACTTTACATATATAAAGTGCAATACAAATATTAAGTGTTCCATTATATATGCTTGTAATAAACGAATTAAGTGCATCAATATAAAAATTTAAAATTTCACAAACTATATAAAACATCAAACTTAAAATTTATTTTGCATTTAATTAAATATATAATTAATTATGAAATTTTTTTATTTTTTAAAAAATTAAGATCATGGTTGAATTTAATTTGTCACTTTATAAAAATTATAAATAAAATAAAGTGACAAATTAAAATTTAATGATATCGTGATACTTATTTAAAAAATTCATAAGAGTTTGTGTAATTATATATATTTATTATATTGCACAATAAATATTATTTTTGATGTTAAGTTTTTGTAATTATATATATTTATTATATTGCACAATAAATATTATTTTTGATGTTTTATATAATTTGTGAAATTTCAAATTTTTAAAATTTGATGCATATAAAACTGAATATATCACATTTATTTAGTATAAGTATTACGGAATAATTAATATTCAGTTTTATATATATCAAATTTTAGAAATTTGAAATTTAACAAATTATATAAAACATCAAAAATAATATTTATTGTGCAAAGTTGTAAAAACGGAAAAATAATTAAAAAATAAAAAAGAAAAATGATTTAAGGTGAGGAAGAAAAATGTTTGAAGCGGCCACGCGGCAATTTAAAAAGAAGGGCTGCAGCCCATGGCTGCTGCCGAGGGTTGCAGCCAACTTGTGTTCATATGTATGGCAACAATTTGTAACTTTCTAATGCTAAAAAGTTCAATTGCAAGAAAAAAAACCGAGTGTTGCGTCAAGGCTGCAAAGCAGTTCAAAATTTGTGTAAACGCTGGGTTTGGTAGAAGATATAAGAATTTTGCAATTTATTTTTACTATTAATACAAACTTTTGTATAAAATTTGCAATCAAAGTTAAACTCTTCTATGAACGAATTTAACCCACCATTACTATAAACTATTTTTACACTATTATTTATTTACATATTGTTGTATTATTAAAAAATTATTAAAAAAATTTTTGCAGTTAATTTTTTTTAATTATTTTTATTTTTAATGATGTATCTTTTTTTATTTACTAATAGTATAAAATATTTTATATTATTAATAAATCGAATTTAAACTCTTGTATCAAACTAATTGCAAGTTACATAATTTATAAAAAAAGTTTGAAAATTTTCTATCAGAGTTGCTACTTTTTTAAAAGAATTTCAAATGCTTTTTTGAGTAATAATTCTCGTTACAAGTTCTCTGTACAAGCTTTACAAAAATTTTGGCAAAAATTACAAAGATACTTGGAACACTCATTGTGCATAATCCTTGTAAAACTTAAATTTTCTTTCTCTAGAGAACTGCATCTCCTTAATTGTTGCGTGTATTTATGCAAAATTTTCAATATATTTTGTTATAATTAAAAATTAATCTAAACCGTATTATACAAATTGTAACTTTTTCAATATATATATATATATATATATATATATATATATATATATATATATATATATATATATATATATATATGTATGTATGTGTGTAAATTATAATTTTGTGCAATAAAATTGCAATATTTTGCTATAAAATTGTAACAGTTTATAAAATATCATATTAATTTAATATCAAATGTCATGTCATTATTAAACTTTTATTCACATTCATGGAAAAAAAGTGGAAAGAAAAATATGTGGAGAGAAGAAAGATCGAACATAAATTTTCCTGTATTTAATTTAAATTTTGTAGAAGATAGAGAAATAAAAGGTTGAAAAAATATTTGGAAGTTATTCAAAACTTTTTGCACCCAAGTACGGAAAAAGAGTAAAAGAATTTCTAATTTTAAAATTATTTTTTATAAAATCATTAGATAATTTTTTTACTTGTAATAAATAATTTTATCATTTATATATTATTTTATAATTTTTTTACCTTTTAATTAAATTAAATAAAAAATTAGTATTTTTTATTACTTTCTTTCTACCTGTTTTATAAATAACAAAGGAACAAAATAATTTTTTCATCACATGCAAACATAGGGTACAGGATTAAAATAATAATAAAATACAAGGAAAATCGCTCCGGTGCATTCAACGGACTGGAACGCCCACCCCCCCCCAACCCCGTTATATTTATGTGCATCAAGGGAAGAGTTGGGCACTAAAATTAAATTAGGGTATTGAAGGGAGAGAGTCCGGGTCATCATAAGACACAAGCCCTTCCCCTCTGCTTCGTCGTTGTTCTTCAAGAAGGCGGAACAGAAGAGCAGCAAAGGTTTTCGGTTTGCAGGGCCACTGAAAGGAGGGAAGGTATTCGTCACATCGCACCATTATATTTCGCTCCGTTTGTCTCTTTTGACCTTTTTTTAGTTTTCTTCTTATTTGTTTCTGATCTTGATCTGGGTTAATTTCTTCCAATTTTTCCTTTTTTGGGTTTGGTTTTAATGTTAGATCCATTCCGATACTCTGTTGAGCTGTTTCTTCGAAATCTTTGAAATATTCATATTCGACGTCCATTTGGTATCCTTTAGTTCAGGGAACCCAAAATTTCGGGTTATATTGACCTAATCGAAGTGAATTTTTTTTCTTCTTGATTATATTTTATTTCCAGCTTCTTTGTCAAGCTGTGGAGATTGGAAATCATTTGATGTTTAGTTATACCTTACTCTTCACACAAGGTTTTGCATTGGCTTGCTTAAAATTAAATTGCTGATTCATTTAGTGGCTCTAATCATACAAGTAATATGCGACTGGGATCTTGAACTTAGTAACCCATTAAGGAACTGCAATCAAATACTTAGCCACATGGAAAATATACATCTAATTCTGCTGTGTTTCAGTGGATGCATGTTTTTATTCAAAACCATAGACAAGAAGCCTAGACATGGTGCTTCATTAATGTTTTATATTCCTGTGTAGCTCAATCTGCTTTATCTAAGCATATTTGTAACCATACCTGTTATCATTCTAATTTATAACGACTGAAATTCCGATACTGCAGGTCGTGCTGATTGGTGTTTAAAGGATTACTAGTAGTAATCTGGGAAATTTGATGTAGTGTTGGAGATTTGAAATTGTTTCAAGGAGTCAAAACATGTCGAGTAAGAAAGAAGAGAAAGCTCAGGCTGCTGCGGATAGAATCAAGGCAGCAGCTCTCAGTGCTGCTAAAGGTCTTAGCCGTGCTCAGGCTGAGCGAGCAGCTGCTGCAGCGGCTCGAAATGTGAATGCTTATGGTCAGAAGGAAGAAGGGCCTAGCAGATGGCAGGAGAAGAGGGAAGCGAAGAGGCAGATGTATTTAATGAGTACTGAGAAAGCAGTTAAATTGGGTGAAAGAAAAGACCTTAAGCCTACAATGTCAGCTATGGGTGGTACAGCGCAATGCCAAAAGTGCTTCCAAACTGGCCATTGGACTTATGAATGTAAGAATGAAAGGGTGTATATTTCACGGCCATCTCGGACACAACAACTTAAAAACCCTAAATTGAGGGCAAGTGTGTCTGTTACATATGATTTGGACAATCCTGATGCTAAGGAGGAAAAGGCTGTGGCAAGTTCTAAGAAAAGCAAAAGGAAGCATCGGTCTAATTCTGATTCTGGCAGTGATAGTGAGGATTCTGTTTTTGAGACTGATAGTGGGTCATCATCAGTTACAGAGTCAGATTATTCTTCAGAAACCAGTTCAGGTTACAGCTCATCATCTGATTCAGAGGAAGAAAGGAGGCGGAGGAGGAGGAAGAAGAATCAGAAAAGAGGAAGGCATAGGAGGTACGGCACATCCTCAGAATCTTCTGATTCAGATTCAGATTCAGCTTCAGACTCTGATTCTGATGATAGAAGCAGTAAGAGAAAGAAGAGGCCTAGTCGAAGATGCTGAAGAAGACAGATTAACCTGATGAGCAGCTTAGAGATTGGTAGGAACATGGATTATCCGTCCAACTTTACAGATACCATCCTCAAGTTTATTCAGATATAGTGCTTGTTGCGGTTTGGATTATGTAGAATAAGCTTTACTAGATGTTTGCCTTTCATATCTTTTCTCCAACTACTGTGTTATCTTGAAGAGTTCGGGTAGTTAGATTGATCTTCATTAGGATTTCTTGATGTGCTAAAGTCATTCGAATGGTTGTTGCAGTTGATGCGGGTTTTACATGCTTTCGTAATGAAATGTTAGTTCTTGTATTTCACTGTCAAAACTATGTTTTGTGCACCCCCCCGGGGGGGTGGCTGAGAATTTTTCCTTCCAATAGTTGTAGATTGGTTGAGCCTGTGGCTGATTTCAGCTGGCTGCGCGTGCACTAGAGAGGGGTTACGTATTCTCTCTGGTTTTTGCCTGAGACCTTATTGCAGCTTTTTCTCGAGGCCTCAACCTTTTGTGGTCTCTGTATTGTTATATTGCATCGTAGTAAAATGAAGTATGCTGCTTATTCACTGCACCATTTCCTCACATGCTCAATTTTGCATTGAGTGTACAGGGAATATGTGCAATGTGTAACGAGCATCTGTTGTAAAATATTTGCATAGCTTGTGATAAGTGTGTTTTCTGTTGTGGCTCTTATGTTGAAATTAAGGCAATTATACTCTCTCTTCTGCTAGACCAACTATAAGTCGATGGTAACTTAAGAAATTGAGAGAATCCATATATTCTCATGTTTTAAGTAATGAACTTTTTAAAAAGGTTTTAGGCCTTGGTGAAATTTAAACTCTCTAAGTATTATTGCATTGAATCAAGTTTCATTTAAACTCTTTTAAGAACTTAGTTGAATCAAGGTTTATTTTGGTTTTCCGTAGAGTAGGTTTTGGTGGCATTGAGATCTTGAGATGAGTACATACAAATTTTGTCCTCAATGGCTTGTCGTTGTTCTACTCAAAATTTTGATTATTTTTTTAGGAGATAATTCTTAGAGTTCAAGCATTTAAATTGACTGTTTCTATTATTTGGCTTTTTTTTTCTTTCTAATTTTAAAGCAAATAAATTAAATAAGCAAACATAAATTTTATTTTATTTATTTATGTATTTGGTGAGAGGTGGGGGCTATGCTTGCCATCCTGACACCCTCCCTTCAGTTCTCTCCTTTATTCGCTTGTCTCTGCGTATTTCATAGAGGGTTTTAATCTATTAAATGGAGATAAACTCAATATTCCTGATGCATGGACTAGAGCAATAAGAAGAAAATATAAATCCTTTTTCTTCCTTCCCTTACTGTTCTTCAAAAGATACACAACATTGGGTCTTGCTTCTGAAAGTGAGAGGCTGTGAATGGAAGAGTAACGAATGAAGAAGACAAAAATTATAAGAACAAATAAACTTAAATCAATCTTTGTTTTCTTATTCCCGTCGCTCTTTACATTGTTTTTCTTCTTCTAGGGTACAAACCCTATTCTCAAAAATCTCTCCAAGACAACAATCTGGGTTCGAGGACGATTTAAGACAAGATCTGAGATCTGAGATCTCTCTAAGCCAACTTGAGTTCAAGCACAAAATTTAAAATATGATTACTCAATATCGAATTGCTAGTCCTCAGAACCTGTTGAAGTGTCTTGTAAAACCCCGGCGAAACCATAATATTGAAAAGGAACATTCATGAAAAAACCCAACCAGCGAATCTGAATGCTAACTTTTTCCTTTGTTATTTTCATGATATATCTCTGTACAAAACAATGAATTTTGCGGTGGAAATTTTCCACAGAAAATCACTACTTTTCCTTGATATCCCTACCTCTACTCTGAACAAAGAAACCAACGGAACCGGAAAACTGGATTCAAAGGAACAATAAATGATCTATCTACAAAAATATAAGCAATGGGGGAAAATGGTTGGACTGTTTCTGCCTCAATGCTGGCAACTCTCCCTATCTCCCAAATAATTCAAGAGGGCTAAAATGGTGCTATTGTCCGGGTGAACCAGTCCGATAAGCGTCTCATTTTTGCCAACATCACTGCATCTTTTTCAAAGAAAGAGAACGCATTGGACAGCAAAACTGACATGTCATGCTTCAGAGCCTCCAATGTTCGGTAGTAATTGTTCTCCAACCTTGACTGTATCAACTCGAGAGACAAGGGGACAGGAAACCTACGAATTTTCGAGAAATATTCAGGCAAGATCTTGATACACTGCATGCTTCTCGTTTTTAAAAAAATAATATATAAAAATACCTGTTCAAGAATTTTGACTTGTTGGAAACCTTCTTCAGTTCTTGAACTCCATAGCGGTCCTGAAAAATTCATAATAAAGGAATTAATGCTTACACCTGCTTGTGCAATAGCATTGTCAAGGCTATGCTGAGGAAATTGTAGCTTAATACCTGAACTGTGTTTCCTGACTGCTCTAATTTAGTGAAAGCTGATAGTAGCTTATTTCTGATCTCATCCTCAATGTGAGGCTGTTCCCATTGAGTGTCGGCATCATAAAGCTCCCAAGGACTGTGTGTATGTATATCACCAGGCTCACTCTTGTAACGAATGGAATACCTCTCCCATGGACTATCTGGAAATTCACTAGATTTGGGTTTTGCAAACAGAATTCGACCATCCCACCAATGGCCTTTTAAATCACCTTCATCATCTTTCCACCAGACCCTGCATTTATCCCTATGTGTCCATTTTCTTTCCATAGCAGCATCAAACCTACTTCTCTCAACAAGAAAATCTGGGAAACTAGTCACTTCAGGCAGAGTCAAATTGAAAGATTTGCCGCACACACTCGAATTAGGGTCTACAAACTGAAGGGTCATTTTGCAGCAGCTATCGCCAGAGCCTGGAACTGTAGAATACTCAAGGTTTTGAACTTTACAATATTCCACAGCTTTGATTTGTCCTTTCAATGAAGCCCAAGGGCCTATTTCTTTCTCACCACCAAATTTTATATACTCTTGGTGCCCCTGAAGAGACAAATTCCATTGGATAAATCATCATCCAATTTTAATAAAGAAAAGCAAAAATCCCAACATATTCATGAATTAGTAGTATAGTATTAGAGGTATTATATAATCTCTCCATACTAACCTGTCTCAAATATACGACTTCATCTCCCTGTTGTGGAATATAACGGCATCCTTCCTCATGCGTTGACAACAGCAACCATGATTGTTTAGAAGCAGATGGAAGTGATTTCCTTCTATTTATTGGACTTGTGTCACGAACATGAAAACTAGCCCTCCTGTTTCGAGTGGATCTCATCCCAACAGTCAATTTTGAACTAGAACCCCATTCTTCTTCCATGGCATGTTCTCTGTTTATGACACCATTTTGGGGGCTTCTAGTAGCACAGTCATGTCCCTGCTCCACTCTGAGACTTCTCTGCAGCCTATTTGGACCACAAGCAGTAACTTCCAACTCTATGGACCCTGTGGTATGAGCTACCTCCTTTCCTCCATTAGCGAGGTCCACCACTGCATTGAGATTATTGCTGTTTCCATTTGACATAGATTCTCCTAAGCCACCACCATCACCTGTATTAGTCACAGCCCTATGCGATCTTGATCTCCTATAAACAGCTTTATACATTCTATCTCCATGAGAATTTGGTTCTAGTATATTTTTGTCAACCTGAACATCTGTCTCATGAGATCCATTCTCTCTCTGATTTGAAACAACTCCAGCAGTGTTGTTATCCTCAGCCACAGCCATACTCTGCTCCCTGTCCAAATTATTTACACCAATGCTACAAGGACCATTTTTAACCACTGATGGTTTTGCTTCATGCTTGGATGGACTTTGAGTATCCCTTGAACCCCTTTTGGACCGTAACTTGGTTGAAACAAGAGGAAAGGCAATATCTGGTTGAGGAACTTGATCATCCCTCCTATTATGACTGGTGGAAGCAGCAGTTAAAACTTGAACAGCCATGTGAAGAGAAATAGGTGATTCATCTTGATCCCTATGCTTGCTGGAATCACCAAGCTCTTTACTATTCTCAGCAGCATTAAAAGCCCCTGAGTTAGCCCCATCACATTCATCATTCATTCCTGTGACACTATGCACATTATCTACATCATTTTGGATTTCTAGAGGCAGGGAGGGTGTACCAATGTCCTTGTCCACTTTTTCATGCATGGTGTCAGGATTTTCCATTTCATTAAGATTATCAAGACTAACTAAAGGTCTGGCATTTGAATCTGATGACATGGCTTCACCCATCCTAGGACGTTTAGACGTACGGGGCCTAACCAGTCCCCACCTCATCTCCCCTTTCATGAAGCCATTGAACAGGTTAACATGGTCTTCCACCTGCTCTAATTTTACTTGACCTTTATCCTTAGGACTTGACCCCTTCCTGTTAACATCAGTAGCTTCCTTAGCAGTTTTTGATGATGAAGCAACAGGATCAACCTGATTGTCAAACTTAGGAACAATGCTCTCCAGAAAATGTTTAGTAGAATCCCGAATTGGCAACTTAAGAACCAATTTCCTTCTGTTCATGGCATTCATGTGAGTCTCAGGGAATTCATGAGATTTCATTTCATCAGATTCTTCCAATGATAGTTCTTTTCCTTTTGCATATTTTAATTGATCATCCGCTAAATCTCCCCCAGATTCATCGCTTTCAAAATTAGACTCTTGTAATGTTGATTCACTATCTGAAAATTCACCATCCAAGCTATCATCTTCCCCGTCTGTTGGTGTTCCTGTAATTTTAGAAAATAAATGTAAAGCATTGCGTGCAGCAGCCCTTTGAGGTCTTGAGGATTTTGATTTAGAGGATTTCCTCCTTGATCTTTTTCGACCACTTTTTCCTCTCTTACTTTGATGACTTCGGGAGGTACTTCCATCACACTCATCCAAATTTCTCCGTTTTACACGTCTTCCAGACGATGTTGTTATCTCACCCTGAAGAAAATAAAAAAATTTATAACAGTTGCAAGACATATGGAATACTATTTCTATAGTTTCGTGCTGTAAAATATTAATGCTTACATAGAATAAGAAAGGTTTTTATAGTCATCTGTTTCTTAAATTAATTGCAATGAAAATGAGAATATCATACTTGTTTCAAACAATTTAAGTTAATTGAAATCAAAATATAATATATACTTACTTCAGCTTTCTGTTTCTTCCATTTTGATCTGCGAGTGTCATCCATGTCATCCCCCACACTATCATCTGTGCTGCGTCCTGGATTGCTGGAGGCATTAGAGCTTGAGCATTCTTGCTCTGCCCCAGTAGAATAATCTTCAGCAATGTTGTACTCTGAATCCATATCATCACTACGCACTTCAATTTCTGGTTCCCAATCCATAATATTAATATCCACAAATTCTGGCAGCGGTTCAGTCATCATATCTAAGTCCGCCAATGGAAGCATCTGATATTCCGGGTCCAGACTGAAGTCAGGACCAACAGCAAGCCTTAGTGATGACGGGCGCCACTCAATGCCCAAAGCTCCTAAGCGTCTTTTCTGATATTCACTCTGATATGGTTCTGGGTATGGTATCATTGCTAGAAGTTTGACACCATATAACCAACAAATGAGAAAGGTTAAGACAATAAAGATCAGCAGACAGGCTGCCAAAATAAAACATAAAAAGGATAGATCTAAAAGGGAGACAAAAACCTGAATCGCAAAGCAAATCTTGCATATTCCGTCGATATGGAACAAGTTGGGTTTCCTGAATCAAATTTAATGCCACTTAGAATTAGGGAGTCTTTATGTTGCATGCTAGTAATTCATCAAGCACAAAACCACAACTTAGAATTGACACAGCACTTCCATGAAAAAAAGAGAACAAGAAAAGAGTTTAATATGCCATTGTCCCTTGTCATGATTTTCTTCATAACAATGTCCTGGACTTAAAAAAAGGGAGCAGTTGACATCAAATTGCAAAAATCACCAATTATATAATTGTAAGTTTGAACGAGACTCACTATTTCAGCACATCACTACATTACCCTACACTCTGACCAGGGGGCGGCACAGCAACACTCAACCACACATCAAACTAGCCAGACTTCTAAAGTGATTCAGATCCACAAAAGGGAAGCAAGTAAAAAACCAACTAACCTGGTCAAGTACATTTCCATGGGTATCTTGTATAAGGGGTCGATAATCACCAAGAAAGAACTGTTAGCATATGCGCATATTAGTACCAAAACAACAAATTTCCTTTTACAGGAAGAGAAATAGGTTATTGATGAGATCATATCTTGAAACAACAAAAATCACAATAGTTTATTCACATCTGTACCTGGTCATATTTAGCATCTTTTTGGGATTCACCTTGACCCGTGTTTAATGTATATAGTTGACCAACATGATCTGAAAGTACAATTGAGGTCCCATCTCTGAATTGCAAAGAGAACATTACAACAAAAGGAAAAAATTAAAACAATCCTGTTGATTAGGGGTATACAAATTGATTGACAAAATGAGACAAAAAGCAATCATAACATTAATAGTACTCCAAGAAGCAATTTACACTTGCATTTCAGTGCATGTGATGATTTCATCAGTAAAGGTTATCTAGCTTTACAAGAAACAATCTTCAACACATCTAGATGAGTGCAGCATGAATTTGCAGTCCATAATTAGTTTAACATGAAATTGATTTTTGTCAATGGTTTAGATTGGTTAAACATGATAAAGGTAGAAATTTGTGTCATTTTGAATTATCCACATGATACACTGAATTATCCACACACACACACACAGAGCATGGTCCAAATACAATTATAAAATAACTTATGTACTTACGGTGAAAACTTCCCATCTACCAACTTGAAACGCGATATCTCATATATTTGAATAGGCTTGCCTTCCCATATCTAGAGTCAAAATATCCCATCATGCAATGAATAAAAAATTATGCATATTTAAGGAGAAAAAATTTATTGGCAACTTACATCCCACACAATGGTTCTTCCATCATAACCAGCACTCATTGCAATCCGGGGATTGAATGGGTGAACATCCAGAACATATGTCTAAAAGGAGCAAACCAAGTCAATCCATTAGAGACCACAAAATTTTGTAATAACGAGGTTGATGAAGTCAGGAAACAGAATCAGAATCTTTCCAACCAGAAATGTATTTAAAACCAAGAGACCAAAGTGAGATGTCACTATTAGCTTGAGCTTTTGGATGAAATGGTTAGGACAACGTATTAAAGTCACTATTACTAAGCATTCAGGATTCTATCCTGAGAATTCTCACTTCTCATTCTACTCTTATTATCATTTCAACATAAATTAATGATGGGAGTATGTTTTTTCAAGCATTAAGGATTCTATCTGGATGCTCCTATTTTTCTAATAAGAACATCAATTCAACAGAAATTAATGAGGGGAGTGTGCTTTGTCCATACTCCAAGCTAAGGGTGGAAATAAACTATACCATCCATGAGCAGCTTATCGCCAGACTCGTCAAAGGTCAAACTTGGATTGTTTATTTAATTTAAATAAACCAGGTCTAAGCCAATATATTGGCCTATTTATTAAATAGGCCTAACAAGCCAATATATTGACATATTTATTAAATAAGCCTACCCTATTTAACTCTAAGTTTGGCTTATTGGCCAATTAGGCTAATCTATATAACTAATATGTTGCTTTAATCTAATATTCTTAAATTGATTGACATAATTGCATTATAGTTGTTACTCTTTTATCATTATGCCTTTTTCTTCTTCTTCTTCTTCAACCCAACCATTAATCTTCTCAAATTTGGTAAGTTTGTGAGTGTGATATATTTATATTGTGTCCTTCAGTCTTTTTAACATTAAATCAAAATGATTATAATTTGTTGAACTATTATGAATTTCATACAATTGGATACAAAATTTCATTCAATGTATTATTTATTTAACAAATTTATTATTGTATTTTTTTACTAAGGTCAATTTATGACCCATAGACCTGCATTTCTAAGTTCATTAATGACTTGGTGTAAGCTAAAATATACCATCTTATCATGCACCACTAGCCTTGAAATCATTAGATTTTATTCAACTTATGCAGTACTGTGCAGATCAATAAATTTTAGTCTTTACATTCACTGATGTGCTGTTATAGTGGTGCATTGAAGTGTTTCCCTAATGAATTATTTAGATTTCAGTAATTATGCCTATATAGGCTAATAAGTCAAACCAAGTTTCTCAAATTTTATTATCAAGTCAAGCCAGGCCAAAATTTTGGTTGACAAACAAGTCCCAATCCACACCCAAGTTCAAAAATTTTGAAATTGGCCTGACCCAAGCTTCTTAAATTTTATATTAAGGCTTAACTTGCTTGGCTCATTTTCATCCCTACTTCAAGCCCAAAGAGCTTTGACATGACAGGCATTCACAGAAAGTTCAAACCTTTCTGATAAAAGTAGTCATTTATAAGCATTACTAGAACCATTTTCACACCCTTCTCCAAACAGCTTATAGGTCAACTACTTGTTCCGTATGAAAGAAGAGAGTGATCAACCAATTAATCAGAAAGTTGATCCCTGCCACCAGAATCTTGAACCTAAAAAAATTAGTTCAGCCTAGTGCCGTAGTCACAGTATAGGGTAATTATTTGGAATGCTTCAACCTCAGTGAGGTTTCACATGAGGGGTTGTCATTAGAACCACTCCTGGGCTTACTTGACTTGTTAAACATTCAGGTCAGATGGTTCTTTGACAATAATTACAACTAATTTATTGTATCGTGTCAAATAAGCACATAAGTCGTGTCACAAGGTTAATTAAAAGGGGACCTAAACAAAATGAGTTCATTTACACCTTAACAGAGGGCGATTCATACAGGATATCATATCCAGAAACCAAGTTACAAACACAAAATATAACAGTTCAGAACCAATTCAAGATGTGGTTAAAACCAAACGGGAACAATTTAGGTCGTTAATAAATTGATTTGCAAATTGACATAAAACACAGCTACTGCTTCTATGCTCAATATCCTCTTTTCAAAAAGGTTGTGTCTTCGGAAATAACAAGGAGAAAAGTGCCCTTTAGGAAGTTGCAAGACTTGCTGTTTTATGGTCTATATGGTTGGACAGGAATGCTAGAAATTTTAAACAACAGTTTCAGCCTAAGTTCTTGGCCTGGGATAAGACTATTTTTCACCTCGCCTTGGCTAAAAATGTATGGTTTCCTCATAGAGATTACTTTGACTGATTTGCAAAGTGATTGGAAATCTGTTTTAAATTTGAATTTTGTGGTTTGCTTGGTTTCCATCCCAAGTAACTCCTAGGCTTCAAGGTTTTCTTTCAATTGCGGACTGCTCATCCTTTTTTCATGTAATCTTCATCCTTCTTTAAATATTATTTTCTCTTTCTATCCATAAAAAAGCATTGGCAATCTAACTATACACAGTGAAACCAATAACATTTTGCATAGGACAACTAAAGTCTATAAAGTATCAAAATGATAAACAAGAAAAACCAAAGACCAATAAGCATAAGGAAAATTTTAAGATAAATATAAGCCAGAAAAACAGTAGCATGACCTCTTCAAAATTAAAACAGAGGAACGCACAATACCATGCATCTCTTTTCATGCTCATACCACATTCACTAAGTCATAAGAGTCAGACAATCTCAACTTCTGCTTTATGCTTGCAAGAGACCATAAAATTTGCAATAAATGGGGGAGGAACCATAACCATGAAATTAATCACTTACAGATTCCGTATGTCCTGTCAATGAGTGAACTAGGCTACCATCAGTAGCATTCCAAACACAAATTCTGCAATCTGCAATAATATCTTGCAGTCATACAACCAGCACTTCCAAGGCACAGGACGGAAACATAAAATGACCACATGGTCATATCACAAGAACAAAGGTGACATGATAACAAATGTGGCTATATTTACAGAAAATTACTACAAAAGTATTAGACATTAGCTAACAAATGATTTAGAGACTCTTCATTAATTGCATGCTCAAAGGCATTGCTAAAATAATATTGAATAGACAATAAATCTCCATATGTTCAGTTTGCCTATGAGAAAACTATGAACAAGGAAATGTAACATTTTTGCAAAACCACAACCAACTTACCCATAATAGCTGCAAGGACAAAACGATTGTCTAAGCTCCAAATAATCATATTCACACCACGAGGAGTAGGTAGAATTCTCTGACGAGGACCTCCTCGCTGAGGTTGAGGAGGCATTGGTGGAGGTGGAACTCTTAGATGATAAGCTCGTGTCCAGCGACCAGTTTTTCCCTAAACAATTTTCACAATGTAAAAGTTAAATCATTACACAGCATCAAATGACAGAAATAACATTTGTAATTTGTATAAATGAAGCAGGCAAAGAACTTCCAGAGCCCACCTTATCAAAAGAAATGCCGATAGAAAGCAACATCTATAGAAGCAAAATATATTTGAACTTACATGTGACCTTCGTGATTTGGGAATCCATATAATAGCACTTCCATCGCGAGAGCAGGTGACTATATTGTCATGATTGAACCTGTATGCAATATAAGACAATATAAGACTTCTTAACCTATATATATATAATATTTTATGTAGACTTGCGAAGTGTGAATCCATATAAAAATATTTCTAGTTGTAAAAAGGAAAGGGAGGGGAAGAAGGGAGGCTGGGGAGGAACTGGGTTAGACAATACAAGACTTTTAATCCCAGAATATAATCAGGCTCACCAGGAATTCTTAAATTTAGGAATATTTTCCTCCTTCAAAGATTCTACAGTGGAAAATCGAGATGGTACTGCACATCCACTGCAGATATAGAGCAACAAACATCAGCATACGAACAATTATCTGCCAAAGTTTACAACATATTGAAACATACTAACCTAAATTGCACATAGTTTACATCATTTTCATGCCCGGATAGCACATCTATCTCATGATTTGGTTGGCCAGTGTCATCAACACTCAATTTGCAAGCATTCCAGACCTGTGAAAGTTTCTATCATTAATTTGTGAAAGAAAATAAATTTGCAGCTAAACACCCACTAAAAATAAAAGTTCCTCAAATAGTAATTTAAGCATTAATATACAGCAGCCGCCTGTTTTCTAGGCAAGTACAAGATGGCATATAGACCATAAAGAAGCTAATGGTCTATTGGTCCCCTTAGCATCCGAAGATGAAACAAAAATGACCAGTGACTAAATAAAGATTTTCAACAATACTGAAAGCCCAAAAACTGACAGGAGATGGCAGGTAGATAATGAATGGCAACCAAGGACAATTAAGTGTTGCTTAAATCATGGCAATGATTTATGTTTAATATCTATTAACTATACAAGGCTTGAACAGGTTCCAACAACAAGTACTTTATTTTGACAACTGGAATTCAATCTTGGGAGGCTATTATCTTTTGACCATTTCAAACACACACCAAAAGATTCCCAAGTCAGGTAAGTACTAAACATCACATGGTTATCCTCAGTGAAACAAATAGAACCTACATCTAACATTTCCCCAAAGGAAAATTATAACCAGAGATGGTATAATGGATAAAATGCATATGATAACTACAAGTAAGCACAATTGACATACCCTTGCAAGATTGTCTGAGCTACCAGTGACAAAGACAGTTCCGCTAGCATTGAATGCACAACAAAAAATCTGATGGCTCTGAGGCAAAGTACTAGAAGATGGGCCGCTACTTTTCCCTGAAGTCAACAAAGTATTCCAAGTAAGATATTTCCAGGGAAAATCTACTCAATCACTCAAAATTCTCAGTTTCTTACCCCCCCCCCCCCCAAATAACTAACCAGGGACAGAATCAGAAGGCTTTGGACTATAGATTCTTGGACTTGACTGGGAATTTCTTGCATCCCAAATCCTACAAGTCCCATCATCAGAGGACCTACAAAGTATAGGGCAAATTACAAGCGTTAAACACAATGCCCTAAACGTTTAAAAGATGATCATCCACATATATCATGCCAGAAAATTAACAGAGTCAATGCAAACAAAACATAAACATGAATTTTCAGAATGAAAAGGAGATTTTCAGGGCGTCACATCACAATTACCCCACATAGGAACACTGCAAAGCATCAATTATAAAAGGAAAGCGAGGGACCCTGCTGGGTAAAATGATGCATCACTCCAAATTCATGCTGATGATCACTAATAGCAAAACTAGTAGAAAGTGCTGAAATTATTTCACATTATATTAAAAGCATGAAGAAAGAAAGAAAAATGCATTTTGAATACTCACGAGTTCAGTAGAACCAAAATGGAAGGAGACAAAACTACAGATATATGAGCATGCAAAAAAAACCTGAATAACAAAAATAATTGCAAAATAGGGATTGCTAACCTCCACATACCTTCACATTCATATATGGAAGTTAGCAACCTCTACTTTTTCATTTGAACTAAAAAACCATACTAAAGATTTAATGATAATAAAATAATAAAGGATATTATTGTCAATTTGTTACCTCCATCAATTTCTTAATTTAATGAGTGCATTTATTATGGCAATTAGAGAGAATCAGTGAAGTTGATTTAATATTTTAAATTAATATTTCTCCATTAAAATTTCTTAAATGTCCTTTATTATCATTATCATTAAATTAGTATATATATATAAGAACAGAATGGACAGCATGCACCAACTTTGTCAAGCACGAATAACATTTTACAATACTCTTCCTTTTAGTAGAATACTCACGATAGAAGCTGGTATACAGCACCAGGTCTGGGACTAAATGCAATTGCAGTAACAGCTCCAGTATGTCCCCGCAAAACTGATATTGGTAAGCCATCTGGCAAACGCCACTGAAAGTTAAAACAGTCAGTGGACTTTCTGGGAAAATCCCAGAGGATAGAGGGGCAGAGAGAGAGAGAGAAGGGGCGGGAAGCAGGAAAAAAAGAAAGAAAATCATTCAAGAAAAAAAGCTTACAACTCGAATGACACAATCATTTGAGGAGGATGCGACTAAAGTGTTGTTTGAACTCACAGCCAAGTCAGTGATGTCACCCTATCAAGCACAGGACATCGTTAAATTTAACAATCAATCAAAGCTAGAGCAACATGAATCCAGACAGAAAGGAGAAAACATTTTTTATTCAATAAAGAAACTCACATCATGTCCACGGCAACTGGCCAAACAATATGCAGTTTCCATCGACCAAATTTTCACAAGTCGATCATCTGAACCAGTAATAACATATCTCCCTGATCGGTCAAATATAGCTGCAGAATGCACATGTTGGGATAAAATAAATTGCATGTCAATGAGTGAAGCTGTCTGCTATCCAAAAGCACTCAAGAATTCAAGAAAGCAGAATAGACACAGCAACTCAAAATTTCACCAAAATATTCTACATTAATTTTGAGAATAGAATGCATCTGATGAGACCCTTAATCTCTAGAATCAGAGCATCGCAGGAAATGAAGAATCTGATATCCAAGCATCTCAACAGAATAAATCATAATTCAAGGAAAAAACAAAACAAAAATAATAATAATACTTAACAGAACAATATTTCAGAATACATCTGGAAGATACTTTTTCACAATCAGGTTGGATTCATGCAGGCACAGTGACTTGTCTCTAGAAACCACAAAACCACCTACTTGAGAAACAATTAGATGATGTCCATCCAAGACCATAAACCCTTATATCAGTGTATGTTATGGGATGGCATAACAAATGCTTAGTTTGAAATCAGAGGCTTCCTCAGATACAACACTTAGGGTAAGAACTATTCACATTTTGTGGGGCATATAGTAAGACACCACAAAGTTTTCAGAAAGGCCTATGATATGAAATAAAAGCTGGGTTTTACATGCCCAGATGAAGGTTTTCTCCAAAATAAATAAATAAATAATAAAAGTGCAACAATAAGGATAGAGCCTTTAAAATGCCAGTGACAGAATAGTTTGGGAGTTCTTTGGTTACTTTAGGAGAATTCTTTCAAGGACTCCATTCCTAGAGCAAATGATTAGGCGTGTCTTTTTTTTTTTTTTAATTGAATTGTTATTTACCAATGTTAAGGATAGGTGAAATGCCCTTCCCAATTTTGCACCATAATAGTAAAAGATAAACTCATAGAACTTCAATTCAATAAGAACACTACCAACTTACACAATGGATAATGGATCTAAATTTCAACAATGGCACTATACAAAATAACTTACCACAATAGACAGCGTTACGGTGTCCTCTTAACCTCTTGATATTTTGCATCTTCTGCACCATGCTAGAAGGTTTTGCAATGGCATAGCTTGCAGCACGTATGGATGGTGCTCGATGGTGTCTAGCAAAACCACCCCCGATTTCCCTCAAATGGAGCCCATGAACCTGATTGGCTTTCATATGAGGCCATCGCATGTAAGAGGGTGGCCGTTTGACTTCATCATTCATTTTTTCTCTGTCACCTGGAAACAAGAAAAAGTCTAATAAACAGACATAAAACAAGAAAAATAAAAAGGATATAGGGCAAAGTTAATTCAACTGAAAGCAGAAGCAAGAAAAGGGAAAATACCTAGAGTTACTCATTAAAATCTAATGTCAATCACAAGCCATATAAGAGATAATTACACAGTAACTTGAATGAGATGAAATTCTGAAAGTGCTACATATCAATTCTAATTGAAGCTTAAATATATGTCACCTACAGCTCAGAAGGGAAAATGAACCCGTTCCCAGAAGAGTAGGAACATCAGCCGCATTTGGTTCATTTCCACCAGTTATGCCCATCGATGGAGAGGCTCTACTCAATATCAACTGTTTTAAAAGCTTTACCAAGTGATCCTTCTCTATGTGAGGATACCTACACAAAAATTAATTACAGCACCAATAAAAAGATCAAAAAGGAGAAGAGGGACATATAAAAATTGTTTAAAGCCTCATCTATCCACCAGTTACAAGTTACAACAAACAAAAACGTGAGGAAAATGACAATCAGACAACCATAAACTGATAATGCGAGATTGCAAGTAACAACAGGATGATGAGCATAACTGAAAAATGGACCAGCAACGTTAATAAGACAAATGTTATGAAACTGAAAACCAAGCATGAATTCATCAACAGTAATTATCAAAAACAAGAAAGAATCTTACATACCTCTCCACCAACTTATTGTAACTTAATGGAAAAGATATGCCATCATCATTTTCATCTCCACTGTGTGCCCCACTCCTTGAATACCAAGCATGATACCTTCGAGGTAAAAGTTGATGCTCGAGGAGCTCATTCCAAAACTGTAAATAAGTTCTATGGCAAGGTCCAGCAGACAGAAAATGCATAATGAGAAAATAAACTTCTCTAAGGTCAACATCCACATCCAGATCATGATTCTGATCTGCCACTGGACGTTGAGCTTTCTCATGCACCTTGCTGGAAATACTCAAATGTTTCACATTTACAGTAGGTGCATTGCTGGATGGAATATATTTCTGCAAAGCCATATTCCTGTACAGGATTGAAGAAGCACATTAAAAATTGATCTAATAAATCCTCCCTATAAATAACCAAAATGTAAATGATAGAAACTAAAAGACAGATATTCAGGAGGCCACTACACAGTAGAAGCAACACAACACTAATGCAAAGCATGCTGATTTAAAACTTGTTTAAAAAGACAGGTTAAAGATGGAAAATAAGAACAAACACTCTCTTTGACACCATCTTTTACCACAATACGCCATCCTCTTAAGTAAAAAAAAAAGGGGTCAATAACCACTCCGTATCATTAGCACCATCTGACCCCAGCAGCACTCCAATACAAATAACATTTCAGAATGGAGCAATCAAGGGTGAGACATGAGATTTAAACCACCAATTGCTGGCCTTAAAGTTCAGCCCCAGTTTTTTCAGATGAAGGAAGCAAGATGTAGCCAAACCAACATCTATGACCAGTAGGCAATCCCCTAGACTCACTTGATTCCTTCAGAATGAGTATGTGATTCAGTTATTAAAAGTGGGCAATATACAACTACTTTAAAACATAAGCAATTTCAATGTTATTACAGGTCAGATTTCATTTTTCCCTTTGTTGCCCTCCTTATAGTTATCAAGAGTCTATAGTTAAGAGATTAGGTAATTATCTTCCATCCATTAATGTCCTAGCCACTGAAGTTATGAAGAATAGGTGTAGTTTCACTTTTTCTTCCAGGAGCTAAACCAGCTGGAATCTCTGAATTAGACTTCCATACAGGTCTTTTGACACTCCACTCGGAACTACTCTTCTAGCTCACCAACATTGTATATCTTGCAACCTCTCAACCCACGTAACAGAATCACATACATTGCTCTATCATAGTACAAACTAAATATAAATCTAGCTAACATTCAAATAAAAAAGGTACATAATCCATTCCACATGGCATCCTATGCGTCCAAAACAACTTTTTTAAAAACATATATGCACCATCTAAGAGCAATAGGATCCGAGGTAGTACATTTGACAGCTTGAAGACCGAAAATTAGTCAACAGAAGCAACAAAAGTAATAGAATCCCCATGTTAACACTGAACGATTGACTCCATCGAAACAAAAGCTTACAAGCAGAATAACATCTGCAGCATTTGGTACAATGCACTAGTAAAGTGGCAATAACCCAGAAAAATGGACAACTACTATATAAACATCTAAATTCTCAAACCATGAGTTTCATTAAACAATAGATAGAATCAAATTCTATTCACCACCAATCAAAGTGAAAATCCATAGCATAAAGCAAAACCTTATAAATGGATGACAGATTCGACCAGACAAGTAGCATCCAAGACTCCAGAATCTCCCTTTGTGCTCCTGAAACCCTGACCCTCCACAGAATCCATGTCACATTCCTCTGTAACATTGATTAAAGAAAAAAAGAAAAAAAACCCTAAATTCAATGTTCTCAGTCATTCTAACAGCATAAACTAATAGCAAGCGCATTAACAATGACAACAAAAGACAAATTGGAGAAATTCAACACATGCACAAAAATCAATACAAATTCTACAAATATAGAAATCTACAAATTGAAAGGAGATTCCTTTTCCTAAATAATTACCGTCAATGGGTTTGACTTTTTATATTAACAACTGGGTTCTCTTGCTTCTTCTATCCTCGGCTTCCTTGGTTGAAAAACAGTAATGGGTCTCAAAAGGTTGAGATTTTTGCAGTATTAAGAAGAAGAACAATTGCCCCTTTATATGTACATAGACAGTGACTGTGTAAATCACGCTCAAGAGCCAATTTAGATTGTGGAGGGAGCTCCGTGTGTCTGTCTGGTTCTCTTATTCCGTTTTCAGTGTACAAGGGACAGAGAAAGGAGAGAGGAAGCAACAAGAGAGAGAAAGAGAGAAGGAAGGAAGGGATTGAACGAAGCGTTTTAAACCTTTACGGCCATTCTTCCTGTGCAGAGATGCACAAGACAGAAAAATATATGTCAAAAAATAATGAAAATAATTGTTAAATAAAAATCCACAAGGCAGTGAGCCACGCGCGTGGAAGTCCGTGTCCATTTTGGGATCAATTTGCACCCCGCAACGACGTCGTATTTTCAGTTCATATGTAATTTATTTTCCGCCTCCTCGTACGCGCAGCATTGCAAGCAAATCTCTTTTGATCGGGCCTCCTGTCATCAAAAATTTATTTTTGATTTTTCCAATTTTTTCTTTTTATATTTTTTTTTGAAAGAGACTAATTATCATCAATATGACTAGTCTCCCATGTTCACACCGAAAAACAGAGTTTTAGTACAAATTTCTCACGATTACAATAAAATATTATTTATTGATTGAAAATAAACAGTTTTTTGATAAATTTAAAAGAAATATTAAGCGAAAGAAAATTGACAGCTTTTAATTTGGTTGTACTTTACAAATTCAGTTAAATAACAAACTCAAAAGTATTTCAAGAGAAAAGGAAATAGAACTATGGCATGCTGCTTGACCTCGGACATTACGAAATTCCAAAGAGTGGCAGGCCGTACTACAGTACCGGTGGCTGTAATGTTTTCATCGCATTTAGCATTAACTCTGATGTATCAACGTAGAATAACTTAACTAATGTGAGATAAACCACCATGATATTGGCACCATAGTTTGTAGTCTCTTTTGTTAACCATAATACTTTGTCACTTAAGAGCATACTGTTAAAACAATATCAACTGAAAAGTAGTAGCTAAAGTTAGAATATCTGAAATATGAATGAAGAAAATATATTAAAATCCTTTTTAATTATTAGATTTATATTTATATTTAATTTATTATTAATTAATTTCATGTTATAGTCCACTCATGTGTTATCATATAATTAAAAGTTCCTATATTATTAATAGATATTCTTAATTAGCTCCTATTTTAGTGAGAAGTTATCATTTTAGTCATTAATTATTGATAGTATTAAAAATTTATAATAATAATAAATTAAATTTAAATTCTTAATTTTACATAAAGTACACATGATAAACATTTAAGTGACTTATTCACATCCTATGAAATTGTGTGACTAATATCTTATATTAGCTCTACACAATCCATTTTCCATTTAAAAAAAAATTAAGCAATCAACTTACAAAATTCAAACCAACAACACTGTGTAAGAGAAAAAAAATATTTGCTACATGTTACATCTCTATTGGACTCTCAAATCTAAATTCTTCCCTTACAACCCATCGTCCAATTCTATTCCTCCCTCCACAAGTGAAATTTGGTAAATGATGCATATCTTACTTATCAAAATTACATATTGATCCCCTCTAGTTAGTAGTAAAGATGAATTCAAGTTGAATTCAGATGAATAATAATCGATTGGTGAAAATGAAAGCAAACAAAAGGCTTTAACTCGCATATTAAATAAAGCATAATGTAAATATAAATTAAAGTTCTATTTGTTTCATTAGAAAATATTTTTCATAAAAAATATCATGTGTAAATATATTAATAAAAGGGTGATCTGTCATTTATATTAATAACTAAAAAAATGATACATAAAAGCTTAAAAATAGAGAAAAGCAAATTCCTTTATGAAGTAAGGTGTAATATCCAGAAATAGAACAAGAAATTCCAAATAGAATTTTTTCTAAAAAATCCCCTTAATTACAAACCTATTAGAAAAATCGAGTAAAATTTGGGACAATTGTAAAGGTAATTTAGATGTGAGTCTAACTAGAATTTGTATGAAAATTTTATTAGGTATCAAAATAGATAAAAATTAAATTAAAAATCTAATGATAAGTTTAATAAAATTTGCATAGGAATTTGCTGAAGTTCTATTACCTGATAAGTCGAAAAGTGAGAAATTAGACTAGAAAATTTAAATAGATTAATTTAAAAACCTTTGGGCTGACCTAAATCAAAATTTGTGAGCCCAAAATGTGTATAGAAGTTCAAGAATAAAGGTAAGGAAAGTGTATAGAAGTTTAAAGGCAAAAATGTAAAGAAAGTAAGAAATTTAGGGTTAATTTATAATACATCCTTTTTTATCTTTTTAAATCGTTAATTTTTATTAGTATTAAGCTGATTTGACCTAATTTTTAGAGGCATAAATTTGATTTATTAAGGCTTAAAATGGTAGGCCCAAACTTTTAAAACAAGTTAAGGACCAAAATAGAAGAAAAGGAAAAATTAGGAAAATTTTTTCAAGGATTTCTCTAAATGTTTTTGGAATTATTTTATTCATAAAAAAATCAGACAAAAATCTCATATTCTTAACCGAGGAAACTGTGCCTCTTCATATGCAAATCATCATCCAATTTTATAAAATAAATAAAAGAAAACAAGTAACCAATGAGATCAATTTATGGATTTATATAAATAAGGCTTTTAGGGTCCAAAATTAGCACATTTTGCTACTCTTCTTCTTCGAAAAAAACCATGGCTTATTTAGCCTCTTTGAAAGGGTTTTTCATTCTATTTTCTTGAATAAAAATTTCCTAAGACTTTACCCTTTAAGAACCTTGAAGGTAAACATGCTTTCTTCTTCCTTTCTTTATATTTTCATGGAAAATTCTTCTCTAAATTCTTTAAAATGGTATTTATTATTTTGGTTGGGTTCAGCTACCTCTAGTGAGTACTAAGCATATTAAAAAGTTTAAAAATTCAAGGTGAGTAGCAATTACCTCTTTACTTTAGAGTTTTTCTAAGGAAAGTGATGAATATGGTGATTTATGATGATATTATTATGATTTTTGTGTGTGACCATGTATGAAGACATGGGTCTGGTTTTGTACTCTTTTGAATGTTGTTTGATGATACTAGGATGTTGTTATGTTAATATTGGTAAGGAAAGTTTTAGTAAGTCTTGACGAAGATAGAAGCAAATCAGTCAAGAATGGATATTACCTTGTTTTCTTTTACTCTATGGGACTAAGTCTTAAAAAATGATAAAAATTCTATTTTAGTGTTTTCTTGTAAAAATGATGTTAGAATATATGACAAAAATTTTGATAATTTTTAGAAAATTTGAAGAATATGAAAAGTGAATTTTTCTAGGCCTAAAAGGAATGGAGTCAAAATAGAATACTAGTAAGTGTTGCTTCTATTTTTGAGGAATTTGGGCAATGAAATGATGGATAAAAATTATAAAAATTGGTGTGCTTACCCTTCCAAATTTTAGGAAATTAATAGCCAAATTTGGTAATATTTGAAGCTTATCTGATTATCCAACAAAATTTTCTATTTCAAGTACTCTAGTGCAACCCTAATTTTGGACCCTATCTATGTAGTCTTAGTTTTGAAAATTTTTAAACCATCAAATGACTAAGAAAAATTATAAAACTTTCATGATATATAATTTGGGATGTTGGCAAATTTATATTAAAATTTGGTGGCAATTGGAGTTGATTTGACTATTCAAATAATAAATTTGTTATGATAGCTCTAGTGTTGTCCAAATATCATGCCTTTAAGTTCATGGTTTTAGTGCATAGTGAAACTCATGAAATTAATTGTACAACAATTGAGTTATTTATTATTTACATGTTAGGAATTCTATATTAAAATTTAGTAATTTATGGAAATAGTTTGAATATTAAAAAGGGCCTTCCATTACATGACGCTCCATACTGGCCCTATTTTTAGAAGCATACTTTCATTTGTGAGTGAACAGTACCAAGTGACCATAATTGTGTTAGATAACTAATCTTTGATGATTCATAATGAGTTAACAAGATGTCAAGAGTCTTGAAAACATTTATAGTAAAAGTTTGAATGAATTTGAGAGGTAAAAAGAGAGTCTATTTATAAATACTCCTTTATGGCTTAATAAGGCTTTTGAATTAGTAAAATATGTATTGAATTGACATTATACACTTGATATTTGAATTGCTTCTAGTCTTGAGATAATCATATGCCATCTTTGTTGTTAGAATATTTAATAAAACACATATGGCTAAATTGGTACTTATACCTTATCCATTGAGAAAGTGTTTATATGCTTTGAAAGATAAGTGAAAAATCATTGATGCCCATAATGGCTTAATACTTATTTGTGATAATGAAATGTATAATTGATGCCTATGGTATCCCATTATGATTGATGCCTATGATGTCACATCATAGTTGATGCCTATGATGTCACATCATGGTTGATGCCAATGGTGTCTCATCATTGCTTACTATGAGTATAAATGCTTATTTTGTATTTGATTTGTGGGGAAAATTCACAATGTTTGTATAAGTCATTTCTAAGGTGGAGGATAAGGCAGGTTCAAAGTTTTAACGAAGAGGAAGGGTATAAGATGAGTTTAAAGTTATAAGGGGAAGAAAGGGATATAAGGTGAGATTGAAGTTACAAGGATGAAACCTAAGTATCAACTGTAACCATTTTGCTTAGTAACTTGAGTAAGTATCATTTTAAGAAAAATATTATCAAGAATCTATCATGTGATATTTAATTAAATGTATCAATATATATCTAAACTTTTATGGTAAATTTTTTTTTTTAAAAAAAGAAAAAAGTAGCTATTCATTGAGTAATTTTATTACTCATACTTGTTTGTTGTTTCTTTTATGGATACTAATCATGATCTCGATGAGGCAAATTGACATATGTGCTAAGTCCCTTCCTCACTCGGTAAAGGCGCGCCAAAGGAATAGTATGTGATAGTTTAGTTTATTTAGTAATGAATACTCTTTTTCAGAATGTTATATTATGTATATGCTAATATTAGCATATTTTGTATACTTTCTAAGCTTATGTATATGTTTCTCTTATTACACATATCAATTTATATTTCAATACTTATATAACTATAAGTATTTCCCTACTATATGTATAATAGTAGAAGTGGTGAGAAAGTTATAGAGTTTCAAGGCTTATAAATGTATTTAGTTAGTGAATTTAGACTAATTAAATATTTTTATGCCCGTCGCAATACCTCAAAATTGGGTTATGAGATAAGGAAATTTACTTTTTCTAAATTCTTTATATTTAACATTAAATAAGTAAAATATTTTTCACAATATATAGAATCTAGGGCCGATCTTCTTGGTGGTTTTATGTTTATGCTTAATTAATACTCAATTGTTATTTAATTAACTCTAAATGTGGATTTTAGTAGGTATATACTCATCGAGTTCTTATAACTCACTCCTTTTATTTTAAAAATTTCATGTTGAAACTAATCTATTAGGAGTTTACTACTTTACTAGAGATCAAAGATAACATTATAGAGGATCTGACAATTGGATTAAGATTGGAACATATTAGTGTTCATGTGGTCAATGTGTCAAGTATGTTTACTTTTATGTGTGTTCTATGGTATTTATCTGTTTGAGTTATAAGTTTTAAAACCTTAGAGCATGTAAGCCTCAAGAAGTACCCATAAATAGTGGGATTTCTATCTATTTTTCTTTTAAAAATTGCAGATGTGATTCATGTAGTAAATATGGTTTATATAGATATAACATCATTTTATTTGGAGTTTGCATGGTCAGTATGTGAAGCTTATGGAAAGTCACTTGTTGGTGGTTTCTTAAACCAATCACATGCACGTAATTTCAACCTTAACACAAAATTTTCCAATTCTTTTTACTATCCATCTTAATTACTTTTATTCTAACAAAATAACTTATTGGGCCATTATGTCTTTTTTAAAGAGGTCATATCCTTACATCTCTTTCATTTCATTTCCTATACTACTTAATGCATTCGGCAAGCTCATAGTTAGAAATTCTTCTATTAAGATAGGAAACAAATTCTAATTTAATTGGTCATTTATGGAATCTCATGTGCAATTTTGAAATTTTCAAGTGAGAAGTATATGTTTTTGGATCCCTTTTCTACTTATTCATATGCCTCTTTAACCTTTTTTGTCATTGTCAAAATGAATTATGGATGCCTTTTTCATTAACTTGTCCAAACAAGTGGCCACTTCATCTATTATTTATGACATCTTTAGTAAATTTTTTCTTGAACAAGTTAACTCTTGTTTTGTTCCATCAACTCAATTTATATTAACTTTAGCCATTATGACATTAAAGCTTTTCAACTCCTTTTTTTAGCCATCTTAATCTATTTTATTTCTAAGACATCCAACAAAATAGATTACTATCTCATTACTCTTTCTCATATTAAGGTTGTATCCTTTTGGATTGCATATTTAAAGTTCTATTGTTCTTCTTTGCTTGATGTGACACTTAATTACATTTAAGTTAAATTTTTAATATGATAAATAAATACACACACACACACACACACACACACACACACACACACACACATATATATATATATATATATATATATATATATATATATATATATATATATATATTAATTACAAGCATTTAGTGAACTAGCTTCTTGGAAATAAAAATGGTATATGTTTGATAAGTTATATGAAGTAGTTTATAGCTTCTAATTGCACAAAATTTTGCCTAAATTTACCTATTTTCTTTTGGTTATTTGACAACTTATATCCTAATGATGAACTTTCACTTTTCTTTATTTTTTTAAAGATGATTTTTTAACATTTCTTACACCATAATTAACCATTATATATCTTGATATTATTATATGTAAAATTAATTTTTCAATATCTTATTATTTTCAATGACCACAAAGCCAAAGGGGATAAAAAAGCACTTATACATCATTGCATATATGGCTTATATTCATTAATCCAATATAAATAAATAATAAGTAAGTAAATAAATATGTCACAAAATATAATGAATTAAATTTTAAACAATTATATTCTTATTTTAAATATTTTAATTACTTTAATGTAATTTTTCCCTAAAATAAATATGAATGAATAAACTTCATACACCTATTAATGTTAATATATTCTTTGATATTATTTTACATTTATGAGTTAGTTTAATAGTTAGTTTTATGAAATATTTTCAAGCCCCATTTGGTTAAGCTTATTACTAATTTATTTGAACTTATCTATTGAAATAAACATTTACATAGATTTTAATAAATGTTTGAATTAATTTATTATATTAGCTTAATTGCTTCCTTATAAGCTAATTAAAGTTTATATTTACAAGTTTTTCTCATGTAACTTATAAAAGAAGTTTTAATAAAAGCTAAGAAAAGCTTAATAAGAAAATATTTTGATGATAATTTTAGATATAAATACCTTTAATAAAATAAGAAAAATTTCAAAATATCACCATGCAGATGTGAGTATCCTACAATTCTATAATATGAGAATATTTTAATGATATAAAAAGATTATTTTGCTTATTACCCACCTTAACCTACCGTTACTTATAATCTTCATTTACAATCACTTATTATTGTTAATCACCTACCAACTTTACCCATCACTATTGACTATTGCTCATTACCACTTACAATTATTGTCTATTGCTTACTCCTACCTATTATTATCTACCACTACTCACCACCACTTATTGCTAATAACCACACCATTTATTACCTCTTATTCTTGTTGACCACTAGCCTACTGCCATTCACTAGGGGTGATTAGTGATAGTTTTATACATTCTCCTTAGTTGATTAAAACAAATTGATTTATTTAAATTAGCAATTAAAACAAATTGCGAGAATAATCTTAATCCAAGCAAATTGAGACTTGCAATTTCATTTGTTAACGTCAATTATAAACAATTAAAAAACTTATCCTAAATCTTATCATTTTGCATCCATCTTTATAAATGTCCAATGAATTAAAGACATAGAAAATAAATATAATTTTACTAAGAATGAAGTTTAATGCTTACATTGGTATTTACTTATCTAGCAAAGCTGGAGAATTTTTTGAAATATGCAAGTGAGTTCTTTTGTGAGAATCAAAATTTATGATTTTGAATGCTTAAAAAAATGAGAATTAGGGATGGATTTTTTGGGCATTTTTTTATGTGATGAGAATAATGATAACTAATTTTATTTTAATTCTAATGTAATGACGATGAATGCTTTAGTTTTTCAATGCAATGATGTTGAATGCTCTAATTTTCTAATGCAATGACAATGAACATATTGATTTTTTTAATATGATTATGATGAGCACACAGATATTATAATGCAATATGAGGATATAGGGCATAATTGTTAAAGAGAGCAACAATAGTGTTTTATCAAGGCTTAGCACTAGTGCATACTTTAGAAGTTAATCATAGAATAATTGTATTAGTATACATTATATTAAGTTTTATTTCTTTATAAAGATATTTTAATTTATAATTTTTTTTCTTATACTTATGTAATATGAATGAACATGATATTTTGTCCTTAGAATAATTAATATTATTCTTAAATATCCCTAGTTAAGTATTATTATAAAATATAATAATAATAATAATAATAATAATAATAATAATAATAATAATAATAATAATAATAATGATGATGATGATGATGATGATGATGTATTAAGACTAGTATTATACATTGGTTAATGACCAAATCTCATTGATCATTATAGGATATATTAAGTTAACACATATGTACATGTTAGAAAATAAATGTACTAAATAAGCCTTTAATTAGAATGCAATATGGATTGCTATGTGACTATCATAAGCAATTATCATAGTAACCAAGTTTACATAATCCTTTAATCTAAAATTATTACGTTTTTTACATGAGGAGTTGTATGCTTTGATGTAGTCTAATGTCATATGCAATAAGGTTGACTTTAAAGATGTGATTGGGTGTACTATAAATCATATAGAGGGATATAAAAGACTAAATATGATTTTGCCCTTTCTATATAGAAAAAGTGATATCAGTGGTTCCTTAATTGAGTAAGACTATAAATTGCACAATTGTGCTTAAATGAATCAATGTACGATATTGATCATTTATACTGAGTTAGTCTACTTAGGAATCAAGAAATACATGGATTAAGTTATAAAGAAGGTGATAAATTTCATGCTTTAAGTTTAATCTGGATATTTAGGACAAAAAAGATTAAACTACATAAAACATTGGTGAAAAAAAGAGTTATATTAAATTACTAACATTCTTACTACTTAGGTAACAATGATATATTGTGATGTGCAAAATAATATTTATATTATTTCCTATTATTTCCAACCTCTTAGAGTGTTTATATATGCTTAATTTGATAGAATTGATCAGTTTTTGTGATTGGCCCATGATTTTACAATGTTATTGAATTATTTAGTTTATGTTGAATTTTAACAATATTTTAATTTTTTAGCTTTAACTTAAGTTTTGAAAATCTAATTTAAATGATTTTTGCTGCATTAGAAATCTAAGAGGAATCTCTATAATTTTATGTTTTGACCTAAACCTAGTTTGGACATTTAATGGTTCATATTTGGTTGAAAGAAGATTTAGTGCTATTTTCTAGTTTGATGTAGTCATGATTTTAGGTTCTTTAATGGAGCTGTAAGAATCCAAATAAGGTCAAACTTGCAACCAAAGTTAGTTTAGATACATAACAATAACTTTCATGTTTAAAGATTGGTTAAACTATACTGTTTTGATGGTTAAACATCAGTAAGGAGTTTATTAATGAGAATTTCTTATTGTAAACCTTTGTAGTAAATTAGTTTATAAACTAGGTTCTAGACTTCCAAATTATACAAAGCCTCATTTATTGTAACTTTAAAAGACATATTAACTTAGCCTAATAGGTTTTCAACCTTAGGAGGTCAAATATAATTATGTCATCTAGCTCTAAAGGTATACATTAATATTAGAGAACTTTCTCCTCTTTTCTAAGTTTTCTTGTAAACACTATGGATGGTTAATTTTCTACATTAGTTCAGGGCATTAGTACTTTAATTTAATTTTATTTTGAGACTTTACTTTTAATTATATTTTTTATTTAATTATTTCTTATTTTTTCTGCTTGTATTATGAATAATTACTTAGATAGTTTGTTAAAGTTATACTTTATAGCTAAATAATTATAATTAATACTTTCTTATAAGTTAGTTATAATTGATTGAGATTAGTAGCAATTAGGCTTTAATAATTTAATGCTTGGGTGAACAATTAGTTGTTTAAAAAAATGAAGAACAAATTTAATAACTATCAATTGTTGAATTATTAGAGGCCTTAGCCTAGATTTGAATGATTAAAACTATCAAAACTAATATTAATTAGATTTAAGTGCTTATTTTGAATTGGATAAGTAATCGGGGATTGATTGTTCATTTATTCTAATCAATTTGCATTAGGAACTTGCATGTTTATTATAGACTCTAGGTTATTCATAAGTTAAGTAATTGAATTATGACTAAATTTGTCGAGTGTCGATGATAAATATGAGAATTAGAGTTTAAATTCCTTTGGATTAGATTTTCATCTTCTGCTAGTTTTAATTAATTCTATTTTCAATTTGTTTCATTTAAATTGTTATTGAAAATCCCATGTTTTTCATTTTGTTTTTATCGATTAAATTTTGTTCCTTTAGCTTTGACCTAACCTCACATTTACTATGTGTTTTTGAGTAAGTTTAGTAATAATTTTTAGTATAAAATGACATACATAAAAATTTTGGCATTGTTGCTAGAGAATAACTTAATTAATTTGTGGTTATTTTTCCTTAATTTTAACTCTTTTTTTGGTTTATTATTGTATTTTTTAGGCTTGCTAGTGATGCCAGATAACTAAATTTGCTATGGAATTCATGGATGAAACTATCCAATCCATGGTTTTTTAGTGTACTAAGTGAGTTTTAGGGCTTTAATCCATGATGTTAGCTTTTTTAGTTAAAAAACATCACTTATATTTTTTTTTAATTTTTAGTATTTTAATTTTTTAATTTTTTAATTTTTTATTTTCATTCAATTATTGTTTGTCTTAGTGTATGAATTGTTTCTTTCATGATTTTAACTTAAATTTTGATTATAAAAGTATGAAAAACTTTTAAAAATTAAAAAGTTAGAATAAAAAATGCCTTTTTATAATAATTTTAATGAAATACTTGCATTTAGAATTAAGTGACAACTTTTTGAGTTAACTTCTCTTGTTAGTTAATTTGCTATATTGCAATTGCAACACATTTATATATATGCAAGAAGATTTCTAGGCCTACTCCAACACTGTTATGCATTGTATTCTAATTCTTGTAACCCAAACTAGCAAGTTTATTCGATTTTCAACTCTGGTAACTAAATAAGTCACAATCAATATCAATCTCCTACTCCACTTAGATTGCTAGTCAATTCTACTTAAATCAAATACATCATTAGAAGACCTTGTTAAAATTTTGACTAGTAGTACTATATAATTCCATAGGAAACTCGAGTTAGGTGTAATCAATTCTAACAAGAGACAAGGAATAATATTCTTAACTCGAGGATATAAATCAATTAGCTTAACATTGAAGTAAGCAAATTAGAAGAAAATACTATTGCCATCCTTTTGAGAAGTGAGGAAGAAATTAAGGCCTTTAACCCATCCTAACTAGACTAAGTAAGTAGGAAACTCGAAGAAAATGAAAAAGTGGAAGTCAATATGCTACAAATAGAGATTGATGGAGAAAAAATAAGTAAACTAAGAAATTGATATGTATGATAGCACACCTATCATAAAACTTAATGGAATGGCAGACAAGCTCAATATTTCCAAGGATGGATTTGAAATTGTAAGAAAGAATGACTTAAAGTTAGTAAGTAGGAAAGAGTTGATGCATGAACTAATTTCATAAGTGGAATCGTTACATGATCATTTAAACTATGCTTCATGAGAACTATTTAAGGAAATTGCTTAGGAATTGAAACTGAATTGAATAAGTTATTGTCTCTAGCTAAATACGTTAAAGAAAAACATTTATTAAAAGGCAATCAAACTTATCAAATTTGCATTTTTTTTCTTTTCTTTTATTTTACTTATCCATGACTTTTCTCGATGTTGATATATTTTATATTGAGGATAATGTAAATTTTAATTGTAAAGGAGATTCTTGGGATCTTTTTTATATTTTGGTGTTTTTTTAATACTTTTGAGTTTTGAAAAAATAATTTAAAAAAATGTTTTTTCTTTATGTTTTTAAGTCTTTTTTAATCATTGTAGTTGCTTTATATGGATTGAAATTTTACATTTTTTATGAGTAGGAAGTAATTGAGTTTAATGGTTTTATAACATGATTGAATAAATTGTATTGCTTCTTAAAATTGATTAGCATAATGATGTATTTTGAATTAGTAAATTGAATTTTTGATAGCATGACTTACCTTATGAGATTTTGTTATATTTTTTAGTCTTTTTTAATCATTTTAGTTGCTTTATATGAATTGAGATTTTACATTTTTCATAAGTAGGAAGCAATTAAGTTTGATAATTTCATAACATGATTGAATAAATTATATTGCTTCTTGAATTTGATTAACATAGTGATAAATTTTGAATTAGTAGATTGAATTTTTTGGTAACATGATTTATCGTGTGAGATTTTGAATCTTTTATTAAAAATTTATGCTATTCTCTTTTCTTCTTTTGTTTGAGGTACTATCTATGGTGTCTTTAAAAAAGTAAAGGTTTAGAAACCCATTGCTAGTGGCATGACAAGAGCAGGACACATATTAAATATGTTAGTTCATTTTTATTCAATTTTGGCCTTATAAAAGTTGTGAATTTATAAAATATCTCCTTTTTTTAACAAAAGCTATTAAGTCAATTGGAAAATTTGAAATGCCAACTTAATTTGGTTAAATATTGAATTTTGGATTTTAGTCATGAGAAGCATTGTTTGATTGGAAAAAAATTAAATAACTTTTATACTTATATTATACTTTTTGGGGAAAAATGCAAAAAATTCCTTCAATTATAGGGTGATTGGATTTTACCCTCTACAATTATAGAAATTTGAATTTTACTCCCTACAACTATATAAAACTCAGATTTTATCCCTACTGTTACTAAGTGAATATATTAGGAAAATCACCCTTATTATATTTCACTTATTAGAGATTAAAATCACTGCTATATTTGCTAGTTTATCAGCGATTTATAAACCATCACTAAATGATATGGTATCGGTTTTAACCATCACTAAGTGCAAGGAACTATCGTTAAGTGTATAGAACCGCCACTAAGTATTACAGCTATTATCTTGTCAATAGTAGGGGTAAAATCCAAGTTTTATATAGTTACAGGAGGTAAAATCTAAGTTTTCATAATTCAATGGGATAAAATCCAACTACTCCATAATTGAAGGGTTTTTTTTTGACATTTTTCCCGACTTTTTATTATTTAACTAATTTTTGTTATTGAATTTGTTTGTGCTAAAATTGAACTGAGTTTAAAAATCATGATTTAAATTTGTTAAAATTTATAATGCTTATTAATTTTTGTTGTATTAAATTGAGATGAATTTAAACTAAATAATTTTTAACTAAATTAAAATATTAATATTTATTTGAGTTCAAACCAAATTTGAGCACCATTCTACTTTAATTGAGCTTATTTGATAATAGTAAATTTCTATTTCACTCAGCTCAATTCTTCCCTTATTCTTAATAGGATAAGTATTCTTACAATTGAATTTTTTTTAATTGAGAATTACATTTTTTATTTAATTCATTAAGTGAATTTAATCGAGAATTACATTTTTTATTTAATTCATTTTTTCACTTAATGAATAAAACAACTAATTTTTAAAGAGTTTGAAATTCCTATAAAATTATTCTTTCATATATGATTGGGTATTTGTTTAGTGTTATATTGATTGAGTAAAATGAAATTATTTATAATTTTATATTTTGTATAATATATAAATTATATTTACGTACGAGCTAGCTGTTGCTTCTTTCCAGGTTAAGAAAATATGTAATGATGGATGTTTCATTTATTATTCAAAGGTGATATTTTAATTTCTAGTGTAATCTAAATTCATAAGTTAATTTGATTAAAGCTCCATTTATTTTGATGAAAAATAATTTTTGTAAAATATAATTAGAATATTAAAATAAAAAAATTTATTTATTTAATGTTAAATTAAAAAATTTAAGAAAAATAACTTTTCGTATTTCAAAAAAAAATTACTATCCTTTGCTATTATACTTTTAATTATCATTTTTTAAATTATTAATATAAGCAACATATTGCTTATTCATTAATATATATATATGACATTTTCCTTAAGAAAAATACTTTTTGATGAATTTGATGAAACAATGAAGCTTAACAACTAAAAATATCCTCACACTTAAATATATTTATGAAATCATTTTTTTACTGGTAATTTGATAATAATTCTTTTGTAACTTTAATAATAATTTTATAACAAATAGCAACTTATGATAGTAATATTTATGAATAAAAAATGAATTTTAAAATTAGATAAGAAATAAAAGGAGTGGTATGTGTGATTCTGTGTGCATTAGTATTGAAGTATCGTAATTCTTAATTAATAGCTCGTTAATGATTCCCACAAACTACTTGAAACTTACTTTTCAAGTGGCATTTTATTCAACCTCAAACAAGCGAACTTCTTTATCCGCCGCTACTTAACTTTGTATGCTGACTGGAGAAACAATTAAAGTCCTCCAAACGGGGTTCATTTCTAAATCTTCAATTTTTATAAGCTGTTTCCTTTGTTCTTTTCACCCAACCACCACTTGACATCGACGGACATATATGACTAATGAAAATCTGGATGCCTAAACCCAGCTTTGTCCTCAAGATATCATAGACAATGGTTGTGTTTGATGTTCTTTTATGATTTGTCACTTTAAATTTTATTTTGATTATTTTTGAAATTATATTTGCATTTATATATGTCATGATGTGCCTTTCAACAAAATGGTGTAGAAGGCTAGCTATTTTAGTACCCTTTCAGAATATTGAAATATGAATAAAAATAAAATAAAATCGTCACCGATCATTTTCTTAACAATGTGATTGGGACACTAAAAGAGGTCTATATTTCCAAAATTTAGATTTGAGAGTTGGTTACATATAGAGAAGGTATTGACAAAGTATTGACACCTTATGACATATGTTCAAAGAATAGTTACCTATTTATTCTAATTCTATTTTTAAAATGAATTATAATGGTTTTGATTATATATGTCTATTTTTCTAAAAAATGTAATTTTAATTTTTGTTAATTTATTAATTTAGTTGTCAAATTCATCCAATTTTATGATAGAATTTGAAGAAAAGAAAATATGTCGATAGTGTTAAGTACTTTTGTGATTATACTTATAATCGGATTACTTAATTTTAATATTTCATAGATACAAATTTTATTATTTTTGAAAGTTTTTTCTTTTAATCATTTTTAGAAAGATTATTATTTTGTTATTTTTGAAATATTTCTAATAAAATGATTGTCATATAGCTTTTAAAATAATAAGATAAAGAAAATTATTTTAAGTAATTTTATTTACTTATTTATTTAAAAAGTATCAAATTAATAATTTTTAATTCAAAGTATCAAATTTGTTTAACTTTGTAACCAAATTTGAAATAAGAAATTGTCTAAGAAAATTAAAATCATAAATTTAATATTATTTTATAATTTTTAAAATATCATATTTATTTAACTTTATGATCAAATGTAAATAAAGAAATTACTTAGAAAAATTGAAATTGTAATTCTAATATTATTTCAAAATTTTAAAAATATCATATTTGTCTAACTTCATGGTTAAATTTAAATGAAGAAATTATTTAGAAAAATTAAAATTATAGTTATTTACTTATAATTAATTTCAATATTATTCTATTATCATAAAAATATATAATATTTTTTAAATAAGGACATAATATAGATTATAAGTGTACAAGATAAATATAAGATAATTTTATATACAATAATATTAAAATTTTTTTAGTTTACTTGACTCACCTGATTTAATTTTAAAATATTTCTCACCTTAAGAATATTAAAATAAATTAAACTCTTAAACTATTTTAATTTATTAGGAATTGTATAAAAATAATATCTTAACAACATCATTAAAATAAAAAATATTTAAAAGTAAATAATAAAAAAAATAAAAAATAAAAATAAAAATAAAAGGCATTAGGGGTGACTTACGGAGGAAAGAAGTTTAATTTCATTCATAACTTGCTCGATACTATCAGTGTCTCTATGTTTAATTTACTTGATAGCAACCTATTCATTGTTGTGAAGTTTTCCTGCATAAACTATGCCATATGCCCCAGTTTCTAACTTTTGCTTCTTAGAGAAGCTATTAGTGGCTTTGTCAATATCTTTGTAGGGATAAATAGGAATGTTGTGACTGCTTATGGCTTCTATTAAGTGTCATTTTGTACTTTTTGTCACTCTTGCTAGGTTGTATGCTGAAAAGACTTTTTAACAACCATTGTGAGCCAAATATCCATCATTGGCGAACATTGGCACTGATATACAAGCTTTCTATCAATGGAGGACTCAAAATTCATACAATTTGCATTTCAAGAACACTGATAATCTCCTTTAAATCATTATCCAAGCTTAATTGTCTTAACCTCTAACCATATTGCTGTACTAGAGTTGTTAAAAGAAAATGCTCAATGAATATTGATAACATAAAGTACTAGTATTGCCTTTTTGTTAAATTTTCATAACTCATAAAATCTCCACTTATAGCATTCTCAAAGGAACAACTCAAATTACCACTATTGAATTTGTAGTTTAGAGTAATTCACTACCATTGTTGTTAGTACAAGGAACCACTAATTCATTACAATTTTATAAAATAAGTGTGTTTTATGATGTGGGAATGTATTTGTGGTTATAGAGCTAGGGCAAGCTCTCTTATGGAACATTACATTAGGCTTTGAAGCTGACTATTATGCTATTCAAGCTTACAAATTTCATTAAAAAACTTTCAACTAAAGATTCCATCATCTATAGGGCAATTAAGGTAGATTTTGTAGCCAAAAAAGAATTCAAAAGGGTAAGCAAAGCTTTTAGTTGAGTTGTTTAAAAAGTATGTTACATAAAAATGATAAGAAATAGAGGAGAAAAGGAGGGAGAGAGAGAAAAGAAAGAACAGTGACAAGAAGAGGAAAGGAAGAAATGATAACGGAGAAAAAGAAAAAAAGAAGAAGAAAAAGAAAGAGAAAAGAAGTCTTAGTCTATAAGATGAGGCTCTACATGATTTGCTAATACAAAGGAGGTTGATAAAAGAAATGATGATAGATAGTTCATTATGGCCTTGGCCTTTTCTTTCCTTTTCTTTTCTAAATGGTATATATGTATTTTCATTGCTAACATGTGAAAAACAAATGAGAAATCATGTGGATCCTATTTTTGTTAGCAAGTTAAGGACTTAACAAAAGACATTGTTATTTTTCAAGATTGGTTGCGACCATGTGCTTAGTATTGCCACACAAACTTTTCTTCCTTAGAATTATCCAAAATTATTTTATCTGATTGTGAAAATAAGGATAGATTGGTATGCAATGAGTACGGTGGACTTACTTTTTTTTGAAATTTTTTTAATTTTTATTTTAATTATACTATTTGAAAAAAATTAAGTGTCAACAATATGTATAAATATGATTAAGAAATTCTTTGTTTAAGTTAATGCAAAATAGTTAACCTTGAAATTTTATCATTGCTAAGCCTCCTTGAACCTAATTACCTTTCCTTGGCCTTTAGCCTATTAATATATTTTTCAATGAAAAATAAGTGTCTTTATTTGCCTTTAGGAATTACTAAAACATTTAGAATCTCTATGAGATGGATTCTTAAAAATGTATAAAGGTGTATATTATTATGTAGAAATCATCAAATTCATTTTCAAGGTTTGATTGAAATATTAAAATAAGGAAAAAAGAATGATGAAAAGAAAAAAAAAGGAAGAAGAGAGAAAAGAAGAAGTGAAAAAGAAAAGAAAAATATAGTAAAAAGAAGTAGAAAAAAAAGAAAAAAAAAGTTAATGAGTATTTAGAATTAAAATTTAGGTTGTTATGTTGAGTTGCAATTATTTATAATTGCTTATATGTTTATATTCTAAGTGTTCTATTAATTTATTTAATTTTTACACTTTTACATATTTATTTTTCCTTCTTTTTCTCCCTAACTCCATTATAACCTTAATAAAGTCTTTTTAATTTGTGTTAGACATATAGTTTGAGTAATGGAGATTAAATGATAAATAAGCATATGGTAGAGTAATTTCATAGAATGAATTAAAGTGAAATAGAATGAATTTTATGATAGTTTATTAATTTGACCTATCCATTTTGAATGAAGTCACTGTGTTAATTAATTTTAAATCTATCAAGATTATTATTTACGATATGTTATGATTTTTTATAGCTTTAATTTTTTCTTACTTATGAATTTTATAATTTTAAAATAATTAAAAAGTTAATCTTTTGTTCTTTAATTTTGAATAATATTGTGTTTATATGAGAAAGTGCAAAAGTTAAGTGTGAGAAAATTTGATATGAAAAATATTATCTATATTATTTCATCATATTTGTTGCCTCTTAGAGTGTTATATATGCTTAATTTAATGAAATTGATCCTATTTTATGATTGGGCCATGATTTTACAATATTATTGAATTATTTAGTTAATGCTAAATTTTAACACTGCTTTAAATTTTTTAAAGTCCAATTTGGGTGATCTTTATGGCTTTAGAAAGATAAAAAGAAGCCTTACAACTTCCATGTTTTAGTTGAAAAGATAAAAAAAAGCCTTACAACTTCTATGTTTTAGTTAAAATCTAGTTTGGATATTTGGAGGTTCATATTTGGCTAGGAAGAATATGTAGTGTTGCTGTCCAATTTGACCTAATCATGGTTTTTAAGTCATAAATGGAGTTCCAAGAGTCCAAATGCGGTCAAACCACCCTAAACTAAGCTTAGATATAGACTTTCAACTTTCATGCTAGGAATTAGTGAAAATGCACCATTTTGATGGCTAGACATTGACTAGAAATTGACTTAAAAAAATTTATTGCTATAAATCCTTGAAATAGATTAGTTTGTAAATTAGGTTATGGGCTTTTTAATCTTGCAAAGCCTAATTCATTATAACCTTATGAGACATTTTGACTTGGCCTAGTAAGTTTTTTAACTTAAAAGTCAAACATAATTAGGTTTTGTGCCTCTAAAGATATACATTAACATTAAATGCCTTTCTCCTTTCCTTTAAGTTTTGTTATAAACCATTATGGATAGATAATTCTTTACATTAGTTCAAGAGATTAGCATTCCAATTTGGTTTTATTTTGAGACTTTATTCTTAACTTTATTTTTTATTTAATTATCTCTTATTTTTTTCACTCTTGTTATGAATAATTGCTTAGATAGTTCTCTAATTACAACCAATTAGTTAATTATATGTTATACTTTATAGTTAAATAATTAATTACAATTAATTCTTTCTTGTAGGTTACTTGTAATTGATTGATGTTAGTAGATTAGGTTTTAGTGATTTGATGCTTAGGTGAATCATTAATTGCCTAAAAAAATAAAGAACTAGTTTAATAATTATCTCTTGTAGAATTGTTAGATTTGACCTTAACTTAGTTTTAAATGCTTGAAATTATTATTAATTAAATGTAAATGCTTGTTTTAAATTGAATTATAGTAAGAGATTGATTAGTCATTTGTTTTGGTTAGTCTACATTAGGAACTTGCATGTTTGTTGCTGATTTTAGGTATTCATAAGTTAAGTAATCAAATTATAAGTAAATTCATTGAATGTTGATAATAAATCTAAAAATTAGAGTGTGAATTTTCTTAGATTGGATTTCCATCTTTGGCTATTTTTAATTTAATTCTAATTTTAATTTATTTCATTTGGATTGTTATTAAAAATGGCCTTTGGTTTTCATTTTGTTTTTATTGATTAACTTCTATTCTATTAAGTTTGACCTAGATCACCCTTACTATGTGTTTAAGTAAGTTTAATAATAATTTTTAGTGTGAAATAATATACATCATATTGCTAGATACCACTTATTGGTTATGATACTAGAATAGGATTATAAGATCACTACAAACTTAATGAAAACCTATAAAGTTAAACATAAAGAAAGAGTAAAATGTTGGGATCATAATATACATAGAAATAACTAGTTAGACTAAAGCTCCTAATTGAGATAGGTCTAAAATGATATATTGTTAAATACCACTTATTATTTGTGATACTAAAATAAGATTTTATGATCACTACAAATGTAATGTGAACCTATAAAATTAGACATAAAAATGAGTTAAATATTATGGTCATAATGTAATTAGAAACAACTAGCCAAACTAAAGCTCCTAATTGGGATATATCTAATATGATTAATAGGTTTCACTAAGTAATAGCATAATATGATTGGGTTATACTAAGGTGACACTAATTATAGGCTGACTATTGACTATAATCATTATTAAACCTAGTCAATAATTGAAGCCTAACTATTTCCTTTCTCAAGGTAAGTTTTGACTAGAAATTGCAATAAGTTTTTCTAAAAGAAATCATTTTAATATTTTATGAAATCCCATTTTCCTATTTGATGCAAGGAACACATGGTTGATTAAATTAAGAACGATCCCAAAAGTAGAAAAATTCATAACTAACATTGTAGTGAATTGAGAATGATCCTAAAAACTAGAAAAACTTATAACTAACATTACATTGAATTAAGTGCAATCTTATTTGATATTGATCAAAATCTTTGACTACTTATATAGATACTATAAAGATGAGGTTTTAATTGGATTGTGTTCATGATTCATCTAATTCTTCATGTGTTTATGACTTATCAAATCATTTATATGTTTATGACTCATCTAACCATTTATATGTTTGTGATCAGAAGATTCATGTGTTCATGATCGGATCTTTTATGCATTCAAGTACACATTGGAAGCAAAAGAGGATTTGTACATGCATTCTTAAATTCAAACAAAGTAGAATTAATTTAGTTTAGACTCTTTTATAACAATTTTGACTTTACACTATAAAGGTATGATTCTATTATTGGTTTATAATCTTGCGCATGGAATTTTGATAGGTTTAAAAAAAAAAAGAATTTTTTTGTTGTATTTGTTTACTTGAAACATAGTAATAAGGCTATTGGACAATATTAGAAATCAAAATGGGAAAAAGATGGCTTTGAAGTATGCTGAGATCTTTAAAATGTAAAGCAACATAACCTAAACTATGCCATTTCATCAGCATATAAGTTAATGTTGCTTTTAATTAGCTTAGCATAAACTTAACCACCATCAATTATTAAACCAATTTTAACTTATTTTTCCTTCGATTTTGCTTGTTATGAATTTATAAACCATTACTAACCAACCGTTTTTTATTTTAGTCTATTGGTTGCTTATAGTTGGGTAAAAAAGGACAATCCTATGACCTACCATTATTGACAATTGCCAACCATTATTCATCATCGTTAACAACTATTTACCATTACCTATCACCATTGTTAACAACTATTTACCACCACCTATCATTACCTAATTTCATTGGTCATTGCTCACCACTACTTATTATCATTAATCGTCATTCACCTACACTTACTATTATTGAATACTGTTTACCTTAAAATATTATTGTGATGTCATAAAATATAATAATAAACATATTTTTGTTTATTTAAGATTTATAATAATAAGTATTTATCATTATTCTTTTTAATAATTTCAATAATCAAAAGTGCTTGTAAAACATAACTATGAGTGCTTTAATAGTTATAAAGCCAAATAAATATACATCAATTATAAGTATTTATCAAACTGTGTATCCAAATGCAAATAACTTATCTTAGATAGCAATTATAATAATATAGCCTATGCCAAAAAACTTTTATAATATAAGCCCTTATTTAAACAGCTTATTCAAATGTGACCTCAATACAATTAATTAACAAGTTTTGATTAATAACTAGTAACTAATAGATAGTAAAATAACAAACACCTAGCTTAATCACTATCAATCATTTTAATAGTTACTTGTGTTAAATAATTTGTGTCTTCATTTTTCTCATTATTTTATTTTGTGGTATTACATTGTTTGGTTTCTTTTTTCCTTTATAATGGCAAAAATAGTAATATTTTGTAGGAAAAATTACAAATAACCCCTTGCAATTATGGGGTTATTGATTTTTATCCCTTGAAGTATAAAAATTTAGATTTTACCTTTTGCAACTATATAAAACTTGAATTTTATCTCTCATAGTTACCAAGTTAATGATTGTAACACTTAGCAATGGTTATATAACACTTAGCAGCGATTATAAATTCGATACCATTATTCTTAGTGATGGTTCATAATTACCGGTAAGTGAAATTTTTTTCAAAAATTAGTGAATATAACAGTAATTTTCTTAATAGATTTTGCTAACTTGGTAACAGTGAAGGTAAAATTCAAGTTTTATATAATTACCAGTAATAAAATTTAAGTTTCCATAGTTTAAGAGAATAAAATCTAATGACCCTATAATATTGGAGGGGGTTATTTAAAGTTTTCCTTATTTTGTAATCTATTAAAAGATTATTTTTTTAAAAAATGAGTTTAAAATTTTAGAATTGATTTACAAATTAACTATAATCAACTTAGTAAAGTGGTTTCAAATGAAAATAAAAAAATTCTATTATCTATAATTATTTTATTTCTTTACAGAAAAAATTCCATTTATCATCTTGAAAAGCTTGAGGGAATTTAACAACAAAAATTAACATTACTAAATTCTTAAATATTTTGAATCTTCTCAAATCAAATCCTTAATGTTTCTTTAAAATCCACATGGATGCCATTTGAGGTAAGGGACAATCATAGTCAAAGATTGTATAAGAAAAAAGGGCAAAATATAAATAACACCTAAATTAAGGTTTAGGGTTATATAACTCTTCTAAAGTTTCAAATCCTATAAATAATTTTTCTAAAATTTTTAAAAAGTTAAAAATATGAAAATTTTAGTTAAACGACAAGAAAAAAAAGGCATGTGAATCATTCATAATTTTGTTTTACTATTTTTAGCTTGAATTTCAACTAATTCATAAGTATATTTTACTTCTAAATAAATTATTAATAAAACTACTCATGACTAGCAATGTAATGGAAGCCATTGATAAGATATTAAACACCATGAATATTTTCGATAGTGGGATAGTCATTCCACCCCCAAAAACTATATTTTGATTGTGAATCCATTATATCAATTGTACTTAAACTATTAGATAATCACAGTTGGTGATAACATTTGGGAATTGAGTATTTAATTAATGTATAATTGAGAATAAATATTTTAAGTAAATTAATGTTAAAATTCAACTTAATTACATTTTGAAAAGGTAAAATATATGTTTCTTTTATTTATTATTATTATTTCCTTGAGCTAACTATTATAAAAAGAATAATTAAAAAGAGTTACAAGTGGCTTTCTTGCCTTTTCTTTGATTCATTTAATTTGAATTTCAATATTTTTATTTTTTAAAATTTTGAGTATTAGTTGTAGGATTTAAAACTTGAGAGATTTGTGTGGTAATAAACCTTAGATTACTAGTTATTTGTATTTTTCCCCCTCCAAAAAAATTAGTTTAAAGAAATTGATTGGGGATATCAACTTGCACAATTTTATAATTTTAATGGTGAAATAGTACTGGTATCTTTTGAATTGGTCACTAGTTCACAAAATTATACATTCTCAATAATTTTAACATTTTTTAGGATTGATTCTTAGAATTATACCATATTTGGATCAATTAAAAGGATTCTAAAAAATATAATAATATTATATTTTAAATAATTTGTTAATTTAAAAATTATTACATTAATAAAAGTATTTTTATAAAAAATATGTGATTATTATTGAAAAATTGATTAGACAATATCAATAAACAATCATGGTAAATTGAGATAAGTGATGGTAAGTGGAGATTAATAATGATAGGTAGTAGTAGGTTATGATCAATGGTGATGAGTGATATTGGACAATAATAAATAATAATAAGTGATAGTAGACGATTGATAATAAAGGATGGTGGTCAACAAAAATAGATAATAGTGGATAATAATTAATGATAATAAGTATTAATAGGTTGAAATAGTTATAGTGGCAAGGCTTATAATGCAAAAGTATAGTTTTTTATTTTATTAAAACATTTTAGGATATGATAATGTAAGATCTTTACCTTCTTATAAAAATATTTTGAAAAAATATTGAGATAATAATAATTTTACAAATACAAACATTCTTAAATGTACATTTTTTTAATTTTTAAATTACATATTCCCTTAAAATATTTTTAGAAATATGAGGAAGATTTAATGAACATAGCACCACCTAAGATTCTTCTCTTTTCAATGTCCTATGTCTAAATTAAGGTTGTTGTGTGCATGTTAAATCAATTGTAACTTCATATATAAAAATACTAGTTAGTCACTCATGCAACAAGCAAAAAAATATTTTAATAATATAAAATTATAATTATATATTAATTATTTATAAAGAAGATTAGATAAAAAAATTAATATCTAACTAACAATTCTAAAATATATCTTATAAAATAAAATATTATAATTTTATTACATGTATATTATTAAATAATTAAAATTAATATTATAATATAATAAAAAGATTGAACTTACAAATTCTTTTATATATATTTTATCATATAAAATAAATCTAAAATTTTTTCTTGCTTTCAAATATTGATAAGTTAAACTAAGGCTAAACTACTCCAAATTACTTCAAATATGTGCTATAATCTTTAAAAAAAATTCATTTATACTTTTATAATCTTAAATTGTAGGGTTATAAATGGATAACAATTTTATCTAGTAAAAAAAATTCTAAAGTATTTTGTAAATAGAAACAATTATAAAACATTTAAAGAAAATTTATGAAAAAGAAAAAAGGGAAAAACTTAAGGGTAAAAAAAACTATTGAAAAATAGTTTAAAAAATAAAATATTTATAGAATAAGATAATTAAAAGAGAAATATTTGACAAAATAAAAATTAAGAAAAATTTATGAAAAAAAATTATCTTGTTACTCATTTAATTTAACATTCAAGTAGATAATTAATTTTAAATTTATTTCACTAAAAATATTAATTTTAAATTTAAATATAATATTAATTAGATATCATTTTTAAGATAATTATTATCATTAATATTAACATTTAATAATATAATTTATGATGAGAATATATTTTTTCTAATGGTAATAAATTTTTTATTTACTATATTAGTGTATTGTAAAATAAACTTTTGAAATAATAATTTTATATTATAGTCAATTCATTAAATATAATCTTTAAATTACTACCTATTTATTGAAAAAAATTTAATATTTTAATATTAAATATTTTTTATTTTTTAATTTACATAAAAGAGAGAAATAATTTTTGGCAGGAAAACACTAGTAAAGGATTCATATTTAAGTATTTTCTAAAATTTAAATTATAATAGAAATTAAGAAAAAAAGCTCTTTCCAAAATTTAAAAAAATAAAAAAACCCTATATAGATATGCAATAATATTATAGATTGCTACTTTCTTAAAAATCATGACTAATTATACTTATGAAATCATAAATTTATAAAAAAATGATAATGAAATTAGAAAATTGATATAATCATAAATATAAAATAGTTTAATTGAAGTTTAAGAAAAATATATTAAGAACATGAATGAGAAAAAATGATTAGAGAAACAATATAAATATTTAGGAAAATATTACAAAAAAGTAATTAATTAGATTATAAAATAAAAAAATAAATATTCAATTATTATAATGAGAATTCATTGAATGAAGATAAACTATTATATTATTTAGTTTAAACATTTTTAGATACCGAACTTAAACTTTGTTAAAGAGAAGATGATGCTAGTAAGAATAAACTTGATACTAGATTTAAACTATCTTTGATGATTGCAAGTAGAGTTGTTCATTTATATATATATATAGGCAAATAGGGATTTTATTATATACATATAAAGAGAAAGTGTATTGTAGATGAGGGTTTATAAATTTTAAATTAGATATGAAATGTGATAAATATAAACATAAAAAGATTTCTATTTAAATTAAATAAAAATAAAAAAGTAAAAAAATTTCAAATGAATTAGAAAAAGATAGAGATGAAATGATTTTCAAATTTTAAAATAGAAATTGTTATTGAGTTCATTTACAAATTTATTGAGTTCAGTTGTAAATTTATAAAAATTTTCAGAAATAGCATCACATGATAGTTTTGTTCTTCCTCCAAAAACTATAACTATTTTTTCCTATTAAATGATGTATGAAATAATTAAAGAATTTGCCTAATGAAATAGATTATGAAAAAAAATATGCTTTTACAATTTTTTTACATAAAATCTTCAGTAAACTAATGAGAATAGATTAAATTATAAATCTTTTAAAAAATAAAAATTCAATAAAGTAAAGCATTTATTACTAAGAATAGACCATCAAATTGGAACAATAATAATATAAAAAAAGTAAACTAAATTATAAAAAAAAATTACATAATAGAAGTATCATCAATCAATTACAAAAAGTTAAAAATAGTATAACCCCATAAAAGAGAAAAAATATAAAGATAAAAATTCTTATAATAGAAAAGATGACAGTAAAGTGTAGATAGAAAAGAAATAAGTATAAATATAATTTGAAAAGCCTTTTAAGGAGTTTTTTTATGAAATTGGGATAATTTGGTTTATATGAATTCTAGTGATAGATAAAAATTAAATTAAATTCAAAATTTTATTAGAAATTAATTTAATATAGGAAAATAAATGGAGAAAAAATGATTAATTGACAGGTAACAAATTATGGAAATGATACTTATCATATCATGACTAATATATAATATATAGATATAGATAGATTTATATTCATCCAATTTTACTAACACTTGCTGTATGAATAATCATAATGTATAAGGTTATAATTAAAAAATTAACTATCACACCATAATAATAAAATATAGCAATTTTATACGATATGTAGTTAAAAATAAATTGATATATTTTATTATAAAAATAATTTTTCCTTCAAGAAAATCTCTCTGTATAAATATGTGTCTATGCGAAAATTGTGACTTCTATGATGGCCAAATCTTTAGTGGATTTTCTCCTTTTAGAATTAGTTTTTGATCAAGTAGTACAAACGGCAAAACAAGTCCAACACATCAAACTAATCTTTTTATATAATTTTTTTTTTCCAAATACCTCATTCTATCCTCACAAATTATTTTTATATTAATTTCATCTTTTTAAAATAATATAAATATTATTGCAGTCCTTAATTAAATATTTTAATCCTTTTATTAAAATGAGGGTTAAAAAATATATCGAATTAATGATTTGCCATGATTATTTTTATTTTTCCCTTCTTTATTTTTTATTACTCTATTTTTACACATCCAGTAAATGGATTACATATTATTTAATATTATTATTTTTTTATTTTTTTAAAAAATAAATTTATAGTTTTTGCCATGTATTTGTAAAACTAAAAAAAAAATCTTCAAAATAAAAAGTTAAAATCACAATATAAGAAAAGCTCATTTCTATATCCAAGAACAAAATCAACAACAAGAAAAACACTAAATTAAGAGAGGGTGAGCCAATCTAATAATTTTAATTTTTTAAAGAATTTTTTCTTTTATATTTTCTTAATACAAAATTAATGGATTAGCACCTCTCTCAATTTACAATTTTTCATGTTCATCTTATATTTTGATTCTAGCTTTTTGTCTTTAGGATTTCTTTCAGCCTTATAAAAACATGGTTCTACAAATTTTTCATTTTTTAATAAAAAAGAATAACAATACTAAATCATCTATAATTTATTATTTAGGAGTGTAAGGATAGAATAATAAAAAAATAAGAAAATATAAAATAGAAATAATATTATCAAATTATTAAAGTCGTTGATTTTTTAACACTTATTTTAACAAAGGAATTAAAATATTATACATAATTATTACTCGATGATTTAAATGGTACTTATATTCTTTAAGGGACAAAATCGTAACATGCATCAAGAGGGAAAGAGATGTTTACTCATTTTTTTTTCTTAAACTTTTGTTAGCTATAGGCCTTTAATATTTTTTTATCGGCCGCTAGGCGATGTTTAATAATTATTTAATTGTCCATCTAAAACCATTATTAAAAAAGTGGGCAAGTTGAGATGTGGGAATCAAAGCATTTTTTTCCTCTAATTTTTGATGAGTACATAATTTAATTTACAATGCTAACTCTATGTAATTTACTATAAAAGAAATTTTTGGTTGATACACAATCTGACATCCTAGCTAGTTGGCGTAAAATAGATTGAACGCGTGATAGAAAGCCAAAACATATTCAAGAGAAAAATTAACCTGATAATCTATTTTAGAATATATAAAACAAAGTAAATTTATTTTTTTCAAAAAAGGGAAATGGTGCTTTATTATATATGCACCTGAAATTTATTTTATGCCAAAAAGTTTACTGAATTATGAGTCAAGAAAAAAATTCTGTTATTAAGGTGAAGGCTACGGTGTCTTTGTCTCATCTTGGGTTCTGAAACCCTGAACAGATAGATGAGCATTATACGACCACATGGCAGGAAGTTGAATGAAAAAATGGAATTTTAATTAATAAATTTGGTTGGGAAAAATTGCCCAAATGGCCCTGGATTTGAAATGGAAGAAAAATTATTGCTGGATGGAATCCTACACTGCCAACCACCTTCACTACTTTGTCAACCACCCTTACTACTCGATTTTCAAGAGAACAAGCCACATTTAAATTAAAGGAGCTAGCAATCAAACATTTTCACATAAAAAAAGAAATAATAGTCGAAATGAAATTTCTCAACCTAGAACTTGAACGGGATTTTGTTAAACTTGTTCGAGATAAATTCTTTGAAGGATGACAGAGATCGGGAGGCTTCCTTGGAAGATCTATCGAAAATGCTTTCCGCTTTTCAAGATGAACAAAAATCTGCAAGTTGTGCTCAAAGATTAAGATCCGCAATAATAACATGGAAATGGAATTGGAAATGAATGCAAAGCGGAGCACCAACTTTATTCTGTAGATTAGCTAGAAAATTGTGTTCCACTTTGGACTTGTTCATCCTCCCCTAACTTCTTGAAATCACTTCGATGAACATGCTACCTCTGAATGGAAGGCCCCCCATGCACCACCACACAGGTGAATTTACTGAATAATTTGATGAGTTATGATAGTTGGGATTATTTGGGAATGTTATGTTTTTGGGGTGAATATGCCATTTCAATAAGCTAAATGACTATTTCTCATTTTTCCACCTCCAATAGAAATGCTTGCTTTTTTATAACGGTTGTGATGAGCTCTTTCAGATCGAATGCTAATTATTTGTTCATGTCACCCAGGTTTTAAACCCTTGGGGCACTGTAGACACTGCCCATAGTTCATTCTCATCCTAGCATTATTTTTAAGGATATACCCTGTCTTATTAAAACACCAATCAATCTGAATTCAATTAGGATTAGCATAAGTCCACTCTTCTCTTTAAATGTTTTCTGCATATATATTAATTTCAAATAAATTGAATTCTTGATTTTATTAATCAGCACAAGTCTACTTCTCTTTAATAATTTTTTTTACATATTTATTCAACTTCAAATGAATTGAATTTGTGTTTTGTTGTAGTTCCAATCGAGGGCTTAAACAATAATATTATTTCAAATGTTTTTCTTAAATTTTTGAGGTCAAGGATATTTAGAAGAGAAATTTTATATGTACAAAAAATAAAATTTAAAGTTAAATTTTGTAAAAAAAATTAATAACTATTATTAAATATAGGATAATAAAGTAGATTTGTAAAATTTAATTTAATGAATATTAAAAAAATTCAAAATTTAATTTTAAAATTATTTTCAATATTTATAATATTTTCCTATTCATAATGAGTTAAAAATTTTCTATAGACTTGCAAATGAAAATAAACATTAATTTTTATTTTTTTACCATACCATTATTGCCTAGTATGGTCATGAAAAATGAAATAGAGAGAAATGCATAGATCTATCTTGAATTTTAATGAATTCATATGATTTTTCTCCTCTAATTTTAAGACTTATATAAATCTCTTACGAAACATAAAATAATGTTACATTTAAACTCAAATTTTCTTTTAAAATAGGCATTAGTATTTTTTTTTTACCATACCATTATTTCCTGGTCATGAAAATGAAATAGAAGAAAATATGTAGATTTTTCTTGAATTTTAGTAAAATTACATGAATCTCTCTTCTAATTTTAGAAACATAAAATAATTGTTGCATTTAAACTTGAAGATTGAACTTTTTTTACTAAAATAGTAAGAAAAGTTGATTATAGATTCACATCAAATAATATGTGATAATTTATTTTGTCATCAAAGATATATTATAGTTAAAATTAAGCAGCTAAAAATTAATAACAATTGCATTAAAATTTGAATTTTTCATTAATTATATTTTTACTATTTAAACTTAATCAAAGTACATTTTATATAAGAAAATACTTAGAATACTCATATTAATATATATTGTTTGATTCAAATGAATAATTGTCTTTTATCATCATTTTATTAAAAAGAAATTCAAATTTAAGTTTAAGTGTATAATCATTTTATGTTTTAATAGAGATTTATATAGATTTTAAAATTAGAAGGGAGCCTATGTAAATTCATTAACATTTAGAGGAGGTTAGTTAGAATTTTTTTAAATTGGATTCCCATTAATTGAATCTTTTTTTATTCTTTTTTTTAAAGTGAGTTGAGTTTTTCTCTAAAATTATTTTTTTTGGGTCCACTCTAGTGATCATTTTGTGGATAAAAAATGCTAGTAAATTGGTTTGATTTATAGCAAGTATATACCCTTTTTACTTATTGAACTTTTAACAGATAAATCTAATAGGATTTTCTTATTTAATCAAATTAAGTTTTTTTAATTACTTTACACTCAATTATAATCTAAATGCTATAAAAGTTCTTATGTTTGTGCCTCAGTTGCAATTTGTAAGATTAAATTTCTAATTATTCATTGATTTCTAATTATTATGGTCAATACTGATTAGTTATTTATCTAAAAATTATCTTTAATGTTCTTAATTTACATAAGTTGTTTTTAGATGAATTTGCTTATTAAGAAGCTTTGGTTATTTTGTATTTGCTCACTTGCCTTGGGGTGTAACAATCAAACAGAATATTTCAAGGAGGGGATTTTGAAGAAGTTATGTTTCGAAAGAGAACTGCCTCTTTACTAGTTATGTAAGTTATAATTATGAATCTCGCCCTTTATTAGTGTCAGTTTAGATGGTATATTTTAAATTAAAGTAATTTAAACTAATTTTACATGTTTAAATAAATGAATCTAGTCCTTTATTAATGTTCATATATGTACATTACGTACATAGACTAATTTAAATCAAATTAATGTGTAATTTAAAATAGACGAATCTACTCTTATTAATTAAATTAGTTTTACATATTTACAATATGTGGATTTAATCTAATTCAAATAAGATAATTACATATATATATATATTACAGAAAAAAAAATCATATTTCAATATTATTTAATAAAAGTTGTCTCTTGTGAGAATTTCTCATTTTAAGGATAATTATGATACTCCATTAATATAATAATATATTAATATATTGTTTAATTTAATCATTAATATATTATCCTTAATTTACTAAATTTATCTTAAAAAATTAAAATATGATTGAATGTGATGATTTATCAATATATCAATATATTAGTAATCTATCATAGTCGCTATCACTTTCATTTTTGATGATACCATGCTTTATTTCTACTGGGGTTATGTCAACTTTTCTTGTAATGAAGTCATGTCATAAAATTAAAAGATTAAGATTTTCTTATGAGAAATTATGATATACGATATAATGAATGATATATTAATGTACCATAAAATTTAATTATAAATTAATTTTTTTAAATTAAATTTTATATATTGATAATAATATATTAATAATCAGATCTAGTGATATATTGATATAATATTTAATTAATGGTGTACCATTGAAATTTCCTTTCCTAGGTTCTTGTTCTTAATTTTTTACCTTAAAAATGAGAATAGTTAAATCAATAAATACTCCTATATAAGAATTATAGATTGAACATTGATATATAAAAAAAAAATAATATTAAAAAAATATTGGATATCATGAACCAAAACCCTTTACTCTTGTCTTCGTCCTTTTTAATTATAGGAAGTGAAAAGTTAGAACATCAAGCCATAATTGATTTTTTAAATTTAATTTCCTATAATTTTCTTTATCTTGAAATTTACAATTTAAGCTTTGATTTTATTTAGATTTTATCCTTTGTATATTCTTATTTTTTTTGAAAGTGAGTAGATTAAAAATAAAAAAAATAAAGTTCTAATTAATCTCTTAAAATTAAATTTTTATCATTATGTCTATGATAAATTTTCAATTTAAATTTGAATCTTTGAGATTTGACTATTTATTTATCCTCATTCTTTCGCCTATGTTTTCTTTAAAATTAAGAACTAAAAATAAAAAAGTAAACTTTTATTAATCTCCTAAAATAAAGAAATATCATATCAATATTGTTCTAGTTATTGATATACATGCGTGGGATGGATTAATTTGGTCAAATGACAATTTTTTATAGCGTTTTAGTTATATACACCTTTTTTAACACATATTTTGACATAGTGCAAGGCTTTTTTTTGTTATTTGGGCTTGGTGTAGCCATCCAAGAAAGTACTTTGCCACCGAGATGGAGAAACAGAGCCTCCAGGTTTGTCTTTGGGCTTAAGGGCCTTTAACTTGAGTGTCCTTGTGAAATTTGGGCTTATGGAGCTAAACCCTAAGTAATGCTAAGTTGAATACCGAAATAAGCTTAAAGTTTGATTGTTGTACGAGATACGAAACATTTATCTGACCGACAATTTAATATGACAGGATCTTAGCCGTTAACTTAATGTGACTTGCTACCCGATGAGAGCAAAATTTATTTTGTTTTTGTGTGATTTTATTCAGAATAAATTATCAAATTAATTCCTGAAAAATATAGATTATGTGAAATTTTTTTTATCAACTAGTTAAATTTTAGGATAAGATTTGACATAATATTTGTCTTTTATGAAAGAAATTAGTATAAAAACTAAATATTTGTATATTTATACAATGTAAAATAAATTTTTAAACAAAATCTAAAATACCTTGAATATTTTAGAGACTAATTTAATAGTTTAATCTTCTATTTAAGTATTCGCTCTCTTGTGAGAGTGTGCATCTTCCAGTCACTTCTCTCTCGTGGGGTCGATGCATATCTCTCCAATTTTATGTCCAGATATTATATATGGACAGTGAGGATTGTGAAACAGAATAATAGACACGTTAAATTACAATGGTGCCATTCTTATATTGCTATGTGCGAAGTGTTAATATCACATCTTGTTAGAAGAGTATGAGTAGGGACGGAGTGAAAAAAAAAAAAAAAAGAACAGAGATGAAATAAAAAATAAATAACAAAGGACGTATGAAATAAGAAGGAAATTATTTTAGGATGTGTATTTCACTTTTTAAAAGATTTTTATATCTTAGAATGTAATAAAATTTAAAACTTTTCAACTTGGAGAAATGAAAATAGTTCAGTAAATAATCCTATTTATAATTGTTGAATAAATGTAACTTCTCACTAAATATATAATTATTGCAAAAATAATCATATCATTTTATCATTATTTTTCATTTGATAATTATTAAAAATAATTATGTCTTTTCAGAATTTTAAATTTTGAAACAAAATGAAATCATTTATTTATTAATTTAAACTCAAGAATCATTTCTAACTCTTTACCAGTATAAGATGATTATGAAAAGTTTACAAATAAGTCTATTTAAGATTTTCTTTTGAATATCCTGTGAAACTGACTATTCTAAGTAATGTAAAACTTTGAAAAATCACAGACATTCATAAACTATCGATACATTTAACTGATTTTCAAACAAAATGATAGCTCGCTTGTAACAGTAGTCTTTTGTTTAGAAAAAACCTACTTTGTTAGGTTCCGTTTTTTGACAATCAAAGCAAAGTTAAATAAAATGCTTATATTAGCTTGGTTTACGTTGTAATTAAAGACAAGACATACAACTTTGAAATAGGATAGTGTAAGCCAATTTTAGAGCGCTACGGTGCATTTGATGGTCCTAACTGATGGTACTGGCACCTTATTACTCGATTTATTGATCAAATACAATCCCAGGCTATAATTTGACATATAACATAAAAAAAAAGTAAATTATTCCTTTTAATTTTGAGCTAATTAGATTTTATCTCCTTATATTATGAGAACTTAAAAATAATCTCCGTCAAGCATGAAAAATTTGAAGATTAGATATATCGTTAGTTTTATTGATGGATCCGTCCATCATGTGACTTGCATGTGATTAAATTTACATATGTAATATTTTAATTAGTTGACTCTAGAAAAAATCCACCTCGCATTATCCTTCTCCAAGTCAGCAAAAGAGAAAAACCGAGTCATTAAAAAAGTCACCACAACAATATTTACCTTTTCCTTCCTTTTTACTTACTCAGAACCCATCTGCCTCCAAACTTCATTTTTCCATTGATGCTTCTGCTTTCCCATTTACCAACATCACTGTTGGTCTTTCTTCATTTAGAGCACAAATTGGAGAAACCTGAAGAAAGACAATTGAACGTCGTAATAGAAGGGAGCAATCCACGGACTACATTATTCGCGGTTGTGTGGAAAATGGCTGCTAGTTAGCTAATAAAAAGTTAACTTTTTTATTTTAATTGGGATATTTTTTTAATTTTAATGTAGATTTATTTGGTTGTTTTTGTGATTGATGATTCAATGCTTTATTTGTTAGGTTAGATCCTAGGATTTTTACTGTTGAATCCATTTATTGTTGGGGAAAAATTTTATTGTCTTCCTATTCTGTTTTTTTTTTGCTATTTTAATTTTGTAATTGATGGTTCAAGTTTGTAAATCTACCTAGTTTAGTGACTGTCATTAAAGTACACCTTGAAGCCAAATTATTAAAATGGATTATCATTCTAAACATGACAAAACGGTTTCATGAAAATGATAGGTAATGTGCTAGAGAATATGTAAAAACCAGTAGAATATCTTCAAATTTTCTATGTTGATGCTAAAGATGACATCACTTTCATAATGTTAATGCTTTATCAAATAAAAACTAGTAGAATTTCTTCAAAATTTCTGTCCAAATTTATTTAAACTAAATGCATAGAGCATGTCATTTTTTATCCTTTGGCTCTATTTTTCCTCTTTATTTTCATTGTACAGTTATTAGATTTGCATCAAAATGCCTATAATTGACTTTATTTTTAAATGGTTTGTAGAGTTCTACTATGTCAATGACCATGGGTGTAGGTTAGAAATAATTCCAAAGGTTCTATATGTTGGGAGTGATGTTGTTTACTAGCATAAATTGGACATTGGTTGTATGAACATGATTGAGATTGTTGAAGAGGCTAAGACATTGGGTTACACCACTATTAAATGTTACAACTACAATTTCTTGGGGAACCATTTGGTATTAGAATGACCATGTTAAGACACTAGTGAAAAGAATGAAAGTAAAGGGTAATAAAATAGTAAAAGTTTATTTTGAACATGATGATGATCATAGTGAGATGAATTTAATTGGACCTTTGGTAATAAATGGAAGAACTCCAATGGCAACACAAAATGATGTAAATGAGGTAGAAGTTAGCATCATTGAACTGGAGGACTATTTTAAAAAATTATGAATTAGAGCCTTATGTTAGAGAACCTGAACCTTGATCCCAAGTGGTTACTGAAGTAGTTAAGCCATAGATGTTAGGAAAAAAAGGGGATGATAGTAACATGTAATATAAACTAAATAACTAACTCGGATTGACTTTTTCCATATGTACACTTAGTAGCGAGGTCATTTTTTTCTTCACTAAATTGCATTCTTTTGGTTATCATGCAATAACTGATATGTAATTCTATAATTAATACTAATTAAGGAAGTTGTCTTTTTATAGTTGGCCTATAGTTTTTTGTTGAATAAGAAAACTAAAATAAAATTAGTTGTAATACTACCATATTAATTATTCTCCACATTGAGTTACCGACAAAATCAAATTTTCAAAATAAAGAAAATTACCACTTTATTGTTGTTGTTGGATGTTTATTTCATAGCCTTTCTTCAAATGGCATAAAAATTTGGTCTTTGGGACATTACTAGTGGCAAAGTTCTCTAACCTTGTATTAGAATGGCTTTTTAGTTTCCTAGTTGTGTTGGGAGCTTGAATTCAAGCTTCTACTCAAGGTTTTCCAATGTTGGACTTTTGCTACTTTATCATAGGATTGCCATTTATCAAATGATTTATAAATTTATTTAAAACATTATAATTTAGTGAATCATAATTTTTAAATTAACTAAAATTACACTTTTTAAAGAAAGATTTATAATTTATTATTATGCAATATGTCATCTGTTCTCATGTTGTGGAACAAATAATTTGAATATTGGTCTGTGGGGTATATATAACAGTATGATTTTAGTGATAGAAAAGACTTGGTGACATTAATAAAGGAAATCCAAGTTGGCCTTTTTGAGCATTTTTTCACAAATTGTGCCATTAGAGACATTTTTATCATCTACCTAGCCAAAAGTTACCAAAATCTAGATCACTCTAACTTGCACACCTATAAAAATTCCTTCCATAGTTTGCCCATCTATTGGACATTTGCATTTGAGATTGAAGCCTGAATCATAGAAAGGAACTAGCCTTGCATTTGATCACACCATATCTTAAAGTTAATTAGCTGTAAGAGTTTATCTTAGGGTTTTTCAAGCTATGTGGACATATGTGACGTAGTCTAACCATTTTGTTATTTTAAGATGGTCCACTAGAGGTGATATCCTTACAAATAGGTAGAATATGTTTCTTTTTTATGTTATGATTCTCACTAAAAGTGATTTACTCTTTGTAATAGGTAGTATATGTTTCCTTTTTATGTTATAGTTCCCACTAAAAGCAATTTACTCTTTGTAATTAACTTTTAGTAAATTTTTCTTCCCAACATTTCCTCATGTTTGTTTTTCTTTGGACTTTATAATAACCTTCAAGACCTTTTTGCTATTGTTTTTAGTTAGGTTTGATCAAATTCAATTTATTATTAATTAGAGATTACTTTTTAGTTGTCAGTTATGTTTCTATTCAAGCTAATTGTTTGAGTCAGAATAGGATTGAAATTCCATGTTAAACAAATTTTTTTGAGTTACAAATATTTGTATTGGTCATGAGTTTAAGATATGAGAGAGACTTAATATAAGTACCAATGAGAGTTATGTAAGAGTTCCCATAAAAGTTTATAAAATATACATGGGTAATGACTAGGAAGTTATGAGATTATAGTTAAAAATCTTTATATGCATTATTATATAATTTTTGTTAATATAGTGGATCTCTTTTTATTTGTGGTTTGATCTTTAGACTTTGAGGTTTTTTCATGTTAAATTGTTCGTATGTTATTGCATTACTTTGATTGATTTAATTGTTTAATACTTGATTATTTGGATGCAAATAATTTTCTTAACATCTTTATGAAAAGTGATTTATTTTTTTCTATGAAATTTAGTGGACTCATTTAAAAATTCATATTTATTATTTAATCTATAATTCTTATTTTTTAAAATGGAGATAATTATGGTATACTATGAACATAGTAATGTATGGTGTGCCACCCAGATTTTACTATTGATATGTGATTATGTAGTGTATTAGATTTGATTTTGAAAAAAAGTAAACCTATAATATAGTTAAATCTAGTAATATATTAGTACATTATTGTATCAATACTATATTACAGTCTCTTTCAAAATAAAAGTAAGTGAACGGGTCATTTATACTTTATCACCTAATGTATTGTATGAGATACATCGAAGTAAAGTTTGTACCATAGAAACCTCCATGCTTCCTTTATATATTTTAAAAGTTTTGATATGATCAAGAAAAGTATTTAAATATTAAGAAAAATATATTAACATCTCTAAAATTTAGATAAAATTATATGGATATTCCTTTATTTTTAAAAAAGCTATTTGGACCTTCTTAAAATGTGACAAATGTTACACTTAAAATTAATTTGGAATTTTTTAGCAATAAATGGAGAGAAAAGATAATTATACAATTCAAATCTTCTAATATGAGATATTCTAAGCATTTTGTGATAGAAAATATACTTTGATTAAGTTTAAACAGCCTAAATATAATTGATAAAAAATTAAATTTTAATGTAAGTGTCACCATTTTTTAGTTGTTTGAATTTAACTAAAGCATATCTTTGATGAAAAGAATACTTAGAGGATCATATATTAATTAATTTGAATTAATAATAATATTTTTTCATCTTTTTATCAATATGGCTTAAACTAAGGGTAACCACCTAGAATTACATCCTTTAAACCACTTTTATTAGGTCTTATCCTTAAAAGTTCTCTATATATATACAAACCACAAAATTAGTGTAAGCATAGGCTTGAAAAGAAGTTTGAAACTATAATGCTTCACATTTAATTGGTCTAAGATAACCACTAAGGCTAGTCCACTAGCTTAAAAGAGTAAGTCAGGTTGTGTAAGTAGTCAAGTTTAATACTTTATATATCATACTTAAATCTCAAATCTAATAAATGTAAAATTTTATAATCTCCCTTATTTAAATGGTCTACTGTCTTTGTTAGGCCTAATAAGCCTTAAGACCTAAGATTTTCACTAGTTGAAGTATACAGCTAAAGAGTACTTTGATATCATTTATCAAACCTAACTAGCCCAAAATAACCATTAGGGCTAATACATTGACTTAAAATTTTAGTTTTCGTTGTCTAAATAGTTAAACATGATGCTGTATATATCATACTCAAGTCTTAAATATAATTAGGGTGAAATTTTACAATCTCCCTACTTAGCCTAATGTCCCCACTAGGTTTAATATAAATCTCATGTTGCAAGTCTACATGAACCATAAGTCAAACTAAAAGTAGTTAAGCTTAGTGCCTTATATATTATACTTAAGTTTTAAATCTAATTAATGTAGGACTCTACAATCATTACAAAAATAATATGTAGCCTAAACAAAGAGGCCCATATAATTTAGCCTAAGGAAAAGGTCCTTGAATAGACTAGTTGTCATAAGCATAAGATGCTATAGGGGCTCTAATCAGATAGGGTCTTGTAGAGGCTTAGAGCTTGCTAGTATTCATTTGACTTAAGCAAAAGTCTTTTTGCCTGCAGAGAATGGAGACTCTCATTCTTTACAAAATATGTTAGGAATCTTATTAAATATGGCTTGGTAAGATTAGCATGATAGTTTTTCCTTTGGTACATAGGAAAGTTTGGCATATGTCATAACCAAACCTCTTCATTATAAGCCTTCTAACTTAAGGTGATCAAAGGGATCGTAAGCCTCCTCGAAACTTATCACAACTTAATTTTGAGGTATCATGATTGGTGAACAAATATTTAATTAGCGTAGATCCGCTAACTAAATACCTTTACAAGCCTTTACACTCTATGACTTTTTCATTACTTCCACTATTATGCATATAGTAGGAAAATACTTGTAGTTATATAAGCATTGAAATACAAATTGATACAAAGAAACATATATATAAGTTTAGAAAGTATACAAAATATGCTAATATTAGTATATATATATATATAACATAACATTCTGAGAAAGAGTATTCCTTACCAAATAAACTAAACTATCCCATACTATTCCTTTGGTGCACCTTCATAGAGTGAGGAAAGGATTCAATACATGTATCAATTTATCTCATTGAGACCACAATCAGTATCTACAAAAGAAATAATACAAACGAGTGTAAGTAATAAAAATTACTTAGTGAATGGCTATTTTCCTTTTTTTTTAAAAAAGTTTTCTCTATAAAAACTTAAATATATATTAGTACATTCAAATATTCATCATATAATAAATTCTTAATAATACTTTCTTTAAAATGATATTTATTCAAATTATAAAGCTAAATAACTATAGTTAGTAGTAATATTTTCCTCCTTGTAACTTCGATCTTGCCTTATATCCTTTCTCCTAAAAACAAGTTACGTGAAGAATATATATTTTCCTATACATAACAAATAAGTATTAAGCCATTATATGCATCAACCAAGATGGGACACTGTAGGCATTAACCATATTAGGATACCATAGGTATTAATCGTGCATTTCATTATCACATATCATAGGTGTGGTCAAAATAGCAACTTAGCCATAAGTATTTTATTAATTATTTTAACAACAAATATAGCATATGATATTTCAAAACTAAAAACTATTTGAATAACAAGTGTGTAATATTAATTCAAAACATACTTCATTAATCTATAAGTCTTATTAGGTCATGAAAGGGGTATTCATAAGTAAATCCCTTTTTCACCATTTAAAATCATTATAAATTTTATTAAAAATTTATCTAAGGCCCTTGACATCTTATTAACCTATTATGAATCATCAAAGATTAATTATCTTACACCATTATGGTTCTCTGGTACTATTCACATAGAAATGAAAGCACATTCTAAAAATAAGGCCAGCATGGAGTGTCATGTAATAGAAGGGCCTTTTTAATATTTAAATCACTTTCATAAATTACTAAAGTTTAATATAGCATCCCTAACATATTAAATAATAAATAATTAATTTATTGTACAATTAATTTTATGAGTTTCACCATGCACCAAAAGCATGAACTTAAAAGCTATGACATTTAGATAACATTGGAGCTATCATAACGAATTTATCATTTGGACAACTAAATCAACTCTAATTGTTACCCAAATTTGACAAAAACCTACTAACATCCTAAATAACATGTTATAAAAGTTACATAATTTTTATTAATCATTTTATGGTTCAAAAATTTTCAAACCTGAGATTACACAGATAGGGCCTGAAATCAAGACTACATTGAAGCATTTGAAATAGAAAATTTTGTTAGGTAACTAAATAAGCTTCAAATATCATCAAAATTTTATTGAGTTTCAAAATATATAGAAGAATAAGTGCACTGATTTTCATAATTTTACTCCATCATCTAGTTGTCCAAATATGCCAATAACAAAAGCAAAATTTGCCAGCATCCTATACACTTTTTATATTTTTAAAATTTTACAAAAATTCTTAAAATTTTCTCTCACATATCCTAACATCATTTATGATATTAAAACATCAAAATTTGTAATTAAAACAAATGCCAAATATGAATTCAAAAGGGCAAATAGAAACTTGTTAATAACCCCTTTAACAAATTCTATTTCTAAACTTTCCTATGATTATCTTACAATCTATTTTGTTGAAAATTCTTCCACTAATTTTATTAACCCAATAAAATTCTAACATCATTAAACAACATGTAAGAAGGGTATAAATCAGAACCATTTCTTCATACATGACCACACATAAAATTACAACAATATTATCATAAATCACCATTTTTATTACTTTCCTTAGAAAAACTTTAAAGAAAAGAGGTAGTTGCCACTCACATCAACTTATTAAATTTCTAAACTTATAAAAACCTTTTTGAATAGCACAAGAACAATTCTAATGAAACAAATCAAATTTTATAAGTTTAGGAGAAGAATTAGTCATGAAAACGTGAAGAAAGATGAAGAAAATCCTAAGTTACCTTGCTAGAATTAAAGAGCCAAGATAGAAAACCCCTTGAGTTATCTGAGAAAATTGAAAGTACTTGTAAAGGAATTTGGAGAGTGCACAATTTCTGCTGGTTTTTGGGCAAGAAAATGTGCAAAAATTTACCCTACAACCCTATATATTTAAAGCACTAAAAACCCTAAGCTTTCAAGGTAAGTTTTCTTGTTAAAAGGAGGTAGAATTCTCCTTCATGATAGGCAGCAGATGGGATCACATTTTTGCTGCCTAAAATTAGAAGATTTTTTCCCATAAATCCAACTAAAATGAGTCAAATAAATTACTTTAAAAAAACTCCTAACAAATGCCCTTGGTTTTGTAAGTATTTACCAAATTACCTAGAGTTTTCTATACATTTGGGCCTTGCTTTTGTGGGCCTAGATTTTTTTAGTTCAAAGGTTATATTTGGGCCCAAAATATCAAATTAAATTAGCTTAACTAATTTAGGATGATCTATTTCAAATTCACGCTAAATTTCAAGGTTTTGGGGCTAACCAGGTAAATTTTCGATTACTCGAGATCCTAATTTCCTATTAATTTTTTATAAAATTTTTTCAAACCTAATATTGGGATTTTTATGGTATTGTGACTCATATTAATACCTAATAGAAGTTTGATAAAAATTCTAGATAGATATACCCTAAATTTATCTTTACAATTCAGCTAAATTTTACCTGATTTTATTATCGAATTTCTATTAAGGTTTTTTCCTATTCAAATTTCCTTAATTTTTTTTGCACTATTGGGGTAGTACAAAACCTTTTATTAAATATAAAAAAAAACCATGACCACTATAATCCTTAAACAAACTATTCATATTTATTCTCAATCATCACTTTCACCACCTTGGACCCTACCTCACCATTTGTTTACCACTTAATCTACCAACTTGCCATTCTTATATAGATCATTAAAGTCTTTAGACAAGCTCTTGTAATTGCTTTCTCTTTTTGAAACCCTTATAAATATAACTCATTTCCCTATAAAGAGGAAGTTACACAATATAATTCCTCATTATCCTTCTCAAGAAACTTTAATTCTTAATGTTTACTCTTTACTCCCTTGAGCCACTTTTAAAGACTCAATTACTATATTTACATCTCTAATTTGTGAATCCACTTCATCCTTCCTTCAATATACATTTTGTTGGAAACATTTTACACTATAATAAAGTACTAATTAGCAATATATTTTTTGTCATTGAAATATTTAGCGATAGAAATAGTGCAAGAAAAAAAGCATCAAGAAATAGTGAATCGATAATTAATATGCAATGGATTATTTTTAGCCATCACTAAATTTTTCGTAATTTATGGGGATGACAATGGGAGGAATGTATAATGACATGGAATTAGTTACATATTTTTCTATCATTAAATTTATATAGGGTGATAGAATCTCCATCCTTGAAATGCAACATAGCAATAAATTTTTCCATCACTACTTTGCGTGTGTCGCTAAATTTAAATTTATTGATAGATAAATCTTTTGCTACTATTAAACTATCTATAAATTTGTTACTAAATTGAAAAATTCTTAAAAAGCTTGTAACGTTGTATTCAAAATATTATACTTTGTGTTAGTGTGTCATTCATTTTTTGTAGCAATCCATATAGCGAAAATCCTCCCTAATCAAATTTCATAAAGCCTAATCTTTTTCAACGATTAAATACTCCAATTGAATTTTATAAAATAAATTTGATTCATAAAATAAAATTAAATGTGAATATTTTATTTATATTAAGTAAAGATACAATAAAATTAATAAATTCTAATATATATCATTAAAAAAATAGACATCTAAGCTTTATACATTTGAAAAGAAAAACAAATACAAAAAATTGCCAGCTTTCAAAAGGTATTGATGTTGCGCTTATGCTACTTGTCATTAGCTTTTGAAATACAAGTCACTGCTCTTAAGCTGTTATTCCCTCTTTGCCACAAATCCATGTAAAAATATTATTTCGAAATAGGTAAAGATGACCTTATTTCAATTCACTCACTACAATGCAGTGAATTTGAGAGTGTTGCTAAGAAAAATGAGTAGGTATTCATACGAGAGTTCACTAATAAAGGCCTTAAGCATAAAAATAGTTCCAATGAATATAGAGTTAAGGAAATGCTTCAAGGATACTATAGTTAAGTTTAATTTTCAACATTGTTTATTTTCTCTATTGTGCTATATTGTTCATTTCCTTTATTATGCTATTGCTTCCAAATACTTGATTGTTTTGCACATTTTTTTCAAAGTTGTGAGACCCACATCTCCTTTACTATTGCTTCCATTACTCCATGCCTTCTACCCTTTCACCAGTGCGATAACATTGTGATGAATGTAGCATACACATACACATAAGTTTATCCCCCACGTATCTAGCTAAATTCTCACATGATACGGATTAATACATGCATGATTCATGAATACAGGCTTGAAATTTTGATTTTATCCAGTGATGTTTCCTATTAGAACCCCACAAAACGCTAGCTACTCAATATTAGATTACTCTCCAAATAAATGAGTGTTAGCCCAAAATATTTTGAACTGAACTTTGAATTACTTGTGATTCGACTCAAAAATTGAATCGATGAATTTGATTCACAAACCAAATGAATTAAACTTAAATTTGAAAGATTGGCAGCTTGTTTGCTAAATAAACCAAATTTAATTTATAGTTAATTCGATTTGTTTAAATCAATTTGATAAATTAATTATATGTATAAATATATATCTTAATAATATTTATAAAATAAGTTATAATTTTAAATATGATATTATAAATAATGTAGTGTACTTAAATGAATTTAAATAGCATATTTATATAAATTTAGACTAAATGAATCAAATGAGTTGATTTAATGAATCTATAATATCAGTTGACCTAATTTATTTTTATTTAGATTTTCTTAATATTTTTGTTCACTTGATCAAACCAAACCAAGTATTGGGTTAAGCTGAATGATTCCCGGATCTAATTTGAGTTGTAGTCAGACAAGAAATTTTAATCATTTGAATATGAATTAAGATTGGAGTTGAATTAATTTTAATTGAATCAAACGAATTGATTCTGATTGAATTCCACACATATACTGATAAATGAGAGAGATGTCATATTTCGTTTATTATGTGTATATACATTCTCTAATTTTTATTTTTATACAGCCTTCTGTTATATTTAGTAAATGTAAATAGGAAAATAACGAGAGATGAACGAATGAATATATTTATCAACGTTAATGACAGCCTTTAAGGTGAGGATGAACCCTTATCAAGTGATGTGATTCAAATTTTAATAATTACTTAATAATAATAATTTTTATTAAAATTTAGATAATTATCATTTTGTAGTTATTTTGTATTTTAAATTATTCTCTTATTTAAGTTAGGATTTCTTTATTTAACTTTTGGCTTAAAAGTACATTGTATTAAATATGAATAATTTGTCAGAAAGGCCAAATGAGAGAGTTTGTATTTGTAATTCTCATGGGAGTTATCTAAGATCCCACAATTTATTTTTACTCTTTTACTAAAACAATTTGCATTGAGAGTGAACAGTATATATATCATTTGTGAAAATATATATTACTAGTTAGAGGAGGACTGTGAGGTATTTTTGGATGTGGATTTGAAAGTAATCAAACACTTTGCAATCTATCTCTTTGATTCTTTTAAATGAATTTTGTTAATCATATTTTTCCGAATAGTAGGCTAAAGGCCAAGCTATATTAATGATATGTGTGATCTTTTGATTTACAATTGAATTATGACAACATTCTTCTGCATCAGTGTAGCCATATGAAAAATGCAATATCATCAGAGAAAAATTTCCAACAAGTGGTGATAGAGCCTAGTTTTGCTGGATTTCTAGATTTGGGTCTTGTTTGTTTAAATGGCCTTGATTGGTTTTGTTGTTATGTTTAGATTGATTAAAGAGGTTTTGGTATAGATTTGTTTTGAAATTTATCAATCCTAGATAACTCTATTTGTATTTTTTTTGGTAATTTTGTTGAAAGGGTAAGAATTTTTATTATTTTGGGTTGCTATTAATTGAATTTTCTTATTTTTATTAAAACTAGATTAATATATATAGCTCAATTTTGTAACTTGAATTATTATTAAGTGATCCAACAAGTTTTAATTTACCTCTAAGGTATACTATTTTATTAGAATATGAGGGGACTATTAAGGTAAAATTAGTGTAGAGCCTATTATTAAACCTATGATGACTAAACTCAATTACAATTTATTAATAAGAGGTCAGGTCCCCTCTTTACATATGAGGCTATTAATAACTTGCCCTGTTGGAGTTGTTATGTGCTATCAAATGCAAGGAAAGGAAGACCTAAATCTCTTAGGAACCATTTGTATACTTATAATTTCTTTAGATGATTATTGAAGTAAATCAAGAGGTATGTAATCCTAATTTCTTTTTAAGTTTTAGTTTATCAAAATTTGTAATTTTAGATTTGATATGAAGATTCTATTAAATACTTCAAAATTCTTATAGAAAGAACTCTTGAGGGGGAAGATAAAGCATATTTGATGTACATGTAAAGTGTTAATGCTCTATTGGAAGTGAGTTTTGAACATGTTTGTGATCTTTAGAGAAGATGATTTAAGATTTAGATGTTGAAGAATTTCGATAATAGAATTTATATTAAGATGAAGACTATTAGGATTTGACATAAATTCTAATAATTATTGATTAGTAATTATTTTTTATTTAAAATTTTTATTAAAATTAGAATGTTATTAATTTTTGGTTATTTCATATTTTGAATTATTTTATTATTCAAATTAGGATTGTTTTGTTTAGTTTTTTTGGCCTATTAATACATTATATTAGGTATGAATACTTTGTTGAAGAGATCAAGTGAAAGAATAATTTGCTCATACTCTTTTAGGAAAATAATTTGTATTAAGAGTATATGCTATTTGTAAAATATGTATCATCAATTAAATAAAAATTATGAGGTATTTTATATGTATTTGAAGTGTGGGCTTGAAAGTGACTTACACTTTGTAATCTTTCTTTGATTCTTTTTAATGAATTTTGTTTATGTTTTCACTTATAGAGTATGCTAAAAGCTAAAATACATTAATAATTTGTACATTCTGATTTGCTACCTCTTTAATCTTGAATTAGTTGAATTATGATAATATATTTTTGTGTCATTATAATCACTTGAAAAATGCGTAAAACACAAATGGTCCTGATTCTTAGCTAATTGGCAAGTGGGGATGATTAGCTTTTGAAATGTTAGCAAGATAGTATTCCCTTAATTTCCTCTTTTTCTATTTTCTTATAGATTATATTTCACATTATGTGAGCACAAGAAATTCACATCATGTCAACATAATGACAATAATGATTAATGTCTATTAGTTAAGATTATATCCAAGTTTATAATTTTGAGTAACTAGAATTATCTTTAAAAAATTGCTTTATAATAAGACTCTATTCTTTATACATTGAGAAATTTCATTCAATGAATAATTTCTTTTATATGCAATGAGAAAAATAATCAATTTTTCTATCGAATTCTCAAAATCACTTTCACTTTTAAATTACTCAATCGTGTAAAATTTTAGTAATATATCTTGCTTCTAATTACACAAGCTAGTTGATAGGTGTTTGTTGAGAAATTTAAAAGGAATATTATAAGTAAAAAAATATAATTCACCCCAGAACTTTGATTGAATGATAAAAATAGTAAATAAACTTTAAAGTTATATGCTTTTCTTTTTTGAACTTTAATTAAGTAACATAAATGACATATGAAGTTTAAAACCTTACACTTTACTTTACTAAATTTTTAGACAATATGAAATCATTAACTTTAAGTTAAATCTAGACCTTTATCAACCTAATTATTTTAGTAATATATAAAGTAAGTCATCTTGAAATCATAAAGGTGTTGTGATAGTCATTGCAACTTAATAATTAATGATGTTGAAGTTTAATCCATTTGTATTTAAATGAATTTTTTTAAAAGGTTTTCAAAAATTCATGTTTGTGAAAACTTAATAAAATTTATTTAATTTATAGATTTGAAAATTGGATTGTTTGGCAAACATAGTTAAAAATTATTATAGAAGTTTTTGTTTAAATTGCTTTAGTAAATTGTTGTCCTTAGTGTATGAATGATATTTTGATTTGTTAAAGGCACAATAGAATTAAAGTCTAATGTTTGATTTATTTTACATGTTTTTAAAAAGTTGAGCAAATTTATATAGTCAAAATAAATTATATGCTCAGTGAAAATCTTAACTCGAATTTTAGAAGTCATTTTGAATTCTAATCTTTTGAATCCTCTTTGATTTTCTTGGAGAATTTATCATCAAACTTGACTTTTTTTCCTTTTTGAAAATTAAAGAATGACTTAGCATAATGAAAAAGGTAGATTTAATAGATGTTACTATTAAACTTAACTCAAAATTAATAGTTTCACTTTTTTTTCAAAAGTTTAGAAAGGTAAAGCACAAGGTTTTAAAGTTTATGTACCAAATTTATCACTAAATCAAAGTTCAAAGACGTAAAATGTAAAGTTTCAATATTCATGTACAATTTTTGTCACTTAATTAAAGTTTAGGAGGTCATATTGTATTTTCACCTTATAAGTATTTGGGTTCAAACCTTCCCACAATTGGTGTAAAAAAGTTTTCATATCATAACATAACATTGCAATAAATTAATTATTATATATTATATATACAAAATATTCAATAGCAAGAGAAGTAATTCATATTAGGATTTCAAATTATGACTTTTAATGATAATATTTCTTATGTGTTAGAATTCATATATGCAATGTTATGCCTCTGAAGTACTTAACTAATTTTCAGGTCATTATAAGGTCTTACCTGAATTATAACATCAGGAGTGAGAGTAGAAATTTTGCTTTTTAAGGAAATAAGTGAATTAATTAATGAGTATAAGTAATGGTTGGGAAAATTTGAGAGATGCAAAGGTTGGAATAGTTATCTGGAGAATTTTTAATTTTGAAGAAAATATAATCTTGACGATTTAGTATAAACAAGTGCATATACATTATGGAAACATTCCATGTTTTAATAAATTTCTATAAGTAATTTTGTCATTAACAAGTGGTAGTGACACCACTTGGAGTGGTTTCATAGGAAAAATAAGAGCTTAGGAGAATAGTCTAAAGATAAGTAAGAGTCATATAATTATTTTTTCAAAATGCCTTACAGGGGCCATTGCCCCTTTTTCCTTTTTTATCTACTCAAACTCACCTTATTTTCTCATTTCTCCTTTCCACTCATCTTTTCATCTCAAGGAGTTCTCTTGTTTCCTTTTTATCATATATTATAGGATTTGAAAGGCCTTCACCTTTCTAATCTTCAAAGAATTTAAGTATGTTAATCTCTTTCAGATCCTCTTCCTTCTAATGTAATTAAATCAAGGATTTATGAGAAAGAATGTGATATTCAAGATTTGAAGGGTTTATGTCATAACTTGGTTTTTCTTTCCTTTTGATAAAGAAAGGACCAATTCTTTGGCATAAATTTTGCATTGATTTTACTTTTTAGGATTAGGTGAGTAATTCATCATTTTTTCCTTTAAATTTAGCTTTCAAACTAGTTGAAATTGGTTAATATATGGTTTAAGTAGATTGATGTAGATTTGAGTCAAAAATTAGGAAATTTGTGAAATTGATGGTGGATTTTTATGTCCTCATGATAAAAGGTGATTTGATATCTAGTTTTAGGCATTTGGGTAAGATTTAAAGCATAAATGTGGTGATGGATATGCAGGTGCTTTTAAGGTAATTGATTACCTTCTATTGGAGTTGAGGTAATTGATTATCTTATGACAAAATTGAAATTTGAGTCAGGGCTATTTGTTGCATAATGGATTATGTGGGGTTAGAAACTCGTTAGAGTACCTTGACTTGATTGTAATGGCTATTCTTCTCAAAATTAATTATACATGACCTTTAAATAAAGATTTAATTCTTATTAATGTTTTATGGATTTATCTAATTATAGAATAAATTTTTTGGGATGATGGTGATTTGATATAAATTATAAACTTAGGTGTATTTAAAAAAATATATAAAGTTAGTAAATATGAGCTTGCAATATTATCAAAATATGTTAGTTAGGTAATTGTAATGATGTGTAATTATGATTTAGACTTAATTGTTAATATAGCACTATATATAAATAATGTGTGAGATCCAATTTATATTTATATTGCTATGCTTGTTGAGGCTTTTGTTCATATATGGATGAATTGTTATGGATATTATTATTGTTATATAATGAAATTGAAGTGCTAGTTTAGGTACTTGTTTATATTTTGATAGATTGTATTATGAATGAGACTTGATGATGTTAGGAGTGATGATACTCATATTGTGGCATTATGTACCGAATTTGTATGTATATTTGCTTATTATGGATAAGGCTAAAAGAAGTTACCAGGGAATTTTGGAATTTTATTGATTGCTTTAATCCTTTTATGCTTGGTATCTTTATATTGATATTCAATTATGGAAATTTACTTTAACACACATGTATATGTATATATGGTATTATTGAGAGGCCAAAAGGTAAGGTTAGGTCCTTCTTATGTAAATAACTATTTACTATATAAATGTATAGATACCTTTTTCTCTTGAAGGTGATGTGTAAATTATTTTTTTTAAGACTTTAAAAGTAAATTTATTTTAAGTTATGAATTTAGGTTATGATCTATCTAGAATGATTATTCATCTTCTTTTCTCTTCTCTCTTTTTCTCTTGGTAAGGTAATTAGCTATTGCTTGGAATAACTGAAAGTGGGTCTATATCAAGAATTTTCAAAGCATATCAATAAGTAATGGAATAGTTGGACTAGATGTTTATATTACTTGCATGATGTCAAGTCAATCAAATTTCAATGATCTTTACATTTATTATGGTATTATAATGAATTGAGTATGTCATGATGCATTAGTAAGGTTTGTAAGTGGTTGCTAAGGCTAACTTCCTATGATAGTGATGATCCAAGTTGGATCATGATATTAAATTTGTTATAACCTTGCTATATTAAAATCACATGGTTTTATAATTAATTATTCATCATTATACTGATGATAATATTATTATAATCTTAACTATACTTTAAAATTATAATATTGTATACGAATAAATAATGCATTGTATATGACACCTCTAGGGAACAATGAATTGCTCATAGTGATATTTACTTTGACATGGATCATTTAAAAATTGAAAATGTTTTGCTTTTAGAAAGGCTAATAGAGATTCCTAATCATGATATTGGTACCAAAAGTATTTTGTCTTATGGTGTCAGTAAGAATTTGAATTTGAATTTGAATTTTATTTTTATTTTATTTTTAAAAGTGTTATTTAGTTATCTTAGATATTTTGAATGTAAATCTTGTAATAATCATTTTTTTTTAATTAAGCATAGTTATTATCTTCACCTTCATTGTTGTAGTGGCTAGAGGCTGGTTGTTGTGTTATTAATTAGGCATATTGCAGTTGTTAAATAATTATCTCTAGATTTGTTATGAGATCTTCATCAGTTGAAGTTATGGTTGGGGCAGAGACCATTTGGGATCTGTTTTGCAAAAATTAGCTTGTTTTAACTTTAGCATTTTTATGGAAATATGGATAATCTTGGAACTATTTCATAATTTTTGATTTATGCGCTCAATGAGCTTGATTATAAATGCTTTAACATTTACTTATTTTTTTCTTTGAAGAAAAGGAAATTTAGATGTTGCATTTTGTTTGGAGTATAAAAGTTTCTAACAATAGCACCAAGGCAAACCAATTTTTGAGAAATCAGAGAATCATTGAAAAATTCTCAAAATTTAAAATTTTATCCTTATTCAACTTTTGGGGAAGAATTTTAAGGATTGGTCTAACCTTTCCCACCTTTTGAAAAACTAATGCAAAAATTTGTACTTGATATTCTAATTAAAGAAGAATAACCATATATATTTATAAAGTTTATTTTGAAAGAAAATTATGTTGTATTAGGCATCTGAGTAATCCTAATAGGCAAACCCAATTGGGTTATAGTTTACTAATTTTTTTTTTAGTTAGGATGCAAATTGGACCCGTTTTGCCAGAGTAAGAATTTTCTCAATGTGAATAGTTAAATAAGTTATGATTGTTTAATCCTTTTGATCTTGATAATGTTTAATTTTTATAAGTTTTGTATCCATTAATGTTAACTCATAAAACCTTTTATCATGAGAGAGAACTATTAGCTGGAAGTGCTAGTCTTTGTGGAAGATTTTTAGATAAATTGAAGTTGGATTTTCATTCCATACCTTTAGCTTTATTTAGGCTATATTCTTAACATGAGGTAATGGAATATATTAGGTAATAATCTCTTTGGCTTAGGGTTAGGGTTGGCTAGGGCTTTGGAAGAAAACTTTACTAAAGCTTTGGAAGAACTGCTTGCTTTGGTTATTTTATGTGCTTGTTAGATAACAAGCTTTTGGAGTTAAGATTTATTGAGGATTAAGGGTTTATCTTTTTCATCTTTTTCAATTGTGTTTTGTGTTTGCCTAAGTCTTTTTTAGGAGTGTGATGGCCATTTAGGTATTTTAGGTTACTAGGCCTCGTAGAGTTTCAACTGAGAAAATACAATCATTTGGGTTTAATGTTTAGTTATTGATTCAAGTGAATATGAGATGGCAGGAGTAACTTCCTTGGCTTTATTTTTGGAATTTGTTAGGCAGTTAGAGTCTAGAGATAAGTGTTGGCTATTTTCTTTTTTTTTCTTTGGAATTATCTCTCTTACAAAAATTCCTAAGTAAGAAAATTAGGAAGAGAGTTTGAAGAACTTTTAATTGGTTGAGTTTCAAAATCAAATATGCTTAAAATGGCTTGTCATCTAGCAAAATTTTGTTTTAGTGCAATGTTTACAACATCCTTTTCTAAAACATCTTTTGTTAATTTACATTTATCATGGATAGTGAATTTTTGATTCAATAAATCACTTTGAAATTTTTGAACACTTAAAAAAATTGCTAAAATTTATTTTTCTGGAGTAGAATAAATTTATTATGCATCATTCCAATACTTTAAAATGAATGCAACTATTGATCTTTACTATTTTTAATTTGTTTAAGAATGTAACAGCATCCTAATTTTGATGCATTAGTATCAATAATTTTAAATGCTGTTAGATTAGAAATTTGCAAACATGAGAGATTTTTAGCTTGAGACTTAATTTACCTATTGTATAAGTTTTTTTCCAAGGAGAAAGACTTTTTCTAAGATGATCATAAAGTGGTTTAGTAAGACTGGACATTTGAGGAAAGAAATCAGAGATATAATTTAAGCATCCCAAAGACATTTATAATTAACTAATGTCAATAATTTGAACAAGATATTTGTCAATAAATTGAATTACTCTTTCAATGGTGTGATTGTTCCTTGAAAAATATAACATCCAAGAAAGCAACTTTTTTTATTTGATAAATAAAAGGGACTGAAAAGCCAAAGGAAGAAAAATATAGAAAATTACACAAAAATTGACTTAGGGTTAGAAATCCCATTAATATCAGTTAAAAGTATTAGGTTTAAATTTATAGGAGGACTTATCTTGTTATGAATGCAAATTTTTATTTTCAAAATAGCTAAACTATTTTTTAGATAATTTCAAGAAAAGCATTGAAATGTCTAAAATGTTAATCAATATTTTTAGAAAATACTAAAGCATTATCGATGTAAATAATAATAAACTTGGTGTAAGGATTATAAACATCATCAGTAATCCTTTAAATTTTTGAGGGTGCATTTTTAGGCTAAAAAGTATTATATTCCATTCATATTGACCAAGTGAAATTGTAAATGTTGTTCGGTACCTATTGTTTAGTTTTATTTGGATTTGCCAAAAATCAAATTTCATATTAAATTTAGAAAAAAAGACTAAAATCCTTTTTTTATCCTTATAAGATCAAGTCTATCTCAATTTAGTCCTTGATTAAAAGTTTGTTTTAGTTTGATTTCCATAAGATTAAGAATTCTTAAATTTTAAACCTCCCGTAAAAATTTTAATTGAAGGAAAAATTATATAGAAGGATTAAAATTCAATATTTTTTAATCTTATAGGGATTAAATTAAGATAACCTTTCAATCAAGGATCAAATTGAGATAAACTTAATCTTATTGGGACTAAAATATGATTTTAGTCAAATATTTTTGCTAAATGAAGGCTATTTAACAAATCTTTTTTATTTGGTATGGGGTACCTTATCTATTAGAAAGCTTTATTTAGAGACTTATAATTAATCACAAGCCTTAGAGTTCCTTGTAAAATGTAAAGCATGACTAAGGACTTTTACTTTTCTTATTACAAGAAGATCATTAATTTCTTTTTAGCAATATTCTAGAAATTCTTGATTCATTTGGATTAGCCTAGCTTTAGTAGGGATTTTCTTTTTTGAAAAATTGTCTTTGTATAGTAAACCTACAATACTTTGTTTTTTTTTCTAGAAATCATTTACAAGATTAGAACGGACTTGCTTCATTATCCTATTTTCTAAAAACTTGATTTTTCCTTAAACAATTCGAGTGGCCAATTGTTGTTCTATTTTTCTGAAGGAGATTTTTTTTAAAGAGATAGTTGATTTAATTCTCCTTACATTTAACTAAATTGAATTCTTTGAAGATGGAATTTTTTATGAATTGGAAGATTATCTTTTCTCTTGAAACTTCTATTGTTATTCCTGCATTAGATACCTTATATGGTGTTAAAATACAGATAAAAGGTATTTGAAGGATAACTTTACTAGATAAATTTTTTCACTAGTAGGAAAAATTACTTGATTTTGCAAGAAAAGCTAACTATTTCTACATCTTGAATTTTATAAATAATATAAAGAAGAGAACCATTAGTAGGCATAAGGTGCTTTTTGGTTTTCTTGAAGAATTTGTTAGGTACTTAACATTTTTAGATGTAGTTAAGATCAACAATTGTATCAAAGAGGGTATGGTTTCTGTTTCTCAATCATTTTCCATGAACTAGACAAGGATATACTATTTCTAGATAGGTGTTCAATAAATAAATCCTAAGAATTATCTTCATTTTCCTCCTTTTCTAGTTCCTTTTTTATAGGTTTTTTCTAAAGGTTAGGAAGGATTAAGCAATGAAGCTTTCATTGTTCCCTGATTTCTATATTACTATTTTAATTTTTTTTTCAAATCATGAATCCTATAAGGTTATAGGTTTATTATTTTTTGATTTAAACCTTTCCAAAACATATTTGAAGTTCTAGGTAGTTGCTATAGGAGGTTTATAGGAAAGAGTGGGTTTATCTAGGGTTTGCTTGAATTTTTGGAAATAATATTTTTTTTGTTCATTATCATGTAAGTTATTGATAACATATAAAAGAAGATCTTATTCGTTAGTGTGAACATTTATCTCTTTTTCTATTGATGACTCTTTTGTTTCTGAAGATGTTTCATCATCATTTGATAGTTATGTTACTTCTTAAACTTGATTAACTTTTCTTGGAGGCTCTTTTAATTCAGAATCTTTAGTAGGTAAGTTGCTTATCTAATTGAGAATGTTCTCATCAAGTTTAAGATTCCTAATTTTCTTATTTAATTTGTATGGTCTGGTTTGTTACACCTAAAATAAACTGGTCTAATATCTTGATTTAGTGGAGGAGTATACCTAGGTTTCCTTCTTTCCCTATGATATTACTTCCTATATGATTTTGGGTTAGTTAGTTGCTTAGGCTTAACTTGCTACTTAGCACTATGCTTATGCTTTAATTTGAAGGTTTTTAGGTATATGAACCTAATTTGTTTGAAGAAAGTTCTTAACTCTCTATGATTTTAAGATTTCTCTTTGGTTAATTACCTTTTGATTTTGTTATCTTGACACATTTAGAAAGTTACTTTTTGAATATAACTTACTAATTGTTAATAAGTAAATTGCTTGTAAAAAATTTATCCATTGAAATGGTTTTTAATTTTTTCCCTAACTTTGTCTCCTAAGGATCTAAAAGGTCCTACAATGAATTCTCCTTTCAAAACAGTTGGTTCCTATCAAACTTAGAGTAGATCTTACTAAAGAAGGTATTCTTATACCATTTAAAGCCTAATAAGGTTCTATACTTAAAGTTTGTAAAAAGTGTAGTTGATTTGTATTTTCATAAGCTAAGGTCTCTTATGAAATGGTTGGTGATGGTATAAACCATGGTATTTATGACATCTAGAATTAATTGCCCATTAGATCCTATTATTACTAACCTTTAAAGGTCAAATTTGATATATTCTAATATTTGGATTTTCTCAGCTTTAGTAAGATGTTTATTTCCCTATCATTTGAGTTGGCCAGTGATAGTATCAATTAGGATTTGAATAACTTAAGTGTTATTACACTCATGGGTTGTTTAATAAATTATACTAACCATGGTAATTTGTTTAAGAATGTTAAGGTTTTATATTCAAAAAGCTTTATCCAAAACTTGGATTTTATTAATGATAGATTTAGTTGATATTGAGGAGCATTCAACCGTATCTGGGATGAAGATTTTCCCTAATTTTTGATCTATTTGTTAGATCATTTGGTCCATCCTAGCTATCTCTAATCTTTGAGATAAAATTACTTGTTTTTGCTTAGGGATTTGGTATAGTTTAAACAAAGCTTGTTTTATCCTTTTGTTACTAGCGGAGGTTTCTCTTAATGAACTAGTGGAAGCTTTTGCTAGGAGTTATTATCCCAATTTTTAAAGGTATTTGTTGTAGTTATTTTGTTCCATCAAAGATTGTATGTCTTTTGAGGTAATTCCTTCAATATCCTTAACCTTAAAGGGTATTATAGTGAAGGGTTTTTTAAGATTAGTGGATTTTAGTTGAAAGAATTTTTGAAGAGCTAGTTTAGATATTATCCTTTGGTGGTAAACCATTCTTGCATGGTTCTTTGACTCACGTAAATAGTTTTACTAAAAATAAGGTAATCTATTTGATTTATCTTAGCATATGCCTTAAACCATTTGAAGAAAGGAATATTTGTTTCATACTTATTCATAAACTCCTAATAGAGAGTTTTAGTATTTGATTTAGATTTACCTTTATGATTTTTGAAAAAACAAGTTCTTTGATGAGTGAATTCTTCTAAATAGAATTTCTTCCTTAAAGATTTCTTGTCAATTTGAAAAGCCTTTTAAAAAATGATTACATCATAAATTATTTAGATTCTAGATCATCATTAATCATTTGAAAGTCAGTTAGAGAATTAATAGATTCAACAAACTTAACCTTTGTCCTATCATATTCTTTATCTTTCCCTTTTCCTTCTTGAATAATTTAGGTATAGATTAATTAAGGAGCCCTAGTGGAATTATTTGTTCCTCTCAGATTAACAACAATTGTTCATTGAATGCATGAATGTTCAATAAAGGAATTTCTAGGCAGTTCTAAGGGTTTTCTTGACTTATTTCTTTTTTTGTAGAAAGAATTTCTATGTATTTTTATCATAATGATTGTTATTTAGGCTATTTAATCCCTTAGAGAGTTCTATAATTTTAGATGTTAACTTATTTCTTCTTTTATCACAAGAAATCTTGGCCAAACCATAAGGATGAGTTTTTATCACAAGGAATTGAAAGGTTAACTTGGTGAAGTCAGTAAGGAAAAAGGTACTTTTTGCCTTCCCAATTGGAGGTTTGATGCATTTGAAAGCATTAGAGTTGTGTAATTTGTAATGAATCTTATAGATAATTACTATAAGGACTTAACCAGGTTCCATGTGATAAGCATGGAGTTTAATGTTGAGTTTTAATATCACCTCAAAAACTCATTTACTCGAAGGACCATATCAATGTTTGGAAATAGTTCAAACAATGGTCTTTGAGAAAAGCTAGTTTCTATCATATCTAAGATGGATTCCTTAAAATTAGACAATTATCTATCTATCTATCTATCTATATATATATATGTATATATATATATGTATACATATATACATATATATATATATATGTATATATAGATGAGAGAGAAGAAGAGAAGGAAAAATTTAAAATAGTGGAGAGAGTGAGAGATGCAGTATAGAGGAGAAAAGAGAAAATTTAAGGAAAGAAAAGTAAAATTTTGAAATGAATAAAGGATGGAAAAATGTCTCTCTTAAAGTTACTTAAGAAAAAAGATAAGTTGGATATTTTTATACACATTATAAAATAAAAGAGTAGAAATTGCTAACTTTGACATGAAATTGTGAAAGTTGATAATCCCATATGAATAATACTATATGCATTAAAAATAGGATTCAAAATTTAGTTTTAAATGTAGATCAAGGATTGTTGTTAAATATAACATGGTGGGATAAATTTATAAAGTTTAATACAATGAATATAAAAGATTTGAAACTTAATTTTGAAACTTATTTTTGATACCTACAGTATTTTTCATCACACACATGCATGCACACAAAGATATATTTATATATGACATCTTAAAATAAGGTTTAATGTTATATAATCCTATTCAAGTTCCAAAATTTATAAATAACTCTTTTTGAGATTTTAAAAAATAAAAAAATTGAAAGTTTATTTAAAAATATAGAAAAAGATATATGAATCACCTATGTCTATTTCTAGCTATTTTTAATATGAATCAAACCAATTTATGAATGTGTTTTCTTCTGAAATGAGTTATTAATAATGAAATTGAGTTTATAATATGTATATGGTACAATTGAAGACAAACATTATAGTATACTATTATAAAAACTCTGCATTTGAAGAAGTAATACATGTGTTTCTTTTATTTTTTAAAGCTTACTATACATATAAAATAATAGAAGAAACTTTTCTTAAGTGTATTTGAAGAGGAAATTGAGGCCTGTGTTTCCTTTTTTTAATTGTTCATTGATGTCATTGTACTAAAAAAATAATTAGGAGAGTTACAGATGGTTCAAATATCTTTTTCTATTTACCAATACTATATGTACTAAAAATAAGATTTAAAATTGGATCTTGAATGCAAATCAATAATAATAATTAAATATATGATGGTTAGATGAATTGCAAAACTTAGTTCAATGGCTATAAAAGATTTAGGACTTAATTTTCAATACTTATAATATTTTTATTCCTTATATCTTTTAATTAAAAATTTAATATTTTAAATTTTTAAAAAATTTAACAAATTATTTATAAATTTTAAAATTTTAAAGAGGTAAGTGATACTAAGTCTTTTTTTCTCTCTATTTTTAGAGTTATTACCTTATTATATACTATACGAATTGGATTCTTGAAAGGATAATATTACTTTAGAAATCTTAGAGATTTTGATTAAATTTGTTTTCAAGCTATATATGATATTTTACCAAGACACTATCTCTTCTTCATCTATAAAGGTGGACAATTTCTTGTGGTGTCAATTTAAGAATGCCTAGAACAAGGCAAACTATATATTATAAAAAAAAAAGCTTGTCTTTCATCTATGGTAGTTGGTCTAGTTTGAGGATTTACTAACTTTTTGGCTGGTGATGACAATAGCTAGTTAGCTACTGCCTTTGTGGCAACTCCATTTCAATTCAATCCCAACATTAATAATCCAATTCCTTTTCAAGTCCTTGTTGGACTTTTTAATGGCGAGGGTATTAACAATACTATTAATCCCAAGGTTATGTATGATGAATTTTGATAGTGATAAATAGATGTTTCAATAGGATTGTATGTCTTTATATCAAAGTGTTATAAAATCTTTAATAGAGATGTTGTATTATAGTTGCAATAGCAATGCTTGATTATGTGCTAAAAGAGTTATATTGTATACAAGCATCATCAAGCATATGATTGGTCAAGATACATGATATGATGATTATATATATTTTTATGCTAATTTATTTTATATTTTATATATGAATCATGGATATTAATATCTTGATATATTAGATTAAACTAACTATATGATTTATAAAGTTTATGAACTTTTTTATAGGAAAGTCCAATAAGTAAAAAGAGAGTTAATATTAAAGTAAAGAAATGGAAGATTATATTATGCTTAATTCAAAAACAAGATAGAAAGGCAAGAAAGAAGATGTGATTTAAGTATTGACGATTGACAAGATTTAAGTTTTAAAAGTTTGGAAGTATTAAGAAAACACTAAAGATTTTATTCACTTAATTTTTCATTCTAGGCTTAGACTTTCTTTTAAAATAGAGTTTTTCATAATATAGAGCTTAAACATATTTTTTATAATCTTAGCCTGATCAAAATATTTTAAAAAGATAATTCATAATCATATTTTTACAAGATAGCTTATGAGACACTTCAAAAACTAATGAGATATGAGTTTTTAATCTTTTCAATTTTAACCTTTAGTCACTCTTTTAATCATATCTTACAAAATATTTGTGTTTGATTGTCAAACTTTTTTTATATAAAAATAGACTCAAATGAATTTTCATGGACATATCATTGCTCAGAATGCTTAAGATATAAAGGAGTTATGATTTTTTCAAGCTGAATTTAGAAATCAATTTTTTGCATTCTATTCTTTTTTAACTTTTTCTCATTTTTTTAACCATATCTAAAAAACTAGAGCATGAAATTATTTTTAAGTGAAAATAGAATCAAAAAGGCTTTCCATGGACGATCATTTGCTTAAAATAATCAAAATATCAAAGAGTTATGAATTTTACAATTTGAGTCTTAAAATTAGATTTTTAAAATTCACTCTTTTTGACCTTTACTCATTATTTTATATATATCTTAAAAATCACATAAGCTATGAGCATAAAACTAATTTCATGGGAAAGTAAACTCGAGTGCTTTTCCAATGATAAGTTATTTGTTCAAAACAAACTTAAAATGAAGAAGTTATAACTTTTTAAAATTAAGTCTACAATTCTGTCTTCAAGAATCAATTGACTAATTAATTCTACATAGGTAGAAGCAAAATTTTTCATCATAACTAATTGATTAATCAATTCTAACTATTCTAGTGTGTAAATAACTGCTATAAATAGTTAGTTTTCATTTCTAAATGCTCCAAATGACTATAATACTATATGAGCTTCTTATATAAGCTAAGAAACATTAAATGCAAATTAAAAAAGTTCTAAATTTCATTTTTTAATATCATTTTAGTCCTTCTTTCATCAAAATCATGAAGTGAGCTCTCTATTTGAAATTTCTCTATTCTAAGAGTTTCATTTGTTTTATCCACTCTATAAAAGAATTTGTTTAAATTAATATTAATCTTATATCACTTTCTAATTGTAAAAGGTGAAATATCCTTTAGAAATTCTTTGAGAGGGTGAGGTGTCCCTTATAAAAAGAGATTTTGCTTAAGGAAGGGTAAAGATTTGTAAAGAGACTTTTTCAAGTGTTCAGTTGAAACTTAAAGGAATAATGAATTGAAACACAAGCTTGGAAAGTTTAGAGAGTGGATGTACACCTTAGAAAGGATTTTTAAAGGGGAACTCCTATAAATCCTTGTGTTTGATCTCCCTACCCTTTATTTACATTTGTTTATGTGCTCTATTTTTCTTGTGATCACTTTCTCTATCTTTGTTGATGTTATATGTTAAATTGTGTTTTAATGCTTATGTTGATGCATAGATGATTAAAGGCTTAAAAAAGGTGTATATTTATGTATGTTCTTATTAATGATTTGTCTATGTATAGTTGATGCTTGGATAAATGGACGGTTGAAAGAGAAATTTATTTATGTATAGGGGTGCAAATGAGTTGAGCTGCTCATGAATAGCTTGAGATTGATTCGTAAAAAAATTAGTTCAAGCTCGAATTTTAACGAGTCAAGTCTAAATGAGCTCAGCTCATTTAGCTTGTTTATTAAATGAGCTGAGCTTGAGTTTTTTATTATTCGACTCGAATTATTCACGAATTTAAACAAGTTTAGTATAAAATATATTTTTATTTTTTATATTATATATAATGTAAATATAAAAAATTTATTGATCTCTTTTACATCTAGTTAGGCTTGTATATTATACATATTGTAAATATAAAAAATTTATTAAACTTTTTTAGGCTTATTTAGGCTCGTATATTATATAAAATGTAAATATAAAAAAAATCACTAAGCTATTTTAGGTCCATTTAGGTTCGTATAAACTCATTTAGGTTTGTTTAAACTCAAATATAACTTAAGCTCAAGTTTGAGTTCAAATACTTAAATTTGATCAGAAATTTAAAATAAGAAATTTAAAGATCGTTTAAACTCAAATAAGTTCGATTAAGTTTGTGTTTGAATTGAGCTTAAACTCAAACTCGACTTTTTCAAGGTTGATGAGTTCGAGCTCAAGCTCGTTTAATATTATCGAGCTTAAACTTGAGCATGTAGATATTTGGTTAGACTCGACTCATTTGCACCTCTATTTATGTATGTACTTCTTGATTTTTTATTTATACATAATTGAATGAGTTGCTTTGCACAAGCACAATAAATTGTTATATGTTATATGTAAACTTCTTTATTAGATTATCTTGGATTTGTTTTTTTAATGATTTGTTTATATATGACTAATTTTTTGAATTATTATATCTTGAGTGCAAACATTTTCATAAAGCTTCTTTTGAATTATTTAAATTAAAATTATTTTCATGACTTTCCAAAATCAAATATTTTACAAAAAGAATTTTAAAAATTATAAAAGTTTTAAAATACCCATTCACCCCCATTTGATGTAGGTTGCCAAGGCCTACAAACTCCACCAACATTAAAATCGAAGGTGACCAAAATGGATTTCTCAACCTTTGCTCTTGAATTCAAATGAAGTTGGCAGACTGTAGTGTGTGATAATCCTACTACTAAGGAAAGGCCTAATTTAGCTGTGAAAATGTGATTTCTCTTGCATCTTATGTAATAAATAATGTTATGAATAATAGTATCAATTTTCTTGGTTTGTTTATTAGAAGGTATTTTTAATAAAAAAAAATCTTATATACTCTTATATTTATGAATGAAGAAGTAACATATTATTTTCATACCTTATTACTAAGAAAGATAATATCTAAAATTATGGTAATAAAGGAATTTTTTTCTTTAAAAAATTATCTTTTATGAAACTCTATATATTTATTATTAAACATATTGTTTCATGTCTTTTTATTAAAAAAAGATGATATTTAGAACTATGATCTTTTTTTATATAAAAAGTTATTTTTTATCAAATTTTATATATTTAATATAAATATATAGAATTTTTTGACCATTTTAATGATTATAATTATGTTTTTATGGCAACCTCAACTCGTATCGGTTGGTTCGTAGTTATGCTCATCATTTTAAATTGCCATTGCAATTTGCCTTCACGATTATACGTTATGACTTACGTGATTGTACATACCGCGATAGTTGCAATATTGCGGCTGAAATTTTTTTCACCCATAAATAATTATTAACTGTTTGCAAAATTGGATTGGACCCGACACTGTCAATCAATGCTTTACCCAATTTGAGTTACACGCTAAAATCACATTGACGATCAAATTGTTTTAAACCGGTCAAAATTAGCATGAATTGGATTGAATGAAAAAACTAAACTGATCCAGTTAGAGAAAACCTGTCTGCCTAAAAAAGAGATATATTTTTACCTATTTTACATTTTTTTTAATGTTATTGGATCAAATAATCATAAGTTTTTGATTAAAAATTTCATTAGAATTTTTAAGAAGCAATTGAAGGAAACCACACATAATCTCAGATTCTATCTTTATTTACTTGTTAAATTTGTTATATTAAATAGATTAAGCCTCAAAATTTCAAGAGGTATATTTAATTTATTTATAAGATTTTATATAATACATAACTTTTTAATTATAATGCCATCCAATTCAATCATTGATTCAATTAGTTTCACTAAATGAATTGTGAATTGAAATACTTTCCATCTCGATATCCGATCTACTTTTTAAAATATTGATAATAACATTGTTTATATTTATATATAATTATTATGGCTTGTAAACCATTCTTGTTTATGGTTTGATGCATGTATAAAAAAATTTCAACTCACCTGTTCAAAAGGAAAATTCCCAAAACATGAGAAAGGAATTAACTTATTTCAAACAGCTTGCAAGAGATTTAGATATGGTGATTGTGTGCCTCCATTCTTAAGAAGACACAAATACAAAGTTAAACGTTTTTTATTCCTCTTTTATGCCATATTCTCTTTTCTATGTGTTCAAATAATGATTTATTTATTTTCCTACAGATTCATCATAAAATTTAGAATATTCCCCCAATCACAACATGCAACATTTGCGAAATGTCCGTGGGACAATAAGATAGACCAATCTCTATATCCCTATACATATCAATTAAGTATTTGTTTCGTTCTTTATTATTTATAGCATTTTTAATTTTTTTTATTTTTTTAATCTATAATTATAGAATTTAATGAAATGTTAAATATTATTCTTTTTCTATTTTATCCTTTTTATACTAATAAATACTTTATTCCTTCTTGAAATATATCAATATATTTATTCTATTAGAATTCTTTTTCTATTTTAAATTACCTTGAATTTTGTGTATAATAAGCAATTAAAGGGTAATTTTGAAAAGTACACTAAAAATTAAAAAATAAACTATTTTTTAATATCTGTAAAATCTATTAACTGTCACAGATAAAAAAAAATAAAAGAAGTATGTATTTTTGGGAGACGATTAATAATGTCATTCTACCGTTGGAGAAACCTTAGCGATCTCCACCTCCTTTCAAAACGTCACCTTCATTGTGATCTTCTCCGCCACGGTTCATCTTTTTCAACATAATTGATTTCCAGTGTTATAAATATTAATGTTACACTATCACATATTTGTGATCATATAACGTTAATTTATATTAGAAATAAATTAAATTTAAATCTTTTTATTGCAATTATACAACACCCTTCAAATATTGTTATTACTAAACATATATACATATAAATTAAGGATTAAACCTTAAATATAAAAAAAGTATAAAATTTTCAAAAGACATCATATATTATATATTATATGAGCTAAAGGCTCTCCGATTTTTATAAAATATTTTTTATATAAATAATTTGGTTCTCCAAAAATTTTCGAGCCTTCAAAATTCACCATTGATTGTTACCAACTTGCGCCGGTGAGATGAGGTGAACTAATAAGATATTTGTGAATAATGATTATAAGAATAAGTTGTGTTACACCAAAGCATTCTAAATTTATACACATAATTAGGGGTTAATTGTAAACAATTTTATAAGATTTAAAATATAAATTACACCATGGTTTTTGTATAATTGTAATTGCAATTACAATAAATGCTGCAATTGTGCTTGTTTTTCCTTAGGTACAACTTTGGGAAAGTCACGTGATTTTATGAATTATTTTATAAAATTTAGAACTTTTTATATAAATTATATAATTTTTTCATAAAATTATCTAAGTGTTTGAGAAATAAGGTATAGCTTTTTACATGTATCTTACAATTTTTTCATAAAATTTTACAATCTTTTTCATAAATTTTGCTACATAAACACGTATATACCTGCAACACAAATTTATGTATTTTATAAAAAATTTACAAATTTTGTAAAAAAAAAAACTAAAATTTTAAAAAATTTACAAAATTTATATAAAAAATTGTAAGAGGTCATACTACGTTTTTTAGTAAGAACCGAAGAACAACCCTGTTTTGAATTATAATGATCATTATTTTATATAGAAGCTATTAAATATCAAATGCTTGATTTTAAATTTAAGAAAAATGCTAACAATAATCTCGATGCTATTATTAAGCCTTAAATATATATTTCTAACTAATCAAATTAATAATACTTTATTTTTATTTTTAGCAGTATAATAAATAACAATATAATTTGATTAGTTAGAGTAATAAAGCATTTAATATATTATCATTTACATATTACAAGAAATAAAAAATAAAATATTTAATTTAATTAGTTGAGAATTTATATTCACTATAACAATTATAGTCTATATAGATGAAAAAATCTTCATCATTTGTATGGGCTTTTAGATTTTTTTATAAAATTTTTTTAAAAAATTATACAAATGACTTTTATTGTTTGTGTAGAATTTTTTATTTTTTCAAAAAGAAAACTCTATATAAACAATGATACATCATTTGTATAGAGTTCTACATTTTTTAAGATGAAAAAATTAAAAAAATGTATAGATGAGAAAATATTGTTTGCATAGGTGTTAATAATTTTTTTAAAAAAATATAAAACCCTATGTAGGTGACATAAAGTCATTTGGATAGGGTTGAAATTTTTGGGCTTGCCAAAAATTTGGCAATCAAATTTTGACTAGAATTACAGACAACCTTTTTTGATATATGAATGATAATTTGTCATTTCAATAGAATGAAAATACAAAATGATATATGCACCTCCTTACTTTTGGTCAATACATATGACAAATTGATCAATACAGGCGACACTTGTTATCTTAATAGGTTGGAGAGAAAAAATAATGCATGTGCCCCTATTGGTCAACATATTGAGATAACTTTAGACATATATAGATAACAAAATGTCATTTATATAAACCCGAACTATATATATTATCCATTTGCTTGTTCCCCTTCATTTTGTCATTTCTTTGCAGGTGCACCTCTCTAATGCAGCTCTCGATCTTTCCCTTCTAGCTTCTTCCAAGTAATTTTTTTTATTCTTTATAATATTTTTATATTTATTTACTAAATATTGTATATTATATAATTAAATAATTAGGTTATATTGTTGCATTTTTTATTGAACTTGTTAATTGTTGATTCATTGTTCTGTTGATGTATGTTGAAAAAGTTTGTATACTAAAATTTTTTAATAGTTTTAATATTATATAGGAAAATAAATTCGTACTACCATAAATTAGTTTAATATAATTTTTATTTTGTGCAATAACATATGACATATATATTTAATGTGTTAAATATATAATAAGTATGACTAAGAATTACATATTTTAATATGATATTTTGTGTGAAAAAATAATTTCCTATAGTTTTACAAGGTGGTTGCTTTAAACATCTAATATTATTGATATGATAATTGAATATAGATTTATTTTAATGCTTTATTGTATTGACTAGTAAAATTAATACACTGTAGAAGTTGATATATTTACTGTGTCAAACCTCTAGTGAGTTTGGTAGAAATTTGGATAATAAAATTTGTAATAATTTTAAATATTACATTAATTAAAATATTAAATTATATTAAAAGTAAAAGTGTATAAAAAATAATAAACAAAAATTTTGACAATTGCATGAATAAAAAACATAAAATCTCAATGATGTGAAAGATTTAGTAAATTAAGCAATTATTTAAAAAACTAATAAAATAAGTAATTTAAATATTTAAAAAATAAATTAATTAAAATATCATATAAAAATTTAGTATGAATAATAAGTATTCAACACTTAATAAAATTATATCATTAAATAATAATGGAGAATGAAATACATAGTAATTTAATATTATGAATAAGTTGTATAATTTTTATTAGATTGTTAAATTCAATAAAAATGAAAGTAATAAAAATGGCAATAATTTATTTTAATAATTATAGTAATGAATAATTTTTTTTCACAATGCAAAATATTTTATAATTTAAGTAATAATTTAAAGTATTAAAAATATAACACCAATGGATAGTAAAATACATAATAATTTGATATTATAAGTAAGTGATATAATCGGTAATTAAATTATCATACTATGTAAGAACAAAATTAATAATTTAAAATATTAAAAATGTAAAGAGTAATATATAATAAATGGATAATAATTTAATATGATAAGTAAGTCATATAATAGTAATTAATCTATTATTTTATAGAAGAATTGAAGTAATAGTTTAAAGTACTAGAAATATAAATAATAATTGATAATGAAATGCATAATAATTTAATATTATTTGTAAATCATGTAATGGTAATTAATTTGCTATATTATACAATGGAAGTAATAATTTAAAGTACTATTAATATAAGCAGTAATGAATAGTAAAATATATAATAATTTAATATTATAAGTAAATGACATAATGGTAATTAAATCATTATATTATGTAAGAATGAAAGTAATAATTTAGACTATTAAAAATGTAAGGAGTAATATATAATAAAAATGCATAACAATTTAATATGATAAGTAAGTCATATAATGGTAATTGATCTATTATTTTATAGAAGAATTGAAGTAACAATTTAAAGTACTAGAAATATAATTACTAATAGATAATGAAATGCTTAATGATTTGATATTATATGTCAGTTGTATAATAATAATTAATTTACTACATTATACAAGAATAAAAGCATCTAAAGAATAATAGCATGATAATTTCACAATTACACTAATGAAAATAAAGAAATTTCTATGATGTCAAATGTTTTATAATTGAAGAATTTAAAATACTAATAATGTAAGTAATAATGGATAATAAAATGCATACTAATTTAATAGTAGAAATAAGTCATATAACTATTGTTAATTTGTTAAATTGTGTAAGAATGTAGATAAATAAAAAATGGTCACATAAAATTTTGACGACAACGATGATGACAACAACAACAACAATAATAATAAATATTTAAATTTTCTATGATGCAAAATATTTTATAATTTAAGTGATAACTCAAAGTATAAAAAATATAAATAATAATGGATAATTAAAAATGTTGTCATTTAATATGAGGGCTTAGTCATGTAAAAGTAACTAATTTATTATGTCATGTAAAAATGAAAGTTATACTAAGAGGATACTAATTTGTAATAAATATTAGGGGTTAAATTAATCAAATGTACATAATATTTGATGATGTTAAATATTTATATTATTAAGTAATTATTTAAAATAGTGAAAAAATAAATAATGTTGATGAGAAATTAACTATTAGAATATATATCATTGAATTATTAACATAATAACACATAAATAGATGAGTTTAGGGTTTTATTAAAACTATTATAATAAAAAATTATGACATTTTAATTTAAAATACGTTTGTACTATAACCTCAGACTTATTCAAGGATTGGTGGGTCTTCTTGGATAAAATAACCCTTGAATTATCTTAAAAACTTGGATAATTCGGAATATGTTTTTTAGCTATTGTGCTTAACTTATTTGTTTATCATTTCACTTTATAGAAACTTTTTTCTTTTAATTATTCTCTGAGTTTGTACTATATTGGCATATAATATACATATTTGGAGAACTATGGGGAGATGATATTGAAATTTCTATATGTATGAAATGTATAATAGATAAGTTGAGATAATAATTGTAGGAATATCTTGAATTAGATATAGCCATACTTGCTAGAGTTCGAGTGATAAGATAGATTTAGGGCATATAACAAACATGCACATATAAATGAATCGTATGATGACTTATGACATTGTAGACTAGTTACAATATGTTTGTTGACAAAAGCTAGATAACCTTGGGAGATTGATTATTTGATGAGTACTAGAATGGTGCTATGTATTTATGAAGAGATTTAGAAACTTTGTCAATGATAGGGAGTTAGTAAGATATCCATGTAAGAAGTATTTAAATGTGTTGTACTAGATATTAGAGACCATGCAGGCACATCTAATAAATAATAGATTTAATTTGTTGTACAAGAATTGGGTCCATCATGGTGAAGACTATTTATCGAGGGCCAATGTTATGCATAGGGAACCTTCTAATAAGGCTGATGAGATGATTGATATCATATATGACTTTATTGGCCTTTATTCCACAAATTAAGTGGATGACAATGATAGGAAATAAGAATGAGGACATCTTAGGGCAAGAACATATCTTATAGCTAAAGCTTTAATGTCTTATTTGTATAAGTTGAAGTAGAATTGTACCCTAATTGCATAATTTTTCTTTATTGAACTTCTCAGTTAAACTCATGCATCTAAAAGTAATACATAAGTGTACTAATAAGTCATTTAACCCTTTACCGAAGTTACTGAAGGAAGCTCTGTCGAAAAATAACAAATTGATTGGATCATATTATGATACAAGGAAATGCTTAATAAGTTAGGATTGGGGTATAAATCAATTCATGTTTATAAGTATGATTGTATGATTTTTTTTTTTTAAAATGCTGGAAATAAGACTTCTCTAATATGTTAGGAGAGTTAGTGGATTGATAAACATACAAAATGGAAAAAGATTCCTAGAAGGTGTTGTAGTATTTTTCATTAATTCCTAAGTTCAATTGTTTGTACAAATTAAGGCACATGGCAAATAGTATGATGTGGCATCATATGGGATTGAAAATGGGGTTATGTGATATCTTGTTGATGAAGAAGCTTAGTAGAATTTCGATAAAAGGTATCCTAATTTCTTAGTGGAACTAAGGAATATGTGATTGGATTTAAATGCGAATGAATTCAATCTTTTTAGTAATATGAGCTAGTTGTGATGACCACCTACAATTCGTGAGTGTCGTACATATCATACAGAGAAGTGGGTGCATCTAGATGCTCAAACTACTTATGTAAGTAATTAATTTCTGATTAAATAATTTTAATTATCATAGTAAAAGTTTTATACATAAACTATGATTTTTGTTGAAAATCAAGGCTAAGATATTGGATTTGATCACCCATTAATCTTCCTAATCAAATACTTCCTTTAACAGCTTTTTAGTAGGTTTGTTAGAGCTTGATGAGCTTGCTATGGTTGATAAGGTGCTTGACACTCATTGAAGGCATAGGAAAGCAACTGGTTGTGTGCTTCCTAGGATTGCATATAACACTTCCAGCACCAGCTCATCCATTATAGTATTTCTTTCAAGGTAGTACCAAGATGCAGCATTTGTGGAAGAGGTGCAAGCTTACATTACTTGGAGTTAGTAAGCTTTAGCTATGATAGAGTAGTGGATTCTCTATCATGAGTAAGTGCAATAGCAGATTCCATATTATCTTTGAGATGATGCATGCTGCTTTGCAGTCTATAGGATTCTCTTTACCTCAACCTATTATGCCTCCTCCTCTTCTTCAAATGAATATCCCTCGATTGAGAGTATTGTTCAGATTCCTTTCTTAGTCACCTCTACTTTGTAGCATCCTTTAACTCCCCAACTACAATGACCTTTACCCCCACCCCAGTAATAGTAGCACACACTTCATCCTAACCTTTGTGTTTGCCTTCAGGCGACGGTAAAGATGAGGATGGTGATGATTATTATTTCATGTAGCTATTGTATATATTTGTATATATATCATGCATTTACTTTTTATTTGATTCTCTATATTATGCATGAATATAGAGTAATTTTTCATTATATATTATTCAGAGTTAGTATTTGTTTTTACAATTAATATTATGATTTTTAAATTAATGATGTTTGATAATTATAAAAAATATTTTACTGATCATTCATAAATAAAATTTTAAATAAAAAATAAATGTGTAAAAAAATTAATAAAAAATAAAATCATTAAGGATATAAAATTTTTTTTAGAGTGGATTGTAATTTTTTTTATTAAAAAATACAAACAACCTATATGGACAATAACTACCATCTGTATAGGTCCAGCTTACACATACAACAATTGAATACAAGCAACAATGGTTGTTTGTGTGGGCTTGACCTATATAGACAATAGTTATCCTTTATATAGATTCAAAGTTATCTGTACAAGCATGATTATATTAACTATCTTTCTACCTTATATATATGACTTTATTGTTTATATAGGTTCCCCTTATGCAACTAGACATTAAAAGTCATTTGTGTACATCACAAAAAAATTGCTTTTAGTAACAATAAAAATTATCACAAAATGTTAGCATTTTGTCACAATTTTTTTGTGACAATAAATTTTCTTACTAAAAAACCCTGCTGCTAAAAGTTTCTATGACACAATTGGTGCTTATCACTAAAAATTTTCATTTTGTGACAAAATTTGTTGTCATTATAAACTGACACTTTTTATGACAACTAAATTAGTTGTCACTAAAAATTATATTAGTGATAAATTTTCTTGTCACTATAAAAGACAAGAGATATTGTTGTCACTAATTAATGGTTTTAGTAGTGATTATTGTTGTCATAAAAGGATTTTTTAGTAATAATATATTTATTTTTATGTTGTTGCTAAAAACATAATATTTATGACAATTAATATCGTTACTAAAACTTTTATTTTGTATCAATATATTTATATTGTCAATAAAAATATTATTTATAACATTTAATACCATCACTAAAAAGTGTCATCATTGAAATTCATTTTTTATTTTTAGTTTACATATAGGCACTATTTATAATATTTTAAGAATATAAACAAATATTGAATGTTAATGATATAAAAAGAATGTGATTAATAAAATTTTAACTTTTGATATATTATTTAAACTAAAATTTGTGTCAAGGTTAACAAAGCCATAAATTTGTAAGTCTTAACATTCGCCAATAATACAATCGTCAAACTTTGAAACAACTATAGCTAGTAAATCAACTTAAAAAATGGAATATGATCACTGTGGTGTTACTCTTGATACTTTGCTGACCAATTTGCACTAAACCATGATAAAAATTTTATTATTTAATTTTAACAATTGTATCATAAAATAAAAAATGTAATACTAATTTTTCATAAACCCTATTTCCTATGAAAAATTAATTTTGATACTATAAGGAATATATAACCATTATAAGCATGAACACAAACACAAGAAGAAAAATAGTTAATTAAGGAACACACTATATGTTAATTCTATAATGAATTAAATGGGATTCTTCAAGGCCAAATCAAAGAATAGCATTTATTGGAATATATCTCTTTTAGAACATCTATTCTCTTCAAAAGCTTCCTTATGACATATTTAGTATAGAGCCTAATAGAAGACTTTAAACTTATAAACACATAATAATAATCAGCTATGACAACCAGCCATGTGACAAAATTCTTACTTGATGGTGCGATTAAGATCACCAACATGGTACACACCATGAGTAACTCATCTTTCTTTGGGCTTCTGTGTTGTAACATGTATTTTCAAGTCGATATAAAACAAATCACGGAACAAACATCTTTTCCAAGAAAAATAATTAGTTAAGAAAGATATCAAAGAAACAAAATACCATTCATTTCTAAAATTTAGTGGTTACTTACTAAAGAGAAATGACTAAATTTAAAATTATAAAATACTGCATAGTTGTTCTTGTATGACAATAGATTTTTTTGGACAATATAATGATGCTGAGTAAATACTACAAAACCATCTAGATTCCATAATTTAAAAGCAACTCTAACTAGGGAAAAGAAAAAAAAACATAGAAATTGCTAAATGTATATCACTCATTAGTATGTGATGCACTACTAATATGCTAATGCAAAAAGAATACCAAAACTTCTAATAAATATACAGAGTATATTCAGGTTAGGTACACCCAATTATGAGCCAAAAGGATTATATTTTGATTATTAGTCTCTTAAACATAGGACACATTCAAATGATGCATCTTCTACTAGACCTTCAAATATATTTCTTGTTTTGCTTGCAACAACCATCTCTTTCCACCTAATTATTAACTAAGTGATAATTAAACTAATTCTAGTCATAAAATAGCAAGTTGCATTAAGATGAAACCTTAAAACTAACTCACTATGATCTTATTCACCAAAGACTAAAATTACCAATTTTATTTGCATGATATTTTAAATTGAGCAAACTTCTAGGATTTCCTAAGATTTATAGGTAGCATGAATTTAACAAAATTCAAATAAGTTATCAAAAATAAAGAATTCTTTTCCAAGATGATTTGGCAAAATGATTAATTGCATAAAGAAAATTATTATCAGTTAAATGAGAAACCAAAAAATATGAAGATAATATTACCTTATCAATATCAAAGCCAAATAATGCTCAATATTAAAGTAACAATTAAAATTGATTCCATAGCAGAGCAAAATAATATAGGATGGCATAGGACATATCTTGATTAAGAGAGAGAGAGAGAGAGATACACTGGTATGAGTGAAGAAAAAGAGGAACATCAAGGATAAAGAATAGACCAATCTCAAGATAAGTTCTTAAAAAGAGTAACTTATATTTACAACACATGCTTTTTAAAGTTTAGAGAATTACAAGTGATATGTTATGTTCGACCTCTGTATATACATAAAGGTAGATGTAAGACTGTCTATAAAAATTGAATTTACATTGCAACTTAAGCCATAACAAAGTCAAAATATGGTAGCTAATAAGGAACTTGTATCACTCTATCCAAACTAACCCATATTTTAAGGGTGTAAAAGCAAAAAAAGATCCCAGTAAGTTTCCTATGCAAAGTTCAACTCAGACTTGCCCTTTAATTAAGAATATATATATTTATCACTTTAATTAAGAATATATATATTTATCACTTTTTTCTTGATGAACAAAAGGAACTTTTATATAAAAGAGTTTAGAAAGTTATAAAAGATATCCTCTTATCATAAGAACACAAAAATTGATTCATTACTCATTAAATTCACTTGTCCACCAACTAATAAGCCAAAGATTAAGACAGACTTATTAGCAATCTCATAAGCTTTTTCATATGCTATTCTATTAAACTTTGTACCTTTATATGACAAATAACAAGGTTGGAAAAAATTTACTGTGCATCCAAGGTTACCTCAGGCCTATTCTACTCAAGGTAGGACTTAGGGCCATCATAGTGATGAATAATTTGGTCTGAAGGAGTCCTTATCAAGGGTTCATTAGCTTTCCTAGTAATCACTAGTACCTGTAAAATTAAAACTCATTCATGAAAAATTTTATATTATGAAAATGCAATAGTTAGAGATCAAAGACAATGTTGAAGATTGCGGATGCCTAAGCGGGGAAGCATGATTCCTCATTGCACTTCTTATCTTCTTAAATGGTTGGATCAACATTTGTCCCTCTAAAACTTGCGGCCTAGACATACAACCACCAACATGTAGTATTAATAACAATTCTAGCATAAAAAGAATTTATATAGAAAAGGAGTTATGCTTAATTCAGAATTAATTCAAAAAATAAAAAAAGAGGGAAAAAACGACTTATATATACCCTAATGATTCCATGGAGTCAGTGGGTGGAATAGTTGTAGAGAAAAAGGGACAACCTAAGAGTTATTGCCCAAACTAAATCTCTATGTTATGGCGGCAAACCTTGGAAAGTTACAAAAACAAAACAGAATTAAGAAACTAACCACTACTGCTACCATATACTAGTCTATAAATGCGATGCATAATTAAAGAATGAACATTGAATATTATACATTAGTTTACAACAATTAAGAGATAAAAAAAAGATATAAAAGTAAGAAAGAAGATTCTTAGAATAAGAAAAGAGTATTAATATACTTATTATACCTCATAAATTTGTAAATAGTTAAGAGTTAGAAACCTATAAAATAGGCCACATATGTTGTTATTCAAGTCTTCTCCTTATTACTATAAAGCAACTCATTTTAGATCCTAAAACTCAAATAGTCCCTACTCATAATGGTCATCACAAACTCTATAATGAACATCATGAGTTAAAAGGAGCACTAATACTACATTTAAAATACCATAACATGACATGAAAATATGGTTTCCATTACCAATGGTTTAGATTAACAAAAAAAAAAATTTATATGATTGACATTCACAACTTCACAATTCTTGACTTAATATTAACTAAAATAGAGCCATTTTTGCAATAGTTGAGATCAATAGTCAAGCAATTCCACAACCAATATATAGAGTATAGACACAATTGTTTCTTCAATAGTGCAAAAATTAACTTTTATATAAAATATAAATTACAACTTCTTAAGTTCAAATTGCTTGGGATAAATTATTTTAAAATCCAAGACTAGAGGCTATGTGCTCCCCAAAATCACCTTCATTAATTATCCCTGCATGTGCAAACATTCGTATTTGATAGAATTAAGTAGTCATTTAATTGTCAAAACTAAAAAAGAAAAGGAGGAAGTCCTTAATTAAGTACCACAAATACAATAATGTTTTACAAAACCAAGTTTGCAAAAGCATAAGCATGACAAGCTTTTCATGCAATTTTCATGAAATTTAAGCTTCTCTTTTATTGTGTTCACTCTACAATATTATAAATTTGTAGAACTTACTTGTTTTAGTAATTTTCCATCAATAAGATAATTGCTAAAATGATACTAATATTTTGTACATAATTGGGTAGAATGAGGAACATACTATAGGATTAAAGGTAGGATAGGTTAGAGGGTAAGGTAAGGGCAGGAGGTGTGGAATTCAAAGCCACAATAAGCATGAGTTGCTTGCTATAGCACCATCTTTACTAGGTAGCCTTGTCTTGAGGGAAGCATTAACCAAACATAACAGTAAGGGGCTAAGACTGCTGAATGGGACAAGAGGTTTCACCATAAGGCATGGCAAGCCAATTAGTTTCCTCGATCTGGCTACTTCACCTTGATAGTTATTGCTTATATGATTTTTAGTAAATTTTAGGAAATGGATTTGTATTTTCCCACTGGTGTTCAAAGGCAACAAATTGGTTCAAAAGTCTGTACTATAAGAAATGACTCAACGCTTTAGATATTACATCACTGATTGTGCCAAAATATTTCAAGATATAGTGTTTTAAGGTATGATTGATACTAATGGTAGTGATCCTAAGGATCCTAGATTTTCTTTAATGGTAGTACTTTAAGTTCTCATATAAATTACATATTCATCTAAAGATTACTTCCCTTTATTTGAATTAGGCTCCTGTATTGCCCCTCTTCCTTTTAAAAAGGAAAAAAAGACCACAACTTCAGTTAGTCTTTTGACATATTCTCTCTTGATACAAAGAACTCTAACTAGATGCCTCTTTTAGTCTATAATTAAATTGACTCACAATCTATTGCTAGCCATTAGGATTTAAAACCAACAATATGTCACCTACAATTGCCGTTAGATATAAGTGATAAAATCAAATAAAAGAGAAAGCTGCTTTTTCTTATAAAAATTTAAACTTATACCTACAATTTTAGTGATATATCATATTACCTTTTGTCTAAAAGGATAGCTATCAATAGTAAGGAGTCAAGAAACATGTGGGTGTCTAGAGTCTACTACAATTTTTAATGATTGAAGGAGAATAACGGACAAAAAAGTAGAACCATATATATTTCTTAGATATTAGGCAACATCCTGCCCTTCCAAACTAACTAGTGAGAAATTAACATTCAAGTACGTAGTTGGCTATGTCAAAGTCTAAATCAAAATAAAAAACTTATATAGGACAAAATTACAAAACGAACATTCGACAAGCAAAAATATACATCACTTAGAATTATACTTTAACAGCAGGATCACATACCAGTCAAATTCAAACATTAATAAGACTAAAGTTTAAGGATATTGAAGATAACGATAAAATATCGATAAGCGAAACAATCGACGATGAAATTTTTTAAAGCGAAATAAAATATGTAAGAGGTAAGAAATCAAACGAAATCCCAGTGAGGGAAATGAAACTTATGAATCACTGCATGAAGATTGAGCAGAGACCATCAACGAGCACTGAAGATTGACAAGATGAGCGAATGGAAAAGTGAAAGCCTTGCAACAAAATCCTATTTTCGAGTGTAAAAACCTTTTCGAATTAGTTGTTTCTAGACTTATTTATTTTAAATTTCTACTTTCAGTGACAATAAAATAAAATTTGTAACTAAAAAGTACCAAATTGAGTTATCACAGTGTCAATAATTTTTATTGTTACAATATGTTATATATATTTTTTTCATATTTAACATTTTTTTGGTGATAATTATAGTGACAAAATATAAAAGTTGTCACCGAAAATTATTATTTTTGTGACAATAAAACCACTTTGTCACTAACAATAATGATACAGTGACAACAAAAAAATGTTGTCATTAAAATATTATTTTTAGTGACAATAATATTACTTGTCACAGAATTATTATTACCAAAAATTAAATTTATTATAGTGGTAAGTTGAAACACACATGAGAATGTACAGATAATATGATTTGTGATATATATGCATATGAAAATATGAATTTATATAAACGATAGATATTGTCGGTATAAACCTTTTTTTAGTGATTTAATACTTAATAATAACTTGAAACACTGTCATTAGCATTTACCTAAATTTAATATAAATAAAGATGTGTGAATCATGGGTGGTGAGTGGCTGCTGGTCATTTTCGTGGGGATCCATTTTTCGCGTTCAAATTCCGTTTAAATGCAGTCGAATCAGTCTCAATTTACAGTAATTAAGGTATATTAGGAGGGGAATTGGTCTGAAATCCAGCAACTTGGTTTATTGGTTTCTTTCCTTTTTTTGTTCTTTGGTTACATGTTCAATAAATCATGTCCCCTTCTGCAGTGCGCAGCCCCTGATCGCACTATTAGAATAAGACTATTGCATATTATAATAGTGTGACTGCATTCATTTGATCATGACATGCCACAACTAGTTGGCCAACAATAATAACACATATGTAATTAATTAAGAATGTTTGTACTTTCATTTTTTTCTTTTTTGTTTTATTTTCTGTGGTCACATGCACTTTAATGACTTCTAGCTCTACATATTATATAAGCTAAATTACATGAAATTAAATATGTCTCAGCAAAAAAAAAAATAAAAATAAAAATTACCTGAAACATTGATGCTACGGCAACTAATATTGTGCGCATAATTCTTTGAATCATGAAAATAGGAAAAAATATGAAATATATATATATATATTAATTTTGGGTGATTAAATTTTATATCCTTTAGATATAAAATAAAACTTAAAATTAACAATAAACATTTATTTAATTTATTATTTTGTTAAATTATATGATTTTTTTAATGAAATTTTCAAACAAGAATCACAACATTATAGTATGTTAGCTTATTTTATTTTTTTTGTAAATAATTTCTATGTTATATATTTAATAAAAATAAAATTAAATATGGATTTTTAATTAAATACTTTGTAAATTATATGTAAAAATTGAAATAAACTAATATATTATGATACCATAATTTTCATTCAAAAAGTTTATGGAAAGTCATATAATTTAATAAAATAATTGATTAAGTTGATGATTGATGCTAATTTCAAATTTTATATAATTCAAAGGGGTTATTTTCAAGTTCTAAAAGTTAAAAAGGTAAAATTCAACTATTCTAGAATTAAGAGAATATTTTGCAATTTTCCTATGAAAAATATATAAGTCATCTCCATGTACTTCGTATATATCCAACATATGATCTATAAAATAGAGTGCATTAGTCACATAGGGTAATATAAACACAATCAAATGTGCTCCGATGCTTAAATTATTAGAGTAGGGGAAACTGGAAATATGAATACGTCATTAAATAGTTCGATACTTATTTATATAAACAAAAATATATAATTATTAATGGGTGTAAATGAGAGTTGAATGCTTGTGTGGATATAGATCTTCAAGTTGGTACAACTAAAGTGTTGAGATCGTATTCGAGTGGCTATTATGCCTAATCGGATCCTGAGACTACATTTGGAATGTATTAACCTTTAGTTACTAAACCAAATGGAGTTAGCTATCATTTATTTGATTAATGCCATAAAATATATCTTAATTTATTAATTTATTCATGAAGGAATTGATTGCAATGGAAATATCGATGTTAATATTGGCATGTTTAGAGTCTAAACTTCATCCTTCATAAATGATAAGTTTGAAGGATAAAAATAATCTGTGTTTCAGGTCAAAGATATATTTTGGAAATCATGAACGAAGATGCACTTTGCAATATGCACTTTGCAATGTTAATTACTCATGAAATGATGATATAGTTTATAAATTTAAATTTAATTTACTGACAGTATATATTTTATACTATCTATAAATGAGAGGAAGATACATTTTTTAAAAAATAAAAGTAATTAAGAACTTTTAATTGCAACAAATGAGTTTTAATAATTTTTATTAGAATTTAAATTTAATTTATTGACAATGTAAAATATTTTACACCATTAATAGATAGAAGGAAGACACATTATTAAAAAAATAAAAGTAACTAAGATATTTTGACAATAATAAATAATAATTTTTTTATAAATATAATAATATATAAATGAGTAATAGTGTAAAGATGATTTATATTGACAATAAATTAAATTTAAATACTTTTATTAATATGACAATATACATGATAATATAAAAATGATTTATACTCACAATAAATTAAATTTAAATCTATAGTTTATTTCATTAGGCTTATTAAGATCAAAGTAATGAGATGTACAGTTTATAAAGCAATGTCAGGCAATTTATGTGTATATATTTTTACTCTTTTGCGTTGCTTATTATATGCTGCATTTGGAAAAAAATTCATTTCTTTTTATTTGTTAGTTTAGAAATTTAATGAAATATTAATTTTTTTCCTAATTTATCAATATTTTTCACTGATAAATATTTAATTATTTTACGCATTTATCTTAAAATGTTTTAACAAATATATTTTATTATATTTCTCCTTTCATTTTTAACTGTTTTATTTTGGATTTTGTGCATAAAATAACAAATAAAGTAAATTTTAAATTTGAATTGAAGAATAATTTTAAAAAATTAGTAAAAATAAATACATTAAACTAATTTTTACTCTACTTAAAATTTGTTAAATGTGACATAAGGAGAGCATGTCTCTTTAGAGAAACCATAGCTCTTCCCAATTTTAGAGTCGGCTCAATTCTCTCTTGGATTAAAAAAAATATGTTTAGTAATTAAAAAATTACTTTATTTATTTTTTATGTGTAGTTTTTTTATATATTTACAACAAAATTATATTTATTTTTCAGATATTTTGCTTATTATCTGAATATATATTTAACAAATTTAGATATTATATTTTAAATAAAATATATATTAGTAAATTATAAATTTTTCTCTTGAAACTAAAATTATTTGTTATGTTAGTTTTTTTTTATAACATTTACTTGAGTTTTAGTTAGGACTAAAACTAAAAATTTTACATGAATTCTTGTTAGTTAGATATTTCTTTCTTAAATTCCATTGCTTAAAATTTATATTTCAAACTCCTAAAATGTAATATCACCTAGTAGCTGCATGAATAATTGAACGTACCAAATGAGAAGGATTAACGCGTGCATGCATCTGGAGAGGGGGGACATATAGCACTCAATGCCGCGTCCTATACTTCAGTGCCCTACATGTAAAGGTAACGACAGCCTAAAGTTTCGACACACAAGACTTCAGCCAATCAATTTATGACCAATAAATTAATCCAACTACAATCAATATTATGTAAATATCTTTGTGATCACTAGCCGTCAATGGGTTGGCAGCAATTCAAAGTCTTCGTTGACAAACTGTCTGATAGCTAGGTTTGGATATACATGTCTATAATTAATTGTTTTGGCAGTTTGCAAATTAATTATGTAACGAGTTTCATTAATTAATTACTCCTTCTATTTTTTTTCAATTGTTTAAAGTTTTGGCACATAAATTAAGAAAATTATTAAATAACCTCAATTCTATCAAAATTTAATTTAATTTTTCAAAATTATCCCTTATCTCTTTTTTTATTATCATATTTCCTTCTTCCAATTATTCCTTCTTTTATTCACTGCAAGGGTAAAATTGAAAAAAAGTAATTAATGATTTATTATATTTCTAAAGTGACAAATAAAAGAAAATAAAAACTTTCCTCCAAAACAACAGATAAAAAAATAGAGGGAGTACACAATATTTAAAGTGGGTAGTATGCTCCTTATTGCTCAAAACTAATTAAATTATAATTATTGTGTAGGTTTTTTCTTATTATTTATGTCTATAGAACTCATGCATGCGCTCTAATTATCAAACTAAATTATTATTATAATCGCAAATTAACATTGCTATGCAAAAATGTGATAAGGTACTACTTAACCAAATTAATACATTGCAAAGGAATATTAAACAATATATTTTTTTATTGATAGAAATAATAATTTACTTAATATATAAATAAAATATTAAATTTAAATATTTAATATAATAAAAATAAAATTCTTAAAATAATATCATATGTCAATCTTAAACAATGTATTGTTGTTACACTAAATCCTAGCATCGTACTTTTTTTGCAGCTTCACTTCGTATGATAACATATTTTCATATTTTTTAAGTAGTTTTATTAATATAATCATGATTGCGACTATAATATAGAACTATGCACTAGATTAATGCCTAACTTCACATGGGCTACTATATATCTTAAAGGAATTTAATTATCAACAATAAAAGTATATAATAATATTATATATATAGAAAATATGATTCAAAATTAGATTCTAAATATAAATCAAGAGTAGTTAATAAATATAGAATGGATTGGCAAATTTATAAATTTTAATTTAATAGATATAAAAATTTGGAACTAAATTTTGAAACTCATTTTTGATACCTTTATCATTTTTAAAAGTATTGGGGAGGTTGGCCTATTCAGCTTCCATTAGTTCATTGAATGATGTTTTATTGATACATTTATCAAATGATAAATATAAGGATGAAAGTTCAAATCCTCTCCTTATCATTTTCCATCCTTCTTCCCTTATTTTGATGCTTTCTCATTAGTAACAATAGTTTTTTTTTTTTAAAGAACAGATGACTCTCCCCATTAGGTGTTTGGGTAAAAAAAATAAAAAAGAAGTATTAGAGCTCCTTCTAATAATATTTAACCAGCAGATCAATTCGAATAATAAGTCAAAAAAGATGTATAATGATTGCCATGAATCAAAGTCCATTATGGTAGCATGATATGAAAAGGTATTTTATCTTAACATTCTAGTATGTTACTATTGTAAAAAATATTACTAATTGTTAATGTCATATTTTAAATATGACACAAAGAAAGAAGGACACAAGTGAATTGCAGCCAATGAGGGGGAATTTTCATGAATGTCATACATGTTATACAGGGAAGTGGGTACATCTAGATGCTTAAACTACTTATGTAAGTAATTAATTTCTAATTAAATAACTCTAATTATCATAGTAAAAGTTTTATACTCAAGCTTTATGATTTTTGTCAAAAATTCAAGGCCAAGATACTCAATTTAGTCATCCATTGATCTTCCTAATCTAACATTTCCTCCAACAGCTTTCTAGCAGGTTCGCTAGAACTTGATGAACCTGCTATTGTTGATGAAGTGCTCAACACTTGTCGAGGACATAGGAAGGTGGTTGGTTGTATGCTTCCTAGGGTGGCACATGGCAACCCTAGCACTAGCTTATCTGCTATAACATTTCCTTTAAGGCAGTACTGAGATGTAGTATTTATGGAGGAGGTGCAAACCTACATTACTCAGAGTTAGTAGGCCTTAACTACAACTGAACAACAGATTCTCTATCATGAGTAAATGCAACAACAAACTCACATTATCTTTGAGTTAAGGCATACTGCTTTATAGTTCATGGGTTTTTTTTTTTATCTCAACCTATTATGCCTTTTTCTCCTCATTAGATGAATATCCCTTAGTTGAGAGTACTATTTACATTCACTTGTTAGTCACCCTCTACTCCACAGCATCCTTTGGCTCTCTAACTACAATGACTCTCACCCCTACCAAAACCACCGCCATACCCACCTTCATCTCAACCTTAATGTGTGCTTTTAGGTGAGGGTGAAGACAAGAATGAGGATAAGGATGGTGATAATTATTATTTCATGTAACTATTGTATATATTTATATATATCATGCATTACTTTTTCTTTGATTCTTTATATTATGTATGAATGTAGAGTAATTTTTTATTATATATTATTAGGAGTTAGTTTTCATTTTATTTGTTTTTACAGTCAATATCATGATATTTACATTAATGATGCTTGATAATTATAAAAAATGTTTTATTGTGAACTGATTTTTTCACCAATCATTTACAAATAAAATTTGAAATTAAAAACAAATATGTTAAAAAATTAATGAAAAAAATAAATCATTAAATATATAATTTTTTTAGAGTGGATTGTATTTTTTTTTTAAAAAATATAGACAACCTATGCAGATGATAATTGTTGTTTGTGTAAGTTCAGGCTACACATACAACAATTGAATTTAGGTGGCAATTGATGTCTATGTAGGCTTGACTTCCACAAATAACAATTATCATTTGTATAAATTCAAAGTTGTCTATATAAGTACAATTATGTTGACTATCTTTTTACCCTACATAGATGACTTTATCATCTATATAGACCCCCATATAAATGATACTAAAAGTTATCTATGTATATTAAAATACATGCAAGGATATGCAGATGACGATGGTATATATATATATATAGAGAGAGAGAGAGAGAGAGAGAGAGATTTATAAAGACAATAAATGTCATCTGTATAAACTTCTTTTGTAGTGATTTAATACTTAATAATAATTTCAAATATTAATTATTAGCATTTACCTAAATTTAATATTAAGAAAGATGTGTGAATCAAGGTGGCTGCTGGTCGCTTTCGTGGGGATTCATTTTCCGCTTTCAAATTCCGTTTAAATGCAGTCGAAAGTCTCAATTTAGAGTAATTGAGGTACATTAGGAGGGGAATTGGTCTAAAATCCAGCAACTTGGTTTAGTGGTTGCTTTCCCTTTTTTCTTTGGTCACATGTTCAACAAATCATGTCCCCTTCTGCAGTGCGCAGCCCCTAGCATTATGTGAATAAGACTATTGCATATTATAATAGTGTGGCTGCATTCATTTAATCATGACATGCTACAACTAGTTAGCCAATAATAATAACACATATATGTAATTAATTAAGAATGTTTGTACTTTCATTTTTTTTTCAGTTTTGTTTTATTTTCTGTGGTCACATGCACTTTAATAACTTCTAGCTCTACGTATTATTATTATATAAGCTAAATTACATGAAATTAAAGGTGTCTCAGCAAAAAAATAAAAATAAAAATTGTGTGAAACATTGATGCTACGACAACTGACATTGTGCGCATAATCTTTTGAATCATAAAAATAGGAAAAAATATTATTATTTTTTAATTTTTGGTGATTAAATTTTATATCCTTTAATTTAATAAATTTAAAAATTATTTTCTTAAACTATATAAAACTTGAAATTAACACTAAACGTCAATTTCATTTATCATTTTGTTAAATTATATAATTTTTTATGAAATTTTCAAACAAGAATCACAACATTACAATATGTTAGCTCATCTTATCTTTTTTTTTAAATAAGTTTTATATTATATAATTGATAAGAATTAAATTAAATATGAATTTTTAATTAAATGCATTGTAAAATTATATGTAAAAAAGTGAATTAGATTAATATATTATAATACTATTATTTTTATTCAAAAATTTTATGGAAAGTCATATAATTTAATAAAATAGTTAATTAAGTTGATGATTGATGCTAATTTCAAGTTTTATGTAGTTCAAGAGAGTAATTTTCAAGTTTTAAAAGTTAAAAGAGATAAAATTTAATTCTAGAATGGAGAGGATATTTTGCAATTTTCCTATGAAAATATGTAAGTCATCTATATAAGTGTTTCATATATCCAACATATCTGATTCGACCTATAAAATAAAGTGCGTTAGTCACATAGGGTGATCGAAACACGATTAAATATGCCACAATGCTTAAATTATTAGAGCAGGGGAAACTGGAAATATGAATAGGTCATTAAATAGTTTTGGGTTATGGGATGATACTTATTTATATATATAAATATAGTATTAAGAGGTGTAAATAGAGGTTGAAATGCTCCAATGCTTAAATTATTAGAGTAGGGGAAACCAGAAATATGAATAGGTCATTAAATAGTTTTGAGTTATGAGATGATACTTATTTATATATATAAATAGGTGTAAATAAAAGTTGAATGTTCACGCAAATATAGATCTTTAAATTGATACAACTAGGTGTTGAGATCGTGTTTGAGTGGCTGTTATGCCTAATCCTAATCGATCTTGAGATTACATTTGGAATATATTAACCTTTAGTTATTAAACCAAATGGAGTTAGCTAGCTAGAGTTAGCTATCATTTGATTGATTAATGCCATAAAATATATCTTAATTTATTAATTTATTCATGAAGTAATTGATTGCAATGGAAATATCGATATTGATATTGGCATGTTTAGAGTCTAAACTTCATCCTTCATAAATGATAAGTTTGAAGGATAAAAATAATCTGTATTTCAGGTCAAAGATATATTTTGGAAATCATGAACGAAGATGCACTTTGCAATGTTAATTACTCATGAAATGATGATATAGTTTATGAATTTATATTTAGTTTGTTGATAGTGTATATTTTATATTATCTATAAATAAGAAAAAGACACGTTATTAAAAAAATAAAGGTAATTAAGAACTTTTGGTTGCAACAAATGAATTTTAACGATTTTTATTAGAATTTAAAATTAATCTATTGATAGTGTAAAACATTTTACACTCAATAGATAGAAGGAAGACACTATATTAGAAAGTAAAAGTAATTAAGATATTTTGACAATAATAAATAACAATTTTTTATAAATATAATAATATATGGATGAGTAATAGTGTAAAGATGGTTTATATTAACAGTAAATTAAATTTAAATACTTTTTATTAATATGACAATACACATGAATGAATGATAATATAAAGACAATTTATACTCACAATAAATTAAATTTAAATTTATAGTTTATTTCATTAGGCTTATTAATGTTAAAGTAATGAGATGTACAGTTTATGATATAAGGTCAGGCATTCTATATGCATATGTTTTTACTCTTTTGCTTTGCTTATTATATGTTGCATTTGGAATTTTTTTTTCTTTTTATTTGTTAGTTTAGAAATTTAACGAAACATTAAATATTTTTTCCAAATTTATCCTTTTTTTACTAATAAATATTTAATTATTTTACACATTTATCTTAAAATGTTTTAACAAATATATTTCATTATATTTCTCTTTTTGTTTTTAATTACTTTTGATTTTGTGCATAAAATAAAAAATAGGGTAAAATTTTAATTTAAATTGAAAAATAATTTTGGAAAAATTACTAAAAATAAATGCATTAAACTATTTTTTCTTTTACTCCACTTAAAATTAGTTAAATGCGACATAAGGAGAGCATGTCTTTTTAGACAAATCATAGCTCTTCCCAGTTTCAATTCTCTCTTGGATTAAAAAAATATATGTTTAGTAATTAAAAAATTACTTTATATATTTTTTATGTGTAGTTTTTATATATTTATACCAAAATTATATTTTTTTCCAGATATTTTCCTAATCACCCAGTGGCTGCATCAATAATTGAACCTACCAAAAGATAAGGAATAACGCGTGCATGCATTTGTAGAAAAGGAAGGATGGGGGTGGGGTTTAGCACTCTATGCGGCCTCCTATATTTCAGTGCCCCACAAGTAAAGGCACCGACAGCCTAAAGTTTCAATCCGCAAGACTTCAGCCAATCAATTGATGACACCAATAAATTAATCCAAATACAATTAATATTATTTAAATATATTTGTGATCACTAGCCATCAATGGGTTGGCAACAATTCAAAGTCTTCGTTGACACACTATTGGATAGTTAGGTTTGGATATACATGTCCATAATTAATTGTTTTGGCAGTTTGCAAATTAATTATGTAACGAGTTTCATTAATTAATTACACAATATTTAAAGTTGGTAATATGCTTCATATTACTAAAAAATAATTAAATTATAATTATTGTGTATTTTCTTATTATTTATGTCTATAGGACTCATACATGCGCTATAATTATCAAACTAAAGTTATCATTATAATTGCAAATTAACATTGCTATGCAAAAATATGATAAAGTACTACTTAACCAAATTAATACATTGCAAAGGAATATTAAACAATATGTTTTTTTATTGATAGAAATAATAATTTACTTAATATATATAAATATTTGATATGATAAATATTTGGTATGATAGAGAATAAAATTTCTAAAATAATATTATATGTTAAATTTAAATAATATATTGTTGTTATACTAAATCCTGGCATCGCACTTCTTTTTCCAGATTCACTTCCTATAATAACATATTTTCATATTTTTTTAACAATTTTATTAATATAATCATGATTGCCACTGTAATATAGAGCTATGCACTGCCTAACTTCTCATGGGCTACTATATCTATTAAAAGGAATTTAATTATCGACAATAAAAGTATTCAATAATATTATATATATCAAAAATAGAATTTAAAATTATATTGTTAATATAAATTAATGACAATCAATAAATACAATAGGGAAAATTTATAAAATTTAATTTAATAAGTATAAAAAATTTAATACTCAATTTTAAAATTCATTTTTGATACCTATATCATTTTTAAAAGGTATTGAAGAGGTTGGCCAACTCAGCTTCCATCGGTCCATTGAATGATGTTTTATTGGGTATCAAATGATAAGGATGAAAGTTCAAATCCACTCTCTATCATTTTCCATATCCTCCTTCCCTTATTTTGATGCCTTCTCATTACTCATTAGTAACTATGGTTCTTTTAAAGAAAAGACGACTCTCCCAGTCGGGTGTCCGGGTAAAGAAAAAAGGAAAAAAAGAAGTATTGGAGCTTCTTCTAATAATATTTAACCAGCAGATCAACTTGGATTATGGGGTTTCAACAATATGCAGTTCTTCCGTACTTCACTAATGCTATGTATCAGATAATTACATTATATTTAGAAGTGATTACCAATGGATATTTTGGGTAATTAATGATTGAGGAAATCTGTAAAGAGACGTACTCTTCAAGTGATTTTATCCTTATGTAGTATAAAAGGCCAAGTCGTGCGCCCATGGAATTATGCAGGCACATGTGATGTTATTACAATTATTGTATTAGGTTTCATTCTACCAAAAGCTTCAATTTCCGAGCACCTTTTTCTTTTTGCTGTTATGCTCTAGAGCGCAGTTTGTAATTGAATTAGATCCGTAGTTTAATTTGGTCAAAGATCAAACTCGTCAATAAATAAATAACAAATTAATTTATTTAATTTTTGAAGTTTATATTATTATTGAAAAATTAATAATAAGTAAATTATATATCTAACCATACTATTCGTCATATTCTTCTAATGAATTTCCAGTTTAGCACAAGAAAGACATTCAAATTATAATTTGAAAATATCCTGAGACCGATCCTTCTAAATTGTAACTGCACTTGCATCATGATCAGCAAAATTGCCAAAGAAAAAAAATTCGTTAAAAATTGCAGTTACAAAGTACAGCACAATTGCAATGCCACGGATACCATGTTGTGAATTTAAAACTATGATAGGTAATTAATTAGCATTCTTTTATTGAGTTTATCGATCCGGGCTTTCGGGAAAATCATGATGGGAAAGTGTTTTCCCACAGGGAAAGGGAAATAAGAAATGATAAGAAAAGAATTTAAACCTCTATAGAGGAAGAAAAAGGAAAAATGATAGGAAAAAGATTTAAATCTCACTTTGGTGATGATTATATTAACAGAACGCCATACATTGATAATTAGCATCCTCCTTGTTGTTTCAGTATTAAAAGGGCGGAAAGCGCCTTGGGGGGCCTTTTAGTTATTACGACAGAGACACGATATCTACCTCACGACCACGACCAAAGACTATAATATCCAATGAAATACAAATCCAAACAGAAAAGAACGAGGAATTTGAAAATGAAACATTCGTTGAATTGGTAAAAATAGACTGCTTGTCCGTATAATGCATATGGCTAATTAATGAGGAAACCTCTGTATATAAAGAGCTAGCTAGGTGCATGGATGGAACTCAGACAGAGAATTCCTAGTGGATTGCTTTGTGCTATTTTTGGTGTATCTATCTATGGCTTCTTCCGTTGCAACAAACAGGCTTTCCTTTATGGCTTCTCTATTGCTCCTCTCAGCACTACTCTCAGCTAATCTTCGCATCTCAGGTCTCTCTCTCTCAACTTCAATATTGTCTGGTGTTAATTATGATTATGATTTTAAACTATATTGTATGCTATTATTGTTGACTTAAAGTCCCAATAATTGTAATTATAAAAAATGTGATTATTGTAGTATAATTATGATTTTATAGTTGCATACTACAATTATTTAAAACTATAATATTAATTTACTATATATATATATATATATATATATATATATATATATATATATATATAGTAAATTAATATTATATATATATATATATGATTTTATATGAAAAGAAATTGTATATGCGTCCTTTTTAAAAGTTCATATGAGCGAGAAATGGAAGAAATTATGATCCGTGAAACCTGACACCTAAATAATTAGCTACTTGAGTATGACTAATAATTCCGTTACCACGAATTTCTTTTGATTAATTTGCCTATTGTAAAGGGTTTTCTACACGAATATGCGTACTTCAATTTTTAAAAGAAATTTACGTGCGATTCTAAGAGAAAGATAAATATAGAAAATTTTGGAAAAATTATAAAATTCTCTCTTTCTTCAATTTTAAAGTGGTTGGATTTTTATCTATTTCTACTTTAAAATTTTGAAAGTCACTCTTTTAAATTTTATAAAACTTGAAATTAATATTTATTGTTAATTTAATTAATCATTTCAGCAAGTTTTATATTTCTAATGAATTTTTTAAACAAGAATCAAAATACTATAATATACTAATTTTTTGTCATTTTTCATATATAATTTTACAACTCATTTTTTATTTATTAATTAAAACTCTATATATCTAATTTAGTTACCTTATTAATTATATAATGTAGAAATTATTTATAAAAAATAACAAGATAAATTAATATGTTATAATATTATAATTTCTATTTAAAACGATCACAAAAATATGTAATTTAATAAAATAATAAATTGAATTAATGATAAGCAAGTTTTGTATTATTTAAAAGAGTAGTTTTTAAGTTTCTAAAATAGAAGAAAGCAAAATTTAATTGATTCAAAACTAAAGAGCATATTTTGTATTTTTTTTTTGAAAATTTTCTTATGAAATGGGATTCTAGTAAAAAAAAAATAGAAGATTGTGTATTTATCTCTCCTATGTCGAAGGAAATTAATCATAAAAAAATTAAAAGGATGCAGATGCTTCTGCAATAGCTTTAATTTCTCTTACAAAAATATTTGATTTGTTAACAAGTTTCACAATCTCAACCACAAATACCTCCTCTGCTTGCAGATGCACAGGTAGGCGTATGCTATGGAATGATGGGCAACAATCTTCCATCAGCACAGGATGTCATAAATCTCTACAAATCCAACAACATCATGCGTATGAGGCTCTATGATCCAAACCAAGCAGCCCTAGAAGCTCTCCGAAACTCTGGCATTGAGCTCATGCTCGGCGTGCCGAACTCCGACCTCCAAAGCCTTGCCACCAACGCCGAAAATGCCCGCCAATGGGTGCAAAGAAATGTCCTCAACTTCTACCCTAGTGTCAAGATCAAGTACATTGCCGTCGGCAATGAAGTAAGCCCAGTTGGAGGCTCATCTTGGATGGCACAATTTGTTCTTCCTGCCATCCAAAATGTGTACCAAGCTATCAGAGCCAAAGGCCTTCATGACCAAATCAAGGTTTCAACAGCAATTGACTTGACCCTAATTGGAAATTCCTACCCTCCCTCAAAGGGTTCCTTCAGAAGTGATGTTAGGGCATACTTAGACCCAATTATTGGGTACTTGGTATACGCCAATGCTCCTTTGTTTGCCAATGTTTACCCTTATTTCAGCTATGCTGGAAACCCTAAAGACATTTCTCTTCCTTATGCTCTCTTCACCGCCCCAAACGTCGTCGTTTGGGATGGTTCAAGGGGATACCAAAACTTGTTTGATGCCATGTTGGATTCATTGCACGCAGCTTTGGATAGTACAAAAATTGGTTATGTGAAGGTTGTGGTGTCGGAGAGCGGTTGGCCGTCAGACGGCGGATATGGTACTTCTTACGACAATGCTCGAAACTATCTCGACAATTTGATCCGCCATGTTAACAAAGGTACTCCGATGAGGCCCGGACACATAGAGACTTACATTTTTGCCATGTTTGATGAGAACCAGAAGAGTCCTGAGCTTGAGAAGCATTTCGGACTGTTCTATCCCAGCAGACAGAAGAAGTATCCGTTTGGATTTGGAGGAGAAAGGAAGTGGGAGATTGCGGTTGATGAGTTCAATGTGACACTTCCTCTCAAGAGTGACATGTAAGGTTGGGTGCACGAGTTATAAGTTCGGTTTCTGTGTGATAAAATAAGTAGAAATCTCGTGTTAGTTAGGCTCTCGTTTGTGCATCTTACATTTTCGTAAGACAACAAAGAGGCCGCGTTGAATCGTGCCTTTGAGAAAGAGCGTAATAATGATATCTGTGTACGTACGAATTTTGTATTTTCAATCTTTGGTTTTAACTTCTTAAGTTGGCTCGGTAAGGTTGTTTTCAACGAATTATATCTTAAATCTTAAATTCAAATATTGCTGCTAGCGATTTTAGAGGATAGATAAATTTTAAATACTACCGTATATTAATCCTCATAAAGGCCAATAGTAGGCTGCATATGGGATGGAAGATACGACTGATTGTCGTAGAGGTGCACATCTCATGCTTATATGTGTTTGTAAATTCCTTAGATGGAAATAGAGAAGCAATGTGTTGACGTAATATATGATCAAAGAATCATAAAATAACAAAATATATAAATTTAATGTGGTTCAATTTTTAGTTTATTCCATCAATGAAGATGATAAACGATTTAATATAAAATATCTTACCACTTTTAAATTTGCACCTTAAATATATCTAAAATATCTAACAATCTTTCTCTATCCAACAATATATATTTTGACAAATAATGTATATACTTTTTAACTCTCAATACAAATAGTTTTAAAAATAAATTATGAGATCTCAAGCACCTTTTCATGGAACTACAAATACAAATTCTCTTCTCTCATATATTAGTTTCAATAAGTTTATCATGCTCATATACAAGGTATTTCTCAAAAGACTAAACAAAAGAATTTTAATTTGAATAGAAGAATAATTTAAAATAAAAATAATCATAAATTGATCATAATTATAATTTGAATAAGAAAATAAGAAACGATTAGCAATTGTTGAATTTAGGTCAAATTCTAAGAATATTTACACAGGGTTTTTATTTTATGCACTACAAGTGTAGTTTCATTTACGTGAATGGTGCATAAAATTGTATCATGTATCCTCTATATAATTAGCTCCAACACATAATCTATTTTTTTTTATTTCTTTAATTTATTAATTAAACATATTTCATATTTTCAATTTTTTATTTTTTAATTTTCTTTTAGTAAACTATAAAAAATTAATCTTTTTTAAATTTGTTGTTTATAAAATAAGTACAACAAGTTAATAACTTTATTCTTTTAATTTGTAAATTTTTAATAAATTATAAATTAAATGTTTAAAATTTATTAATTATAAAAAATGGGCAATGCACCAATTTTTGAATTTTATCCTTTTTATTTTTAAGATTTATACTTTTTTTATAAATTATGAAAAGTAATTTTAAATACGAATCTAGTGTTGTAATTGGAACCATACTTGTTGTATCTAATTATTAATTGGTATTGATTTTCGCATCTGATTATTAATTGCTGTTGATTTTATGAAAGTGCAGGAGGTTTTGTATATTTGGATGATAAAATGCAATAATTATAATTTTAGTTATAAACTTCAAATTCTTTTATAAGGAATGTGTTATGATTTATTAAACAAATAAACTTTAAAAAATTAAAAAATAAAGGTAAGTAAAAATTGATATTGTTGCACTTTTTTGTTAACAATGAATTTTGAAAAGAAAAATTGTTCACTGCTTACTTAAAAAATATAGAAAGATAAAAAAGAGGAAAAAGCTGACATAATCGCACCTTTTCTATTAGCAATACAAAAATTAACTTGAAAAAATAAAATTAAAAAATACAAAAATAAAGTTTGACATATTTAATTGATAAATTAAATAAATTATTAAAAAAATAAAAAATAGATCATATCTTAAAAGCAGTTACATATGGAACAAGCGGCGCAATTTTATGCACCGGTGTAAATGAAACTATACTGATAGTGTTTGAAATAAAAATCCATTTACATGTAATATTATATATACACGCGTGTGTGTATATTTATCATTCGGGTGGTGAACAGGACAGGGAGAATAATTCATTATAAGATTTCAATAATTGTTCAAGTTGCATCCGTCCTAGTGGGTATCGTTTTATTTTTCTAGCTTTTGTGGGGTATGTAATTCCACCAATGAAATTAAAGGTAAATGCACCATTAGAATGATTTGATTCGCACATCAAAGATAAAGATGACCAAAAGTATACATCAAAACAATAAATCAAGGATATGAATAGATTATAGGTCCCCCACCCTCTCTCTAAAGTCTTATTCTATTCAAATGGGACAATATTTGAAAATCACAATCCATCCGCTGTGTATATATGTTTGTAGTCTTATTTTCCTCTTTCTTGTGCTCATTTTCTGCTGGATTGAAAATTAATTTTAAATCATGATACAAATTAAGTTTTTTGTCTCGTGAAGGTATAGTCTTCTTTTCTTCGGTGTAAAGCAAATTCATCTCTTTATGGCGATATTTGTCGATGCTTTTATCGCAGTTATTTAAAACTTATGATTACTGTTTTAAAATGGAATTGAGGTTGCAATTATAATTATGTTATGGTTTTCAAAATTGCAAATACATGCAAGAGAAATGCAACCTTTGCGAAGTTTAAATGCAAAAAAGTGCACTAATGCAGACTGACTACAATTTACGACTATCGTGACAATTGTGCTGCCAAACACCCTTTTGCTCATGCATGCCAAAATAGTTATTTCTGGGTTCGGTCTTTTAGTTTTTTTGTTAAAATTTCACACACTTTGACAAATTGTTTCACCAATGGATGTCATCTAATATATATATATATATATATATATATATTAATTTCTGAATTGTTGGGTTAATCTTCTGGATGAGTTATGGATGTACTGTTTGCAAAAGTAGCACAGTTCAAATGCATATAATGCGGGTACCAAAAAAGAAATGGGATGGACACTGCTTAGACTTTATTTGATTTTTTTCGTAGATATTCCCGAATTGGGGATTTAAAGAGATTAGGGTCTTTCCCTAATGCTTTGGTCAATTGAACGTCAGATAAAGTATCGTATGTAATTTCGGATAATTTTAGATATATGTGCCTTTTCCTTTTTATATAGGCTTTAATAGGGTATTAATATGACATCTGGTGTAATTTTGGGAGCCAACAAGAAGCCACATAAATTAATATTTTTAGAGAATCCTATTAAATGGGAATTCCTCATATTTTCAATGTAACCTCACTTGGAAAAAAGTTCACAAACCTTCAAAATAGGCCACAATAAATTGGATCAATTGTCATTAGATCAAGTAAGTCCTGTAGGCCCGATATTCCGTGGCTTAAGTTAATTGGGCTGGATAGTTTAAGATTGAGCGAATTAGTCATTTTGAATGTTATGAATTTATTAATCAATCCAAATCTGCAAGAAATAGAAGACAAGTAAAGCAAACAAAAGAAGATTACACAACAGGGTTCATATATCATAGATTTATTAGTTAGTTACAACAATATGGAGATATATAAGTAGCTCCTACTTTTACATCTTCATTAAATGATGAATATGCAACGTTCTCCGTAACTGGAACTGGACTTTATTCTCGACCATCGGCTTTCTTCATATTGAATTATGATACCATAGAGATCAGGATTGAGCGCGTCCACCATTAGTGATTAAAGTTCCAAAGTTTATGGCTCCGTTTGCGTTGCCCTTTACGTAGCCAGTCTGATTAGTAAGCCCTTTGATGCTCTGGCCACCGCTATTCAAATACATGCCGGTGGTTTCCGTCTCCGGTGTCGACGGAGTGTGGTTTCGGTTATGATTTTGATGCTGATGGAGGGCTGCTGACGACTGATTGTCCTGATTAGGGTTTGCTCGGGCCGGCTGCACGGCTGGGTGGGGCGCACGACGAGCATCTTGATCGCCGCCTCCGATAAGGCTAAAAAGTCCATAGATGAGACCCGCCATTGCTATAGGTTTAGAGTTGAATACACAAAGGCATTCCACATGCACATTTTATAGTCATGTGAAGTGAGAATATTGTCTCCAAGTAGAACAAGACTACGTGTAAAGGAGAGAAATAGAACAATAAATGTTTTCACTCCAAGAAAGATTAAAGTGAATTATAGTTGTTAAATGTTATATTAATAATAAGAATTAAAATATAAACTCATATAATTTTTTGAAATTATCATGTAACTTTAATTTATATTTGAATCTTAATCATGATTATCTTTACATTTTGGGCTCAAATTAGGTCATTAAAGTAAAAAAAAAAAGAATTTTATGAGCGTTTTTGGATGTTGTTAGAATTTAATAAGTGTAAATTGACCAAGCATAGCAAAGTTCACTAGAAAGAAATTGTTCTTTACTTGGAAGCAAGCTAAATAATGGATGATATTTTATTTTTGATCCTCTCATACTTAAGTTAGTAAGAACAAGTGAGAGTATGTAATAGTGAAGAGAGATTAGAGTGTAATTAGAGAGTGTACTTGACTTAAGCAATCAATATTTATAGGAGATATCATACTTACTTACTTACGATAAATCAATCATTTCATAACTGGGCACATGGATACTTAATGCTTTTAGTTAGGATAGATAATCCTAAAAGCAATAATCATTTTCAACTTGTCATAATTGTCTCCAATTGTCAAATAACACCGTCCAATTAAAACTGTCTAGCTCTTTGCAACTGCTCTAGTTGCAGAATGCTTCTAAGAACCAACAATCATAGCAAGGATATGTCAATTAATGGGTTGGCCATCTTGCAAAATGGGCCAACCTGTTTTTAATGGAATTGGAATTAGTCCAAACTCAACTCACTCCACGCTATTTAGGTGAAGGTGTTTATGAGATGTTATTGTATTGTCAAAGAGTGTTGGGCACTTTTCTTGTTTGGTAGTTAATATGCTATAATATATAATTATGTATATTTTATAAAAATTATATTAATATTAATATATATTGAATTTATGTCTTTTTTATTAAATTTTGTTTTATTTTAAAATTAGCAGTGAAATTATTCTTTATTTTTTAATATGAACAAAGATCCGGTGCTCTCTTGAGGGGACTTTGACATGACAATTAACGGATCATGACGTTATCCCAAATTGCACTTGATGCCGTAAGAGGTACGTACAAGGAAAGTGAAGCATCTGATTATAACCCTACAACTTACGTAGCGGTTATAAACTTTAATTGCAACTGCTGTTTTGTTATGATTTAAAAAAATTATAACCGAATGTAAAAATATAATTGCTATAAAATTAAATTAAAAAATTATAATTATAAAATTTAATACAACAATAATACAATATGCAATATTCTGGTCATAATTTATAATTTAAAATTATATTGTGGCGCGTTGGATTGAACATATTCCTTTGTATGGTTTTGTACTGACCTGGACTCTTTGCCACACTACCTTAGGAAAATATTTTTCATATGTACCTATTTAATATTCTCAGTTACATGTGACAAAATCAGAACAAACAGAGTTATAATGTTAGAAAATTGTCTGAGACCTTATAAATTAGATTAGTAAATACACGAAACCCCAACCTTTGTTGAGAAGGCCTAAAAATAAGATTTTATTTTATGTTTAAATACATTTTTTTTAAATGGCATCTAGATTTTAATACAGAAATATTTCATTTTATTACATCACAACTTTAGGTGCGCGACTCACATAGGAAGGGTTGGTTTAATTAAGCTATTTATTTGATTTGTGTGAATGCTGGAAGACAAGATTTGAACTCTAATCAATTTCGTAGGTAGGATTCATTTGGGGGAGGGGGAGTTTTACAATTTTTATTTTAATTACAGTATTAATATAAAATCTATTAAATTTATTACGGATTTCATTAAAATTCTTTTCATTTTCTTTAAAATATATGTTATATAAAAAATTATACCCTCATCTTAATACTGTATTTATCATAATATTATTAAAATTTACTTTTAAATTAAATTGCATATATTTTTAATATATTTCAAATATAAAAATTTATTTATAAATGAATTGAAATTATTTTTATATCATTTTTAAATAATAAAATTTATGTTCATAATAATTAAAATCATTTCTATTGAAATGAAATGAATTCAATTTTAGTAAAGTTAATTCCAAACGTTCCTAACTAAGGACATTTTAACTTATGTGATTGTTAGAACCAAGTAGGCTGTGTCGTCTCTATTACAGCCACTGCATGCACAAAGCAAAAATACCTATTAATCAATAGTCTCACACACACGTAAAGCTCATTCTTTCTGATTGATATAAGATTACATATCACGAAAGTTAAATTCAAACTTTGAGTCCAACTTCATCCGCAGTGCACAACTTCTACATTGCAGAATTGATGATGCCATATGCTTTAGCATTATTTTACACACACACACACTCACGTATAAGATAATGTTATTCTGCACTTTAATATACAATATTAATTTACATTATCACTAAATATTTCATAAGAGATTCTAGCCTATAGCTAGAAAGATAAATTTGTTAAACCCTTCTCAAACTTCAAATACAAAAATCTACTTGACTTTAGATGGTATAAAGATACTTTTCTTTAACCAATTTATTCCAAATTAGATAGTAATGAACCCTTTTGGAAAGAAAAGTTCATTACTAGTCTCCTTAGATCTTTAGGTGATAAGGTAAGAGAGAAAATTAAAAACCACTTCAATGGTCAAGTCTTTTATGAGTAGCTTACTACTTATGGATAATTGATAAGTTATGTTCAGAAGGTAGCTCTCAGAATCTACTAAGATGAGAAAATTTAATAGTAATTAGCTAAAGAAAAATCCCAAAATTTGAGAAAGTTAGGAACTTTCTGTGAACAGTTTAGTTTCATCCATCCTAAATCTTTCAAACCCAAACATAGATGGAGAGCTAGACAATAACTTGAACCCAAGCCTCAGCCTCAACCAAAATCTGAATCCAAAAGGCACCAAAGGAGAAGACCCAGATATATTTCACTTCCTTATCAAGCGCAAGATATTAAGCTAGTATGTTATAGGTATAATATATTTAGGCATATAGCTAAATATTATAGATTGAATAGAAGGATTAGGCAACTGGAGTTAGATGAATTTATCCTTAACCAAATAATTAACTTTCTTGTTGAGAAATTTCTTGCCTCTTTTCAAATGACAAAGTATCCTCTAACTCAAAAGAATCTAAGCAAATGGTAAATATGCTTAACTCTGAGCAAAATTTGCTCTTTGAAATTATTACTGATTGTCCTGATAATAAGAAAAAGCAAGAATATCTCTAAAAACTTAAACAAAGTTTGGATAAAACATCTTTTCAAAAGAATATTTTGCAACCGAACACCTATAATTTTAAAGATATTTTGGAAAGATTTAAATTACAACAAAGTAAACTTGTTGCTCTGTAGAATTTATAATTTGAGATAAATCTTCTCAAAATTGAGTTAAAAGAATTCAACAATTCCAAGGTGCTATTTTATCTAAACTTTAAAATCCTCTCAAAGTGAAGGAGAAAATTAAAGTCAATAGGGATGATGAAGATGAATTCTTAAGATCTATTTTGAAGGCCCTAATTCCTAAATATCATATTCCAATTAAAATGGTTAAAACTAATTGGGAATTTGAAAAAGTTGCCTTATTTGATATAGGGGTAGATATTAACTGTATTCAAGAAGACCTAGTTTCAATCAAGTTCTTCAAAAAAACTAGAGTCAAGATTAAATTTGTCAATGATTCTCCCCTTAAAATTATTTTTAAACTTTATGATGTGGAAATTGTAAATTCTTCTTACAAAACAAATCAATCCTTTTTACTTGTTAAAAATTTATCTAGCAAAGTTATTCAAGGAACTTTCTTTATTCAAGCCTTAACTTCTTATGAGGTTTTTGATAAAGTGATAACCATCAAAATTCTTGGAGAGAAAATTACTTTTCAATTTTCCAAAAAATATGAAAAGATTAATTTAATAGATTGTAAGGAAGCCTAGATCAACTAACTTTATGAAGAAGTAACTTACATAGATATAAAGTAATAGTTAGCCAATCCAATTTTTCAAGTAAAAAACAAATCTCTAGAAAATAGGATTGTTAGTCATGTTTGTTGTGACCTTCTGAATGCTTTCTGGAGTAGGAAGCAACATATGGTAGAATTACCATATGAAAATGATTTTTCTAAAAGAAAAATCTTAACCAAGGCAAGACCAATTTAGATGAATAAAAAATTTCTGGACCATTGTGAAAAGGAAATCAATGATCTCTTGAACAAAGGGATTATCAGAAAATCCAAGAGCCTTTGGTCATGTGCAGCATTTTATGTTAATAAAAGTGTTAAGATGGAGGGAGGAACACCTAGGCTTATAATCAATTACAAGTCTCTCAATAATGCACTCCAATAGATTTAGTATCTAATCCTAAACAAGAAATATATATTAAATTATCTCTATTTAGCAAAAATATTTTCAAAGTTTGATATGAAATTTGGTTTTTGTCAAATCTAAATAAAACTTGAGGATAGGTACAAAACAACATTCACAGTTTCATTTGATTAAGATGAGTGGAATGTAATGTTGTTTGGCTTAAAAAATGCTCCCTCAAAATTTTAAAGGATTATGAATGATATTTGTCTTTGATTCTCCTAGAAATTTATTTAAAAATTAGGTTCTTCAAGGAGTAAATTCTTTAAAATAAAATTTCTTCCTTAAGGACACCTTATCAATTTGAAATTCTTTTTCACTATTCATATTGGTTCAAGGTTACTAGGACAAGTTGTAAGGCAATAGGTGAATTAATAAACTCAATAAATCCTTCATATTCACTACCATATCCTATTATTTCATCATTATTCTCATCTTCTTTTTGAATAATTTAATCATATACTAGTCTAGGAACCTTTGTGGAGTTTTTAATGTCTCTCAAATCAACATTGATTATTGAATGAGTAGACGAAGTGGATCTTTTGGAAGGTTCAAGCCTAGTTCTTCTAGGCCTAATACTAATGAAAAATGATTTCCTTGATTTAGCAACCAAATTCCTAGGATTTATCTATTTAGAGGGCTCTTTAATCTTCTCTATTTTTGGCTTCTTGCGATTTGAAAAAGAGATTAAGGCAAAACTATTTGACATGATTTCTATCCTTGAGATATCTTTTTGTAGGATTTCTTTAGGCTTAATAACACTTTTGAAACCCTAATTTTCAAGCCAGTCAATACTATCTCAAACTAATTTTTTAGGGTTAGATATATTAATCTTCATGTAGTCTACAATAAAGAAAATAGTTTCTCCTTTCTTGGTTGGTGATTTGATGCATAGTAATCGTGCTAAGTTGTGCAATTTGTAATGGGTTTAGTAGATGATTACAATAGGAATCTAGCAATCTAGGTTTCATGGTGTATCCATATAGTTTTACATGAAGTTTAAGAAGGGCTTCTAAGAATTGGTCTATTGCAAGAATTATATCAAAATCTAGGAAATAATTCAAATAACAAGACTAGTTTCTGCCACTCCTCTATATATATATATATATAAGGTAATGCTACTGTGCACCTTAATATACAATACTAATGTCCCCTTCTTGAGGAGTAATAATGCCAACTGTGTGCGTGCAGATCAAAGATTAAAATCTTTATCTTTAATATCTTTAATTATTTACATAATACAATATATATTTAAATTTTATATAATTGACACTTACAGATATTATCTGGGGAATGAGTGGACAGCATATTCTTCATCTCTGGACCCATCTCCATACTTATATGCCCATAATCTTTATATTTATATCCATCTTTTAATATTTGTATCCGTATTTGAGTCGGTATAAATTGCGGATACCCATTGGGTACGGGCGAAGTTGCCGGAGGGTCAATGTTGCTGCTGCTGATGGATTTGTTGCCATTGCTCTGGTTAATCCCGCTGTTATTTACAACGGTGCTGCTGTAGTTGTAGAATTCACTTAATACGAATAAGTTTATTTTTTGGTAAGATGTAGAATTCCTAATGTGTTCACCTCAAATGACAAAGATATTGTAAAAGGAGCCAAAAACTATGAATATTTATTATTTTTTACTTTCATATTGTAAATCTGAAAAAAATATTTATTAATGCAAGTGAAATCAACCTGTTACTATAGAACCAAAAAAGTGTGAATATTGATAATTGATAATTAGTATTATATTCAACCATGAATACCAGTAATTTATAGATCTAAACTTACAAAGATGAGGGATGTTGTGGGGATACAACAAGAATTTAAAAAGTTATTTAAATTATTGTTAAATTAAAGTAATGATCATATATAATTAGGCAGGTGGAAAAGAATGTAAACTCTATTAATTAGTAAAAAATATTATAGGTAATGAAAATAAATTTTTAATTATAAATTTGAAATTGAATTTTGAATATTTTATGTCAATTAAATTAAATTTTATAAATTTATATTACCATTTTGTATTTATTGACAACAATTAAACTATATTCGAAATTTAATTTCGACTATCATTTATATTGCATGCATGTAGAATTGTTGTTGATTAGTTGAGCTAACAGGGCGATGGATTATAATTGTGAAGTATATATTCGTTGCCACTTGCCATTTTGCGATGAAAATAATTGGTTGTTATCCGGAAGGGTTCACTGCACTCTGTAATCAACATGTTGTTGCTTCTTTGTTTGTATTAGAACAGATAGCTAAGTGAGTGATACTGATAAACTTGCCAAAGTGTGTAACATATTTATCTTACGTAATAAGACGATGTCATACCAACCAACCAAACACCGATATGTTTGGCATTGGAAGGGAAAGTTAAGAAGTTTTAAATGTGAAACTTGCTTTTATATATATGCGCTCATATGGAGTACCTAACATTCAATTCTTGTAAGAATTATAAAAATCTTATTATTTTTTTACCTTTCTTAATTTTGTTGTAATATTTTTTTATATAACTAAAAAATTAGTAAAATTTATCAATAAAATTGTATCTTTTAACATATGTAACATTCATGCAAAATTACATTTTTTAAATAGTTACAAAGTCCCGTAAAAATTTTACTTTGAAGTTATAAATCTTTTCAGAACCTAAAAAAAAAAAACTTTAAATACATAATGAAAGCATAATTCTGAAATGTACGTTCCATTGTATAATTTTATGATACTTATTCTTTCTTCTTTGCTTAATTTTCCCATTTGGTGTTTCAGTCAAATATGCAAAGAAAAAAGTACATTTAACAGTTGGATTTAAATGTGATTCTTAATTAGCTAATGTTAATGTAAAAAAATTTATATTATTATTATTCATTCATGTGTATTATCACATTATTAAAGTTGTTTAAACTTTTTTACTCTATGTACAAAATTTTAATCATCATAATTTTTTTAATAAAAGTGATTGACTATTAATTTTCATAGTTTATATCGTTTTCTTTGCTAACAGAGATAAGATTCATGCAAAGATAGTGAACGATTCGTGGAAAGCACCATTTGTAGCGTGGAAAGGAGTAGAATGCGATACCCTCTTCCTTTATTGGCTACAACATACATTCAGCCATCCAAGAAAGAATCCAAATATTTAAATATTAGATCTGATAAAATGAAAAGGAATATATTCGATGGACTAAAATATTATAATTCAAAATTAAACATATTACATGGGACTTGGATGTAGCATATAAGAATCCAAATGAGTCAAAACTCTTTTAAGTACCTTGGGGTAAGTTTGTAAAAAGTTAAATTTGAATTCAAATTGAAGAGGGTAAAATCTATACAAATTAAGCTATGTTAATATACGAGTTATATTTAAGTTTTGTATTATTTAATTTGAATTATTTATGAACTTGAATGAATCTAATAATTTTTTTGTATTTATATTATATATAAATAATATAATATATAAATTTTATATTATACGTAACAAGTTGTTCATTTAAACTTATTTAAACTAATATTTAATTAAAGTTTAAGCTTGAGTTGGATTACTTCAACTTCACTAAAAAATATTAAACTAAATAACTTGTTGCTCATTTAAACTTATATAGATTGTTTTTAAAATCATATTGAACCAAACATGAATTCAAAATTTTCAAGCTTAATGAACCTAAACTTAAACTCCAATATATTTATTAATGAAGGATTCAAACTCTAATAAGTAAATGTTGAACTTCATTCAATTTGTTTGTGCTTCTAATTAACTGCACGTGAAAACCTGTGTTCCAATATATTTATTTATTATTAACCGCAGGTGCAAAATTGTGAAAACCATTACTTATATATCTAACAACAATAAATCTATCACTTTGATCTTAAGTTTGATTTACATATTTTTACATTCATTACTATTATTTGTGACTGATTCTAAAGTACATGCAAACTAGAGATGTAGAAATGAAAACGTGTGCTCGTAACAATTAACATTCAATCTAGCTCCCAAAAGGGTAAGGCTTCGATTAGTGCATCGCATACGATGAATACTAATAGTGCAGGAATGATGAGATAATATAGGATATAATATGTATAATATAAACTCTTATATTATATAATATTTGACATGACATATAATAATATATATAATTACGTAATAGTTTGTATTTTATTAAATAATTATACAATATAATACAATATATATAAAATTAAAAGATTATCTTACATAAAATTATTCCTGTGTAATGGAAATAAGAGAGAGATATAAAGACATTGTAGGTTGTTAATAATGATGACCGGTGCTACTGATATGTAATAATAGTTATAGAGAAGAGGTAAAGGCAGCGTGTGATAGTAGTTTTTGGTGGAAAGGACACTAGTGTTGGGTGTAGTGTGATGATAACAATAATTAATGATGATAGTTATGATATTTGGATGAGGATAATACTCATTGTCACATTGATGATGGCAATAGAAATGATGAATGATAATAAATGAAAAATAATTAGTAAAGTATATATATATTTTAATTTTATTATCTTTTAATATAAAATTTATTTATTAAGTTCAACATCGTAGGATATTTTTTGTATAATGAGGGAGATTATATAAGATCATATTATATAACTTACTTGAAAATACATTTGATCTTATAAATTATATTGTATTATATTAAGCCTTATACGATATAACAAACCATCTTTTCCTAGTGGCTAGTGGGCGAATTTTTATTTGTGGATTGACCATAACTTTTCCCTTTTTTTTTTGGGGGGGGGGGTTAAATACATCCATTAGCAATGTGAAATGCCTGTGATCTAGAGGAATCTTACAAAGCCTTTTCGGGTGAAGCACTACAAATGAAAAGTCTCATTCCTTTGCATCGAAGACATACTAAGGACACATATCCACCTATTTTGCAAAGGAAAAGCTAAAAACATCAATAAATAACTAGAAATGACAAAAAAAAGACAAAAATCCTGAGTCAAGCATTAGATCCATCAAATCATCACGGAAGAGATTCAATTACTGCTTTGCTATGATATTTATTAGATTAAAAAACAAATATTGATTAAAAATAGTATTCTCGCTTGGATTATCTGGAAAATCTTAAAAACCAATTTAATGGAGTTGATACGTCTACAGTATTAAAAAAAATCTTGCATAATAGAAACTGAAGAAACTTTTGCAGAATTGGTGACAAAAAACTACATAAAAGAAAAGAGTCATACCCCAAAAAATGAAACAATCCCAAAAAAATCCCTTTTCATTGAGATTAAACAAATGGGCTTTAGGTCAGTATAACCCAAAATAATGGACTGATCTTTTTATTATCCTTTGTTTCCTCTCACATAAAGGTGAGACAACCATAAACCTGGGTATTGAATACCATAGAAGATTAAAATGAAAAAAAAGTAAAAATAAAAACCATAAAGAGCAGATAAAATCAAACCTCTTTAAAGGAAAAAAAAATATACCGTATACCACTAATATAGTGATATATTAATATACATCTGATTTGACTATTGATATATTATTATATAACATGTGAAACTTGACTCTAGAAAAATGTAAAATTGATTTGCAGCCAAATCTAATAATATATTAGTATATTACTACATTAATGATATATTGAAGTATCTCCTCTCATTAAATTCAATTTTAAAACAACGGCCCCAGCTGAGCAAAATCATTTGGTCTCATTCGCAGTGAGGCTGGTGAATGACTTTGTGGTTTCATTCGAAATAAGTTGGGGATATGCTGTTCTTGCACGGAAAAATTATGGAACACTTATCATGATCTCATTTCGGTTTGAGAAATATGTTTGGAGATTTACTTCAAGGTTCCATTGGATACATTAATGAGTAGATACTAAGCAAAGGAAATAGGGAATCCTTACCTTGGAGTGCTTGAAGTTTCTTTCTCATAATTGGAAAGTGTCTGTCATCCATATATTCAGGAAGGATGATAAATATGCAAATTGATTAAGCTCCTATAATTTATCCTCTTGTGATACATGATATTCTACTCTACAAGTATGTCTAGCTAGTTTATCAAGTAAAAATGTTGTAAGTAGTAAAAATGGAATTTAAAATTGAATTTTGAATCTTTTAAAGAGCTTTGATTTTATATTCGAAATCTAATTTTAAATTATATTTTCAATATATATAGCTAGCATTATTGTTTATCTAGTATTCTTGTTAATGATGTAATTGGACATCTATGTCAAAGGTATTTAAGTTGTAATTTGTCTCATTTTGTTTGGAATTTTCCCCTTTCAATTATCAGTATTTACATTGAAATATTGGAATTTAAACAATAACAAATGAAATTCACAAAACCAAGAAGAATCTAATTCTACCAAAAGATTCATGCGTATACAAGCTTTGTTGGATTATGGAATCAAGTCGCCTAAAATAGGTTAATAACCTGATCCAGACCCCAACCTAAGAAATGCCTATAAATAGGCAGAAGAAGAAAGTTAGGGGGTGGTCAATATCATTATCTATTAGAATCTCTTAGAATTCTCTCTCATTTCTCTCTACACTCAAAAGGGAAATTTATACTGTGAAGAAGATTGTCTTTCTAAAGTGATTGCCAATATGATCAATGAAGGTAAATATTAAATCCTAAATATTTCGCTGCAAACTTCTAGTATTTGGTAAGTATGAATCGGATTCATATTTCTCTTATAATTACCAACATTGGTATCAGAGCCTGATTGTTTATTTTTTCTAGTATCATACGTATTATATATCTTGAAATGATATTCTGAGTTTCTACTTGATTATTGTTTAATCTCTTTCATTTTTTTTTTGAAATTGAAAACTGCAAAATTATATGGAATAATATTTATTTTTGTTGTGTGATCAGGGTTTTATAATTAGTCTAAAAAAAATCCAATAGGAGCCATATTATTATTGTATGATCTCCAAAGACTCAATTCTAAAAATAGTAGTTACAGTAAGAGTGGGTTTGGTGTGGAAAGTTAACATTGTTAATTGGGTGCAAATTACGAGAACTAGAATAGTAACAATTCTTTTAATATGAAACTAAAATGGACAGTTATGTTGGGAACCTCTTGAGAATTGACTTTAAGTTAAAAATGAAAGAGAATATTATTGAATATTCTACCATTCCTTCTTCGAGAAATATTCCAGTGCAACACCAGGAAGGTAGAAGCAATTATCATGGATGACGAGAAAAATGCAAAGAGAGATCCATAGATGACAAGCGAAAGGCTATCATTTCACCATGGTTTCCAATGAACGTAGATTCAAAGGCATGTGTCTATAATCATTTCATGTCCTAATATTTATATTTCATGAACAAGACAAAGTATGAAAACATCCCACACAAACCAAGCCCAAGAGCCAGAAACTAACCCACACACAAAACATGCAGTCTGCAAAGAAGAGTGCAAAAAATTGTAAAAAAGATAGTTAAAAAAATTAAAAAGGCAGTTACAAAAAAATTGTAAAAAAATAGTTGAAAATAAAAAATAAAAAAATAAAAAACTATATAGTTGAAGAAACTGTAAAGTAGTTAGAAAATTAAAATAAAAAATAAAAAATATCAGGGCAATTAACAAATTAAAAAAATTGAAAACAATTAAAAAGAAATTATCAATGGGATTTGAGCCCATGCCCCTACGGATGGACTAGCACCTTTAACCAACTAAGCCATGCTTCCAGTTTTGTTATAACTAGCTTAACAAATTATGATACACTATATTGAGATAACAAAAATGAAAGTGTCAAAAGTAGGATTCAAACCCCACTTGCCAAGGTAATGAACCTTACAACAAACCACTTAAACCAAGTTCCATTTGGTGTTGTAGTCTCTCAAAAATATTAATATACCATATTGGTTCACAGTAGAATTTGAATTTTTATTATTATTGTGAGATTTTTTTTACACATTGTTTACATGATATATAATTTTTTTTAATTTTTTTTATGATGGAGATTGAATTTTTATTAATATACCATATTGGTTCACAGTAGAATTTGAATTTTTATTATTATTGTGAGATTTTTTTTACACATTGTTTACATGATATATAATTTTTTTTAATTTTTTTTATGATGGAGATTTTTTAAAGCATAATTTTTTATGCAAAATATTATTTTAGAGATTTAATTGAGTTCTTTATTTCTGCATATGTTATAGAAAAATGGTGAGACTCATACATACACTAAGAGTCATATGGACTCCAGCACAAAGGCAAGAAGTTAATAGATTGACTATTAAACTCAAAAATCTTCAAGTTGATCCAGAAGTTTTTAAAGAAAATTTTGTGCATTTTGTAAATCAAAACTTGGCATGGGTTAGTGCTTTAAAGATGAACTAGAATTTAAAAAAATTAAAGGATTTACAAAACACCTTACCTATAGATAACCAAAGGAATATACTAGATTTCCTATTAGAAAGAACAACTGGACACAAACAATATAATAATATTTTTCATAGATTTGTATTAGACTATTTAAAATATAAAAATCATGAATGTGACCTGAATATTTATAAGTCCTATCATCTAAAGAGGAATCTAGTACCAAAATTGAGTTTTCCCAAGAGCTATATGATAGGTTTGTTAGCTTTTTTTTACATCGGATCAAACATCTAAAAACATTGTAAACTTTAGATAGATGTTTGATATTTGATATTTTATATAATTTCTTTTATGTATTGGATTATTGAAATATGTTTTCAATTTATGTAATTTTTATTTGAAATTACATATCTTTAAATTGTTCTATTTATTATACTTTGCCTAATAAATTGTTTTAGTATTAGTCTTACATTAAGAATTTACATGATGATTGGAAACATAGTGACCTTTTGACTCTAAACCCTACATGTAAACTAGTCCTAACATAAGTAATTAGAGCCAAAGTAGATATGTATGTATGGCTAGACATTAATTACGTGTAATTCTATCTATATATAGATCTTTGTGTTTCTACAAATATAATGGCTACTGCTTCCAAAAACATTGTCGTTGAATTCAATAAGGGTGAGATACTGAATGGTGACAATTACAAAATTTGGAGTGTGAAAATCCAATATGTGCTGAAAGAGCAACAAGCTTTAGAAGCACTCAATATTATTCTAGATGAGCTTGAGGCAAGAAATACAACCCAACATAGGCAGGACCGAGAGGCTTATGAAGCCTAGAAAAAGAAGAATTCTTTTGTTCGCATTACATTGTTGAATAGCATAGAAAATGACATCATGCAATAATTTAGGAATTATAACTTGGCTAAGGACATATGGTTTACTATGAAAAATAAGCTTGATAGAACATCTATGTATTGGGATCGGGAGCTAAACAAACGTAGCGAAATTAACCAATCCTAGCTAATAAATCCATGTAAAATGTTAGATTAGAATAAGGATTTGTTCAATACCTTTTAAATGATTCAGGAACTCATTCATTGACTACCTCTTTGACTTCTTTTCAGCCGAAGACTTCGAAATATCCACACAAACTAGTAGATTACCAATAAACATCCACACAAATACTAGTTGGAATTCTTCTCCTTAGCCTCGTAGTGCTAGCTATGCCTCTTCAAGGGTTATGGTCAAGGAGGGGTGTTAGGATTTTTCTATACTTTGGGATATGTGAATCATTATCTATTATTACCTAATAAGCCTGTTTAAATAGGGGCATAAAAAATCCTAACTAATTAGGCTTTGTTCCATATATAGTTACAGGCTTATTATTGAGCCTTATAATTATAACATGGAATTCCCAAAGATTAGGCCTAAACAATTTAGCCCATTAATTCCAAATCCACTAAATCCTAAGTGTGCGACCCTACGGGCTCTCATTACATTAGCAATAATCATTAATCATATTAATGATCATAAATAATAAGTGGTGTTTAGCAACACATCATTATTACCTAAGTAATGAGAAAATTGGTGATTCAACTAAACCTTTACACGTGATCATCATCTATGTCCTTTTATCTTAAACATCTAGATTGAGTATGAGACATGGATAATGTCATTCCCGTATAGCCCAATCTAAAAGTTTCTTAATTCCTAAGTAAGTCAGCTAAAGCAAATGTAATTGATATCCCATGTCAATTCATCTGAGTATGGCCATGCATTTTCTTAACTTTACTTAATCAAGGGGCCCACAAATGTTACTTCTTGTTATATAGGAGGGACAAATTCCATCTTGATCATACAAATCCCTCCACATGATATGTGACATATCCAATAACTACCATTGCATTCACTCAACCATGAGTGACATAGAATAACATCAAAATATGAAACTCACATGTAGGGAACCTTAGAGATTTTAGGTCAAAAGACCATATTAATAATGATCACTCAGAATCACTCATGACACACATATAATGATCCATGTAGTGTTCTTAGGGTGGGTCAATCCAGTATACAAGTTCTCTAACTTGTACTCATGTGTAGACTTAATATCTCATATAAGTCATCGCACATACTAGTCTTAACATATCAAAGCAACTCAATCCATAATGATATATGATTAGGAACATTTAAGAATATAATTATTTTAAAGTTATTATCATAATTAAATATATTACGCATATAATATATATAAATATAATAATTAAAATTACCATTAAAATAATACGATTCAAATTTATAATCACCAATATGATTAGTTTTAGGGCATATACATTAACACTGTGACTAAACTAAGATCCCTCACAATCAAATTTAATACTTACAAAAAGAAACCTGAACATTCAATGAAAAAATATTTACATAAAATGTCAAATATAATTTGTGAATTAAAGAATACGGGTCATATGTTGACCGATGAGCAACAAGTCTAAGCTATAATTTGCTTCTTGCCTTATTCCTGGGAGCATATGAAGATGCATTTAACCCACAATGAAAATATTCAAATAGGATGATGTTATGCACCATTTTAAGCTAGAAGAAGAAAGACTTGAGGCTACTAAGCTTAATATAGATGTGTATATGGCTTCATTAAGCTTAAGAAAAGTTTTTGAGCAAAAGTACAAATATAAAGGTGGGTCACAGGAAAAAGAAAGAAGATAACTCATTTCAGTAAGAAATTAACAAATAACCAATATAGGAAAGGAAAACATCCTTTTAAGGAGAACATAATCAAGGTTAAGTGCTTCAATTACAATAAGAAAGGGCATTTTGCCCGTGATTGTCCTGAATCTAAGAAGGTATTAAGCTATACTTAAGTTGGTGAACTTTATGTAGCTAGTTCTATTTTTCTAACAGATTCTCATCCTTTGTTGATTGTAGACTTAAAGGAAATAGACCATGTAGAAAAGGATTGAGACACCTTTATGGAATTTTGACGAATACCATATGGAGAAAAAGGAATCTATGTGGGAAACAATGCACAAGTTGTAATTCAAGGAATTAGCACATGCAAGTAAATCTTACGAGGCGGTCGAACTCTACTCTTGCATGATATTTTTATGCACCTTAAATTTGCCAAAATTTAATCTATTAGTTTTATTAGAACTTAGTTTTAATTTGTATCTTGGTAATGACAATATTGAATTATCTTTAGGAACAACACATTATGGACTTAGTTATATAAGAAATGGTTGTATTGTCATGGATATTAAGTATTATGAATGTAATCTTAGTTATTTCATGTTTACATTATCACATAATTCTGAAATTGATGCAAATATTTAGCATGCTTGACTTGGTCATATTAGTCAACATCGTATGGATAGGCTAACTAAAGAAGGGTTATTGCCTAATTATTATAAAGTAGATCTATCTACTTACGAGCATTGCTTAGTTGGTAAAAGTACTAGAAAACCATTTGGAAAAGGAACTAGAGCTAACTTTCCTTTGCAATTAGTCCATTTTGACATATGTGGTCCAATGAATGTAAGAGTTAGGTATGGAACTTTCTATTTCATCACATTTATAGATGATTTTACACAATTCGATATCATCTATTTGATAATACACAAATATAACTATATGAGCTTAGTTAAAAATTAATTAAATAGAAAAATAAAAGCATTACGAACTGATTATGGTTGTGAGTATTTGTTTGATCAATTTAGATAATTATGTAATAAAAAAGGGATTCAACATCAGTTGAATAATCCACATATTCCTCAACAAAATGATACTGTAGAGAGACAAAATTGAATGCTCTTAAAAATGATTAAGTTTATGATAGCATAAGCAAATTTGCCTATCACTTATTAGGGTGATGCACTTTTAATTGCCACATTTATTTTTAACTCTGTGTCTAGCAAATTAGTTTCTACTATGCCATATGAGTTATGGATAAAGTGAAAACTTGACTTAAGTATTTTACAACCTTGGGGATGTGTAGCCTATATTCTGGATACCTGAAACCCACATGGCAAATTAGGTGCTTGAGAAAAGAAATGTGTCTTTATTAGATACTTAGAACATTTGAAAGGTTATGTGTTTATTAGTGAATATGATACTAGGAGTCTTACAAAATTTGAATCACGAGATATCATATTCTTAGAGAATGATTTTCATAAATATGGCAATATAAATCAGGATTTATCCTTATACAAGACTATGGATATTAGTGCTCAAGACTCACTTCTTTCGAGTGGGAGAATTTTAGGAAATATATTTCCAATTCTGAGTGTAAATGATAGCGCTCTTGATCAATATAGGAGTAATCCAAATGGGAATACTCAAACTAATAATGATCTTGGCCCGAATGGGAGCAATTTAATGATCCTTGAGAAATATGTTTCTCTAGAGCCTCAATTGTGATGTAGTGGCAAAAAAGGCATTCCTCATTGTTGTTTCGACATTAAAGTTGGTAAAGCCTTTGTAGCCATTACATAAGATGAAGATGAGCTAAGAAATATCACAGAAACTCTTTCTGGCCCTAATAAGGAAGGTTGGATAAAAACAATGGAAGAAGAGATGGAGTTTATGAGATCAAATTAAGTTAGGGAACTTATTGATTTTCCAAAAACACGTAAGGCATTGGGAACAAATGAGGTCTCAAAATTAAGTGTAAGGCTTATGGCACTATTAAAAAATGCAAGGCTAGACTAGTAGTAAAAGGTTACACACAATAGGAAGGAATAGATTATGAAGAAACCTTTTCACCTATTATCAGATTTACTTCAATCCGCTTGTTACTACCTATAGTTGCTAGTATAGATCTTAAATTACATCAAATGGATGTAAAGACTGCATTTCTCAATGGAGATTTAGAAGATGAAATCTATATGCAACAACCTATAGATTTTATCAAAGAAGGTTAAGAAAACAAAGTTTATAAAATTTTGAAGTCATATATAGCTTGAACAGTTTTCAAGACAATGGTATATTCACTTTCATAACATAATTATGTCAAATAATTTTATCATGATTGACAAAGACCATTGCATATATATAAAAAAGTCCAAGGATAAGTTTATAATTTTATCATTATATATTGACAATACACTTATAGCTACAAACAACAAGGAGTATGTCAATAAAATTAAAGGATAGTTGTCATCTAATTTTAAAATGAAAGATATGGGTGAAGTTGCATATATTCTTGGAGTTAAGATTTCAAGAAATTGTTCAAAGAAATTATTATCTCTATCATAAGAGCATTATATCAATAAAATTCCTGAATGATTCCAAATACATCATTGTAAACTCATAGACATTCCTATTGTTAAAGGTGAAAGTCTAAGTTGAAGAATGCGTCCTAAGACTCTGGAAGAAGAAACATATATGAGAAGTAATGATGTGCCATTGGTATGGTAAGCCGATATTAATCCAACCTAGGCCTAGCATATTAGAAAGTAGTTAAAAGGATACTAAGGTATTTAAAAGGTACTACCGACTATTCATTGTGTTATGAAGGAAATGATCTACAATTGAAAGGCTACAGTGATGCTGATTAGGGAGGAGACTTAAATGAAAAGAAGTCTACCTCTGAGCATATCTTCTTATTAAATAATAATGCCATATCTTAGAGTAGTAAGAAGCAATCATGCATAGCCTTATCCATAATGGAAGCTAAATTTATAGCATTTTCAGCAGCAGTACAAAAAGTAGTATGGCTTAAAAAATTCTTGGATCATTTGGGTGTAAATGCTAACATTATTGATCTTATTTTAGTAAACTATGATAACTAAGTACCAATAGCATACACAAAGGACCCCAAATATCATTACAAGACTAAGCATATAGACACAAAGTACAACTTTGTGAGAGATATGATTGCATGTAAAGAATTGAACATGAAGTATATTTCTATGCATGAGATGATAGCAAATCTTATAACTAAGCCTATACCTCAGGATGTATTTGTAAAACATGTGAAATCCCAAGGATTGTGTAAATGTTGATACAATTATTGTATTTTTTTAATAATGTTCATAGAATATTAATGTCTAAATAATAATTATGTTTATTATAAGCCTATATATATAAATGTAAGAATGTTTCTTAGAACATTCTTGAGTTATTGAAAAGTATGTTGGACAAATGAAAGATTAGCCCATTCATACAGGTAATTACCTCTCATCAATTTTTGTAATTAATAAGAGATGAGACAATTTTAAGCTTCTTATTTAAGTGATAATCAAGAGCCAAGTTTAAAATATGAATGTTGCCTTATTAAAAACAAGATGGGGTCATATATAAGACTATAAACGAACTAATAAGGAATTCATTTCATCCATCTAAATTGTCAGATATGAGTTCTGATAGAAAAAAGAAAGAGTAAATTAGTGAACTTAGGTTAGACATTGAGTATGTTTGAACCATTATTTAGATGGTATTGATATATTATATAAAAACATATGCTCCATAAAAAAGGAGAGAATACCATAACACATGTTTCATATCACGTGTGCAAATTATGATAAATATAGGTGATCAAAGTCTACATCTCAGCTTTAATGTGTGAGACCTTTGAGGGAATAAAGTCCTCATACTTATACCCTTATAACTCTATTCTATTTCTTGAGATTTAAATTTAATGATTGCTATGTTAAAATGTTACCAAAGGACTATAAGAGATTTAGTCTAGCAGGGCATTATTGGAAAAGCAAATTAAATTAAAATTAAGAGATATAAGAAAAGAGGAAGATCATTAAACATATCACTTTATGTTTGTATTCGTCGGTACACCAGTTATAGAGTATCTATAATTATGAAAACAATATTAAATGCATATAATGCATATAAATAAGATCATTTGAGAAATTTGAATGTGATAAAATGATCTAGTGTGCTACATACTTAAAGTCTACTTAAGATCCATTATTTATTGAGAAGCTATATATTCCTAATAGATGTATAGCAAAGAGCTCTCAAAGTATGCTAGTCACATAGCTTATTTTTTTGTATGATTTGTTATAGAGAATAAGAGATAGTGTTCTCTTATGAAATGCTGAGAGAGTATAGATCCCATTATGTGCGAGTGAGAGATCTTGAATCATAGATCCAGGTCGCCTAAAATGGGTCCATAACTTGATCCATACTTTGACCTAAGAAATACCTATAAATAGGTAGAAGAAGGAAGATAGGGGGTTGGTCAATATCATTATTCATTAGAATCTCTTAGAATTCTTTCTCATTTCTCTTTACACTTGAAATTTTTACTATGAACAAGATGATCTTTCCAAAGTGATTACCAATATGATCAGTGAAAGCAAATATTGGATCTTGAATATTCTGCTTCAAACTTTTAGTATTCGGTATGTATGAATTTGATTCATATTCCTTTTATAATTACAACAAGCTTCAAACATTCCATTAATGGATAGTAGGACATTACAAACAATTATGCAATTCATATTTGCAAATTATATATATATATACCAATATTAATTTCTTAAAATGTATTTCTTTGTTTAGATGAGTAGAGAAGAGGCCTATATATGAACCTCTTGTGGTTATATTGACCTTAACAGAGTTGTAGCTCCATTTTCATTAATATTACAACTTAATTATATTTTATATGATAGACTAAGTCCTTGTAGCACAAAAAATAATGACACCACCTTTAATTGTAATATGTGCTTCTTGTTGAAGAGTCAAATTTTATGTTGTTATCAATGAAATTTTGGATCATTGTAAATGAATTCAGATCTTCCAATACAAGAATAGACATAATGTTTCTTCTCACTATAATTTCTCATCAAGTTTTCCATTATAAGGCATAGAAGTTTCAAATAGAAAGTAAAAATGAATTTATAGGCAAAATGCAGAGCTTTAGACATCAATCATTAATCGAAAATAAACATATTATGTATGTTTTATTTTATATTGCTTGATTATTAATATACTTTGAAATGTCATAATTTTTTACAATTTTTCGATACAAGTTATTGGTAAATACACTTAGTATTTAATACTCATTAAAGGTCCTTAGTATACTTTGGATGTTAATTATATAACAAACTAATGTGGTAACTTATACTAAAATTTTGTTCTATCTTTTCATCTTCTAATATGACTTCTGCATCTCCTAAATGTCATTATTATACATTAATTAGTTGTTGGTATACCATTAGACATTGGCAAGTAAAAAAAAACTAATGTGGTATCTACTTTAAAAAATTGTCGTCCATCATTACATTTATTTTTTTTTCAAACCATATTGGATTTTAATAAATAATCAATGTTGTTTAGCCCTTTTTTAATACATCTTCTGTATATTGACATTTTTTTAACAATGACTTACACAAAACTACACTAGATCGTAAATACAATTTATAACATAATCATTGCACAAAATTTTTTTATAGATATTAGCCATCCATTGCTTGTAGTATCAGGTGAAATATGAGGACAACACATCCTTTAATGTTGCACATTTAGAAATGTTTTGAATCTTATGATCATGGCAATCATATCAACTCATGGATATCTTGTATTCAAGACCATTGGTTCAAGATTAGGAGATAATTGTAGTTTGATGGGATGCTTATAACCATAAAGGTAAAACTATTTTTAAATGTGCAACAAGATTTGATGTGCTATCTTCTCATGCCACATAAACAAAAATTTAAGTAAAAGAGAAATTTATAAACAAAATGAAAAAAAAATATACATATTAGTTATTAAAACAAAACCAATCTTAGTTGAACCGATGTTGTAAGTTTGGGTGGTTTTCAAATACATTGTAAATGTCACCCTTAATAAATGTTTGTAACTATCCTTGATAAATTCTTATCATTTATTAGAAGTCAGGAGGCCAGTGTAATACCTTTGTATATTCATTATATCAAAAAAATCTTACAAATTTTTTGATCTAACTCTTCATCTTTCCTTCAAATTTTTCAAAACCACATTAATTTTTTTTGTAAATAGGTGATGTGATTTATTTATTTTTATCTTTTTAATATCACAACTTTTGTATTTTAACATTTTTCTAAAAATGGATGCTAATTTTTTTCAAACAACATTATTAGCTTTTTGCATCCTAATATTTTTCTAATAACATATACCAATTACAATTGCAAATTGTTTTTCCAACAACCTTATCAATATTAACTGGTAAATATTATATAACAACATTATAGTTAACCATTTGATGTAATTTACAAATCATTATTATTAGGTTTCACATATATCAAGTAACATAGTGAAAAATAGATTTTCAAAATTGTGTAATGTGAAACTTTTTCATCGATCAATACACAGAGACATAAATCAAGAATCAAAGATTACCTCTTCAAGTGCAAATTTGAATCATGAGTACAATCAAGTGATGATGCCTCTACAATATCTATACGGAATGAATGATGACTTCTCAACTTCCATGAATATGTTCAGATTTGTCTCACGCAAAAAGGAGTGGGGTTTAGTGCGGTTTTAGTAGGGCTTTTATGTGATTTTTGCTAATGACAATTTTATTTATTTTTCTACCTTAAACAATGACGCTTTCATGCCCCTTTTATAAGGCTAAAAGCACACCTTTTTCCTAGTTCTACTAGGAAAACCGCATCCAATTTTTATTTTACTTAACCATTAATACCTTATTCCTAACATAGTGAGAGTAAAGAGAGATAGAGTTTATTCATTAGTTATTTAATATTACTTTAATATTAATAACTAAATATTATTAAATAATAATATTATCTCATAATATAATTATCTAATATTAAATGATATAATTATTTGATATTACCTTAATATTAGATAATATAATATAATATAATATAATATAATATAATATATATTGCATGAATATATGTATTATTACTTTGATAATATATATATATATACAAAATAATAAGCTTAATTAATAGGTTTTTAATTTAACTAAAAACTAATTAATTACTATTTCATTTTTACTCTTTTTGCGTGACTTTGTAAGTTCCTACTACGTTAGTAATAACCTATTAGTAGACTATAGATAGTGAGTGGTATCTAACAATACATCACTACCACTTAAGTAGTAAGAATGTCTATGATTTGACATCTACTTAATGTGTAATCAATGCTTTGCAATACAATCCCTTTTATAATGATATCCAAATCGAACTGGAGGCATAAAGTGTATGATCCTTGTCAATGTTCAATTTATATTTCTTGATACTAAGTAAACTAACTTAAATAAATAATTAATAAGATATATTGATCCATTTGAGCATGATTATACATTTCTAAGTCTCACTCAATGAAGGGATCTAAGGATATCACTCCTTTATATAAAATTCTGTCTACATCACTCATATCCTTCTATATGATTTATGATACACCTAATTAATACCCTACATGTCATCCCAATTAAAGGTGATATAGGATGACATCAAAACGTGTAACCTTTCATGTAAGGAACTGTAGTGTCTTCAAGTCAAAAGACTATATGCATTACGGTCACATGAGAATAGCTAATGACACATAACAATTCATGTAGTATTCTCATAGCAGGTCAGTCCGGTACATTTGTTTACTAACAATGTATCCATGTATTGACTTGATATTATATATTTATGATTCATAATCATTAGTCATCATACGTGATAGTTTCAATATATTATTGCTATCCTTTTTACAATAATATTTGACTATAGATATTTTAGGAATAGTAAAATTATTCCAGGGATAATTATTATATTAAGTTATAAATTGCATAAATATTAAAATAAAATAAAATATAATAATTGTATTACCTAAAATAAAATATAATACATTGTGTATTATTACAATCATCTTATGATTGACTCCTAGGATACACACACCAACAATTATATGCTATGTTACTTATAAAACAATGACCTACACAAAAATTACAATACATGATTGGTACAATTTACAATAGAGCCATCCATTTCTCATATTAAAGAGATTAAAATCGTTATTGCAAATCCCTGTTGTAGTCTCCACTAGATTTTGCAAATATTAGCTATTCGTTCTTTATAGTACCAAGTGGAATATGAGGAAAAATAAAACACGTGATTGACGTTGCACAATTAAGAATACTTCAAATTTTATGATTATGGGTTCCATATTAGACCATGGATATCTTATGATCATAAGCATCCTATTCCAATGAAAGATAGTTGTGATTTAATAAAAAAAACTCATAATTACAAGATTCGAAGTATTTCCAATTGTGAAGCAAGGATGGTGTGTTGTCCTCTTATGCCACCTAAATAAAAAAATGGAGTTAAAAAAAATTTATAAATAGTGGAAATAATAATAGGCATTAGTTATTAAAGAAAAATTATCATATAAACATTTTATATTTCTCAACAAAATAGTTTGAATGCCTTTTAGATTATGGTTATAGGAAATTAACATCCTAACTTATGGACATTTGATTTTTGACATTCATCCATTAATGTAAGTGACATGGTATGTTAATCTTAATTTTAAAAATGTTATTACACTAACTTATTACGTTGTTTTTTTTTATTATAGTTAGCATTAGAAGTTGCTCATGATTGCAAAAATGTCATTATATATATCAATTTTCAGTATAAAATATGTTAATGTGTCAACATTGTAGGACAAATTTAGTAGTGATAATCTAGTATTCATCTTTCGAAATTAAAACTCTTATATGAAAAGATGACTCCTTAAGTATATCAATACTTACAATGAAAAATTCATCAACGAGATAATGCTAGAAATGCGAAAATGGACCTAAGCCTACAAGTTTTGTGGATATGGTATGAAGTGAGCCTAAATTTAGGCTCATATTTATATTTTCTAGGTTTAAATAGATTGGCTACCTATTATGAACCAGTAGCTGTTTAAATGAAACTATGTGACGCATGCTTGTCATTCTTAGCAAACATACCAACCGTTCCATCAAAACCCTTTTATGGCACGCTTGGTATAGATGATGAAACTCATAAATCTGCAGGCCAATATCAAATGTCATTGAAGCACCTGCACATACAGATCCATAAGATTGTCCCACACATGGAACCTCTAAGAGCAACGGGCTTCAAAAAAGGACAAATTGGATAAGAAGAGAGACACTCCATTGCCTTAGTTTATACCTTATTTCATAATTTTGAGTGTGTAGGGGATGAACACCAGATAGCACATTCAAGTCGCTATCTTAATGCCTAGGCACCAATCGGTCTTTTTGACACTCTACCCCTTTAAAGAGTATTTTAAAAAAAAGTCCACTCGGTACAAGTAGACATATTTTTTTTGAGTCGTTATAGGCTCTTTTCGCAATGCTTCAGATGTTTGATTCATACAAAAACCCATCAACATGAAGAAAAAAATGTGAGATTCGCTAACATAGACTTCTCAAACTCTTTCGAATTCTCGAACCATGCTAAAATTAGCAAAATACCCCCTAAACTTGGGAAATTTAAGAAAAATAGTATACTAACTATATTGATTCTAAATTTCAGTCATAGGTCCTCTATAACAAATTTGATTTTTCCACTAAATCCAAATTTGAACATGTTCACCTATTAAACTATCACAACTGCTAGCTGAGATCTAGATGGATGGACCCACATAAGCACCGGCTAGCTCACGAATCACTCTTTTTGTACTTAAAATAGTTTAAAGATGGATAACTCAATGCAATTTGTAAACATTAGATTATGTGGACCAGCCCACATGCTATTCACAGGAGGACTGAACTTATTATTTCTAGTTTGCTAAAAATAAGGACAAATGTGAATTAGCTCATACAGGTTCAAGCCAGAGCAGGAGGCCCCACTCCGATCTCTCCACGTCGCAATTAGTAACATCACTATCGGAAAGCATCGTTGTTGAGAGGAAGAGGATCGTCGTTGGAGAGGAATAAAGGGAGCCGGGGCGGGGAAGGCCATCTTATTATTTCTTGACAGGAGTGGATGGGAATATGACTGTGTGGTTGACGCTCTCAGTAGTTTAAATATTTTAAAGGACTAATATAAAATACTTTAAAAGGATTAAGTTCGGTTGAAATGTAAATTATAGGGACAAAAATTCATTTAAGTCCACAAAGAATTAATCAATCTCAGCTAAGTCAGCAATAAAATCAATAGAAGTAGATTAATCTCGTTTGGGGCCAAAGGAAGGTTCCTCTCCGAGAGAGAAAGTGAGACTGAGACATAAAAGAGAAATTGTTCAGAGGACTAATTAAAAAACTTAGTTAAACATAAGTCATAATTTGAAGAGAAGATTTATTAAGAACAAGGTATACATCAGAGGTTAATTAAAATCCTCCTTCGATCTTACAAACTATCATAATCTACATAACTACAATTTCATTAGTAGCACACCAGCATAATACTTTAGATCATGATGCGGAGTCTCACCAAGACAAATTAGCATCATGGTCTTTCATAGTACTAACCCCTTGTTGAAGAGTCAAACTTTCCAGGGATGATGGATCCATTGCCATGTCCACGGACAGATCCATGATTATTCACGACATTACTATCGAAGTTGTGCCTGTTGTTGTTTCCATTACCTTGGCCCGAATAAGCACCACTGTTAATCGTTGCGCCGGAGAAATTTTGAGAGCCGCCGTCACTGTTGTTAAATGATTTTACAGTACCACTGCTTCCGGCTGAATCTTTATCCTGGAAAGCTTCGAAAACTTTCTTGATAAAATCTGCCATGGGGGTAAACTTAGTCCTAAAATTACTCCTTTTGCCCCGGAGTTCTAGTTGATTGGATCTCTATGTTATATAATCTGCACTTTATAGGTGTAGAAAAAGCAATCTTGTACTGTTTGCTTGATCACAAAGCTACATACATATATAAATATCATTGAACCAATCAAATTCTTGTGGCGTGGTGTTGGTTTCTTTATAGATGAAAGACACGTTCTTCGAGAATATATATAGGGTTCGTGCCGTGGAATATATAGGGTTTGCTGCCTAAGGTGTCCCAAATGATTAATCAAATTGGTTAATCTGTGCAATTCATGAATGCCTATCAGCAAATCGGAAATATGTTTAATCTCCACCTGGCTAGCGATGAAATTCTCAATATTTCTACTCACTAATTTTTCACAAGTAAAAAATATCAGCTTAATTTGTTGTGGTGCATGAAGAGCTGGACTCAACCGCCCTAATTAATTGAAAATTACTTATGATTTTTGTTCGTTCATGTCTTCGAACCATTTTAGCGAAGTTAGATCACCTCAAGTAAAAAAATCACTACAAATTAATTGATTAGATTAGTTCAACAACTAATCCAGCCTAACAATGATAAATTACAAGACATGCTTACTACTAGTAGACTCACATGCATCCTCGGTCTAAATGAGATAATATTTTATATATGTTATTAAAATCTATTTCATAAACCATATTATAACATATGATTATATTTACGATGTCATGTGCTTCCATAGTTGATTTAATTAATTGAATTAAATGAATTACTACAATTTTTTCAATTTATTTTTTACCATTATTTTTAAATCATATTTTTTAATATTTAATATATTATAATATCCAAACATATTATTTATTAAAATACAATAAACTATTGACATCTCACTAATACACCAATAATAGAAAAACTTCTAAACCAACCATATATTAGAAACAAAAGGGAAGTATTCTAAGAAAAATTTTCTAGACCTATGAAATAGATCAAAGTTTGTGGATTAGTTCAGTCCAGCACATGGACTTTGCTAAATTAAATTACTTAAAATTAGATCTTTTTTTTTTAATGGATTATGCAAATTGGTTCACGCAAACCAACCAAAGTCTATATGAATTGAACAAATATAAATTGGTTCACGAACTTATAGTTGAAGTTTATGAACTCATGGACCAAACTATGACTACAGACCGAATCTAAATCACCCAAAACATTGATATGCTTTTTTCATGAATAATATGGACTAGTTGATATTGATCAAAGTCCGCAGAAACCGATTCATATTTGGCTTAATTCCCCCATTTTACAACGCTAAAAATTTCCAATCCCACTCGGAGCATCGATTCGAATTGTATGGCTGAAGTTGATATCATTTTATAGAATAATGACTTTGTGTTGTGATTAGTGTATGCTTCTGCCATTTTTTTGTCCACTACAACAGTACAAATGTTCTCTCAGATAAAATAAATGGGTAGTGCTTTATTCACCAATAAAGGAAGATAGTGCTATATAGTATCACTTTTGTCCTTTTCGCTTATTATTTAGCATATTTGATGCGTTTCTCGTGTCAAATAAAATAAATGGATGAAATTTAACTTATCAATATTCATTTAACTAGTTAATTGAAGACTTTTGTAACTCAATTTTTTTGCTTCCAGAATCATGAGATATACCTTTTGCTAATCATATCTCACCTTATTTTTTTAAATGAGAAGGATGCATAAAAATGTTGTATTAATAATTTCTTTGATATGTTTTGAATTGATAATGAGTGGAGTTAAGTTGGCATATAGGAGCATAGATTTGACTTGTTTTAAATTTTTTTAGCCATAACTTGATTCAATTTCGATCTGAGTTAATTTTTTTGATTCAAATTCAACTCAAATTAAGTCCTGATTGGCTCAATTGATTGAACACAAATTAATTATAATAATAAAATATTTTATTAATTATGTAATAGTTAAAAACTTTTTCAAAGTAATGTCTAGCAACTTAATAATATATATAGTATAAATAAAAAAATGAAAGATTAGAGAGAGTAACATAATACTATTACCCATATTATTAACATTCTTACTATAATAATATAAATATTAATACAACATATCTCAGAATTAATGTGAAATTACGATCACAATGAAAACAAAAATACGATTTCCGATCCTTTGAATATTCCCTTTTTCTACTGTTATTCCTAATTTTATTGATCTCGATGTCCATATAATCTTAAACCATATTTATAATTAAGAAAATAAAAGTGATAAATTACACTTTGATCAAATATTTTATTTAAAAATGTATTATATACTATAATATATATGTTTAATTAAACATATATATTTATTTTTTATTTAAGGTAAATTATTTACTTCATCTCTTTTTCACTTAATTTGGCCATAGTTTAATTCATGAAATTAAGTCATATATATATGTTTAGTCATTAATACTTTATCTACTTAACTTATTTGCATTTAAAATTTGACGGAATACATACACAAAACACATGTGAACAACGAATGAAAGCCTTTAAACATCACCATTCTTCAATAATTAGGTCAATTTTAGGAAAATAAAGAGCATATACGTTTCACATGTATTAAGTTCTTTTTTTTTTTAGGGTAAATCAATTTTAAAAATGATTTTCAAATTTGGTTGGTTAGTGAAACAAAGAGCATATCCATTTTAGGTGTATCTTTCGTTAAATTTTGAATATAAAATAGTTTATATAAGAAAAGTGTTAAATCGTTGAAAGCACATGTAAATAAATTTTAAAATATTAAAAACATGTAGATTAAGTGAAAAGGAGCAAAACTAAATAGGAGTGAAGTATAATACCTTTCTATTTTTTTTTTAATTTCTAAATATCAAACCAATTTATGATACGAATGAGTCAAGCCTATTACAAGTGAGTTAAGCTTCTAGTGGCTCAAAGTCGTTTCATTTTCAACATTTATGTATCATTCATTTATCTCATAAGGTTAAAGTGTCAAAATTCAAATTGAATTGTGTGTTATTCATGTGATAGCTTGACTGATTGCAAGCCCAAATTACAAGGAAGTGTCCATGATGCACCTTTTTTTGTTGGCATAAATTTATACCACAAAATCAATGGTTATGATTTAATTAATTTTAAGTAAGACCTATTATTATTTTAAAATTGGTTAAATCATAATAATTAATTTAATGGTGAAAATTTACACTACTAAAAAATAGTGCATCATAGATTTTTTTTTTTTAATTTTGTGAAGTGAAGTGTCTATAATATAGAATAAACTAATTATAACTTTATTTTACATAAATAGTTGATAATCGATAAGTTATGTAATGATTAATAGCTTATAGTTTATAATTTATAATTGATAGTTAATAAGTTAATTGATTGTATGAGAAGTATTTTATAAAATTAGTTAAAATTATAAAATAATATATTAATAAAGTATATATAATTAAAATAAATCATATTTTTAAACATTAAATTGTATTAATGCAATTAATTAATTATATTTTATGAATTTACATATTTATTTACTTAAATAATTTTTATTTTATTATTATCTATAATAGAATTATAATTACATAAAATATAATTAATTATATTTTATAGAATTATATATCTATTAATATACATATTTTTATATATTTATAATTTAAAATTAGGATATAATTACATTAAAATTAATTAAAACTAACTTAATTATGTCTTATAGCATTCTATATTTATTTATTTACCTATTATTTTTGTTTGTCAAGGGTTTAGTGTAAGAATATAATTACCTAAAATTAAATTAATTATAATCTATGTCATCACATATTTATTTATTTATTTGCTTACTTATTCTTATTTAATTATTTATACTAAATTTTTGAGGATAAGCTTGAAATGAAATGATGGATAAGTGTGTTTTTTCCCTCCTTTTATTTTGTCGAAAAGGGATGAACATTAAAAGAGTATAATAATATGAAAAATAAAAGAATATTTATAAAAAAGCAGGTAGAAACATGTTATTGAAAAAAATTTATGTTTACATTATGAAGGGCATAAGTTAAATTAATAAAAAGAATAAAAATAGATTTAAAAAAAATTAAAGCAATAGCTTATAAGTTAAAGTTACTTAAAGTAACTTATTAAATTAAAACTTATTTTCTTTTTAACAAGTTAATCTTTGTAATACTGTAAGATGTTATCGTATAACTTATTAACTAAGTAAATAAATTATAAATTAACTTATTTGTTGTATGAAATGAAATCTTGATAATGATCCTTAGATAATTAAAGCTCTTTTAAATCTATTCCTTAATTCCTAATCATATATTATACATATTTACATATATAATTATACTAATTTATTTATTAAGACCATAATATATATATCTTATGGTTTTAATAAAATTTATTTCTTTTGTTTTATTACGGATATTAAGATTGTTATATTATTCAAATCTTCTTTTTAACTCCTAAGCTGCCTTTAATTAGTTGATTTGTTTTGTAGGAGCTTTTTCTTATTCACACTATGAACTAACGGTTTTACCAATGCTCTACCCATATATTTTCACGGACAAAATTTAAAATTTAAGTAAATCCTTTTAATTATTTGTCATAAAGTTTTTTTATAAATATGCATTGCTTGTCCTTCTAATTACTGATAATTATAATAATTATCGATAAAAATCAAATTAAAATTTTTTTTTTTAAAAATTGTTCTTTTTTAATATGTTACATATTTTATTTTATGATTTATATTATTAACTAAATATTATATTTTTTATTATAAATTATTTCATATAAAATGTTAATTTTTTAAAAAATAGTATTTTATATTTTAAAAAATTATTATAATTATGAAATTGCAATTATTAATATAATTAGTTGAACAATCAATATACATGTCATAATTAATTTGAGTAGAGAATTTTATGACAAATACTTAAATAAACTTACTTGAATTTTATCTTATTTTCAATTATAAATAAATTGCAATATCCAACAAAAAATTAGTAAAAAAAAGTAGTTAGAACTAAGTCAAACAATATTTGTGAGTGGATAATAAGTAGAAATATAAATTTTTTCTGGTAGAAATATTTATTAGTTTTGGAGGATAAAAATACATTAAAATTTTATGTTTTTTGAGGTTATTATGTTTTAACTATTTCCAAATTGAAAAAAAAATCTTCTATTTAACTTGGATTTCAACTTTTAAAAGATTTTGACTTGTTTATTTTTTGAAGCATATTTAAAATATTGAACCTCATTAATTTTGAAAATTAATCTTCTAATTGATATAGAGTTTTTTTTTTTAAATTATTACTGAATCTTATGTCTTTGCATTGTACATATTTTGGATAATGATATATTTTTCATAGATTAGTTGGTTTAAAAAAACTTGTAAAGATGTCTAGTTGATATCTTTATACCAATCACAATGGTTCTAAAAGTTAGATCATGATAAAAGTAGTATTAGAGCATGGTCTTGGTAAACTATGGAAATGTTGAAACATTAGGTACAATTATGGGATTAGAAAACATAGTTTGAGGAACTATGGAATCCTTAATCATAAGTAGTCAAAATAGTGTCAACCATCAATAATGATCTCAATGATTGCATTAGGATTACAACGTACCTTTTATTTCTATTTTATGATTTAAGTTATTTTATAAGCTATGGTAAGAACTTGGACAAATTTGGGAAAGCCAAAAAATGAAGAATCATTAAAATCACCCTAATGATGAAAATAACCAAAAAAATCCCTAGTTTAGGTTGTTGTTTTACTACAAACTCTAGAAAGAATACCTACCAAGGAAGTAGAAATAGAAATAGGCAAGAAAATAGACAAATCGAAACATTAGTCTTGGTAGTTATTTGACAATAGAACTTAGGGCAAATGCTAGCTCAAAGCTAAATTCACAAAAAAGGCATGATTGAATGAAATATATAGAACAATTAAGGACAAGGTATAAATATATGAATGGTGGTAAAATAGGGATTGTATAGGTTATGAGAAATCTAATGGAAATCAATTATATAATTATACAATTAGAAGGTTGAACTTGTGGTGTAAATAGATTTTAAGAAAGATGTTTCCATCAAAATTTTAGATATAAAAAGGGTACATAGCGGTTAATTGAAAGCTTATGGAGGTAAGGTAAGAAGTTGATCAATGATTAAAATTATAGCTATGATTTGTGATACCATGATGGATGATTTCAAAAACATTAGTAGTGAAATTAAAAGTTCTTATGAAGGAAATTAAAATTTTCAAGCACATTGTGGTGAAATTAAATCTTTATGGGTAAATATTTATCAAATAGACATATCCCCAAGGTTATGTAAGAAGGAATTATGAAGAGCCTTAGTAGGAAAGTAAGAATATCAATAACATGGGTGAATTACAAAAAGTAAGATTAGACTCTTTTGATCTATATTAAGAAAGGATTTTATTGCATATTATGGTATAGAAATAATGATAACTTTATTAAATAGAGCATTTCTACTATTTCTCATGATAAAATAAATTGTGAATATCAAGGATAGTTAAATAAGTTAAGCTATGATCATACATAATTTGTAACCTTAAGAGCAAATTCTTAAACTTTGGAAAGAAAACTTGAATTGTAAAATAGGTTAAAGAAAAAAAATTAATTAAAGTAGTGTAGTGGAAGCATGGAAAGGGATTATGGCTTAATGGCAAGTCATTCTTTTAAACTAATATTAATAAAGAAATTTTCACAACATCAATAGTGATCCTGACATTAGAATCCCAATAGATGTGATATTAATAATGATTTTAATATGTCATGAAAAGCATCTTAGGAAAACAATTTTGGATTTACCATAGTAGTAGGATAAGGAGTTGATATATGAAAAGGATATAGAGAGTCTAAGATAAGATACCAAGGGTTTTCACAAGCTGATGACAATTACAAGTAACTTTGTTCAATTTAGTCAAAATTCAAAGATGAATTTTTTTAAAAGAGGAATAATTGTAATATCCGACAAAAATTCAATAGACCAAAATTGTCAAAACTAAGTTAAAAAGTGTCTATGAGTGGTTAAAAAGTGGAAATATAAATCTTTGCTAATAGAAATATTTATTAGTTTTGAAGGATAATAATACATTAAAAGTTTCTATTTTTTAAAGTTATTATGTTTTAATTATTTTCAAATTTAAAAAGAATTTTATTTTATTTGACTTGGAGTTTGACTCCCAAAAGATTTTAACATGTCTGATTTTTTGAGACATATTTAAAAGTTGAATCTCATCAATTGTGAAAAATTGATCCTTTGATTAATATTAATTTTTTTTTAAAAAATTATTAATGAATCTTGTGTGTTTGCATCATACACATTTTGAATAATAGTAAATTTTTCATAGATTAGTTAATTTGAAGAGATTTGTAAAAATATTTGATTGAATCTTTACTTTAGTTATAATGATACAAAAAGTTGGATCATGACATATAGTTTAAGTTATTATTTTATGATCTAGTAGTGAAAGGCTTCAATAGTATGCTAGAATCTTAATTTTGGATATTATCTTCATTGGTTACTAAAAAAATTTATAGATAGGGATTTATATTTCAAGAGAATACAGTGTTTTACAATACTTGGAACTCGAACTACAAATCCAATCAAATGATGCCTTGAATTTCAAGTAAGACAAGAAGTTTAACAACATTACAACTAATACTTATCAACTACATACTATAACACATATAAAACATGGGGAATTCTATGGTATTTATATGATACCAAACCCATACTGATGTAGTAGCATTGGGAGCTATTAGATGAGACGACCATAACCTCATCTAATAGCTCCCAATGCTACCACTTTTGCATGGATTTAGTATCATATGGGTACCTTAGCATCCATAATAAAATATCAAGCAATATTACTTCAGGTTTTTAAAGCATGGCAACAACACAACAATGGATCATATCCTAAATAATGAGCCATAAATTAAGTGACACAAAAGATATCAAATAAAACTATTTCCCTTGATGTGTACCCAATTTGATTGGTCAAACTAATTTTCTTTTATTCACCACTTTTGCTGAAACCCCTTTTTCCTGGGAAGGATTCAATATAGCCTGATCCCCAGACGAAATAATTATTAGCTAACTTTTAATTTTTGCCATAATTATTAGATAAACTTACAATACCGGTATTAGATTTTGCATAGGAGCCTTTAGAACCTACGTCATTTGTCGATACAATCTCTCTATTGTTACCAGTGCTATTATTCTTTGCATTAGAGGAATTTTGTTCGCTGTCGCCTTTCTTGTCAGCGTTTGCAAGGACTTCATTGGACACAAAGCTGGAAGCTTGGCAAGCTTTTGAAATTTATCTGGACAACTTCATAATGATCTTAATCCTAAAATTTCTTTTTCTTTGGGCCTTAACAATTGATTAATTGATGGCTTTAATGAGTTATGCTGGTTTAGATCTTATAAATGTGAGAAAAGAAATATGGTATAATGCTTGCTTGAGGACAAAGCTAAAATATCTTATTTAGTGTCATAAGCTATCAATTATGACAGTTCGATAGACAAATATACTTCAATTTAAACATAACTTAATAAAAAAATATAGCATGTAATGAAGGTTTTGGGACTAATGAAAAAGTCTAATATGTTGTGAAGGTTCTATGACTAAAATTTAAAATTAGTTTGACTTATATACTATTTTCTTGATTTTTCTTAAATTTGGGAGTATTTTAATAATTTTGCATGGTTCAAAAATTTGGAAGAGTAAGTCCATATTTATGATCCTCACATTATTATCTTCTTATCGATAGGCTTTTGCATGAATCTGACATCCAAAGCTTTGGAAAAGGGGTTTATATTAGTTTGGAAAAAGTATGTCAAATTTTTTCAAGATAATTTTTGTTCAAAATGTTTTTTAAAAGGGTGGAGTATTGGAAGGTTCGATAGAGCACCTGAACACTAAACTAAGGACTTGAGCATGTTGGATTTTGACTATCTTCTACATGCTCAAAACAATAAAATAAGGCATATACTAAGCGAATAAATTGTCTTTCTCTTTATTCATTGGTTCCTTTTAGTCCGTTGTGCCCAAAAGCTTTATATGTAGAGCAATCTTATAATTTGGTATGTGCGAGTATTTTGATGACATTTAATTGTGACTTGCAAACTTATGAGTTTCGTCATTTTTATCAAGCATGTATTGAGTGGGTTTTAATGAGAAGGTTAATATATTTACTAAAAGTAGCAAGCATGCATTGCATGATCTTAACTAAAAACTCCCGACCTGTCACACTTAGCCTATCAATGTTTCTGCTGGCACAAATTGCATATGTTGGAATTAATTAAAGAAATGTTATATATGTTCGAGAGTTCTACAAGGAGGAGGAGGAAAGGACAAAGATGAAAGGAAGAATAAAGGATAAGAAAGGGAGCGAAAAGAATGATTAAGTCATGACCTAATTTTTTCTTATTTGAAAGTTTAAAAATCCCTTTAAATTAGAGGAATACAAGATAACAAGTAGTAGGAGCTTTATAAATTTTAAAATATTAGTCATAAACTTTTAATTTTTTTTCCTCTTTATTTGAAATTTTCAAAAGAATTTGATTGACTTAAAAAGAAATAGCTTGAATCTGAAAACGTTTTAATCTAGTAAAAAAATCTTAAATTTAGTCTTTAAATACACTTTTATTAAAAAGGAATTTATCATTTGCTGTACATTTTCATATAAAAATTAATCTCCTATCTAATAAAGAAAAGTATTCGCGTCCAATTACATTGAGTGATTATGATAATGATCTTTGAGATACAATTAGTCTACATTGCGTGATCGTGATAATGATCTTTGAGATACGGTTAGTCTCTTTCACATAAATTCCTTACAAAATCACACTTCCTGTTTTCGGAAGATTACTAGAAAGTTATATCAAAATATCAAGTTCTCACAAAGCAGATGACAAATCTATTTACCCGCTTTGGCACGTTACAGGCCTACTCGAAACCGAAGAAGCCTCAAAACATTTTAATATGCACGACGAATTTGTCGGACTTGGCAAAGGAATTTGGGCCTAGGTCCCTTGGCAATAGAAGAAGGGGATCAAGCTGGACTTTTGCGTTTTGTGTTTTTGCTTAAACAACATTTGTTAAAGAACTTAAGCCCAGTTTTTTAATCAAATCCAATAAATTCGCTACGGAGTTAGAATGTATGGAGGCCCATTTGGTTACCCAGATGCCGAAAAGGGGTCAAAGTTTATACACCACTTTCTCAGTGATCATGTACGTTACTCTTTGCCTTTTCTTTTTAGAAGGTGCTCTATATATATATATATATATATATATATATATATATATATATATATATATGATTTAATTTTAAAAAATACTAAATTATTATAAAATCAAGAGTCTATAAATTTCTAGTAACAGCAAAAATATTTTAATAATTTTTTTAGTAATGTTATAACTCAGAAATAAATAATAGTATGAAATTCATACACACCAATGATAGAAATGGACACTTTTAATGTCATTATAAATTTGACTGCATACAAATGTGTAGCGTTTTACATTGACATTATTAATTCAGAAATGGGGGAAACCAAATCTAAAGTTTGACACATAAAATAAGGCATTCTTTCAGCCTTTTTTTTAACGATAATTCGAGTGACATTTCATTTAATACTTACGTAAAATCTTGAATTTGGACTTAAGATATTTAAAAAAAGAAAAATTATCAAAGCTAACATCGAGAGCATATTATTCCAAGCTGTAATAGCATGCCAACAGCACAGCATTGGATATCCGAATCATGAATCACAAACCCAGTAACACTTTATGTACGCAATTCACCAAAGTTGATGGCTCCATTTGCATTTCCCCTGATGTACCCCGTCTGGTTAGTCAAACCAATTATCTTTTGTTCACCACTATCACTGAAACATTCATTTTCTGGGTAGGATTCAAATTCAGCCTCATCCTCGGACGATTTCGTTCCAGAATTGTTCTGAAAATAACCAACATCATGCGACGAAACACGAACTTGAGAAGAAGCTGCATCTTTTTCCGGCAATCTCTGCCGATTACTGTCGCCTGAATAAGCACCGCTGTTAATCTTAGCATTTGCAAAATTTTGATGTCCTCCATGGTTATTAAATGAGCTTATAGTACCGGTATTGTATTCTGCAGAGGAGCCATTGTTTGGCGAGAAATCCTCTTTATTATTACCAGAGCAAAAACCGCTGTTGATCTTTGCATCGGAGAAATTTTGGTTGCCGCCGCCTTTGTTGTTGAATGAGTTTAGAGTACCTGCGTTGGACTTGCGGGCTGAAGAATCATCCTTGAACAACGAACGAACTTTTCTCACAAAAGCTCCCATGGCGATCTTAAACCTGAAACTTCTTTTTTGTTTTTGGTTTCAAGAATTTTGGTTGATTAATGGATGGCTCTGATGATTTATGCTGGTGTGGATCTTATAAAGGTAGAAGAAGAAATAGGGTATATTGTTTGCTTTAAGATGAAGCTGTAATATCTTATTCAGCGTATCACAATCAACTTTTTTCCGGCATATATTCCATATGATCAAAAGGGGGCAAAAGTATCAATTTACGATTTTTTTAGAAATTTATTGCCGTTTTACCGTTTTTTTAAAACATATTATCAAAATACGCATGGAGGGTGGAGGCACCAGATTGAATGGCGACCTTGGGGAGGAGGCGCCGGTTTGAATGACGCCTTCGGATTGCTTTGAGGGCGCCAAATTGAATGGTGCCCTTAGTCTGTAATTTCAAAATTAAAATTTTAAAAATAAATTAAATTTGATTGTGATTCAAAATAAATTTTTAAAAATAAATTAAATTTAATTATGACTATTGAATAAAATTAAATATAATTTAGGGCATATGCTATATGTAAAGTAATAAAATAATATTTAGATTTATTATTAAAAATAAAATAATTGTAGAAAATGTTAATTTGTTGAAAATGGCTAAAGTTCCAATTTACCACTATTTGTTAAACAAATTTTAGTTTTATCATTTTTGTAAAACATTTTACCACAATACGCATTTTGAAGGGTGCCTTTGGAGTGAAAGCACCATATGCTTTGGCGCCTTCGACCATGAGGAAAAATAGATTCCATAAACCTTGAATGCTTTATGGTATTTAAAATTAAACAAAGGAAGACCCGCTGTGATTCTTTGAAGCACAATTTTGCCAAAAAAAACTCTCTCTGCATATATATAATTTATTATTGTTACGAGTTCAGATCAAAATTATGTACATGTCTTATAAATATAAAACGAAGATCAAAGTTTCTTGATTAAAATTGATGGGACTTTACTTCCAAATGTGTTTGATCAATTTCTATTTATTAATTTCAGGTATTTTAGATGGTCTGAAGTTGCTGGTAAAGCAATATGTACTTTCTTGATTGATATGTATTTTAAAATATGAATTTTAGTGCAACTAGAATGACCCAGAAAGAATTTGATCAATGGTTTGTGTTGAACTCCCAAAAATTGCATGAAAACTTACCAATCTCAAGTTTTCATAACTATTTCTAGAGAGCATACAAACTATCTTACATAAATTATAATATGATTTCTATTTTTCAAATAATAGAAATGTTTCAATATAAATGGGCAATCGTTATTATATGCTCAAATCACTACTAAGATAATTTGAGCTGGTCACGATTCAAGAAACCAGAGTATATTATAAAAATGTTAAGTGTAAGTTACTTGACTTTCATGTTAAACTTATGCAAAAGCTCAAATTTTTCCAAGAGCATACCATAGAAGAGCCCTTTCATTTTTGGCACCACTACTATGTGATTTTTCAAATAAACTGAAATTTTATTGTAAGTTTTTTGTTACAGACACAAGCATTGACATGTTCTCCGCTAAAGGAAAAGCCATAAAATGTTGCATCTGACTCACTGCTGCTTAGCAAACATTTTTGTAGCCTTTATTTCATGCTATCAATATCTTAGATGACAATACATTTCCTACTGGCCACTAAAGGAGCCATTTTGAATAGCGCCTTAAGGGCGTCAATATTTGATGCTAGAGGTGCCATTCGCTCTAGTGCCTCCCCGCTTCCATACGTATTTTGATAAAATATTTTACAAAAATCATAAAAAGAAAATTTATTTAGCAAACAGCGGTAAATTGGTCTCCATCCTTGTCATGTTTCATTATTTTGTTTCCATTTAAGTTCTTAAACATCAATTTTGTTGCTATGACCATAAATATTAAATAATTGAAAATTAGCCTTTTAACCTAACCATCCACTATTCCAGAATAAATATCAAATGATCAATGATTGTACTAATTATTTTAAATTCATTGGGCTCATGCTACAATTTTTTTCTTTATTTTTATTTAGAAACTGATTGACCTTTTTAGATGTTGTTACCGTGCACAAGTCATTCTAAATTCACATAGTTGTTCTTGATTAAAAAATCCCATATGAGGTATTTAATAAATTTTAAAGAATTACTTGAAAAATATTATTATTTAGATTATAATTCAGCTTTACAATATAAAATCAAATGTATGATCAAATAAAGCTAATTAGATATTTGTGTTAACGCTAGAGGTATTTATGTTTTTTTTCCATAATTAATGTAACTGCAATAAAACATGGTTTAGGATCAGTATATTTCTCATCTCAAAATATTAATTGATGATAAGGAATTGCAGCATTGAATTGCACCTTTTTTAGGTATAAGTGAATGAGATGAACGATATGATATAATAGATCGGAACTAGAATGCAAATGTAAATGAAATAAATTACTCATTTCATAATTATATTTGATATCATAAAAAAATATTTTATTCCACTTTAATATTTAATACATTAATATATTATAGGAATCAAATAAAAAAGTAGCTAATAATAATATATTTAATAAAAATAATGAATATTTATTAAATAATTTAATATTATTAAAATAAAAGATAGGATCAATAAAGAATAATGATATAATTTATATTAATTTCTCTCAAATTTTGATCCAATGACACTTAATATTTACCATTTTTCAGAATTATACACTTCCACCATTACGATTTAACTACATCACCTCCTCTAATATCATCTCTTGTATGGCCAGATGATTAGTTTCATAAATTTTTATGTGTAAATATTACAACACGTAGAAAATATTTTTATTCTTCAAATAAAAGGCATAATTGCATATAAAATTATATGAAAATATTTTTTCCTTTATAAGTTACAAAGATAGAGAATGAATTATAATTTAAAAGTTTAATATCATTATATTTCATAATTATAGAAACATTTTAAGATTGGATGTGTATTTTTAGAAAAAAATAAGAAGCATTAAGTGTAATCAAGTGTAAAATTTATCCTTAGTTTTACCAATGGATAAAAAGTTAATGTTAGTTTTTTCAATTTTTAATATCTTGAAGATTGAAAAATAAAAATTTTAATTTGTGGATCCTAAAAAAATAATAAATGAATAATACAGTCTACAATTATCTTTTATTTATTAAGTGAATCTAAAGATAATGTGTTATAACTTAAATATTTAAGAATTCTTCACCGCATTTATTATAAAATAAAACTTTCATAATTTAATAGAATAATTTTTTTTAGGAAAATTGATACTTCTATTTTGTAACACTTACCAAATAAATTTTTTACTTATTTCTTTTATCTTATTTATTCTATTCCATTATACTAGACACACACCTTTGTTATTGTTATAGCATTTTTATAATATTTTTATAAAAGAAAAATTTTATAAATGATATTAAGTATTATTATAGGGTTAGGATAAAAATATAAGTAATTATTTAATACTTTATTACACATAAATAAATTTAATAAAATATTCAATAATATTCTTTATTTACGAAGTTGAAGATGGTTGAAAATGAAAAGAAATGTAACGAAATAAATATATTTCCTTTAATTTTGTATTTATTTCAATAATATTCTTTTTACTTTGTAACAAAATAAATACGAAATAATGAAATTGAAGATAGTGGAAAATAAAAAGAATTGTGGTTATTTCATTACAATGATCTTTTCATTTTGTAATGAAATTAAAATTATAACATGAATTAATTCCTTTTTATTTTGTTACAATGTTAAAATATTTTGTAACGAGCTGTGGAACATGAATTAATTCTTATCATTAGAAAAAAATAAATACAAATTGTTGGAAAATTTTTTTAATTAATTTATGTTAGTTTATAATTTAAAATAATTAAAGTTATGAAAATAAAATACGAAATGAGAGAATAAAATTCTAGGTAGAAAGATGTTATTAGAAAAAAATTGTATATATTTGATGCCTTATATGAGAATTCAATTGATTGTGTATTTGTGAGAAAATTTGGTAATTAAAATTGATGTAAGTACATACGCAAAAAGATAAATATGTTGTAATAATCAAAACTATCTTAAATTTTGATGTTTAGCAATAAAGTTATAAGATAGATGTACATAAATATACAATAAACATGAAAAAGAAAGCTAGTGTCTACATAAATGATGTCCAGTCCCACATCTAGGATCGGTAATATGGTGGCCATATCTACTAACCCTCTGTGCAAGCTTGGGAGTCACATCTCTGGTGTCTGTGACTTCTCTACCTCCAGCTCCCGCTCTACCTCTATCTGCAAGTACTGAGTCATCTGTAATCATGCCACCAAGTGTTGTTACCTGGTCCTGAGTATGTAGATCAAATGCAGGATGATATGGCTGTGATGGACCAGTATCACCGTAAGGAAAGACATGGAATGAAGATGAAACTCCTGATATATGTGGAAATGCCTGAAATGAGGATGGAACACTAGAAGTAAACTAGTACATCTAGGATGATGAGGGAGCATATAGTGCAGCTGGGAACATGGTGGAGGATGAAGGAATATCTGGTGCAATAGGGTACATATGAGATGAGGCAGTCATATCTGGCATCATCATCATGGTGTCTTGAGCAGTCGATGATGGAGTCTGGTGTACTGCTGAAGTGGATGGAACATCAGCCTACGACATAGGTTGTGGACCAGTACGACGACGTCGATGAGTACGAGGCTGATTATGGTCACCTTCCATAGGGTTAGGGATATGATGGGCATGAGGAGTTGGCTCCACATGTGTGTCAATAATCATATGATCAACCTCGTGAATGGCATGAAGGATGGAGTCCGTCGCTGATCTAAGAGCATCGAAGGTGAACCTAGATTGCCCCTCAGGTGTAGTAAAATTGTGCAATGTAGACACCTCATCAATCTGTACAAATTTTTGACATTAAAGTCAGTTACAATACTAATGCATAGGAAGATAATCAAACACAAATAACTAGCATGCAGTATTACCATAAGGTCTAGTGTTCCCCTAACTGGTGTAATAAATCGCCTAGTAACCTATCTGTACCATGCTATATACTTGGACTGTGGGCCTAGGACTAGTAGTGTGGTCGGCTCACCGATAGCATATAAGTCTCGTTGAATATCCCATCATGCAATCTACGGCTAATGTCGGATGTACCACTTCTCATCATGCTAACTGGATAAGTGAAGGCAATGGACCTCTGCCACCTACTTTGGTGGCTCAAGAATAGGCTGGCGAAGGCCAAACTGCCGTAAAACCCTATCTGGCTAGTGCCACTTGACAATCTAAAAGTGTATGAGTGGCACCACTATTGCCCAAATGTCACTCCCGTCAAAATAGTACTGAGAAAGTGACGTGGTGACCACCTCAGTGTATGGGATCCAAGTGATCTAAAATTACACATTTATGTTGTCATTTAAATGCAACAAAAAAATGGATAATGGAATGAAATAAAAATATACATTATCCCCTTCATACTTGATCGAGTCGAAGACGGTCCAACACGTATCTATAATAAGGCAGGCTGTGTACCGGACTATCCTGGAACGTCTTTTGATAGTGTCACCTATCAAGTATAATAATTAAGTTAAACAACTTAGAAGTCAACTTAATTTCAAGTGTAAATTGAAAAATTTTCTAACTTGCAGGCTAGGGGGCTAATCCCTACATCCCCCTCTGGTATATCTGAAATAGTAATCACAGGGGCAATAGTGGGAAATCTATCTTATGCCCAAAGCTGCAATAGTAGGCAACACCCTCCTATTTCTCTATAATCTGGAGCAGTGGCCTTACAGACCTCTCTGTATAGATAGGTCAAGCAGGCAGATCCCCAACTATATGTCCTAGCCTTCTAGAAGTCTCCGAGAAAAGGTAAGTGCATGAGGTGGACATACGTGTCGGAGTGGTTGAGAAATAACATCCTACCAATAAGACACAAAATATAGGCATGGGCGAATCTTTACACTGTCACCTCATCCACGTCGTTTGGAAGATTAGTGAAATTCCTCTCCAACTAACTCATCCTCAATCGCCTTCCTCTAATGAAATTCTCATCCACTGGTAATTGCAATCCTAGATATTCCTTTATCAAGCCTCTCTATCCCTACACAGTGGGCCCCGTCACTACTCGACCATAAATGGGTAGGCCGAGCTGAAAAGCAACATTCTGTAATGTAATAGTGGTCTCCCCCTGTGGCATGTGAAAAGTATGTGTCTCCAACCTCCATCGCTCTACAAAAGCACTAATCAACTGATGGTCAATCGGAACAAACTCGCATATCGCCAGGGTGTAAAAACTTGCCTGTCGTAACGAAGGGACAATCAACTCTGGTGGCTACTAATGATGGTAGTGATGAGCCTGTTGAATCCTCAGCACACGGTTAGGTTGCAAAAAAAAAATTTATTGCGACTGATAATATGGAAAAGTATAACCAAATTTAAGATTTAACTATTTCCATACATGGCCTGCCCAAATCGACTAGGATATGTGTGAGTCCTGAGCCGTCAAAAGTGAAGGATCTCATGGTCCAGGATCGACACGTTGGGATGTGGATGCCATCTGCCATTAACTTAATTGCATTAGGTTGGAATATAAACACATACTAATATAGCATACGTATGCAATTTATCTACAAAGATCCACACAAGAATTTATAGCAAAACAAGATTGAAGTAATTTGTTAACATTACTAGTCATGGGGTCACATATATATCTATAATGGTATACAATTTTACTGCAATGAAACAAATAACATCAGCCGAGCATTACACTTATGACATTGATTAACATACTTCTTAACACATTTGTAAAAGTAAAAATGAAAATTAACGTAAAGAAGGGCCTTCATCTCCATGGAGAAGTAGGCAGCGCCTATGATTATAACTTTCCATCTTACAAAGATCACACTTTTGCTTGACACCATTCTTTTGAGGCCAATCCATCTCATTCCTGATCTGTGTCAACTTCGGTCTTCCCTTTTCATGCAATCTTTTAGAATTTGGAACTAGGATAGGAAATGACGGTAAGTTATTCCATTGCAACCACTCCCTGATTGGCCGCTACTCAGATTTATAGCAATTAAGTAGGGTGTCAAGTATGTATACAAGATCGATATATGGTTCCGACGATATGTTGACTGAGGTACAAGCAACAATAATATGAGCACAAGGATACCTATATGCTTGGAATTGTCCACATTCACATTGGCCTTTGTCTAATAGCACTTGACGACCTTTCCACATGATCCCCTGGTCAGATCAAGGCCCTCCACCACTTCAAACCTAGTTCCTTGTCTATTATATGCACAAACATGGTAAGAAGAAGCACGTGTTTGGATAGTTGCAAGCTCATGTCTAAATCTTCTTGCGTATTTGTGACCTTGTTGCAGTTCAGCATATGCTTCTTTTACCCTTTCCATAAAGTACTTAACACATCTATAAAATATTTGTTGAACAAGGCCTGTGATTAGTAGCTTCCTTAATCCTTTGCAGAGGCCATTAATGCACTCTACTATATTAGTCATCATATGATCGTATCTTCTTCCTTTATCATAAGCAAGTGTCCACTTCTCCATTGGAATAGCAGTCAACTTCTTGTGGATTTCCTCGTTAACTTTGCTTACGTTGTCCAATCTCTCTATGATCTTTTCTCAATTTGGCTCATAAGCTGAACACAAGGAAACAAACAGTTTAGCTAGGTTCAACTACTAGATAGAAAAATTTACAAATCGAAGGTTCAACAAAAAAGTTGTGATATAAAGCGTACTAATCTTAAGGATAGCTTTTTTGACATTGTCATCCTTGCATTTCTTGCGAACATTGCTAGCAATATGTCTGATACAGTACTGATGAAAAGCATGAGGAAGCTGCCATTCTAGACCTTCGTTCGCTACAATATCTTTTATAGCTCGGTGTTGATCTGATATCAGGCATATACCTTGCTGGTTTGTAACATTTACCCGTAATAATGCCAAAAACTAACTCCAGTTTTCAAAGTTCTCCTTTTCAACAATGGCGAAGGCAAGAGGTACAGGACATTTGTTACTATCCTGTGTCACAACAATTAATAGCACACCTCTGTACTTGCCATACAGAAACATTCCATCAACTTGTATGAATTGCTTGCAATAGGGAAATGCGGCAAGACATGGCTTGAAAGCCCAAAAAACTCGATTGAAAACATGTTTTTGTGGATCAACACAGTTGTAAACTGTGATGAATTCTTCAGACTCTAACTTGAACAGAACTTGGTCACAATAACCTAAAATGTCCAACCATTTAGGGAACACTTCATATGATTTATCCCAATCTCCATACACCTTGACAATTGCCTTCTATTTTGCCTTCCATGCTTTTCTGTACAAAATTTTATACCCATACATCTTGTATAAGCGAGATTGGGACATCTTACTTCACTTTAATCATCTTCAGTATCAAGAAATTGATATACTCGGAGTCAAGAGACTTATAATCTTGTGTTAAATTGGCATTAACACATGTGTGAGGCCCTGAAAATCTAGTTATCATCCAAGTGCTAGAATCCTTCAGATTAATTGCTCTAAGGCGGAATTTGCATTCATCCCCATAATTATCACACTTCACCTCAATCTTCTAGTATCCGATTCCTCCACGCAATAACTATGATGCCTCCTGATGTGGTAATGCTTGGTTACAGCAATCAATGACTCCTTGCAATCAAACTCTTGTCCAATATGTAAGTCCTCCATGCCGTAGTCATCGCTCGATTTCCTTATTTTCGAAAATTCATTAGCATTCTTGCTGGCATCCCAATCAATGTAAGAGAAGACAGCAGCTTGAGGGACACCACATGATGTTTGTAGGGCATTGCCACTCCTCATACATCAAGCTACAACACTGTCATCATGTGTAGTTGCACCTTGTTCATCATCAGTGTCACGATCATCACCGCTACTGCAAGACACCTCATCATCTTCAAAACCAGACTCAAGGTGGGCATCCATGATTATAAGATCAGTGGATTCTTCCTCTACGACCGGTAACGTACTTGTTGAACCCATCATGGTATGTGATGCATTTTTCAAGAAAACACCTGCAACAGATGAGTCCAATACAGAAGTATAACTATTAGAAATGTGGAACTCAATTCCATTCGTGTAAGAAGGGCCTTCTCGCACCATTGAAGAAGTAGTGTTGATATGAGCCGTTAGATCTACGGGTGGTCTAATTATTAGTACTCTTTCTTGTGAATCAAGGTTGGCAGCATGCAGTTCAGATGTGATCACCTCCACATACAATTTTATTTCTGTCATCGTCGAATGTTGTTCGTAGCTTGCTATGGCACATGTTAAGTTTTCATCGTCGTCTAATTCGTATGCCATATATTGAGCCTCTGTTTGATGTTGTGGAAACCTATAAATAATTCTCCCAACAGCTTGATTTTGGGCAAGCTTCAGTCAGGCGTGAATTTTCTCTCGCAAAACGTCCATGTTGCTGTATCCTTTCAATTTCAATGCTTTTAGGGGAGGTTCATCGTACATTACCCCCATTAGTCCCTCAATCATTATACCATTTGAATATACAAAAGTAATGAAACTTTTCTTGATCTTGTTACTTTTAACTGCAAAACGTTCACTGCACTCTCCCAACTGACACATACATTATCATATTCAATTTTTGTATTTATAAATGAATGAACTAGTATTTAATATTACAAGTAAAAAGTAACAATTCTTTATTTACTATTTTTGTATGGTATATATTTTAATAGTACATAATAATTTACCCGCACAAGCCAAACAGATTCTGACCTTTACAGGCCCACGTTTTTCCCCTCATTAACTATTTCTATTTTTACACTAATCGTAATTTTTCATACAACACAAATTTTTAATTTTCAGTTGCAAGTGTGAAATAAATAAATAAATTCTAGACCTATTTTTTTACATAATTTTGAATGTAATACAAATAAATTATTACAAAAAAATTAAATTTATATTTGAATCAATAATTTCAATTTTGATTTACTTGAACCCAATTGAAAAAAATTTAATTTTTAAATATGATTACCTACGATTATTTTTTGCATTATGATTAAATATTCAATTATGGCAAAAGTAATTTATTTCTGCTTGTTTTATATATTATGTTCAAGTTTAGATTCTCTATTTTAAAATTATTATTAAATTAATTAACTGTTTTAATATAATATATTTAACATTTCATAATAATTTTTTAAATATAACAGACATACCATATAATATAATAATTTTTTCCTCCCAATTAAATATTATTATTTTTTATCTTTTATAATGTTTCGCTATATAATTTTATTTATATTTTAATTTATCTTCTCCAAGTGTTATTTTTTTATTTTTTTGGTTACAAATTATTTTTATTAAATTTATTAATTATTTTAATGCACTATATTTAACATTTCTTAATAATTTTTTTCCTTCACACCTATTAATAACTAGCAAACAAAAATATTTACACACTACTGTATATATTTTTATTATTAAAATTATGAATTCTTTTCTACATACACTAAGTTCGTTTAATATTATATTACAATATCTCTTTATATATTTTAATATTTTTACAATAACTTATGTATAACATAATTTTTTTACTATAATTATTATTCTTGCATTTTTATATTTTTTATTTAATTAAAAAATTATTCATTGTCTTAATAATATTATCCTAACTTTTAAAGTTTCTTTTTACGTCAATATATTTTAAAGATTTATTTTTGTTACTTTTCTTATTATATATCAAAATTTTATATTTAAAAAATCTCTAAACATAATTTTCACCTTAATCATAAATCTTATTTTAAGTCATCTTTCTTTATCCCTTTTGTTCTTATTTTTTTCCACCACAAACTATCATAGTACACATAAATTTCTACAAATTTTTCATATCATAAATCATAATAATCAATATAAAATAGAAATAATTTTATTGTTTATATCATACCCTATATCTTAAAAAAATTCCTCTACTACTATAAAATATAGTTTCATAATAACTAGTTAAAATTATAATACAAATATAAAGGAGACAAAAACACTAATCGGTAAGAAGAATGAGGTGCAAAAAGACTTGCAGATCTGCTTTTGGTGAAATGCAGAGAAGGAAATATTTTTGGAGCATTAACTTGGAGAAAGAATGAAGAATTTTGACAGAATGAGATAAGAAGACAAAGAGCTGCAGTAGGGTTTGGTTTCGGGGAAGCGGCGTTGGAAGGTTTGCTGGACGATATGGTTTTACGAATTGGCACCTTCAAATTTAAATTTCCCCAATGACACTAAACGCAATGGCGCCTTTGAGGAAGTTAAAAATTCTAACTGCACTGAAGGCGTCATCAAAGGCGCCATCCAAGTTGGCGCTATCCAAGTTGGCGCCTTCAGCCGAAGGGCGCCATTCAAGGTGGTGCCTTCAGCCAAAGGGCGCCTTTGAAGGTGGAGCCTTCAGGCCCATAGGCACTGTTCAATCTGGCCTTTAACCCGCCCCATGCGCATTCTGGTAAATAGTTTTGAAAAAATAGTAGAATGGAAATATGTTTTCGAAAGAATGGTAATTTGGTACTTTTGCCTCAAAAGGGCTTGACAATCTTGGGGCACGTTAAGAGAATTGGAGAGGGCAGGAATTACTAACCTAAAGAAAAAACAACCAAATTTGCAATTCCATTAGCAAGTCATAATAGATTAAAATTATTCTATTTCACCATATTTGAAATTCCCTTGAATTTTCGTACTTATTCTCCAAAATACTTGGAGCTCAAGTATTTAATTTTATTATTTAGTGATTTCTTTATCCTAACTCAAGCTTATAAATAAACATCATATCATTCATTTTTAACATATAATGTCAAATTGAAGAATTATTTTAATTCTTTATAACTTATCTCTTGCTTTTTGAGACATTTGGCACCAAAGTATCTAATCCCTACTTCTTTGTGTCATTAGTTCAGCATAAATCAATTTAGAGTTTGCTTGACTCTATTAAAACAAGTAGTCTTAAAAAATTAGAGTCAATAGATGGCATCCAGTTAGCAATCCACATCAATGCCATAAAACACTAAATTGTCCCATCATCCAGCATACATCACTTTCATATCATAAGGCAAACCAATTAGAAGTTGTCACATGTCAATGAATAGCCTAATTAGCAATCCATGTCAGTGACATGTGCTATCAAGTTATTATGTCATTTGGTATATATCATTACCATGTATCCCTCATTATCCAATAGGATATTATCCATTAATTAGAAAAGAGAAAAAATAAAAATATCAAAAAATTATCAAAAAATAGATGAAGAATGCACTAGAGATTTTATGTAATGAAGATAATTTTATATGAGAATTTACCTCTAATTTAAGATGATTATCTTAAAGTCATTCAAACTAAAGATTTCAAGGAAGAAATGATGCCAACACTACTGTTTGAAGAGCTTATGGAAGAAAATTTCAAAAAGGAAATTGTCTATAAAGATCATAATTTTTCTAAGCATACAAATTTAGAATAAATATTTATTTTATTGAGTTGAATCTATTTTATTTAAATCCTATCATATAAGGTCCCACTTTATGAAAAGATAAAAGTTTAGATTTAGAGAAATAAATCAAAATTGAAGCTTAAATTTTGAAACTATCTTTTCGTTTGGAATGGAAAACTCTAAGTATAACCTCTAAAAAAATAAAACTCAAGAGTGGGCTTTTCACCAACTCAAGGAGTATAGCTAGCAATTGCAAGCCCCAAAGAAAGGATAAACCAAGTTTGTAAGCCTATTAACAAATCATAGTAGCCTAAAAGTACTCTAAATCATCATATCTAAAATTCTTTAGGATTTTCTTATCCCTAAGAATACATGCACTCTAAGAGTGCTTGGAGCCTAAGTACTTATTTAATATCATTCTAGTAGTTTCTATTTTTGTCATGACTTGAACCTAACCATGATTACTATGGACCCTTACTCTCAGTATCCACTAGCTAAATAACAGCTAATTGACTCTCACTTGCTTGATTTCTCATTCAAAACATACCTTTCCCTCCCTAAACCATTATTTGAGCTTACATGTTTAATGCCTTTACATACTTATCCTAATAAGCCTCTAATATAGGACATATATAGGTATCATTGTTGCCATCATTGCTTATTGATCTATGAACTAGGATTCCCATGTAACCAATAGCCCCATTCTATACATAACTAACAAACCATGCACAATAAGTTAGAAGACTTAGTGAAGGAAACCATATATAAGGAAATGAAATACATGCCAAGTATATTGTAATAATTCTTTGAGCTCAAAATTTAGTAAAATGATACAATCTTACCTAAAGAGAATCATTCAAGGAATACTTTACTAATTGAGACTTCATTTTCCTAAAGAATCAGCATAATAAGACATCTAATTAACTGAATTCCTGTTGCAGATATTGGAAACAACACAATCATAAGGTTATACATGTAATACATTATTTATATCAAAAGAACAATTATGTCACTAACATTTTAATTGTGTGATCAAACATAAAACATAATAAGGATACCATACAAGCACCTTATTAATTATAGTCTCTCTTATACATTCCTTCCTTTTCCCTCCTTGTTCTTCTTACACTAATCTTATACCTTTTCTACCTCTTTACCAAGAAATTGTTGACTAGTAATCATATTCCTATTCCACCCCTTGTGCCAATATTAGATTAATAATACTTGATCCATTCATATGTATAATGGCACAATACAAGCATACCTATACTTGCATACATGCACGCACGTGCATAGACACACACATATATTCATGTTCATACAACGCAACTTGGGTATACCATTACACATCTCATATCACAAGATATACCATTACTCATCACATTATTATCCCAAGAAGTCATGCTAAAAAGTTACATGCTTACATTGTAGGACTCTACTCTAATCTATATGGAATCACATATCTTATCCTTTTCTATTTATCCAAAATTAACTTTAATAAGTTGTATTTCTATCTTACTATATCCTTTATTCCATCTATTACTAGATTTTTAATTCTGTGTTCTTCCTCTAGACTTCTTATAGAGTTTACCTAGGCTAATCCAACTTACCTAACTCATTATAGGACTATTCGGGCTAAATAGAGCACAAATAAATGGTTATTGTTAGATCAACAATTAGTTGTTTGTCTTCAAATGGGTACTTTGAAAAAACTCTAATGAAATAGGTGACCGTTATGGCCTAAATAACCATCCATTTCTCTAGTTTTCTATAGTTCTTAGTTATGAAACTATTATACATTCGAGGGTTCAATCCTTCTCCAACACTTCTTAAGCTTGCATTAACTCATAAAAACATGATTTCATACTATATGGCCTTAGAATAACCATTTGCTACTATTACCTCACTTATTCACCTTATTCAACTAAAATTTAAGAAATCCTTAACTTAGTGATATTATTCATTCAATTTTAGTATATGAAAGAAAACTTAAGATATTGAGTTGATATTCCACTCATTTCAGTTAAAGAAAGGTATGAAACCCTTTGTTCACTCTTGCAATGTTTAATTCCTTGCATATACCTTTACCTATCTATAATCTTCACTCTTGTCCTTCAAATCCTATGGCCTGATGTTAGTTTAGGTGAACTGAAGGAGGAAGAAGTTTTCAAATGATCATATAGGAAAAGAAGGAAAAATGAAAAAATGAAAAGGGTTTCAGGAACTAAAATAGCTCAAAGAATTTCGTCCTAAGTATTCAAACTTCCTTACTTCTATTTTATAACTTCTTAAGCCTTCCACCCTATAATTATATCTACCCAGTAATAAATGTTGAAAATTAGATTGGGGTAGAATAATTCTTCCTTCCTTAAGGAGACTTAGTCCTCAAATTCTAAGAGATATTCCTAAACATGTGACAGTTAAAGGTATAATTCTTAATTAGGGCCACTTTTTAGTTATTCTTCCATTTTATTGGTCTTAACCTCATTATGTGTTATTATTACCAAACCATAAGCATACATCTAACAAAGTTTAATTACCACATTAGGCCCTATTTATGAAGCTTTTAAGGTTTCTGCTACACAACACATGATAACTCTTCCTATGCTACAAGTTCTTGAAGGCTAAAGTACCACTAGTAACAATTTATTGATAAACACTATAAGATATCTGACATGGTGTGCACATGATTTTATGGTTCTATTACTTGATTTTCTTTTTGAAAGCCAAGCAAATGGCGGCCTCGCATTAATGTTTTCTAATCACCTTTGATTATATCCTTTTTAATCATAATATTATAAATTACCTAACTACGTAGATTATAACATAGTTATTAAAGCTCCTCCCTATTTTAAATGACTAGGTTTAAACATCCTAATCTCATTTGAACACTTATTATTATAGACTCTTAATTCATACTCCCTATCATTGCTAACTCTCACATTTATTATTATAAGGTTAAACCTTACAAATCATTCATGATGACTGACCATTTCTATATAAATGTATGATTGTTACTATTTGGATGGTAGGTTTCTTGCTAGTATTGTATTAGCATGTTATCAAACCATTCTTACTTAGTATTAAATTAGTTATATGACTATTTATACACATATATTACCAAGTGGTCTATTTAATCACATCTATTTTACCATTTTATCGTTCCTTCCCACATAATGGTACACATATTTGCATTATTTTGCACTTTCAAATGCCATCTTAATTTTTATAACATTTCAAGCTTTAAGGGCCTTTAAGGTTCTTTCTCTATATGAAATAGGCCATTCTTTTCACAATTCAACATTTCATAAAGTCATTATACTCATTTAATTAAGTTTATACAAAGAAAACACATTGCAAGATTTATCATAAATATCCTAAATCAATATTGTTATAACTAAATGTTTAAGAGTTCACATGACTCCTTATATAAAATCCAAGCACTCAAATTTAAATATCTAATAGATTTATGAAAGGGCTATTTAATATCCAACATCAAAGAAAAAGGATCTTTGGGGGCCTTCTAAAGTAATCATACTAAGAAAACATAAATATAAGTAGATACAACAAAATTAGATAAATATAGCTGAAGAACTTCATTCATTTCTAACTGCCGCCAACCTAGACTAAGTCCTAAAAGTTAGCTAACTTATTGGCAGAGTCCTCCATCTAACCTAGATGGTTGCCAAACTCAGCAAAGTTGGCTTCTAAAGAATTAAACTAACCTTCTAACTAGTCCTCTATAGTTTATACCTACACTTCTAGGGCATTCATCCATTCAGTGAATGAAATATACATGTTCTAAAGCATTGAGAGAAAGCATTTAGCCTTCCATCTTTGAAGGAAAGCTACTAGAAGAAGCTTTTACCTCACTAGTAGTTTGAAAAGATCCTACCTTTCCTTCAATGGCTTCTACAACTACTTTTGTAGCCTCCCTTTATTCCCTTATCTTCCTCAAAGACAAGGATTCTAGCTTTTCCTGCCATACCTCCTTTTTCTTCTTATACCTAATATAACCAAGCTAATGTAATCTAGCTTTATGTGGAGCTTTAACCTCTATGATGATAGTAGAAAGGTCAATTTGTTACTCCTCCATAATTTGTCTTATAAGATGGTCTTATAGAAGAAAGGAACACTTCTTATAAGACATATTCCTTATCTTTACATAATTAAGTGAAGAACATTAATTGACTTTTTCTTCAAGATAGCTCACATTAGGCATAGTTTAGTGTCACTAATATTACCTTCAATCCTACTCTTGCTCATTATTAGGTCACTTGCAACATAATAGAGCACTATAGTAGAAAACTTAAGGTCTTCCAAAGGTATTATCTCAAACAGTTGTTTCCTATGAAACACTGCCACCATCTATTTAATCTTGCTACATATCTTATTGATTTTTACAAATTCCCTTAGTTTGTCAGTCACTCGAACCCTTTTGGTCCCTTTCAAGCCTTATATTTGTATTAAAATATTAGTAATGATATGAAACCCTTTTCTTAGAAATATCTAATTTAATTATAAGAGGAATATCATACACTTTCATGGTGGCATAAATAATCCTTGTTGCTGAATTTGAATACAATGTGTTTAGGGTAAGAAATCACCTTAATTTTAAAGTGTTATTCAATATTTTACCCAAGAAAGGGTGAATTATATTTAAAAAACTTTTCAACAAAGATAATAATGTTAAATATTAACTGATTGATTGAGTCAAACTAATGAGTAAATATATACAGACTTCACACACCACCAAATAAAATTTAGAAAAATAGAGTAATAAACTAATAAATAAAGAGATAATGAAGAGGAGATTTAAACATAGTTATTTACAATGGTTCTAGCATTGAAGATCCAACACTTCAAGGTATACATCCACTAACAAGCCTCCCTAACTTGGATTTGAACTCTAGATCACTATCCTTACAAGTTTGAGGGCACTTAAAGAAACCTCAGTACAAGTCTCTATTCTCCTTTTATAAATCCCTTTAAGAATCCTTTCTCAAAGCCTTTCTCTTCCAAGAGATTCAGCACTCTTGATATCCCTAAGGATACCTCATTCTAGTACATAATAAATGTATGTTTTGAATACAAGAATGTGGCTCATAAACTCTATAAGTTAGATTACACTATAAAGTACTATAAAAGGAATTTCAATTAGGTGAGCTCAAGGATTTTCAGGTTATGAATTAAAGAAAAAGATGTTTCTTATATCTATGTAATAGTGTAATCACTTTCTTATATTTTCAATTTGAAATGAAACCTTTATATAGAGGTTGAAGGGGTTAAAAGACTATTACTTAGGAAATATAGCCATTATAGAGTAGTTGGTATCTTATGAATCGATTAGTGAATCGATTCAAGCTACCTTCAAATTTTTGAAAAACTCTTAGTGAATTGATTAGTCAATTAATTCATTCTTAAAAAATATATATAATGAATCGATTAGTTAATCAATTCATTAGACCCTAGTTTAGCTTTAGATGTATAGAATCGATTCAACCTTTTTAAAAAAATTAAGTAAAATTCACAAGTTAAAGTACAAGTCCAATAATCAATTCCCAATAACTAAAATTTGAATTTTTGAAATGATGAATTGATTGGTGAATCAATTCATTTTGCCTTGTTTACCTTTTAGATCTTCAAAATTGATTAGTGAATTGAATCAAGTATTCCAATTTGCCCTCTGGATGTCTTAAATTGATTGGTGAATCAAGTTACACCTAGTAAAATTTATTTTCTTAAGAGAGCTCTTTTGAAATTCAAATAATTTTCTTGAAACTTAATCCAACCTTATTTTATAAGGATTTTAGACACAAGATTTATTTTATATCTTATGAAAAACCTAAATCCCTTAATGATGTATTCCTCTTTCATAAGATTATTCTATGATCCTAACTAGAATCCTAGCTACACTACACATTATCTTCAGCCTTTAATCATCAAAACCATTTTAAATTCAAGAGTATCAAAATGTTTTGTTATCATCAAAACCTTCTTAATGGGGTTGAGACTAATAATCTCCTATTTTTTTATGATGACAAACCATTTTAAAATTGAATCATGTTTTCACATGTTGGCTCCCCTTGACTAGAATGCTCCCCCTCAAATTTTGCCATTTAATTTCAAGTTACTCAAGTTTCTCCCCCTTTTTGCATCAATAAAAAAGTGAAGCATAATAGGCATTAAAAATATACAATAATATCCAATAGTTAATTATCATCTAATAAGGATAAATGTCCACCATAAGCACTATAAGTACTAATAAAACATAACCAAATAAATAGTTTTTAAATATAAAACTTTAGGGGGATAATAGGGTTAAGGGAACAATTATATCTTGTCATCTATCATATACTTTGAATTGTTCCCTTCTTCTTTATTTTTTCAAGAAGTGGCTTCAAAATCTCCTTCCTCTTCTCCTTCCTCTTTTGAAGGAACTACTTCTTGCTTCCCTTTGGTTCCTTTTTTTGCTTTAGAAGAGAAAGTTAGCTCTTTTTCAAAAGAGCTATCATTTTCTTCTTTAGCAATGGTCAACTTGTTTTGGAGTTTCCTAAATTGGTGCTTGATATAAGATTTAAGCTCCTTTCTTATCTCCAATGTAGTGCAATAAAATGATCTTTCAAAGCCCGTATGTCAAAATCTTTAACAACTTCATCTCTTTTAATGAAGTGCCAAACACCTTCAATTTTTTGAAAATACATTTGCTTCATGTGTTTGGCCTTCAACCTTTTGAATTCTTTAAAATTTTCAATTTTAGCCTTCCAATTAATTTATATCCCAGATACTTTGAAGAGTTCTATAAGTATCATTCCATATGGAAGAAAGTCTCTATTTGCATGTGAGTACATGTGGAAAAGAATTTAGTGAGGGAAGTTAATTGGAATGTTTTGTCTGATAGCCCATATTAAGAATAGCTCATGATCATCAATTTGAGTGAAATTATGCCTTTTAGGAAGAATTATCTTCGGAATGGTGTAGTGCAAAAGCCGATTTTCCATTAAAAATCTTGTAATCTATAACTTATTCTTTATAATTTTCAAACAAGAGTGAGGTTAGAACATCTTTGTAGCAACCCCTTTGGAATACTCTGAAATACTCCTAGCACTTATGAAATGTTAATTCACATTCATGTTAAAAATTGTAGTCGATTCATGGATACTAACCGAAAATCTTTCTCCTTTGACAGTAAAGATTAATTCAAGCAAGGTCACCTATCCACTTTTTTTGAGGTTGGCATAAAATTGATGTACAAGGTTGTGATAGATATTAGTAGTATACCCAGTAAATTTAAGGAGACCCAAGTTTTTTTATGTATGATACATCTCGAAAATTTCATTTCTTAGAAATCTTACATCCCAATAGTTTCTGGGTTTTATTTCTCTAGTCATGCATTGGAGAAATTTTTCAAAGATTGTTACCTTAGAGTAGTAAATTTTCTCTAAAATTTGATCAACAAAAAGTAAGGGGTGAGATGATGACCTTAAAGCTTTTCCCTTATCTTTGCTTGCTTCAGTGTGTGGGCATTTTGTAGCCATGTTGTTCTTCCCTATATGAATGATATTCAACTGAATTTAATAGAAATAGAAAGGTTTAGGAATGGATTGCAGATAAGGTGTCTTGGGTTAGGCTAAAAAATTAGAATACAGATGATTTGATGCATTGAAGGATACTGGGATGAATAAAGAATGGCCTTATATGATGTTTTTAAGGGTTTTTAATGAGAAGAAATCAAGAGGGTATGATAGAAGGCAAAAAGAGGTGATTGCATAGATGAGAGAGTAAGAGATAGAGGAGTAAATGGCATAGTTATTGCATGATAGGGTTTAAATAGGTCCCATGTGAATTAATTCATAAATGAATATGATTATTTGTGAATTGATTGACCACTCGATTCATGACTAAAAAAATTCAAATTTGAAGCTTCCTTCCATATGCTATTAATCAATTGGTGAATCAATTTAAGACTTTCGACGACTAACATTCATCCTTGAAATTGATTCACCACTTGATTCATTCTCTAAAGCACCAAAAATTTTGAATTAATTCATTGCACAATTTTTCTTCCTAGAATCGGTTCATCGTCAATTCTTTGCATGCTGAAATTCTTTTTCATATCATTTCACTTCTCAAATAATTTCTAATTCATCCTTTTTGACCTTAAGGAAGATTGACACTTGAAATTAAATTAATATTGCTAAAGATGATAAGTTTATTTGAAAAATAAATTTTTATGATATCTTTAATGGTTTAGTACATTTATCATAAGATAAAATTAATGCATAAATTATTTCTTAATAAAATTCATCATGCCCAATTCTCTCTTAATGAAATTGAAATGATCTTCACCAAAAAGCTTAGTAAAGATGTCTACCAATTGAAAATTAGTTTGAATAAATTCTAATGAAACATCTCCTCTTTGGACATGATCACGAATAAAATGATATCTTATTTCTTTATATTTAGATCTTAAGTGCATGATAGTATTCTTAGTAATATTTATGGCACTTGTGTTATCACATTTAATAAGAATGTTTGCAAAATTTAGTCCATAATCAGATGGTTATTACTTAATTCACAAGAATTAAGTATAGCAACTACTTGCTACTATATATTCTACCTTAACAGTGGATAGTGCCACACTATTTTGTTTCTTGCTATGCTAAGAGACTAGTGAGTGACCAAGAAATTAATATACTCTACTAGTGCTCTTTCTATCTAACCTATTACCAATAAAATCGGCATTTGAATAACTTATTAGGAAATTCAATTTTTCTTTAGGATACTATAAACCAAAGTGAGGTGTGCCTGCAAGATATCTAAAAATCCTTTTCATAGTAGTTAAGTGTGATTCTTTTGGATTAGCTTGAAATCTTATGCACATACATATACTAAATATAATATCTGGTCTGCTAATAATTAAATAGAGTAAGGATCCTATCATTCTTCTATACATTGTTATCTCAACCTTTTTGCCTTTTTCATTTAGGTTCAGCTTGGTTACTATATTCATAAGAGTAGGAGATAATTTGGTCTCATTTATCTTGAATTTCTTCAATAGCTCATTTGTATATTTTGTTTAGCTTATGAAAATCCCATCGCTTGATTGCTTGATTTATAGCCCAAGAAAGAAATTCAACTCACCCATCATGAACATTTCAAACTCACTTTGCATCAACTTAGTAGCTTTTTTGCACATAAATTCATTAGTGACACCAAATATGATATCATCAACATATATTTGTAAAACAAAGATGTCATTACAAATTTATTTTGTAAATAAAGTAGTATTAACTTTCCCTCTTGAAAATCCTTTTCGTATAAAAAATTTGCTTAGCCTTTCATACCAAGCTCTAGGAGTGATAAATGCACAAATGCACCTAAATTCTGTGTTTCATCATTTATTTATTAAGTATCTTGTGCAAATTGATTGAAAAAGGATACTTAGATGCTCTATATTTTATTTTCAAGCTTTGAAAGGACACGTATGAGCATTAGAAAAGGATCCGGAGGTAAAACCGTGCAAATTATGAAGAATCGAAGCCAAGTTGTTCATCTGACAAAGAACACGGGGTATGGGAACCCCGTGTTTATGGCCGTGTACCTTTCTGGAATGCTTCAAGGCTTCTCTGAGCTGCTCAAAGAAGAACATGGGGTCAAACACGGGCCGTGTTGGACCCCATGTATCATACTGCCTTGCAGTTCTGAGGTAAACACGGGGAGTGTCACACCTCGTGTAACATGCTGATCAGCCTTCATTGAAGAACACGGGGTACAACATGGGCCGTGTCATACCCCGTGTATATTACTGCTTGACACTTTGGAGAAGAACACGGGACGTGTTGCACAACATGTATCGTGCTGCTCAACTTTCGCTAAGAAACACGGGACGTGTTGGACCTCGTGTACATCACCAATATAAGTTTTGTGCAAAATTTTGAATGGAGGGGGAGAAACCGAGAATTAACAAGGGAGAGCTACTGGGAGAAACCCTAGGAGAGACCCAAACTCACCAAGGGCACCTTCTAACGTGGATTCCAGCATAGGATTGAAGATTCAAGCAAGGAATTTGTAGAGCTTCATGAATTGTTTGAATTCCCTCCCTGTTTTCTAGTTTTTTTCTGATTTTGTAATATTTTCACACTAAACCCTTGTGCTCAGCTTGGGTGAACTTGTTCATAGATTTATGGATTTGAATTTTATATAATCTAGCTTGATTTATTGTTGATTTATGATTTGATTATATTTTTTATGTTGGAACAAACCAATATATCCGGAATATTGGATTTGTGTTATGGATTAATTGATTCTAGGTTGAAATGACCAATTAATTAATTGGACCTTGCATGATCATTGGGAATATCAATTAGACTTAGGAATTAAGCTAATTGGATTCTTTTGCACAAGATGAAATGTCTGAAAATGAATTCTAAAGCAAGTTAATGCAACCTAGATGAGTGATTACTGGAGTAATTTTGGGTACTTAATCTTTTGATTAGTAGCTAGTAGCCTTGTAATGAGGTATAACTTAATTTAGGTAATCTAGCAGTCTAAATTAATAGTAAACCAAGTTAGAGGATTACATTCATTCCATAATGAAATGTACAAGGGAACCTTAAGCTGAGTACGCTTTCATTTCATTGAATTAAACCTTTTCTTGATAATTAAGCTTTGTTTTACATTTTATCCTTAATTCACACTATTAATTGATACGTCTAGATAATTTTACTTGAAATTCAGTTAGTATTCAATGTGCAATCCCTGTGGAGATGATAATCTTTTATATTATAACTCGACTTAACCTGTGCACTTGCGGGATTGCGGTCAAGGAGCTTGTTTCAGACCATATAAAGCTTTCTTTAATTTAAACACATGATTTAGAAAGAAATAACTTTCAAAACCTGGAGGTTATTCTACATACACCTCTTCCATGATTATGCCATTTAAAAATACACTTTTAATATCCATTTAGTAAGGCTTGAAACCTTTCATACATGTATATGCTAATAACATTCTAATTACTTATAAAATAACAATTAGTGCATATGTCTCGTCATAATCAATGCCTTCCTCTTAGTTATATGTTTTTGTAATCAATTTAGCTTTATTTTTTATTATGATACAATTTTCATCTAACTTATTTTTAAACACCTATTTTGTGCCAATAATTACATAATCATTTAGTCTTGGTACAAGTTCATAAACCTCATTTTTTCTAAACTGATTTAACTCTTCTTGCATTACCAAGACTTAGTGTTCATCAATTATTACTTCATTTATGTTTTTAGGTTTAATTTAAGATAGAAATGCTAGATGATCATAGATATTCTTAAGTGAGCTTCTAATTACCTATTAAGTCATATCATCAATGACTTGGTCAATAGAATGACCTTTCATCATTTTTCATTTTTTTTCATGTCCATAAGTTAGTTTTTATTTTTCTCTTTTTGTGGGTGAAACTCCTTCTTTGATTTCATCATTCTTTACTTCATCTTTCATCTTTTTAATTTGCTTATTTTGAATCACCCATGAGTTTACTTGCTCCTTATCTTTACATGATACCTTTTTCGTATGAGGAGAAGACCTATCAAATACAACATGTATGGATTCTTCTATTAGTAAAGTTCTTTTATTGTAAACTTTATAAACTTTGCTATTAAAACAATACCCAATAAAAATAACTTCATTAGATTTGGCATCAAACTTTCTAAGATTATCTTTTCCATTATTATGAATAAAACATTTGCAACTAAAAGCACAAAGATATGATATATTTGATTTTATTCCTTTATAAAATTCAAAAGGGCTTTTCTTTAAAATTGACCATATTAGGGCTTTGTTCATTATATAGTAAGCAATATTCATTGCTTTAACCCAAAAAAAATTTTAGAAGAGAGTTATCATTAAGTATGGCTCTTGCCATCTCTTTTAGACACTTATTTTTTCTTTCAACAACTCCAGTTTGTTAAGGTGTTCTAGGAGATAAAAAGTTATGCTTAATTACATTTTCATCACAAAATTCAATAAAATTGTAATTCTCAAACTTTCTACCATGATCACTTCTAATGCTTACTATGGATATTTCTTTTTTCATTTTGCAAGGATTTTGCAATTACTTTGAAAACGTTAAATGATTTATCTTTTGAAAGAAAAAATAATGTCCATGTAAACCTTTAATAGTAAATAACAATTACAAGTACATAGATATTTCCTCCATAACTTTTAATTCTTGATGGACTAACTAAATTCATATGTAGTAATTGAAATGGTCTAGTGGTGGAAATAAAGTCTTGGATTTATTTATTTCTCTTTTCAACAGGCATCACAATTTTCATTTTTGACAAACTTTAATTTGGCAAATTATCAACTAAATTATTTTTGAAAAATTTTCCTATAAGATCTATGCTTGCATGAGCAAGTCTTTTATGCTAAATTCAAGAGTCATCGTCTATATAGATGTTTCCATACCTCTCAGCAATTAGCTTAATTTGTTTATCATATTAGTTTTCAACAATACAACAAGTGGAATTAAATGTAACTTTATTCCCTTTATCATAAAATTAACTAATTCTAAGCAAATTATGCTTAAGCCTTTTGACATATAAGATATCATCAATACAAGATTCAGAGTTCTTACCTACTATGCCTTTTCCCATGACTTTTTCCTTTGAATTGTCTCTAAAGGTAACATTTCCCTTTTCCTTGAATGCTAATGAGATGAACTTGGATTTATCTCTAGTCATATGCCTTGAGTAACCATTATTCAAGTATCACATCTCACTTTGAGTTCTCAATCACACTTACAAAAGAAATATCAATTCTTGACTTTTGGCACCCAAATAGCCTTGGGTTCATCTTTGTTAGCTGGCACATATGTCCCTTTAGGGATCTAATTTTTTTTTGTATTAACATTTATGTTTCTTCTATATGTATAAGAATAAACTCCATATCCCTTCTCTCTACAATAGAAATAACTTATTTTTGATTATTTTCTCATAGTCTCTTTAACAAAGAATTTTTATAAAAATGATTATTTTTGTTTGGTGTGTAACCAAGGCCTTTTTTTTTTGTTAAAGATGGTATTTTGACCAAAAAGAGTATCTAGAGAATCTTTGCCTTTTATGAACTTCTCAAGAGTTTTGTTTTAATCGTTAAGCTTTTGTTTGAGAGTTTCATATGAAGAGCATTTTTTAGAAGTTCTCTTATGGCTCTCAACTTTTTTAATTAATTTTTTATTTTCTATTTCAAGTTATTTAATATTGTCTTCCAAAGAAGATATCAACTTCTTTAAAAGTTCAATATTTCTTTTAACCTTAAGCAATTCTAGATTTAAATTAGAAATGACATAATCTGGTTTATCATTTGAATTAGAGGGGTATACCTCATCTTTATCTTGTTCTCCAAAGGCCATCAAGTATAAAAGAGCTTCTTTATCCTTATCATTATCATCATATGAGTTATTATTATCATCATCTGCCTAAACAACTAAATGTGCTTTCTTATGAGTACTTATATTCTTCTTCTTTTCAAGCTCTAATTGCTTCTTCAAACAGATAGGACAATCAAATTTGATAAGCCTTTACTTTTTGCATTCATAGCATGTTAGAGTAGCTTGTTTACTAGCTTCTCTTTTGTTTGTATATTTGTTTCCTTAAGGCACTCTTCTTCTACCACCTATTTTTTTGAGTGCTCTCTAGTATTTCTTAATGAGGAGGGCTAGGTCATCCTTTAATGATATGTCAAATATTTCTTCTTGATAGTTTTCATCACTTTAATCTTCATTTACATTTGTTTTTGCTTTAAGGATAAGTGACTTCTTCTTTCTTTCACTGTCATTTGCATATCTCTTGAACTCTAGTTCATGCTCCTCCAAAATTCCAAAGAAATCTTGTAGAGTTAGCATTTTTATCTTCATTGCTTCTTTGATAGTAGTTATCTTTAGTTGTCACTCTATTGTCAATGACCTCAGTACCTTGTGGACAATCTCTCCATTTGTAAGGTGCCTACTAAGGAGACTAAATTAGTTAACAAGAGCTATAAACTTTTGCATTATATCTTTAATAAATTTTTCATCATTCATTTTAAACAATTTATATTGATAGACTAATATATGCATTTTACTTTCTTTGACCTATATGGTACCTATATGAGCTACCTCAAGCACATCCCATATTTCTTTAATAGTTATGCAATTTGATACCTTTTTATATTCACTAAGCCATAAGGCATTTGATAAAATCCATTTAGCTTTAAAGTAAAGTTGATGTTTTCTTTTCTCTTCTTCAGTCTATTTAGGTCTTGGTTTCAAGACCTCTGTAGTATTTTCTCCTTTAGTTGGTAGACTATAACCATTTTTAATCAAATCTTACATACAAATATTAATAACTTCTATAAAATCTTTTATTTTTTGTTTCCAATATGTATAATTTTGTCCATTAAAATTTGATGGTTTGTTTAATGAAGGAACTCGAGTAAAATACTAGTACTATTTATATCCATTAGATCTTCTTGAGATCATGAGATCTTATGCTAAGAATCAAGCTCGAATACCAAATATTATTCAATATTTCACTTAAGAGGGGGTGAATTAGGTTTAAAATTTTTTTTAACAAATATAATAATGTTAAATATTAAATGATTGATGAATGAAATTAATGAGTAAATATATGCAGATTTCACACACCACCAAACAAAATTAAAAAAAAATAGAGTAATAAACTAGTAAATAAAAAGATAAGGAAGAGGATATTCAAACACAATTATTTATAGTAGTTCCAACCTTGAAGATCCAACAATTGGTGTTTGTCATGTTTACTATACACCTTGTCAATCGAAATTGTACATTGATTTTAGGTACTATCCATTAAACTCAAATTAGTTCTTAAATACCGTTTCCAATTAAGCATGAGTCAAGTCCTACTTAAATGAGATTTCGGAGTCTAAGTTTTCATCTACTTTCTGTAATATCAGAAATTTGAATTTAAGTCCAAGACAATAAATCTTCATTTGTACTATGATTAAATTTTTAATACAAAATTAAATTTTTTATATTTAGGTTGCTTAATCATGGAAATATCGAGTAGACATGTGGTATAAGCGAATGTGACAAAAAAATTATCATAAAAATTTTTGTGATCTAAATGATATTTTTTACTACAAATCTTTCCATAATTAATAAATGATTCTAAACATACATATAAATGTGATAAGAAAAGTACATTTATAAATAGTAATCTAAATTGCTATGAATAGAATTGTAGTAAAAAGGTAAAATAGGAATACTATGAAAACTAATGTAATTTGTTAAAATAATTTTATATATTTAAATTAAATCAATCATCTAACCATTTTGTGTGGGTGTTAGCTTGTCATTGGTTTTGCACATCGATTGAAACCCATTAAGACTTTTAACCTATATCAAACCAATGTAAATGATTGAAAATTTTTTTTCTCAAAATTGAAAATTGCATTTAAGAAAAATCAAAGTTAAATATTCAAGTTAAGAAATGTTAAGCCTTTTTATCATATCAATTTATTTCTTTACTATTATAATATGATATATTTTATATGAAGCTTTAATTAATTGATTAATTTCACAAATAAAAATACACTCATGCAAAGCTAATTATATAATGGCAAAACATTACAAAAATATACACAATAAAAATACAATCATGTTAAAAAGTTTTAAGATTTTATTATAAAAATCATTTTTATTAACTTAAATCTCATTTGTTCCATCACTAATTTCACTTGCATCAAATTTGTTCCTCACAAATGTCTTGTACCAATTTTATCTCTCATAAATAATAAATTTGTAATTTTGATCCTTTTATTATTATTTTTATTAATAAGTTAATAACTATATAAACTAAATTATTAAAATAATAGATAAATAATATATGATGGATGAAATTGACATTGAATTGTGTGAGATACCAAATTGATCTAACTTATATTTGTAAGGGACCAAGTACAAAAAGAAAAATTAAAAGAATCAACTGATAATAATTTAAATATTAAATTTTAATAAAATTTTAAATACATATTTTGAAATACAAATTACTCTACAAATCAAATGTTTGAATTTATAGCAAATTATTTAAAATTATATATATAGACACACACACACATGTACAAACATACAAATCATACTTATTTGCAATTGTTTAATGTGTATGATAATTAAATTATTACAAAATAAATTCAATTCTAGAGTAATGGCTCTCTTCATTAATTGTTATTAATTAAGTTATTATAAGATAATATTCAAATTATTATAATTTATTTTACTTTTAATTTTCTTATTTATAATATCTATTTTTATCCCTCATATACATAAATTAAATTATTAAGCCTCGCGTAAATTTTTAGTATTAATTTCATCCCCATATATTATTTATATATTAATTTTGTCCTTCCATCTATTGAGTTGTTAACTCATTAATAAATACTAATGAATGTAAAACTTACTATATAATAATTTAATATTATTACAATACGTATTTTTATATTATTACTTTTATATAAATATATATAACAATATCATTGGTCTCACTACCCAGTTTAATCAATCTAACAATGACTATAACTATCTCACTAGATTCACCGAGTTAGTTCTTATATGCATACAAATTTATCTCATCATATTTTATTTTATCTTTATAAATTTTAGGAAGAAAACTCAATTAATTTGCAAATTTCTTATATTTGTATTTGCCACAAGTAAATTTTTCTACTTATTATGTTGTGGCACAAGTGATGACTTGTCATGGATAAAGTGTTATCATAAAATAATTCGTAATAAAAATACCACTTTTCCATGGATGAAATTTTCTCATGACATAATTTTTTTAATTTTTTTATTTGTTTATATTTTTTATTCCTACAATAAGAGATAAAATTGTTGCAATTTTTAAATTTCTATGGCATGATTTATGGTATAAGCAATAGTTTTTATTGTAATGATTTTTTTTTATTTCATGGGGAGAAATTTTTATAAAAATTTTATTTATTTGTATATAAATGAAAGAGTGATGTATTATCTCTATATCTTATAATTAAAAAAATACACATATAAAGTGATGATAGTTGAGGAAAATGATTTTCCTTTATCATGTTTTATATCCCTATTCCTTTTTTTTATAAGTTATGAAATTAATTTGTGTTTGGGGTGAGCGATATCCATGATAAATCCCTTTCAATAAAACTATCTCCAAATATCAAATTTAGGACTTTTTAACATGCCTAAAATGTCTTAACACTTAACTTACTTTCACTAAAATAACTAATTATAGATTAAATAACTTACTTTTTAAAAAAATGATTAACTATCTTCAATTTACTCTATATTTAGTCTTAAATTTATAAAATATTTTTTATTACCTTATTCTTTTTTAACTATATTCCTATGAAATAAGCTTTTGAACTTGCTTGCACTAAATAAAAACTAAAATGTCTGAATTTAATTGGTTTTATTAGTATAATTGATTTGCTTCAAGTCTTAAAAGTTATTTATCAGTTGAATTCAGTCGGGTGGTTTTGGCAGTCTCAATTGTCCTAACCCAGTCGTTGGACACTCCTAAAAGATGGTTTGAACCAAATTTGAAAAGTACGGGGAATGAAGTATATTTAAATTAAATTTTAGGAGAAGTGAGAGCAATTTACTCTTTATAAAAAGGTAGTGATTATACTCTTCTTTAATAAATAGTGGGATTTATAAAATTGTAGATTCCATAATTTTTAAGGGTTGAATGAATAAGAAGTGAGTACAAAAAATAAGATTCTTAAGGCAACATCATGTGCCATTACATTGTTAAGAGTGCTAACTAATAAAGAATCAAAGTTGTAATAGTGTAAATAATGTTTATGAGAAAAAAATTTCTAATATTACTTCCATGTAAATTTTGATAAGTGGGTTAATTTTTGTTTAAAAATCAACTACAAGACACATCTCAATATATTTTCGAAAATAGAAATTAAATTTAAAATTATAAAATAGAAAATTATAAAAAAATAAAAATGCACTAAATGTTTAGTATGAATAAAAAATTAAAAATAAGGCGAGTCTATTGTACCCTACAAAATACCAAGGCAAACTAATACACAGCCAATTTTTATATAAATCAAGGATTATTAATTAAATATAGAATAAAAGAATAAATTTATAAAATTTAATTGAACAAATATAAAAAATGAAAATCAATTTTGATCACAGTTTTAGTACATATAACATTCTTAAAAAAATTAATATTTTACTAATATTGAAAATTTAGTACTACTTTCATATAATTTTATACAAATATAATTTTTTTTTTTGGATTTTCAAAATCAAGACATGATTTTTTATTTCCTAAAGTATATTGGTATGTCTTACAACTGATTCTTTTAGAAAAACTAATACACAATTGATGTAAAAATACACATTTGCAGCCAAGGTTCCAATGGTTGGTTCCGACAGATGAACACAGCTAGACCTAAATCACCCTTCGTTGGAGGAAATTAACTAAATGAGCAGGAGTAAAAAGAAACAAAAACATGAATCTGGAGGCTTTAAGGGCGGTACCATAGGAGTATGCTCTTATTCTAATTCAGTTTTACAATTGAGGGATGAAGCCAATCATTTGAGATGGATGGTGTTATACAAGGATGCAATTTTGGGATTTAAAGGGGATGATAATGATAACAACATGGAGCAGAATGATGATGATTCGGAGTACTTGGTAGAGAATGAGGAATATCATACGTTCTTTAGTATTGATTCAAATGATTGTAATGATGACTGTGGTATAAAGGTAATTGATGAAATAGTGGAAGATAACAGAATCTACCTAATTCTTAAACTAAGTGAACATGAAATTGAATGCATTCGAAAATCATGGAGGAATTACTTGATTGTTGAGCTACTGGCTAGATGAGTTGGTTTCCAATTCCTAGAGAAGAAACTAACACAATTATGGAGGGAAGTAGGAGGGTTCGAACTTATTCATTTGGGGTATGAATTTTACTTAGTTGAATTTGTCTCAAGAAATGAAAAGGAGCTGGCATTAACTGGAGGTCAATGGCTAATTCTGGACCACTATCTAACAATCCAGGAGTGGGTTCCAAATTTCATTCCAGCTATGGCACGTATTGATAAAGTGGCTGTTTGGGTGCAATTTTCAGAACTAGCAATGGAATACTAAGATCGTAAATGTCTGTGAGCCATTAGAGACAAAATTGGAAAAACAATCAAGATTGCTTATATGACTGAGGAAAGAGACAAGGGCAAATATGCATGAGTATGTGCATTGGTTAACCTAAACAAGCCATTGCTCCCTCAGTTTAGGGTGGAAACAAATGATATCAAATTTGAATTATGAAAGGATTCACTTAATTTGCTTCACATGTGGGCACTATGGACATTATGCTGACAACTGTCCAGAAAAGGAGGTTCTACAAGAACATGGTGCTATTGATTAGCTAGTAATGCAGGGATGAATAATTTAGGTGCAGCCATTATGACATAACCACCAGTTTAGCAAAATTAACCTTGCATGGAGTTTGGAGAATGGATGATGGTTCAAAGACCTAAAAGAAATAGAATAATGAAGGCTGAATAGAAATCCACAGGTGAAGCAAAATTGGATGGTTTTTTATTTTGCAGCACTTGTTAATACAGTTTTCGAAGGTGAGCTAGGAGATCAGGTAGATAAAGAGACTGGGTTAAACAAAGAACCTGTAGAAAGAGAAAAAGAGATTCCAATTAATGTAAGTTGGAACTTAGAAAATTTGAAGAAGAGAGTAATGCGACCCAATCGAAAAGCTTTGGCTATAGTTGACATTAACCAAATGACAGAACTTGAGCCTGATAAAAAGGGTGATGTTATGATGAGCCCTTTGAGGAAAACTAAGGAGATGCAAAAGGATGACTACCCCATATACAAGAAACCAAACTTGCTACTAATATGCAACTTCTGACCCCTAACTCAAGTGTACATTCTATACAACGTCCCATAGAACTCAAATGACATGAACTTGGACATTTTGGGGAAATCAACTGACCCAAATACCAATCTGAAGTTTCCCTGTGAGCCTGTACTCCACTATGATTCCATGGTAGAAAACTCCTAACAAAGTGGGGAGTCGCCTATGCAACTAAAAGTGGCACAAGGAGATAGGATGGATGCTATCTAAGTTCTATGACAAATTTAGATTGGATCACATTACTCTCTTTTGTTTTTGTTAATATGAAATTTATCATATGGAATTGTAGGTGGGTTGGTAACCCAAAATTCATTGTGCAAGCCAACAATAATTTTAAGAAGCACAAGCTAACTATGATTGTTTTACTCGAAACTAAGGTGGACCCTAATAGAGCCCTTAATATATTCCATAAGTTACATTATACTGAATTCGTGGTTTAGGAAAAGAAATGGATGGTAGGTAGAATATGGTTCGGCTGGAATCTCAATAGAGTGAAATTAGAAGTCATCAAATCTTCTCTCCAAGTTATCCAGCTTAAGATTTATGAAAACAATGCCATTTCTTATTTATCTACTATAATTTATATGAGCCCTTATGTTAAAACCCGTAAGGAACACTGATCTCAGCTTCTACAACTATCAGAATCTATCCACAACCCTTAGTTATTAACTGGTGATTTCAATGACATAGCTCACCCTATGGAGAAAAAATAAGGTGCCTCAATTATTAGACAGAGATATGAGGAATTTTCCACCTGGATTAATAAATGCAGTTTAATTGATTTAGGTTGGCAAGGCTCTCGGTTCACTTAGAAAGGTCCATTCCGTGAAGGCTATGATAAAATTTTTGAATGCTTAGATAGTAGTTTATGCAATATAAACTGGAGATGTAGATTTAATGATGCTATTGTACTAACTCTTCCTAGAGTATATTTTGATCATCATAAAATATTCATTGATTCTTATGAAAGAAAATTGGAAAGCAATAATTGCCCATTTTGTTTTGAGGTTCCTTAGCTCTTTTATGAAAAATTTCCTTAATTTTTAGAGGAAAATTGGCATAATTAGCATCTATTCCTTAATAATGTATGGAATATAAAAGAAAAGCTCACCATCTGGAATAGGGAATTCTTCAGCCATATTAAGAAAAGAAAGATGATTCTTCTTGCACATATAAAAGGGGTGCAATTGGCTATTGAGAAGAAATGGAACCAATATCTTAACATGTTAGAAAAATGATTATAGAAAGAACTTCTAGAAGTGCTGAAATAGGAGGAAGTCCTCTGGTATCAAAAATCTAGAACTCGCTGGATTCAATATGGGGATAGAAACATAAAATTCTATCACACTAAAACAGTAATCAAAAGGAAATACAACAGAGTGTTAATGCTTCAGGATTCTAATGGCCTATAGGTCTATGACAAAGAACTCCTAAATAGTATAGTTGTAAATTATTATGGATAGCTATTTTTGGAAAACGATAATCATTATATCCCTCTTCATACTCATCACTCATTCCCATCCCCTCAATTGGATGAGATTAGTATATTAAATAAGCCCATTAAGATTTAGGAAATAAAAAGAGTAGTTTTTGATATTGGGGTAACTAAAGCCTCGAGGTATGATAGAATACTAGTAGGGCTTTTATCAATCTCATTGGAACAAACTAGGCTAGAACCTATCAGAGTTTATTCGAGCAGTCTTTGATGGAAGTATAGATGCAAGCACTGTCAATCAAACCCTTATAACTTTGATTCCCAAAATGAGTCAACTAGAATTTAATAATCAGTTTCAATCAATCTCCTTATGTAATGTAAGTTATAAATGCATTACTAAAGTGATTGTTAATCAGTTAAAACCTTATCTATCTAATCAAATCTCACCTTTTCAATCCAACTTTATTCTAAAAAGGTGCATTCAAGATAATATCATCATAGCTAGCGAGATGATTTATTATATGAAGAAGAATAAACAAAAATTTAGATATATGGCTTTGAAAATTAATCTAGAGAAAATATATGACATAATCAGATGAGATTTCCTGCTAAAGGTGCTTAAGGAAAATGACTTTCCACCTTAACTAGTAGCTTTGATTATGAAATGTGTCACTACATCTATTCTCAATGTTTTATGGAATGGTAACAAAATAGTAGATTTCCACCCCTCCAGGTGAGTTAGACAAGGAGATCCTATATCTCCATATCTTTTTATGCTTTGTATGGAAAAACTTTCTCACCTAATAATGGATGAAGTAGCTATAGGAAATTGGAAGCCTATTAAAGCTAGTAGATTAAGACCTCCTATTTCTCATCTTATGTTTGCTAAAAATCTTATTTTATTTGCATAAGCCTTAATTCACCAGATGATATGCATTTTGTATTATCTTTTTGTGTTTTGTAAATCTTCGGGCCAAAAAGATAATCTTGATAAGTTAAAGATACTTTTCTCTCAAAACTTGGATCCTTATATCATTCAGAAAATAATTGATCTTAGTGGTTTCTCTCCAATTTGAAATCTTAGGAAATATTTAGGCATAAAACTTCAATCTTTTGGCTATAATAGACACAGATTTGATGATTTACTCTCAAAAGTAAATTAGAAACTTGTAGGCTGGCAAACCAAAACTTTATCAATGGCTAAAAGAATTACCCTTGGATAATTCATTGTTTCAAGCATCCCTTTATTTAATATGCAAGTAGAGAGAATCCCTAAATAGACTTACTTGAAAATTAAGAGGATGTAGAGAAATTTCATATGGGGACATAAGGAATGTATACGAAAAACTCATATTATAGGTTAAAAATTTTTTTCCAATTGAAAGAATTTAGTGGTTTGGCAATCAGAAGGCTGGAGTAGATGAACACAACCTACCTTATGAAACTTTGTTTTAAAATTTCCTTAAAAGAGGACATCTTGTGGGTACAGGTAATGAAAGGCAAGTATGGTAGCAAAGGTACCTAGTCTCAATCTATTAAGGTTTCCTCTAATGATTCTTCAACTTGGAAAGCCATTAATTCAGCTTGGAAGGATATTATTAGAGGCTAGCAACCATGAACTCTTTTGTCCAAGATGACGGGGACTAGAACAAGGGTCAATTGATACAACTCCTCCCAAATAACATGATCCACTAGCTTCAGGCAACTTTTCCTCCATCTCTGGAAGTAGACACCAATTCTGTTGCTTTGCTATCAAATAAAACAAGTGAATTCTCTACCCAAGAAGCCTATAAATTTATTACCCATCGTACCTATCAAGAACCTCATCAAATCTGGAAGTTAATTTGGAGGATACCTGTTCCACAAAAAGATTAAATGCTTTATCTAGCAAATGATGCATAATGGACTCTTAATGAATATATATACCAGTCATTGGAACCATTCTAATCCATTATGCTATTGCTATTTAACAAAAGAGGAATCAATAATTCACGTCCTCAAAGATTATCCATGTGCTAATAAACTAAGGTTGAAACTAGTTCATCCTGTCTACATTATAGAATTTAATGTTATTTTTATGACTGACTGGATGAACATGAATGTGACATAATCTCTAGCTCAAAATAGTGAATTGGAACTTAAATGGAACATAATATGGGTTATTGGCTGCTAACATTTATGGCAGTGGAGAAATAGAGCGAAGCACCAAGAAAACTTTAGTTACCCTTTGAACTAGTCAAACTTGGTATTAAATTATGCTATTCAGGTTAATGAGGCTCTTATAAAAAATAGATACTCTATGGATAAAGCTAAGCACTATCGCCATATTCTAGGACCCCCTACCAGAAAATTGGATCAAATTAAATACTGATGGTACAACTAAAGGCATAAATCATCTTGCTGGTTGTGGTGGAATCTTTTGAAATTGTAACAGGTTATGGATTCTTGGCTTCATGTGAAGTTTAGGAAAATGTTCGGCCTACATAGCAAAATGTTAGGTAGTTATATGTGGCCTTTAAATTGCATGGAATAAGGGATACAAAAATATTATTTTGGAATGTGATTCCAAAGACTTTGTTCATAGCCTGGCTTCAACTCCACAAAATGGTAACCAATTACTCCAAGCTATCTAGCATCTACTTCAAAAAGATTAGGAAGTTATTATTCAACATACATACAAGGAAGGAAACACTTATGCAAATGCAATGGCTAATCTGAGTCTTTTTGTCGATTTAGGCACTCATTTATTCTAGAACCCTTCACCATGAATATCTTATCTAGTTCTTGTTGATGTTTTAGGAGTCTCTACAACTTCAATGGCTTCAATTTAGTTGTTTCTTTTTTCTTTTGATTTTTTTAGGTCTTTGACCCCTGTTCATTACCAAAAAAACTAATACACAGTTAATTTTTATATAATAAAATCAATTATTACTAGAAATTATGCCAAAAATAAAATCAAGTCAGACACTCATTTATTAATAATCAATTTCTCCATCAACATACCAAACTAAGCTTTAGTTTTACAATCTTAATATAACATGTTCGCAAGAAAGGAAAAAAACCAATGTTATAAAAATATTGATCTAGTGCTTATTGTTTGTACAAATATACTTACATATGAAATTTTCACTATCATGGCACATAATGAAGAAAGACTTGTATTGATAATCAACCAATCTAAATTTCTTTTTACTAGAACAAATAATTTCATAATTTTTATTAATAAAGCAATTAAGATGATAAAATAGTCCTAAATAAACCCAGAAGTATGAAATTATAAGCCTTTTGTAGTTATTAATGATACACATGCTCTTCTTATGTCCAAATGATACAATGCTCTTCTTACAACTCTTGCTTTAGTAAGCTAATGGCACCTATCATGGGCAAGTAGTTCTCTAGCCGAAACTGTATGATACATACTTGCCACTCTTTGCCAACATATCAACCTTCCCACTTAAATCCACTCAAGGTATACTTGGTAAAGATAGTGGGTCTCACAAGTCCACAAGCCACAATCGTGTGTCACCAAAGTGCTTACATATATTGGATTGTAAGATCCTTCCACATAAGAAGCCTCCAAAGCCTCCAAGCATTATAAACCAAAAGGGATAATTGAATAAGGAGAGGAACACTTCATTCACTTGGTTTATCCCTCATTTCATAGCTTTGAGTGTGTAGGGAGATGACTACAAGCTAACACACTCTATTCCTAACTTAATATCTAGGTGCCCCACCAAGCCTTTGGTATACTCCATCCCCTTAAAGAGCATTTAGACCAAAACCTCTTCTACTAGAAGATGACATACTTTTTTTGAGTTATCATAAAGGCTTTTTGCCATGCTTCGGGTGTTTGTTTCACTTGAAAACTAACTAACATAAAGATAAAAATTTGACGATCACAAATATGGGCTTCTCAAACTCCACCAAATTCTCAAACTATTAAAAATAACCAAAATACCCCTAAACTTGTGAAAATTGGAAAAAATTGTATATTAGCCAAATTGATCCTAAATTTCAACAATAGGACTGTTATAAATGTTAGATTTTTTAACAAAATCTCATCTCAATCTGAGCATGTTTGCCTATCAAACTATCACAATTTCGAGCTTATGACATTTACCCCATTTTAAATGTCAATGCCCTTATTGATGCCTTAATCTAACATAACTCTATGAAGAATCTACTTACTCTTTTGAAACTTCATGGTGGTCTTCAACCTATTCTATTGAGTTACTCCCTTGACCAATTGAAAGCTTACCTCTTTAAGCACTATGAATGCTTCCCCCATCTCAAATTTGGGTCGTCTGTTGCCTTTGCAAAAGAGATATTCACTTGGGAAAATGCATCATTCACAAATTTCTTGAAGGGCTACCTCTATAGTTACCTTTCAAAGTGTCTTGACACTCTCTAGTATCGCTATCCCACAAAGCTTTCCTGAACTCATTGTGTGCTAACTCTATGGCTCATGACAAATGCTTAGCACTTTGAATCATCTCCTAATAAATATTTTGCACCTAGTGTCCCATTCCACCAATACAAGAAACAAAACTTACACTTGATCTATATAAAGAGGCTTTATAACATCACTCCCAAGCCACTTGTTTGCTTTCAGTCAATTCATTGCATTTCACAATGACACTTACATACTCAATCGATTCCTCTATTCCTCTCTGGATCGATACCCTCTAGCATCTCCCAGGCTATCACAACTTACTCTCGAAGTTGATGCTTACTAGCATCATGATCCTTATAACCACTCCTTGGTGTGTGTCCTTTAATGATTTTATGAGCGCATCCTTAATAGCTCTTGCATTTCAACTTATAGAAAGGGGTTGAGCATAGCGCATCTTCCATTTTAGTTTTGGCTTCACTTTACTTGTGCACAAGCAAATGTGAGCCTAAGGTTGCAAAGTTTCCTCAACCAAGCAACTATGTAGTGTTAATCTACTACCACTCCTTTGACTAATTGTTGCTACTTTGCTAAGCAACTATGTAGCCTAACCCATTACATTGAAGAATCATGTGGGAGATAGTGCACATTCTATCAAACCATAAATTGTGCACATAGCATCAATTCCTTTGAACTCTACCAAGCCCTCCAGCTATGCTCCTCTGAGAAACATGGATGATTCCTCTAGACCTCTTTGACATGATTTTGGATCACTCTTTCTGGAATAATTTGCTCATGCCTTTCATTTGTGGTCACATAATTTTGCACGACCAATGGCTTCACCCTTTAATTCTAGTGATCCTTTAAATAGTCAAGCTTTCTAGCAAGATTAAGGCTTCTCCAACTAGATTAACTATCAATTCCCTTATCCCACTAGATGGTGGTTTACATCCCTCGGTACTACTACTATGACTGAGCGTATAACTAATATCTCGTGCGCACTAACAAGCAAGATAGTCCACTTGGTACAAATGCTTAGGCCCACTGTACCAATCCATGGTCACACCAAATGCATCATTCCACCGCACACTAGCTTCTCAAGCTGATCCAATCTCTTGCACCTTCTAGTTAAGCCTTCAACAATGGCACCATCAAGTTTGTGGGAATGATAGTTTCACACAACCCTCATATAGCATTGGATAAGTAGCATCTAAACCAATTATGCTTTCTCAATCTTGGCACTTTGGCACAAACTGGGCTTTGATATGATTTGTGACATGCTTTTCTTATGTCCAAATGATACAATGCTTTTTTTACAACTCTTGCTTTAGTAAGCTAATGGCACTTGTCATGGGCTAGTAGTTCTCCATTTGAAACCATATGACACATGCTTGCCACTCTTGGCCAACATGCTAGCCTTCCCACTTAAACCTACTCGAGGCACACTTGGTAAGCGACACTTATAAGTCCATAAGCACAATCATATGTCACCAAAGTGCTCATGTATATTGGACTGTAAGATCCTTCCACATGGGAAGCCTTTGCGCACTATGGAGTGAAAGGAACAATTGAATAGGGAGAGGAATATTTTGTTCGCTTGGCTTATACCTCATTTAATAACTTTGAGTGTGCAGGGAGATGGCTACAAGCCAACACACTCCATCCCTAACTCAATGTCCAGGCACCCCATTAAGCCCTTGGCACACTCCACCCCCTTAAAGAGTATTTTGAACAAAACATTTCTCGCTGGAAGAAGATATACCATTTTTGAGTTGTCATAAAAGTTTCTCACCATGCTCTGAGTGTCCATTTCACTTGAAAACCAACTAATACGAAGATAAAAATCTGAGGATCACAAATATGGGCTTTCTCAAACTCTACTGAATTCTTAAACCATCTGAAATAACTAAAATACCCCCAAACTTATGAAAATTAGGAAAAATTGTAAATTAGTTGGATTAATCCTAAATTTCAATCATGAGACCATCATAATGTTGGATTTTTTCACAAAGTCTTATCTCTATCTGAGCATATTTGCGTGTTCAACTATCATAACTATTAGCTTATGACACACCTTAGGCTGTTCTTACCACTCTTACTATGCATGAGCTAACATGATAATACCCATGATGACTCCAAATAGCCCAAACATAGTACCATTTACAAAAAGTACAGAGTTATGAAAATCAGACAACAAAGAGCTGCTACTAGATATTAATTCACGCAACCTATCACCAAAAAAAAAAACAAATAAATGAATAGAAAAAGGTATATCTTTTTCATGAGTTAAATCTTGTTAAAATATTAACACTTTCACAAAGAATATCATTAATACATGCCTTGGATGTTGAACAACAAAATCAATTGTCTGCTAGAAACATAACTAACCTTTATCTCTCATTCTTCTCCATTTCTCTGTCATACTCAAATTTATACCAAATAAAATTGACTTTGTCCCAAATGTCACCTCCCCTATTTCTTACGGAACTTTGTTTCTGAAACAAAATTCAGACATCAGGGATAATATTAACACAAAAAATAGATACCATAACATACAAAGTTTACAAATACATTCAAACATAACGCAATGAGAAAGAATATAATCTATATATGTCTCTAAGCTTCATTTTATTAGCTATACAATACTCACTACATTTTTAATACAAGTTCATTCATACATCCCATCAGATCTCAAGATGCCTCACAGTGACACAAATTAAATTACACCCTTTTAGACAAACCAGCAAAAGTCCCCTTGCAGCACTAATCCATGAGCCAAAAACCATGCAAAACTCCTATATTAACAAATGTTCAAAGCTCATTCTCATTTTCCATCATCAAGTATATACTCTCCAATATCTTTGGTGCCGGGTTATCCCACTAGAGACCAACTTCTGTAATCCTAAGTAGACATAATTGTAAAGCCAAAACCCAAACGACACATCAAACATTGAATGAACCGCAACGCCATCACCAGGTGCAAAATCTTAGTAATGCCTCCCAAGACACTCTTCAGAACATGATTCCCATACAAATATGACATCTCCAATTGGGGTTTGAGCTATACCTTGCGCCTATCATAAAGATAGTTTAATTGAGAAAAACTAACATAACAAATAGGGTCTTCCCACTGAACCACATAAGCAGTAGTGTAAAAAAATTTTGCACACTTATGACAGTCCATTTTTAGTAAAAAATACAAAAATAGAGAGCAAAGATCCAGATAAGATGATAGTCATGCGAAGTTAATTATCTAAGTAAGAAAAATTCCTTAGAATACAAACTGTAGCGCTTAGCAAACAAAGATTGACGTGAAAATCAGAGATCAATCACATTTAGTTGCAGAAGTAAATAACTCTAAGGAAAAAAAACTTGGAACAAGTAAATATTGGTGGCCAAAGCCAACACCACTGAAGCCGCTTACAACATACGTAGATAATGAACAACGTCGGTAACGGTTGCCCGTCCTCTGCCAGAAAATCATTGAGCATCAACATCGATTCGCAGAGCTGCTGAGAAAGATCGTGGCATAGGACGCTGGGCCGTCCCTGATTTCCGATCTCCTCATCGATTCGCTTCTTTTTTTAAATTTCAGATTGAGCTTGATCAGCTTGCAAAGTGAGGATAATGCAATTTCAAAGAAGGCCAACTGATTTCGCAAGCCCACGTGTTGGAAGCATGTGCGATCTTCAACCAGGGCAAATTTACCATGAACAGTAACTAGGGCATAGAAGCCTATCCCTTAAAAATTTTTCCACGCTTGAAGCATACCAAGGATGAATAATGTTGCTTACTTTTAGCAAGCATCGATCACACACTTTGACTCTTTTGGACTGATGTGAAAATTCCGCCTTATATCTCGGAGACGCGTAAGGACCGAAAACCACTTGAGGGCGAGGGCTCCGCATCCGTCTTTATCGTGGCAAGTCACCTTTCAAAGGAGTGATTTTGTCCGTATTAATAATACAGGAAGTTTTATTTATTTTAAAATAAAAAATAAATTATTTGGTTAGTTATTTTCAAATAAATTAAGAAAATTAATTTTTTTAAGAAAGTTTCATTTTCACGTAGCATAAAAGTTGGTTTACCTACCTCTTCAAAGTAAGTTTTACTTCTATTATTTATTGATATAAAAATAAAATTATCTTTGATGAATTTAATTAATAATAATTAAAATTAATAGATTTATATTTAGAAATTTAAATTATGGTTGCAGTCATAGTTGTAATATTGCTACGATGTGGACTAATGCTGAAAAATATAGATATAAAGGTCCAGAATTATTAAAAATCGTGGATATAATTTGGTCTACAAATGCAATATTGCACCAAATATAATTGAGTTTTTTTTTGCATTTTAACTTTTGGTTTTTTATTCAATCTTATTTTATTATCTATTATTTTAATGCAACTTTTACAAGTCTGTATAAGTAACAAATTTAGTCCAAGTCATCGTCTTTAGCATTCTATCATATTTTGTATTATGCTTCATGTAAAAATGTATAATACACCAGTTTTTTATGAATGTCATTACATCTACAAGTATTATGTTCAAAAGGCTCTTTTTAGGAAGTGTAAACCTCTTATACTTAACTGCAAGTATTAAGACATAAACTTAGTGAAGTATTCATCTCTGACTATGGTATTGTATGCAATCTTCCACTGTTTTCAATTTTTTGTTTTTTACCTTACTCTTTAAAGTTATTTAAATTTGTATAGTAGAATAAAAAGAGATTTTGGCTTTCCATATTTTATTAGGAATATAGGGCAAATAGGGAGGATGAGGGTGTGAGGAACATTGGGATATGGTTAGGATTTAGGATGAGGCAGTGAGGAACTGGAGGGGGGTGATCGGAGTGATGAATGTGGAGTTAGGATTAGGGTTTGGGATAGGGGAGTGAGGAATTAGGGGCTAGGGTTTTGGTTGTTGAGATAGCAAGATATATAACATTAGTTATTTAGATGAATCAATTTAATATTCTAGTTATTAGATATCATTTTTTTAGAAAGTAAATGACATTTAATATTGTCTCCTAAGATTATTGAAACATAAATAATGTTGACTTTCATGGAGTAAAAACCAATGTTATTTTTCTTTTCTATGACAATTTACAAATTAGTGTTGAAATGACATATACAATGGTCAATTACATGTCAGTTACTTTCTAATGTGCAATCCCCCCAAATATTTGATATCAATCAACTATTATATAGTAGTGAAAGGATGAGTTAGTATGTTCAATGGCATTGCAAAGTTGGTAGCCAACTAAAATGAGACCTCTATGTAGTAGTGGCCTTAATTTCAGAGAAATTCTTAGGTACACATCCTATATTACATGAAATCATTTTAAAATATCAAATTATTTGTAGGTTTTGATTTGATGTAGTAACTACAATTACAAATGTTGCATCTAGTCATCCAAATGAGTGGATCTCCTACATTTTCATGGTTCCCACACTAATCAAAAGTTAGATAAAGATTCACAATTGATTAAGATTAATAGAGGATTCATGAAAATGCAAAGGTCCCTCTTAGTTAGATTGTTAGATGCAACAAACATTTATGATCACTACACTAGATCAAAACTTGAAGATAGTTTAGTAATTAAAAATTATTATAAAATGGCTTCGTGTAATATATAATGTATATCTAAAAATTTCTCCTAATTTTGTGCTTGATGGATGATGTGTTAGACTAAAAGAGATATTGCAATTGATAGGATAAGAAAAATATAAAGATCACAAATGCCGAGGAAGAAAAATGGTGAATTTCTGAAATAATGGGGATGCTGAAAAGAAAAGTTATAACATAAAAGTGAATATATATTTGACATTGTTAAGTTGGAATTTAACAATTCAATTCAATAATTTTCATTTATTTTAATATTGTAAGTGAAGGGAGGGATGAATAGTTATAATAAATGTAAAAGTAAGACATTAATAGTATTAGTTATAAAACATGAAGTATGTAATAGTCACAATCATTGTATATGAGAGAATAAATGTTGTGTTTATCATAATTTTCTTGGCACATATTATTGTGTAAAGTTGAAATGGCACGAACAACTTATTTTTTGTGTTATCATAGACTCGTTATTTTTTTGTGGCAAAAGTTTTGAATCATTTGATGAAAAACTAATTGATGATGAGTGTTTAAAGGACTTCAAATTAAAATATAACTGAAATTTAATTGAGTATCATTATGTATATTTTATGATATTGATTATAGAACCATCATGAAAAAGGAAAACAACAACACTCATAACTAAAAAGTCATCATCAAGTGGCTCATTAATGAAAAGAAATTCGTGGTAATGGAATTATTAGTTATGCTCAAGTGGCTAATTATTTATGTGCCAATTTAAAACTAAAAAGCCAGCCAAAAGGGCTTTCCGGCCTTCTAATACGGAAACAATAAGGAGGATCTAAAGAATATGCTAATTACTAATAGATGGCGCTGTTAGTATTCATAAGCACGAAAGTGAGATTTGAATATTTTCCTATCATTTTTCATAAGCGCTCTGTTAGTTTTCATAAATCCAAAAAGAAATGCTAATTAATTACCAATGATTTATTCATAGTTCTAAATTCAGAGCATGGTAGCCGTGGTATTGCAATTGTGTTGTCCTTGGTAACTGCAATTTTGCTGATCATGATGTAAGTGCAGTTACAATTTAGAAGGATCGGTTTCAGGATACTCTCAAATTATAGTTTGAATGTCTTTCGTGTGCTAAACTAGAAATTCATTAGGAGAAGATGACAAATAATATGGTTAGATATATAATTTAGTCATTATTAAATTTTCAATGACAATATAAACTTCAAAAATTAAATAAATTAATTTGTTATTTATTTACTGACGAGGTTGATCTTTGATTAAATTAAACTACGGATCTAATCAATTACAAACTGCGTTCCAGAGCATAACAGCTAAAAGGAAAAGGTGCACGGAAATTAAAGCTTTCGGCTGAATGGAAACCTAAGGCAATAATAGTAACAACATCACATCTGCCTGCATAATTCCATGGGCGCACCACTTATCCTTTATATACTACATAAGGGTAAAATCACTTTAAGAGTCTATTTAGATTTCCTCAGTCATTAGTTACCCAAAATATCCATTTGTAATCGCTTCTAAATTTATTTTAATATAATAAATAATATTAGAGAAGTACGGAAGAACTGCATTATTGAAATGCCACAATCCAAGTCGATCTGCTGTTAAATATTACTAGAAAGAGCTCTAATACTTTTCTTTTTTTTTTACCTGATTAGAATTAATATTTACAAATTTTCTTTACTATTTTATATTTAATAATAACTTTTTATTTGTATTTAAAATCTAATTTCAAATTTTATTTTTTATACATATAATGAATAATGAATACTTTTATAGTTGACAATTAAATTCCTTTAAGATATATAGTAGCCCATGTAAAGTTAGGCATTAGTCTAGCCCATTGTTCAATATCAAAGTCTCAGTCGTGATTATTTTAATATAACTGTTTAAAAATATGAAAATATATTTTTATACGAAGTGAATCTCCAAAAAAATTCGATGAGAGGATTTAGTGTAACAATCCTCAGGATCCGTTTGGTAGGAAAAAAAATAAATTTTTGAAATTCATTTTCCAACTTTTCCTTGTTTGAATATTCAAAAATTTTAATCAACTGGAAAATAAATTCTGGTTAATTAGAAAGTTGTATTATTTTTAAAGAAAACAACTTTTCATTTAAAAAATGGTATATCTATACCCAAGTCCAAACTTTTTATCTTCTCACCTTATTACACAATTGTGATTATAAATATAATTTATTTTTATTTATTAAATATTTTATGATTGATGCTTCATTTTTATTTTTATAAAATCTATTTTTATTTATTAAATTTAGGTGCAAATTTTTATGCAACATTTACTAAAATATTTTTTCTTTTTTTCTCATGATGGATACTCTATTATATAATATTTTGTAACAATTAATTAAATTAACTATGTGAATCTATATATAAGATTTTGTAATGCCTTTAATATATATTTTATTATTAAAAATTAATCATTATTGGGCTATTGGGTACCAAGAACAATAAAAATTTTATTAAAAAATTCCTTTTTTAAAAGGTAAGTAAAATTATAATAATTTTGAAGTAAATAACTTTGATTTACTTTAAATAAAATTAATTTTTCTTTATATACCAAACACTAGAAAATATTTTTTCTTTATGCACCAAACAATAGAAAATCAATTCATTTTTTAGAAATATGTTTTCTTAAGAAAGTTTTTTCTAAAAATTTCATTTTCCCCTAAACCAAATTAATTAATATATTAAATATTCCAGTTTTACTCCCTCACAAATTAATTAATGAATCCCGTTACATAATTTGTAAACTGCCAAAACAATTAATTATGAACATGCGTATCTCCAAACGTAGCTATCAGACAGTTTGTGAACGAAAATTTGGAATTGTTGTCAACCCATTAATGGCTAGGGATCACAAACATATTTAAATATTATTAATTTCGTTTGTATTAATTTATTGGTGTCATTAATTGATTGGCTGAAGTCTTGTGGGTTGAAATGTTAGGCTGCTGATGCCTTTACTTGTGGGGCTCTAAAGAAAAGGAGAGTCATTAAGTGCTAAAAGTCGCCTCCATCAAGATGCATGCACGCATCAAACCTTATCTATTCGTAGCTTGAATTATTCACGTAGCCACTAGGTGATATTACATTTTGGAAGTTTAAATATAAATTTTAAGCAATGGAATTTAAGAAACAAATATATACCTAATTAGAATTCATGTAAAATTTTGAGTTTTAATCCTATCTAGATTTCAGAAAAATGCAGAAAAAATTAGAAAAATAATAAATAGTTTCGATCTTTAAGGGAAAAAAGTTGTGAATTATTAATATATATTTTATTAAAAAAGTTGATACATAAAATTGTTGAATATATATAAACATAATAGGGTAATATTTGAATAACCAAAATAAATATGATTTTCATTTCTTAAATTAATAGGTAAATATATAAAAATAAAACTACACTTAAAGAATAGATAAATTATTCTTTGACTAAAAATTGTTCGGAAAATGGTTGATACTAGAATTGCGGAAGTAAACCCTTTTCCCTCTTTGTATCATTAAGATAGGCAATTAGAAAGTACAAAAATAGAGATCAAAACACACAAATTTTTACGTGAAAACCCCTGAAAAATCCAAGAGAAAACTCATGGGATGGTAGGTCCAAAATCTTCCACTATAATTGTAGGATTCCAAAGGTATTTTTCTTCTCTAGTACAATTCTAGAAGATTTCACAACATCTTACCCATTAAGGATAGATTAGAAGAATTTTCTCTCACCCAATTAAGTGAATCACTCTTAACTTTGTGGTGGAACTCACATTAGTTTGAGGAACACTCAAACCCTTCATTCAAAGTGGCTCTCACTATTTCTCTCATTCTCTTGGAGGAACTCTTTTGTTTAATGCTTGCTTGAATGAATGACTCACCACTTCCTAGAGGACCTCTATTTATATGGAGGGGGTCTTATGCATGAATCCAACAAACTCTAGAAAAATCTTATATTTAATCCTTTTTCTTTCTCTATGTGGCTTTGATTATCCAATTCTTGAAAATTGTAATCTTGAATATTGTTAGCTTTTTCTAATGCATGGGAGATTCATCATCATAATTTTATGTGCTATATAATTAATAGAGTACACATCATCCCATTTGAGAATATTGGTATTTGAGTTTTCTTTTTGGTTGGTAGTCTACAATTAATGAACAGACTAAAACCTAACAATTCTTCCCCTTCCTGAATTAATTGGGGAGCACCACCACGTTGACTCCTTCATAGAAATCTTTAAAATTCTTACTTAGAATCACCTTGGTCAACATGTCAGACCAATTCTTACCTATATGGACTTTGTTAAGGTGCAAATGCTTCTCCTCTATCACATCCAATATCCAATGATAACGAACATCGATATGTTTTGTGTGGGAGTGATAGGCTGAAGTTTTAGCCAAATGAATTACACTTTAATTATCATAACATAGCATATAATTTTCTCATTTTTGACTTAGTTCATGTCAAAAATTTTTCATCCATAACATTTGTTTGCATGCCTCTATTGCTACAATGTACTCGACCTTTATGGCAGATAGGACCACAGATTTTTGGAGCTTAGATTTCCAAGATATTGCTCCTTTTGCAAAAGTAGTCAAATATCTTGATTTAACTTTCTTAAGTCAACATCACTACTTAAGTTAGCACTTGTGTATCCTTTAAACTCAGGTTTGCCTTTGCCAAAGCACACTTTTGAGATGTACCCTAGAGATATATAAATATCCATTTAATAGCAACATAATGCTCCTTCCTAAGGTTTGACAAGTATTGACTTACAAGACCAATAGTATAAGATATGTTAGGCCTAGTGCAAGTCATTGCATACATGAGGCTTCCAGCAATTGATAAGTATGGCACATTCTTCATTTTTGCTTTCTCTTTCTCACTTAATGGGCATTGCTTCTTACTTAACTTGAAATATTCAGTAGGTGGAGTGCTAATTGGTTTAGCCTTATCCATGTTGAATCTTTTAAGAAATTTCTCGATATATATCTCTTGGGATAGCCATGACAACTTCTTTGATCTATCTCAAGTAATTTTCATCCCAAGGATTTACTTTGTTAGGCTAAGATCCTTCATGGCAAATGACTTGCTTAAGGGTTTCTTAAATGTAGCAATTTTCTTCAAGTCCTTTCCAACTATAAACATATCATCAGCATAAAGTAAAAGTATAATGTAATCACCATTGGCATACCTCTTAATGCATATGTAGTGGTTAGCATGAGTTTTCTTGAAGTCATGTTAAGCCATGAATGAATCAATTTTTTTGTATCATTGTCTGGGTGCTTGCTTTAAACCATACAAGCTCTTTTTAAGACAACACACTAAGTGTTCCTTACTTGAAACTTCAAAATCCTTTAGTTGCTCCATATAGATTTCTTCTTTTAAGTCTCCATGAAGAAAGCCAATCTTCACATCAAGTTAATCATTTTCCAAGTTTAGGCTGGCAACTAGACCTAAGACAGCTCAAATCGATGACATCTTCACCACTGGAGAAAAGATCTCTTCAAAATCTATGCCTTTCTTCAAGTTGCATCCCTTGACAATAATTTAGGCCTTATATATTGGTTGCAAGCTAGTTTTTTTTATTCTAAGCTTATACACTCATTTATTTTCCAAGGGTTGCTTTCCTTTTGGTAGCTTCCTTAAATCATATATTTGATTCTCCTTTAGGGACTATATCTCCTCTTATATGGCTTTCAATCATTCTTCTTTCTCATTACTAATAATGGCTTCTTAATAACTCTGAGGCTCCCTCTTATTTGCTATTATCACATATTCATCTATCTGATATTTGGTGGAAGGATGCTTATTCCTTGTGGACTGCCTTAACTGCGGTTGGTCTTATATCTTCAATTGTTTTGGTTATTATGGCACTATCATAGTTATCTCAACAAGTTCCTCTATTGGAGGCTCAGTATTACCATCACCAATCTCATTATTATAAGTCTGTTGTGTCTTTCCCCCTAAACCATCATACACCATAAGGGTTATCTTAGGATCAAAATGAATAACTACCTTGGACTTGGTTTTCTTGCTATCTTCTAGAGTTTGATTTTTCAAAGAACATAACTTCATGACTTCTCACTATTTTCTTATTGAAAGAATGCCATAGCCCAAAACCAAGCATGCCTTTTAGGGAACCATGGGAAATGCATTCCTTGGTCTATGTATCAAGTTTACATCATTTGTCTTTTGAAAAGTGGACAAATGCCTAGTAGCCAATCACCTTTAAGTAATTGTATGACACCTTCTCTATCTAAAGGATTTGAAGGTGATAGGTTAATTATGTTAATAGAGGTCTTTATAACCTCACCCTAAAATGACTTTGGGAGTTTAGCATGAGATACCATGGATCAAACTCTTTCCACAATAGTCCAGTTTATTCTCTCAACTACACCATTCAAGTGTGGTGTCTTTAGAGGTGTCTTCTTAAGTTTAATGTCATGGTTTTTTCAATATGATTCAAATAAACCATGGTACTTGCCACTATTATCAATTCACATGCACTTTAATTTTCTTCTAGTCTCCCTTTCTACCATGGCATGAAACTCCTTGAATGCTTAGAGGATGGTCTAGAAAATAAGTGGGGAATAAAAGTCCTTTAGGATAAGTGTGAATAAAACATGATTATGGTTGCTTATTTAGGTGTTAGTTAAAACTATATCAATATTATGTGTGTACTCAAGAACATATATCATTAATACTATTTTGATAAACCTTAAAGTTTGTAGTCTATTAGTGTTGAGCTTTTTTAGAATGATTGTTCATAGTTATGTTTTGATATGTGTGCACTAAACATTTGAAAACTTTCTCTAAACTTTAAGAATGCCAGAATCCTATAGTCATCAAGTTAGAGATCTAAGTGAGAAAAAATCATTTAAAGGATCATAAGCTCACAATGGCATAGACAAAGGATAAGATGATTAGAATGTCCCTCCATAGGCAATTAATTTTAGACATTAATTGCTATCTAATGTAGCACAAGTTCTTCAACAAGAAAAAGAATGGGAACATTATAATGAATAGGAGGATAAAGCCTCCAGCTAAAGAGTAGTGAAAGAAAGAAACCAACCCCTAACAAAAAAAGATCTAGATAAAAATTACCATTATCTATAAATTTAACAAACTTAAGACTCCTAAATTTAATGGCACAAATTCAAATGTATACCACATTAGTTTTTTAATTAAATTTAATGATATGATAAAATGCTTTCATGTTCAAACCAAATGCTTATTGAGTTTGTTGGTTATCAATCAGAAGATGTCAGTTATTTCTGGTTCACAAGTACAATTCAAAATTGAGAAGCCACATTACTTTTTCTAACTTAAACAACATTCCAAGAACTTTTCATTAACCAATTTTGACCTTCTAGTGTTTATGAAGCAAAAGTCTAGAAATTTAAATATTTCAAACAAAGTTCCATGTTAATCAGTGAATATGTTTAATTTATCCATTTATCTTGTTATAGGGGATATTTCATTCTAAATGAAATAGCTAAAGTGTGGAAGTTTGCTTACAATATTCATGACTAGTTCTTCAATATGACTCATATCACCAAAATAACTACATTTCAAAATATTATTAATCAACTACTTGATGTTGAATAGAGAATAAAAGATAGAGAAGAGAGGAAAGCTTATGCTAGATGAAAGCAAAGTCAATCCAAAAAGCTTTAGTTATCCAACTGGTTTGGGAGAAATGCCATCCTTTAATATGCCTTTTAATGGAAGAAACTAACTAAGTTATAATTTTTATATTAAAAGCACCTTAATGAATCTTTAGAAAAAGAAGTCAAAGTAACTCTTCTTTTTGTCCAAATGCTTTAACCAAATTTAGTGGAGGGTAATCCTAGGGTAAAAGTAGTTTTAGAGGAGAACCAGCCAAATGTATCCAATATAGGAATAGGATTAGGGCTCGTGCACTCAAACTAATGTTTTATGCTTCCAATGTGGTCAAATAGGCCACAAAATGAGAGCATGTGTCCATAAAATCCTTCCAACTATAATGTGAATTATCCTATAACAAAACCTTTTCCACCTATGAGTCTACCAATAACTTTTAGACCACAAGTAATAAAAGCACTTAGTGGAAGTGGTAGTGTAATAAGAAGAAACCTACGAGGAAACTAAGCCAGAATGTTCACCCTAACTAAACAAAAAGCTCATGCCTCAAATGCTATTGTCATAAGTATTCTTTCTATTGAAAACCTTCAAGCTTATGTTTTGATTGATCTAAGAGTTACTAGCTTCTTTGATATCTAGAACTTTGAGTAAGTTGTCAAATCCTTTATTAGTTGCCACTTTAGTATGAAAAACTTTTAGTAACTACTAAATTTAGTCATGATTTTTTATTCATATGCATGATCAAATTATACCTACTGATTTGATTTGTTTAGAAATGGTAAATTACAATTTCATATTAGGAATGGATTGGTTGTCAAAATACCATGTTCAAATGGATTGTTTTAATAAAATAGCCTCTTTTGTTGTAAATGGAACCTTTTCTACTGAATATTAAGAAGAAAACAATTGCAGAATTACTAGAGTCATTTTTAGTATTAAAACCTATAAACTCTTTAGAAAAGGATGTTCTACTTATCTTGCTATAATCCAAGACTTGAACTAACCTTCCTTTGAAATTAACAATGTTTCTATTGTGTGAGAATATCCAGATGCATTCCTAAAGGAGTTGCTAGGTTTATCTTTAGATTATGAAATTAAGTTCAATATTGAAGTTGCATCGGGCACTAATCCTATTTCTATTCTTCATATTGAATGGCTTCAATAAAACTAAAATAGCTTAAGCAATAATTGCATGAATTAATTGACAAATGTTTCATGGCTTCAAAGGATAATTGCATGAAAGACAATCTTGAGCCCAACCTAGCCCATCCTGTTTACTTTGGAAAAAACTGGCCTAGTCAGTTTGAATAATTTAATACATCACCTAGGATCTAGTCCAAAAACTCGATTATTTTTATTTTTATTATTATTTTAAGTAAATTTTTAATATAAAAATGCATATTTAAAAAGATAATTAGACATTTATACATATAAAATATTAAATTTATAAGTTTTTTGTCTTCAAAATAATTAGATATAACTATTTATATATTATATAATTATATTATTAAAAATAAATTAATATAATAGAGTTGGGTTGAGCTAACCTGTTTCTTATTATCATAATTGGAGCCTACCCAAAATAATAATTAGGTCATAAAAAAGCTTGATAGGTGTATCAACTAATTAAAAAAAGGAAAACTTGAACCTTATATTTTTGTAAGCCAAGCCTATTGCATCAAGCGACCATGTACAACTCTATGAGAAAATTCCTTAAAATTTTTATTTAGAATACATCCATCATTTTTAATTTTATACATAAGAAAAGAGCAAAGGAGTAAAAGGGCTATGAGTTGTTACCACATATCAAATTATGTATGTTGCGTCATATAGCACTCTGCTAATAAATTTAGCACTTATAATTGTTTTTAGTATAATTTAGTTTAAAATCTTCTTCTTTGCTGTAAAGTCTACCTTTGAAGTCCCTTCCTATATATGCCCCTTTTATTAGGTTTAATAACGAGTCAAATCAACTAATGAATGAAATAGAACTTGATTCGAATTTTAATTTGAAAATCTAAACTTATGAAACAATAAGTACATGAGCTAAATTACTAAATTGAGTAAGAGCATCATGTAGTAAACTCTTTCCTCTAAATTATTTACTTCCAAAGATCTAACTCAGGACTATTTATCAATTTTAGAATGTCTTAAGTTACTTTTACTAAGCTAACGAAATTGTTGATAAGAAAAAACACTTATTAATATGAAAATAATGTTCAAATTTATGAAAAACATGAGAGGAAAATTAATTAGGTGCAAAAAAGTTAATTCATAAAGGATAGTATCAGGGATTTAAATTGTGGTTACGGTCGCGATCGCAGTCGTGTCACGATGCGGACGAATGCGAAAAAATGCGGTCATAACGGTTTAAAATTGCGAAAAATCGCGGATGTGGTCTCTCCCGAAAACGTAATATTGCGGGCAATATTGCAGTCGCGGACCTTTTTTAAATCCTAGGATAGTATAATCATTTCATTAATTTTGTTTATGAAATGGAGATTCCATTCAATATGGATTGACCATTCCCATTCTACTGTGTCTCTACTAATTTTTTTTTTCTTATTCTCATTTTCTTTCCATCCAATCAAATGTAACGTTTATTCATATTAGTCTTAATATTTTTCAAGTTAAACATAATATGCATAACTTGGGCCGACAATTCAAACAATTTTTTTAGCCCACTCCCTCCTACTTTCCTGAAGCACGTATATATGGTCAAAATAGCACCTATCCTAAAGAAAGATTGGAATTTAAATATTCTATTCCATTTGTTATTTTATTTATTTACGACTTCAAGCACGTATATATGGTCATCATCCTCTTCGTTGAGAGTTTAGAACAGCAGCACATATGAATGAATCATGTGAAGGAAGCCTTTCTAGTCAAAATATCTACTCGTATATACCTCGAGGAATCAAATTGTTTAGTGATCGAATAACCGTTTTGTGTTACTTCAAATTGTTCAATTGGAGAATAATTTCCCTCAACGTAACAGCCAATTCCTATTTTTATATTTTATTTACATGAATCTTGAAGTTGAATTCTATGTTCCAAAACTATTTCATTCCGCATTTGCAAGGTTGCTTCTCAAAGAATACATATTTTTTTTTTCAGAGTTATAACTTGCATTTTATTGATCACAACTTCAATTATTATTGTTACACCTCTAACGTGATTAACCTAATGCTGCTCTAGTTTTAAACCACTGATCCAAACAGTTAGTCAAAACTATCTGAGCAATCAAAATTTCATATCTTATATATCATACTTAAATTTCAAATTTGACAGCCTTAGCACTTCACAAGAATGATAAATATGGTTACCAAACTCTATACAAATAGGAATAAGGGTTAGGACTCATTGTTGAAAAGGTGAAATCTACGTTTATGTATTCACAAACCTAAATGGAGCCTTCGCATGTCACTCATGAGATGTTCCTTTCTTTTCTGCATCTATATAATGAAACGAACCTTATGTGTATCAAAACAATCAGTGTATTAAAATTCCAAAGACATCGCACATAGATTTCCTTGTTCTTTTGTACAACTTTCAAAACGCCCCGAGACTTCACTCTTCTCATCAATTGGTGGCGCGGAATCAAAGACGCCTTCCAGTAATTCTTCTAACCCTGTTACAATAGTAGTGCATATACAAACACCATACACGCACACATACATGTATCAACTATTAAGTGAGAGCTTTGTTTTTATATGATTGTGAGACATTTAAATTGTGGTTTGCAATATTGTACAACCATATTTTTCACTTTTGCATCACAACAATCATATTTGTTTGCATTTTTGTATAGTTTTATTTTTTAGAACAACCTTATTAATTAACTATATATGGCAGGTAAACGTGCAACTTAATTAGACTTGTTTTGTTTTAATGAAAAATATCTTACAAAAAAATAATTTCATTTACTTGCATTTATAATTATAAAATTTTAAAATAATAGAAAATGTTTAAATTTTTCATTAAATTTGGAGTATGTGATGAAAAATGATATCCTATTAAAGAGGATGTTATTTTTCTTTACAATTATGATATCCTGAATTATTTTTTGATTAGGTTAGACACTTCCAATATCCTTTCTCACACTTGAAGTGGATCCAGCATGTAGCTTGAAATCTAGCTACCTGAGAAAAGTCCATTATTTCTCTTATTATAACAATTACAAGGTATGTAGATGATATAACATTTTATTTATATGCAAACAATAAAATTTTCCTTAAAAATTATTTTCTAGCTGAATAAACGGAACCTTAAAATGATAATGTGTATATTTGTGTGAAAGGATTGAGTGCACTGACCAATCATGTAGGTCATTGTGAGTGGAAATTCAAGTAGGGTAATCAAATATGTTTCAAATTTTCAGATCCAAATCGTAGCGGCACCGAAAACGTATTCAACGCTGAAGGTTGTGACTCTTAACGCTGGCTATGCTGCTGGTAATAATTATCCGGCGGGTTAAGTGGTACTAACAATGCATTCAATGCTAAATGCTAATCCCAACTACAATGGTCAAAGCCATCCAGAAGGGTTAAGTGGTACTAACAATGCATTCAATGCTAAATCCGGCGGCAAAGTCAATTTATCGTGTGGAAACTTTAACACCAGTGCTTATTCCGGCAATGGTGCCAATCAGCCTGCTGTTCCTGAGGGAAGCCGTTAAAATTGATGTGCTTTTGCAAAGATTTGCAGCGACCGATTGACAACAGAGCATGTTATATTATATTGTATTAAGAACCCTAAACGGTCTGCTAGCGGTTCTTGTAGTAGTTTGTAATGACAGGAAGCTCCCGAACCTCTTATATTATCTATGTTTCTAAATAAAGTCGCTCTTTTTATTTGCGAATCGAATTCGACATGCTATATAGGACATGCATGTGTAATTTCTTGTGGTCATCTGGATAGGGGTGTGCAAATGTGGTCTAATTTGATTTTTGGCCTTAATTTAACTCGAAATAAATAAGGTTTACATTGAGAAATTAAGCGTAAAAGTCTGATTTTGATAAAAAATTTAAATTCTATTTTACAAATAGATCCAGTTTGAACTTATATACTTAAAATCAAGCTGATTCGGATTCAGTCTTACTTTATATTTATACATTACATATTTTATTATGGTGTATACTAACATATATTATGTGACACGAGTTTTTATCATAAAGAATTAGTATGTGTATATGGCATTTTTCTCGATGATAAATTTTCTTTATTATATATATTCAATATAATATACACATGAATATAAATATACTATATTTTTATAAAATTTAATTATATATATATATATTAAAACTTTAGAACAAAACTTACATTACATAGGATTTGGGTATCCCAATTTCAGAAAGGGCTAGACTTGAACATAAGAAGTATGAAAAAAAATTGTTTTGGACCAACTTTGGAGTAAGTAAGAATACTTTAATATTTATATAAAATCAGCCCCGCCTAGAGTTTGCCCACCCTTACATCTAGGATGCTTTTAAGAGGGTATAGGGGTTTTTTCACCCAAAATTTTGAAAATTACAAATTAGTATTATGTAATTATGTGAAAAAATTTTTAAAAAGATATTCTCACATAAATCATTTGATCTTTTTAAAAAATTTTTAATCTCAAAATATTAAGTTAAAATCTGCCATTGCTTATGATTATGTTCGGTATATATACTGACTTTATTTTATTTTTATATTTGATACATCAAAATAATATACGTCCTTACAAAAAGAAGAAGTATTGAAAATAAAATTGTTATCCCAAAATAATAAATATTTATTTGAGTTAATAAAATATAAATTCAACATTTGATTTAAACATACAATATAACCTATAACAAAAAATTATTATATTTAAATTTTATTATCAAAATTATAATTAATAAGAGGTTTTTTATAGAAAAGCATAACAATTTCAATTGACTAATTTTTAATATAACAATAATGTTGAAATATATAAAAAATAGAAGAGACAATAAAGTTAAAAAAAATTCTATAAATTATGAAGTCACTATTTCATCATTTTTACTATAAAATAAATATTACATCATTTGATAGTATAATAATTTTATTCATTTTCATTCAATTTCCTTCCTTCTAAATAAACATAATATTAGTGAGTAAAACTGAACTTTTAATCACTGTGTACTTAAAAACTTCTTAAATTAAATATAACATGCATGACCTTGGCCTACAACTCACTAAAACAGCATTTCTGAGGCCACTACCTCCTACTTTTTTCCCAGAAATCCTTTTAGTGTGAAGATGGGGAACAAACGATACTTCGGCGTATGGAATAAACAACTAACTACAAGTTTATGGGGGCAACTTTTCTCTATTTTAAGTGTTGCAAATAGCAAAGGAATCATTACACACTGTGTTTTCCTAATGTAACACAATAACATCTACCGACAGCTGTCATTGCAAAATGAATTATTGGAAAAGGCAGATATATGGCATTGATCCTAGAGAAAGGTTTAACTTAAAAATTCTATTCATGACTATATTTCTAGCTCCACCCAGGTAATGAATTCTGAACACTGTTCTTCATTACATAATAACAAGATATTTTTCATATCATGGTGAAATCGCTATTGAAATAAATAAAGCAAATTTTTTATTTATCAAAAATATAATTTAGAATATTTACTCAAAAAATACAATAAAGAGCAATATTCAGAGTTCCATTCTTATGGTGGTACTATAATTAATCTTTTATTGTCCTAGGGTATTCAACCTTAATTTGAAATTCAAATTTTGAAAATTGATTTATTGGGAGAAATTTATCATCCACTACTCCTACCTTAAATAAAGATTAGTTTCATACTTGATAAAAAGGATACGAAGATATTTTGAGTATAAAAATAAAATTTCCTATTCCATTGTGGAAAAAAGTTCCTATTTATTAGATAATTTATTTACAAAACTTCAAGTATGGAATTGTCAGTATCCGAGAGTAATACAAATTAAATATTAAAATAAATCACTGAATGTGAACAAGAATTTCTCTTTGTAGAAAGTCGCAAAGGTAGCGGATATGAATGAATCATGTGAAGGGGACCTTTCAAGTCAAAATACCTATTCCTAGCTACCTCAAGGAATCAATTAAATTTTTTAGTGGTTAACCTAAAACTATTATAATTTTATTTGATCTGGGATTGAGACTAATATGAAAATTGATAATAATGAATTGATCTGATAAAAGATTGAGATTGATAAATGTTAATCTATTGAATTATTAAGTTAATTCATTAGTCTCAGAATAGTAGTAAATAATAAATGATTAATTTATTATTATTTTTATATATAATAATTTTAGTGTATTAAAATTATACCTTGATATATAGTATTAAAATTATATATATGAGTAATATTGAATAATTTTTAATATTAAAATTAATGAATTTATATATTTAATATTGCTAATATATATTACACAAAGTTATTAAAATTAAAAAAATTAATCAAAATTATGTAAGAAATTCAATTTATCAACACAAAACTTAAAAGTTAATAAAAATAATTATACAATGCAATTATTATAACTAAATACACATAAAATAATTACTATAACTAAATAAATATATTAATTACAGTAATAAATTATTATTAGCAAAATAAAATAGTCATATTTTCATGTATATGTCATGAATTTAGTAAATAAAATATTTGTATCTATTTTAATTAATACTAATTTTTTTTTAGTTCTAGTTTTATAATTTTTAGTTACTCTTCTAATTGAAAGATTTTCATATTAAAAATATTGTATTTAATTTATTTTTTACTATTTTCATTAAATTCATTAATAATAATAAAAAAATTTCAAGATAATAATAATAATTGTATTAATAATAATGATGATAAGTGATGAATTAATAATGATAATAATAATAATGATGATAAAGCATAACGGGATACAAAACCCACCTAAGATTACCTGGAAAAAGTTCACCTAGGGTTAAGATTAGAACTGATATTATAATAATCCAATTTGACTTCACTTGTCAAAAAAGTAAATCAATTTAAGACTAACTTGACATATAATTTTTATCCATTGAATTAATCAGATAAGGTTGATTTAATCTGATTTAATAGTTCTACAATTAATTTATTTACTGAAGAATAATCATTTCGAGTTAATTCCAAATCCCGAATTCGAGAATGATTTCCCTCGATATATATGGTAGCCAATATTTAGGGAACCCTTGAAAGTCTTTTTTCCTTCTTTTAAAGTTTGTGTACATAATTTTAAATCCAAATCAGTTCAATCGTCTTATAGTGTGATTACAATAAACTACATTTGCATGTCATTACTCTTAATAAAAATATTTGTTGTCTATGTATGATTTATTTCTGAAATTTTGTAGAACTTGCTGATTTAAAAAAATAAAAAATTACATTTTATTTATATGTAATTCTCTCATTTTCACTTAATTTATCTGTAATTTTAAATGTTTATTAATGCTATTTTTTTCATTTTATTTATGCTTCTTTTAATATTTGTTAACACTTTATTTATTTAGATTACTTTTTACTAAAAATTTAACAGAAAGAACACATGTCTCTCGTATGCGATTTCTACTTCATTTTTTGACTAAATGTTATATTTAATCAGCATTAATTTGCTCAAAAAAATTTATTCACCAATTGTAAAAAATAAATGTTTAATAAGATTAAATTTTCTAAGATAAATTAATATTGAATTAATATGAATTTGAGTCAAAATATAAAAATATAGAAATCTTATGCTATTGTTGTAAATTTTTTATTAAATTTTGTTTGAAAAATAATTTACATATATAAAATATTAATAATTAAAAATATGTATTGATAAATTTTAATACTTAAAATTATGAATGAATTCAAACAAGGCGACTCGATCGATGGATAAAGTGTGATTTTTCGGAACTTTCTATCAATTATGATAAGGTGCTCCCTCAAATTCGAATAAGGAGCCTGTCCTTTTTTTTCCCCTTAATACTTTTCAGATTTCTATGTCTGAAAAGTACCTTTGAAGTTTTTGGATACACCTTTTTCTTGAAAATCTCTCCACTTGCATATTAATATAGAAAGTAAATACAGAATTGAGTCTCTAAAAGTTACCCATCCCACTGGCGATAAACATCTCGGTTGCCGTGCTTATTATTATTGCTATTTTTTTAATCATCTGATATTTAGTAAATTATATTGAGCTCCTAATTAATTACGAGGCCTAAATTTCAAATTTTATTTGAAGGGATTAAATTATCACTATTCGAACCAACCATTGGTGTTTGTCATGTTTACTATGCACCTTGTCAATCGAAATTGTACGTTGATTTCAGGTACTATCCATTAAACTCAAATTAGTTCTTAAATACCGTTTCCGATTAAGCATGAGTCAGGTCCTACTTAAATGAGATTTCAGAGTCTAAGTTTTCATCTACTTTCTATAATATTAGAAATTTGAATTTAAGTCCAAGACAATAAATCTTCATTTGTACTATGATTAAATTTTTAATACAAAATTAAAATTTTTGTATTTAGGTTGCTTAATCATGGAAATATGGAGTAGACATGTGGTATAAGCGGATGTGACAAAAAAATTATCATAAAAAATTTTGTGATCTAAATGATTTTTTTTACTACAAATCTTTCCATAATAAATAAATGATTCTAAACATACATATAAATGTGATAAGAAAAGTACATTTATAAATAGTAATTTAAATTGCTATGAATAGAATTATAGTAAAAAGGTAAAATAGGATTACTATGAAAACTAATGTAATTTGTTAAAATAATTTTATATATTTAAATTAAATCAATCATCTAACCATTTTGTGTGGGTGTTAGCTTGTTATTGGTTTTGCATATCAATTGAGACCCATTAAGGCTTTTAACCTATATCAAACCAATGTAAATGATTGAAATTTTTTTTTGTCTCGAAATTGAAAATTGCATTTAAGAAAAATCAAAGTTAAATATTCAAGTTAAGAAATGTTAAGCCTTTTTATCATATCAATTTATTTCTTTACTATTATAATATGATATATTTTATATGAAGCTTTAATTAATTGATTAATTTCACAAATAAAAATACACTCATGCAAAGCTGATTATATAATGGCAAAACATTACAAAAATATACACAATAAAAATACATTCATGTTAAAAAGTTTTAAGATTTTATTATAAAAATCATTTTTATTAACTTAAATCTCATTTGTTCCATCACTAATTTCACTTGCATCAAATTTGTTCCTCACAAATGTCTTGTACCAATTTTATCTTTCATAAATACTAAATTTATAATTTTGATCCTTTTATTATTATTTTTATCAATAAGTTAATAACTATATAAACTAAATTATTAAAATAATAGATAAATAATATATGATGGATGAAATTGACATTGAATTGTGTGAGATACCAAATTGATCTAACTTATATTTGTAAGGGACCAAGTAAAAAAAGAAAAATTAAAAGAATCAACTTATAATAATTTAAATATTAAATTTTAATAAAATTTTAAATACATATTTTGAAATACAAATTACTCTACAAATCAAATGTTTGAATTTATAGAAAATTATTTAAAATTATATATATAGAGACACACACACAAGTACAAACGTACAAATCATACTTGTTTGCAATTGTTTAATGTGTATGATTATTAAATTATTACAAAATAAATTCAATTCCAAAGTAATGGCTCTCTTCATTAACTGTTATTAATTAAGTTATTATAAGATAATATTCAAATTATTATAATTTATTTTACTTTTAATTTTCTTATTTATAATATCTATTTTTATCCCTCATATACATAAATTAAATTATTAAGCCTCTCGTAAATTTTTAGTATTAATTTCATCCCCATATATTATTTATATATTAATTTGTCCTTCCATCTATTGAGTTGTTAACTCATTAATAAATACTAATGAATATAAAACTTATTATATAATAATTTAATATTATTACAATACATATTTTTATATTATTACTTTTATATAAATATATATAACAATATCATTGGTCTCACTACCCACTTTAATCAATCTAACAATGACTATAACTATCTCACTAGATTCACCGAGTTAGTTCTTATATGCATACAAATTTATTTCATCATATTTTATTTTATCTTTATAAATTTTAGGAAGAAAACTCAATTAATTTGCAAATTTATTATATTTGTATTTGCCACAAGTAAATTTTTCTACTTATTATGTTGTGGCACAAGTGATGACTTGTCATGGATAAAGTGTTATCATAAAATAATTCGTAATACAAATACCACTTTTCCATGGATAAAATTTTCTCATGACATAATTTTTTTAATTTTTTTATATTTGTTTAAATTTTTTATTCCTACAATAAGAGATAAAATTGTTGCAATTTTTAAATTTCTATGGCATGATTTATGGTACAAGCAATAGTTTTTATTGTAATGATTTTTTTTATTTCATGGGGAGAAATTTTTATAAAAATTTTATTTATTTGTATATAAATGAAAGAGTGATGTATTATCTCTATATCTTATAATTAAAAAAAATACACATATAAAGTGATGATAATTGAGGAAAATGATTTTCCTTTATCTTGTTTTATATCCCTATTCCTTTTTTTATAAGTTGTGAAATTAATTTGTGTTTGGGGTGAGAGATATCCATGATAAATCCCTTTCAATAAAACTATCTCCAAATATCAAATTTAGGACTTTTTAACATGCCTAAAATGTCTTAACACTTAACTTACTTTCACTTAAATAACTAATTATAGATTAAATAACTTACTTTTTAAAAAAATGATTAACTATTTTCAATTTACTCTATATTTAGTCTTAAATTTATAAAATATTTTTTCTTTTTTAACTATATTCCTATGAAATAAGCTTTTGAACTTGCTTGCACTAAATAAAAACTAAAATGTCTGAATTTAATTGGTTTTATTAGTATAATTGATTTGTTTCAAGTCTTAAAAGTTATTTATCAGTTGAATTCAGTCGGGTGGTTTTGGCAGTCTCAATTCTCCTAACCCAGTCATTGGACATTCCTAAAAGATGGTTTGAACCAAATTTGAAAAGTACGGGGAATGAAGTACATTTAAATCAAATTTTAGGAGAAGCGAGAGCAATTTACTCTTTATAAAAAGGTAGTGATTATACTCTTCTTTAATAAATAGTGAGATTTATAAAATTGTAAATTCCATAATTTTTAAGGGTTGAATGAATAAGAAGTGAGTACAAAAAATAAGATTCTTAAGGTAACATCATGTACCATTACATTGTTAAGAGTGCTAACTAATAAAGAATAAAAGTTGTAATAGTGTAAATGATGTTTACGAGAAAAAAATTTCTAATATTACTTCCATGTAAATTTTGATAAGTGGGTTAATTTTTGTTTAAAAATCAACTACAAGACACATCTCAATATATTTTAGAAAATAGAAATTAAATTTAAAATTATAAAATAGAAAATTATAAAAAAATACAAATGCACTAAATGTTTAGTATGAATAAAAAATTAAAAATAAGGCGAGTCTATTGTACCCTACAAAATACCAAGGCAAACTAATACACAGTCAATTTTTATATAAATCAAGGATTATTAATTAAATATAGAATAAAAGAATAAATTTATAAAATTTAATTGAACAGATATAAAAAATTAAACTCAATTTTGATAATATTTTTAGTACATATAACATTCTTAAAAAAATTAATATTTTACTGATATTGAAAATTTAGTACTACTTTCATATAATTTTCTACAAATATAAATTTTTTTTTGGATTTTCAAAATCAAGACATGATTTTTTATTTCCTAAAGTATATTGATATGTCTTACAACTGTTTCTTTTAGAAAAACTAATACACAATTGATGTAAAAATACACATTTGCAGCTAGGGTTCCAATGGTCGGTTCCGACAGATGAACACAGCTAGACCTAAATCACCCCTCGTTGGAGGAAATTAACCAAATGAATAGGAGTAAAAAGAAACAAAAACATGAATCTAGAGGCTTTAAGGGTGGTACCATAGGAGTATGCTCTTATTCTAATTTAGTTTTACAATTGAGGGATGAAGCCAATCATTTGAGATGGATGGTGTTATACAAGGATGCAATTTTGGGATTTAAAGGGGATGATAATGATAACAGCATGGGGCAGAAGGATGATGATTCGGAGTACTTGGTAGAGAATGAGGAAGATCATACATTCTTTAGTATTGATTCAAATGATTGTAATAATGACTGTGGTATAAAGGTAATTGATGAAATAGTGGAAGATAACAGAATCTACCTAGTTCTTAAACTAAGTGAACATGAAATTGAATGCATTTGAAAATCATGGAGGAATTGCTTGATTGTTGAGCTACTGGCTAGATGAGTTAGTTTCCAATTCCTAGAGAAGAAACTAACACGATTATGGAAGGAAGTAGGAGGGTTCGAACTTATTCATTTGGGGTATGAATTTTACTTAGTTGAATTTGTCTCAAGAAATGGAAAAGAGCTGGCATTAACTGGAGGTCCATGGCTAATTTTGGACCACTATCTAACAATCCAGGAGTGGGTTCCAAATTTCGTTCCAGCTATGGCACGTATTGATAAAGTGGTTGTTTGGGTGCGATTTTCAGAACTAGCAATGGAATCTTAAGATCGTAAATGTCTATAAGCCATTAGAGACAAAATTGGAAAAACAATCAAGATTGCTTATATGACTGAGGAAAGAGACAAGGGCAAATATGCATGAGTATGTGCATTGGTTAACTTAAACGAGCCATTGCTCCCTCAGTTTAGGGTGGAAACAAATGATATCAAATTTGAATATGAAAGGATTCACTTAATTTGGTTCACATGTGGGCACTATGGACATTGGTTCTATAAGAACATGGTGCTATTGATCAGCTAGTAATGTAGGGATGAATAATTTAGGTGTAGCCATTATGACATAACCACTAGTTTAGCAAAATCAACCTTGCATGGAGTTTGGAGAATGGATGATGGTTCAAAGACCTAAAAGAAATAGAATAATAAAGGCTGAATAGAATCCACAGGTGAAGCAAAACTAGATGGTTTTCGATTTTGCAGCACTTGTTAATACAGTTTTTGAAGGTGAGCTAGGAGATCAGGTAGATAAAGAGACTGGGTTAAACAAAGAACCTGTGAAAAGAGAAAATGAGATTCCAATTAATGTAAGCTGGAACTTAGAAAATTTGAAAAAGAGAGTAATGCGACCCAATCGAAAAGCTTTGGCTATAGTTGACACTAATCAAATGACAGAACTTGAGCCGGATAAAAAGGGTGATGTTATAATGAGCCCTTTGAGGAAAACTAAGGAGATGCAAAAGGATGACTACCCCATGTACAAGAAACCAAACTTGCTGCTGAAAAGCATGCCAGACCACCAATGAGCACAATATGCAACTTCTGACCCCTGACTCAAGTGTATATTCTATACAACGTCCCATAGAACTCACATGACCTGAACTTGGACATTTTGGGGAAACCAACTGACCCAAATACCAATCTGAAGTTTCCCTGTGAACCTATACTCCACTATGATTCCATGATAGAAAACTCCTAACAAAGTGGGCAATCGCCTATGTAACTAAAAGTGGCACAAGGAGATAGAACGGATGCTATCTAAGTTCTATAACAAATTTAGATTGGATCACATTGCTCTCTTTTATTTTTGTTAATATGAAATTTATCATATGGAATTGTAGGCGGGCTGATAACCTAAAATTCATTGTGCAAGTCAACAATATTTTTAAGAAGCACAAGCCAGCTATGATTGTTTTACTCAAAACCAAGGTGGACCCTAATAGAGCCCCTAATATATTCCATAAGTTGCATTATACTGAATTCGTGGTTCAGGAAAGAAATGGATGGTAGGTAGAATATGGATCAGCTGGAATCTCAATAGAGTGAAATTAGAAGTCATCAAATCTTCTCACCAAGTCATCCATCTTAAGATTTATGAAAACAATGCCATTTCTTATTTATCTACTGTAATTTATATGAGCCCCTATGTTGAAACTCGTAGGAATACTGATCTCAGCTTCTACAACTATCAGAATCTATCCACAACCCTTGGTTATTGGCCGGTGATTTCAACGAAATAACTCACCCTATGGAGAAAAAATAAGGTGCCTCAATTATCAGACAGAGATATGAGGAATTTTCCACCTTGGATTACTAAATGCAGTTTAATTGATTTAGGTTAGCAAGGCTCTCGGTTCACTTAGAAAGGTCCATTCCATGAAGGCTATGATAAAATCTTTTGAACGCTTAGATAGAAACTTATGCAATATAGACTGGAGATGCAGATTTAATGATGCTACTGTACTAACTCTTCCTAGAGTATATTCTGATCATCATCAAATATTCATTGATTCTTACGAAAGAAAATTGGAAAGCAATAATTGCCCATTTTTTTTTTAGGTTCCTTAGCTCTTTCATGAAAAATTTCCTTAATTTTTAGAGGAAAATTGGCATAATCAGCATCTATTCCTTGATAATGTATGGAATATAAAAGAAAAGCTCACCATCTGGAATAGGGAATTGCTTCAGCCATATTAAGAAAAGAAAGATGATTCTTCTTGCACATATAAAAAGTGGCGCAATTGGCTATTGAAAAGAAATGGAACCCACTATCTTAACATGTTAGAAAAATGATTATAGAAAGAACTTCTAGAAGTGCTGAAACTAGGAAGAAGTCCTCTGGTATCAGAAATCTAGAACTCGCTGGATTCAATATGGGGATAGAAACATAAAATTCTATCACACTAAAATAGTAATCAAAAGGAAATATAACAGAGTGTTAATGCTTCAGGATTCTAATGGCCTATGGGTCCATGACAAAGAACTCCTAAATAGTATAGTTGTAAATTATTATAGATAGCTATTTTTGGAAAATGATAATCATTATATCCCTCTTCATACTCATCACTCATTCCCATCCCCTCAATTGGATGAGATTAGTATATTAAACAAGCCCATTAAGATTTAGGAAATAAAAAGAGCATTTTTTGATATTGGGGCAACTAAAGCCTTGAGGTATGATAGACTACTAGTAGGGCTTTTATCAATCTCATTGGAACAAACTAGGCTAGAACCTATCAGAGTTTATTCAAGCAGTCTTTGATGGAAGTATAGATGCAAGCACTATCAATCAAACCTTTATAACTTTGATTCCCAAAGTGAGTCAACTAGAATTTATTAATCAGTTTCAATCGATCTCCTTATGTAATGTAAGTTACAAATGCATTACTAAAGTGATTGTTAACTGGTTAAAATCTTATCTATCTAATCAAATCTCACCTTTTCAATCCAGCTTTATTCTAAAAAGGTGCATTCAAGATAATATCATCATAACTAGCGAGATGATTTATTATATAAAGAAGAAGAAACAAAAATTTAGATATATGGCTTTGAAAATTAATCTAGAGAAAATATATGACATAATCAGATGAGATTTCCTTCTGGAGGTGCTTAAGGAAAATGACTTTCCACCTTAACTAGTAGCTTTGATTATGAATGTGTCACTACATCTATTCTCAATGTTTTATGGAATGGTAACAAAATAGTAGATTTCCACCCCTCCAGGCGAGTCAGACAAGGAGATCCTATATCTCCATATCTTTTTGTGCTTTGTATGGAAAAACTTTCTCATCTAATAATGGATGAAGTAGCTATAGGAAATTGGAAGCCTATTAAAGCTAGTAGCTCAAGACCTCCTATTTCTCATCTTATGTTTGCTGAAATCTTATTTTATTTGCATAAGCCTCAATTCACCAGATGAAATGCATTTTGCATTATCTTTTTGTGTTTTGTAAATCTTCGGGCCAAAAAGATAATCTTGATAAGTTAAAGATACTTTTCTCTCAAAACTTGGATCCTTTGATCATTCAGAAAATAATTGATCTTAGTGGTTTCTCTCCAATTCGAAATCTTAGGAAATATTTAGGCATAAAACTTCAATCTTTTGGCTATAATAGACACAGATTTGATGATTTACTCTCAAAAGTAAATTAGAAACTTGTAGGCTGGCAAACCAAAACTTTATCAATGGCTAAAAGAATTACCCTTGGACAATTCATCGTTTCAAGCATCCCTTTATTTAATATGCAAGTAGAGAGAATCCCCAAAAAGACTTACTTGAAAATTAAGAGGATGTAGAGAAATTTCATATGGGGACATAAGGAATGTATACGAAAAACTCATATTATGGGTTAAAAAAAATTTGCCAATTGAAAGAATTCAGTAGTTTGGCAATCAGAAGGATGGAGTAGATTAACACAACCTACCTTATGAAACTTTGTTTTAAAATTTCCTCAAAAGAGGACATCTTATGGGTGCAGGTAATGAAAGGCAAGTATGGTAGCAAAGGTACCTAGTCTCAATCTATTAAGGTTTCCTCTTATGATTCTTCAACTTGGAAAGCCATTAATCCAGCTTGGAAGGATACTATTAGAGGCTAGCAGCCATGAACTCTTTTGTCCAAGATGACGGGGACTAGAATAAGGGTCAATTGATACAACTCCTCCCAAATAACATGATCCACTAGCTTCAGGCAACTTTTCCTCCATCGCTAGAAGTAGACACCAATTCTATTGCTTTGCTATCAAATAAAACAAGTGAATTCTCTACCCAAGAAGCCTATAAATTTGTTACCCATCGTACCTATCAAGAACCTCACCAAATCTGGAAGTTAATTTGGAGGATACTTGTTCCACAAAAAGATTAAATGCTTTATCTAGCAAGTGATGCATAATGGACTCTTAACGAATCTATATGCTAGTCATTGGAACCATTCTAATCCATTATGTTATTGCTATTTAACAAAAGAGGAATCAATAATTCACGTCCTCAAGGTTTGTACATGTGCTAATAAACTATGGTTGAAATTAGTTCATCCTATCTACATTATAGAATTTGATGTTATTTTTATGATTGACTGGATGAACATGAATGTGACATAATCTCTAGCTCGAAATAGTGAATTGGAAGTTAAATGGAACATAATATGCGTTATTGGCTGCTAGCATTTATGGTAGTGGAGAAATAGAGCGAAGCACCAAGAAAACTTTAGTTACCCTTTGAACTAGTCAAACTTGGTATTAAATTATGCTATTCAGGTTAATGAGTCTCTTATAAAAAATTGATACTCTATGGATAAAGCTAAGCACTATCGCCATATTCTAGGACCCCCTACCAAAAAATTGGATCAAATTAAATACTGATGGTACAACTAAAGGCATAAATCATCTTACTAGGTTGTGGTGGAATCTTTTGAAATTGTAATAGGTCATGGATTCTTAGCTTCATGTGAAGTTTAGGAAAATGTTCAGCCTACATAGCAAAATGTTAGGCAGTTATACTGTGGCCTTTAAATTGCATGGAATAAGGGATACAAAAATATTATTTTGGAATGTGATTCCAAAGACTTTGTTCATAGCCTGGCTTCAACTCCACAAAATGGTAACCAATTACTGCAAGCTATCTATCATTGCTTCAAAAAGATTAGGAAGTTATTATTCAACATACATATAAGGAAGGAAACACTTATGCAAATGCAATGGCTAATCTGAGTCTTTCTGTCGATTTAGGCACTCATTTATTCTAGAGCCCTTCACCATGAATATCTTATCTAGTTCTTACTGATGTTTTAGGAGTCTCTACGAACTTCAATGGCTTCAATTTAGTTGTTTCTTTTTTCTTTTGATTTTTTTAGGGTCTTTGACCCCTGTTCATTACCAAAAAAACTAATACACAGTCAATTTTTATATAATAAAATCAATTATTACTAGAAATTATGCCAAAAATAAAATCAAGTCAGACACTCATTTATTAATAATCAATTTCTCCATCAACATACTAAACTAAGCTTTAGTTTTACAATCTTAATATAACATGTTCGCAAGAAAGGAAAAAAACTTAATGTTATAAAAATATTGATCTAGTGCTTATTGTTTGTACAAATATACTTACATATGAAATTTCACTATCATGGCACATAATGAAGAAAGACTTGTATTGATAATCAACCAATCTAAATTTCTTTTTACTAGAACAAATAATTTCATAATTTTTATCAATAAAAGCAATTAAGATGATAAAATAGTCCTACATAAACCTAGAAGTATGAAATTATAAGCCTTTTGTAGTTATTAATGATACACATGCTCTTCTTATGTCCAAATGATACAATGCTCTTCTTACAACTCTTGCTTTAGTAAGCTAATGGCACCTATCATGGGCTAGTAGTTCTCTAGCCGAAACTATATGATACATAGCTTGCCACTCTTGGCCAACATAGTCAACCTTCCCACTTAAATCCACTCAAGGTATACTTGGTAAAGATAGTGGGTACTCACAAGTCCACAAGCCACAATCGTGTGTCACCAAAGTGCTTACATATATTGGATTGTAAGATCCTTCCACATAAGAAGCCTCCAAGCCTCCAAGCATTAGGAACCAAAAGGGATAATTGAATAATGGAGAGGAACACTTCATTCACTTGGATTTATCCCTCATTCATTAGCTTTGAGTGTGTAGGGAGATGACTACAAGCTAACACACTCTATTCCTAACTTAATATCTAGGTGCCCCACCAAGCCTTTGGTATACTCCATCCCCTTAAAGAGCTATTTAGAACAAAACCTCTTCTACTAGAAGATGACATACTTTTTTGAGTTATCATAAAGGCTTTTTGCCATGCTTCGGGTGTTTGTTTCACTTGAAAACTAACTAACATAAAGATAAAAATTTGACGATCACAAATATGGGCTTCTCAAACTCCACCAAATTCCCAAACTAATTAAAAATAACCAAAATACCCCTAAACTTGTGAAAATTAGGAAAAAATTGTACTATTAGCCAAATTGATCCTAAATTTTCAACAATATGACTGTTATAAATGTTAGATTTTTTAACAAAAGTCTCATCTCAATCTGAGCATGTTTGCCTATCAAACTATCACAATTTCGAGCTTATGACATTCACCCCATTTTAAATGTCAATGCCCTTATTGATGCCTTAATCTAACATAACTCTATGAAGAATCTACTTACTCTTTTGAAACTTCATAGTGGTCTTCAACCTATTCTGTTGAGTTACTCCCTTAACCAATTGAAAGCTTACCTCTTTAAGCACTATGAATGCTTCCCCCATCTCAAATTTGGGTCATCTGTTGCCTTTGCAAAATAGATATTCACCTGGAAAAATGCATCCTTCACAAATTTCTTGAAGGGCTACCTTTATAGTCACCTTTCAAAGTGTCTTGACACTCTCTAGCATCACTATCCCACAAAGCTTTCCTGAACTCATTACCTCTATAACATGCTTGACGAGTCAGTTTGCACGGATGCTGCTTCTGTAGCAATCAAAGTGTGTGCTAACTCTATGGCTCATGACAAATGCTTAGCACTTTGAATCATCTACTAACAAGTATTTTGTATCTAGTGTCCCATTCCACCAGTACAAGAAACAAAACTTACACTTGATCTATACAAAGAGGCTTTATAACATCACTCCCAAGCCATTTGTTTGCTTTCAGTCAATTCATTGCATTTCACAATGACACTTACATACTCAATCGATTCCTCTGTTCCTCTCTGGATTGATACCCTCTAGCATCTCCCAGGCTATCACAACTTACTCTCAAAGTTGATGCTTACTAGCATCATGATCCTCATAATCACTCCTTGGTGTGCGTCCTTTAATGATTTTATGAGCGCATCCTTAATGGCAGTGCCATTTCAACTTATAGAAAGGGGTTGAGCATAGCGCATCTTCCATTTTAGTTTTGGCTTCACTTTACTTGTGCACGAGCAAATGTGAAGCCTAAGGTTGCAAAGTTTCCTCAACCAAGCAACTGTGTAATGTTAATCTACTACCTACTCCTTTGACTGATTGTTGCTACTTTGCTAAGCAACTACGTAGCCTAACCCATTACTATTGAAGAATCATGTGGGAGATAGTGCACACTTCTATCAACCCTATAAATTGTGCACATAGCATCAATTCCTATGAACTCTACCAAGCCCTCTAGCTATGCTCCTCTGAGAAACATGGATGATTCCTCTAGACCTCTTTGACATGATTTTGGATCACTCCTTCTGGAACAATTCGCTCATGCCTTTCATATGTGGTCATATAATTTTGCACGACCAATGGCTTCACCCTTTAATTCCAGTGATCCTTCAAACATTCAAGCTTTCTAGCAAGATTAAGGCTTTTCTCTAACTATATTAACTATCAATTCCCTTGTCCCACTAGATGGTGGTTTGCATCCCTCGGTACCACTACTATGACTGAGCGTATAACTAATATCTCGTGCGCACTAACAAGCAAGATAGTCCACTTGGTACAAATGCTTAGGCCCACTGTACCAATCCATGGTCACACCAAATGCATCATTCCATTGCACACTAGCTTCTCAAGCTGATTCAATCTCTTGCACCTTCTAGTTAAGCCTTCAACAATGGCACCATCAAGTTTGTGGGAATGATAGCTTCACACTAACCCTTATATAGCATTGGATAAGTAGCATCTAAACCAATTATGCTTTCTCAATCTTGGCACTTTGGCACAAACTGGGCTTTGATATGATTTGTGACATGCTTTTCTTATGTCCAAATGATACAATGCTCTTTTTTACAACTCTTGCTTTAGTAAGCTAATGGCACTTGTCATGGGCTAGTAGTTCTCCATTTCGAAACCATATGACACATGCTTGCCACTCTTGGCCAACATGCTTAGCCTTCCTACTTAAACCTACTCGAGGCACACTTGGTAAAGCGACACTTATAAGTCCATAAGCCACAATCAGTATGTCACCAAAGTGCTCATGTATATTGGACTGTAAGATCCTTCCACATGGGAAGCCTTTGCGCACTATGGAGTGAAAGGAACAATTGAATATGGAGAGGAATATTCTGTTCGCTTGGCTTATACCTCATTCAATAACTTTGAGTGTGCAGGCAGATGGCTACAAGCCAACACACTCCATCCCTAACTCACGTCCCTAACTCAATGTCCAGGCGCCCCATTAAGCTCTTGGCACACTCCACCCCTCTTAAAGAGTATTTTGAACAAAATCATTTCTCGCTTGGAAGAAGATATACCATTTTTGAGTTGTCATAAAGGTTTCTCACCATGCTCTGAGTGTCCAGTTTCACTTGAAAACCAACTAATACGAAGATAAAAATCTGAGGATCACAAATATGGGCTTTCTCAAACTCTACTGAATTCTTAAACCTATCTGAAATAACTAAAATACCCCCAAACTTATGAAAATTAGGAAAAATTGTAAATTAGTTGGATTAATCCTAAATTTTCAATCATGAGACCATCATAACTGTTGGATTTTTTCACAAAGTCTTATCTCTATCTGAGCATATTTGCGTGTTCAACTATCATAACTATTAGCTTATGACACACCTTAAGGCTGTTCTTACCACTCTTACTATGCATGAGCTAACATGATAATACCCATGACAACTCCAAATAGCCCAAACATAGTACCATTTACAAAAAGTACAGAGTTATGAAAATCAGACAATAAAGAGCTGCTACTAGATATTAATTCATGCAACCTATCACAAAAAAAAAACAAATAAATGAATAGAAAAAGGTATATCTTTTTCATGAGTTAAATCTTGTTAAAATATTAATAGTTTCACAAAGAATGTCATTAATACATGCCTTGGATGTTGAATAACAAAATTAGTTGTCTGCTAGAAATATAACTAACCTTTATCTCTCATTCTTCTCCATCTCTTTGTCATACTCAAATTTATACCAAATAAAATTGACTTTATCCCAAATGTCACCTCCCCTATTTCTTACACAACTTTGTTTCTGCAACAAAATTCAGACATCAGGAATAATATTAACACAAAAAATAGACAACATAACATACAAAGTTTACAAATACATTCAAACATAACGCAATGACAAAGAATATAATCTATATATGTCTCTAAGCTTCATTTTATTAGCAATACAATACTCACTACATTTTTAATACAAGTTCATTCATACATCCCATCAGATCTCAAGATGCCTCACAGTGACACAAATTAAATTACACCCTTTTAGACAAACCAGCAAAAGTCCCCTTGTAGCACTAATCCATGAGCCAAAAACCATGCAAAACTCCTATATTAATAAATGTTCAAAGCTCATCCTCATTTTCCATCATCAAGTATATACTCTCCAATATCTTTGGTGCTGGGTTATCCCACTAGAGACCAAGTTCTGTAATCCTAAGTAGACATAATTGTAACGCCAAAACCCAAACGACACATCAAACATTGAATGAACCGCAACGCCATCACCAGGTGCAAAATCTTAGTAATGCCTCCCAAGACACTCTTCGGAACATGATTCCCATACAAATATGACATCTCCAATTGGGGTTTGAGCTATACCTTGCGCCTATCATAAAGATAGTTTAATTGAGAAAAACTAACATAACAAATAGGGTCTTCCCACTGAACCACATAAGCAGTAGTGTAAAAAAATTTTGCACACTTATGACAGTCCATTTTTAGTAAAAATTACAAAAATAGAGAGCAAAGATCCAGATAAGATGATAGTCATGCGAAGTTAATTATCTATGTAAGAAAAATTCCTTAGAATACAAACTGTAGCGCTTAGCAAATAAAGATTGACGTGAAAATCAGAGATCAATCACATTTAGTTGCAGAAGTAAATAACTCTAAGGAAAAAAAACTTGGAACAACTAAATATTGGTGGCCAAAGCCAACACCACTGAAGCCGCTTACAACATACTTAGATAATGAACAACGTCGGTAACGGTTGCCCGTCCTCTGCCAGATAATCATTGAGCATCAACATCAATTCGCAGTGCTGCTGTGAAAGATCGTGGCATAGGACGCTGCGCCGTCCCTGATTTCCGATCTCCTCATCGATTCGCTTCCTTTTTCAAATTTCAGATTGAGCTTGATCAGCTTGCAAAGGGAGGATAATGCAATTTCAAAGAAGGCCAACTGATTTCACAAGCCCACGTGTTGGAAGCATGTGCGATCTTCAACCAGGGCAAATTTACCATGAACAGTAACTAGGACATAGAAGCCTATCCCTTAAAAATTTTTCCACGCTTGAAGCATACCAAGGATGAATAATGTTGCTTACTTTTAGCAAGCATCGATTACACACTTTGACTCTTTTGGACTGATGTGAAATTTCCGCCTTATATCTCGGAGACGCGTAAGGACCGAAAACCACTTGAGGGCGAGGGCTCCGCATCCGTCTTTATCGTGGCAAGTCACCTTTCAAAGGAGTGATTTTGTCCGTATTAATAATACAGGAAGTTTTATTTATTGTAAAATAAAAAATAAATTATTTGGTTAGTTATTTTCAAATAAATTAAGAAAATTAATTTTTTTAAGAAAGTTTCATTTTCACGTAGCATAAAAGTTGGTTTACCTATCTCTTCAAAGTAAGTTTTACTTCTATTATTTATTGATATAATAATAAAATTATCTTTGATAAATTTAATTAATAATAATTAAAATTAATAGATTTATATTTAGAAATTTAAATTATAGTTGCAGTCACAGTCGTAATATTGCTACGATGTGGACTAATGCCGAAAAATATAGATATAAAGGTCCAAAATTATGAAAAATCGTGGATATAATTTGGTCTACAAATGCAATATTGCACCAAATATAATTGAGTTTTTTTTGTTTATTTTTGCATTTTAGCTTTTGATTTTTTATTCAATCTTATTTTATTACCTATTATTTTAATGCAACTTTTACAAGTCTGTATAAGTAACAAATTTAGTCCAAGTTATCATCTTTAGCATTCTATCATATTTTGTACTATGCTTCATGTAAAAATGTATAATACACCAGTTTTTTATGAATGTCATTACATCTACAAGTATTATGTTCAAAAGGCTCTTTTTAGGAAGTGTAAACCTCTCATACTTAACTTCAAGTATTAAGACATAGACTTAGTGAAGTATTCATCTTTGACTATGGTATTGTATGCAATCTTCCACTGTTTTCAATTTTTTGTTTTTTACCTTACTTTTTAAAGTTATTTAAATTTGTATAGTATAATAAAAAGAGATTTTGGCTTTCCATATTTTATTAGGAATATAGGGCAAATAGGGAGGATGAGGGTGTGAGGAACATTGGGATATGGTTAGGATTTAGGATGAGGCAGTGAGGAATTGGAGGGGGGTGATCAAAGTGATGAATGTGGAGTTAGGATTAGGGTTTGGGATAGGGGAGTGAGGAATTAGGGGCTAGGGTTTAGGTTTTTGAGATAGCAAGATATATAACATTAGTTATTGAGATGAATCAATTTAATATTCTAGTTATTAGATATCATTTTTTCAGAAAGTAAATGACATTTAATATTGTCTCCTAAGATTATTGAAACATAAACAATGTTGACTTTCATGGAGTAAAAACCAATGTTATTTTTCTTTTCTATGACAATTTACAAATCAGTGTTGAAATGACATATACAATGGTCAATTACATGTCAGTTATTTTCTAATGTGCAATCCCCCCAAATATTTGATATCAATCAACTATTATATAGTAGTGAAAGGATGAGTTAGTATGTCCGATGGCATTGCAAAGTTGGTAGCCAACTAAAATGAGACCTCTATGTAGTAGTGGCCTTAATTTCGGAGAAATTCTTAGGTACACATCCTATATTACATGAAATCATTTTAAATCATTTTAAAATATCAAATTATTTGTAGGTTTTGATTTGATGTAGTAACTACAATTACAAATGTTGCATCTAGTCATCCAAATGAGTGGATCTCCTACATTTTCATGGTTCCCACACTAATCCAAAGTTAGATAAAGATTTACAGTTGATTAAGATTAATAGAGGATTCATGAAAATGCAAAGGTCCCTCTTAGTTAGATTGTTAGATGCAACAAACATTTATGATCACTACACTAGATCAAAACTTGAAGATAGTTTAGTAATTAAAAATTATTATAAAATGGCTTCATGTAATATATAATGTATATCTAAAAATTTCTCCTAATTTTGTGCTTGATGGATGATGTGTTAGACTAAAAGAGATATTACAATTGATAGGATAAGAAAAATGTAAAGATCACAAATGCCAAGGAAGAAAAATGGTGAATTTATGAAATAATGGGGATGGTGAAAAGAAAAGTTATAACATAAAAGTGAATATATATTTGACATTGTTAAGTTGGAATTTAACAATTCAATTCAATAATTTTCATTTATTTTAATATTGTAAGTGAAGGGAGGGATGAATAGTTATAATAAATGTAAAAGTAAGACATTAATAGTATTAGTTATAAAACATGAAGTATGTAATAGTCACAATCATTGTATATGAGAGAATAAATGTTGTGTTTATCATAATTTTCTTGGCACATATTATTGTGTAAAGTTGAAATGGCACGAACAACTTATTTTTTGTGTTATCATAGACTCGTTATTTTTTTGTGGCAAAAGTTTTGAATCATTTGATGAAAAACTAATTGATGATGAGTGTTTGAAGGACTTCAAATTAAAATATAACTGAAATTTAATTGAGTATTATTATGTATATTTTATGATATTGATTATAGAACCATCATGAAAAAGGAAAACAACAACCCTCATAACTAAAAAGTCATCATCAAGTGGCTCATTAATGAAAAGAAATTCGTGGTAATGGAATTATTAGTTATGCTCAAGTGGCTAATTATTTATGTGCCAATTTAAAACTAAAAAGCCAGCCAAAAGGGCTTTCCGGCCTTCTAATACGGAAACAATAAGGAGGATCTAAAGAATATGCTAATTACTAATAGATGGCGCTGTTAGTATTCATAAGCACGAAAGTGAGATTTGAATCTTTTCCTATCATTTTACATAAGCGCTCTGTTAGTATTCATAAATCCAAAAAGAAATGCTAATTAATTACCAATGATTTATTCATAGTTCTAAATTCACAGCATGGTAGCCGTGGTATTGCAATTGTGTTGTCCTTGGTAACTGCAATTTTGCTGATCATGATGTAAGTGCAGTTACAATTTAGAAGGATCGGTTTCAGGATACTCTCAAATTATAGTTTGAATGTCTTTCGTGTGCTAAACTAGAAATTCATTAGGAGAAGATGACAAATAATATGGTTAGATATATAATTTAGTCATTATTAAATTTTCAATGACAATATAAACTTCAAAAATTAAATAAATTAATTTGTTATTTATTTACTGACGAGGTTGATCTTTGACGAAATTAAACTACGGATCTAATCAATTACAAACTGCGTTCCAGAGCATAACAGCTAAAAGGAAAAGGTGCACGGAAATTAAAGCTTTCGGCTGAATGGAAACCTAAGGCAATAATAGTAATAACATCACATCTGCCTGCATAATTCCATGGGCGCACCACTTATCCTTTATATACTACATAAGGGTAAAATCACTTTAAGAGTCTATTTAGATTTCCTCAGTCATTAGTTACCCAAAATATCCATTTGTAATCGCTTCTAAATTTATTTTAATATAATAAATAATATTAGAGAAGTACGGAAGAACTGCATTATTGAAATGCCACAATCCAAGTCGATCTGCTGTTAAATATTACTAGAAAGAGCTCTAATACTTTTCCTTTTTTTTTTTACCTGATTAGAATTAATATTTACAAATTTTCATTACTATTTTATATTTAATAATAACTTTTTATTTGTATTTAAAATCTAATTTCAAATTTTATTTTTTATACATATAATGAATAATGAATACTTTTATAGTTGATAATTAAATTCCTTTAAGATATATAGTAGCCCATGTAAAGTTAGGCATTAGTCTAGCCCATTGTTCTATATCACAGTCTCAGTCGTGATTATTTTAATATAACTGTTTAAAAATATGAAAATATATTTTCATACGAAGTGAATCTCCAAAAAAATTCGATGAGAGGATTTAGTGTAACAATCCTCAGGATTCGTTTGGTTGGAAAAAAAAAAATTTTTGAAATTCATTTTCCAACTTTTTCTTGTTTGGATATTCAAAAATTTTAATTAACAGAAAAATAAATTCTGGTCAATCAGAAAGTTGTATTATTTTTAAAGAAAATAACTTTTCATTTAAAAAACGGAATTCATTTTCCTTGTTATTTAGTATATCTATATCCAAGCCCAAACTTTTTACCTTCTCACCTTATTACATAATTGTGATTATAAATATAATTTATTTTTATTTATTAAATATTTTATGATTGATGCTCCATTTTTATTTTTATAAAATCTATTTTTATTTATTAAATTTAGGTGCAAATTTTTATGCAACATTTACTAAAATATTTTTTCTTTTTTTCTCATGATGGATACTCTATTATATAATATTTTATAGCAATTAATTAAATTAACTATGTGAATCTATATATAAGATTTTGTAATCCTTTAATTTATATTTTATTATTAAAAATTAATCATTATTGGACTATTGGGTACCAAGAACAATAAAAATTTTATTAAAAAATTCCTTTTTTAAAAGGTAAGTAAAATTATAATAATTTTAAAGTAAATAATTTTGATTTATTTTAAACAAAATTAATTTTTCTTTGTATACCAGACACTAGAAAATATTTTTTCTTTATGCACCAAATAATAGAAAATCAATTCATTTTTCAGAAATATGTTTTCTTAAGAAAGCATTTTCTAAAAATTTCATTTTCCCCTAAACCAAATTAATTAATATATTAAATATTCCAGTTTTACTCCTTCACAAATTAATTAATGAATCCCGTTACATAATTTGTAAACTGCCAAAACAATTAATTATGAACATGCGTATCTCCAAACGAAGCTATCAGACAGTTTGTGAACGAAAATTTGGAATTGTTGTCAACCCATTGATGGCTAGGGATCACAAACATATTTAAATATTATTAATTTCGTTTGTATTAATTTATTGGTGTCATTAATTGATTGGCTGAAGTCTTGTGGGTTGAAATGTTAGGCTGCTGATACCTTTACTTGTGGGGCTCTAAAGAAAAGGAGAGACATTAAGTGCTAAAAGTCGCCTCCATCAAGATGCATGCACGCATCAAACCTTATCTATTCGTAGCTTGAATTATTCACGTAAGCACTAGGTGATATTACATTTTGGAAGTTTAAATATAAATTTTAAGCAATGGAATTTAAGAAACAAATATATACCTAATTAGAATTCATGTAAAATTTTGAGTTTTAATCCTATCTAGATTTCAGGAAAATGCAGAAAAAATTAGAAAAATAATAAATAGTTTTGATCTTTAAGGGAAAAAAGTTGTGAATTATTAATATATATTTTATTTAAAAAGTTGATACATAAAATTGTTGAATATATATGAACATAATAGGGTAATATTTGAATAACCAAAATAAATATGATTTTCATTTCTTAAATTAATAGGTAAATATATAAAAATAAAACTACACTTAAAGAATAGATAAATTATTCTTTGACTAAAAATTGTTCGGAAAATGCTTGATACTAGAATTGCAGAAGTAAACCCTTTTCCCTCTTTGTATGATTAAGATAGGCAATTAGAAAGTACAAAAATAGAGATCAGAACACACAAATTTTTACATGAAAACCCCTCAAAAATCCAAGAGAAAACTCATGGGATGGTAGGTCCAAAATCTTCCACTATAATTGTAGGATTACAAAGGTATTTTTCTTCTCTAGTATAATTCTAGAAGATTTTACAACATCTTACCCATTAAGGATAGATTAGAAGAATTTTCTCTCACCCAATTTAGTGAATCACTCTCAACTTTGTGGTGGAACTCACATTAGTTTGAGAAACACTCAAACCCTTCATTCAAAGTGGCTCTCACTATTTCTCTCATTCTCTTGGAGGAACTCTTTTGTTTAATGCTTGCTTGAATGAATGACTCACCACTTCCTAGAGGACCTCTATTTATATGGAGGGGGTCTTATGCATGAATCCAACAAGCTCTAGAAAAATCTTCTATTTAATCCTTTTTCTTTCTCCATGTGGCTTTGATTATCCAATTCTTGAAAATTGTAATCTTGAATATTGTTAGCTTTTTCTAATGCATGGGAGATTCATCATCATAATTTTAAGTGCTATATAATTAATAGAGTACGCATCATCCCATTTGAGAATATTGGTATTTTAGTTTTCTTTTTGGTTGGTAGTCTACAATTAATGAACAGACCAAAACCTAACAATTCTCCCCCTTCCTGAATTAATTGGGGAGCACCACCACGTTGACTCCTTCATAGAAATCTTTAAAATTCTTACTTAGAATCACCTTGGTCAACATGTCAGACCAATTCTTACCTATATGGACTTTGTCAAGGTGCAAATGCTTCTCCTTTATCACATCCAGTATCCAATGATAACAAACATCGATATGTTTTGTGTGGGAGTGATAGGCTGAAGTTTTAGCCAAATGAATTACACTTTAATTATCATAACATAGCATATAATTTTCTTATTTTTGACTTAGTTCATGTAAAAAATTCTTCATCCACAACATTTGTTTGCATGCCTCTATTGCTACAATGTACTTGGCCTTTATGGCAGATAGGACCACAAATTTTTGGGGGTTAGATTTCCAAGATATTGCTTCTTTTGCAAATGTAGTCAAATATCTTGATGTTAACTTTCTTAAATCAACGTCACTACTTAAGTTAGCACTTATGTATCCTTTAAACTCAGGTTTGCCTTTGCCAAAGCACAAGCACTTTTAAGATGTACCCTAGAGATATATAAATATCCATTTAATAGCAACATAATGCTCCTTCCTAAGGTTTGACAAGTATTGACTTACAAGACCAATAGTATAAGATATGTTAGGCCTAGTGCAAGTCATTGCATACATAAGGCTTCCAACAATTGATAAGTATGGCACATTCTTCATTTTTGCTTTCTCTTTCCCACTTAATGGACATTGCTTCTTACTTAACTTGAAATATTCAGTAGGTGGAGTGCTAATTGGTTTAGCCTTATCCATGTTGAATCTTTTAAGAAATTTCTCGATATATATCTCTTGGGATAGCCATGACAACTTCTTTAATCTATCTTGAGTAATTTTCATCCCAAGGATTTACTTTGTTAGGCTAAGATCCTTCATGGCGATTAGGCTAAGATCTTTCATGGCAAATGACTTGCTTAAGTGTTTCTTAAATGTAGCAATTTTCTTCAAGTCCTTTCCAACTATAAACATATCATCAACATAAAGTAAAAGTATAATGTAATCACCATTGGCATACCTCTTAATGCATATGCAGTGGTTAGCATGAGTTTTCTTGAAGTCATGTTAAGCCATGAATGAATCAATTTTTTTGTATCATTGTCTGGGTGCTTGCTTTAAACCATACAAGCTCTTTTTAAGACAACACACTAAGTGTTCCTTACTTGAAACTTCAAAATCCTTTAGTTGCTCCATATAGATTTCTTCTTCTAGGTCTCCATGAAGAAAGCCAATCTTCACATCAAGTTAATCATTTTCCAAGTTTAGGCTGGCAACTAGACCTAAGACAGCTCAAATCGATGACATCTTCACCACTAGAGAAAAGATCTCTTCAAAATCTATGTCTTTCTTTAATTTGCATTCCTTGACAATAATTTAGGCCTTATATATTGGTTGCAAGCTATTTTCTTTTGTTCTAAGCTTATACACCCATTTATTTTCCAAGGGTTACTTTCCTTTTGGTAGCTTCCTTAAATCATATGTTTGATTCTGCTTTAGGGACTATATCTCCTCTTGCATGGCTTTCAATCATTCTTCTTTCTCATTACTAGTAATGGCTTCTTAATAACTCTGAGACTCCCTCTTATCTGCTATTATCACATATTCATCTATCATATATTTGGTGGAAGAATGCCTGTTCCTTGTGGACTGCCTCAACTGTGGTTTCTCTTATATCTTTAGTTGTTTTGGCTATTGTGGCACTGTCTTAGTTATCTCAACAAGTTCCTCTATTAGAGGCTTAGTATTACCATCACCAATCTCATTATTATAAGTTTGTTGTGTCTTTCCCCCTAAACCATCATACACCATAAGGGTTATCTCAGGATCAAAATGAATAACTACCTTTGACTTGGATTTCTTGCTATCTTCTAGAGTTTGATTTTTCAAAGAACATAACATCATGACTTCTCACTATTTTCTTATTGAAAGAATGCTATAGCCTAAAACCAAGCATGCCTTTTGGGGAACCATGGGAAATGCACTCCTTGGTCTATGTATCAAGTTTACATCATTTGCCTTTTGAAATGTGGACAAATGCCTAGTAGCCAATCACCTTCAAGTAATTGTATGACACCTTCTCTATCTAAAGGATTTGAAGGTGATAGGTTAATTATGTCAATAGAGGTCTTTATAACCTCACCCTAAAATGACTTTGGGAGTTTAGCATGAGATAGCATGGATCAAACTTTTTCCACAATAGTCCAGTTCATTCTCTCAACTACACCATTCAAGTGTGGTGTCTTTGGAGGTGTCTTCTCAAGTTTAATGTCATGGATTTTTCAATATGATTCAAATAAACCCTAGTACTTGCCACTATTATCAGCTTACATGCACTTTAATTTTCTTCTAGTCTCCCTGTCTACCATGGCATGAAACTCCTTGAATGCTTAGAGGACTTGATCTCTTATGTTTATCAAAGATACCTGTACCTTTCTTAAATGATCATCAATGAAGCTCACCAAGCAATAAGCTCCGCCAAGGGATTTCTCTATCATAGAACAAACATCTATACATACTAGATCAAGCACATGTTATGTCCTTTTGGATCGATTTGCCTTCAAGAATGATACCTGGTGTTATTTACTAGTTAAGCAATCTATGCAGGGTTCTAGCATTTTGCCTTTCATACTAAGGAGGATCTCCTTATTTGTGAGGATTTGTAGCTCCTTCTCATTCATGTGACTACACTTTTTATGCCATAATTCAAGGCTTGAGTCATTATAGGCAATATTACCTTCTCCCTTGCATACTTTTCCTTGCATGATGTACAAAGAACCTTGTTTCTTTCCAGCATACTTTCCAGCAAGTTTCCATTTGCTACTAGGAAAATAATTCATCTATCCAGCATTATCAAACCTCCTAGTTGAGATAAGGTTGATGCACATATTTGGAATATGCCTCACCTTCTTCAACATTAGCTTACATTCCACACCAATCATCAAAGTGATATCTCCAATTCCAACAATTTTACTAGTGACTCAGTTTCCCATCTTGTCTACACCAAAATCAACTTTTTTGATATAAAGGAAAGAAACTTTTGTTAGGATTAAGAGCCAAACAGACAGTAAAAATTAATCGATCCCAGCTAAAGGATCCATGCAAAACATTTGATTAGAATAAGGATTTGATTAATACCTTTCCAATGATTTAGGAACTCATTCGTTAATCACCTTTTTAACTTCCTTTGGTCAAAAACTTCGAGGCACCCACACAAACCAGCGAATCAATAGCAAACGTTTCACTTTCACTAATTGGAACTCACGTCTGTTTATTTTGTAATGTTAACTATGCCTTTCAAGGGTTGAAAAGGGCTGTTAGGTTTTTCCATGTTAGGGATGCGTGAATAATGATATTATTACCCAACAAGCCTATTTAAATAGATGCATAGAAAATCCTAACTAATTGAGCTTTATTCCATGTATAATTATAAGCTTATTATTGAGCCTTATAATTATAACATGGAACTCTTAAATATTAGGCCCAAACAATTTAGTCCATCAATTCTAAATCTACTAGATTCTAAGTGTGCAACCCTACAGGCTCTTATTACATTGGTAATGTCATAAATCACATTAAGGACAACATTGAATGAGCAGTGTCTAGCAACACATCATTGTTACGTAAGTAATGAGAAAGTTAGTGATTCGATTGAACCTTTACATGTGATCATCATCTATGTCCTTTTATCTTAGACATCTATATTAAGAATGAGACATGGATCTTGTTATCCCTGTATAGCCCAATCCAAAGGTTTCTTGATTTCTAAGTAAGCTGATTGAAGTAAATGTAATTGAAATCCCATGTCAATTCATTTAAGTATGGCCATAAATTTTATCAACTTTATTTAATCAAAGGGCCCATAGATGTTACTTCTGTTATATAGGAAGGACAAATTCCATCTTAATCATACAAATCCCTTCACATAATATGTGATATATCCAATAACTACCTTTGCATTTACTCAACCATGAGTGATATAGAGTAGTATCAAAGTATGAAACTCACATGTAGGGAACCTTGACGATCTCAGGTCAAAGGACCATATTATAATGATCATTAAGAATCACTCATGACACTTATACAATGATTCATGTAGTATTCTTAGGGTGGGTTGATCCAATATACAAGTTCTCTAACTTGTACTCATATGCAAACTTAATATTTCATATAAGTCACCACACATACTAGTCTTAACATATCAAAGCAACCTAATTCACAATGATATATGACCAAGAACATTTAATAATATAATTATTTTATAGTTATTATCATAATTAAATATATTACGCAGATAATATATGTAAAAATATGATAATTGAAATTGCCATTAAAATAACACGATTCAAATTTATAATCATCAATATTATAATTTGCTATAATAGTAGCAAGTGAATTTAGGACGTGATATGGATCACCCTTAAGACTTACCTTAACCTCTAGTTTTGCTTTTTCCATGAGTCTCACTTATCCCATGATTCTTTACAATGTTAGTCTTTGTTTGGTTAGATGTGCCTCTTTCCTTCCTCCTAGCTTCTTCATTTAATAGATTGTCATCTACAACATCCATGGTGAGTTTCCCTTTTAGGGCTAAGTTACTTAGAGTAACAATTAAAGTTTTCTAACTTTTTGGTAGGGAATTGAGGAGTAGAAGGGCTTGCAATTCATCATCAATTTTCTTCTCAATTTTCATTAATTGTTTCATGAGCCCTTTAAAGGTGTTTACGTACTCAATCATACTTTGACCATCCTTGTACTCGAACTTTATCAAGCATCTCATCAGGTGGGCTTTATTATGAGGTGTCTTCTTTTGAATCATGGACTCTAGCTTTGTCCATAATTTGTAGGCATTGGTATATGTAGACACATGCTCAAATAGGCTTTTATCAATGTACTTGCAAATCATGCTGACAACCTTGTGATTCAAAAGTTCCTACTCCTAATTGGTCTTACTCTCCAACTTGAACTCATTTGTGATAGGCTCATGCAAGTCCTTGCAATATAGGTGTTCCTCCATCATGGGTTTCCAATAAGAATAATTCTCATGGTGAGCTTAAACATGTCACCATCGTGAGTGATAATAGTCTCCATCCTAAATCACACAAGATTGTGACAACCTCTAACCAAGAGCTTTGATGCCATTGTTGGAAAAAAGGTAGATACTAGAATTATGGAAGCGTACCCTTTTCCCTCTTTGTATGATTAAGATAGGCAATTAGAAAGTGCAAAAATAGAGATAGGAAAACACAAATTTTTACATGGAAAACCTTTCAAAAATTGAAGGGAAAAACCACAAGACCTTAGGTCCAAAATCTTCCACCATGATCGTAGGATTACAAATGTATTTTTCTTCTCTAGTACAACTCTAGAGGATCTCACAATGTCTCACCCATTGAGGATGGATTACAAGAATTTTCCCTCACCCAATTTAGTGGATCACTCTCACCTTTGTGGTGGAACTCATGTTAGTTTGAGAAACACTTAAACTCTTCAAGCAAAGCGGCTCTCATTATTTCTCTTTTTATCTTGGAGAAACTCTTTTGCTTGATGTTTGCTCAAATGAATGACTCACCCCCTAGAGGACGTCTATTTAGAGGGAGGGATTGGAAGCTTGTGCCTGAATCCACTAAACTCTAGAAAAATCTTCTATTTAATCCTTCTTTCTTTCTTTGGGTGGCCTTTGATATTTCCAATTCTTGAAAATTGTAGTCTTGAATATTATTACCTTTTTCCAATGCATGGGAAATTCGTCATCATAATTTTAAGTGCTCTATAATTAATAGAGCATGTATCATCCCATTTGAGAATATTGGTATTTGAGTTTTCCTTTTGGTTGGAGGTCCACAATTAACGAAGGGATCGAAACCCAACAAAAATATCATTTCCTTTTTATTAATCCAAGAATTAATTAGTATCGTTTCTCAAAGGAGACATACCCTCCTCAATTATAAAATTGTATACGCGTAAACCACCTGACCTTACTTCGTAACCCGTATATCTCATTACTTTAGCATCTAATAAGCATAATGAAACAAACTATATCCTCATTCATGATTTCAAAAATACATCTTTGACCTCAAACACAGATTATTTTTATCTTCAAATTTATTAATTATGAAGGTTGAAGTTTATGCTCTAAACATGTCAATATTAACATCAATATTTCCATTGCAATCAATTCCTTCATGAATAAATTAAAATATTTTTTAAGGGCTTAATCAATTAAATGATAGCCAGCTCTAGCTAATTCTATTTGGTTTAGTAATTAAAGGTTAATATTTTCCAAACAGAGTCCCAAAATCTGATTAGACATAATAGTCGCTTGGATACAATATCAACTTTTTTTAGTTGTACGGACGTAAAGACCTTTATTCGCACAAACATCTAACTTTCATTACTCGTAAACACTATGCTTATATTTATAATAGGTATCCTCTCGTAAACAGAAATTATCTAATAACCTATTTATATTTTAGTTTCTTCTGCTCTCTATTAATTTAGGCATTGAAAAACACTTGGTGATGTCTCCATCACCTCACGTGACTAATGCCCTTTATTTTACCAGTCATTCAATTGGATCCGATTTTCTGGATATATGCAACACTTAAGATGTACATAGTGATGACTTACATATTTTCATAGGGAAATTACAAAATATCTTTTTTAATTTTAGGGTGGTTGGGTTTTTTCCTTTTTTAACTTTTGAAATTATGAAATTTCTTTCTTAAACTATACAAAACGTGAAATTAACATCAATCATTAATTTAATCGATTATTTTATTAAATTATATGACTTTTCATAAACATTTTATAGAACAAGAATTACAATATTACAATTATTAGATTATTTAATTATTTTTTCACATATAGTTTTTTCAATTTATTTTAAAGTATTTAATTATTATTCCATACATTTAATTTAATGTAATTTAATTATATAATATAAAATTTGTTTTTGAAAAATGACAAGACAACCAACATTTTGCAATATTATGATTCTTTGTTTAAAAATTTATTAAGAAAATGCATATAATCTAACAAAATGGTGAATTTAATTGATGACGAGTGTCATTCTAGATTTTGTATAATTTAAGAGATTGATTTTTAAATTTATAAAATTAAAGGGGATAAAATCCAACCACTCTAAAATTAAACGAGGTGATTTATATATTTTCTTATTTTCAATTATGCCCACAATATTAATTGTCCTAGCGTCCATCTTTCATGTAATTTAGCATATATAATACACGGAGCTAGAAGTTATTAAAGTGCAAGTGCCCACAAAAAATTATACTAAAAAAAATGAAAGCACCAACTTTTTTAATAAATTACATGTTATGTGTTAGTGATATCCGTCAACTAGTTGTAGCATGTCATGATCAAATGAATGCAGCCACACTATTACAATATGCAATAGGCTTATTCAGATATTGCGGTCATGGGCTGCGCACTGCAAATGGGTACGTGATTTATTGAACACAGGACCGAAGAAAAAGAAAGAAAAAAACCTCTGAACCAAGTTGCTGCATTTCAGACCAATTCCCTTCCTTATGTCCCATAATGATTTCCTCACTTGATTTAGTGTTAATGTATAAGAATTAAAGAAAATAATAAATAATTTTAATTTTAGAAAAGATGAGTTGTAATTTACTAATATATTCTCTACTAAAAGATAACTTAAGTAAGATAATAAATGTGATCTTAATTTCTATGGGAACAAATTTTTTTTCTTTAAAATGATACTTTAAAAGATATGGAGAAAATATTATAAATTGAAACTAAATCCACTGCATTTAATACAATCAAACTCCTTTAAAGTATGATATACTTTAAAGGGTGAGGTGAGATGTCACAATTTTTAATAAAAAATTAAAAAGTGAATAATTATAAATTTAGAAATTATTTTTATTCTATTATTATTTATTAATTTTTAATTAAGAATTATAATGTCTCGTTTTATTCTTTAAGATATGGACGATGCATTTTAGTCGAGCTCAAATCATAGTTTAATTGAATTTAAAAGTGGAAAATCGATGGATCCCCACGAAAACGTCTAGTAGCTACCACCCATAATTTACACATCTTTCTTTGTTTTAAAATCATGAAATTAATATCCACTCGCTTTGATATAAAAACAATGATTATTAATTCAAAATAGGGTGGTTCTTCGGTGCATACTAAAAATGTAGTATCAATATGATCCTCTCAGCTTTTTATGAAAATATTGTATTTTTTTTTCTAAAATTTGGTTATTCTTTTTCCTTATATAAATTACAAATTTTTTATGGAGTGCATAAATTTTTGTTGCAAATATAAGTGTTTAATGGTACAAGATTTATGAAAAGAAAGTTTATAAGACCTTATGAAGAAGTTATAATATATATTTAAAATGTTACACCCTATATCTTTTATACTTATATAATTTTATGAAAAACTTATACAATTTATGTAAATTTTGAATTTGATTCATTGTTCATGTAAAATGTTTCACACTATTAGTGAATAAGAAGAAAATATGCTATCAAAAGCCTAATAAAATTAAGAATTTTTAACTGCAGTAAAAAACTTCTAACAATTTTTTATTGACATAGTAATATATGAATGAGTGATAGTATAAAATTAATTTACATTGAGAGTGGATCAAATTTAAATTATTTTGTAAAGAGTTTAAATTTGATCCACTATCTTTGTAGAATGTTTTACACTATTACTAAATAAGAAAAAAATTATTAAAAAAATTAAGAATTTTTAACTATAGTAAAAAATTGAATAATTTTTCATTGATATAATAATACATAAATGAGTAATAGTAAAAAGTTAATTTACATTGATAGTAAATCAAATTTAACTTGTTAGTTAAAAAGTTGTAAATTTTATAAAATATTTTATAAAATCACGTGACTTTCCCAAAGTTCACCTAAGAAAAAAACCTACTAAAGCACTGTTGCAGCATTTATTGCAATTGCAAGTACAAAATTTCAATAACCGTGGTGTAATTTATATTTTGTGTATTATAAAATTATATACCAAAAACCCTTAATTATGTGTATAAATTTAGAATGCCTTGGTGTAAAACAATGTTATTTTTATAATCGTTATTCACAATATATATATACATGTAGATATATATAGTTTACCTCGTCTCACCCGCGTAGGGTGGTAAAATATTTGAAGAAGGGCATTGGATTTGTTGTATAATTGCATTAAAAAGATTTTGAAGGGAATTATCAAGTAATTTAATAAACAATCATAGGATCATGAATATTTATTTGTCCTCCGTAGAATTAAATATGCAACAATTGAATGTGATGGAAGAAAGAACACAATGAATCACCAAAGGCTAGACTTGCTATCAACTTCTGTTAGAGTGAGAACAAGCACTTGTTCACCACCTTTTTTGTAGAATTTTGTGTAAATCAAAACTAGATCTTAATAGAAAGGGAGCATAAATGGAAGGAGTGTTTTTCTTCCGAATTTTATATATATATAGTGCTACACAAATTGCCACACACATGACCTATTTATAGATTGCTAGATGTCTCTTCACAAATAGTCACAATCATTAGAAGAGACATATTACTTCATTGAAAGGAAATGTCTCCTCACAAAAGGTCACTACCTTTTGAAGAGACATGTGAGTTTAATGAAGGAAAATAATTATTGGCAGCCAATAACTACCTTTCATGTTGGCACTATTCAGATTGCAACACTTGTTGGCAATCTAACAATGACACTTGTTATCTTTCTATTGATCCACTTTGTGCCACACTTTTGTGCCACATCATATAGTTCACCTAGCTACCTCTACTAGTGTCACTCCACCTTAGTTGAGTGTCACTTATTAGCTACGTCCAGTTAGGGTGAGCTAGTTGTGAGCTCTTACAAGTTAACTTTAACAAATCTAAGCTTACTCAAATTAGTTTTAGTTATTTTTAAGCTGAGTTGAGCTTTATTAAGCTTGTCTCCACTCATATTACCAACGTGTCAAATCTATTCAGTCATTTTTGTGCATTTATTGGATTTATATGCTTACACATGTTCATATAAGTCCAACAGATTTAAATTTAATTTATTTAATATAAATTAATACTGCACTATCACAAATACGTGAAATGGTGTTGGGAAGGAAGAGCCTTTATTGGGAAAATCACAATGAATGTGATGTTCTAAAGGGTGGTGGAGATTGCTCAGGTCTCCCCGACGATCAAGTGAGATTGTATTATGGTAGAATAAAATTATTAGCAAGTGAACATCTTCCAAGAACAAGTATCGAATTAGTATCTGGCTTAAATGTAATTTTAGTCCCTAAAATATAAATTATGTGATTTTGGTCCCTCAATATTAAATACTTGAATTTTATTCTTTAAATATTAAATTGCTATAACTTTGTTTTCCTATTTGAATTTTATAAATTTTTAAACCTCACGAGATCATTATTACTTAATTTAAGCATGAAAGGAAATTTTTGTCCAAATTCTAAAAATTTTGAACAAAATTAATGAATTATATCTAAAAATCTGAATCATTTTAAAATTTAATTATTTATAAGAAGTTTAAAAATGTGATTTATTTGAAAAATACTGCATTGAATACTTAAAGATTAAACAGATAGTGACAAAATTGAATCAATTTAGTATTTAAACGGATTAAAATAATTTATTTTAAATTAAAAATTAAAATTATATAATTTATATTTTAGAGGGATGAAATTTGTATTGAAGCTTTAGTACTTATGGATATATATAGAGATTGGACAATCTTATTCATCGACCCACGGACAATTCACGTTTGTGATTGGAGAAATACTCTATATATTATGATAAAGCAAAAAAAAGGGCAAGGGAAAAGAACTAACTCTCTATTTGAGCACATATAAAAAGAATATGCCAAAAAAGAAGAAAAAAACATTTAACTATATTTGAATATGTTTTTATTTTTTTATTTTTAAAAATTATTTTCAAATTGAAGGAAAATAAATATTAGAGAGTCTTCAATATTTCAAATAAGAAAATATTTATTATAATTATAAAGTTGACATCAAGAATAACAAAATAAATTAAGAAAACATCTAAAAGTTATTTTTATTTTTATATTTTTAAGTTGCATATTTAGAAAACAGTTCTTAAAAATAAATTTTGAAAACATGTTCTCCTGCTTTTACAAATAAAAAAATAGAAAATTACTTTTAAAAATAATAAACAAATGTGCTTTTTTTTCCATTTTTCATTTGCGTCTTCTTCAAGAATTGAGACATACAATCCCTGTATCTAAATCTCTTACAAGCTGTTTGAAACAAGTGAATTCATTTCTCATGTCTTGGAAATTTTCGTTTTTAAGACATTCACCAAACCATAAAAAAGAATAGTTTACAAGCTATAATAATTATATGTATAAACAATGTTTTATAAATTGAATTAGACATCGAGGTCGAAAGAATTTCATTCCACAATTTGAATGGTACACCGATTGAACCAATAATTTTACGGGACAACATTATAATTAAAACAGCTATATATTATATAAAATTTTATAAATAAATTAAATACACATCCTCAAATTTTGATTTCCTCAGATTTAATCTACTTAACATAATAAATTTAATAAATATTATTATTATAAAAATAGAATTTGAGATTAAGTTTGTTTTCTTTCAATTGATTCTTCAAATTTTTAATGAATTTTTTTATAAAAAAATTTATAGGTAAGGTTAATCCATTAACATTAAAAGAATGTAAAATAAATAAAAGAAAATAATCTTTTGGCCGGAGCATACTCTCGAATTGGATCAATTTTTTAATTCAATCTAATTCATGTCAATTTTAGCTAATTTAAAATGATTTGATCTTCAGTATAATTTTAGCGTGGGAATCAAACCGTGTAAAGCGCCGATTGACTATTAAATTGGTCCAACCGTCCGGTCCAATTTAACTTTACAAACAGGTAATAATTATACGTAGGTGAAAAAAAAATTCAGTCCCAATAGTCCATTTTAATATTGACAATATCTGCGATTACACAGGGCACAACGTATAATCGTGACTGCAAACTGCGAACTGTTATTACAAAAGATGTAGTGGATTAGGCCCTTCCCAGTAGTAGGATTACTACAACACGCCGCAGTCTGTGAGCTTCATTTGAATTCAAGAGCCAAGGTTGAGAGAACCATTACGGTCGCCTTTGACTTTGACGTTGGTGGTGTTGTTAACACTCAAAAGCTTTTGATTATCGCCATTAAGAAATCCAGCAGGAGCTTGAAAAGGAACTGGGTTATTAACGCTGGGATTCGATTGAAATGGAGTTGGTGTGGTGGCAGCGGCCGGCCGGCTGCTGTCGCCGCCGTCCACCAAGTCAGCAAACCCTCGAACCAGACCAGCTGCCATGGATGAAAGACGAGCTTTTCTCTTTATATAATATATAGGTTGCTTTTACTGGGCTAGCTTTCTTGAATTGATGTTTCAAGAAATTTTTTCCTTTTATAGATGAAGAAGAGGCAGTATCTTGCTAAATTATAATATATAGCTTGGAAGCAAAGCTAATCAAAACCTTCAAGAATTCTAAAGTAATATTATTCTTTCGAGAATCCAATACATCCCATATATAATAAGGTAATACACAACTAAGTCCAAAAAAAGGAAAAAAATGCTTAGTATCAAGTTCTTTCTCAAATTTTCAATTATACTACTACAGAATTGTGATTCTACATTACTACGATGGTAGAAGGAAAATCAATATCTATATTGATAAGGGGGGTTTTTTAAATTATTGAAACTAATAAGATAATAGTTAATAAATATAATAGATATCTATTTTAAAGTAGTGAAATTTTTGAAATTCTTGAGAAACTTAAATGATGGTTTTTTAATTGTCTGACATCATAAAGTGTGATCTTTGAAGGATGCTAGGAAAACCAGGAAACTTAAGATAACAATTTTAGAACAAATTGATGTCTATTTGGGAATAGCGATATTTTTAACATTATTGAGAAACTCAAGATGAAGATTTTTTACTTAATTGATGTCATAATGTATCACATTTGAAAGTTGCTAAAAAATGAGGAAACTTAATATGTCAATTTTAGAATTAACTAATATCTATTTAGATGGAGTGATATTTTCAAAATTATGAGAAAACATAAAATGTTATTTTTTTGCTTAATCGATGTCATAATGCATACCATTTTAATTTTACTGGAAAAACAAAAAAACTTAAGAAATTAATTTTAGAATTAATTAACATCTATTTGAATTTAATAGCATTTTTTAAATTATTAGAAAACAAAAGATGTCAATTTTTATGTGACCAATATTAAAATGTATGACATTTAAAGATTATTAAAAAATAAAAAAACTTAAGATGTCAATTTTAAAAATAACCAACATCTAAATGTATTGAAGTTTGATAAGATTCCTTGACATTGATATTTTTGCACTAGAAATAGGGATACGAATAGGTCAAATAATCTATCAAGAGGCCTATGACCTAATCTAACCTAACCTATTTATCTAAATAAACAGGGACAAAGCTATTAAATAAGCCTATTTACCTATTTTCTCTAGGCTCAATTTTTGGACATATCAATCTAGCCTATTTAATTATCAATATATTAATAAATTATTAATAAAATGATATATATTTATTATACATACATATATATAAATATTTTAATACATATATTTATGTATCTAGACTTAATTAGGCCATTAGATAATTTTGGGCTCTAAGAAAGTTTTAACGTATTAGCAATTTTGAAAGCCTTTTATATAGATATACTTTTAAATATATTAATAGGCCAGGTTAACTTCTTTAATAGGTCTGGTCGAGCTTGAATTTTAAAAGGGCCCTTTAAAGCATATTGCAAAACTTATAATAACAAAGTTGAGATGACATCACCTAAGACACTACAACTAAATGGAGTTACTAAAAGAATGAACAAAACTATTGAGGAAAAGGTTTGATGTATGCTATGCCATGCCAAGCTACCTAAACCATTCTAAAGTAAGGTAGTTATGATCACTATTGACATATTAACCTTTCACTATTAGTTCCTTTGGATGAAAATATCCTAGAGAAAGTCTGGTCCAAAAAGAAGGTCTCATACAATCACTTGAAGGTGTTTGAATATCAAGTATTTGTCCACATTCATAAGGATAAGCAAGCTAAATTTAATGCAAAGACTAAAGAATGCATCTATTTTAGCTTACTAAGAGGTTAATTCAATTACTAATTATAGGATTTGACCAAGAAAAAGGTTGTCAAAAGTTAAGACATTGTATTATTTAAAAACTAAACTGTTGAAAAATATTAAATGGTTAAAAAATCAAAATCTAAGGTCATCCACTCTAATTTTTATCCAACTCTTGTGGTACATGATGATTCAAGGGAAATCCCAACAGATGGCACTAGGAATGATGATTTTATCCCTCCTTCCATGATGTAGAGTGATAAAGGGGGAAACTTAGAAGGGCCAATTGAGTTAGAGACCAAGTCAATTGAACTAAAACATTTGAAAGAGTCCAAAGAGCCATAATTTAGATGATCAATTAGGGAAAGATGACTTTCCCCTAGATATACTTTTTCTTTATATATGATCATCACTGATAAGGGAGAACCTTAAAGTTACAAAGAAGTTATAGCTGATAGTCATAAGACATAATAAGCAAAAGTTCTGCAAGAGGAAATGCAATCCTTGTATAAGAGCCTTAAAAAATAAATGGATATACTAGCTTAAATTTGAAGAGAATAATCCAGGACCGAGATATAATGTTGGACTAGTTTTGAAAGGATTCTATCAAAGTATAGACATTGATATTGAAAAAGATTTTTCTCCAATATTAAAGATGTCATCCATCCTAGTTATACTTGGTCTGGCTATTAGCATAGACTTGTAGGTTGAGCAACTTGACATTAAGATAGTGTTTCTACATTGTGACTTAGAGAAAGAGATTTACATAGAGCAACCTAAAGGATTCCATCTTCTAAGCAAAATTAAAGAAGAGTCTCTATGGTCTAAAGTAAGTAGAGCTATTGAACAAATGGGTCGAACCAGGGAAAAACTAACCCACTTAGGTTAGACATTGAACAAGCTAGGTTGGACTTATCTCATCTTTTCATAAACCTCCAATATAAAGGCCTTAATCTCATCTTTGCTGACCTAGGCTAGCCTTCTAGCTTGTTCTTTTTAATTTTTAAAAAATTCAACATTTAAATAATAAAAAATGAAATTCATTTAAAATTAGCACATATTCATTCATAAATTAGTCAAAATACATTTTAAATTTATATATAACTTTTAAACAATTATATGTAAAATATAGGTCATAAAATACTTAGAAAATAAAAATATTATCTATAAATTATTCATAGCATAACTTTAAATAATTGAAAATGAAAAATAAGAGTGTAATTTTGTATGAATTGAAAATCTTGGCCTATATAAAATTTAGAATTGCAAAAAAAAAAAAATTACAAAGGTTGTCTAGCCCATCTGTAGGATAGCCCACATGGACCATGAGCTATTGCAAGCTAAGTTAATTATAGCCCATGAATCTCAAGACTCCAAAATAGAGGCTTCAATCCTTCAAAGCCCACGGGTTAACGAGTCCTTTGAGGCCTATGAGTTAACAAGCCAACCCATGAACTTTGACCCATTTCAATAGCTTTAAAAACAAGCTCCAAGACATTGGTATAAGAAGTTTGATTTGTTTATATTAGAATACAACTTCAAGAAAATCCTCACTGATAATTATGTCTTTATGAAAATGTATATTGGTGATTATTGCATTATACTTCTACTTTGTGTAGATAACATATTAATTGTTGGACATGATTCTAAGAAAATAGCTACTCTAAAAGAAGTCTTGACTAAGTCTTTCTCCATAAAGAATTTAGTTTTAGTAAAACAAATACTCGAAACAAAAATTACTTAAGATAAATCAAAGAAGTTGTTGTGGTTGTCCTAAGAAAAATATATTGAAAAAGTACTTGAAGCACAAAGTCAATCCAAAAAGCATGCCATATGCTAGACAATTAAAGTTGAGTATGAATCAACTAGAATTTGACAACCTTCCTTCATGCATGCATGAGATTCCTATATGCTTCTATAAAATATAGGCTTAGCTAGCAACAAACATCAAAGCATTCTAACAATATTATTAAAAGACTAGGTTTAATAAAGCAATCTTAACCTCAAGATCAAAATAGAAAATGTTCTAAGAAACCTCCTTGTCAATGTTAGAGGCAGAAGAGGCAACCAAGTTAATCCCTTCCAATGGTACCATTAACTTATTCAACAATAATGGCGGCAGTAAGTAAAGTTTCTCTAGCACAAAGATTAATGTTGGCACTCACTTTGGTGATAGTAATAGGAGTCACAATTGATCATAAAATGCTAGAAGGTTAAGGTAGGTTACGTATGTTGTGGGACTTATGGGGTCCAATAGCATTGGTTGTTTCCTATGTTAGAACATTAAGAAAATTATAATATTTTTTACAATTTTTTTACTATCATTAAAAACCATCAAAATTATAATATTTTAATAAAAATTTGATGACTATAGTTATTTTCAGTCATTGAATAAATGTTTTCTATATTGAATACATGAATCCTTGCTAAGTTTATAACTCTTAAATAAAAAGAGATTCTTTTACTTTTTTAACTCAAAATTTGTGAAATTTTTTTTAACAATTTGAAATTCAGAAACATCTTTTTTAAGCCTTATTAGAGCTCCCTTCGTTTTGTCCTCACCCTCAGCATCCATTAATAACATCAAAACCTAATCAGAATCTACTTTGAATCTTCTGCAATCTCGATCTACCACAAATTTTGAAACTTTATAAGAACCCATGTCAATACCATTTTCAGTTTCTACCATTAATTTCAATTTCTCCTTGCAAGTTTTAAAATTAGAATCAAAACTTCTCTAAGTCTCCACTTCAATTGTATCTTCAACTTCTAACACCACCATTTCAATTTCATTGTCAACTTCAAAATCTAAATTTCTATAAGCCTATACTAATCAAAGCCCTTGTAAGTTTATTTGGATGAAATGACATACTTTCTATGAAAGAGCCCTAATAGGTACATTTATGACTCTTTTTTCTTTATTTCATACTTTCATCAAGCAATGAAGGATTCTTCTAATAAATTATCATTTGCTTTCCATTCCTTTGATTTGTTATGATGTTTTGTTACTCTAAATTGTTCAAGTTAGATTGAGAGGTTTTTTTTTCCTTGGAATGAAAACCATTATTGTCTTTAAATGACCTCTTTAAGCAGGCACATTTGCTAATTTTTCCTTATTCTCTATTTTCATTTAATATTGAAGATTCTCTTTACCTATTCCTCCAATTTCTCTTTGTTTATATCTATTCTTGTTCTAGTATAGTTTGCTGAAAAACAAGGACAATGATGCCAAACTTAATAATTGTTAAATGGTGGAATGCTCTAGCACTACAAAAAAAATTGCTTTTAGTGACAATAAAATTTGTCACAAAAGGTTGGTATTTTGTTATAGAAAATTTTTTGTGACAACAAAATTTTCATACTAAAAAAATATTGTTGCTAAAAGTTTTTGTGATAATTAATGATGCTCATCACTAAAAGCTTTCATTTTGTGACAAATTTTGTTGCCACTATAAACTAGTATTTTTTATGACAATTAAATCATATTGTCACTAAAAATCATATCAATGATGAATTATCTCGTCATTATAGGATTCACATTCAGTGAGAAAAACATATTGCTATCACTGATTAAAGACTTTAGTAACAATTATTATTGTCATAGAATTTTCACTTTAGTAAAAACACGATTATGTCATCACTAAAAGCATGTTATTTCTAATAACAAATATCATCACTAAAATTATTTTTTATGTCAACAAATTAATATTATCATAAAAAATATAATATTTATAACAATTATTATTGTCATTATAACTCTTTTTAGTATAATTTTTTAATGTTCTCATTAGAAACACAATTGTCATTAGAACTCATTTTTATTTTTATATTATAATTATGCACTATTTATAACATTTTTGACATATCATCATGTATTAAATGCTAAATATTACAGAAATAACATAAATGATGAAATTTTGATATAATATTTAAAATAAAACTTAAGTTAGAGTCATAAAATTAATCATGTATAATTCATTGCCGCAAAATCAAACAATTGTAGTGACGTTTTAATATTTTTTCAACAATAAATTATAAAAAATTAATTATCAAATACATCAATTTGAAAGTTGATGAGTGATGTTACTTGTACTTGGCTAAATTTGTAATAATCATAAGAGGTAATAGTCAATTTTTAAATTATCAAATAGCTAATGGTCACCTTCAATTAGCATGCAAGAAAAATAATTTAGAGAAAGAAAAACATTAAGCATACAAAAAGGGCCACATAGAATTTGCAAAGTAATACAAATGAGTATTTGTTTAGTTACAAAATTTGTTACTTATGATTAATAAAAGAAGATCAAGGACCACTATATTTACTAACCCTTTCATCCCTATCTACTATTTGCTAGTTAGTAAAATATAAAATGAATGACCAAAGGAAATAAGATTTAGTAGCTTGATCAAATAAAAAAGTTGAAATAGAAAAAATTAATTTTGTGCAAAAAGTAAGTGAACACTAGTTGCAAATGTATGGAGTTGTATAAGGATAAAAAAATCACTAGCACATAAAATACCACTTCATAATATGGAAATCATGAGCTAATTTCTAATTCATTATACTATAATACATAAGTTATCCTAGGCACATTGCAAGTAAATCACCTGATATAAATTAATTGAACAATAGAACCAATTCAAAAGCAAGGGATGTTTTTGTCAAAATTGCATTATGAATTGCACATTTCTTTAAAGTTGATAATAATAAGAAATTATTATTTCAACTTCTCTTGTAAGGATTAGTTTAAAGTTTTTCTTTCACAAAGTGAATGTACTTGTAGCATTCACTTCATTAGTACAAGTTGCCAAGCTTTTCTTATAGTTATGTTTGTATGAAGCATAATAAATTTGACAAACATTTTTGGAGGACTAACTTAAGATTTAATTTTTCTTACTCTTTGAGAGTAGAGAGAGGTTAAACATTTGTTAGATATTCTTTGTCAAGCCTAATTTTATCATATTCTTCCTAACCATTTATTTTAATATAAATTATAATTTGTAATAATTGGAATTCCTTATAAAATGAAAATCGTATGCAATATACTGGGATCTAGATTACCTTAATAAGAATATAAGATGAAACTAGTGCATCCTATCCTATTTAATAATGGACTAGAGTATGTTGTATTGAAAACTTGAGCTATATTAGGTTAAGAAAAACACGTAGAATTTGATTGCATCACAATTAAATGCCTAATATTCAAGGATTTTGTAAGCCGAAAAAGGAATAAGATTAAAGTAGAACCAAAGATGTTATTTTCATATAATTAAGCTGCCTATGCTAAATGATGTGAAAGGAAATAAGCTAATGCTATACATTGTGCAAGATAACAATGGATATGGAATTTCCACCTTTTTCATTTATCATAATTGCCATCTATATATTGTGCAAGGAGGGGAAATCATACAAAGAAGAAAAGAACCAAGTAAAGAGCAAAATGTAGTATATGATCCATAATTATAAAATGATTAAACTAAGTAAATATGGGAGTTCAATTGAAATCTACCCTAGCACCCCTAATTTGCTTAACTAAAACAAAGTCAACATATCTAAGATCATTTGGATTTGGTTGGCTATTATTAATAAGAAATAAAGTGAACTAATAAATTATCATAGTCATTGGTTATCACAGTTATCTCAATAGTTTAAATCAAGCCTTATAACTTAGGCAGTGATAATATCACAATGAACACCTTTTCAAGCACAACAATCTTGTTTAGTAAACCATGATGATAACCTATTAAAAGAATCATTGACACCCTCTTCAAAGATTTGTAATAGCCTTCAATCACTTTAATGGCACAAAATGCAACTACTTTTGCTACAAATGGTTCCAACAAATGACATCACAAAGAGAAATAAAAGCAAGGAAAAATAAATTTTGCAAGTGAAACTAACCATATTTAGTTTATACAGAAGAGCTTTTGTGAATGCAAATTTAGCTCTAGTTAATAGTATCAATCTTCAAGCTCAATCATACAATTAGGCTAGAAAGGTTAACTACTTGGAACTAGTTAATAATTATCCACTTATTACATAAAGTTTATATATATATGTGTGTGTGTGTGTGTGTGTGCATGTGTGAAACCAATGTTGTCTCTTAGCACCTATCTTTAAGAAACAAAAAAAAAAGAACATAAGAGAAGTAATGTCACATGTTAGGTAATTATCTAAAAATTAACCTCTTTAGTTGTTCGATGATCTTTAGGATCACATGCAATCAAATGCTCCAGCAAATGCAAAGACAAAGGATCTATATTAGGGAACTTTTAAGAGAAAGGAATTGGTTACTTTTTCCATAAGCTACCAAGATGCCTTGTAGCCTTTTCAATGCAAATTTGTCTATGTAAAATCAAGGATTAAATGCAAGAGGATAAGGGAATAAGTTAAGATTAAAAGGTATTTTATTATGGTAAAACAAAAAGAGAAACTAGATGTTAAAAACATAAGATGTAAAGATTCTTTAACAAAAAATTAGAAGTTTAGAATTTATGACATTGTAGCATATCTTTAGCTTGTTCATTAAAGTTAGAAAATTGCAAACTAGACTTGGATAAACTAACCTTTGTAAGGACTTAGTTGGAGGAGTACTAAGCAAATCAATCATGAGATCCAACTATTGCACCATGTTTTTCTAAGGAAAAAGTAGCTTTCCACTGAGCATTTATGCTAAATGCTCTATATATCAATTGTTCGGGTATATTGCAAAAAATTAAAAAGAAAAAAGAAAATAAATTAAACACACACTCCATACCTTCAACTGTCAAATCCCTTATTATTAAAATATGACATGAAACATGCTTTTACATAGATTACATTATGACTTATCGAATAAGACATTTTACCAAACACCTAGTATGAAGCAAATTAATTATGTCTAACTAAAATTAAATTATACATGATATCCAAAAACATCACCAAATCAATTGTTTATGAATTTAGTCCATGTGTTCACATTTAGGATTAAGAAAATCATACCTTTGAAAGCATTTTAGATATTGCAGAGGGATATTGTTCCTTTGTTATTTTTGTGTTGAAATTTGGTTTGCGATGCAACCAAATGTCCATTAACATCAATGATGACACTTTGACATAGATTGCACATTGCCACTTTAATGTAAGAATCTTATGTGCCTCAAGCTTTATAGTTTCAAAAAAAAAAAGAAATGGAAGAAAAAAAATGCACCTCAAAGTTAAACTAGCATGGTTTCATTTCCATAGTTTAGAGGCCATAAAGTAGAGAGATGGATGGTGATAAATGCAGCTGAGAGAGATGACATGCTAGATTGTAGGAAATAAGTATCCTTAACTTTTTCTTCAAATGTGTTTTCTCAATGTATCGATATTGTGCTTTTTCTTTAGTTTCAAATATGAGTGACAACAAATAAATTTTTTCATTAAAATATCTTTCAATGACAAACTAGCTTGTCACTAAAGTTCAATGGTGACAATTTGTTTTTTCATTGTCACAGCATGTTATGTTTTTATTTTTACCTTAACTTCTAATAACAACTATGGTGGCAAGAAATAAAACATGCCATAGAAAACTATTATTTTTTGTGATAATAAACTGGTGTTGTCACTAAAATGATAGTTCAATGACAATAGTGATAAATTATCACTAAAGCATTGTATTTAGTGACAAGAATACCACTTGTTACAAAACTTTTGTCACTAAAAACTTTATTTATTGTTGTGAAGGTCCTACAAGTGTATATCCTACAAATGGTTTTGTTCATTTAGTTCTAGTAGCGAATTGTGGAATGTTCTATTTTGTTTAACTTCCTCTATTCAATTATATCCAATAACTTATGAATTTATGGCCATCTTACAAAGACCACAAGGATTTTCATAATTGTTTTATGTTTGATAAGCATATGTAACCTTTTTGGAAGTTTTGCTTTCATTGGCCTATTTTCAAAGCTTGTTTTGTTAACTAGTGATGCATTAGATTTCACAATATTGACAATTAGATAGAGGCCAAATGGGAAGGTTTTAAACATTCTGAAAACTCTAACATAAGAAAAAGGTTGAATATCACCAAAATAATTGAGTACCTCTCTCTCTAAATTTTACTCATGATGATTAAAAGGCAATGTTATGCATGGATATGATACGACACCTCATTTAGTAATATTGATGTTTGAAATTGCAATCTTTATTTCATACTTTCATTAGGCAATGAAGGATTCTTCTAGCAAATTATCATTTGCTTTGCATTCCTTTGATTTGAAGTGAAGTTAGATTACTTTGATTTGTTCAAGTTATATTAAAAAGTTTTTTCCACTTGGATCAAGAACATTTGTTGTCTCTAAACAAACTCCTTCAATCAGTATACTTGCTAATTTTTTCCCTATTTTATATTTTCATTTAATATTGAAGATTCTCTTTACCTATTTGTCTAATTTATCTTTGTTTATCTCTATTCTATTTTGTTTTGTTTTACTTTAATATATTTGAGTAAACCTCAACTCTCAAATGTCAATAAGGTTCAATTTTTGTTTAAATTTGACTTGTAAGAATATCACTAGATAGATTTATTGGGGCGAGTAAAATTAAGAGTTAAAGAAACCTTAGTTCTTTAGTATTAGCTTATTTGACAATGGTGTGTACATAGTATGTATTGAGTCAACTCCTAGTGGACTCATAAATAATCTTTCTAGTGGTTTGGTTTTTTTGGGTAAATGTTTCCTTTTATCTTAACTAATTCCCCTTCATTGCATCAATAGTTCCTTTTTATTTTTAAAATAAATTTGTAACTAGGATAATTTTTTAAAGTATTTAAGAATGGTAGTATATTTGTTATTCTAGTTTATGGCTCAAACCTCTAAGAGTTCATACATTAGTGATGTCAATGCTATTAAGTGAAGCTACACATTAAGAAATAAGAACAAGCAAAGTACTAATGTGATCTTGTTCTTGGTACTATCACTCTTAAGTGCTTGTAAGTAGCATAAAAGGGAATGAAGATGTAGATCCAAGGCTTTTTGCATGTAGGACTAGCTAAGATGAATAAAAGAAACTTAATCAATGGTGGATTAAGTTAGTATATCCATATGAAAATAAAATTTTAAATTATTATAAATATTAAGAAAAAGAACAAAAGGTGATTATTGAGTATCATAGAGATGGCTACCTTATAGGAGAATCAGGAGTCCTATTCTTAGGAGTAATAGGCTAATTGGCTAGGAATAGTAAACAATTTCCTATAAACTTCAAGAGTCAGAAAGCAATGCCTTACATAATTAAGAATAATTGCTTTAATAGAGTGATCCAAGTAAATATTTTTTTCATTCTTTTTTATAAGGCTTTTTTATTTTATTTAAATCTATTATTTTAGATTTAACTTTTATTCACTTTCCATTTTTTGGCAACCTTGATTTTTTTTCTAGATGATGGTGAAGGAATTGGATAATTAAAGCAATTGGCAATAGATGGGGGGATTACAAGGGAAGCCTATGACAAACAGTATGAAAAAATTCTATGAAAGGAACAAAATGTGGTATCAAATTGTCCAAAAGTTGTTTCTTGTGATCAATGGATTAGTTTAATCAATAATTGTGATGATGAAAAGCATAAGGCAATAATATTGTCTCATATTATATACCTTACTGAGTATATAATATTATCTCTAATATAAAATCTTAATTTGCATTGGTGTAGGAAATGTGTAAGAGGAATGCAATCAATAAGAGCAAGCAAACAATACCACATGCTGGTATTTCAAAAAGCCTAGTTAGGAAAAGACATTAAATGGTATCTTCTCTTTATATCTGTTATTTGGTTTTCATTTATTTAAGAATTTTCATGTCTTAACCCTAGTTAGTTAGTTACCTAATTAGTGTTTCTTTCATGTCTTAGAGGATAATGTAACTATAAATAATGTTAAATGGTGAATTACATATTTTGGACATTTTTATATTTACTAAATTTTCTCTTTAAAATAATTTTGCACCATTGTTAAAATATGTTATTTTGTTACGAGGAATGAATGAAATCAATATTTGACTACACAGCTTGATTGTGTATTTGAACTTACTTCTATTTGATCCAATAGGAAGTTAAGGTTGGTCATCTTATTAGTCATGAAAAATTATGAGATACTACTCATAAAAAGGCAAATGGATCTTATGTTAATGAAGTTGTTGCTACAGTAGCAATAATGACAAAATAGACCTTAATTAAATTTTTTGGTTTAAAAATATAACTTAAAATATCTTTACAAGGTAAAATAAATGCATATTTAAGTTAATAACATGTCTCTGAAGTTGCTATTGTTTCATTAGATGATGTTGTTGGAAAGGTGATAGGAAAGGAACACTTTGGTAGAGTTAAAGGTTTAGGCTTTGGCCTTTTTCCTTCTTTGGTGTTTCAATGTGCTATGCGACACTTTAAAGGAATGATAAGTGGCTTAAATTCCAAGTTTTGTGATTCTTAAATCTCAAGTGATTACTTTACAAAACATATTAAAGGACTATCTCCAAGAAAAAAAGGAGTATTGCCCATGGCACTTCACATGAGATTGGGTGTTTCTCTTGAGCCTAGTCAAGAAATGCAATGTTTTTTTATTCTTTTAAATTATTTGTAATGTATCTATTTGTCTTCTATGTGAATATATTTTGTTGTCACCATTTTGTGCGAATTTTTTGGGATAATTATATGCTCCTGTGATCAATGTTTGTGGGCATTCTTTTTCTACTGCTCTACCCATTGCTATTAGTTTCATATGCATGATCATAGAAATCGTATAATATCTAAAACTGAATATCATATCTTGTGATAGTCGTATTCAAGTCTTGTTCATTGGCTTGCCCATTGTGTGTGTATGAATTTCGAACTATGCTTAGCGTAAGCTTCATTTTTCTCAACATATAAATGCATGCTTATATTCCTTTAGTTTGGTATAGAAATGAAAAAAAAATTAATTTTTCCCTTTTGTCTCCCTTTTTACGCTATACATGCTTTTTATTTGTTTTATTTTAAGTTTCAATAATTTTATTCCTTCATTTATTTTTCTCATAGTAAAGGACAACACAATATGATTTGAAAAAGGAAGGATTAATTATTTTTGGTTAAGTGAAAATATCAAAAAGAAAAAGAAAGGATAAAATCCCATATGAATCTATTAAATAAAAAAAACATTTTAACTATTTTGCTCAATCTCTAGAATTGGTTGCATCATCATCTTTGCTAAACTTAGGGAAAAAATTATAATGGAAAAACTTTAATTGTTTATTATTGGTTTTTTTAAACACTTTGCTTTCTAATTATTCATCTTGAAGAATTCTTGAATGTTTCATATAATTTAAGTTATTTTTATGTTAGCATGCATGGTCGAAATTTCCTTGTATTCCTTTCTATTCTATGTCTATAAATTCAAGTTGCTTTATATGACAAATGAACTACTTTTGAAGCATTTGTAGAATTGCATTATTGATCATACTTTGATGATAAAAAAGGTAGATTTCTGTGTTGCTTGCATTGTGAGTAGTAATAGGTCTATTCATTAAGGCAGAGGTTAATTACATTGTAAAGACTCAAGTAGTTAGTCTGAATGAATTTGATAGCAACGGAAATTGGAAAACTGGTAAATATATTTTGATAGAACTGGTTGTTTAATTCTAGTGTTTGTTATCATGTTGAGAAACTTAAATTTCATATTTTGATTCTTCCTTTAAGTTAATATTAGCATTGTAACATGATTGATTTTGTTATGTTTATTACCATCAATTGAGTGACATGGCGAGTAAAATCAAGACATATATATGGAAGCAAAGTCATCTAGAGCTAGTGTCAAAGCCGAGGATTTTGCTAGTGTTGAAAAGGATAATTTTGATGTGGTGTGTTTAGATAATATTTAAGACTTTTTTTTTTAATTTTACAAACAAAAAAACATGGATGGAATATTTTTTATCCTATTTAGCTAGTTATTAAGATGATTTCATGGAAGATGCTAGTTAAAACAATATCTAGCACTTCTTATTCTATTTTGCATATGGCAAAACTTGCACAATATACAAAATGATTATGAAATTATTTTAATGAAAATGCATTCTGGAATTTTTTTTGTTTTAACATTTTTTATAGGATATTTTTATTTGCTTGATTTAAAAAGAAAGCACAACATTTATATATTTAAAAAATAGTTAAAACATTAGTGGTATTTAAAATCCTATTAAAATAAAAATAAAATTTTTTACTATAAATCTATGATGGTTATAACTTCTTTTAAATTAAAATTGACAAAATTTACAATTAGTTAGAGATAGTTTTAATTCCTATTAAAAAGAAAGTTAAACTTTTTGCAATAAATTAGAGACAATTTTGACCCCTGCTAAGATTTCTCTGTTTAAATTAGTCTTTCGATAATATTGTTGGATTGCTTTGATGTTTGTTCCTGGCTGAGCCCACATTTTATACAGGCAGCTAGGAATCACATATGCGCATGAAGCTCTAAGAACGCAACGGAGGCCGTCAAATTCTAGTATGGAATAAATTCGTTTTGTGTGGAAGTGATTGGTTCAAAATTTCAGAATTTGAAATTTGAAGATTTTTGTTGTTATTTTTTTTCCCATGAAAAGTTGATGCTTCATTGAAGTCTTGTTTATTGGCTTGCTCATTATGCAGGTGTGAATTTTGAATTAAGCTTAAATTAAGCTTCATTTTTCTCAATATATAAATGCATGCTTATATTCCTTTAGTTTGGTATAGATAAAATGATAAAAAATATTTTTTCTTTCTGTCTTCTTTATGCACTATACATTCATTTTATTTGTTTTATTTTAATTTTTGGCAATTTTATTCCTTCATTTCTTTTTCTCACAATCTAAGACAACACAGTATGATTTGAAAAGGGAAAGATTAATCATTTTTTGTTAAAAGAAAATATTAGAAAGAGAAAGAAAGGATAACAACCCATTTGAATCTCTTAGTGACAGAGAAACATTTTAATTATCTTACTCAATCTCTAAAACTAGTTGCATCATCATCTCTTCTAAACTTAGGAAAAAATTACAAGGGCCCAACTTTAAATGCTCTTTGCTAGTTTTTTTAAACACTTTCCTTTCTGATGTTCACACTGAAGAACTCTTGAATTTTTTTATAAAACATACGTAATTTATATGTCAACATGCATGATCAAAATTTTCTTATATTCCTTTGTTTTGTGTCTATAAATTCAAATTTATTTACATCACAAATGAAAGAGTTTTGAAGCATTTGATAAAATGCATCATTGAGCTTACTTTGGTGATAAAAAAGGCAAACTTTTGTGTTGCTTGCATGTGAATAGTATTTAGTTTATTCCTTAAGACAAAGGTTAATTACATTATAAAGACTTAAGTAGTGAGTTTGAGTGAATTAGATAGTAATAGAGATTGATAAACTGATGAGTATATTTGAGAGAATTGGTTGCTGAATCCTAGTGTTTGTCATCATGTTAACAAACTTAAATTTCATATTGAGATTTTACCTTTGAGTTTATACTAGCTTTGCCACTTGATTGATTGTGTTATGTTTATTATCATCAACTGTGTGATAAGGCAAGTGTGCAAAATTAAGACATACTTATAAAAATAAGATAATTTGGAGCTAGTACTCATGGCGAGGATTTTGCTAGTGTTGATAATTTTGATGAAATGGTGAGTTTAGATAATATCTAAGACTTTCTTTTTTTTTTGTTTATTTTACATATGACAAAACATGGATAGATTACTTGTTATCCTATTTTACTAGTTCTTCAGATGATTTTGTTAAAGATGCTAGTCAAAGCAATATCTAGCACTTCTTATTCTATTTTATATATGGCAAAACTTGCATTGAATACAAAATGATAATAAAATTATATTAATGAAAGTGCATATTTGGAATTTGATTGTTTTGACATTTTCAACAAGATATTTTTATTTGCTTAATTTAAAAAGGAAACTTAATACTTATATATTTAAAAAATAGTTAAAATATTAGTGGTATTTAAAATCATATTAAATTAAAAATAAAATTTTTTGCTATAAATCTATGATGGTTATAACTTCTACTAAATTAAAATTAACAAAATTTACAATTAGTTAGGATAGTTTTAACCCCTACTATAGTAAAAGTTAAACTTTTTGCAATCAATTAGTGACAATTTTGACCACTATTAAGTTAAAGCTTAAAATTTTAAGAATCAATTAGCAATGATTGGCAATGATTTTGACACTAGCTATGTTAATGGTTAAAATTTTAAGAATCATTTAGCAACGATTTTACCCTTTGTCAAATTGAAAGTTGAAATTTAATAATCAATTAATGATGGTTATAACCCCTTCTAAATTAAATTAAGTAAAAAAATATTATACTTATTTAATAATGGTTGTAACACCTACTAAGTTGAAAAAATTTTAACTTTGTGATAGCTATGCTATTGGTCCAAAAATCTATTGTAAAAGTGTAATACAGCGGTCACTTTTGTGATAGTTACAATGACCACTGCTAACCACTCTGTAGGGGTTAAAACATAGCAAAATGCACCATAAAACCATCGTAAATACAACCAATTTTTTTGTAGCAGAGAAAGCTTACTTCGCTCTTGATATGGGGATATTCCTCGAATCTGAGAAGGAAATGCTTAATTATTTAAAAAGTAGGATTCCTTTTATTAGAAGAGAGGAGAGCTCTACATACGAATATCCTTTTGTTACATAATATTAGAGCCATAGCTCAAATTTATTAGTAGCACAACTTATACATCATGATAGATCAAGTCCTTGCAACACATGGATAATTAATGCTGCCGCTACTAATTGTAGTATGTGCTTCTTGTTGAAGAGTCAAAGTTGCCATGGACGATGGATCCATTGCCATTGCCCCGGACATTGCCGTGGTTATTTACGACACTGCCGCCGTAGTTGTTTTGGTTGTGACTCCCGTTACCGTCACCGGAGTGAGCCCCAGAATTAATCTTGGCGCCGGAGAAATTCTGGCTGCCGCCTCCATTGTTGTTGAATGAGCCAACGGTACCATTGGAAGGGGCTGACTGGGCTGCCTTTTCTGCTTCTAACATTGCAAGGAGGTTTCTCAGAACATTGCTCATCTTGACCTTACGGCTAAGATTGCTCTATTTAACCCAGTCTTTAATACTGTTGGATTGCTTTGATGTTTGTTGCTGGCTGAGCCAACATTTTATAGAGGCATGTGGGAATCTCATATGTGCATGAAGGGATAAGAACGCAACGGAGGCTGTCAAATTCTAGTATGGAATAAATCCGTTTTGTGTGGAAGATATTGATTCAAAATTTGAAGAATTTGAAATTTGAAGAATTTTATTGTTATTTTTTCCCATGAAAAGCTGATGTTTCATTATAGATGGTCCATGATTTTAAATTACAATGGTAGTTACATTGCGGTGATGCTGTAGGCATTAAAATTTATGAAAGTTACTATGTAAAATTGCAATTACAAAAGATATCGCAATAATAATTTTCTGACTGTAATAATTGCTAAGGTTGTAATTTAAAATTCGTTATACCTTAATTTTATATATGAAGCTAAAGTTGATACTTTAAGTTAAAAAAATTAGTTGAATTAGTAAATTGTGGAGGGACAGAAATATATTTATGTAAAATAGGGGGGGGGGGAGGGAAGAATGAGGTTAGGAATATCTATTGCTCTATTGTAATTTACCTAGTCAAAAACTTGTTCACATTATGTAATAGGTCATGATCCCGCTCTATCGAATTAATGAATGAGCAACACGAAAAGGGGAAACGCATTTTAAGATCTGAACTGAAAGTAAAGAAATCTGAAGATCTTCCAATAGGGACTTCACTTTAATTTTACGAACGACATTTTTTTCCTATTTAATATAAAGCAATTGCCTTTTGATTCCTTTTTTTTTTTTTTTCAGTTTCCGGATTGATTTAGTTTAATGATGCAAACACTGGCTTTTATAGTTTTTCTTTACTTTATAAAAAAAGGCTAAAATACATACCAAACACTCCTGTACTATACGTACTTTATGTGCAAAAAATCTCTGATATTTTGTTATTTGGAAAAAAATTCTGATATTTTAAAAGATTTGATTAAACATTTGAACTCACATTATACAGAAGATCTGTCTCTATCATCCATCCTTCTAAATCTTGACATTAAAAGTGGTTTCTGCAATTGTTTTTGTAGCATAATTGGTTGAACAAAAACTGACTTTTCAAAATTACTTTTATATCCAAATATATTTTTTTAAAAAAAATCAGAAATAAGCTTTTTTACTTTTAAAGTTAATATTTAAATATTATCAAATGCAAAGTATTAATTCATAATAAGTTTTTTCAAATTAATTGTTCATAATCAATTATATTGAAAATAATTCCCACCACTATACAAGACAATTTTTTAAGGTACAATTTTTTTATTTTCTTAATAATACATATATCTTAAAATTAAAATATTGTGATGATTTCTTCTAATATTTTTTTATATGTATATATATAAGTATTTTACAAAAAAATTATTTTATTATGATTTATTAAATGAACTAACCTTGCTATTGTATCCAATCAATGTAGGATAAAAAAATTTGATTAAGTCTATTATATTTTTTTCTAGAAATTTATTTATGGATTCATCCTCTTTAAATGTGTTATATGCAAATGGACCTCCTTTCAATTTTAAATATTAGGAAAAAAAATTAAGTCAGTATCATTTGTTACAATAAATTGCAACAAGGTACTCCAAGCTAACTTTCTTTCATTTACGTATACTTGCAAATAGTAATTTACCACAATGCCCAAAAAAAAAAAGACATACTTACAATGTGTCTCAAGAAGAATAAAAATACCAAAATAGAAACCTCTTTTGTTACATACTAAAATTAGAGAATTTTTAATTTTATAAAAATAAAAAATAAAAGACTAAAAATTTATAAGAATTAAAATTGAAGAATTTTTAATCTTATAAAAATAAGGTAATATACAATTTTAATTATAAATAAAATTAATAAAAATTCAATTTTTAGGGATTAAAATGAAATTTTAGTTAAGATAAAAAATAAATAAGAATTTAGAAGTACAAAACTTTGCATAAAATCATAAAATAGTCTTTTTATTTTATTTTTTTAAAATAAATATCCTGAATGAATTATTGTTATATTTAAACAACAATAAAGTTATCCTTTTAGGAAAAAAGAAAATGCAGATAAATACAAAAACAACAATTGATAAAAAAAAAGAATTTATTTGTCTATGTATTTTGAATTTTTTGTTGATATTACTATTTGAATACCAAACAGTAACATGCTCTACATTAATAGTCTAGTAGTTAATGAGACCTAATTTATGTATGTGTTTTAAATTTTTTATTGATATTACCATTTAAAGACTAAACAATAACATGCATTGTTTAGACAATTTGACTATTAATAAAACTTAATTTATCTATTTATTTTAAGTCTTTGGTTGATGTTATTATTTGGAGAGAAAATAATAAACAGTAGCATGTTATTGTATGGAGACTAAACAATAACATGCTCTTCTTTAATAGTTTTGTTATTAATGAGATTTGATATTTCTTATTATTTGGGAGTTTTTTGTTGATGTTATTATTTTGAAACTAAACAGTAACATATACTTCTTAAGTAGTTTAGTTATTAATGAAACTTGATTTATCACTTATTTTTAATTTTTGATCGATATTACTATTTGAAAAATAAATAGCAACATTTCATTGTATGGAGATCAAATAGTAACATGCACTTAGGCAATTTAGTTGTTAGTGAGACTTGATTTATTCATTTATTTTAGATTTTTTGTTAATGTTACTATTTGGAGATCAAATAGTAATATGTTACTATCTAAAAACCAAATAATAAAATATTTTTTTGATAGTTTTATTGTTAATGAGATTTGATATTTCTTATTATTTAGGATTTTTAGTTTATATTATTGTTTAGAGATAAATAGTAACATGCACTTCTTAGGTAGCTTGGTTGTTAATGATACTTGATTTATCCATTTATTTTGAGTTTTTGATCGATGTTAATATTTGAAAACTAAGCAATAACATATTACCATCTAGAGACTAAACAGTAACATGCTCTTCGTTGGTAATTTGGTTATTAATGAGACTTGATATTTCTTATTATTTGATATTTTTTATTGATGTTATTATTTGGAGACCAAACAGCAACATGCTCCAAACAACAAAATGCACTTCTTAAACAATTTGATTATTAATGAAATTTAATTTATCTATTTATTTTTTATTTTTGGTCAATGTTACTATTTAGATATCAAACAGTAACATATTATTATTTGGAAACCAAACAGTAACATGCTTTTCTTTAGTAGTTTAATTATTAATGAGACTTGATATTTCTTATTATTTGGGATTTTTTGTCAATGTTTCTGTTTGAAGACTAAACAGTAACATGCTATTCTTTAATAATTTGGTTATTAATGAGACTTAATTTATTTATTTATTTTAGATTTTTTATTGATATTACTATGTGAATACCAAATAACAACATATTACTGTTTGATATGCAAATAATAACATGTTATTCTTTAGCAATTTTGTTGTTAACAAGACTTGAGTTGTCTATTTTTTTGAATTTTTATTTAATATAAATAGTATCATGTTATTCTTTGGCACTTCTGTTGTTAATATGACTTGATTTATCTATTTATTTTAGATTTTTAGTTAATCTTACTATCCAGATACCAAACAATGACATGTTATTGTTTTGTCTATAAATAATAACATATTATTTGATAGTTTTATTGTTAAGAAAGTTGTTATGGCACTATTGGATACTAAAAGAATTGAGGAGCAGAAATTTGATATGGGATTCAAATGAATTTAATTTAAGAAAAATGAGGTCAAAGTTAGCAAAATGACAAGAAAATGAAGAAAAATTAAGAAAAGTTATTGACAAAGGCCTTTTTTTTCTAGTTAGAGTGGGCAAAATGTTGGGATTATGAGCCATACAAGTGCAGTGAAATTAACTAATCCTAGCTAACAAATCCATGCAAAACATTGAATCAGAATAAGGATTCATTTAATACCTTAATGATGACTCTAGAACTTAGTCGTTGATCACCTCTTCAGTTTCCTTTTTTGGCTAAAGACTTCGAGGTATCCACACAAACCCGTGAATCACTGATGAATGTCCATATGAACCCTAGTTGGAATCATTCTCCTTTGCCTCATAGTGCTAGCTACACCTCATCAAAGTTTTTTGGTCAAGGAGATGTGCTAAGGTTTTTCTAGACTTGGGATGCGTGAATAATAATGTCTTATTATTACCTAACAAGTCTATATAAATAGGTGCATAGAAAATCCTAACTAATTGGGCTTTGTTCCATGTATAATTATGGACTTATTATTAGGCCTTATAATTGTAACATGGAATTCCTAAGTATTAAGCCTAAACAATTTGGTCCATTAATTCTAAATTCACTAGGCTCTAAGTGTGCGACCCTATAGGCTCTCATTATATTGACAATGATCATTAATCATATTAATGATCATAAACAATGAGTGGTGTCTAGCAACACATCATTGTTACCCAACTAATGAGAAAGTCGGTGATTTGACTAAATCTTTACATGTGATCATCATCTATGTCCTTTTGTTCTAAACATCTAGATTAAGCACGAGACATGGATCGTGTCATTCCCGTATAGCCTAATCTTGAGGTTTCTTGATCTCTAAATAAGCTAACTAAAGCAAATATAATTAACATCCCATGTCAATTTATCTGAGCATGGCCATGCATTTTCTCAGCTTTATTTAATTAAGGGGCCCACAAATGTTACTCTTATTATATAGGAAGGACAAATTCTATCTTAATCACACAAACCCCTCCACATGATATGTGACATATCCAATAACAACCCTTGCATACTCAACCATAAGTGATATAGAATAGTATCAAAATATGAAACTCACATGTAGGAAACCTTGGCAATCTCAGGTCAAAGGACCATAATAATAATGATCACTAAGAATCACTCATGACACTTATATAACGATCCATCTAGTATTCTTAGAATGGATCGGTCTAATATACAAGTTATCTAACTTGTACTCATGTGTAAACATAATATCCCATATAAGTCACTACATATACTAGTCTTAACATATCAAAGCAGCCTAATCCACAATGATATATGACTAGGGACATTTAAGAATACAATTATTCTAAAGTTATTATCATAATTAAATATATTACGCAAACAATAGATAAATATAATAATTGAAATTGTCATTAAAATAACATGATTCAAATTTACAATCATTTGTATGATTAGTTTAGGGCATATATACTAACAATTGCCATTAAGAAAAGTTATTGAAAAAGGCCTTTTTTTTTTAATTAGAGTGGGCAAAATGCCTTTGGTATTTTGTTGGCACATAGATATTAAAAAGTTACATGAAATCAACATATAATTTGCCCCAATTAGACAATAGAGCACAAAGTTATATTCGTTTAAATTTATAAACTCAATTTACATGTTTTCGATTGGGTGGACCCCCCAAAATTAAATTTTCTTATTTTTTATTATATGATTATAGGAAGACAAATGAAAATAAGCGGTCATATACAAAAATTGTTTACTAATCATGGAGTTATGCCCTTTTAAATTTTTTTTATTCACGACTGTATTCTCATGGTTAAAAAAGGGTATTTTAGAAATGTAATAGTAATAATTTATAAAATTGGCACCTATTTGAAATAAGGATCAACACTAGTACCTCTTTAAAAGAAGTCTAGCATGTGGCACCACAATACAATTTACCATTAAATATTCTTCTCCAACTTTGAAAGTATTATTTGTGGTTTAAAAAATGAAAAAATAAAATTTTAGTCATTATTCTAAGTTAGACATATTATTAGAAAACTAATTTTGTGAAAAAAAAGCATTCCTACAAAAAATGTACTCAAGATGCAATTGAATAAAGTATTTTTTTAAGTTGTTTTATATATAGTGATCAAAAGAATTAATTTTGAATGTAATTGATTAAGAATAATTAGTTTAAAAAATTGATTCTAAATTTTTTATATTGGGCAATTATTAGTTTTAAAGTTAAAATGATTACTTTTAATTTTTAATTTAAAATTAATTTAATATATAAAAGTAATTTTGGTAAATTAATTTTTATGAAACCAAGTATGCTAATAAAAATAATAGTAAAAACACTCTTATATTTTAAAAGACTTGGAAGGAGAAGTAATATAGGAGATGTTTTTAGGTTTAAATATTTAATCGCGTATTATAAAATATCAAACAATGTTTCAAATATGAGAAATAATACAGGGTATTACTTGTAGTGTAGTTTTAACCTATGAAAATCCGGCAGATTCCATTTTAGAGATGTGGGAATGCCAAGTGACAAAGTTCCTGCGTATAATGAACGCCAGTTATCTGTGGTGTGGAATGGAATAGAATTTGATGCCTTACTTCTTTTTCACAACTTTGCATATGAATTAAGTCTCATGATTTGGAATCTTAACGTTTATGGCTAAGGGGGGCTAAAGGTTATAGCATCTTCTAGATTCTTGATGCTTGTGGGTGGCTATAATAACGGAGTCATTTTTCAGGCATTAATTGTGAATAAGTTAAATATTTTACGATGAGAAAGTATTTTTTGGTGGCATATGATTCGTAAATCTTTTCTCATAATTTTATAAATGTTGAAAGAGTTTGTTAGATTCCAAAATTTGGTTTCAAAGTAAAACAAATATTTAGAAATGTTTTGAGATAAATTTTAGTTCAATATTTCTTCAAAATATTTTAATAAGAATGGTGGACCTCCTATATTTTCATATCATAAAAATATTTTGATTATATAAAATGAATATATTGTTCACTCCAACAAGGCTTCCCACCTCATTTTATGTTGGCCATCACCCATTGTTACCTATTACAATTGACCATTATTGATGTCATTCCCCACCTATTGTTGCTCACTGCAGTTGAATGCTACTCACCATAATCAACCATTACATGTTACAGCCTATGGTCGTTGACCATCACTTATCGTAATTTATTATCACCTTTCGACCATTGCAATCAATTGTCTTTAACTACCACCCGCTACCATCTGCCACTATTGAACTCTTCCTTTCATTTCCAAATAAGATTGTCTATTCAATTTTTGATGAGGGTATTTATATAATCTAATATTATTTTTTAAAATATATAAATTTATTTATCATATTTTTAGACATTTTTTAATTGAATCAAACATGCCTATGTGACATCTCTAAGAATTACATCTTTGTGAATATGATTATTGTGAATGAATAATTCTGAGAAACAAAATGTTGACCTATAGTAATATTTAAAGAAGATAGTTAATATTAGCTAATATAGGCTGCTTCTAGAAAGGTACATGCCAATGTTTTACACACACATATAGAGTTAAAATGACTAGTATACAGTGTAGTTGGAATCGTCAAATTCACAATTTGAATCACATTTGATACAAACATAAAATGATGCGAACATGTGAATGAATTGTTGATGCTTTTGTGTCATTGTGATTCAGTTGTGAATCATGTATGAACTGCAACAATTGCACTCTAAATTGAAGCAAAAATGTAAATAGACTAAGACTTTGTTGTCTACTAAAAGGAGAATGACGAGAAGCAGAGGAGCTAGAGAATTCTAGCAAAACAAGTCACAAACAAGATTCTACACGACCAACTACATAAATCAACCTAGATAGCCTTTTTTTTTCATTTTTTTAAAACAACTTAGCAAAGTCATGTCAAGCCTATAACCTTCATGGCCTCATTAGTCATCACCTTAAAAAAACCCTTGTTTAGTTTTCAATTCCCATTAATAGTGTTGTACGTTAAAGACGTAGTTTAATTCCTTTTACAACAACCCTATAAAATCTTTGTTTCATACCTTCAACAATTGTAACCTACCACCTTACCTCCTCCATTATTTTAAACATAGTGGTCCCAAATTCTTATCCTCTTTTCAAGAAGAGACAAAAAGGTTGTATAAAAGAGAAGAAAATTTGAAGATGATATATTTTTATCTCTGAAGTGGAATTTCTTCAAAGGTAAAAAAATAAAAACTTTTCAAGTTTAAATATATTAGCTTTTATTGTGTAGAAAAGTAATATTATAATTTGGTTAGTTTTTGGAATCTAAAAAATATAAAAATGAGTTCTAAAAAGCATGTGAAAAAAAAATGTGACATGGGACCACAACATAAAAATGGAAAGGGAAAATAGAATGAAAAATAAAATGTAAATATTATGAGAAAGAATTTTAGGGAGGAGTATTTAGGATTAAGCATCATCTTGCAAGTTTAAGCAAAGATGTTGCTCCATGTGTAAATGTTCCAAATGATCTAAGAGCAATCTTTGTTAAAATTTTGGAAGATTTAGAAAAAATTCAATTGACAAAAAAGAACATAGGAGGTGAATAAATTTTTGAAGATGTAGTAGTGGGCACAAAAGATAGTGATGTTGCAAAAAAAGTGGAAAATGGAATTATTTGTTACCAAGGAAAAAAGAAGGGTCTTGTAATAAACAAAAAACAATGAATGGAATGTTGAAAGATAGGGAGGCAGTGATTAGAGATATTTATGGGTGCATATATGGCAATGCCTTGCCATTTAATTTGGTAAGGAGTCCATTATTTAAGAGAATATTGAAATTTGTTGGTGATTATGACAAAGGCTTAAATCCCCCTACTTGTCATGAAGTAAGGGAGTGATACTTGAAGAAAGAAGTTGAAAATGTTAAAGCAAGCTTAGAAAAATATAAAATTGAATAGAAAAAGAATTGTTGCACTTCGATGTGGGATGGATGGATCGATAGGAAAGTGAGGTCTCTTACTAACTTTCTTGTCAATAGTCCAAGTGGAACTATTTTCATAAAGTCCATTGATACTAGTGATGTAATCAAGGATGCCACAAAAATGTTTAAGTTACTAGATGTTGTTGTGGAAGAGATTAGAGAAGAAAATGTGGTGCAAGTGGTGACAAATAGTGCTTTGACTCTTGTAGCTTCCAGTCACATGTTGGAAGAGAAAAGAATAAAATTATTTTGGTCCCTATGTGTGGCTCATTGCATTGATTTAATTCTTGAAGATATTTGCAAGCTTCCAATTTTTCATAATATTATTTCTGAAGCTAAGCAAATCACCATCTTCATTTATAGGCATGCTTGGGTCTTTAATTTGTGTAGAAAGTATTCCAAGGGAAAGTAGTTAGCTATACTAGTAGTTACAAGATTTGCAATGGCCTACCTTATTTTGAAATATATTATGGATAGAAAATGTGATCTTACATCTATGTTTGCATCAAGATCATGGACTACTAGTTCATACACAACATGATAAGAAGGGAAAATTATAGTAAAGATTGTCTTAAGAGATAAGAGGTTTTAGAATTCTATCCAATATTGCTTGAAGTGCGTTACTGCACTTATTAGTTTGTTGAGACTTGTAGATGGTGAATCAAAACTAGCTACAACATACATTCATGAAGTAATAGACAAAGCCAAAGAGCAAATAGCTACAAATCTTGACAATAAGGAGGAAATTTGTAAAAAGGTATGGTGTTGGAAATTACAACTTCATAGATCTCTTCATACAATAACTTACTTTCTTAATCCCATGTGAGTTACATCAAAGATTTAGATTTAGGCTTCATTTGGCAGACAGCGTTTTTCGGTCAAATAGCTATTTGACCGAAAACGCTGCCTTTGCCAGCATTTTAAAATAGCAGTTTTGCATAAGTCAAACTACTATTTTTTGGTCAAAAATGCCAAATATCAGCCAAACCTCTGGTTACCAAACGAAGCCTTAATACCCTTTGATTCTTTTTTAGAAAATTTTATTTGACTTGTTTCTTAACTTGTTAGGTACCATTATAATCCTAATTTGAATGCATATAGTAAAGTAAGGTAGGTTTATACAACACACTTGAAAGGATGTTTCCCAATATAAGAGAAAGACTTTTAATTGATAAACAAATTAAAAAAGTCACAAGAGCTAAAGGACTTTTTGGAATGAGTACAACAATGGCAACTCAAGATAGGAAGCAACTGTGTAATGGATTTTATTTAATTATAGTCAATGTTAATTTTTAGTTTATGATTTATGTATTTTCTAATTGACATATAATTTATTTTTAACTTTTTCACAGCTCTTTGGTGGGAATCCTTTAGTGGAGAAGGCAAGAAATTACAAACTTTAGCTATAAGAGTCTAGAGTCTCACTTGTAGTGCCATGAGATATGAAAGAAATTAAAGCATATTTAACCAAGTGCATTCAAAGAAATGAAATTGTTTAGCACAACAAAAATTGAATGCACTTGTGTATGTCAAATATAATCTTCAACTTGAAATGAGATAAAAGATAAGAGAGGAAAGGGAAAACACTTATGATCTTATTTGTTTGTTGGATATGGAATTGGATGATGAGTGGATTATTGAAAAAGATAACCCTTGTTCTCTAGAGGAAAATTCTTGGATGGATGTTCATGAAAGCTTCAAACTTGATGAAGGAGCTCCTAGTAATAGAAAAAGAAGAGGTAGTGTTTTGTCTAACTACTTTTATTTTAATGAGTTTATATGTGAGAAAGAATCAATGGACTAGTGGAAGACCTTATTTCTCATTTATAGGACCAAGGAATTTAAATTTAATTGCAAATAAGAAAGCAAAGGGAAAATCTATTGTTCAAGTTAAACAAGAGGAAAAGGATGCTTGTGACATTAAAGTAGTGAAAGAGGAAATTGAGGAAGAGAGTACGAGACTAGATGATAATGATGAAGACAACATTGAAGACGTTGATCTTGATGGTGAAGACATAGATGATGATCTTGATAACAACAAAATTGAAGAGGAAGAAGATTGATGCTTTACTATTATGTTATTTATTGATATATTAAGTTTCTTTTAAATCTATATGACTCAATTAACTCTTTTGAAACTATATATTTCTAATTTTGAGCTTATGATATTAGACAAGTATTATGTTTCTTGACTTTAATTTATGATTTTTCATTATCAGTGCCTATATTTTGTTATACATAGGATAATATATACTACTTTTATATGTTTTGTGAATCGTACTAATTCACGATTTAAAATTTTGACCAACCGATTCACGATACAATTCATAATTCAATAACACTGCTAATGTATTATTTCTTTATTTTAACTAAATATAATAAGTTTTATAGGCTTCTCCTTTGTAGATTTTAGTTATGGACTTGCCTCACTAGTTGAAATAAATGTGTGATATATACCATGCAAGTATCCAGCAAATAAATTATTAGTTGAAAGGAAGTCTTTTTGTTTAGTTTGTTTTCAAGTATTTATTTTTTTCAATCAAAACATTGAAGTTAGGAATCTACTATAACAACACCTCGCAATAACAAGTACAATGATATAGTTTAAATCCTTAGGTCTTGTTATTTGTTTAGTTAGAAAATAACAAATCATAGCTCATAACCCTTACATTTAAGGGTGGCAAAATAGATGAAGATTCATAAATTTATTCAATTCCATTACTTTTAGATTAATCTAAATTCACTTATTACCATGAAATGGGTGAAATATTTATTCACTAACAAAATAACCATTTATTTAGGAATATTGATGTTTGAAACTACAATCTTTATTTCATTAGGCAATGAAGGTTCTAATAAATTATCATTTACTTTGAATTCCTTTGATTTGTAGTAAAGTTAGATTACTCTAATTTCTTCAAGTTAGATTAAAGGGTTTTTCCTCCTTGGATCAACAACCATTGTTGTCTCTAAACATACACCTTGAGTAGGTACATTCACTAATTTTTGCCTTATTTTATATTTTCATTTAATATTGAAGATTCCTTTTACCTATTCATCTAATTTATCTTTGCTTATCTTTATTCTATTTTGTTCTTCTCTAGTCTATTATATTTGAATAACCTTACCTTTTAAATGTCAGTAACTTTGAAATTTTATTTAAATTTAACTGGTAAGAATATTGTTGGATACATTTATTGGGGTGAGTAAATTTAAAAGTTGAAGAAACCTTACTTCTTTAGTATTGGCTCATTTGACTATAGTGTATACATAGTATGCATTAAGTTAACTCCCAGTGGACTTATAATTGCTCTTTCTAGTGATTTGGTTTTTTTAGGTAAATGTTTCCTTTTATCTTAATTGACTACCCTTCATTACATTAATAGTTACTCTCTGATTTGACAATAATTTTGTAATTGGGACAATTTTTTAAAGAACTTAAGAATGGTAGTATATTTGAAGTTTTTCTAATAGTTTATATATTAGTGATGTCAATATTGTTCTTCTAGTTTGTGATAATATCTAATTTATAATGTCAATTTTGTTAATGCCAGTTGTTGACATGGGTATTATGTTTGATAATTGGCGTTTAAAGATTTGATTCTAATTTTATAATGCAAGATAATTTTAAGGACCTTGTATCATTCATTTGACCACTCCTTTTAATTCCATTTTTAAATAATTACCCAAGCTCTATTAACAAAGATTCTAAGTCTTAAGAAATAGAATTTTCTTATAATCATTAAAGGTGGTATCTTCATTGATGATGATTTCAGACTTACTCAAGTACTTTCTTGAGTTAAAAGTGATTGCATGAATTCATATTCTTTGTTTGATTATGGTTTTCTAGTTAATTAATAATATGATTATCATTTTAGCCATGGCTTATGATTTTATGATAAATTCTAGTATTTGATGCGTGGCTACTTAAGGCATAAGAAATTTTTACTTTTTTGAATGGTACCCTGAGGCAGTTCAAGGATAAAGCCTTCCCTCTCCTCAGTTTAACCTTTCTTTTACTTTCTAGGTAGATTAAATTAGACTCGTTAGAAATTGAATTCATGGTTTTTTTAGTCCAATGTAAACTTGTGTCCAACACTTAGATAGGTGGAACTTAAACTTGCAATTTATTATATTATGTTACTAGTTGAAATGATATAGACAATAATTGGAAAAAGTATTTAGAAATCTAAATGGTCAATATCACTAGAAATCCATATTTATGGTTATCTAGTTTGCTGGTTGTAGAAGCTTATTTGTTGCATAGTGAATGCTGGCTTTTTTTTTTTATAATTCAAAGCTGCATCTTAATATTATGGTCCAATCAATTTGAAAATTAACACATTTAGTTTCTTTCTACCAAATAGGCAATGGTAGAATATAAATTTTATTCCTTCATTTACTACAAATAATCTCTACAACTATTGAATTCACATTATCATTGTAGATTTGACATTGTTAAAATATTAAGAAAAAAACAGACTAAATTAAGAAATTTTGTATGTTGTGATTGCAAATGAAAAAAATAAATAAATTGCACAAGTTTGCAAAGAATTAAGTAAAATTTGAAATATTATGGAATTTCATGCACACAAAATTTTGTACTTCTATGAAAAAAAATGAAACTAAAGTTATGAAATTTATAACTTTTATGATATTAACTCATAAAAATGTACACATTTCCTTATTAAATGCACGAAAGCACAATTATGCAATTATGAACACATATATAGAAATTATCTAAGATGATAATATATTTAAAATGTTTTTCATGTGTTATAATAGTTAAAAATTATTTTTTTTATTTTAAGAGTACTCCTCCTCTCCTCCTTGTCGTGTTCTTTACTTTCGTGCTCCTAAATGAAGATGTATACTAATTGGTTTTGTAGATTTTAAGAGTGGATCCTGATTGAAGTTTGAAGAGTTTATTGTGAATATCAAACTAATCATAATCTGAAACCATTTAGTGTAAGAGAATGATAAGAATGTAGCAAAAAACCATAAGTTTGGTTGTATGAAATGTAAAAAGATTAGATTTTTGCTTTTTAGTTTTCTTCTTAAGTGTAAGAGAAGTCCTAATCCTCCATTTCCTTTTTCTTTTATCTATTGATTCTAATTTTATTAATGAGGAAATACATAATTTGATTATTCAAAAAAGTAAGAATGCTTGGCATTTTCTCCTTAGAATTACTAATTTTATATAGTTATCAATATAATGGCAAGATTAATTTTATATAGTTATCAACATTATGCTTCTTTTCTTTCAGTTGACTAAATAAGATTTAGTATTATTTAGATATATGTTGAATATTTTCTCACATTAAGTTGCTATTTGTTTCATTTATAACATATACACTTATATTTTTTTATCTTTTCCCAAATAGTTCATGCTTAGTATTATTTAGTTTATGCTTGACCTGAAGAACGTTTATTCAATTTAGCACATATTATATGCATCTAATCTTAGTTTAGGGTAGAATTTTTAGGTTGTCCTACAAATAAAGATAGTAAAGAGTAGGTTGCAAGGCCAAGGCATATCTAATCCATCTAAGGTGGAACCACACATTAAGAAATAAGAACAAAGTACCAATAAGAACAAACAAAGTAGCAATGTGATCTTATTCTTAGTACTCTCACTTTTAAGTGGTTATAAGTAGCATAAAAGAGGACAAAGAAGCATATCCAAGATGTTATGCACATTGGACTAGCTAAGATGAATAAAATAGACTCAATTATTGATGGATTAGGGCAATATATCCATATAAAAATAAAATCTTAAATTATTATAGAATCTAAAAAAGGACAGAAGGTGATTATTGAGTTTGATAGAGATACCGCCCTATAAGAGAATCAGAAGAACTATTCTTAGAAGTAATAGGCTAGTTGGTTAGGAATAGAAAACAATTTTCTATACAATTCAAGAATTAGAAAGCAGTCCATTACATAATTAAGAATGATTGCTTTAATAGAATGGTCCAAGTAAATATTTTTTCATCCCTTTTTGTAGAGTTTTTTATTTTATTCAAATCCATTGTTTTAGATTTAACTTTTATTCACTTTCCTTTCTTTTGCAATTATGATTTTTTTTCCAAATGATGATGAAGGAAGGAATTTGACAATTAAAGCTATTGGCAATAGATGGAGGGATTTTAGGGAAAGACTTTATAACAAACACTATGATACAAGTCTATTTAGGTAACAAGATGTGGTGCAAATTGTCCAAAATGTGTTTCTCGTGATCAATGGATTAGTCTGATCAATATTCATGATGATGAAAATCATAAGGTAGTAATATTATCTTTTATTATATACCTTATTATGTGTATTATAGTATCTCTAATATAAAATATTAATTTGCATTAGTGTAGGAAATGTGTTAGAAGAATGCTATCATTAGGAGCAAGCAAATAACACCATAAGTTGGTAGCTCAAAAAGTGTAACTAGGAAAAGGCATTCAATGGTATCTTCTCTTTCTATATACTATTTTTTTTCATTTTTTTAAAGAAATTTTATGTCTTAGCCCTAACCAATTAGTCACTTAATTCATGTTTCTTTCAAGTATTAAAGGATAATGTAGCTATCAATAATGTTAAATGGTGAATTATATATTTTGGACATTATTATATTTACTTATTTTTCCCCTTTAAAATAGTTTTATAGCATTGTTCAAACATGTTATTTGGTTATAAGGAATGAATGAAATGAATATTTGGCTACAAATTTTGATTGTGTATTTGAACTTACTTTTATTTTATCCAATAGGAAGTTATGGTTGATCAGCTTACTAGTCATGGAGAATTATGGGATGCTATTTATAAAAAGGTAGATGGATCTTATATTAATGATACTACAAATAGACTTTTATTAAATTATTTAATTGAAAAATCTAATTTAATATGGCTTTACAAGCTAAAATAAATGTGTATTTGAGTCAAGAAGATGTCTCCTAAGTTGCTATTGTATCACCAAATGATGATACTAGATAAGTGTTAGGAAAGGAGCACTTTGGTGGAGTTAAAGGTTTAAGCTTTAGCCCTTCTCCTTCTTTAGTGTTTGAATATGCTATGGGAGACTTTAAAGAAATGAGAAATGGCTTAAATTCTAAGTTATAAGAGGATATCAATACTTTTAGATCTTAAATAACCACTTTGCAAAACTTTTTAAGAGACTATTTCTAGGAAAAAGAAAGGGTATTGTCGACAGTACTTCACACCATATTGCGTGTTTCTCCTAAGATTTTTTAAGTAGTGCAAATTTTTTAATTGTTTATGATGTTTCCATTTTTCTACTATGTGAACATATTTTGTTGCTACAAATATATGCTAGATTATTAGAATTATTGTTTACTCTTATGATCAAATTTTATAGACATTCTTTTTCTATTGCTCTGTCCATTGCTATTAGCTTCATATGCATGATCACAAAAATTGTATGTTATCTAAAACTTAATATCATATCTTATGATAGTTGTGTCCAAGTATTATTCTTTGGCTTGCTCCTTGTGTTTGTATAAATTTTGAATTATGCTTAACTTAAGCTTCATTTTTCTGAACACATAGATGCATGCTTATATTCATTTAGTTTGGTACAAAAAAGTTGATAAAAAATCATTTTTCCTTTTGTCTCCCTTTATATGTTATACTAGCTTTTTATTTATTTTATTTTAATTTTTGATAATTTTATTCCTTCATTTATTTTACTCATAATAAAGGACAACATGATATGATTTGAAAAGGGAATGGTTAATAATTTTTGGTTAAAAGAAAATATCAGAAAGAAAAAGAAAGGATAAAAACTCATATGAATCTATTAAAGACAAACGAAAACATTTTAACTATTTTGCTCTGTCTCTAGAACTAGTTGCATCATCATCTTTGTGAAACTTAGGAAACAAGTACAAGGGATTAATTTTGATTGCTCATTACCGTTTTTTAAACACTTTCCTTTTTAATATTCATCTTGAAGGACTCTTCAATTCTTTATATAATATATGTAATTTATATGTTAACACGCATAATCAAAATTTCCTTATATCCCTTTGTTTTTTGTGCCTATAAATTCAAATTGATTTATATGACAAATGAAAGAGTTTTAAAGCATTTGTAAAAATGCATCATTGATCTTTCTTTGATGGTACAAAAGGTATACTTTTATGTTGCTTGCATTGTGAATGGTAATATGTCTACTCCTTAAGATAGAGGTTAATAACATTGGAAAGATTCAAGTAGTGAGTCTGAGTGAATTATATAGTAATGGAGATTGATAAACTGATGAGTATATTGTGATAGAATTGGTGTTGAATCCTAGTTTGTTATCATGTTAACAAATTTAAATTTCATATTGAGATTTTACTGTTGAGTTAATGCCAATTTTGCAACTTAATTGATTATGTTATGATTTTAATCATCAAATAAATGATAAGGCAAGTGAGCAAAATCAAGACATATCTATCATGAGGATTTTCTAGTGCTAAAATGATAATTTTGATGATGTGGCAAGGTTAGATAATATCTAAGACTTTTTTTTTTTATTTTGCATATGACAAAATATGGATGGATTAATTGTTATCCTATTTTGCTAGTTCTTAATATGATTTTGTTAAAGATGTTAGTTAAAACAATATCTAGCTCTTCTTATTCTATTTTTCCTATGGCAAAGTTTGTATAGAATACAAAATGATTATGAAATTATGTTAATGAAAGAGTATGATGGAATTTGTTTGTTTTGATGTTTTTGATTGGACATTTTTATTTGCTTGATTTAAAAAGGAAACTTAATACTTATATGTTTAAAAAAATAGTTAAAACATTAGTGGTATTTAAAATCCTATTAAATTAAAAAAATTTATTATAAATTCATGATGTCTATAACTTCCACTAAATCAAAATTAATAAACTTTACAATCAATTAATGATAGTTTTAACCCCTACTAAAGTAAAATTTAAACTTTTGCAATAGATTAATGACAATTTTCACCCCTATTAAGTTAAAGGTTAAAATTTTAAAAATAAATTACTAATGGTTTTAAGCCTTGTTAGGTTAAAGGTTAAAATTTTAAGAATCCTTTAAGATTGGTTTTACTTTCTACTAAATTGAAAGTTGAAATCTAATAATCAATTAGTGGCAGTTATAACCTTTTGATAAATTGAACTAAATATAAAAATTTTATGCTTATTTAATGATGGTTGTAACCCATACTAAGTTAAAAGCAAAGATTAACTTTATAATGGTTATGCCAGTCATTAAAAAAATTGTTGCAAAAGTGTAATACAAGGTCACTTATCTAATAGTTACAAAAATCACAACTAACCACTTTGTTGGGGTTAAAACCAATAGAAAATGCACCATAAAATCATTGCAAATATAATCAATTTTTGTAGTAAAACTTGCTTTGCTCTTAATATAGGGATGTTCCTAGAAATTGAGTAAAGAATGTGTAATTATTTAAAAAGTAAGATTTCTATTATTAAGAAAGAGAAGAGCTCTACATATAAATATCATTTTATTTCATAATATTAGAGCCATAGCTCAATTTTTTTAGTAGCATAACTTATACATCACATGATAGATCAAGTCCTTGCAACACATAGATAATTAATGCTACCACTTTTAATTATGGTATGTGCTTCTTGTTAAAGAATCAAATATGTCATGGATGATGGCTCTATTGTGATAGCCTCGAACATCACCATGATTATTTATGACACTACCACTATAGTTGTTCCAATTGTGACTCCCATTGTTCTCATTGGAGTGAGTGCCTGTATTAATCTTAACGCCAAAGAAATCTTAGCTACTACTACCATTAGAAGGGGCTAACTTGAGGCTAAGGTTACTCTATTTAACCTAGTCTTTAATATTGTTGGATTGCTTTGATGTTTGTTACTATTTGAATGTCATAAGTTGATGGCTCTCTTATTAAAATTATGCAATGCATGCTTACCACTTTTAATGAACATGTTAACTTTCCCACTAAAGCTCTCTTGCGGCATGCTTGGTAAAGATAATTGGATATCAAAGAATTATCATCTATACAATAAATCCCATCTACAACCATGTCCAAAAGCCATAATTAAATGTCATCTAAGCACTTATATATATCGAACCATAAGATCAGCCTTCATATGAAGTTTCTATGCACAATGGGGCAAAAAGGATAATTGAATAGGGAGAGGGACAATCCATTTATTTATTATATGCCTTATTTTATAGTTTTGAATGTGTAGGAGATGGGTACAAGCTAACATACTTAAGTCCCTAGTTCAATGTCTAGGCGCCTTATTTGCCTTTTTGACAATCGACCCCTTTATAGAATATTTTAAGCAAAAGTTGAGCCGATAGGAGTAGACATACTTTTTCTAAATTGTTATAAGCCCTTTTCTTAAAGTTTTGGGTGTCTATTTAGTATCAAATTGCATTGACACAAAGATAAAAATGTAAGGATCACAAATACAAGCTTTTTGAACTCATAAATTCTTGAATTATTTTATAATTACCAAAATACCCTAAATTTTGGAAATTTAGTAAAAATAGTATATATGCTTGATTGATCCTAAATTTCAACCATAGATCCATTATTACATGCTTGATTTTTTGACTATGTCTCATCCAAATTCGAGCATGTTTACCTATTGAATTGTCATAACTACCATATTATGATATTCTCTCCCACTTCAAAAATTAATATCATCATTGATGCTTCAATTTAACATGACCCTATGAAGAATTTACTTACTTTCTCAAAATTTCATGATAGTTTTTGGCTTGCTTCTCTAAGTTACTACCTCAACCACCCATGCTTATTTCTTTAAGCACTATGAGTGTTATCTCATCTCGAGGTTAGGCTATTACCTTTGCAACATCGATATTCTCTTATTCAAATGCATCTTCCCTAAGTTTCTTAAAAGGCTACCTCTATAAACTCTTTCAAAGTGTCCTAACACCTTTTAGTGCCACTTACCCACTAGCTTTCTTGAATTCATTACTTTTGTAACTTGTCCAACGAGTAGTTTCTTCTACAAGTTTGTGCTCATTACCTTTGAAGCTTACATGAATGCCACCACCATAGCAAAAGTGTATTCTAACTTAATAGCTCATAAATAATACTTAGCACTCTGAAATACTTACTAATAGGTATTGTGCACCTCATGTCCCATACCACCAGTGCAATAGACAATAGTTACGCTTGATAGACAAAAAGGTCCCATAACCTTGCTCCTAAGTTCCCTTCTTAATTCATAACATTTTGCAATGCCACTTTCACACTTAATTAGATCCTTTAATCCTCTCCAAATCAATACCCTCTAGCATCTCATCGCCCACTACAACCTACTCAAAGTTAATGTACTCTTGTATTGTAGTCCTCATGACCTCTCTTACGCTTACATCCTCTCATGACTTATTAAGCCTATCTTTTGATGACACCCCCACTTCAACAACTTGAAGAAGGTTGAGCATAGAGCATCTTTAACACCAATTTAAGCTCCATTTTGTTTATGCATGAATAAACATTAACTAATAATCATTACTACAAAATCTTTCAACCCTATAATTATATAGTGCTAGTTTGCTACACCTTTTCTAAGTCATTATTGCCACTCTATAAAGCAGCTATATAGCCTAGCCACTATAATAAAAAATCTTGTGGGAGATTGTGCACTCTCTATCTAATCCATATATTGTGCACATAGCATCAATTCCATTGAATCTCCCTTTTACCCTCTAGCTATGATCCCCTAAACAACAAAATAATCCTTTCAGACCACCTTGACATAATTTTGAACTACTTTCACTAGGTTAATATGCCCATGCCCTTTAACTATGGCCATACATTTTTGTACACCAAAGGCTTCACCCTCCAGTTCTACTAATCCTTCAAGAAATGGTCAATCCCTTTAGCAAGATTGAGGCTTTTGTAACTGGATTGACTACCAATTCACTCATCTACTAGGATAATAGTTTGCATCCTTTGATGCGATTACTATGAATAGGTACATAATCAATGTCTTGTGCACACAAGTAAAATAACCCTTTAGCATAAATGCTTGCACTTGATGCATCAGTCCATGGTCACTTGAATGTATCATTCTCCTGCATATTAGCTCCTCAAGTTGATCTAATTTCTTGCATTTGTTAGTTTAGTCTTTGATAATAACTCTTCTGAGTTTGAGAATGACATCTTCACATATCCCTTATATAGTATAAGACAGGCTATATCTAACTAATTGTAGCTAATCTAATCTTGGCCCTTTGACACAAATTGAGTTCTGATACCATCTGTCACAGCTAGTAGCTCTCTAGCCAAAATCGTGCAATGCATGCTTGCCACTTTTAGCAAATATGCAAGCCTTTCAATTAAAACCCTCTTCTAGCATGCTTGATAAAGATAACTGAGCATCAAAGAATTATCACCCATATAATAAATTCCATGTAGCCAGGATCGAATGTTAAGAAGCAACCATACATACGAAACTATAAGAACACCCTACACACGAAGCCTCTAGGTATAATATTTGAAAAGGATAATTGAATAGGGAGAGGGACACACAGCTCACTTAGTATATGCCTCATTCCATAATTTTGAGTGTGTAAGAAATGACTACAAGTTAACACACTCAAGTCCCTAGCTTAGTGTCTAACATCCCACTAGCTTTTCTAACACTCCACCCCCTTAAAGAGTATTTTAAGTAAAAGCCCTCCTAATAAGATTAGGCATTTTTTTTCTGAACTATCATTAGCCCTTTTCATAAAGTTTCGGGTTTCCATTTAGTACCAAATCACACTGACATAAAGATAAAAATACGAATATCACAAATATTGGCTTTTCAAACTTCTTTGAATTTTCAAACTATGTCAAAATTATCAAAATACTTCCAAACTTGCAAAATTTGACAAAAAACAGTACCAAACTTGATTGTTCCCAAATTTTAGTTACAAGTCCATTATAACATGCTTAATTAATCTAACAAGTTTCATCCAAATCCAAGTATGTTTACTTATTAAACTATCACAACTGTTAGCTTGTGATAGTGAGTCTACATTTTATAGAGGCACATGGGAATCTCATATTTGCATGAAGCTATAAGAACACAACGGAGGCAGTCAAATTCTAGTATGGAATAAATTCATTTTGTGTGGAAGAAATAGGTTTAAAATATTCAGAATTTGAAATTTGAACAATTTTATTGTTATTTCTTTCCCATAAAAAGTTGATGCTTCATTAATGATGGTCCATGATTTTAAATTACAATGGTAGTTACATTGTGGTTATAATGTAGGGATTAAAATTTATGATAGTTACTATGTAAAACTGCGATTGCAAAAGATATCGTAATAATAAATTTCTGATTGCAATAATTGCTAAGGTTGTAGTTTAAATTTCGTTATACCTTAATTTTATATATGAAGCTAAAGTTGATACTATAAGTTCAAAAAATTGGTTGAATTAGTAAAGTATGAGGGGACTGAAATAAATAAATAAATAAAATATATGTATGTATGTATGTGTAAAATAGGATAATAAAGAAAGAGGTTAAGAATATCTATTGCTCTATTGCAATTTAACAAGTCAAAAATATGTTCACATTATGTAATAGGACATGATCATACTCTATCGAATTAATGAATGAGCAACTCGAAAAGGGGAAACGCATTTTAACGATCTGAACTAAAAGTAAAGAAATCTGAATATATTCCAATTGGGACTTCATTTTAATTTCACGGACGACATTTTTTTCCTATTTAATTTAAAGTAAGTGCCTTTTAATTCTTTTTTTTTAATTTTTTTCAGTTTTCGGATTAATATAGTTTAAAGATGCAAACACTGGCTTTTGTGGGTTTTCTTTACTTTATAACAAAAGGCTAAAATACATACAAAACACTCTTGTACTATATATACTTTATGTGCAAAAAATCTCTGATATTTTGTTATTTGGAAAAAAAATTCTGATTTTTAAAAGATGTAACTAAACATTTAAACTATACGCATTATACCGAAAATCTGTCTCTATTATCCCTCCATCTAAATCTTGACATTAGAAGGGGTTTTCGCAATTATTTTTGTAGCATATTTGGTTGAACATACTTTTCAAAATCACTTATATATCCAAATGTATTTTTAAAACAAAAACCAGAAAAAACATTTTTTATTTTTAAAGCTAATATTTAAATATTATCAAATATAAAGTATTAATTCATAATAATTTTTAAATTAATTATTCATAATCAATTATATTAAAAATAATTCCCACTACTATACAAGACAATTTTTTTAAAAAAATTTCATTCTATTCCATTTTGAGCAATTTCTTTTTTTTTAAGATACAGTTTTTTTATTTTCTTAATAATGTATATATCTTAAAATTACAATATTGAGATGGTCTCTTCTAATTTTTTTTCTATATGTCTATATATATAAGTATTTTACAAATAATTTATTTTATTATGATTATTAAATGATCAACTACCCTTGTTATTGTACCCATTCAATTTAGGATTACAAAAAATTCCATTAAGTTTATTATGTTTTTTTCTAAGAATTTATTTATGGATTCATCTTCTTTAAATGTGTTATATGCATATGGACCTCCGTCAGTTTTGGATATTCTTCTCCAACTTCGTAAGCTTTACCTGTGGTTTTAAAAAATGAAAGAAAAAATAAAATTTTAGTGATTATTCTAGATTAGATATGTTATTAGAAAAATAATTTTGTGAAAGAAAGTATAGCAGAAAAAAATGTACTTAAGATGTGATGGAATAAAGTATTCTTTAAAGTTATCTTATGTACAGAGGTGGAAAGAATTAATTTTGAATGTAATTGATTAGGAATAATTAGTTTAAAATTGGATTCTAATTTTTTTATATTGGATAATTATTAGTTTTAAAAGTTAAAATGATTATTTCTAATTTTTAATTTAAAATTAATTTAAGATCTAAGGTAATTTTGATCAATTAATTTTTATGAAACCAAGTGTGCTAATAAAAATAATAGTAAAAACTCTCTTCTATTTTTAAAGACTTAGTAGAAGAAATAATATGGGAGAATTTTTTACACAATATATATAGTTTAAATATTTAATTGCGTATTCTAAAATATCAAATAGTGTTTTAAATATGAGAAATAATACAGCAGGGCGTTGCTTGTACCATAGCTTTAATCTATGAAAAACCAGCGGACTCCATTTTAAAGATGTGAGAATGCCAAGCGACAAGGTGCCTGCGTATAATGCACACCAGTCACTTAGTGTGGAATGGAATAGAATGCGATGCCTTGCTTTTCTTTCTGAACTTTGCATATGAATTAAGTCTCATGATCCAGACTCTTGACGTTTATGGCTAAGGGGTATAGCATCTTCTAGACTCTTGACGTTTGTGGTTGGCTGTAATAATGGAATCATTTTTCGTGCATTAACTGTGAATAAGTTAAATATTTTACGATGAGAAAGTGTTTTTAGGTGGCATATGATTCGTAAAGCTTTTCTCATAATTTTATAAATGTTGAAAGAGTTTGTTAGATTACAAAATTTGATTTCAAAATAAAACAAATATTTACAAATGTTTTGAGATTATTTTAGTTCAATATTTCAATATTTCTTCAAAATATTTTTAGGAGAAGAGTGTACCTCTTATATTTTCATATCATGAAAATATTTTAATTATATAAAATAATTATGTTGTTCACTCCTACAAGGTTATCTACCTCATTTTATGTTGGCCATCATTATTATTACCTACCATCATTGATCATCATTGATGTCATTCCTTACTTGCCGCTACTTAATATTGTTAAATACTATTCATCATAATCAACCATTATATGTTACAGCCTATCATCGCTGACCATTGCTTATCATGATTAACAATCATCTTTTGACTATTTCAATCAATTATCTTCAATTGCTATTTGCTACCATTTGCTATTATTAAACACTACCTATCATTACTAAATGTGATTGACTATTTTTTTATATAATCTAATATTATTTTATAAAATAAATAAATTTATTTAAAATATTTTTGGACATTTTTTAAATTGAATCAAACATGCTTGTATGAAATCTCTAAGAGTTACATCTTTGAGAATATGATTATTGTGAATGAATAATTTTGAGAAATGGAATGCCAACCTATAGCAATATTTAAAGAAGATAGTTAATATTAGTTAGTATTGTTAGATTTTCTATTATAGGCCTATTAATTTAATAATAAAATAAAATGTAAAAAGGTTTTAACTCAATATTAACGTGATTAAATAGTTTTGACCTAATAGTAATCTAACCCAAATAATGTGATAATGGGTGGTTCTTGGCAATGGGTCAACTCATCAATGTTATTAATATAAATAAGTGTTGTTACTCTTAAATCCTATGGTTGATTTTACACACTTCCCGTAAATGTTAGAAAGTCTCTCTAATCAAGTTCTCATCTAGGGTTAATAAAAGCAGCAAATCCTTATTGGAGTTTATAATCAAAACTAATTATTAATAATTTATGATCTATAACAAATTTTAATTTTATATTCATTTATAATAGATTTATCAGGTAATAATAAATCCTTTTACGTTTAATATTATTTTTTTCGCATGATTCAATTTGGTATATTATTTTTATAAATTTGATTTTGACAATTGGTATCAAAACTTTTAAATCATGTGGATTAAATATATTATTTCATGAATTTGAGAATAAAATTTATTTAATGAAAATTTTAATTTAATTTTGATGACAATTTCTTCTGTATGATTTTATTGAAGAAAATTTTTGAATCATATAATACTATTTTGACTTTTAGAATATGCATAAAAAATTTATATTATATTATATTATATTATATTATATTATATATTCTGACGCCTTCTATATATTATGAATTGAAATTCTTTTATTATATATATGTTTGGTCTAGCGTTCTGTACGTATATGTATGTCTGATGTTCCAATTTGGTTTATTTGGTTTGCCAATTTTTTATATATATCTGTACGTAACATTTTTTATATATATTAAAAAATTTATTTCATATACATATAATGTTTGGCGTTGACCTTCGAAATTCAATTTTCATTTATGTTTGGCATGTTTTGGCCTTTTATATATAAAAGGTTTGGACATTTACTTTATACGTATGTGTCTAGTTTGGCATGCTGCATATATATATAATTAGCATTCTGCTTGGTGTCCTGTTATATATGCTTTAATGTTTATATTTTAACGTTTTATATATATGCTTGACGTTTCTGTATATACGTTTGATGTTTGATGTTTTATGTACGTTTGACTCTTATAATTGTTATATATCATCCGTGGCATTTTGTATATACATTTGACGTTTTATGTGTATGTTTGACTTTTTATAATTCATGCTTTGGATTTTATGCTTATGTACTTTTTTTTATTTAATTTGGCATGAATTTAATCGTTATAATTATTTTGATGTATTTTGAGATTGGAACATATCTTGGAAAAATCATTAGTTAACGTGAGAGGGAAAAAAATAGGTGAATAGTGCCGAGTTAGGCAACGCTCACACGTGAGCATAGTAAATAGTGCCCTCAGGCTCTGCTCCTCAAGCTAGAAAATTATTGGGCATTTTTCCAAAATTTTCTAAAATTAAAAATATTTTAATTTTTTTGCTTATTTTATTTGAATGGTTAATTAATATTATTTTAGGTTAAAAGTTTTATTATTATATTTCTATATATTGGGCTTACACATATATTTTTGTGGAATTTTTGGACACTACTTGGTCCATTAATGATTTTTCTATGTATAAACATATAGGAAAATAATTTTAGAAAATTGTTTAAGCTTATGTTATACCATGAAATTTTGTATAATTGTGAGTTCAACTATCCTAGGCCTAATTACATAAAATTTTGTTCATTTTTATATAATGGTTGTTGAACTAAGGAAAATATTATATTAATAATATTTTAATACCTTATCAGTATAATATTATTAATATAATTTGTTGGTGATAACATATGTGTAGGAATAAGTATTATATTTCTAATATTTTCATCATCCTATTGGTGTTAAAATTTTAAAAATATGATATTTAGTCATTATATTACATTATAAAGTCTTTAATGCCCCATTGGTATTAGGCCTTATAATATAATATTGACTTCAATTGCATAGTTTACTGAAAAAAATTTCTAGCATGACTAAGGCGAAACATGCATTAATATTTTAAAATTTGTTTCCTCAGCTCCTTTACTTATGCAATTAAATGCAATTAAGACACTTAGTGAGACCAATCATGAGGACTGGGCTGAATCACTAAAATTATAATTAATAATCTCTAACCTTGACCTAACAATAAGAGGAATAGAACCTCAAATTAATGTCCACAATAGATTAAAAGAATCATCATGAAAAGTGGATCCACTTTAACAGAGTGTGTTTGATGGTAATGAAGTATATGATAGACAAAATAATAAAAGAGAGTATTCCTAAAATGACAAATAGAAAAGAGTGTCTGGATTTTATAGCTAAAAAGTATAAGAAGTTTAATAAGGCTAAGAAAAGATGATATCTTTCATTACTTGAGAAATTAACATATAATGGTGTCAACAGGGTGAGAGAACACATTTTGAGATTGGTTAACTATTACAATATGTCAAAAATCATGCAAGTTGATTTGGGAGAAAGTTATTTAACTTGACATGTAATTGAGTCTCTTCAACCTCAGCTTGATGTTTTGAAAATCTCCCTCAGAAATCAGAATGGACTATTAATGAGTTGATTTCAATCATCATAGAGGTAGAGGAAGACATGAAGAAAGGAAAGGCACATATAATTAATTACACCTTTCATGGCACACCTTCAAATCATAGTGAAAAGTTTAATTAAAAAAGATAACAAAAGATGCCATAATTATGGTAGGAAGAAAGGTGAGAAAGGTGAATCTAGTGGACAACAATACTATAAACCAAACAAGGTCCAATTCAAGGGCAACTGTAAGTTCTATAAGAATTATAGGCATAAGAAAGTAGATTATTTTAAATACAAGAAATAGGTTGAGAAGAAAAAGAAAGGTACCCATCTAGCTCTTGTCTATTTTAAGTCAAACATTATTGATGTATCATTAAACTCTTGGTGGTTAGATACTGGTGCAACTATTCATATGACTAATTTTTATCAATTACTAACAAATATGAGGAAACAAAATCAAGGAGAGCTAATTGTGAGTCTTAGAAATGGAGATAGAGGTGAAGTGGAGAACATAGGATCAGTGAAGTTGAAATTGAATATTGGTCATGAATTTTTACTTAATAATGTAGTTTATGTACCTTTCATGAGAAGAAATTTAATTTCAATTATTGCTTTAGACTCTATTAGATACTTTTATTACTTTAGAAATGGAAAAGTTAAATTATTTTATAAATCATCTATTATTGGTACTAATTCTGTGTGTGATGGCTTATATGGATTTGATTTAGATCTTAATTTTGTAAATTTAATAAACTATGTTGTAGGCAAGAAAAGGTGTCGAATTAATGAAAGATCTTCAATGTTGTGGCACATATAATTAGGACATCTTTGAAGAAAGAATTCAGAGACTTGTAAAGGGACTTCATGATCTAGACTTCTCAGATTTTAGTACATGTGTAGATTGCATTAAAGGAGAACTTACAGCTAGAGCTAGAAATGGTAAGAGAAGCAAAAAGGAGAATGTTCTAGAATTGATCCATACTAACATTAGTGGTCCTATCACACCTAATGCTATGGGAGGCTACAAATACTTCATCATATTCATTGATGATTACTCTAGATTTGGTTAGGTGGAGCTACTTAGTGATAAGTTAAAATGACTAGAAGCCTTTAAGTTATTCAAGGTGGTAGTTGAATTGAAACTGGGGAAATAGATAAAATGCATTAATTCTAATTGAAGTGGTGAGTATTATAATAGGTATGATGAAACAGGAAAAAACTCTAGTCCTTTTGCAAGATACCCACAAGATTATAGAATTTAAGCAACTTATACCATGCCAAGTACACTAGAATAAAATGGAATTACAGAAAGGAGGAATAAAACTCTTATAGACATGGTGAGATGCATGCTAGCCCATGTTTCATTGCTAGAATTCTCATGGGGTGATGCATTAAGAACAATGGCATACATTCTAAATTAGGTTCCCAGTAAGTTAGTATCTAAGACCTTTTATGAACTATTATATGGTAAGAAGCTTAGTTTAAGGCATTCTTAAATTTAGGGTTGTAAAACTAAAGTAAAGCTACATATTCCATCCATAAGGAAACTTGATTCAAAAACTATTAATGAATACTTCATTAGATATTGTAGTGGCTTGAAGGGAACTAGATTTTAATGTCTAACTCATTTAACTAAAGTAATTTAGATTTTAATGTCCAAATACCACATATCTTGGATTTCTCTAAAGAGAACAATTGTTCCATTGGCACCAACATTAGGAGAGTCATTTTTGTTACTCCACCAGTTAATCTAATACAGCCAATGGCAAAGATGTTAAGCTAGATGAAATAAATGAAGAAATTCCATTTAAAAACTCAAGAGTTTGTAGATAGTAAATTCATAATAATTATCTTATATATTTGCAAGAGTATAAATATGATATTAATGATAATAGTGACCCTACAACCTTTTCACAAGCTATGTCTAGTTTAAATTATTTTGAATGAATTAATGCTATGAAGGATGAGTTAACTTCAATGTATAAAAATTAACTAGAATTTCCTATAGGTTGTAAGCTAGTTAGATGTAAACAGGTCTTCAAGGCTAAGAAAGGTACTTGAGGTGATGCTAAAAGGTACAATGCCAGATTGATACAAAAGTTTACACCTAGAGGGAGGTATAGATTATAGAGAAACTTTTTCACTAGTTTTAACCAAAGACTCATCTTGTATTGTCATAGATTTGGTGGCTCATTTTGATTTAAAGCTGCATCAAATGGATGTAAAAACAAGCTTCCTAAATGGTGATCTAATAGATGCTTTTTATATGAACTAGTCATATGGTTTCCAAGAAAAGGGGAAAAGAGCACCTTGTATGTTCGCTTAAAAAGTCCATTTATGGCTTAACAGAAACTTCTAGATAGTGATACCTTAAATTTGATGAGGTAGTGACTTCTCTTTGGTTCAAGGAGAATGCAATTGATCTATGTATTTATATATTGATGAGTGTGGGCAATTTTGTTATTCTGGTGTTATATGTGAATGACATTCTCCTTGCAAGCAATGACATGATCCTACTAATTGAGACAAAACAAATGTTGTCTAAACATTTTGATATGAAGGATTTTAGAAATGCCCCTTATATTTTAAGGATAAAGATCTATCATGATAGATCTTAGGGTTTGCTTAGTTTATCTCAACAGACTTACATTGAAAAAATACTAAAAAGGTTCAATATGTTAACTTACTATTAATTTTCCACTCTTATTTCAAAAGGAGAAATTTTCTCTAAGTCCTAGTGTTCTCAAAATAATGTTGAAATAGAAAGGAAAAAAAATTCCCCATATGCATCAATTGTCAGTAACCTAATGTCTGCTCAGGTATGTACACGTCTTGATATAGCTTACACTATTAGTGTACTTGGTAGATACTTGAGTAATCTTAGTCATAGATATTGGACTATTGTGAAAAGAGTTATAAGGTACCTTCAGGGTACATAAGATTACATGCTAACATATAAAAGATCAAGAGATCTTACAATTATAGGCTATTCAAATTCAGATTTTGCTGGCCATCCAGATGATCACAAATCTATATCTCGATACATCTTTACAATGGTAGGAGAAACTGTGTCATGAAAAAGTGTTAAGTAGTCTTTGACAATAGCCTTCATTATGGAAGCAAAATATGTCACATGTTATGAAGCCATTTGTAATGCTATATGATTAATGAATTTTATGGTTAGTTTTAAGATTATTTAGAGCATTTTAAAACCCTTAATCATTTACTACAACAATATTGTTGCTATAAATTTCTCTTATAATAATAAAAATTTTACAAGTAAGCATTTTGAAATAAAGTACCAATTTATGCGAGAGAAGGTACACAAGCATAATACTTGTATTGAACATATTTCCACGGATTTGTATGCTCATGAATTTACTAACTAAAGGCTTAGCGATAGGAGTATATCACAATCATGTAATTAAAATAGGATTAGCTAAATCTTTTGATGTTTTGGATTAGTGAGAGTATTATAATGTAAACTATTTTCTCAAGATGTACATAAATGAAATATTCATGTTTGCCATATATTATGCACATTTTTGTTATGGTATATTTATATAGACATTTAAACCATATCTCAATACTATATTAAGAATGATGATTCTTATTTAGCATCTTGAGCAGATGCTTCACCCGGTGTGTAAATATTTACATATATTTCACAATTTTCATTATATAAATCTTATTAAGCATAAACTTATTATGTATATTTCTATCGGATATTGTATATAGTTACCGAGGAGTAAGTGTGTAGCATATATATTTCATGGATATCCCTATTAGATACTATGTTTTATATTATTGAACATTTATGATCTCAATTTAGACGGTGTGAAAATGCTATAATTTTTCTTTTACACCTTATTAAGGTAGCCACTATTATTGAATTACATGGTCCAAGTGGGAGATTGTTGAATTTTCTATTGTAGACCTATTAATTCAAAAACAAAATAAGATGTAAAAGGGTTTAACCAAATATTAAAGTGGCTAAATAGTTTAGGCTTAATGTTAATCTAACTTAACTAATGTGATAATGGGTAGTTTTTGATGATGGGTTGACCCACTAATGTTATTAAAATAAATATGGGTCACTACTCCTAAGCCCTATGATTGAATCTACACACTTCCCATTAATATCAGAAAGTCATCTTAATCAAGTTTTCATCTAGGGTTGATAAAAGTAGCAAATCCTTATTGGAGTTCATGATCAAGATCGGTCATGAATAGTTTATGACTTACAGTTAAACTTGATTCCATATTCACTAATAATGGATTCATCAAGAAATAATAGATCTTTTCACATTTACTATTATTCTTCTTATATGATTCAATTTAGGATATTATTTTTATAAATTTGATTTTAACAACTATAGGTTGCCTCTACTATTTTCTTTCTATATATATATATAAAACATCAACATGTTCGTTTCTAGAAGCACATGATTTTGACATGGAGTTAAAATCACTAGTAAAATATTATTTTATTTTAACTAAATGTAATAAGTTTTGTAAGCTTCTCCTTTGTGCATTTTAGTTATAAGCCTGCCTCACTAGTTGAAATAAAATGTGTGATATATACTATACAAGTTTTCATCAAATAAATCAATAGTTGAAAGCAAGTCTTTTTTATGGTTTGTTTTTGGACATTTATTTTTTTTATTCAAAACATTGAAGTTAGGAATTTGCAATAACAACACCCCACAATAACAAAGACAATGATATAGTTTAGATCCTTGGGTCTTGTTATTTGTTTTGCAAGAAAATAACACATCACAACTCATAACCCATAGGTGTATGGGTGGTAAAATAGACAGATATTCATAAATTTATCCAATTCATTTACTTTTGGGTTAATTTGAATTCATTTATTATGTTGAACAAGTTAAATGAATGGATGAAATATTTTTTTCATTAACAAAAGAATCATTCATTGTTTATAGATGGATATTTATGAATATATTCATTATCAATGCATCTTCTTTTTGATTTTATAATTAAAATAAATATTTAATAAAATGATAATTAAAAATTTACCCATACTTACTATAATATAAATCTCTTACTATTTCATTTTATTTTCCTTATTTTATTAATTTTGTATTTAATATAAAGTTAAAGGTTTGTTTATTTAATTGCAAAATAATATATCTTAATTAATTCATTTTTAGATAATAGAATAAGTTGTTGAATATCAAATATAAAACATTACTTAAAAAATGTGCTCATCCTAACTAAAGGTGAAAATAGGCCATTTGAAAAAAATGACTCTTTCTCATAGTGGAAGTAAGCTAGTTGGTCTATAAATCCTATTGGTTTAATATGTTTTTAGCCTAACCTAGTTTATTTATAAAATAGAGTACACCTTGTTTTAGCTTTTGACACATTTTACAAAATAAGTTAGGTCATATTAATTAAAGTTTAACTTGCCTAAATAAAATAGATTAAATCAAACCTTAAAATTTTATAGATGAATAAGGCCAATATAGGTTATAATAGTCTTATAAGTTAGGCGAATCAAGATAAATAATTTTTATGTATGTGTAATCTATTTTAGGCAAAGTTATCATAACCTATCTTAGGGAACATGACCAATATAAGGAATCATTTCACATGATAACCTACCAACCTTTCCTAAATGTATCTATATTCATATATCACATGCATTTGTGCTTTTTAAGAAATGAAGAGTGTAGGTTTTAAGAACTCATTGTGAAATTAATACAATGTGAACTTTTATACATAACTATTTAAACTATCCCCAACGTATACTCTACTGACAAAGATCTTGCGTTGACCCCACTTTTAATCCATTTGATAGTACTTGGAACTTATGAGGAAAAATCCAAAAAAAAAGGAGAAGAAAATAACAGGAGAAAAAAGAGTGTGAGCTTCTACAAAAACTTAATGAATAAATATTAATTGGTAAAGAGTTATTATTGAAATAAATATTAGTAGAAAAATGTAAAAATTTAATCCATGAAATTGGCTATATTCCTATAGCTTTCTCAAAGAAGGGAAATTTCCAATGGATTACCTATCTAAAGAATAGTTTAATATAAGGATACACAATCTTTTTTAATCTCAAATGAGGCCTCTCTAAGCATTACCAATACTCATTATATGATATATACGATTCCTATTAATATCATCACGTTCACTTCTAATCATTTATACTCACTAGTGCTATCACTCAATGCTAAATCTCATCTTACAATACATAAAATAATGAAATAATAAAGGCAAATAAATCTCTTTATGGCTTCTAAATTAGCCTTATTCCTTCAGAAACTTATCTTTATACCTCTCAAGTTTGCCTTATTCCTTTACAAATGATTACTAGATCCAATATTCAAAAGCCATATATCATATCGCCCTTATCATATGTCACATGATTTTAATACTATTAATCTCATCCATAAATCATAATTCATATAAAGTATAATATCAACCATACTTCATTCCATGAGCACATAGCTCATTTTCCTTGTCAAATATCACACTTGTATCCAATTTAAATAATACCAATGTATAAAACTCATACATATATTTGGAAAAGGTAAAATCCCCTTAATCATGCTTACTTATCACTTTTATGGTTAGACGTACATTAAATGACCAATTTTATTATCGTTTCATAACCTAATTAATTAAAACTAATGACATATTTTATGTTTTCATTTAACCCATTCAAAGCATTATCAATAGTTTCATATTTGTCTGGCTTATTATCCAGGATTTTTTAATTTTTTTTTGAATTTGGAACCCTTATATAAGGAGTTATACAATATATATATTATTTGAAAAATAAGAAACTTGATTTTAGTTAATTTAATATAGCTTGATCTAAACATGATTTTTAATGAATTTTTTAAAGTTTTTAAGTGACATTTTAATGAGATGGAAAATGATTAGTTGAAAATTTTACCATTTTCAATTACAATCCAAAATCTAGATTTTTATTATTTAAAATTTTCATTCTTTTGATATTTTATTTAAATTAAAATGTAGGGTATTTCCTTTTTTAAATTAATATCTTAAGTAAATAGAAATTAAAACCTAAATGAAAGACAAAAAACATAAAAGGAAATAAAGGAACAGTGCAAGCTAGTCAACTCTTATATATCTAGAAAGCAACTTTGTCACCTATAGTTAGTTATCTAGTCGACTATATGAATTCAAAGAACAACTTTGGCTAAGCATAGTTAACTATGTTTGTCCAAAATGTTACCCTAATGAACATAGTAACTACCATATTGCAATTTGCAAAATTTCCTATAAAATTATTATTCATTTGTCATCAATCTTCCTTAAATCAACTCTTCTTCAAAACCATATCATAACCAAATATTCATGACATCAAAATATTATCTCCAAATCACAACATGCATTTCAATGCTTACAACTCACATTTCATGTAAAATCATTAAAACCTAGACAAATACCAATCTTTAAACAAAAATCGTAAATCTAAGTTAAGCTTAGGATGGAAAGCCACTCACCTAATATGGAGGAGATAGCTAAAAGGTAGATTTGATGCCGCTTAACTCTAACCATTTGAAAACATCCAAAGATTATTTATAAGGGCTTGAAACTATCACACACCTAATATTTTAGGATTTTATTTTAATTATTTTATTAACAATTACATGATTTTGTCAATAATTAGAATACTTGAGGATAGGTTTAGAATGGTATCTAAATTAATGTTACTAGAGTTTTATGTTAAAAATAAAGAGAGTATAACTAAATAAAAAGTTATGTGGAAATTATAATTGAAATAGGCTATATAGAAGATATTTAGGTACATGATATCCATAAATATTGTTATGAAACTTATTAGATTACAAAAGTGATTTTAGCCCCTTTAAAACCAAAAAGCCACTTTATTTCTTCAAATTTCCCAAAATCTAGTAACTAATTCCCTCTTTTTTTTTCTTTTCATCAATTTGGTTTTTAGAATTTGCAATAAAGAGAACTAGATGATTCAAGAGATTCATCATCTAATCATCCTCAAGTAAGTGATTTTTCGTAACTAGCATTTAGATTAATGATTTCTTGATATGGAATTAGGGATTTCTAATTTCATCTTAATTGAACCTTATCTAGGATTAAAATAGCTACTTCTATAGCCCTTTTTCATTTCCTTTTCACCTTCATCAAGTAATTGGTAAGTAAACAACTTCTTTAGAATTTCAAAGTTCAATTTGTATTTGCTAATACTTTTTGTCTTAATGATTGAGAATGAAATTTGAAAGTTGAGTTTGTTTCTTAATGTTAGTAGAATGGTTGTTTGTTTTTTTATAAAGAATTATTACTTAATGAAGTTATGTTTTAATTAGTTGAGTTATTTATATAAATAAAGAGTTTGAAAGAGAAATCTAGGTTTGGTGGACAAAATTTGTGATGTACAAGAAATTTATAGCTCAATACTCAAGTATCGCCCAAAAGCTAAACTTAGAGAGCTAAAACTTGAATACCATACACAAGTATTTGAGAGCTTTTTTATCTTTTCCTCTTTAAACTTGAATATAGTATTTAAGTATGGTTGAGAAAGATTTCCCAACCTACCTATACTCAAGTATTTGCATATCCTAGGCCATACTCGATTATAGTACTTAAGTATGGGCTCTATTTTGAAAGCTCCATTCTCAAGTACTATACCTTATTATGTCATGATTTCCAAGCAATTATGTTGATTCCATGCCTGAATTTATTATGATGCTATGATAACTTAGTTATAAATTTATTGTTTGAAAATGCATTAGTATAATTTAAATAAATATTTATCTATATTTATACAAATGTTAAGCAATATGGTATGGATAATTATGACAATATAAATGATAAATGGCATTAATAAAATGGAAGATTAAGTTAGAGGTAATATGTATATGGAATTATGATATTTGTTCTAGATCTAGCAACCTATTCATGAGGAAATAAGATAAACCTTAGAGCAATAAAGATGTTTTATGATGAAAAAAAGTGATATGGACAAGTTTTATCTATTTATTTGCTTGTTTAGTTTAATTAGGTTATTTGCTTACTAAGACTCTGTATCACTCCTTTACCTTTAAATAATTTATAAATTCTTCTTAGCCACCACTAGCAACTTTGGGATAAAGGTTTCCTTAAAGCAACCATGTTTCTCATAGGAAAATATATTACTAAAGGGAATTTAGGAATCTATATATAATATTTTGATTACACTACTTTGTACTTTATTATTATTGTAAATATTTTCAAAGAATGTATACATAAAACTAATTTAGATCCATCAACTCTAGATACTAGTAACTATGTCATGGAATCATAGTAGATTAGCCTGGCTTGTGGAAATAAAGAAATGAAATCCTTTGAGTCGTGACAAAGTCATATCAAAGCATGGTTTAAAAAATAAGTGGGGAATAAAAGACTTTAGAATAAGTGTGAATAAGACATGATTATAGTTACTTATTTAAGTGTTGGTTGAAACTGCATTAGTGCTATATGTGTACTCAGGAACACATATCACTAATACAATTTTAGTAGACCCTAAAGTTTGTCGTCTATTAGTGGTAGAGTTTTTTTAGAATGATTGTTTATAGTTTTGTTTGGATATATGAGCACTAAACATTTGAAAACTTTCTCTATAGGAATGCTAGAATTTAATAGTCATTGAGCTAATGATTTGGGTTACAAAAATCATCTAGAGGGTCCTAAGCTCACAATGGCAAACATGGAGGATATGATGATTAGAATATCCCTCCATGGACAACCACTTTTAGACATTAATTATTATCTAATGTAGCATAAGCTCTTCATTGAGAAAAAGAGTAGGACCACTATTGTGAACAGAAGGATCAAGCCTTTAACTAAAAAGTAAGGAGAGAAAGAAACTAACACCCACCAAAAGATGATCTAGATAAAAAATTGTTTATTATTCATGAATTCAACAAACTCAAGACTATTAAATTTAACAGAACAAATTTAAATGTAAACTACACTAGTTTCTTAATGAAATTTAACAATATGATATGTTTTCATGTTCAAACTAAATGCTCATTTAGTTTATTAGTTATTGATTAGAATATGTCATTCATTTCTAGTTCACAAGTACAATTCAAAATTGAGAAGCCATATTACCTTTTTTCTAACCTAGATAGCACTTTAAGAACATTTCATCAACCAATTTTGACCTTTTAGTGTTCCTGAAGCAAAAATCTAGGAATTTGAATATTCAAAATAAGGTTCCATGTCAATCACTAAGTATGTTGCTCAAGTTATCCACTTATCTTGCTATGTAGGATATCTCGTTCTGAATGAAAAAGGCAAAGTGCAAAGATTTAGTTACAATCTTTGTAATCATTTGTTTAATGTGGCCTATATCACAAAAGTAACTACATTGTAAAACATTGTTACTAAGGCACTTAATGTAGAAGTACATTCTGAACCATTATTAATAAGGAATTTGATGTTGAAGTAGAATAAAAGATAAAGAAGAAAGAAAAGCTTATGTTGGATGAAAGCATACTTGATCCAAAAGCCCTAGCCATCTAGCTAGTTCAAGAGAAATACCACCCTCTAATATGCTTTTAGTGGAAGAAACTAACTAATTTCTATTTTTCATATTAAAGGCACCTTTAGTGAACCTTTAGAGGAAGAAGTCAAAGTAAACTTTCTTTCCATTTGAATGTTTTAACCAATTTTAGTGAAAGGCAATCCTATGGTAAAAGTAATTTTAGAGGAGAACCACAAAAAACCACTTAAATACATCCAATATGGGAATAGGCATTGGGGCCAATGTACTCAAAGTAATGTTATGTGCCTCTAGTGTGCTAGGGCTTTTCACTAAAAAAAAGCTAAAACTCAACAATGAGCTTTTCACTAACTCAAGGAGTATAACTAGTAATTGCAAGCCCCAAAGAAAGGATAAACCAAGTTTGTAAGCCTATTAACAAGTCATAGTAGCCTAAAAGTACTCTATATCATCATATCTAGAATTCTTTAGGATTTTATTGTCCTTAATAATACTTGCACTCCAAGAGTACTTGGAGCCTAAGTACTTATTTCATATTATTCCAGTAGTTTCTTTCTTGTCATGACCTGAATCTAACCGTGATTATTGTGGACCCTTACTTTCAGTATCCACTAGTTGAATAATAATCAATTTGCTCTCACTGGCTTGATTTCTCATTCAAAACATACCTTTCCCTCCCTAAACAATTGTTTGAGCTTACATGTTTAATGTCATTACATACTCATCCTAATAAGCCTCCTATATAGGACATATATAGGTATCATTGTTGCCATCACTGCTTATTGGTCCATAAACTAGGATTCCCATGTAGCCAATAATCCCATTCTATACATAACTAACAAACCATGCATAGTAAGTTAAAGGATATAGTGAGGGAACCATATATAAGGAAATGAAATGCATGCTAAGTATATTATAATAACTCTTTAAGCTCAAAATTCAATGAAATGATAGAATCTTACTTAAAAAGAATCATTCAAGGAATACTTTAGTATTTGAGACTACATATTCCTAGAGAATTAGCATAGTAAGACATCCAATTAACTGATTTCCTATTGCAGATATTGGAAACAACATAATCATAGGGTTATACATGTAACACATTATTTATATCAAAGGAACAATTATGTCACTAACATTCTAATTGTGTGATCAAACAAAAATCATAATAACCAGCCCATATAAGCACCTTATTAATCATAGTCTCCTTTATACACTCCTTCCTTTTCTATCCTTGTTCTTCCTGCACCAGCCTTATGCCTTTCCCACCTCTTTACCAAGATATTATCAATTGGTAATCACATTCCCATTCCACCCTTCATGCTAATATTATATTAATAATACTATGCATTCATATGTATAATGGCACAATAAAAGCATATCATACTCACACGTATGCACATGCATGCACACACACACACACACACACACACATATACATATCCATGTTCATACACCACAGCTTGCGTATACCATTACTTATCTTACATTGCAAGATATACCATTACTCATCATATTATCATCCTAAGAAGTCATGTCAAAAGTTATATCCTTATATTGTAGGACTCTACTCTAATCTATATGCAATAACATATCTTAGCCTTTTCTATTTATTCAAAATTAACTTTAATAAACTATATTGGTGTTTTATTATATCCTTTGTTCCATCTATTACTAGATTTTTAATTCTATGGTCTTCTTCTAGCTTCCTTATAGAGTTTACCGAGGCTAATCCAACTTAGCTAAATCATTATGGGATTATTTGGGCCAAATAAAACACAAATAAATGGTTGTTGTTGGATAAATAGTCAATTGTTTGTCTTTGGATGGGTACTCTAAAAAACTCCAATGAAATAGGTGGTTGTTATAGTCTAAATATAGTTTTTAGTTATGAAACTATTATACATTAGAGGGTTTCATCCTTCTCCAACATTTTCTAAGCTTGCATTAACTCATTAAAACATGATTTCATACTATATAACCTTACAATAATCATTTGTTTTCATTACCTTGCACCAATTCACCTTATTCAACTAAAATCTAAGAAATCCCTAACTTGGTGATACTATTCATTCAATTTCAATATATGAAAGAAAACCTAAGATATTAAGTCAATAGTCCACTCACTTGAGTTAAAGAAGGCTATGAGACACTTTGTTCACTTTTATAGTGTTTAATTCCTTGCCTATACCTCTACCAATTTGTAATCCTCACTCTTACCCTTTAGATCCCAGGGCCTAATGTTAGTTTGGGTGGAGTGAAAGAGGAAGAAGTTTTCAAATGATCATTGGGGAAAAGAGGAAGAATGTGAAAATGAAAGAGGTTTAGGGAACTAAAATGGCTTAAAGGCATTTTCGTCTTAAGTGTTCAAACTTCCTTACTTCTGTTTTATTACTTCTTAAGCCTTCCACCGTATAGCTATATCTACCCAATAATAAACACTAAAAATTGGATTAATGTATAATAATTCTCCTTTCCTTAAGGAGACTTAGTCCTCAAATTCTACAATATTTTCCCAGCCATGTTACAATTAAAGGTATAATTCTTAATTAGGACCACTCTTTTTCTTATTCTTGCTTTTATTAATCTAAACCCCATTATGTGTTATTATTATAAACCATAGGCATACATCTAATAAAGTTTAATTACCACATTTGGCCTTGTTTATGAAGCTTTTAAGGTTTTTACTACACAACACATGATAACTTTTCCTATACAACTTCTCAAGGGCTAAAGTACCACTAGTAACAATTTATTGATAAACACTATAGGATATTTGACATGGTGTACATATAATATTATGGTTCTATTACCTGATTTTCCTTTTGAAAGCTAAGCACATTAGGGCCTAATATCAACTTTTTCTAATCACCTTTGATTATATTCTTTTTAATTATAATACTATAGATTATCTGACTAGGTAGATTATGACATAATTACTAAAGCTCCTCCCTTTTCTAAATGATCAAGTTTAAACATCCTAATCTCATTTGAACACTTATTACTATAGACACTTAATTCATACTCTTTATCATCGTTGACTTTCACATTTATTATTGTAAGGTTAAGCCTTACAAATCCTTCATGATGGTTAACGATTTCTATTTAAACGGATAACTATTACTATTTAGATGGTAGGTTTCCTACTAGTATTGTATAATCATGTTATCAAACCATTCTTGCTCAATATTAAATTAGTTATATGACTATCTATACATATACATTACCCAGTGGTCTATTCAATCACACCTATTTTCCTATTTTATCATTCATTCTCACATAATGGTACACATTTGCATTATATTGCACTTTCAAACATTAAATCAAGTTTTATAACATTTTAGGCCTTGAGGGCCTTTAAAGTTCTTTCCCTATATGAAACAAACCATTCTTTTCGCAATTCAACATTTCATAAAATCATCATACACATTCAATCATGTTTATTTAAAGAAAACACACTACAAGATTTATCATAAATATCTTAAATCAATATCACTATAACTAAATGTTTAGGAGTTCACATGAATCCTTACATAAAATCCAAGCCCTCCAATTTAAATATCTAGTAAAATTATAAAAGGGCTACTCAATATCCAACATCGAAGACAATGGGTCTTTAAAGGCCCTTTAAACTAATCATATTAAGAAAATATAAATATAACTAGATATAACAAAATAAGATAAATATAGCTCAAGAAATTTGCTTATTCCTAATTGCCATCACCTTAGACCAAGACCCAAAAGTTGACTAACCTATTGATGGAGTCCTCCCTCTAACATAAGTGGTTCCCAAACTTAGTAAAGTCAGCTTCTAAAGAGTTAAACTAGCCTTCTAACTAGTCATTCATGGCTTACACCTACACTTCCATGGTGTCCATCTACTTAATGAATGAAATATGCATGTTCTAAAGCACCAAAAGCATTGGGCCCTCCATCTTTGAGGCAAAGCTACTAAAAGAGGCTTCTGCCCTAACAATAGCTTGAAAAGATCCTATAAGTGCTCTTTTAGCCTCTCTTTATTCCCTTATCCTCCTCAAAGACAAGGATTCTAGCTTCTTCTACCATACCCCTCCTTCTTCTTATACTTAACATAGCCAAGCTAACATAATCTAGCTTTATGTTAAGCTTTAAGCTTTATGATGATAGTAGAAAAATTAATTGTTGCTATTCCATAATCCATCTTATAAGATGGTATTATAGGAGAAGGGAACACTTCTTGTTAGACATATTCCTTATCTTTTTCATAATTAATGAAGAACACTGATTGGCTTTTTCTTCAAGATAACTCATATCAAGTATAAGTTAGCATTACTGATATTATCCTTGATCCTACTAGTGCTCATTATCAGGTTACTTGCAACATAATAGGGCATTGTAGTGGAAAAGTTAAGGTCCTCTAAAGGTATTTTCTTAAATAGTTGTGTCCCATGAAACACTGCCCCCATTTATTCAATCTGGCTACATACCTTATTGATTTTTATCAATTCCCCTAGTTTGTTAGTCACCCGAATCCCCTCGGTCCTCTTTAAGCCTAATATGTGTATCAAAATATTAGTAACAATATGAACCCTTTGCCTACAAATCTCTAATTTAATCATAGGGGGATAATCATACACTTTCATAGTGGCATAAATTATCCTTGTCACTAAATTTGAATACAAGGTGTTTAGGGTAAGAAATCGCCTTAATTTTAAGGTAGTTGAATTCTTACACCAAGGTAACCTCTCATTCTTAAAGAACTAAAACTTGAGATATTTACATTGGAACACTAACTTAGTTTGAAATTGATCATAATATTTCTTCCATTGCATTGCAATTGAAAAATAAATGTCCATTTCATCAATGGCCTCCACTTCATCACCAAAATTCTTAGAGGTAATCAAAGGAGAATGCCATGCACATTTGGAATGAGACTTACTAGCTATTATATTTTTGGGTTGAAAAATAGATGTAAAAAAGAAGAAAACCTAAAAATCACTTCAAACCATTGAAATTCCCTAGATAGGAGAAATTCGACATTTCAACCAAAAGAATTTAGGGAACTACAGTTAAGGATAGGTGAGTTAGTTTTTAATTGAAGTAGTTTGGTGATTTAAAAGCAAAGGATGAGGTTTTGTATGATTTAAAGGAGAAATGAATGCTTTTTTAAGGTTTTTAGGGCTATAAATGCAAATTGGTTCACACCAGTTCATACTTATAGCAAGCGCAAAATGATTAACCATTTTGGCACAAACAATTGCTTATTTTCCTAAGGTTTAGAGCCTTACTTATCTAGAATGCAACAATTTCTCTTTGCACTTCATTTGCCATGTTGTTTGATAAACATACCCATACATTTCATTATAGCCCGATACCTCTTTCCACAAGATAACTCTCGCATATTAATGTTTTTAATGCAATAACCATATCATTATTTACATAATCCCATTTCATTACAATCAAATTTCACACATAATTATAATACAATAAGGTCACAATCATCATTTTGGACAATGCTCTTACATCTTTCATAGGTGGTAATCACCCATTTATAAACACTAGGTCAATACCACAATTAAACAACCACCAATATGATAGTTTCACCACATCATTCACCAAGAGATAAACAATAGCATTTCACACATTATCATTTATGATACTTGTTACAAATCACTATTAATCAGTTCATATGTCATAGCCATAAAAAAATGACAAAGAAAGCAATTACATGATAATCTACAAGGAATAAGACATTTTACACACAAAAAATACCATAAAGCTTCTCATAACCATAAATATCTAAAAATTAAGATGACAGAGTCACCTAATAATGCCCACCTTCTTTGAAAAATCCCAAAATACCTATACTTATCTTTCCTCCCTCAAACCAACTTACTAACATCAATTGAGTATTACCAAATAACTTTCCCATGACACTTTCCTACTCATCAACCTCCATTTCTTTCCTTATTAAATATCGGTTCGAGTGATACATTGCCAACTAAGAACACTTACCCAATCATTAGAGCACATGTTACGCACTAATACATAAATACATCTTAATATTGGATAGGGTCAATTGAAATGGCACTAGCAAAACATGGTTCCAACCATGTACATGCTACTGGTATAGTTTCAATTAACACCTGCTTAGGTAGAAAACAATAAACTAATGGACCTTATTCTACTAAGAATCTAGACCATGCTTTGATATCAAATTTGTCATAATCCAAACTTAGCCATGACTAGCGTGGACCCTTACTCTTGATATCCACTAGCCAAATAATAACCAGTAGACTCTCACTAGGTTGATTTCTCATTTAAAACATACATTTCCCTCCTTAAATCATTGTTCAATCTTACATGTTTAATGCCATTACATACTTATCCTATTAGGTCCCCTATAATGAACACATATAACTATTATTATTGCCACCATTGCTTATTGATCCATGAACTAGGATACATAAGTAACTAATAGCCTCTTCCTCTATGCAACTAACAAACATGTGCGTAATAAGTCATAGGACATAGTTAGGGAAACCATATTCAAGGAAATCAAATACATGTTGAGTGTATTGTAACAACTCTTTAAACTTAAAATTAAGTGAAATTAATATGATCTTACCTAAATAGAATCATTTGATAAATAATTTACCAATTAAGACTACACGTGCATGAAGAACCAACATAATAAGACATCCAATTAATTAGATGCTTGTTGAAGATATTTGGAACTACACAATCATAAGGTTATACCTATAACACATTATTTATATCATAGGAATAATTCCATCACTAATGTTTAAATTGTGTGATAAACACAAATTATAATAAAAATATATATATCCACTTTATTTCTCCCAATTTCCCTTGTGCCCTCCATCCTTTTCCATCCTTGTTCCTTTCACACTAGCCTTATATCATCCCCACATCTTTATTGGGATATTGTCAGCTAGTAATTGCATTCCCTTTCCACCTTTTATGCTAATATCAAATTAACAATACTTTGTTTATTGATACGTATAATAACAGTACAAACATACAAAACTAATATAAATATATATACCCATGCTCATATACCACATCTTGGTTGTACCATTACATATCTCATATTGTAAGATATGTTGTTACTCATCATATTATCATCACAAGAAGTCATGTCAATAGTTACATCTTTATGTTGTAAGACTCTACTCTCTAATCTATATGGAGTTGAATGTTTTAGCCTTTTCTACTTATGCCAAATTAACTTTAATGAGTTATGTTATGGCCTTTCTATGTCCTTTATTCTATCTATTATTGGATTTTTAACTTTGTGATCTTTTTCTACCCTTCTCATAGAGTTTATTTAGGCTAATTAACTTGTTTAACTCATTGTGGGACCATTAGGGCCAAACAAACATAAACAAATAATTGTTATTGGATAAATAGTTGACCATTTGTCTCTGGATAGGCATCCTAAAGAACTTTGGTGAAATAGGCAATCATTATAGTCCAAATGACTGGCTATTTCTATAATTTTTTGCTATTCTTGGTCATGAAACTACTATTCATTAGAGGATTTAATCCTTCTCTAACATTTCCTAGGCTCACATTAACTCATCAAAACATGACTTCATACTATGTGACCTTAGGAAAAATTGTTTGCTACCTTTCCCTTGCACCCATTCACTTTATTCAACCAAAATCTAGGAAATCTTTATGGTGACACTATTTACTCAATTTCAATATATGGAAGAAAACCTAAAATGTTAAGTTGACATTCCATTCACTTAAGTTAAAGAAGGCTATGATAAATTTTGTTCACTCCTTCAGTGTTAGATTCCTAGCCTATACTGCTGCTAATTTGCAATCCTCAATCTTGTCCTTTGAATCCCATAACTTAATGTTAGGTTTGGGTGGAGTGGAGAAGGAAAAAGGTTCTAGATGATTATTGAGGAAAAATAAGAAAAATAAGGAAAATGAATGGGAAATGAAGGACTAAAAAGACTTGAGCATTCTTGTCCTAAGTCCTCAAACATCCTTACTTCTATCCTATTATTCCTTAAACCTTCCATCCCTATAGCTATACCTAACTAGAACTAACTAATGAAAATTGATTAAGATATAACACTTTTCCCTACCTCAAACCTATTTATAGGCATTGTATCTCTCTTTTTTTACAAAACTTGAAACTTAAGAATTCTCTTAACTTTCTAAAGCTTTTCTCCTAGCTTTTCTCTCCTGGCTTCTAAGCATGGAGGTTAAAGGAAGGGAAGATTATGAAAGAGAATGAAAGGGGTAGGAAAATAAAGAAGAAAAATGAATGCTTAAGGGTGTGTTTGTTTTGACAAAAAAATTATGTAGAAAAACATCTAGAAAATATTAATATAGTAAAAAATGATATATTTATTCAATATTATATATGAAAAGTATAGTAAAAAATATTGTCTTCTATCTCAAAACCAAATTGTTATAAGTACTGGAAATAAAATCTAAAATTGAATTTCAAATATTTTATGTCTGTTAGATTAAGTTTTACAAATTTGTCTTGTCATTTTGTATTTAATAATAACTCTTGATTAGCATTTGGATCTCATTTTAAGTGCGTATAACATTGCTAATTTGAAAAAGAAGTTATTTTTCCTTATTATTGTAACATTAGGTTAGTCATAAAATTCCAACCCTTTTCCTTAATTAAAACTAAAAGATAAGAAGAGGGTGATACCTTAACCCTTCTTCCCTCTCCTCTTACTTCATTGTGTAGTTAGATATTGTAAAAGGTTATCCACACTCCAAAAGCTACCAATTATTACTAGTGGAGCGTGTCTAAATAGGAGAATTGGAAAAGAAAATAGTAAGAAGAAGATTCAAATTTCCATCTTATACTTATAAATTGAAAAGAATAGCAATTAAACGGGACCTCACTAGCATACCTTTTTGAATATATGATATGCATAGTTCTTGGTGACATTGCTTGTGCCATAGATGCGGATATATATTCAAGAAATGCAATTATGTTGTGACGAAAATTGATTTTTGTTAATTACTTTTTGATTCATAATTAATTGTAAGTACCGGTGAAATTGGAAAAGTTTGTGAGCCTATAATGGCACTAAGATTTCAATACTATTTTATTTTGATGAATCAACCTTTATTATATCATGGTTGAATAGTTTCTAAAATTAAGGAAGTAATTAGCTGAATAGATAAAATACAATAATAAGTAGTATTCAGAATTTTAGTAGTATGCTAGGATTAAAAGTTTTTCTAATAGTATGACAACACACAAATGTTTAAATAGATTAATACGAATCAAATATCATAAATTTTAAGGTATATTTCATACTTTTGGAAATTTAATCTAATTACATTATCACAATATGAAACCTTTTTATTTTCAAAGTTACCATAATTTTAAGTGTATGTACTAATAATCTTTGAGGTATGGTCTCAACTAGCTTTGATCCTTGTGCGATGCACAAATTATAAATTAATTTTCATATAAATTAAAAATTATTTATATAAGTAAATTTTGAATGTGCTTCATAATTGATAAGATAAAATATTATAAAAATATTAAAATTTACTTCATCATATTTATTTTATAATTATATTTAAATTTACAAATTATAATCTTTTAAGATTTATAATATTTTTTGATAAATAAAGTATAAAAATTTATTAATATTTTGATTTTTAGAATGATTCTCCTATTTGGTGTCTCAGCAAAAAGGAAAAAAAATAAGAATATTATATACGTTGTGTAGCAAAAACTTAAGAAAAAAATATAATTATAAATATGGCTATACTAATCATACATGTTTTTTAAAATAAAAATCTTAATGGTAATAATACTAATGAGAGAAAGAAAGAGTACATGTCATTTTTCTAACACAGAAAATATTGACAAAAATTAAATACATAATTTTATTTTATTTTCAATTATTTTTATTATGAAAAGAATATGCAACTAAGTAATTCAATTAAGCGAAATACTTAACTTATTTAAAATATTTTTAAACTGAAAAGAAGATATATTATATTATATTATATTTATAATATTCATTGATATTAGCATTTAAGTTGAAAACAATTGGGTAGATTAGAAAAAAAATAAGAAAAACTTACAATGAAATAGATAACAAATATAAAATTTCAATTAATATATGTTTAATATGAAATATAACACTTGAAATTTGATTTCATGAAAATTTTAAAAAAATAAAATATAAAAATATGATTTTAATTTTTAAATTTTTAATTAAAATATAGAATATGTATTTAATTAATTAAATTACTAATTTTAATACTAAAGGTATAATTTATTTAAAATATTTAGCAACAAAAACAAATATATCAAGTTAAATCTATACAATTTAATAACATTAATATTAGATTTAAAAATAACATGAGTGTACATAAAGAAAAAGAAAAACTTGAAATATGGTAAAAAGAAGAAAAGAAATATTGTATTAGTTGTAAAGTAATAAGAGTTAAAAAATAGAATATGCAATTAATAGTTAATAACGCCAATTGATAAAATTGTTTCTTTATTTAAAATATTTTTGTAAAAATTAAAATATATTATTTTATGTTAATATTATTCAATGGTGTATGAAATATAAATTGTAAATAACGGGAATGGATATAAAAAAATGAAGAAAAAAGTAATTGAGTAAATAGAAGGGAAAAAGAGACTTTGTGAGTTTTAAATTCATAAAAATATTAATTAATCTATATTTAATTTGAAATACAATTCATAGAAATTGATATAAAAATAAAAAAATAAAATAACTAAAATTGATTATAATTGATGTACAATGGAGATTAAAATTGATTATACTACGCAGTGATTTGGGGTTTGAGTTTTAAATATAAGGAATGAACAGGAAAAAAAATTAAATAAATAAAAGAATGTATATAATGGAGATTAAAACAGGAGAAATAGTGCTTGGCCTATAAAAATTAGACAAAATTCTAATTAATATATATTTAGTTTAATTTAATATATAGTAGTTGAAAATTAATATTAAGATATAGAATATGTAAATTGATTTTAATTTTTAAATATTTTTAATAAAATATAGAATGTGTAAAAAATTAATTTAATTAATATTTTCTATAGATAAACCATAACTTATTTAAAATATTTTTTAATGAAAATAAAATATATTATATTAAATCTATACTATTAATTGATTTTAGTGTGTGATTTGTAATTCACAGATATAAAAAATAGGTAAAATATATAATGCAGCAAAAGAAAAAAAGAAATAATATGTGAATTATAAAATAACAAAAGTTAAAAATAGAATATATAACAAATTTATTCAATCAAAAAAAATCTTTAACATATTAAAAATATCTTTACAATAATTATATTTATACTACATATAAATATTTTACCCGAATTTTAATTATTAGAAATGAACAGAAAAAAGAAAATTACACAATAGAGTAATAAAAAGGAAGAAACCAAGTGTGTGGATTGTCGCGCCTTAATAAAATTTTAATAAATGTATTCTTAATTTAAAATGAAGTATTTGAAATTTATATAAAAATATTAAGAAAATTTAGTTAAAGAGATCTAATTTAAATTTTAAATATTAATTTTAAATAAAATTTTAATTAATTAATTTTTTAATAATTTTTATATTATGTTTTTAACTTATATAAAAGAGTTAAATAATTTAAAAATAAAATATAACATATTATATTTATAACATCTAGTGTTTGAGTTATAAATAATAGGAATCCATATATAATAAACAAATATTCAATTAAATAAAATTAATTCAAATCAAAATAAAAATGAGAATAATTTGTAAAGGAGTAAATAAAAGAAGATATGTAATGTGTGAAATGTAAAATAATAAGAAAGAGAGAATATATAATAAGTTGATTCAATTAAATAAAAATTTCATTTATTTAAGTTATTTTAATAATAAAAATAAAATATAATAATATAATAGTCGGTAATATTAACTTCTAAACTTTAAATTCTAAGATGAATAGGAAAAAAGTATACAATAGAACAGATAAAGTATTATACCTAAGTTTTAAAATTTTGATAAAATCTCAACAAATATGTATTTAATTTGACATATAATTACACTTAAAAATTGATATCAAGATGACATTGATAAAATTTAAATGAACAGATATATTTAAATTTAATATTCAGATATTATTATAAATACTAGAACTTACAATTAATAATTTCCATGTTAAAGTTTTAACTTATTTAAAATATTTTTAAAAAATTAAAAAGAAAATATATTTTATTATCAGTAAAAGTGAACATAAAAATAAAAAGTATTTGCTAAAAAAATCGAAGTGCACAGAATAATGCATGACTTGTAAATCTTCAAGAGTTAAAAATAAAATATATAGTAGAGTAATCAACATCATTAAGTAAAATATTTAACCTATTTAAAGCATTAATATAGTAAAAAATAATATTTTGTTATATTTACATCACTTTGTAGTGTTTAATACTAAAAATAAATATATCCATGCTATTTACTAATATTAATGTTTGGATTATAAATAATATAAGTGTGCATAAAATAAAAGAAAAATTTGTAATATAACAAATAAAGAAGAAGAAAAATATTGTGCGAGCCATAAAATAATAAAAGATGAAAAAATTACAATGAAAAGAAAATACATTGTATTATATTTATATCACTCAATAATATTACATATGAATTTTAAATATCTCAGAATTGAAAAGTAAATAAAAAATAAAATTTATAACAAAGTAGATAGAAAGAGACAAAATAATGTGTGAATTGCGAAAAGTTAATGAAATTTCAATTAATATATCTTTAATTTAAATTATTGTATTAAAAAAGATATAAAAATATTAAGAAAATTTAAATAAATAAATTTAAATTAAAATATATAATTAATTAATTTTTTATAATTTTGATATTAAAATTTTAACTAATATAATATATAACATATTATATTTATATCACATTGTGATAATAGAGTTTAAATTATAAATTATATGGATAAACATGGGAAAAAATATGTAAATGAGCAAATAAAAATAGTAAAAATAATACGTGAGGTATAATGTAATAAAAAAGAAAATATGTAATAAATTAATTAATTAAATAAAATATTTGACTTGTTTTAATTACTTTTATAATAAAAAATATAATATGTTATATCTATAATACTTAGCAATAGAAAAAAGTGATGTAAATAGAAGAAGAAAAATTGTCCATAAGTTATAAAATTTTGACAAATTTTTAATCAATGTATATTTAATTTAATATATAATACTTAAAACTGATTTCAAAATAATATTGATAAAATTTAAATAAATAAATAAATTTAATTTAAATATTCAAATAATTTTATCAAAAGTAGTATATGCAATTAATAGTTTTTGTATTAAAGTTTTAACTCAACTGAAATATTTTTAAAAAATATGAAAATAAATTATATTATATTATATATACATTATTTAGTGATATTAATGTCAATGTTTAAATTATGAATAACAAAAGTGAAAATAAAAATAAAAAATATATCAAAACAAATAAAAAGACAAAAATAAAGTGTGAGTTGAAAAGTGATAAAAGTTAAACATAAAGTACATAGTGAAGTGAATTAATTTTATTAAATGAAAATTTTCAATTATTTGAAATATTATTATAGTAGAAATATTATATTGTATTATATCCATTTTACTCAATAATATCTAAGTTGCAAATAATATAAATAAATGGAAAATGTATAATGTATAAAAAAGGCATAAAATTATAAAATAAAAAAATGGAAAAGGTTAATTGGAAGAAAATTTCCCCCTTAGATTCACGCGTGCGTTAAAAAAAAAAATGCAATACCATCTCTCAAAAAATGTTGGATTAGCCGTAGTAATAAATAACAAATAAATAATAATAACATACAAATAGATTTTCTTGACAAAAGGGCAGTCAAATGAAAGAATAAAGGAAATAATTTAAGGACAAATTTGGAGAGTGAAAGATAAAAAATCGGCGGAAAAAATTTTATTCAAGAGCCAACACGTGTTTTCCAAAAAAAAAAAGGGCTCCCAAAAATACTTTCCTTTCAGAGTTAGTATGATATAATGACTACTTTTAAAACCTTTAATTATTTATTAAAATTCATATTTTCTGGGTAAAATAAATTTATATTTATTAAATTTACATTTTATAAATGAATAGAAGATTAAAAAAATATGGAATCACAATTGATATTTAGGGAATATTAATTAATATTTAATTTTTATGTATAATTAAAATAGGATGCATCTTTCTCTATAAAAAGAAAAAACTATTGTAAAGATTTTTATCATCGAACACTAATATAGATAATTCATGAATATTTTTCCTAAGTTTGCATAACGTATGAATTTTTTTTAAAATGTATCACAGTTATTAGTTCATTTTATTACATTTATAAATTTATTTAAGTGATAAAATTAATTGAATTTAAATAAATAGATTTTATAATACCATTTATTCGTATATTATTACATTGTAACAAAATTTCTAAATTTTTTGCTTTTTTAAAATTTTTTAGTTATATTAATTTTTTTAATAACATAATATATTCAATTTCATAAATAATATATATAATTTTTTATTCAAAATAAATTAAATTAATCTAAATAGACATGATATTATTTAATCAGTTAAAGTAATATCATTTTTTGAGGAGCTTTTATATGAATGTATTTCAATATATTTGAAATAGTACATAAGATATAAAACCTTAATAAAATATTAATTGATATATATATATTTAGTTTAACATATAATATTTAAAAATTAATATCAAAGAAACATTGATAAAATTTTAAATAAATATATTTAATTTTAATCTCCAAATATTGATATTCAAAAATAGAACGTTTAAATAATTAATTTAATTAATAATTTTTATAAAAAAAATTTAATTTACTAGAAATATTTATTTCATTTTAAAAATAAAATATATAATAATATATTATATATTTTGTAATATTGTTGTCTGAGTTTATAAGCAATATAAGTTGACATGAAAAATGGAAAAAATATGAAATAAGGAAAATAAAAGGAAGAGAAATAATAGGTCAACTATAAAGCAATAAGAGTTAAAAATAAATCTTTTTGAAAAATATATTAATTTAATTAAATAAAAATTTTAATTTATTTAAGATATTTTTATGGTGAAAAGAAATCATATTGTGATAAAATTATGTACTTACTAAAATTTGAGTTGTCAATAATATAAATAAAAAAGCAATAAATTAATTTGTTACAGATACCAGAATGTTTTGAAGCCTACTTGGTTACCCAAATACCTGGAAGGCGCCGCAGTCTATGTACCCCTTTTGGGTTGCCTTTGAACATGTAAAGCCACACTTTGCCATTTCTTGTCTAATCGTATGTTGGGAAGAACAAGAGCAACGGGGGGAAATAGGAAAAAGGGATTCCACTAGTATAAAATATATTTTAAAAAATAAAATAAATAATTATAATTATTGATAAAAATTAAAGTAGAAGATACTTATAAATTAAAAAATTATTATTTTAGTAATTTGTTATTTATCAAATTTTTAACTTTTAATTTTCTTATTAATAAGTATAATTATTCACTTTATTCTCTGAAATATTTTTCACATTTTAAAGCAGCCAACATTCAAGATATAATAAAATGTTATAATTATTTATTTAACTTTTCTAATGAAGGAAGGAAAGAGATCAAAGTTTTAATTAATTCTTCAAAGTCTTCCAAAACTCTTCACAGTTAATCATGTTGTATTCATCCAATTTGCAAGCTTTTCTAAATGTGCAAAAATATTTAAGCAAAAGAGAAAAAGTCATAACTTATACATTCATTCACCTATCGTTTTCTTGATTATTTTTATTGTCTTTTTTTTCATCAAGCTTTTAAACATAAAAGTTGGAAGCGCTTCTATTCATAGTTGTTTCTTATATATTTATGATTTATATTTGATTTATTAATTATTTTACTATTGTAAAATATTTTACATTATGGATAAATAAGTAAATACATCATCAATCAAGAGCAATTACAAACTTATACCTATAGTAAAAAAATTAGCAATTTTTTAATAATGTAGAAACAAATACATAGAAGACAGTGTATTTACATTGACGATATTTTGACACTATTAATAGCATTATAAACTTGACCGCCATACAAATCTATGACGTTTAATTTGAATGGATTTCCACTATTTTTTTTTCTTTTAATGGAGGAAAACAAAGGGTAATGAGAGAGCAAAGGAAAGGTTTTAGTGTGGTCAGGTTATGGTTAACTCTCAAAAACCATCAAATATTCAATTTTGTGTGTTCTTCCAATTTGAAGATTTTTAAAGCGTTATCTATTTAATTTATGTCTTTTTATATTATTTTAATTTATATTTTTAAGTTATTATATTTTCTACTCATTAATGAATTAGTGTTTTAGAAAAGGTATAATTGTAAAAATCTATAATAATTAATTATATATTTTGTTTTAACTCTTTGTTATCTTTTTTTTTTTTTTTGTATAATCTTACACATTGAAATAAAGGATATGGGAAGTCATGGCTTAACAATTTATTCTTCTTTCTTTCCACTCTCTCCATACTCTCCCAGTATTCTCTTTTCCTTTAGCCGTCTAACTTTCAAACATATAGCCAAAGCAAGTTTATATTATTAATTTAAAAAGAGATTGGTTATGATTATTTGCATATTAAAATGTAACTATATCGTCAAAAACTGAGTTTTATGTGCAAGAGAATGATAACCATCTCTCTATATTGGAGACTATTGGTTAATTTGTTTAAAAAAAATTTGAAGAGATCGTACACTAACTGAACATGATTTCAGTTCTCCCCCATATGCTAAAATAATAATATTTATGTAATAGAATAATTCAGATCTGTTAATTTGTATAGTATTACATAGAATGAAAAATTATTGTAATTTTAGATTCACTAACATATTATTAAGTGATACATTTTAATTTTTTTATATACTTCTAAAATATTAAATAGGTAAAAAAAATTGAGGAAGAAAACTTCAGTACACCACTTTCAAAATGATGCAAAGTGGTGCACCAATGCCTCAATAGATAAATTGGACAAAATCAGTTAGTTCACCTCGAAGATTTAGGAAACAGGAAGTGAATAAATTCATGAACAATTATTCTATTTTACATGCTCTTTGAGTTTAGATTCATGTATGAGTTCTATTTTTTGAACAATTATTCTATCTTTGCCAATTGTTTCAGAGTCTCAGAAAGAGACCGATTCTTCTGTGCCTGTACTCAATCTATGCTATGCAAATAAGAAAAAAGGATTTGATTGCAGCTTAGCCACACTACCTGCAAGAAAGCTATCAACACTTGTATTTATGAAAAAGAAACCAACTTTCCTCAAATGGCATCAGGGTAAATAATGTTTTCTCCAGATGAAAAATACAGGGAAAAATGGTCTTCTTGGTTAGTATTATGCCGAGTTGCAATGTGAGAAGAAGACACAAAAAATAAACTCAATTTAGCGCACGCCATACCTGGTTCTTAGGTTGCAAAAGGAGCAACTGAATTTAATTCAAGGAATCGCTATAGATATTAACTTATGAAGGCATACTATATGAACAAATGAACTAAAAATCTTACTGTCCTGTGTTGAATCTTGACTTTTGCAAGTAACTTATTGGTAAACTTTAAAATGATTTTTCAGGGAAAGAACTTGTGGCAAACATGAAGTTGTTAAATGCACTTCAATGGATAAACAAATAGGTTGCTGACTGATCTTAGAAAGTTCATTTGAATTGACGTCTTTGGCTTTTTATATCCCTTATTCTTTAACAGACTTTGTGATTTCATTAAGCATTTCATAACATGGTACGGTGTGGGAATTCATGTCAAAAATTTGGCAAAAGATTCAGCTGTTCAGGATGTGCTGTTATAGAGTTTAAATGCCACTGAAGAGTATCTAAAAAACTTATCACAACAAGATGAGGAGCTAGAAGCAATACCCAAAGCAGATGTTAAAGAGGTTAAATCTCTCCAAAATTCCCAAACACAACTATAGAAGGAGCTTAGCCAGTCAACAAAGGAGCAATGTGGAATTAAGGTATGTTATACTAGTCTTCATGTCACATCTAACGATCAACAACTCATAATTGTTGTCAACATGCTTGTTTTGATTACGAATTATCTAGGAGTGATCTATAATTTCTTTAAGCATGCCTTCCCTCTTTAAACTATTGTTCTATATCTTCCTTCCATTTATATTGATTTGATTGTTCGATGCATTTATTAGATTGAAGCCTTTGTTTAAGTGTCGTTTTAACCATATTTGTAATTAAAGTAGTAATAGAAAGATTTTCCCAAATACTTACAATAGTATTAAAAGTACTTTTAAAATGATTTGGCCATGCATACTCTTTCTTATTCTGTATGGAGATTCTCATAATTACTATCCTTAGAAGACTAATTATATGTATGAAGAAATTTCATTGCTCAACCAAAACAGGCACTTAAGTATCAAGTAATAACTTCTAGTTGCTCAAAGATGCCCCTGCAACCTCTTTATATTTGGATTTCAACCTCCATTATCTTATCCTCTCTTTAATGAATGCAGATGGAAGCACTGTTTTTCTCGAATATGATCCTGATAAGATAAGCACATCAAGAATAAATTCCAACACAACTCAAAAATACAAAGTTAAATACAATATGCCAGCAAAAGGAGCTTACAAATTACTCAACCATGCGAGACATAACCCGGATTATGCACCCAACATGGGGTCCCTTCAAAACTCATAATGCAAGCTTGCATTGAAAAACTTACCAACAAAGTGTGTGAAAAGAATTGGGATGTCATGGTAAGGATGGTCCCAACGTGGATTCACCAAAGGCTCAAGGCAAGATGACATCCATTTTCATTGCTAGTGCACTGGCCAGAGTCGAGCAGAGCTTTGATATATATATATTGAATGATAGAGGAATAGTTTCCTTAGGAGTTGCTCTGTGATGAGGATTTCCGAACTCGTAAAATTAGTATGTCAAAAGAAAGATAATGTAATTCTCTTGACAATCACTATTTTTTTTAACTCTTTCATTTTCACTCTTTACCACAAAAAAAAAAAAGGATCCTACTTGGAGTTTCATTCCCTTTATTAGTAAGTCTGAGAAACTTATATTTAAATTGAATAAGAATTAATTAAATTTTTAGTCATTCAAATGCTATTGGACGGTCCGACATCCCTTATAACCTTTTTTCACTTCTATTCATAGTATAAAATAATTTATGATCGTCCTCGCCCAGGAAAACCAGTTTCACTCTAGTTATGCAGTGTGATAAGAAGAAAAAAAGAAAGCAAAATACAATTTGTGGTAGTGCAGTACTCATAAAATACCATGCAAAATAGAAGGTGAAAGAAAAAAAAGGGAAGACAACTCATTATGTCTAAAATTGTCATTGAATGACAAGGAAAGCTTGTTATTTCTCATCATTGGAATTCTTTCCATTTGCAGCTTTGAAAAAAAAAAAAAAGGTCGTTTCAATTCTTACAATCCAAGAACATAAATTGATCAAGAAAGGGAAAATAAATTTTAAATATTACTATGTTGATCATCAAATTCGAACTGGTATCAATCACCTATTGAAAATTTAAGATCTAAGCATCTGCAAACCAATGGCCAAGTAATGGTGACAAAATTGACAAAATATTGAAGAACTAATGCACATTTCTATTAACAAACAAAATACTACACTCATCAATCTTTGACAATGAAACACCCAAGGATTTACTCTAAACTATCAATGTTGAAACAGCGGCGATGCCATGGGACTTAGAACTGAAACCAAAACTTTCACATGAAATCCTGATCGTCCAGAGCATCATATAGACCAGCAACCAGATCCTCAGAAGTTTTGCCAACAAGAAGAAACTTTTTCTTATTACCTGCAAATACAGCAAAAATTCCTATATTATTGCATCAAACTTGTCATCTCTAAGACGAATAATGATTTGGTATTCCGGTGTCACTAGCCTAACCGTTGTGGTCGTTAGAAACAACATGAGTTAATAGATGATCGATGCATCAAGTTAAATATGAAAACAGGCCTTCGGAATTTCCAAGAAACACACCCTTAACTTTGAAATTCTATTCCATTATACACTATGTTTACAAACTTTATGGCTAGAATTTGTCCCTTGTAAGAGAAAAATGCCTTTTTCTTTTCCTTTTCTTTTTTTTTTAAAAAAAAATCACTAAGAGAACAATGCTTTATTATGGTTTATTTATATTATGGTATCCAATTCCGTGTTGTGCATGTATAACTTTTCTTGTAATGAAAATGAATGTTGCTTGGAAAGCAGGTCTTCCTGGTCACATTAATTTGTTTATTCCTGTTTAAAGGAATAAATGCAAAGCCAAACGCTGCAATAATCTGCAATAATTAATTGTTTATTGAGGAATAACTGTTTCATGGTTACTTAAGCTTATAATAGTTTTATGATTCGTTGCTTATCAAATTGGGCAACTTATGATTTATCCTTCCTGGATATTATGATACTCGTTTTCAGTTTTTTTTTTTCTTTTTGGTTAAACCAGATCTGAATTTAGAGGGAGACATTTATTGTTGTTGGACATATTAATCATCTACTTCATTACAATTTTTATCTCATGGATATATAAAATAAGTTGTATTTGATGTCTCTTGTGTATATATGTAATGTTTTTTATTATGGTTTATCTGTTATATAAATTAGATCAAATAAAATATAAATTAATAACTTCTATTAAATTGAAAATTGATAATTTTAATTAATATAATACTTAAGTCCCAGGCTAGTATCCAATTTGTGTGTGAGTATATAAAAGTTATTTACAGTGTTCAGTGCCCACATCATGTATTCATCTATCTATACTAATAATACGGATTTTTCGGTGAATGGGTAAATTTTTTGTTTGCCACGTGTTGGGCTGTGGAAAAAAAAATTTCCGCTCAACACTGGCAAAATTTTTTTAATTTATACTATTTATTTATAATTACAATTTAAATACTATTAAGTATTATAAATTTAACATAGTATGATTTTTGAGGATAAAATTATTTTAAATAATTTAAATATTTCTTTAATTTAATTAATTTATTTTACTATATATTTTATCAATGTTTTATTGACATCAATTTTTAAGTACTTTATATTAAATTAAATACATATCAGTTGAAATTTTATCAAGGTTATCTTATGTACTATGTTATATTTTTTTCACCTTTTATTTATATTATTTACAACTTAGACACTATTCAGCAATATAAATTTAACACAATAGAATTTCTTTTTATGATAAAAATATTTTAAATAAATTAAAATTTTTATTTAATTAAATTGATTTACTTTATAATATATTTTATTTTTAACTCTAATTGTTTATAAGTCAAGTGTTATTTACCTTTTTTTATTTACTTTATTTTAAATTTTTCTTTTTTCCATGCCCACTTTTGTTATTTATAACTCAAGTATTAATATCACTAAATAATTTAACATTATATGTTTTACTTTTAATTTTTTATAAATGTTTCAAATAAATTAAAAAATTGTAATTGCATATTCTAATTTTGTTAATAATATTTGAATATTAATATCAAATTTATTATTTATAATTTTATCAACATTTTCTTGATATTAATTTTATCAAACTAAATATATATCACCAATAAGGGTTGGTTTGAGTGGCTGAAAACTCAATTTCTTTAAGTAGGATCTCATATTTGAGTCTTATAAAATTAAGAAAATGATTGCTGGGAGAGCGTTGTCCCTTTAAAAGGGGTTTAACTCAACTCAAATTTGAATTAATTTGGAATCTAATGTGGGTTGTAGGATAATGGATAGTTCAAACAAAAAAAAATTAAATATATATCAATCAAGATTTTATTGAAATTTTATACTTCATCTATTATTTTACATTTTTTTATCCTTCTATTTTTATCTAAATTATTTTTAACTTAATTACTATTGATATCAAATTTATTTTTCCTATCTTAATTGTCTCTATGGTTTTGCTTTATTCCCTAGGAATTAAAACTCCATACCCCTTTTGTGTTATTTATAAGCTAACTTAGTTTAAAGGGGGGTCATTTTCATAAGCAAGTTGAAGAAACTTACATGTGTCAAATTTGGCAGCAAGAACAAATTTTGTAGTCATAAAATCATCTCTTTGCAGTAGTCATTCCACCAACCATTGCATCTATTCAATAAATTTAACCCTTTGTGCAATCAATTTCTTTTTATGGTTGTTGCAATTATTGATGGTTTGGTTTTGTAAAAAAAAAAAATTCTTGACCCAACTATGAAGGTATATTGTAGGATGTGTCTAGTGCATATCTTTATAGTCTCTCATAATCTTAGTGTTTGATTAGTTAGAAAATTAATTTTAAAATCTAATTCAACGTTACTAAATGGGAGTTTTCCTTCTCATTCCTGCAGATGATGTTTGGTTGTTTAACCAATCCTTTGCAACTTTGTGTTTTGAACCTAGAAGAGCACCTTGTTATCAGATCTAGAATTCTATTTTGTTGCTAAACCTGATGAAGAAATTGGTGTGAAACTACTTAATAGCTTAGTTTATTTATGTGCTTTGTTTGTCTAAATAGTATACACTTGAATTAGATGTGAAATCATATGCATTGCGTCTTTTGCTTATGCTTCTTGTATGCAATTTGATTTTTGAAAAAGCAAATTACATATAAAGTAATGTTAATGGGATAGGTTAATTAACTATGAATTGTGAAAATTTAGCCCCTTTACTCAAGCATAACTGCTAATATCAAACCATTCAACCCCAAATAATTAACTTTGGATAGGTTTGTCTTAGGTTTTATAAAGGAAGGTGTAACTGTGCCTTCACCTACATTAAAGGCCATGAGAATAAGAAGAGTTAATTTATTCTATTATAATAACTATACATTTTTCTTAGAGTTGACTTATGTATCTTGTTTGTATGAAGTTTGAATTAGTTTTTCTTAATTATTGTTTCAATTGCATTGGTGAAATTAGCAAATTTCTTACTCAATTCTTTACTTGAATTGGCATACATTAAACTATTTTGTACAAGGGTTGCTTGTGAGTAATGGTTTTAGAGGTATAGTGTTAAGGTAGTGTTTTCTCTTTCTAATCTCTTTTTATAGTTGAAGTACATATTACTTTGGCCTAAATGTGCTTTTGATCCTGGTATTATAACATGCTATGAAAAAGCAAGAGAAGTCAAGTTTTTATAAGGATTAATTGAATATCAAAAAACTTTATTATAGTTATGATTAATTGTTTCATAAATTATTTGGTTTAAACAATGGGTTTGTAGTTGTCATATATTTGGTTTATTGCAAGATAAGGTATTTAGATATTCTCAAGGTTGTGGTGTTAACATATGAAACACATTAAAAAGAAATTAGTAACATCATTTTCTTTCAAGGAAAATGCTTTTTGAGTTGCTTTGCTAATCTTAGGGCTATTCAAGTTTAGGTTAACTACAAAAAACCAATAGACAAAACTCGAATTTTGGCAATTAGTAGTGATTCTAATAGCAGCAATGCATGGGAGTAGCTAGAAGAAGCCAGCACATTTTAGTTTTTAGATGGCGACAGTTGATGATGTCTTAATTGAAGGAAATTGAAAAATCGATTGAATACACCTTATAATGATGTCATTTGGTATACTGGATTCATTAGGTTCTTTTTGTGGTTAAGGCTGATTGCATTTTATTCTAGCCTTCTCATTTTGAATTTGCTTTGAAACCCTAGTAGAGAAAAGAGAGTTACTAATCCTTCATCTCCTCCAAACTCTAGTTGCGCGCCACCATCTATAACTGACCACCGACTAGCAAACAGTTCTCCGCCCTTAAAAAACTTCTATAAAAAAAGATTTATGAACTAGTGAAGAAATGTGTGTAGATTACTGTTTCAGGTATGAGACACTAATTATGATTGTTCTTCTACAATTTTAAAATCTTTATTTATTGTTCATATGCATGAATCAATTTTGAGTTTTTAGTTTTGTGGATTTCATTCATCTATTCTAGGAATTTCATTGAATGTGTTTTGTTTAGGGTTTTCTCGATGACTGTGTTTAAGGGATACAAATTAAATTTTAGATACAAATTGCTGATGCAAATGCCCATTTCTAGTTGAAATTAGTATTATTTCATACATATCTACAAATTATTGGTAGTTCCTCTAACTTGGTAAGATCTCGAGCCATTTTACTAGCAAAGGTATCCTTCTAAGTAGTAGTTTGGTCTTGGTATTAAAGGCTGAAACTAAAGACTTACCTTGCTTTCTTTGTCAAGTCTTTGGTATAAAACTCATGAAATCTTTGAAACAAAATTCATTAGTAAATTTATTTTCTATGGTTTCCTTGATCAAATTAGCAATTTACCATAAAAATGAAACTACTAACTCAAATTTCCTAGTATTATTGTGATCCCAAAGTTCAAATGCTAATATTCTAGAACAACATAGCTATGTCCTAGTGTTATTTTTAATCTTTCGTAATTCATTTTATTCCTCATGTCATTCTTTCTAGTAGATTTCTTATCGAGCTGAGTACAAATTTTAATATATTGATCATACTATGAATTTTGTTTATTGACTTGATTATTTAAAATGAAAGGTCTATTTGTTTATTGACTTGATTACTTAAAATGAATGGTCTATCTCAATTTTTTTTTCACTTGTTATTCTTTCTTTTACTAGGTGCATTTGTGGACTTAGAAGTTACAAAATATCTTTGTCTGATCATTTTAATTAATAGTATAACATAGTAGCTACATTGTGGACTTAGAAGTTACAAAATATCTTTGTCTGATCATTTTAATTAATAGTATAACATAGTAGCTACATGTTGACATCATGGAGGGACTAATCGAAAGAGCCAGTTCTTAATTGAGAGCTGCCAAAATTTGATTTCGGCCCCTTTTTACTTGCTGGGATCATACCATTTGTGATCCGTTAGTGTGTTTGTGTGTCTGGGGTTTTTTTTTTCTCTTTTTTTTTTTCAGTTTATTGCTGGGAAGAAGATAGCATGGTTGAAAATTTGAAATTTTTGATTGAACAAGAGCTCTTAATGAATGTGCTGTTTGATGACCTAATTTTGTAATTCTAAAGCTAGTTGTATATGACAAGAAACTGCTTCTCACTGACGTTCTGATAGTGAAATCAGTTGGTTTAGACTGCAACTTCTGGACAGAAGTTAGAGTATTATTTCAACCTAAACATAATTTTTGAAGGGGTCTCATTAGTTTTTGATACCACAAAACATGCTAGCAACGTTTCAAGTAACCTTGTATGATTAGAATGATGATGATACTTTCTATATTGCTATAGATAAAGATGCTGTTCAATTGTCCTGTGTTTCATTGTGTTGATAATCCTTTAATAATTTGTTCTTTTTTTTTGCTTCCCAAGTCCTGTAATCATATTTAACTTCTTCTCGTTATGTCCGAGTTCTGTCATTTTCTTCTATTTCAAAGAACTTACAATTATAATTAACTAAAAGGGACTTGCAGGGATCCATTTGCCGTCATTCATGTAATCATGTCTTGGGTTCATAGAATCTTTGAATTCCTCGGATCATTTCATCCAGAACCTGGGTGGGAATCCAACTAGTTATTTAGAAAAATCTGTGCTTGTCAAAGACATGGTTAGTTATCAATGGATAGAAAACTAGTTATCAATGTGACTTTCAAAGACTCATGACTAAAAAAAAAAAAGCATAAAAGACTTCATTCTTTTTAAGAAAATGATTTTTTGGACAAAAAAATTGAAAACTAGCGATGAAGTTTCAGACTAGTAATTTGCATCGTAAGGTTACAGCGGAACAATCTTCCAAACAGAAAAGGATCAGATTTTTCAAATCCTTAAAGTATATTATATGACATTATAGCTATCATGCATTAATGTGTAGGGATAAGAGATTTGATGCAGATCCTTCATTTCGTCAATTATATATCGGCATGTCATTCTTCTTTTTTGAATTTCTAGTTTTTTTCTTTTCCGTTGTAATGTTGATTTTTACTGGAAATAAAGTTTTAAGAATAAAATCCCATTTGTGTTAGTAGCTATAAAAGCATTTAGAAGAATGGTAACTTAGGCGCTTCATAATCACAGTAAGTTAAGCTAGCATTTCGATTTTGGAGTCATATGGTATCAGTTAATGGGAATTTATTATATCTTAAAAATACTTACAATTTTAATATGGAAAGAGTTGGTCATGACAGTTAATATGCTGAGGCGCTTCATATTGATTTTGATATTAATTTTAAGGAAATCTATGACTTTCCACCCTGTATAACATATAAATTCTACTGTATATATAAAAAAACATTTTTTTGAATTCCATCGTACATAAGAATTTTATATCTATTTTAATTATCTTTAACATAGCAAAGCATAACTAAGTGAAAAAAAAAAAAGATCCAATTTCAATGATACGTGCTTGCAGTTGGGTTGGTTCACTCATTTACACGATCTATATCTGTGAGTAGGTGGTTAAATGGAATAAGTTTAAATTGGATTTACTCATTCGCGCTGATATCAGTGACTGAGTAAAACAATTCGAGTTAGATTTTATAAAATGTATAAAACACCAGTTTACTATATATATATATATATATATATATATATATATATATATATATATATAATAACTGGATTACGAATGGCCTTCTGGGCACATGGCTATCAGTACAGTGATTTTCAAGAAAGTGAGGGGATGTTTGTTTCAGGAATTAGATCATCCGCTTCTCCTAACCGAAAAAAATAGTCTATAATTTAAAGAGAGAGATAGAATAATTTTTGTGAAATTGAAATAATGTGTTCCAACAAAGAAAATAATGAATCTCAGAATACAAATAAAAAATATATCTTTTATCTCTTAAAAATAATAAAAAATATAAAAAGAGAAGAAAAACGGAAAGAATTCGATGTTGGTAGTTGGAAACACTTTTGTGCACAAATTAACTGTAGATGTATATAAAACCTGACACGTTGTAATCCTAAGAATAAATTCCGTTTATTTCATGGAAAATAATTTCTGTATAATATAATTATAAAAATATTAAAGTAAAAAATATTTTATTTATTTAATATTAATTATAAAGAATTTAAAAATAATTTTGTAGTTATTATAATTTTAAGTATTATTTTGAACTAAAAATGCAAGTTACATATTATTATTTTATTAATATATATATTACTTTCTGTGAAACAATGGGAGCATAAATGTGAATTTGACTATAAAATTGGAGTTAAGAATAAGACACTTGTAACTAACTAGTTATATTGATTTCTTGTATCGTTTGGGATAATGAATTGAGGCGCTTCATAATCACTTACTGCAGCATTTGCCATATAGTAGGAAATCATGTTCATGTATCATCGTCATTTTCTACCCCAAAACCACAGATTCAGGATCAATAAATCTCGATTTGATGGAAACACAAAGTTGAGAAACCCACCAAAAATATTGTCTGAAATATTGGACCAATTGAAGGACATTGATATGCAATTTGGGAAGATCCTGGATTCTGAAGAACGTGGTGAACATGGTAAAAGATCTCTCCTTAAATCATTAGAGGAAAGTGGAACACAACAATGGAAAAAAAGAGAGCATATTTTTCCAACTTCCATATTAGGAATTCAATATGTTGCGTCACAATCTTGATGTTATGCACATTGAAAAAAATGTATGTGACAGTTTGATGTACACACTACTCAATGAACAAAGCAAGACTGAAGACAATCTCAATGTTCGCAAAAACTTACAAGTAATGAATATATGTCATGATCTTTGGCCTAATGATAATGGAAAGTTCTCTCTTGCTGTATTTTCTTTACAAATGCTCAAAAAGATCTTTTTCTTAATAGATTGAGAAATATGCAAGTGCCTGATGGATATTCAAGTAATATTTCAAGATGTGTTTATTTGAAGAATCGTAAGCTTTCTAGTCTAAAAAGTCATGATTCACACATTCTTATGGAACAATTACTACCATTGGCTCTACAAAATATATTACTAGATAAAATAACTATGGTCTTGGAAGGTGCAAAGATATTGGCCATGGAAGGTGAACCAGCTAGTGAATATCATAAAAGATTGGCTATAGAGGGTGCAATAGCAGTGGTGTTTGAGGAAATGTTTGGCAGAGTTCCCACCTAACTCACTAATATAATATTGAGGCCTTTAGAGGTATACGCATGTTCTTCCACTTATTTATTATGGTTTAATCTTGCTAATTATGTTGTTACTGTCTTGTTTTGCTTACAATGAGTTGGTATTATAGTAATGAATCTCCAAAAATAAGGAAAGTGTATAAGAAAATAAAGAAAAATTTAACTTTAGTGTAAAATATCTTTCCTAGGAGCTGCCTTTTTCTTTGTTAAAACTATTGTGATTACTATGCTTGCAAGGGTATGAACTCAAGTTCTAAAACTTGTTGAATTAGGTAACCATTAATAATTCATATGTTGCAAGTTGCACTCAATTTTACTGAAACAAGTTATGTCATATATGCTCTAGAATAGTCCAGCTTTCAATCTATTGATATTTTATAGGTTGCTGATTTTATGAGCCTAGTTATATATACTATGAAATAAACCAACATTTAACCTATTGATGCCTTGTTGATTATTGAGTTTATAAGTTGTGGTAGGAGATACAAATGGGCATTACTTGTCTCTACCAATCTATTATTTCCTTATTCAATTAATTAATCATCAAGTTAGTATTAAATTCTAGTTTCAACGATGTTGCTTTTAGTGCTATTTACTCTAGATTTTTATACCAACAAATGTTAGCTGAAGACTAGATTTGTAAGTGTAGCTAGGATCTTTTACAATTCATTGTTGTTATATAGTAAGATAGATGATTATTGTGCATTTGTGTATATAAAAACTTAGGATTATAGTCTCTTACATGCTTTATGTTACTGTTAAGCAACTCAAATAGGTAATTGTTGTCCACAAGTTTATGCTCATATTATTAGTGCACAAGTTTAAATACAATAACAAGTCCTTATTGTTTTTGTTTGCATATTAAAGATATGTAGTTATCATGTAATTGTAAATTTTTTTTTACTTTGCAGTCTGTTAATGTTGGATGTACACATGACTCAACTTGTCAGGAAGGAAGACCTGTTGCTAATCAAAATTCTGGAAGTGGACCTAGGAATACAAGGAATTTAAATTAGAATTTACAATTGTAACATTTTAGAATATTGCTTACTATCAAAATTGTTCTTAGACAAACTATCAGTACCAAAACATGATGTTTAGTTATTGATAACACTTGTTTTAGTTTTTTTTTTAATGATATATTGTAACAACTTTTGCATTTTAATATATTCAAATATATTATGACATCTTGTTATAGATCATTGTTATGTTCTATTAATGAATACATTCCTTTATAAGTTACTTAATTTATATAAATGGTTAGGGATTGGAATAAATGCACAGGTTTAGTGTGATATGGTACAAATTAAAACGCGCAATGGTTTCCTGGATTAGCAGCGGTTGTATAACCCCCGCTAAATGCCGAGCAAGAACCAATCCTTGAAACAATTGGGGGCGATTAAAACCGATGTTAAATATGCAAATGAACTGGGATCGATGAAATGTCAGCGGTTGAAAATAACCGCCGCTAAAAGTTTAACATTGCATCAAACTGCGGCCCTCGGATGAACTGCCGGTAAATGTTCTAGCAGCGGTTATAACGGCCACTAAACTCCAATATAGCCACCACCAAATTCAAATTCTGTTTTAATGTAACTATCTTATTGGCATTGAGGGTGGTTACCAACTTTTGACGTGCCCATTCATGCTATCGAATGGTTGCTGATAATTTTGGTAACTTCTGACGATCCCGCTCTTAAAATCAAATCACTATCCACATGGTTCCGCAAGTCCTTCAGCATGTTGTCTCAAGAATCTTGTAGCTAGAACCCTACAGTCACAACTACATAATCTTTTTGACCTCCCTTCGTAGGTTAATGGGAACATAATTTTGAGCCTTAACTTTTTTTAACTTTCAACTTTGTCTCAATTCCAACAACAGTCGCTATTGATCAAGCTAAATTGTCAACTGTTGAAATTTTTTGTGCACAATTTAGATAGAAGCAATAACTAAACGGGCAAAGATATGCAAGTATGACAATGCATAAATGTATAAAAATGTACAAGATAAAGTAATTCATTTATAATCTTCACTATAATCTATAGACTCCTCCCTTCGGAGTACATCCATAGGTGCAAGATGGCATGATTAGAAACTTGAAGTCTTCGCACTCATTCAAAAAATAGTGTTTAAGATTACATAAAATTTTAAAGATTAAAATAAATGGCAACATGCTACAAAGATTTGTCTAGCACAGTGCTAGAGTTTAAACACAGAGTGCGTATAATTGCTTTAATAGCAAATGTGGTAAAATGAACTCTTGTGGAAATGAGGACATTTATAAACTGAGTTAGTGGTTACTGCCTTACTGGCATTTGGGGTTGTTACCAACTTTTGAGGTGGCCACTCATGTTGTTGAATGATTGCTTATAATTTTGGTAATCGCCCGCAATCCCATTCTTAAATTCTTGTCATTATCCCCAATGTAACCACATCCTCTGCATGTTCTTGAATATGCTGTCTCGAGAATCTTGCAGCTAGAACCTTGCAGTCACAACTACATACCCCTTTCGACCTCCCTTGGCAGGTTGATGGAAACATAATTTTAAGCCTCAACCTTTCTTAACTTTCAACTTCATCTCAATTCTAACAACACTCGCGATTGATCAAGCCAAATTGTCAACTACCAAAATTTTGTAAAATTGGCTAACATCAACAATTCTTATATCATATGTCAAATGAAGACTATGTTGCATTGCCTTTGTGAAATGAAATGAACCTCAAAACATTTGAATATGTGCGCAAATTTATTGGATTTGATATTAAAAAAAAAAAAAAAACTGGGCATAGGTCCATGGGCGATAGGAAAGAAAAAGATCAAATTAGATTTTTGCGTTTTAATGGGCTTAAAAGATTTCCATGGCTTGTGTTTAAACAAAATTTATTAAATTATTTTTGTCCAATTTTTTTAAAACCGAACAAATTTGTCACACACGCAGAATGTGTTAAGGCCCACTTGGTTACGCATATAAGGTGCCAAAGATTATATTACCCCTTCACGCTTGCCTTTGCCATTCTCTGCCTTTTCTTGTCTAAAAGTTAGAAGGCAATATATCCATAAATATTTCCTGCCTTTGATCATATTGTTTAAATTTAATTTAATATCAGCTAAAATCTTTTATGCTATCGATGAGTGAAAAGAAAATACTGTCACTATAGAATCAAGGTTAATTACAAATTTGTCTTTACAATAATTTTATTAATTTTTAATGATGCAACAGTACATAGTTAGATGATAATTTAAACTAAGAATACTTTAAAGGAATTGCACAGTATTAACGGTGTTATGAATTTGACCGTATACAAATCTATAGCAGTTTTACTTGGATTTTCACTAGTTTTATAGGAATTTGACATTATTAATTAGTCTGTGAAAAAATAAATAAAACGGAGTTTTATAGTGCAAGAAAATAATACTTATCCCTTTTAAAAGGCACATTGGAAAAGCCAACGGTACCCATACATACTATCAGTTCATTTCATATAATTCTAAACACAACTGAATTCTTTTTTTTTTTTCTTTTTCTGTTTGTTGGAAGACAAGCAAGAGTAGGGTCTACTCCCTCAATAGTCTAGGATGTTTGGCTTAGTTATAATTAGTACCTAAAAGATGAATTTGTAAATATAAATAAATCAAAGTGCTAACAAAAGATCACTTTTTTATTGATCTTAAATTGACGTCTTCTCATGCAGAACTCATATTCTTTGAAATGAAACAACGGCATGCTGTTACTTGAGTCTTCATGGTTAGAAACAACTTGAATTAATAAATATGATGGATGATGCAAGTTAAATGCGAATGGAGGCCTGCAGAATTTCCAACAAATAACAAACACATCCAAAACTTTGAAATTCTATTCCATCGTACACTATGCTTACAAATTTTATGGCTACAATTTGTCCCTTTTAGAGAATAATGCTTTATTATGGTATATTTTATTTTATCGTATCCAATTCCCTGCTCTTGTAACAAAGACGAATGTTTCTTGGAAAGCAGGTCTTCCTGGCCACATTAATTTGTCTATTCCTATTTATTAAAGGAATTAATGCAAAGCCAATAGTTCCTAGGCAATGCAATAATTGTTTATTGAGGACTAATTGTTTCTTGTTTACTTAAGTTTATAATAGTTTATGATTCGTTACTTATCAAAGTGGGCAACTTACAATTTATCCTACGTGGATATTCTGACTCATTTATATTTATATAGTTGCTTGAGATATTAATCATCCCCTTCATTTTTTATCACACTGATATATAAAATAAGTTACCAAACGAAGCATTGATTAATGAAAAGCATGATAATCTAGAACGGATTTTACGTAATAGAAGTTCGATACTTTATTACAAGTGGGTTGGAGTTCTACAAACTTGCTTCTATTTTCTCTTTTCACCGAGGAAAAAAAAAATCCTTATGTCATGAGCTTGGATGAATGCCTCTCGATTGTAACTAGTTGTATCTATTCATTCATATAATATCTGATTTTCAATTGTAATTTTCAATCAAAATATTGCATGCAACACAGTTATTATTTAAGCTCCACATCTGCAAGTTTGATTTATACTGATGACAACTTTTTTTTTTTACATTTATATGCATTTTTTTAATTGCAACTTGCATCATAATTAATGATATCTAGTATCATGAAAAATGGTTACTAAACATCATAATAGATTGAAATAAGAGTTAAGAGTCATCTCAAAGGGGGGGTGAAATCTATGGAGGGCATATTTAGTTCAAGTGACATATGATGTTATATGAGGATAATTTTGTCTTCCTCCACTTTTTGAATTTGATCCTAAAACCATATATGTATGTATAATAATTTAATTACTTGTATTATTATTAAAAAACTAGAAAGGGATGAAATCTATGGTTATGCATTTACAAATGTGAATGGAGCTTTCAAATGTCACTTAACCATTGGTATGATCTTTTAGAGACCTTACAACTAATGCATGTAAGAATTTTCTTATTTTTTGGGCTGCCATTAATTGGATTTATTTTATTTTCAAATAAAACTAGATTAAACAGTAGGTAAGTAAGTAAAGATATGCAAGTATAACAAAGCATAAATGCATAGAAAAGCACAAGACAAAGCAATTCAATTATAAGCTTTATGTAATCTACTAAATCCTCCCTTAGAAGTACACCATCGGGTGCAAGGTAGCATGGTTGGAAACTCGAAGTCTTCACTTACCCTCAAAGAATAGTGTTTAAGATTATAGAGAATTATAGAGAATAAAACAAATGACTAACGTGTTATAAAGATTAACCTAGCACAATGAGTCTGAATGTAAAGTGTATGTAATTGCTTTAATAGCAAATGTGATAAAATAAGCCTTTTGTTGTGGAAATAAAGGCATTTATAGACCTTGACTTGGTAGTTATTACCTTATAGGCATTGAGGGAGGTTACCAACCTCTAACATGGTCATTCATGCTATTGATCGATTGCTAATAATTTTGGTAATTGCCCATGACCCTATTCTTAAAATCTTACCACTATCCACAAGGTTTTGCGCATCCTTGAGCATGCTGTATCAAGTATCTTGCAGCTAGAACCCTATTGTCACAACACATACCCTTGGTAGGTTGATGGAAAATTTTGAGCCTTAACCTTTCTTAACTTTCAAATTTGATTCAATTCTCAATACAAAAAATTGGTTATAATTGCAACGGTTTTAACCTCTACAAAATGATTAGCGGCGGTTTTTTTTTTTACCGTCATAGAAGTGACCGTTGCATTACACTTTTGCAACGGTTTTTTTGACTGCTGGCATAACCATCACAAAATTAATTTTTGGTTTTAACTTAGCAAGGGTTAAAACCATCACTAAATGAATATAAAATTTTTTACTTAGTTCAATTTAGCAGAGATTGTAACCGTCACTAACTGATTGCTAAAATTTCAACTTTCAATTTAGTCGAGGGTAAAATCGTCGCTAATTGATTCTTAAAATTTTAACTTACAACTTAGCAGGGATCATAACTGTCGCTAATTAATTCCTAAAATTTTAACTTACAACTTGGCAGGGGTCAAAACTGTCGCTAATTTACTAAAAAGTCTTTTCCTTTAGTAAGGGTTAAAACCGCCACTAACTAATTATAAATTTTGTTAATTTTAATTTAATAAAAATTATAATCATCAAAATTTTATAATAAAAATTCTTATTTTTAATTTAATAAGAATTTTAACTGCCACTAATATTTTAACTATTAAAATTCCTTTTTAAATTAAGAAAATAGAAATATCTTGCTAAAAATATATCAAAACTAATAAATTCCAAAATGCGCTTTCATTAACATAATTTCATAATCATTTTATATTCTATACAAGTTTTGCCAAATGCTTTGGCAAAACAGAATAAGAAGTGCTAGATATTGTTTAAACTAGCATCTTCAACGAAATCATCCTAATAACCAACAAAATAGGATAACTAATAATCCATCCTTATGTTGTCATATATAAAACACCAAAAAGTGCTAAATATCATCTAGACTTGCTACATCATCAAAATCATCCTCTTCAGCTACTAGCAAAATCCTCGCCATGAGCACTAGCTCTAGATGATCTTGTTTCCATAGATAGGTCTTGATTTTGCTCACTTGCCTTATCACTTGGCTGATGATAATAAATATAACACAATTAGTCAACTTGCGAAATTGATATTAACTTACAAGATAAGATAGATTAATAGATGCCAAAATTAAAAAGGTGACTTCAATAATAGTATTAAAATTCTTACAATAATACTAGAAATATTCTGATCTAAGACTTTACTTTATGCATATATTTTTGCTAATTTTTTTCCTTTAATTCCCAAATTTGAACATTTGCAAAATAAGGGTATTGGTTCTCTTTGATATATAAATATATGCAAACGAGAAATAATTGAATCAGTAAAACAGAATAAAATGGCAGAAAACCAGCAAAGGGAATTAACGTCAATCTGAATTACAGATAGCAAATGAAATGACCAAATAAAATTGCAAAAAATGACAGAATACAGAACTGACAGAACCAGCACTGAATGAGCACCGAAGACTTTCACTTAAGCAAAGCAATTCAGAACAGTCCAAAACAACACCGCAATTTGAACACCAACATAACTAAATGAGAGATCCAATTGGAACGGAATAACGGACAAAATAGCACCGCAATTTGAAAAAGACTTAGAAGGAAATGAGAAGCACTGAATGTGCAACACAGACACAAACAAAAAAGCAATATGACTTTCACTTAAACAAAGCAATTCAGGAACAGTCCAAAATACACCACTTCAGACCAGTCACCAGCAAATAAAATAAAATTATATGATGCAAATGTTGCGTTACTACAGGCTACAGTCTACGGTCTATAAAAAATATGTTAATAAATTATCATAACTTTTATTACTTTACAAGCTAGGCACAATATCTTCTTTTTTGTTTCCTACTTTATGTATGTGTTGTTTTTAATATCCTTTTTTATTTTTTATAACTCAAACTCTGATATTACAAAATAATATAAATATAATGCAATATATTTTGAATAAAAGAAATTGTAAAATTTTTTAATTATTTAGTTTTTATTTATTTTCTATTATATTTATTTTATGATAAATATTTTCATTTGATTATAAATATAATTTATAGAGAACTTATACTTTGTAACAAAATGATTTTGCATACTTTTATCTAACAAAAAGTAATATATATGTTAAAAATTTGTAATTCAAAAATTCAATAGTATGATTATAAAATAAATATAATAAATTAGGTTTCAAGATATTTATATCATTTTTTATAAAAAAAGACATAAATTTGTATTTATATAAATAAATATTCAATTTAGATGAAAGGAAACATTTAAGTTATGCATCGCATGACCTTACAATTTTGTCTAAGTAATAAAAGTTAAGAAGATATATGTTATGTTCAACAATTAAGAAAATGTTGCATTACTTAACTAACCTTTGGAGAAAGCACCCAATGTAGTGTGAAGTGCCGCAGGCAATCCCCCTTCCTTTTCTTGAAAATAATCCTTTAAAAAGTCTTGCAAAGCAGTCACTTGAGATTTAAGAGTGTTGACCTCCTCCTATAATTTAGAATTTAAGCCACTTTTCATTCCTATAAAACGTCCTGCAGCACATTCAAATAGTGAAGAAGGACTAAGGGCCAAAGCCTAGACCTATAACTCGACCAGAGTGCTCTTTCCCCAATGCTTTTCCAAGAGCCTCATCAGGTGACACAATAGCAGCTTGGGAGAAATCTTGTTGACTTAAATATGCATTTATTTTAACCTACAAAACCATTATAAGTTAAATCTTTCAACTAAAATTTAGCTTATGTCTATTTTGTAATTACCCCTACTGCAACAGCAGCTTCATTAACATAAGATCCATCTGCCCTTTTATGAGTAGCATCCCATAATTCTCCACGACCAATAAGATGACCAGCCTTAACTTCCTATTAAATGAAACAAGAATAAGTTTGGATACATAATGAAAACTTGCAGCCAAATATTCATTTGATTCATCGAAATAAAATCATAGCAAACACATGGTGTTAGTTTGGTAGTGTTGTTTTGTAGTGCGATTTTTAACAACAATACTCCATTACCAATCATAATTTAGAACTTATGTGGGAATGTGAAACCCCACTTCACAACTATATATACCGCCACCAAATTCCAAATTTTAAGACTTCAGTAATGGGAAAGCCTTCATAATGCCAATTTAATTTAGCCATTGTTTTAAATAACTACTAACTACCAATTTTTTATACCATTTTGAATTCCTTTGACTTGTGAGTAAAGAAATTAATAGAGTAAAGGAACCAATTTTCTCATAATTACCATCTTAAATATTTATATAGAAACAAAGAAATTAATAGAGTAAAGAAAGATAAGATATCATTGAATGCCTTTTCCTAGCTAAGCTTTTTAAACCACTAACATGCGGTATTGTTTGTTGGCTCCTATTGATAGCATTTCTGTTACGCATTTCCTACATCAATGCAAACCAAAATTATATATTAGAAATACCAGTGTATACAAAATAAGGTATACAATAGAAGACAATGTTACTACCTTATACCTTTTATCATCACGAATATTGATCAAACCAATCCATTGATCACGAGAAACACCTTTTGGACAATTTGACACCACATTTTTGTTCCTTTGATAGACTCACATCAGAGTGTTTGTTATAAAGTCTTCCCCTATAATCCCTCCATCTATTGCCAGTTGCTTTAATTGTCCAATTCCTTCCTTCATCATCATCTGGGAAAAAGAATCGAGGTTGCCAAAGGAAAATGAATAAAAGTTAAATCTAAAATAATGGATTTGAATAAAATAAAACAACCAACATAAAAGAATGAAAATATATTTACCTGGACCATTCTATTAAAGCAATCATTCTTAATTGTGTAAGGCACTGCTTTCCAATTTTTGAAATTTTATAGGAAATTGCTTGCTATTCCTAGCCAACTGGCCTATTACTCCTGAAAATAGGCCTCTTGATTCTCCTATAGGGCGGCCATCTCTATCAAACTCAATAATCACCTTTTGTCCTTTTTTTATTTTCCACACCTTTTCAACCTTGAGTTTTTATGTTGTAATAATACCATCAGTATATGTACATCATTTCAACTTAAAAAGGTTACTACAAATAAGATACTCTAATAAGATTAGTTGAAAAGTAGTAATAATTTGAAATTTACTAATCACTTGGCATGTCTAATGAGTTCTTTGTTTGGTCTTAGGCTGAGTAGGTTGAGATGGCTGGGTATCAGTTTGTGTATTAGGCTGTGTATCTTACTACGCATTTGGCTATGTATCCAGTGGTGCATCTGGTTGGGTGTCTACTTATGTATTTGCTTGGATGGCTAATTTCTTTTTACATTTCAAATATTTTTTCTTGGAGGTTTTGGGCTGTCTGTTTTTATTTATGACTACAAGAAGAAAAAAATTAATAGTTTTATAGTAGAAAAAATCCAAATTTTTTTATAGCTTATTTTTCTCCTAAAAAGTAGGAAACAGAATTTGGAATCATGCCACAGTGGCTACAAGCACTAAGAACAATAATTATTTTCTTGCAAGAGATTTTTTTTCCTTTGCCTATGCAACAAAATTAAGATATTGAATTTAAGAAGAAAAATAAGAACAAAAAAAATACCATTATGAATAGGATGAGACATTGGTTGTGCACACTGCTGATTTCTTTTCTTGAAATTCTTGTGCTGTATACCTTTATGCATGATTACAAAGAAAAAAAAAACAATTAATTCATATAACCATCTATCCATATTATTTTAACAAAAACATAATGATAAAGCATGATAAAAAAATACCACTAAAAGTAGGTTGAAATGGTGGAGGATCACGATGAGTAAGTGTTGAAAACTCTGCCAACACAGGGTGAGGTGCTGATTGCGTGCACTGCTGATCTTTTTTCTTCAAAAGCTTAGGTGGTTTGCCTTTCGAATTAGGAATAGCTGGTGCTGAAACTGCTGCTTGTGTATGTTGTTTTTTCTAATAGAATTTTTAGGTTATTAGTCTTTAGGCATAACTACAATATAGAAAAATAATTTAGAAGCAACAATATAGAAACATAATTCCAAATAAATTAAAAGTAATAATATAGAAACATAATTTGAAATAATTTAAAAAAATACCATTAACAATAGGGGCTTCCATTTGGGGCTGCATAAGGTGAGATGTTCACAACTTGCCCATTCTTCTTGCTGGAAATTTTGACGTTTAATTTTAGGGTTGTTTTCCAAATCACCTGCCAATATATCTTAATTTGAAAAAGTTAATCATGATTTCAAATGATTAAAATATATTAAATAATTACTACCAACGAGGAAAGTGATAGAACAAGATTAGAGAAAATTACCATCAACAATAGGAGCTGTCATTTGGGGTTACATAGGGTGAGATGCTTTCTTTACAACTTACCCATTGTTCTTGGTGGAACTATTTAGACATTTAACCTTAGGAATGTCTGCCAAATCATCTAACAATGTATCTTAATTTGAAAAGGTTAATCAAGATTTCAATTGATTAAAATATATTAAATAATTACCAACAATGGAGAAAGTGACAAAGCAATATTAAAGAAAATTGTCATCAACAACAGGGGCTTTCATTTGGGGCTGCATAGGGTGAGATGCTATCTTCACAACTTGCCCATTCTTGGATGTATTACCATCAACAATGGGGACTTCCATTTGGGGTAGCGTAGCTTGAGGTGCTATCCGCACAAGATGTACATTCCCCTTGCTGTAACTTTTTGGATATTTGACTTTTGTCATACCTAAAAAAATGTAAATTAGTGCATTAATAGAAAAACATTAAATATAAAAATAGATATCTCTATCTTTGGCATATCCAAATTAATGATTCAACCATTTGATTCCATCATTTAACAAGGAAACTAGCAATGACATCAACCAAATTGTGCATGCCACGATAGATTCTTCCTTCAAAGTAGAACAAAATTTTGTCTAAGTTGTGTTGCGTAATTATTTAATAGAAGGAAGATAATAATATACAAAAAGAGAAATGGGTGTACATGGCTGCTTAAAATGTGACTTATCCTTGATTAGAGCTTTATCTTATTTCCACTGCTTTTTAATATGTTCTATACTTCTATTGTTCCTCAAATTCTCAAAATAGATATCTGAAGAAGGTTGGACATTCTTTCAGGGATTGGAAACTACAAGTGGATTATTGACAATAGTACCTTGATTTGACTCGAGGTTACTACCATTCTCAAATGGGGATATATAATTAAGTTTTAATTGCTATTATATAAATTATTCATACTCAATAATTACGTAACCTAGTGCTGATAGCCATGTACACCCATTAGTCACATTTTAAGCAGCCATGTATACCCATTAGTCTCATTAACAAAGACAAGATAATCATTAAATTCAAGTGAGTAATGTGATGATGTTCCAAGAGACAATATAGGCATAGACTAAAGCTAAAGGGCAAATAACTGAATGGAAATTTTAGAAATAAACATTTAACTTGCCTCTAGAACTGCCCTGTGTCAATGAACTTCAAACGAAGTTGCAAAAATAAGAAATGAGTTATCAATTCATTTATGTTACTGACTTGATACTTTCTAGTTTTTATTTTTAATATCAATAAACTCAGAGAAAACCTGAGCCTAGTGACATTCAGCGACCAAGATAGATGATAATATACTTGGAACACTAAATTGAAACAGACGATGATGATTATGATAAACACAACAACAATAACAACAATTATTTATGAGAGAAAATAAAAAAAACTATAAACTAGTGAATTGTTAAAAATGAATTTGGCCTGAAGGGAATTTTCAATTTCCTAATTTCCTAAATAATCTGCCCATGAATTGGATTAAAAGTAGGCAAACCAACACATGATGTACAACAACTTTAAAAAATCTACTGAAGGGAATTTTCATTTTCAATATCATCCATAATTTCAGGCTTATCATCTATATCATCCCTTGTTAATTGAATATTTCCATAATCAACTTCAAAAAATCTCCCCAGGTCTTACTCCATATATGGCTCATTCTCATATACTCCATCTCTAACATCTTCACCCATGTCATACAAGTCCCTAGGCTTTAGATGTACAACAACACACTAATCACTAGCCAATTCATCTTTCATGTAATATACCATTTGAGCTTGCAATGCTAAAATGTATGGCTCATGCTCATCCTTTTCACTAGTATGTATTAATTTTGAAAAATTGATATTATTAAAACCCCACATATCCTTTCTAAGCCCTCTATCTTTAGTGGTATCAGCCCAATTACATTTAAAAAGTGTTACAGTTCTTCCATAATAGTTGAGCTCAATTATATCCACTAATTTCCCATAATATGGAAGCTTTGCATCTTGCCTATTTTTGTCTCCATGACTTGAAACACATTTTGTTGTGGAAGCCAAGAATACCCCACTATTTTGAGTTTTTAACCCTTGCTCTCACTCCAATGTACAAAACTTGAACCCATTAACATTGAAAGCAGAAAATCTTGTTGCATTTGTACAAGGGCCGAGAGCTAAAAGTTTCAAATCTTTTGATATGGAACTTGATACATCATCCATGAACACCTATGAAACAAAAATAACCAACTTATATACCTTAAAAATGATATAAAGGTAAACATACAATCATAAATAAAAATAGGAAAAACTCACCCGTCTAGAAAACCATTCAGGAAATTCCTTAGAAACTACTTTTTCTATCTCGATCAAGGAATGTGTTCGACTCCCCAATTTTCTTTTTGTTTGTTGTCTAAAATCACTACAATCAAAAGTTAAAGAAATTATTTAATTATAAATTCTATAGAAAATAATTAGTGAAGTTTGAGTAGTTTCATACTTCAAAAACTCATCAACTTGTTTGTAATTGAATAACACATATTGATGGGCTTGTTGCAACTCCATAGATGTTAGCATGAAATCAACGCCACGTCCTACAAGTTTGCCTATCTTAGGAAAGATACTAGACAATTCAAATATTCCAATAGTGTTGGGGATATCATCAACATGTCTAGGATGATTAAACTTTGTCTCAATATCTTCCTGTTGGGAATTCGGATTATCACATGCAGCGGAATTTTAAATTTTGATCTGAATTCTACCTAGGATCCATGCAAAAAGCATGAGTCAATGATTAGGGTTTTACCTATTGGGCACTCGTGTTTCTACTGATCAAAACTTGAGAGCGGATGAATCAAACGCCGGCCGGAAGGTACAGCGTCTCTACGGTATCCACACGGAGTGAACAACGACCTCTCACCCTCCACGCGTCTGCTAGGATGCGTTTTTCTCTCTAAGAATTAGGATTGGATGTTTTTTGAGTGATTTAGGGTTTATATGGAAGCTTAAAACGTGATTCTTAAGTGCTGCCCTCAAGTCCCTTTTTATAGAACTTAGGCAAGTCATAATCCTAGTCCTACTAGGATAATGCTTCCAAAATCCTAATCACACTTAACAACTCATCTTATCCTTATTCTAGAGATAATGGGAAGAGATAAGACTTATCTATTAATTATCTAATATTAGATAATGATATTATCTCATAATATAAATATCTTAGTATTAGATAATTGCATATAATTATCAAATATCAAAATAATATTATCTCATAATATTTTTATCTAATATCTGATAAGATAATTACTTGATATTACTTTAATATCAAATAATATCACATAATATATATATATATATATATATATATATATAAAAACGTGAATTTATTATTCTTAATAATATATATGCACGAAAATAAGTCCAATTAATTGGATATTAATATAATTAAAGTCCAATTAATTATTGTCTTATTCCTACTCCTTTTGTGTGACCCTGTAGGTTCTTACTACGTTGACAATGACTTATTATTGAGCCATAGACAGCGAGCGGTATCTAGCAATACATCACTGCCACTCAAGTAGTAAGAATGTCTGTGATTCGACATCCACCTAATACATGATCAACGTTTTACATCATAACCCTTTTGTAATAATATCCAAATTGAACTGGAGGCATGGAATGTGTTATCCTCGTCAATGTTCAATTTATATTTCTTGATACTGAGTAGACTTAAAATAAATAATTAATATCACATATTAATTCAACTGAGCATGGCCATGCATTTCTAAGTCTCACTCAATCAAGGGGCCCAAGGATATTTCTCTTTTATACAAGAGTAACAAAATTCCATTTACATCACTCACTTCCCTCTGCATGATTTATGACACACCCAATCAATGCCCTACTTGTCACCTGATTAAAGGTGACATAGGACAATATTAAAGTGAGTAATTCCTCATGTAGGGAACCGTAGTGACTTCAGGTCAAAGGTTTATGCGTAGTTGTGATCATATGAGAATAACTTATGACACGTTTATCCATGCAATATTCTCATAGTGGGTCAGTCCAGTACATTGTTCACTAGCAATGTACTCATGTATTGACTTGATATCACATATCCATGATTCGTAATCATCAGTCACTATACATGCTAGTCTCGATGTATTATTACTATCCTTTTTCATAATAATACTTGACTAGGGGCATTTTAGGAATAGCAAAGCTATTCCAAGGATAATTATTATATTAAGTTATAAATTGCGCATAATAATAATAAAAACAATATAATAATTAAATTGCCTAAAATAAAATATAATACATTGTGTATAACTCTAATCATCTTATATGATTGGTTCTAGGACACACACCAACAATCTCCCACTTGGACTAGAGCCAATCACTCATGTATCTAATACCAAGTGACATAGTATGACCATCATGCTTTTTATGCACTAAAGGCTTTGTCAGTGGGTCGGCGATATTATCATCTGTTGGTACTTTACATATCTTCACATCTCCTCTATCGATGATTTCTCGAATGAGATGGAAGCGCCTAAGTATATTTTTGGATCGTTGGTGAGATCTGGGTTCCTTGGCTTGTGCAATGGCTCCATTGTTGTCACAATAGAGATCCACTGGGTTTGCAATGCTAGGAACAACGCCAAGTTCAGTAATGAACTTTTTGATCCAAACAGCCTCTTTTGACGCATCAGATGCAGCAATATACTCAGCCTCTGTAGTAGAGTCGGCCACTGTTTCCTGCTTTGAACTCTTCCAGCATACAGCACCACCATTCAGGCTAAATACATAACCCAACTGCGATCTAAAGTCATCCTTGTCGGATTGGAAACTGGCATCAGTGTAACCTTTTACAACAAGTTCTTCCTCTCCTCCATATATTAAGAATGAATCCTTAGTCCTTCTTAAGTACTTAAGGATATTCTTAACGGCAGTCCAGTGAGGTTCACCTGGATTTGACTGGTACCTGCTCGTCATGCTTAAAGCATACGAGACATCAGGACGAGTACATATCATGGCATACATGATAGATCCAATTGCTGACGCATATGGTATCTTATTCATCCGGTCCTTCTCATCTTGTGTCGAAGGACACTGAGTTTTGGACAAATTTATGCCATGTGACATAGGCAAAAATCCTCTTTTAGATTCTTGCATGTTAAACCGTTTTAACACTTTATCTATGTATGTACTCTGACTTAGGCCAAGCAATTTTCTTGATCTATCTCTATAGATCTTAATACCTAATATATAGGCAGCTTCGCCTAAGTCTTTCATCGAGAAACAATTCCCTAACCAAGTCTTTACTGTTTGCAGTGTAGGGATATCATTTCCGATGAGTAGTATGTCATCCACATACAATACAAGAAAAATAATTGTGCTCCCACTAACCCTTTTGTAAACACAAGATTCATCTTCATTTTTGATGAAACCAAATTCTTTGATTGCCTCATCAAAACAAAGATTCCAACTCCGTGAAGCTTGCTTTAATCCATAAATGGATCGTTGTAGCTTACATACCTTTCCAGCAGTTTCAGGAATGACAAAACCCTCGGGCTGTGTCATGTACACATCCTCGAGGAGCTTTCCATTAAGAAAAGCAGTTTTGACATCCATCTGCCAGATTTCGTAATCATAAAAGGCTGCAATAGCAAGCAAAATCCGGATGGATTTAAGCATGGCAACTGGGGAATAGGTCTCATCATAGTCTATACCATGAACTTGCCTGTAACCTTTTGCGACTAATCGTCCCTTAAAGGTTTGCACGTTACCATCCATGTCGGTTTTCTTCTTGAAAACCCATTTGCACCCAATGGGTTTTACCCCTTCAGGTGGATCAACCAAAGTCCATACTTGGTTAGTATACATGGAATTCATCTCAGATTTCATGGCCTCAAGCCACTTCTCAGAGTCTGGCCCTTTTATAGCTTCTTGGTAAGTTGTAGGCTCATCTTGATCCATGAGCAAAACATCGCCATTTTGAGTTACAAGAAATCTATATCTCTCGGGCTCATGGCATATCCTACCAGACTTACGTGGGCCTTGTGTTACTTGAGCTAGTTCCTGACCCACAACATCTTGTGGTCCTTTTCCAGGCTCTATTATAGGTTCAGTGTTACTTTGTGGGTCTCGTACTTCTTCGATTTCTACTTTTCTCCCACAGTTTTTCTTAGAGATAAATTCTCTTTCCAGAAAAACACCAGTTCGTGCGACAAACACTTTGCCTTCAGTAGGATTATAGAAATAGTATCCCTTAGTTTCCTTAGGATACCCCACAAAGTAACACTTATCCGATTTGGGTCCAAGCTTATCAGAAACTTGACGTTTTACATAGGCCTCGCAACCCCAAATCTTCATAAAAGACAAGCTAGGACGTTTCCCAGTCCATATCTCATATGGAGTCTTTTGAACCGTTTTAGAGGGAACACAGTTGAGCGTAAAAGTAGCTGTCTCTAGAGAATGCCCCCAAAAGGAGATTGGAATATCTATATGACTCATCATAGATCGTACCATGTCTAACAAGGTACGATTTCTCCTTTCTGAAACACCATTCCATTGTGGCGTTCCAGGTGGAGTGAGTTGTGATACTATACCACACTCCTTTAGATAGTCATCAAATTCTTGGCTTAAGTATTCTCCACCTCGATCTGATCGAAGTGTTTTAATACTTTTACCAAGTTGGTTTTGCACTTCATTCTTGAATTCCTTGAACTTTTCAAAGGATTCTGATTTGTGTTTCATAAGATACACATATCCATATCTACTGAAATCATCAGTAAATGTAATGAAGTACTGAAAACCTCCTCTAGCAGGTGAACTAATGGGCCCACATACATCAGTATGTATGAGACCCAATAGATCATTAGCCCTTTCACTGTGTCCAGTGAATGGTGTTTTAGTCATTTTTCCTAGCAAACAAGATTCGCATATTTCATATGATTCAAAATCAAATGAATCCAAGAATCCATCCTCATGAAGCTTGGATATGCGCTTCTCATTTATATGGCCCAAACGACAATGCCAGAGATAGGTTGGATTTAAATCATTTGATTTAAATCGCTTAGTGTTTATGTTATAGACAGGCATTTCAAGATCAAGAATATAGAGCCCATTGAACATTTGTGCACTGCAGTAAAACATTTCATTTAAATAAACTGAACAACTTTTGTCCTTTATTATAAATGAAAAACCTTTCTTGTCCAAACAAGAAACAGAAATAATATTCCTGCTGATAGCAGGCACAAAATAACAATCCTCTAATTCTATTACTAAACCAGAAGGTAAAGATAGATAATATGTCCCTACAGCTAGCGCAGCAACTCTTGCTCCATTACCAACTCGTAGGTCCACTTCGCCTTTAGCTAGAGTCCTACTCCTTTGTAGTTCCTGCACATTTGTACAAATGTGAGAACCGCATCCGGTATCTAATACCCAAGATGTAGAAGTTGAAACATTAATTTCTATAACATAGATACCTGAAGCGGAAGTCTCACTTCCCTTCTTCTTTTTCAGATCTTCCAAATAGACCTTGCAGTTTCTTTTCCAATGTCCGGTTTGACCGCAATGGAAGCATGTCCCTTCCTTAGCCACACCCCCTTTTGGTTTCAGTGCAGAGGATTTAGACTTGGGCTTGCCTTTGGATTTGGAATCCTTCTTATTTTTGCCCTTGCCTTTTCCTTTTCCTTTGCCCTTTTGAACCATCATTATGGTATTAGGCTTAGTCTTTTGCAAATTTTGTTCAGCAGTTCTTAACATGCTTAACAATTCTGGCAGTGGTTTGTCAATTTCATTCATGTTGTAATTCATGATAAATTGACCATAACTCTGTGGCAACGATTGCAGAATTAAGTCAGTGGCCAACTCTTGACCTAGTGGTGCACCCAATCTTTCAAGGTTCTCAACATACCCAATCATTTTGAGTACATGAGGCGCAACAGGGTTTCCTTCTGCCAGTTTGCACTGAAACAAGGCTTTTGTCACCTCAAACCTCTCATGCCGAGCTTGGCCTTCATAAAGCTTCTTAAGATGCTCAAGCATGTCATAAGCTTCCATGTTCTCATGTTGCTTCTGAAGCTCAGAGTCCATGGTAGCCAACATGAGACAACCGACATCTAATGCGTCATCATGATGCTTCTTATAAGCATCCTTTTGAGCTCGAGGGGCAGTAGCTTCAGGTTCTTGAGGAACAGGTCCCTCTAGGACATACATTTTACGCTCATGTTTGAGGACTATCCTCAAATTCCTGTACCAGTCCAGGAAGTTTGTTCCATTCAGTTTGTCCTTCTCAAGGACCGATCGCAGTGATAAGTTATTTGATGTATTAGCCATTGGTTATCTACGACAGAAATATGCAAAGTAAGTATTAAATTTAAAACATTTAATAAGGTCTTTTATTAAATGTACCTCCCACTATTTCATTCAAATTAATAGCCCTCACTATTAATTCGGAAAGTCATAGTATTTAAGCTTTCTAGTGGGCCAAGATCCATATTTCACCAAGCTTTAAGTTAGCTTTGGCTAATCACTTAAAACTTAGTTATTTAGGTAAGCAACACTTGCCAATTGTATCATATACAACTCTTGGATAGTTGGGTGAACAACATTTGTCCTAGTCCATCTTATGAACTAAAGCCCAACTCTATGCCTCTAGGTCTCAATCCTATTGAGATATCCTAGTTAAGTCGGACCCAATATTTGACATTCGGATATCACTATTATCCAGTCGCATCTCACCAAGATAAACGAGGTACCTTGCTTTGGCAAACCTACCTTATGTCGATCAAGGCCTTGATGAGTGCCAAATATTGGAAGGCATCATTAATTATTACTGACTTAATATTTTGAATGAGGGATTTCAACTTAATTATTATCAGATCTCACCATAACTAGCCTATTTATTCATGCAATATATCTAGCATATCTCATATATCATATAAAGTAAATGAATAAAATAGACTACCATATATCATATATCATGCAATGAATAGAACTATCACATAGTAGGAACACATTCTATCACATAATAAATGCATGCTCATCAATATCATCACATAATAAAGAAATCAAAATGTCGCATAGTATGGCCCAAAATTCTATTTTCTAATGACATTCCTAACTAACTCCTTAGCTTCTTCTTGTCTCATAGCTCCTTAGCTTCTCCTTGTTCCAAGCAAAGAATACTCCATTGCAATTACAAATTTACAACAGAAACCCCGAGTTACATTCGGGGGGAATTGAGATGAGAAAAGAATATACATTAGAGAAATAGAGGAAGACACGACACGCAGGTCGTATTTTAAAATCCATCCATTAAAAACTCCAAGGGCCATACTATGCAACACATTCATGCATCATATGTAATAAATGCTAAGAAATATATGTAACCAAGATAAAGAGGATGATTGACATATATATATTTCATAACATCTTTATCATAAAAAATCATGTTTTAAAACGGCGCCTTAAGAACAAAAACAATTTTGAACGCTACGCAGAGTTAGCACGGCGGTCCCGCTAGCCGGTTAGCGGGCGGGGGTCAAGGGGGCAGCGCCCCCTTGCCGGGGGGTGTGGGGGGCGGAGCCCCCCGGGCTAAAAATTGAATACATCTGACATTCAAATTTTGATTCATTTTGCCAACAATTGACACACCCCAAGTCGAACAATTCGACTATATGATTGACATTCAATCATAGTTTAAAATAGGATTTACGTCCTAAACACTTTGAATAATTTTAATCATATCAAAACAGATCCAGCCATATCCAAATAATTTAAAGCATACATATACCTCATAGACCAGATTCAACTTAATCATATTAAACGAATTTAAACAAGTCTTTACAGATTCAGAATTAATCACATCAATTCTATGCTGACTAGGTTATATGCTTTAAATGCAGAGAACATCACATGTTCAGAACAGATTCTACGCATATATAAAGCAGAAAAACGCATGATCATATTCATACAATTAATCTCATCAATTGATAATCTGATTCAAAATTCAAATCATATATATCATATATATATTTACGAAATCAGAATCATACACGAGTAAACATATCTCTCATATATATCTAGTTTAAACAGAAACTGATTTGATATTAATTTATCACATAAATATTCATCAAAACGTGTAACTTCTGATTTAAACCGAAACAGATTTGATATGTATTTATCATATAAATATTCATCAAAAAACGGTAAAACACATAATCAGAACTTTATATTTTGCAAGAAGCTCTGATACCACTGTTGGGAATTCGGATTATCACATGCAGCGGAATTTTAAATTTTGATCCGAATTCTACCTAGGATCCATGCAAAAAGCATGAGTCAATGATTAGGGTTTTACCTATTGGGCACTCGTGTTTCTACTGATCAAAACTTGAGAGCGGATGAATCAAATGCCGGCTGGAAGGTACAGCGTCTCTACGGTATCCACACGGAGTGAACAACGACCTCTCACCCTCCACGCGTCTGCTAGGATGCGTTTTTCTCTCTAAGAATTAGGATTGGATGTTTTTTGAGTGATTTAGGGTTTATATGGAAGCTTAAAACGTGATTCTTAAGTGCTGCCCTCAAGTCCCTTTTTATAGAACTTAGGCAAGTCATAATCCTAGTCCTACTAGGATAATGCTTCCAAAATCCTAATCACACTTAACAACTCATCTTATCCTTATTCTAGAGATAATGGGAAGAGATAAGACTTATCTATTAATTATCTAATATTAGATAATGATATTATCTCATAATATAAATATCTTAGTATTAGATAATTGCATATAGTTATCAAATATCAAAATAATATTATCTCATAATATTTTTATCTAATATCTGATAAGATAATTACTTGATATTACTTTAATATCAAATAATATCACATAATATATATATATATATATATATATATATAAAAACGTGAATTTATTATTCTTAATAATATATATGCACGAAAATAAGTCCAATTAATTGGATATTAATATAATTAAAGTCCAATTAATTATTGTCTTATTCCTACTCCTTTTGTGTGACCCTGTAGGTTCTTACTACGTTGACAATGACTTATTATTGAGCCATAGACAGCGAGCGGTATCTAGCAATACATCACTGCCACTCAAGTAGTAAGAATGTCTGTGATTCGACATCCACCTAATACATGATCAACGTTTTACATCATAACCCTTTTGTAATAATATCCAAATTGAACTGGAGGCATGGAATGTGTCATCCTCGTCAATGTTCAATTTATATTTCTTGATACTGAGTAGACTTAAAATAAATAATTAATATCACATATTAATTCAACTGAGCATGGCCATGCATTTCTAAGTCTCACTCAATCAAGGGGCCCAAGGATATTTCTCTTTTATACAAGAGTAACAAAATTCCATTTACATCACTCACTTCCCTCTGCATGATTTATGACACACCCAATCAATGCCCTACTTGTCACCTGATTAAAGGTGACATAGGACAATATTAAAGTGAGTAATTCCTCATGTAGGGAACCGTAGTGACTTCAGGTCAAAGGTTTATGCGTAGTTGTGATCATATGAGAATAACTTATGACACGTTTATCCATGCAATATTCTCATAGTGGGTCAGTCCAGTACATTGTTCACTAGCAATGTACTCATGTATTGACTTGATATCACATATCCATGATTCGTAATCATCAGTCACTATACATGCTAGTCTCGATGTATTATTACTATCCTTTTTCATAATAATACTTGACTAGGGGCATTTTAGGAATAGCAAAGCTATTCCAAGGATAATTATTATATTAAGTTATAAATTGCGCATAATAATAATAAAAACAATATAATAATTAAATTGCCTAAAATAAAATATAATACATTGTGTATAACTCTAATCATCTTATATGATTGGTTCTAGGACACACACCAACACTTCCAAGTACCTTTAACAAACTGTCAGACACTCCTCAAAAATATAACATTAAGCTATATAGCCTTCTGGTTGTGCCTTATTATGCACATAAGACTTTAGATGTCCTAAATATCTCTCAATAGGATACATCCCTCTATAATGTACAGGACCTCCAAGTTTAGCTTCATCAACTAAATGCACACACAAATGAACCATTACTGTAAAAAATGATGGAGGAAATAACATTTCCAAATGACATAAGGTGAGCACAATCCGATTTTGTAGCTTTTCAAGGTCTATTGGGTTCAAAACTTTGCCACATATTTCCTTAAAAAAAGAGCCTAACTCAACCAAAACTGCAGTAACCTGAATCTGGTAAAACATTACGTATTGCAAGAGGCATTAATTATTCCATATGCATATGGCAATCATGACTTTTTAAACCCAATAACTTCCATTGTTTCAAATCAACACACCTTGATATGTTACTTGAATACCCATCTGGTACTATCACATTCTTTAAAGTTCTAAGAAAAATATCCTTATGTGCATTTGACATTACAAAAAGGGCTGGCTTGTATTTTCCACTATCATTAGGCCACAATTCTTCTCTTATACCCATAGCCTATAGATTTTTTCGTGCATTCAAATGATCTTTTGATCTATTACTCTCATTCAACAAAGTATAGATTACATTATCACAAATATTTTTCTCAATATGCATAACATCAAGATTGTGATGCAATTGATTATATTCCTAATATGGAAGTTGAAAAATTATTGATTTCTTTCTCCATTGTTGCGTGTCACCATCACCACTATTATCTTGGTATCTCTTTCTTCTAACATTCCCCTCTTTGATTTTGCCAAAAGTAACATTAATATTCTCTACTTGTCTCAAAATGTCAGACCCAGATAATTGTACTGGCGGATTCCTCAATTCTTGTTTCCTATCAAACCAAAGATGTATCAATCGAAATCTATGGTGAGCACTTAAAAAACAACGATGACCCCAAAAACACCACTTCCTACTATAGGGGAGGCGCAAAGGAATGGTGTCAAAGTTACAAGTTGGGCAAGCTCTCCCAGTTTGCGTGTTCCAACCAGGTATGTTACCAAGACTAGGAAAATCACTAACTGTCCATAAAAGTGCTACTCGTATTTTGATTGATTCATTCATTGAAGCATCAAATGTTTCCATACCATCATCCCATAACTCCTTTAACTCTTTGATCAAAGGCTACATATAAACATCTATATCATTTCCTGGAGTGCTTTTACCTGGAATAATCATTGAAAGTAGCAAAGAACCTTGTTTCATACACATCCATGGTGACAAGTTATAAATCATTAAAATCACTAGGCCATATGCTATGAGTAGTACTCATTGTTCTAAAAGGATTAAATCCATCAATAGCAAAGCCTAAGTCGAACATTTCTAGGATTGGTAGCAAATTCCTAAGTATGTTATGTCAAATCTCTTCCATGCTTCTCCATCTCTTGGATGTCGCATCAAACCATCATTGTTTTTGTGAGTAGCATGCCACCTCATGTGCTCAGTTGTTTTAGATGACATGAACAACCTTTGTAACCTTGGTTTCCAGTGGGAAATAATGTAAAATTTTTGCAGAATTCTTCTTCATCTTCTTACTATCAATAACTTTCCATCTAGATGATTGACATATTTTACATGTTTCTCTATTTTCATCATCCCCCCAATACAACATGCAATCGTTTGGACATGCATGGATTTTGATATAATTAAGACTAAGCTTTCTAATGATTTTTTTTGCATCATAGAATGAATTTGGAATTTTAACATTTTCAAAAGCATCCTTCAACAATTCTAGTATCATTGTCATTCCTTTGTCACTTATCCTACACAAACACTTGATGTGATATAGCTTTAATAAAAAAGATAATTTTGAATATTTTGTACATCCTTCATACAATTCTTCATTACCATCATGAAGTAACTCATTAAATTCTTTATAATCTCCATTGATTGTCTCATTTAATACATCATTTTCTTCACCATCAAGTCTATGTGATAAGTTAGCCTCATTATCCACATGTCTAGCATATCCACCAAAAGCTTCATAAATCAAGTTTTCTGTAGGATTTTGAGTTGGCAAGAAGTGAGTTTCCATATTTTCTGTTACATAAATCCTACTAGAGGTGGTCCTTGATGTATCTTCCCCATGCCAAATCCAATCAATATAATCTATAGGGAATTGTTTATGTGTCAAGTGATCATATGCCTCATCTCTAAGTTAACCATTTTTTGAATTTGCATTTTCGATACGGACACATAATTCTCCCTTCAACAGAATTTTGATCATTAGCAAAATCAAGAAACTTATTCAATCCTTCTTTATACTCATCAGGTGCCTTTGGGCTTAGTAATCCAAGATTTATCCATATTAATGAAATTATGAACTTTACTCAATTGTACCTGTTAAATCATAGTAAATACATATATTATTGATATATTATCAAATTTAAAATATATATAATTTATTTTTTATATATCACCCATCAAATAAAAATATACTAGTAATTAGAGTAATAGTGATTTTTGTTTCATCTTAGTAAATATTTTTTATATATTTTATTTTCATGTAGTAGGAGATTTCATTTTTAAATTATTTTCTTTTTAATTTATCTCCCTCTTTATATACATACATACATGTAAACATACTACTATAATGTACATGATAAACAGTACAATAAGTTACTAACATTTGAGAGCTAAAGTTTATTCAAATATGCCTGACCAAAATAGAACTCAAATAAACAAAGAGAAATTGGATGAATAAGTAAAGAGAATCATCAATGTTAAATGAAAATATAAAATAAAGCAAAAACTAGCAAATGCACTTGCTTAAGGAGTCCAATCAAAGACAACAATGGTTGTTGATCCAAGGGAAAAAGCCTCTTAATCTAACTTCACTGCAAATCAAAGGAATGCAAGGCAAATGATAATTTATTAGAAGAATCCTTCATTGCCTAATAAAAATATGAAATATATAGACATATATAGATATTCATTCATAGAAACTAAAAGTTAAAAATATGGAATAGATGATTTTGAATAGTGAGACTATAAATTTAATCCAATTGTTATGTACGGGAAAAACTTATCACGAGAGAGATTTATTTTTGATGTCTAACAGTATTTCGAAGAATTAATCTCTTACAGTTACAGGTAAAGATAGAAATATACCTGGACCAAATATATATATATATATATATATATTATCATACATATCGAAAACTTTCCTAACCCCAAACAACTTTTTTAGTAAATAATAAATAATTTATAATAATAATTTCTCTGAATAAGATAAATATTTTTTATAAAATTATATAATAAATGACAAAAATAGTACGTGTGACATTACAGTGACTGCCATTGCTCTTCAGGCTTCAGTTCTATTGCGGCGAAAGCCAACCAATCAAGGCAAAACAATTTGCACAAAGAACGCCTTTGCAAAACGCTAACTCTCTAAGGCAAAACAAGCTTGTGGCTCTAAAGATTTTGTGAGCTGGTTAACTGTGCTGTATCATATTTGTTTTAACTCTTGTAATATTTTATACAGTACGAATTGAAAAGTACATAGGTTCCATAAATATAAAATCCAGTGCATTGTTATAAGCTTATCTCTTTCTTTGAATAATTTTCTTACTTTAAAAGTAAAATAGAATATCTAATAATTGATATCTTAACTAGGGATTTAAATTACAGTTGCGGTCGCGTCACGATGCGGAAAAATACGGAAAAATACGGCCATAACGGTCTAAAATTGCGGATGCGGTCTGCTCCAAAAACGCAATATTGGAGGCAATATTAGGGTTATGGACCGTTTTTTAAATCCTAGATCTTAACAGCTACTAAATAATATAAGTCATATCAGTAGAATTTTTTTTTTCAAGAGAAGAACATAAAATCATGGCCAAGTGTCGGATAATTTGATGAAGTTAAAGAGAATATCGGCAAACAATGCTTCAATGACACCAAGAACATAAAAGCTAAATTGCCTAATTTGTTGGAATCCAGGTGGAAGCAATATACATTAATATGACGCCCACGTCTGTACCTGGATGTGAGTCAATTGTAAATAAGAATATGCATATTTAAGGAATAAATGATTGTGGAACCGGCTTAATTTTCTCTATTTAGCTAGAAAGAGCAAGTGGGTTTCTAGAGTTTCAGTATTAACAGACTATTTTTGGCATTGAGATGAACTTCTGGCCTATCTTGCAGGAGGTTCTAGCAGGAAGGGAGTCATTATTGGTGGTGTTATTGGGGGTGTGGCTCTTGTTCTGATCCTTCTTGCAGTATTTGTTTGGCTTAGACGATCAAAGAAACCCAAGAGGAATTGTGTTTCAAAATGGGGGGAAAAGGGTAAAAAATGCTTAATTCTTAAAGACATGGATTAAACATGAGAAATTAAACTTAACATACACAGCATGACAATAGAAAAGAATGCCTAAGAGTATAAAACAGCTATATAAATGCCTAAGAAATTATTTCACTATGCGTCAATTTTATATCAAAATGAAACAAGGTATGTGTCATGTCTGAATGAAATAAGTACATACAGGGGAATGTACCCGTGAGAATGAAAAGTATGTAATATTATATCTGTACTTGTTTTATTCTAATATAAAATTGACACGTACAGCTTTATTTGGTTGTCATATAATCTCATTCTGATATAAAATTAAACTAAAATTCAGTCTCAACTATAGCAACAGGATATATAAAACAGAGAATTTTCTATTTAAATCAACACTCACCCCCAAATGTCACCTAGTTTGCTACATTATGCAATTAACCAACAATCTCAAAAATAGAGAACATATAGCTATTCAGCCAAACAAGAAAAAGAGGCCACAAATTAAATCAATATAGCTATTCACTTGTTTTTTTACGGTTAAAAATCAACATGACATTTGGACAAGTAACATTTTCAACAAAAGAGGCGTGAGTAATCCTATAATCAGTTTTTTCATGGCAATAAACTTAAGTAGATTGGATACAAAAAGGGAAAAACTTTGCAAACCTCTATAATGACATTCTTGTTGCTGCTCAAAATTGCATCATCGAGTGTTTTCCCCACAATAACATGGACACTAGTATCTGTCTGCAATTTTCAAAACCAGAGAGATTGATTGATGGTTACTGTGAGTTCAGGTCTCAAACCAACAATGAACTTCACTTTCAAGTGTTAATGGTTTACCAACTGTATCCTGATAATTTAAAGACAAACACATCCATGAATGAAAAATATTTAGAAGTAAATCTGCGCAGAGGCATATAACCCATAAGGTCTGGTGATGTATTTGATAGTATTTTAAGGAGATTGTTTATAATGTCTTATTACACACGTTCTTCTCACATAATTAGAGGGCCACAACATAGCAACGGCTATCATCAAGCTATATCTGGGAAAATACAATATGAAACTCACATTATCCGGTATCAGCTGGGATTTGAAGTAAGGTGACATAAAACTTAGAGTATATTTTAATATTAGCTTTCAAATCAATGCTAAGTTATGAAATAAATTTAATCCAGAGCTACAAAACAATGTAAACCTCATTATCTTTAACATGATGTTGTGTTTGTGCATATAGAAGCTTTCAAAACAACAAACTCTCTCGGTCCAACCTTTTCCATCCATTAAATCATCTTATAAAATCAAGGTTCCATAATCAAGCAATGTGTCACTTTGACTTTGTAAAGCAGAAGTCCGTTAGGAACAAATGAAGCAAAGCCGACATACAGATAGAAATAGATCACTGCAAATTTCATATTTGCTATTGAAAATTATACTGCAAAGCTAACATACAGACAGAAACATATCCTTGCTTGCTCATAAATTAACATCAAATTGAGTTTGGAGGCCATAACCATCCATACAGATATTCTTTGCACCTAGTTGTAATAAAAGCACGTACAAGTGTCCCAAAATGAAATGCATAGTGGATCCACAAGAAAAATTTTTCAGTATATCTAGACTAGGTGTATTAAAAAATGGGACTAATCACCAATGTTCCAACATATAACCAAATATCCGTTGTAAAATACCACAATAATCACTTAACAACATACCTTATACTCACTCATAAAGAAGCACAGCCCCTAAAAACACTAACATATTTTCTGATTTACAGAAGCATAAGAAAAGCAATTATAAATGAAAACTATAAACAACATATGAAGACCCCTGGAGCAGCATTATTTGACATATATAAAGCTATAAGTGATCTTAGATCTATAGAGACAGAGCCAACACATAGTAAGTATTACCATTAACCAGAAGGGAACCAAACTTGAAAGCAAAAGAGAGATTATTAAGGCCTGATGCAGTATAAGTTTAAGGTAGTTCCAATACCAATCCATCACAAGAGAGTCCACAAATTCTTCTGTATAAATAAAATTAAGCATTGGATAATCTGTTCTAATGTAGTAAATAAAATTATACAGTAAGGATTGGGTAATCTGTTCTAATGTACTTAGTATCAGATGCAAATGTGAGTTTTATTGAATGAACTCTATTTTATACAGTACAAATACATGCTTAACTCCGTTTTAGAAAGACTTTTCAGTATAACAAGCATCATTTCACCCCAGACAGTAAACAAAAGATTAAAATGAGGAGAGGAAAAGCATTATCATAAAATTGTAACTTGTGGCTAGAACTATGATCATCTAATTAATTAACCAAAAAATGCACTCAACCAGAAAACCATAATAAAACGAAGAACATAAATTCATGTAACCACTCTTAGAGCATTTGCTGTTTAGAAATCTAGCTATACCATAACAAAATAGAGACAAACAGAGCTAAGGAAATGAACCTGTTTAAGGATTTCATTCGGAGACGACGTTCAGAGATGACAATGGTTGTCGATCGAAGGAGAAAATCAAAGGAATACAAAAAATAAAGCTACAATTTATTAGATGAATCCTTTGCTGCCCAAAGAAAGTATGAAGTAAAGAAAAAAGAGGCCATAAACATACCTGTAGGGCTTTGATCGGTGGAGTGGAAGCTGAGGATGGAATCGAAGTAGAATCTTGTAAGGTTTTGAAGTTGATGAATGAAGATGAAATCAAAGTGATGGAATGGGATCGGAATGGATTCTGATGGGGTTTTAATGTTGGTAGTGAAAGCAAATGAGCAAGGACAGAACAAACAGGGCTCTGATAGGGTTTCAGACAAGATGCTTTTGAATTTTAAATTGTTAAAATTCTTCCTAAGAAATTTTGACCTGAAAGAGACAAAAAAAAATTAGTTTTTTTTAGGCTAAAAGATTATGTATTTAGTAGGGGTTCCGTATTGCCCGCCACAAACATTTACACAAAGATAAAAAATAGCTACGATCTATCAACCGCTGCTAAAATATTATAATTGTGACATTTTTATATGACCGTCCCAAAAAAACTGTCACAAATATTACCCTTTTTTTGTAGTGTCCAGCAACAATCGCCATTGATCAGACTAAATTATCATTTACTGAGATTTTCTATACACAATTTGAATAGAAATAGTAAGTAAATGAGCAAAGATATGTAAGTATAAAAGTGCAAAAATGCATAAAAATGCACAAGATAAAGCAATTCAATTATAAACTTTGCTATAATCTATAGAGTCTTCCCTTAGAAGTACATCAATAGGTGCAAGATAGCATGGTTGGAAACTCAAAATCTTCACTCACACTCAATGAACAATGTTTAAGATTAATAGAGAATCATAGAGAATAAAACAAATGGTAGCATGCTACAAAGATTTGCTTAACAGGGTGCTAGAGTTTGAACGTGGAGTGCACATAATTGCTTTAGTAGCAAATGAAGTAAAATGAGCCTCTTGTCTATGAAAATAAGGATCTTTATACACCTTGACTTGGTGGTTACTGTCTTTCTAGCACTTGGAGTGGTTACCAACTTCTAATGTGGCCATTCATGTTGTTGAATGGTTGCTGATAATTTTTGTAACTATGCTGATGATTTTGGTAACTGCCCATGATCCAATTCTTAAAATTTCACCACTATTCACAAGGTAATTACCATCTCTGCACGTCCTTGAGCATGCTGACCCAAGAATCTTGCAGATAGAACCCTGCTGTCATTAGCACATAACCCTTTTCGACCTCCTTTGGTAGGTCGACAAAAACATAATTTTAAGCCTTCACCTGTCTTAACTTTTGACTTTGTCTCAATTCTAACAACAGTCGCCATTGATCAAGCTGAATTGTCAACTGTTGAAATTTGTAAATTGGCTAACATCAACATTCTTCGTTTGATATGTCAAACGAAGGCTACGTCGCATTGCCTATGAAATCAAACCAACCTCTAAACATTTGAATATGCGTGCAAATTTATTGGATTTGATAAACAAAAATTTGCGCAAGGTCCGTGGGCATTAGGAAAAACAAAAAAATGATCAAGTTGGATTTTTGCATTTTAATGGGCTTAAAAGATTTACGTGGCTTGTGTTTAAACAAAATTTATTAAATGATTTTAGGCCAATATTTTTTTCAAACCAAATAAATTTGTCACACACAACAGAATGTGTTGAGGCTCACTTGGTTACGCAGATAAGGTGCCAAAGTTTATATATCCCTTGTACGTTGCCTGTGCCACTCTTTACCTTTTCTTGTCTAGAAGTTAGAAGACAATCTATCCATAAATATTCTGTCTTTAATCATATTATCTAAATTTAATTTAATATCAGCTCAAAATCTTTTATACTCTCAATGAATGAATGAAAAGAAAAATACTGTCACTATAGAATCAAAGTTAATTACAAATTCGTCTCTGCAATAAAATTTTTTAAATCTTTTTAATGATGTAACAGTACAAAATTAGATGATAGTTTAAACTAAGGATACTTTAAAGAAATTGACAGTATTAACGGTGTTATAAATTTGGCCGTTTACAAATCTATGGCGTTTTACTTGGATTTTCACTAATTTCATAGGAATTTGACATACTATCAGTTCATTTTATACAATTCCAAAGACAATTTTTTTTTTGGAAGACAAGCAAGAGTAGGGACCAGTCCCTCAATAGTCTAGAATGTTTGGCGTAGTTACAATTACAATCTAAAAGATGAATTTGTCAATATAAATAAATTATCAAAGTGCTAGCATATGATTCCTCACTTATTAATCTTAAATTGACATTTTCTTGCATCAAAGTTATATCCTTTCAAATGAAATAATGACATGTTGTTACTTTGCCCTTTTTGGATAGAAACAAATTGAGTAAATAGAAAATTGATGAAGTAAGTTAGGTGATGATTATGGTCAATCGAATTGATGCACCATTAGTTTAAATCATTAGATTTCATTAATTTGAGTAATACTATGTAGGATGAATGAATTTTAATGGTTAAAAGCAAAAGCAGGCCTTCAGAATTTCTAACAAAACAACACACCCAAAACTTTGAAGTTCTATTATGCTTACTAATTTTATGGCTACAATTTGTCTCTTCTAGAATGCTTTATTATGGCATATTTTATTTTATGGTATCCAATTCCCTGCTGTTCTAGCAACGAAGATGGATGTTTCTTGGAAAGAAGGTCTTTCTGGTCACATTAATCTGTCTATTCCCGTTTAAAGGAATCAATGCAAAGGTAATAGCTCCAATAATGTGCAGTAATTAATTTTTTATTGAGAAATAATTGTTTCACGTTTACATAATTTTATAATAGTTGATGATTCGATGTTCATGAAATTGGGCAACTATTTGTCGTTCATGGATATTCTGACTCATTTGTATTTATATAGTTGTTGGGGATATTAATCATCCCCTTCATTTTTAATCTCACTAATATATAAAATAAGTTACCAATAAAGTATTAATTAGTGGAAAGTATACTAATTCAGAACGGATTTTATGTATCCATAAATAGGAGTTTGATGCTTTAATACAAGTTAGATGGAGTTCTACTAATTTGTTTCTATTTTCTCTTTTCACCAAGGAAAAAAAATCCTTATGTCATGGGCTTGTAAGAATGTGTATCTATGATAAGTAGTTGTATGAATTCATTCATAGAATACATGGTTCTAAATTGTGATTTTCTATCAAAATATTGCACGCAACACAATTACTATTTAAGCTCCACACCTACAAGTTTGATTTACAATGATTACCCTTTTTTTCCTTTTACATTCACATGCATTTTATTAATTGCAACTTCCATTGTAATTAATGATATCTAGTATCATGAAAAATTACTATTAAACCTTACAATAGATTGAAATAAGGATTGAGAATCAATGTTAGGGGTGAAATTTATGCTGAGTGCATATAATTCAAATGACATATGATGCTATATGAAAATTTTATTTTCCTCCACATTTTGAATTTGATTCTAAAACTATGTGTATACGCATTTAGTAGTTTAACCATTGGTGCTATTACTAATAAATAAATAAAAAGGGGTGAAATCTATGCTTATGTATTCACAAATGTGAACGGAGCTTGCAAATGTCACTTAACCATTGGTATGATCTTTTAGAGACTTGACTAATAGAAAGATCTATTATAGAGTTTGTAGGGTACAAATCCCTTAATATCATCCATAACAAGAAGTAGATATAATATGCTAGATGGCTTCGTCTTCAAGCCAATATCATAAGATATTCCCTTTTCTGCATCTATATATATTACAACGAACCCTTGCTAATGTGCATCAAAGCAATCAGTGTATTAAAACTCCCAAGACATCTCAAACAGATTTCCACATTCTTTATTACGACTTTCGATACCTCCCAAGAACGGCTTCAGTTTTCTCATCAATGGGTGCCTGTGAATCAAAGAAACCTGACAGTAACTCTTCTAACCCTGTTACAATAGTAGTGAATATACACATATGTATATAAGACATGATCTAGCACTGCTTTTGTATGAGAATAAGAAGTTAAATTTGTGGTTCGCAACATTATACAACCATATTTTGCATTTTTTTTATAGTTCTGTTTTTCAAAATGTAATTGTGCAACTTAGGAAAATATTTCTAGAGTCCTACCGTGATATTGGCGGATTTGCAATTGATTCTTGCATTTTAACAAAGCAATTGTTTTCACATTCGCATTGAATCAATTCTAAAATTTAGGAAGTGGTTTTCTGATATATCAGGAAAAAAAAAAAAAAACAATAAACAACAGTGAGAATATCGTAATTACAGTAGGACTAAAAATATTTTCACAATCGAGAATCTTGATGTATGTCTGTGTTTGTAACTTAGTGTGAGGGTTGGTTAACTTGGTTATTGTCAATGACAAAGCTAGTAGGGCTATTAAACATGTTTTCAATTTTCAGGTCCAAATGTTATGGGCACTGAAAACGTATTAAACGCCAAGGGTCGTGGCTCAGAGATAAACGGAGAGAATGCGTTGCTTAACACTGGCTATGCAGCTGGTAATCCCAACCATCGCAGTGATGGTCAGAACCCTCCACAAGGAATCAGTGGTACTAACAATGCATTCAATGCTAAATCCGGTGGCAGAGTCAATTTGTCCGGCGGAACCTTTAACACCGGTGCTTATTCCGGCGACGGTAATCAGCGGTCCAATCAACCTGCTGCTTCAAAGGGAAGCCGTTAAAACTGAAGTGCCTTGCAAAGATCTGCAGCGACGACAGAGCATGCTATCTTACATTGTATTAAGGAATAATGTGATGGAGAATTATACCCCTTAAGAGATGCTTATTTTGAAAAATGAAAATCTAATAGTGAAATACTGAACATGTTAGGAGATAGAGCTCCCATAATATAATCCTTGCATTAAGTACCTTAAAATAGTTTGTAATGACAGGAGGCTTCTAACTTCTTCTGTTATCTATGTTTCTAAATAAAATCGCTGTTTCTATATGTGAATCGAATTCAACATGCTATAGAACATGCTTGTCATGTAAAAGTTTCTTGTGGTTACCTTTGATATCATTAGGAATGGAATCCAAATTCTATTTTGTTTTATATCTGATATATCAAAATAATGCATAACTAACGACAATCAATTTTTCCCACGTAATGAATATCTATTAATTTAATAATTTAAAATGAATATTTTTAAATAATTTAATATGGTAAAAGCATATGATAACATGAATGATAAAAATTGTTATATTTAAAATTACATCATTAAAATTATAATTTATCGAAAATCTTGTATAGTATAAAAATTGTGATTTATTAATTTTTCTTCATATTGAATTTTTATAAATTTTATGAAAATAGTATATTTAAAATTTTGTTATTAAAATTATAATTACTAAAATATTAAAAAAAATCACATTTTATTGTTGTAACTATTTTTACAATTTTCGAGTAAACGAATTATTTCAAAAAATTGAACACTGATTCTTTTCAAATTGGTCCAGGGTGAGGACAATCTGGTTGTTTTTACACCTAGCAAAGTCAGAGAGATATTTTTAACTCAACTGTAATATTAAAAATTTTCAATATTACTTCCATTTATATTTTGATAAATAATTAAATTAATTTTAATTTTTAAAAATTATTCAATCATGATATCAAAATAATTTAATTATTAAGATACAAGTAAAAATACTATTAAAATTTTAGTATTACGATAAAACTAAAAATATATCTCAATGCCAAAGGAAGCCGGTGAGCATAGATATATTTCAATGGAAGAGAGATCACCTAAGAAGGCAGTTATCTTGGAATTTGTTACCTCCTAGTGCTTTAAGCACATTATTTGTAGTTATACACAATCATCATTGCTATTGGGAATTGTATCATATTTGCAACTTTTCACAATTTGCACTGTAATATTTATAATTTCTTATATTGATCTACAATTTTATTAATCACAATAAAACTATAACTACCACCATAATCATAATTTAAATTCATAGTTATGACCTAAGATTTAAAAAAAGGTTTGCGATCACAATATTGCCCGTAATATTATGTTTTTAGGGCAAACCACATCTGTGATTTTCTACAATTTTAAACTGTTATGACCATATTTTTTCGCATTCATCTGCATTGCAACGTGACTGCAATTGTAATTTAAATCTTTGGTTATGACATTGAAAACATGTTATAATACTAGTTGGCACCATATGAGAAGTTACTTAATATTTTTTTTTTAAGAATATATCCGTCATATTTTTTTATAAATAAGAGAAGAACAAAAGAGTAAAAGGGCTATGAACTGTTATCACATATTAAAATTATGTATTTTGCGTCATATAGCCCTCTGCTAATAAATTTAGCACTTATAACTGTTTTTAGTTTAATTTAGTTTAAAATTTTATTAGGTTTAATAACGAGTCAAGCCAATTTGTGAATCACTTAGAACTTGATTTGAAATTTGATTTGAAAAGCTGGACTCTTTGAAACAAAAAGTATGTGAGCTAAATTAATAGTATACAATAAACTCTTTCCACCAAGTGACACACTTTCAAAAATTAAACTAAAAACCATTTAATCAGGTTTAGAAGATTTTGAGACTTAAATTCGTTTTATTAAACTAACCAAATTGTTGATTACAAAAAAAAAACACTTATAATACTCATTAATATGAGAATAATGTTCAAATTTATGAAAAATAAGAGAGACAAATTAAGATGAAAAAATTGTTCCATAAACAATAACCATTTTATTACTTTTTTTTTATGTAAGGGAGATTCCTTTCCTTATAGATTGACCATTTCCATTTTATAATGTCTATGTCAAATATTTTTTTTTACTTATTCTCACTTTTATTCCATCCAATCAAATGTAGAATTTATTCACATTGTCCTTAATGTTTTTCAAGTTAAGCATAATATGCACAAGTCAAACATTGTCTTCTTGTTTTTTTTTTTAAAGCCCACTCCCTCCTACTTTTCTCACAGAATCTTTTGTGCTAAGATGGGTAACCAACAACTCTTTTGTCTCTCTGAAGCCATGTAGAATAAACAACCTACTAGAACTTTTTGTGAGCAACTTTCCTCTATTACAAGTGTTACAAATAGCAAAGGAATCATTATACAGCGGGTTTTCCTAATGTAATGCGATAACGTCATCCCTGCAAACGTCATTGCAGATTGAATTATTGGGAAAGGCAGTCAAATAGCACCTATCCTGAAGAAGAAAGATTAGAACTTAAATATTCTATTCCATTTGATATTTTATTTAATTACAACTTCAAGCACGTATGTATAGTTATTATCCGACAATAATACATACTAATATAATGCATCGAATGTGCACAAGAATTTCTCTTTGTTGAAAGTTTAGAACAGTAGCAGATATGAATGAATCATGTGAAAGAGGCCTTTCTAGTCAAAATACCTATTCCTATATATCTCGAGGAATCAATGTGTTCATTGATCGAATAACCGTTTCCTGTTACTTCAGATTATCCAATTGGAGAATAATTAATTTCCCTCAACGTGACAGCCAATTCCTATTTTTTAATTTTATTTACATGAACATTCAAGTTGAATTCTGTCCAAAAACCAGTTCATTCCATTTGCAAATTTGCGTCTCAAAGAATACATTTTTTTTTTCACATTTATAGTATGCATTTTATTAATTGGAACTTCAATTGCTAGCTGTTGCACCTCTACCTTGATTAGCTTAATATTGTTGCTAGCCTTGAAGTACATGACCTATATAGTTAATCAAAACTATTTAAGTAATCAAATTTCAATATCCTATACTTTGAATCTCAAATTTAACTGATTTAAAACTTCATAGAAATGATAAAAATGGTTACCAAAACTCTATATAAACAGGACTAAGGGCCAAGAATCATTGTTGAAAGGGTGAAATCTATTATTATGTATTCACAATGTAAATGGAGCCTTCACATGTCACTTGTCTGTTGGTATGATATTATCTTTTAGGGACTTGAGTATTGAACAATCTAATACGCACAATATAAATCCTTCAACATAATCCATAGCAAAGTAACCGATCAGATATGCTCGGTGGCTTCGTCTTGAAGCCAACGTCGTAAGATATTCCTTTCTTTTCTGCATCTATATAACGCAACGAACCATAATGTGTATCAGAGCAATCAGTGTATTAAAACTCCCAAGACATCTCATATAGATTTCCTTGGTTTTTTGTACAACTTTCAAAACGGCCCGAGACTCACTCTTCTCATCAATGGGTGGCACAGAATCAGATTCGCCTTCCAGCAATTCTTCTAACCCTATTACTTGGCGTACGGCAACACTAAATTTGGCAATAGCTAAAAAGTGTAGCATAGAATTTAAATAGGTAACAGTTCTAATTATATTGTTTTTAAATTTTGATTTAGGCAACACTTATTGGATAACACTATCAAATTGTTGCCCAATACAAAATAGGCAACATTTAATAATTGTTGCTAAATAAAACTATCATCTAATGTATAATAGGCAACACTTGATTGAGTGCTGCTAAATTATGATTTATAAACAATACACACTATATTGCCTAATATAATAAGCAACATTTCTATTGTGTTGCATTTATAAATCAATAAATTAAACTATTTTTATAAATTATTTTACAAAATAAATATTTTTACATTTTGAGAGAATTATTTTTTTATTTAAAATTTTATAATTTTAACCTCAAATTGTATTTTACTAAATTCTATTTTATCTAATAAAATTTTATTTCACAAAATTAATTAAACACACAATTTTATTCTATTTCACTAACTTAATTAAACACATTATTTTAATTTTTTTATTAGAAGCTTATTTTAACCCTATTACTCAAGTGTCCTGATTAGTTTAGGAACAAGGAATATGTTCATTGTCTTCTTTCTTTCACTTTCTGATACTTTCACTCCAACACTTTGCCATTGCAACCGCTGTAGCTTGGCCACACTACATATATTTCTCTCTTCTTCAATTTCTTTGAAGATTTTGGTGCTATTCATGACCCCAACTATTTACTACTATCCTTCCTATAATATATTCGCAGATTGGTTTAGCAAATGCTAAGAATACAAAGTGCCTCTGAATAGGTATTGAAATAATATCAGGAAAATCCAAGGTTCAAACGGACAAACTCGTACTTTATTGTAAGCTTATTGTGACTATCCACACTAAGTATATTTTGATTGTGTTTTTAATTAATTACCGATATTGTCATCAATTCCAAATAATTTCATTTAAACTGAAGTTATTCTCCTTGAGTTTAGGTGTTTTTGCATCATGAAAAAATTTTGATGTTGAATTGTGTCTAATTTGACATAGTTAATGATTGTTTAGAATAATGCACACCATGTAATTGATGAAATGAATTTCTCTGTGTGGATGTGTGCATTTAATTTTGAATCATTATATATAGAGATGTGTGAAAATGACTGAAATTTGTTGGAAATTATATTATATACAATGGTTAAAGCCATGTAGGTAGACTAGGAATAAGGTTTAGGAGCATTTTTCAAAAAATGCCCTTGGAATTCCAACTTATATTTTAGCCCCTAAGCCCTAACCCCTCTCTCATTCTCAACTTTTCTCAACTCTCTCAACACAATCTCTATTCTACTCCATCAATCAAGCAAGGACAACCTCCATTCTTCTTGATTTCGTTGTCTAATCAAGTTAAAAACATTGCTTTCATCAAGAATCCCTCCTATTTCTTCTTAGTTGATGAAGGGTTTGAGGAATATTTGATCTTGTTACGTATTCTAAGCCTTAACTCTACAACCCATGAATCTTGGTGTGATTAGGGTTGAATGATCATCAAACTAGCATTCTAGTATCTCTTCCATACAAGGCGAGTGGATAATCTAGCTAAATCTATGGATTTTGAGGCTATATGATGGTATAGATGAAAAATGGGTTATTTTGTGATTTGCTCGAATCTAGTTTATTTTGATGTTATGGAAGTAATAAATGATGGAGAGTAGTCATATGATATGTTAGACAAGTGTATTGATGATTATATTAAGGTTTGGTGTGCAATATATGTTTTAAAAAGGTATTTAAAGTGGAATGAACAGTAAATTTTTTGTAGAAAATTGAGATTTTCATATGTGAATCAATTCTAAGGGACCAAAGGCAAAATGGGGTTCATAATCAAGTAACCAATCAATTTTGAGGGTCTAGAGGCAAAAACTAGGCAAGGAATCAATTCATTGACTACAAAATTTTATGCCAAGTTTGAAGGGGCATAGTTCCTTCATCTTATGTTCATTTTAAACAAACGACCTATCATTTTATAGGTAATTAAGTCTACTTTCAAATGAAATTATCTTTAAATCAAAATATTGTGTATATTATTAGATATTATCAAAATAGTGGACATAGGTCAAAACCCAAGATTTCAAAACAATGGACTTTTCATGTCTATGTTTTAAAAGGTGTAATATCTTCAAATATTAACTAATTTTGGTGAGTGATTAGTCCATGGAAAGCTAATTGAATCTAATTTTACATGAAATAAGATTTACAAATAATCTATTCATGATTTTTGAATCATTCATAGGACATCATTCAAAGGTCATAACTATGGTGACTCTATAGTCAACCATACCCATCCTATTTTATGTTTTCATGAATTATAAGAGCCCAACATGGGGTGTTCGATCTTTAAATATCAAAGATAAGTAGTTTATGATATTTGTATGATAAGTACATAATGGGATGATCACGAAATGAATAATATTAATGTCTATAAATTGTCCCCGTGAATTTTGAAGTAAGAAAAAGAGAAAAGAGAAGAAAGTGAAATACTTCGAGATCCTTAAAGAAAATGGACAACCTCAAGTAAGTGTATATCTATCTTAGGAATCTTTCTACTTAATTTCCCTCTACTCTCTTCATTCCATATATTAGGGCAATATGTTGTAAGATTAAGGGACTAAATGTGTGTAGATGTATGCTTCAATATGAATGAGCATGGAAAACTTGTGATTTTGGTTACTTCCTATTATGATAAAGATTGTAGAGTGTAATAGTGCTTCCAAAGCACCATTTATTTCTTGTTAATTATGATTGATTGACCTTTTTGTGAATGATATGATGACAACATCATGTGGGTTATTCCTTAGTTGTGAAGAATGTATGCTTTAACTGAGATTGTGATTATGATTGTGCTTAACTTGTGACCACACATGAGAAGTGCAAAACTACCATTTAACAATTGGGTGTGCTTGTATCCAAATGTGAATATGTTTGGAGTTATGATATTGTGATTGAGAATGATTGTGATAATGAATTGAATACCTCGTATTATGGCTAAATTGAGATTAAGATACTATGAGAAATTAAACTTATATGATATGTACATGTATACGTATATGTTAATGTGATTTAGTTCATACTGATAGTATACAAATGGAACCAATATGATAAGAATAGCTTGGGGCCAGATATGAGAATTATGACTAGGTGATTTTATTAAGGTATAGATAAAAATATTATAAACTAAATGTATAACTTCGTAAGATAATGTGAATAGATTATTTTATTAGCACAATGTTCTAATAATTCAATTGTCTTATGATGGATTTAGAAAGAGAGAATCCTATTTTATTATCATATTCTTTTTACCTAATATAGAACTGATAAGACAAGAAATGGATGCTCTAAAATGATATACTAGCATCCTTAGAGTAAATCAGTATCTTAAAAACTTAATGTTTTTAGTACTTAAAGTTTGATTCAAGCAAATACTTAAATTGTGTTATTTGATTTCTTTAAAATGTGTTTAAATTATTTAGAACCAAGTGTCTAGTTTTATAATATAATATGATTTTGGCCTTCCTAAATTATAAAGTTTTAATATTTTGATTATTTGACTTTTGATTCAAAAAGTCCTTATTTATGAAAATCTTTAATTTCTTTATGATATTTTCTTTAAAGATATAAGAGAGTGATATTATAAAATGATAGAGTGATATGAATAATGTTTAATTGAGAGCCTCACATTTTAATATTTTATTCATATAAGCTCGATTCCAAACAAATTATTATGTAAAGATAAAATTTATTTTTAAAGTTAACATAGGAGAAACATAAGAAGTTGATAACCTAGAATAATTTATTATATTATGATTTGAACTTGGAATTAGAATATTTAGAGATAAGATAAGTAACGTTCTTATGTTTAGAATTTATCATTATAAATGGTGAAAAAGGAAGAGAGTGATAGTAATTATAGATGTCCCTGTTCTTATTTTTATAATTTATCCTTATAAATGGTGAAAAAGGAAAGGAGTGACAGTAATCATAGATGTCCTAGAACATTTAAAGGTGATTAGACATCATTAGGTGAGTACATATCCCATGTCAAATTGAAGTCTTAATAATAATTTGTTTAAATACTATAATTAGTAATCCTTCTTATAAATGGTATTAATCATGCCCTTCATCATTTCAAGATTCTTAATACTATAACTACAAATCATAATATACTACAAAATTAATCTTGTGGCTAAGTATAGATAACTTAGAAATGATACTTAGGATGAGTTAGTAATTATCTACTTGAGAGAATATTGCGTGAACAAACTTATGAAGCATGGTGATGATATAATCAAGTGTTAATTTATTATAATTAAACTGCGATGGTAAATGATATTTATATTTTGCTTAGAACTAAATTATTACTTCTATGTTGAAATATGTAGTGTGATCTATATTGGAATGTGAATAAGTATTGTGGCTATGAGAAAGGGCATGGTGGTGCTGCTATTTATATATTATGTTATGTGCTTTGGTTTGCCCTATGATTTTGAATAGTTGATTCGTATTGAGATTGCATTGAAATTCTGATTGATAGAGTTAAGCTTTATTGGGCGTTTTATAATGTGAAATATGCCATGAGTGACATTCAAAATGAGACACATGATAGGGTGATGATGTAAAAGGCGGATGTAAAATTCTCCGTAAAAGCTTATAGAGGGTATAAGGTAGACCCTAGAAGGATAAGGATGGACAGCTTGTGGAAGGTATGAGGTTAACTCTAGATATAAAAGGTAAATGCATGTATGTCAATTATGAATGGTTATGTAATATGATATGATATTAAAAATCTATTTGTGAGTGGATGTTATGGCTTGATATGATTATAAAGACTTGATGTCATTGTAATGATTTAATTGTAATTAAGCTTTCATGGCCATCTGTAAATGTGATAACCACTCGAAATGGGTGTCTGATATGATGATGATAATTTGTGCTAGCAAGCAGTTAAGATTATCATAAATTATAATATAAAATATGAAATCTAAGTTGTGTGAAATTAAATACTTAACTTGTGGCTTGATTCCATATGTTTCAAAAAGTCAGGGAGTTTGGATTGCAATTACTTCTTTAATTAATTATCTAATTAGCATGTGACCATTTAATATAATTGAATTTAAATTTAGGAGGGATAGATATATACTCATTGAGTTCTCATAACTTATTCTTTTCTATTTTCAATGTTTTCAGGTTAAGAAAAAAATGTTTAAGCTTTGTTGCATTCATGGAGAATCAAAGATGGCCTAGTTGAAGGATTCTAACAATTGGAATAGGATTAGGATATGCATATAGAGCTTAGGTTGATTTAATACTTGATGTATCGAATTGTTTATCTACATATACATATTAAATTTGTGTAGCATTCTGTGTGGTAATAATGTGGTCATATCTCTAAAGAATACAAGTTTTGTGATTTGGGATGTGTGGCCTTCGAAAAGTGTTTAAAAATAGGGGAAACTCTGTCTATTTTCTTGTAAGAATTTGAAATGGATGTGAGTTATATAGAAATAAAAATATTTTTATTGAGTAATAATTTTGGTAAATAATATTAAGGCTGGTCGAAACTAAGTAATAGGATCCATGTTGATCATAATTGGGCTAGGGTCATGACAATTGGTCTCTAGGCTGCACATTAGTTTCTAGGGGTGAAGACATTTGCATCTATGTCAAAAGTTGAATGTTATTTTTTGCTTCAATATGTTTTACATGCTTATTCATTTACTTTGAAAAGTATATCATGTTTCATGACCTTTTTAACAAGTTGAATGCTTTGTTTTCATATCTTGTATAAATTTGAAGCTTTTCATTTAGAAGTATGATCAAGGCCAATGGTAGGTCCACTCTATTACCTTAAATATCATTAAAAGATAAACAAATACTCTAATTTGTCATGTCAAATGTAACTTATTTCATCCAAATGCAAGTTGTTCTTTTTTTTTGTTAATAAAGAATAAGTTAATAGAATGCAAATGTTATGCTCTCTATAGAGTTCTTGCATCGAAGATTGACATTCTCTTCAATTTAGGGACATATAGATGATTATATGGCATTACTTCATGTCAATACTAACTCATTGATTGTGGGGGACCATTGTGTGGGGTAAAGTCCTTTAAAACATTTTGCTTCATAAATTAAACAAAAAGTTATGCCTTACCATGACATATTTGTGTGCACTTAAGCTCTTTTGCTTGCAAATATGCAATTACTAGTGGAAAATTTCTTTTTGTTAGTAAATATTTTACAAGCACAATTTGTAAAAAATTGAACTCCAAATATATGCACTACTTTCTCTGTGAAACTAGACTTTCTAATTACAAAAAACTAACTTTGGCTTGGATTTTAATGATGGGTAGTGCTTTGTTTTGAAAATATTCACACTGTAACCTATTAACCATTTGTAATGTGCTTGCAAATTTTGGAATTTTGTTTTAATATATTACTTGGTTTTGAGTCATTTGGATTGCATGCAATATTTTACTTATAGGGCAAGTTAGTTCTTTATTGATCTCTTGAAGATGCCTAACTTGTTACAAGTAACTCCTAAGGTAGAAGCTCACATCTTTGGCTTCAATTCGATCTAGTCTCAGCAAGAATTATAAGCCAAACCATATGGCTCTAGCAAAGTTGCATTGTAAGAACAAGTGTGCTATTTTCCTATTTGTAATTTATAACTCATTATGATTCACTTGCCTTCTTCATTATATTCAAAATTTGATTGGTGATGTTCCATTTTTATTTCTCTTACTACAAAATCAATAAGCGTTAAGTTTTGCTTGCAATATTTTGCTATTTGGTTTTGTATCTATCTTTTAATATAAATAACATTGCTTTTTTTATTATTAATGCACTTCAATAATTATACTTGATGATTATTAATTTTTATTTTGTATCTTGTGATAGTGAATAATTAATGATGAAGATGAGGTATTACCTATGGTATCTTTTGGAAAAATAAGGTTTCAAAAACCCTAGGCACATGGTAAAAGTTTATAAGGCCACTTAGAGTGAAGTTTGATACAATAAAAATTTGGCAAATTACAAAACTTGCCTAACTTATAGGGAAAGGTGCAATCGCTATAAGCTTCCAGTATGAGATTTGCCAAGTCATCTTCTACTGTCATCATCTGACATTTGAAATTTTAAGACATAGTATGACCACAATCATTTTAGCTAAAGGCTTTGGTTTTCTTATTGTTGTCATCTAACATTTGCTTAAACAAATCAATAGATATTTGCTTGAACCATAAAAAATAATTGCTCTGCATCAAATGGATCCAATTATTGGTAATAGGCATTTCATGATCAAATTAGGCTCTCCAATAGGTGTGATTTCTATGGAACTGATCTAGGACAAAAGGAACCTAACCCAGTTTGCACTCACATTGCTATGTCATTGTTTAGGGTGAAAATAAGATTTCTATGACTTACAATCCAAAAGCACAATTTTATCCTTATCAAAAAATTAGTTTTTAAAGATGATGGTTTAGATCAAAATACTTAAATCTTATAACTCTTGCTTTCCCATGTCCCCTAGGTTCCAAAACCTTAAGGGCATTGTAGAAATGACTTGAAGTGGCGGATGATGTGGAAGAATTTTATGAACTAGATGTTCAGGAAATCTAAGTTTCTTCGTATTATTGATGTATAACATTCAACAAGAAAATTTTTATTTTTTAAATCTTTATAATTATATTAATTTCTTGAATTAAAAAATGCATAAATAGATATCTTCTTTGAAATTTTTTTATTTAAATTTTTATATTGAAAATTATTATAAAATTTATTGTTTTTTTTATAGACAACATTCAAAAATCATTATCAAATATGAAAGTAAATTGTTATCTATAATGAAGAATAGGCAATAGTAAAAAAAAACATTTTTAAAATGAAGTTAAACCATTGCCTATACTATAAAATAGGTAAAAATCATTGTTAAATAGGTGTTGTCTATACTATGAATTATGTAACAATGTAAAACTATTGTCATACAGAAAGGTGAAAGCCATTACCTATAGTATAAGAATAGGCAATGATTTTTAAAAAGTGTTATTGGAAGTTGAAAAAAAATTATTGCCTAAAAAAATAGGCAATACTCAATTATATGACATTTGAAAAATGTTGCCTATTCTTTAGACAACATTTTTTGAACTTTAGGCAATAATTTTTTGCTATTGTTGAAGGTAAAAAACGTTGTGGGGACCTATTAAATGAGAGATTTGTTTTTATATGATTGTGAGACATTTAAATTTTGGTTTGCAATATTATATAACCATATTTTGCACTTTTGCATCACAACAATCATATATTTGCTTGCGTTTTTGTATAGTTTTATTTTTCAAAACAACCTTACTAGTTAATTGTGGCAAGTAAGCGTGCAACTTAATTAGACTTGTTTATTTTAATGAAAAATATCTTACATAAAAATAATTTCATTTGCTTTTATTTATAATTATAAAATCTTAAAGCAATATAAAATGTCTAAAATTTTCATTAAATGTGGGGCACGTGGTGAAAAACAATATCCTAAAGGATGTTATTTTCCTCTACAATTATAATATCCCGACTTATTTTTTTGATTAGGTTAGACACTTCAAGTACCCTTTCTCTCACTAAGTGAGTCCAGCATTTTGCTTGAAATCTAGCTACAAGAAATATTTCCTTAGAATTGATTCCACTATTTCTCTTATTGTTACAAGGTATGTAAATGATATGGCACTTCTTTATTTATATACAATTAATAAATTTTTTCTTAAAAAAAATATTTTCTAACTGAATAAACGGAGCCTTAAAATCATGACGTGTGGACTGACCAATCATGTAGGTCATTGTGAATGGAAATTCTAGAGGGGTAATCAAATATGTTTCAAATTTTCAAATCCAAATTGCAGCGGCACTGAAAATGCATTCAATGCTGAAGGTTGTGGCTTAAAGATAGGGGGAAGGGTGTGACTCTTAACATTGGCTATGCTGCTGGTAATCCTAACTACAATGGTCAGAACCATCCGGAAGGGTTAAGTGGTACTAACAATGTGTTCAATGCTAAATCCAGTGGCAAAGTTAATTTATCTAATGGAAACATTAACACCGATGCTTATTCGGGCAACGCTGCCAGTCAGCCTGCTGTTCCTCAGGGAAGGCGTTAAAATTGATGTGCTTTGCAAACATCAGTGACCAATTGATGACGGAGCATGTTATATTATAATGTATTAAGAACACTAAAATAGTCTGCTTAGGGTTCTTATAGTAGTTTGTATCGACAGAGGGCTCCCAAACCTCCTATATTATCTATGCTTCTAAATAAAGTTGCTATTTTTATTTGTCAATCGAATTCGACGTGCTATATAGGACATGCTTGTGTAGTTTCTTGTGATTATCTAGATAGGGGCGGGAAAATATCATGCACTTTGAATTTTGGCCTCAATTTAGCTCAAAAAAAAAAAAAGGTTTAGGCTGAAAGGTTTAGAGGTTCAATTTTGATAAAAATTTAATTTTTTTATAAATAGATCAAGTTTGGATTTACATATTTAAAATTGGATTGATTTTGATTTGATCCTAGTTTATATTTATATATTAAGTATTTATTATGATATATACTAACATATATAATGTGATAGATTTTCATCCCAAAGAATTAGTATATGTATATGGAATTTTTTCAATGATATCTTCTCTTTATTATATATGTTAAATATAATATATACATAAATATAAATATATTATATATTTATAAAATTTTATTATAGTATATATATTATAACTTTAAAACTAAACCTAAATTACATTGGATTTGGGTGTCCTTATTTCAAGAAAGGTTGGACTTAAGCATAAGAAGTATATATAAAAAAAGTTTGGGTTGGGCCAACCTTGGGTTAACTAAAAATATCTTAATATTTATAGTAAATTGCAATGTGGTACGGCTTCCTGCACTTCCTTTACAAAGAGGTGCTAGTGCTGAACTATATTTTAAGGAGGTACTGATTTTATGAATTATTACTATTATATTTTTAAAATACCTTTTTTAAATTATTTTCCATTTTTCCTTTTTATGTGAGATTTTTTGTTGTTTTCCATCTAGTTTTAATGCTTTTATTTATCTATTTTGAATCTTAATCCTTGTTCGATGTTTACAGTTGATTAGTCTCCTTTGTTTTTTGCTCGTCATTGCATTTATTGATCATCTCTTTTTTTCGATTACATTATTATTAGGTAATTGTGATTTTTGGTTAATGGAACAATGTTTATTGCTCGCATGTAAGTGTATGGGTCGGTAAAACTATGGTATTGAAAATTAACACTAGTACATATTATGATAATTTAGTTTAGATGTTGTGTGTGAATTTTAAAAATCTATTTGCTAGTGATTTTTCCTTGTCCTATTCTTTTCTTGATCATCTTGTTTGTTTGTTGAGGAATAAGTCAGAATTAGAAAATATAATTGATTCAATTCACATTTTGGATTTGAAATATATGAATCTAAGTGCTAATATTAGTTCGAGTTCTATATCACATTCATTTTGTGGTGGTGTTGCTATTTCAGAGAAATAAGTTACTGATGTAAATGTGATGTAGTGTGATGAGGCTTTGGTTGCAAGCTTGTGTTGTTCAAATAGTAAAAGGTTTTATTATCCGATTCATGGTCAAGTGCAGTTAGTCATATTTGGTTAGAGGTTCTGTGATAGCATTATTAAGTTTAGGAATGCCATGTTGGTTAGGTGTAGTTAGCCATGTTAGTAAGAGGTTCTGTGATGGTATTATTGAGTTTAGGAATGCATTGTGCAAGTATTCGATTAAGAGAGGTTTTTCATTTGATTATGTTAAGAATACAAAAATGAAGGTGCCTTTTGTATATTCAAAGAAGCATAAGGAAGCTTGTGAGTGGGTGTGACTACTTCATTGTGCAAGTTAAATGGTTTTTTCCATATTAAGAAGTTAGTGAATCATCATATACTTGTGGTCTTGTGTTAAATAGTTCTGCATCAAAGAGGATGGGATCCAAATTGATTTCTAAATTAGTCATTGATTTAATTAAGGGATCCTTATCTTTAATAGCTAATAAAGTTGTAAATTATTTTCAAGATAATTATGGATTGACAATTCCTTATTGCAAGGCATGGCATGTAATAGAGAAAGCAAAGGGTATGGTATTTAATGATTTTGATGATTCCTTTAAACAAACCAGTTGATATATATTTACTATGAATGAAGTGAACCCTGGTAGCTGCATTGTAGTGGATGTGGATGATAGTAATAAGAGATTCAAAAGGATGTTTGTTGCATTTCATGTTTATATTGAAGGATTCATATTTTACATGCCTTTTTTGTTTATTAATAGGACTTTTTGAAGTCCAGGTTTAAGGAGGTCATCCTATTAGTTACCGATAAGGATGGTAATCAAGATAAATTTTTTTCCCTTTTGAGTTTATTGCATATGATTTTTCAATCAAGAATGATTCTATTTGTCCATTTGTTTAGTGTTACTATTTGTAGGCCAGATAGTAATATGGCATCCCTTGTTACTGTTTAGTTTGAAAATAGTAATATGGAAGGCCTTGTGCTTTTCGCTTTCTTTTGTTGGTATTTTTATTTAGAATGTCCCCTTATTTAGATGTTTTATTTTAAGTCTTATTGATGTTACTTTTTAGAAACTAAACAATAACATGGAAGCATGGTGTTGTTTTTTGGTAATTTTGTTATTAATAAGAGTTAATTAGGATATTTATTCTTAGCTTTTGTTAGTTGGATTAATAATTAGATGTACTTATTTGGTTGTTAGATTGATCTTATTATTAGGAGATGAAATAGTAATATGAAAGTAATGTTATTATTTTTCATGAGTTTTGCTATTAATGAGAATTGATTTTTCTATTTATTATTCTTTTTGTTGATGTTATTATTTCCATCCAAACAATAACGTGGCTTATGTTGTAGATAATGTTTCTGTTTTAATGGCTTATGTTTTTCTTTTATATAACTGTTTCATTTCAAGGTTGTTTCCTTTCACTTTTGTTATGGTTGATTTTGAAAATCAAGAAAATTGGTTTTAGCTCCTTTCACTATTATCCATAGTACTTCATGTAGACTGATTGGTGACTTTTATTTCTAATCATAATTTGGGATTGCTTGAAGCAATGTCTAAGGTTTTTCTAATGGCACCTCACTTCTTTTGTCTACATCATTTAAAACAAAATTTAAGGGATAGATTCAATGGTGTTGCATTTTAAATTCTTTCAGGAGGCATATAGTTCATTTATTTGCAATATGTGCATATTCTCTAATAGTAATTGCATTTAGTGAGAACTTGGAAGTTTTAAAATGTGAAAAAGGTTGGATTACTTAGAATTTTCTCATAGAGCTTGCACCTAGATGTTAATCAAATGATTTTAGCCATAGTTGTTGTTATGGTGAAATGACATCAAAAATAACTAGATCTTACAATTTTTGAACTTGTGATGCTAAGAAGCTATCGATCACAAATATGGTTAATAACATTTATTTAAAGTTAGTAAAGTGGTTTGCTAAACCAAGGTCCAAATCATTAGGTTGGAATAGGGTTATTTGTCTTGTTTGGGTGATCAAGAAGAGATTCACACTCAAGGAAGTGTAAAGGTTGGGTTATTAGGAAGTTATTAGAAATTATTTTTGAAGTGTTAGCAGATCCAACTATGTTTATTGATATTTCTCAGTGTAGTTGCACTTGTCACTAATGGCAACTAGATGGTTTTCCTTATGTTCATGCAATTGCCATTATCAAAAGATATAGGATTCCTATGAATGAGGTTGATAAGAATTATTTCCATGTGAGCTCATATAAAAAGATTTATGAACAAGTCATACTTCCCATTCTTACAATGTTGAGGCAGGAGGTTAATGTATGAGAAGAAATAGTTATCTTATTTCTAATTTTAAAAAGATAAGTAAGCAGACCTAAGAAGATGAGGATTAGATTGAGAGGTGAATGTGTTAAGAAAATTAAGTGTAGAAGATATGACAAACTAGGATACCACAATAAAAAAAGGTTGCAAGGAACTAGCTTGAATGTAGTTTTTTGTGGCATAGTTGTATTATTTATGATTCTTTTGCTTTGTAAAAAGAAATAGTAACATCATTCAAATACAATACCATAAGCGGTTATTGGTTAGTATTAGTAGTTGACATGTTTTTGTTTAGTTAGTGTTAGTAGTAACATCAATAAAAAAACTCAAAATAAACAAATGAATCAATTCTCAATAACAACAAAACTACCAAAAAATAATATGTTATTTGATCTCTAGATAGTAACATCAATAAAAAATAACAAAATTGCCAAGAAATATATTACTATTTTGCCTCCAAACATGTGGGGTTTGTATTATTGTTTAGGATTAAAACAATAACACAATGCAAAAATACATAAAACACTAAACAAATAGAGGTTGCTTCTTAATAAACTTTGAGAGTATTATTTCATTGGAGAAGGTGATATAAGTGATACATGTGCATTCATTGGAGTCTGATTGATATTTTGGATTGTATAAAGTTATCCATTTCAAACAAATATTGTAAAAAGTACAACATCAGAGACCATGTGAACAAAAGTAGATGTCATCCACAGTTCAGTTCAGAAGTCGATGCTTAAGAAGTTAAAAGGCTCAACTACAGATTCACCCAATGAATGCAATATAAACATACCTGAGATCATGTTTAATAGCCAAATCAATGAGAAGTCCAATAGAGGCACTTGGAATGTTGCAGTAGCCATCAAAAAGGCAGCCAATGATATCTTGCAATATTTATATAACATTTCATCTTACAAAGTAATTGAATTTGATTTAGCAAGTATTAACTGAAAGATACCTAACAAACAACACAGATATATACATATACATATACATATACATACATATATACATACATATATATATATACAAAGAATGCCATTGACTGTGGATGCATCAATGATACTATCTGGTATAGTAGTATACACCCTAACACCCCTTGTTATAAATTTCGGAAAAAAACTAATAGAGGACAAAGTAATTGCTTAAAGTTCATAAATATCAATCCAAAAACATAGATTTGCAGCATAAAACATATAAAACATGTCAAATTAGTCTTATCTTCCCAGTAGGCTAGTATTTTCCTGATTATTTTTCTGCAATATTTTCAGCTACCAATCTTAAATTGATTTCTTATTGTTAATTAGAATTGTCAAATAGGCAAGAAGGAGACATTAAAAGGAAAAATCATCGAAAGCAAACCTCTGAGAACTAACCAAGTTTATAAGGATAGATGAAACATACTCACCCGTCCTTGGGAACTAACCAAAGACAACGCACTTCACTTTGTGCATCAATGCGTATGAAAAATATAGCAGCATAGCCCTGAAACACAAAGTTGAGCATCCCAAGATTCTCTTCGTGATTTATAACCATCTAGTTATCTAAACAAGTTTAACAATAGAATTTCAAATGATGAAAGGAACAGTTATACAAGACCCATAGATATAGGAATTCTTGCTGACATTTTAAGACATTAACATATATTACATGTTTTAAAATGCAAGAAGAATGGAAGTTCGCCGCCATTTCACTTTGCTATTAATCTAAATGTTATATATCTTCGAGTAATAAGTGGGGTTCCTAATCCTTATGAGATATACAACATGCTCATGAAGCATCATATATGATTGAAACCAACCAATGTCAAATTGAAAATATTAAAAGTAAAAATTATATATATAATCCAATAAGCAAACTTGAGCTAGCAAAGCATCATTATATGGCCTTGACTTGGTTAGAACAGAATCAGTGCTTCTAATATGTTTCAAAGCAGCCTATTGTCAAATAAAATTATTGTCCACAGTCAACTTGGCATTTATCTTTAATAGAATAGGACTAATGATAACCACATCTAAACACTAACGTGTTTGGTGAAACTTTAATAATTTTGTGGCACGAATTTAATGAATAACTGAAATTCTTCAAAACAAAAAAGAGAGAACGTGTGCATGTGTGCTGGACTAAAGCCTTATGAATGCCACAAGGTGATGATGATGATGATGATGATGAAGTATAGAACCTGCTGGACTAATAATGGGAGGGAGGGAGATCAAGATTAATAGCCAAGAATATAAAAAGAGTAAGGGGTTTTCGATTTTGCTGTGAAAGGAATAAACTTAAAGGAAAGAAACAAAGATTGGAAAATTACAGAATAAAATGAAGCAAGTGAATCCTTATGAGTTACTTGTAATGATGGCCAGCGACAGTGCGTGGCTGCGTGTAATCACGATGATGCGATTTATGATGGAGCTTAGCTGTGGCAATGGCTGGATGCCTCTACTAGATGATAGGGTGCTCAGGGAATTTAGGATGTCAGGACAAAAGCAACAAAATGATATGAGAAAGAAAGGGATCGCGATTTTGTAAACCTAATTTTTATGATTTTCATAGCTTTTCGATGCCTAGGGACATCGAAAAAGCTGAAATTAAGAATTTTAAATTGGGAATTTTAAATCTTTTATTAGATAAAGGGGTTTTGTGGCCTATATTTGATGCTCCAAAAATGTCAGAACTTGACACGTCATGTAATGACGTGGGACTTTTGACATTTAAGAGAGTTAGAAACGTGTCCTGTGACATGTTATTTTAAAGATTTGCTATGTAGGCAGTTTCCAACATCCATATGTGATATTTCTAGCGAACAATGACGTTGAAAAATATCAAGTTCAAAATTTTTATTTGTAGATTATTTTCCAATGCCGTTTGTGATGAATTTTCAATGGATTGCACTTATTGTTAGAAAGACATCGGAAATGAATGTCAGAGAAGCACTATTTTTTTGTAGTGTAAATGCACAACAGGATAGATGTGTTCCTAGTTTTCCACCAATACTTTAGTGTAAAAAGTGGATATCTGATGTTTAAAGAATTTTGTGGAGCACTTTAATTTAAGGATGGCAATCAACTTTTTCTAACACACGATACTTTGCAACAAAAACTTTAATTTTAAATTTAAGGTTTATTTAGATATATAATAGCAATGTTGTAAATGTGTAATAATGATTTGCTATAGTTTTTATTTAGGTTGTTTTGGTAGAATGCATATAGATGTAATAATTTGTAAAGAAATAAAACACCAAAATAAATTTGTAGATTTGTTTGTCTCTTTTCTCAAACAATTGCACTTCATAATAATTTTTTAATGTCAATTAAATTTTACCATAAATTTTCATATTCAACATTTGGTTTATAAAGTGTACTAAATAGAAGACATTGAAATACAAATAATTTTCTATGCAAATTTGCAATTTGAGTGCAATTTAAGATGTTGGTTATTAACAAAATCAATGTCTAAAGGTATTCCATAAATGTTTGATGTCAATTTTTATAAATATTCAACATCTTTAAGGTATTCCACAAGTCCAAAGGCAATTCAAAAGACTTATTGTAGAAAATTTGCACATTGATTTTTTATATAATAAAAAGGTGTTAGTATGGCAATCATCAACTTTTTTGGAATTGAGCACGATTAAGATGATAGTTTTCTTAGAATAATCAACATCTAAGGTTTTTTAGAATGCTTATAAATTTCTCTCATTCTCCCCATTTACGACATTTCAGTGATACCTTTGCCTTTATTACCTAATTCCAATGTTTAGGTAGAAGAAAGGAATAGGTTAACCATTCTTGGAGCACATTTTGAAGTGCTACCAATCTTTTCAATCATCCCATCTATTCTATGATATTAGGAATGATGGAGTGGACTAATTTCAAAATGTGTTGTATGAGTAGGTGAGCAATTTTCAAATTCCACTCAAATCCTGAAATTAATAGCAGAGGGTATTGTATTGTCGATATCATTGAAATGTTTGTGGAATGCCGATCCATATGTAGTGAAATAGAGCTTGGCACAACACATGGAAATCTGCCTTAAGGATTTAGATACAAATGTTTGTAAATTTAGTTTAGGTTTTACATTGTAAAACATATTGATTTGTATGTTATGCTATAGTTTTAATAAAGTTTTTGTGCTCATTTTGTTGTCTTGGTATATATGTAATGAGATTTGGAAAGCAATAAAATGTGAAAATATTTTACAAAATTATATGGTTTTTGCTCATTTATTTATACTCTTATACTAAGTTACTCAATGACAATTAAATTCTATGCTAAATTTGTATAATCGGTATTAGGATTACAAAGTTTACCAAATAGGAGACATTGAAACACAAATAACTTTTTGTTTAAAATAGTTAAAAGTAACTTTCTCTTTATATTCCTAATTTTAATGTAGAGTATGATGTTGATTTTTTTGGATGACCATCATTTGGAAAGCTTATAACATTACTTGTTTATAGATCAAATGTCTAAATATCTCTATTGAAGAATTGGAAAAGTTAAATATGCTAGTTTTGGGCTTAGCTAACATCTAAAATGATAACATTTATGAAGTTATGTGGGATTATGAAAAATTAATATGATTATTGCCTAAAGCCATTTAAATCATCATGATAGTTCATGTCAAAATTTTACATATCGATCAAATACCTAACTAATGTCTTAAGATATAGTAACCACCACTTTCTTGAGAAATGATTGAATCCAAGACATTAGTTTCTTGAAAACCATTGTTTATGGTTTTGCATATTGCTTATAAATATTGCTCTCCTTGCTTATTTAAAAAAAAATCAACAATATATCAAGATAGCTCACCTTTTATGAAAATGAGGGCTTTTAATTTGAAGGGTGTAGATCATGGTATTCAAGCTTCCTAGTTTATTGAAAAGGTTCTTTAACCATAAACACAAGCATTCCAATAAACATTTGAAAGGTGACTTTAACAAGAATCCCTCTAAATGCTTTGTAGAATCCTTGTATCCATTGTTTAAGTGTAAGTACAAGTCTATGGAAAGAACTCTAAGAGATTCCAAAACTTTTTGAATAACTTTAATAATGTTGAATACGACGGTCTACACCCTCTATCATAAAAGCTATCTCTACTAATGTATTTTAATGGTTATTGATTTACACCTTCCATAAAAAAATGGCTTTCCTTTCCATAGGGTCCAATCAACTCAATTCTAGATTAGTTATGGCCTATTATGGCTTTGGATATTAGGATGAAATGTAAAAAAATAAAAGGGCTTTTGATTTGGAAGGCGTAGATTGTATATTCAACATTACTAAGGCTATTATGAAGGTTTTCAAATCCATCAAAATCCTTACAAGGATTTTTTTTATCAACTCTAAATCTCAATAACCCTAGTGAATGCAAAATGTAACCATCTACAGTATTCATCTCAAAATCTATCTCTATTAATGTATTTTAAAGCTATTGATCTATACCTTCCATCTCACAAGCCATCTCTATTGGTCTTAGAAGTCATCTCAATTACTCATTGTAAATTATAGCTTTTTTGTTATATATATTGATTCACTAATATGGAAATAAATAAAAATTCATAATATATTTCTATAATTGTCCTTCTTTTTTCTTATTTCTTTATACATTTACATTTAATCTTATGTTGTTTGTATCTATTTAATCATATATCATGGTAATGCAAGAAAATAATTTTAATTCTATTGATTTTACTTACTATAAGCTAAATAAGAAAAAAATAATCATTCTATAGAATGATGTTATTGCTCATTTCAAATAATTAACATTTAATTATTATAATTCCAGCTCATATTTAGTGATCAACATTAAATTCTAGTTAATATAATGACATTGTCTTATTAAAGATGATAATGTTTTTGTACATAGTTGACATCTAATATTTGATATGGTTTGTTTGAGCTAACTTTATATGTTAGTGTTTTATAGTAACTAATGTTGAAACCTCACTTGGGTATGAGTTGAAAAATAAAAAGTATAACATGACACTAGTTAAAAATGAAAAGGGTAAAACATCTTGCGAGTTACAAAAAAAAAGTGAAGTATTTCACTATTTGTAAATTTCATCCCAAAGCTCTTCCAATTCTAAAACAATTCTCCATTTAACAAGGCATGCTCTCCTTCCAATCTAAGATGATTCTTTTTCATTTTGTGTTTATATTCTCTAGTTATTTTGTAGGATTAAAATCCATTAGCTTGTGGCTAAATATGTGAGGTTTAACACTCATTGGATGAGCACTAAATATAAATGTAAAAACTTGTTTTTTATTTGTGTTTATTTTTGAAATTTAGGTTTTTAGTTTCATAATCAATTATATTTTGTTGTTTATCATTTTGATATAGCTTTTACAGGTTTGTACAACTAAAAAATTTCATTTCATTTATCTTTTTTGGTATTTGATAATATTATCTTCTCTTTATTTATATGAAATGTGTAATATCATATATCATATTTTCATGAATACTCATTGCATTTGTAGATATTAGATTCAAGAGTGCTATTATAGGGAGTACAAATCTCAAATATTAAGTAATAGGTATCAAGACATATTTAATGAGGCCCTAATATCTAACTGGGGTATTATTCAATATGTTCTTTAAATTTATTAAGATTATGATTTTGTTGAGTCATAAGAAATGTTGGTTTCTATTTTTGGTTATGGTATTCAGCAAGAAGGAAAATAGGGAGAATAAGGAGGACTAAGGAATAAGGAAATAACGTTAAGCTTGGAGGATGAGACATGCAACATTGATTATTAAATAAAATCCAAGTGGTATTATGAAAATTTCACATCAATTTTTTTTGAAAAAAATGGTATTTAATATTATTTCCCACAATGCTTACAAAAGAAATGGTGTTAATTATTTTTAATATAATAATTGATGTTATTGTTATTATTTATGATAGTTATATAGCCAACATCACAATAGATATACAATAATGCTTGATTAAATGTTGACTGAAAGTTGATGTGTAATTCCCTAGACATCCGATATCAATTAGCTAGTTCATAGTATTGTATGTAACCCTTTGTGGAGAACCTTGTTTCTAAGAGGTGGATTATTACATTTGACCAATAGGTGGATAATTACGTTTGACCTGCTACCATTCTGACCATAGACCCATTTTGTTGGACATTAATGCTAACCAAGATAATAAACGACAACTTTTTAAATTTATTTAGGCTTGGTTGTGGGGCATTATTTGCAAAAAGGTGATCAACATGCATGGAATAATGATGTTAGTGGTCCTTAAACATTTGAATTTGAAATAAGGGAATAGACTGCATTTTAGGTACTTTCAAACCATATTAAATGAATTAAATGCAAAATTAGAGGAAGTTATAGTCAACTACCTTCATAAGAGGCAACTGGAAGTGTTGAAAATGATATTAGAATTAAGATTGATGACCAACTAAAGAGGCATGAGCTAATTTGGAGATAGAAATCAAGAGAAAAAATGGTTGGAGGATGGAGATACAAATTGCATATTTTTTCAAATGTTGGAAAAATAATATTGGTGTTATCAAGAATAATTATAGGCAATGGATTGCAGAGTGTGATTAGATTGGAGATTACTTTGTTCAAAATTTTCAAAACTTGTTTACATCTTTTGATGTAATTGTAGATTATGATTTAAATAAGTTAATTCAAAAGGTTATTACATAGGAGGAAAATGTAGCCATGTGCCTAATACTAGATAAGGAAGAAATATGGAATGTTTTAAAGAATATGGACCTTATGAAGACCTTAGGACTTGATAGGATGTCAGGACTATTTTACCTTAAGTGTAGGGACATTGTTGGTGATCAAGTGGTTAATGCTATACAATGTTTTTTCCAATTTGGCTTTATGTCTAAGGAATAGACTATAGTCATATAGACTTAATTTGAAAAAAATGAAAGAGCAAATGAGTTCATAGATTTCCATCCAATTAGTCTTTATAATATTAATTTAAAAAATCTTGGTGATCCAAATGCGAGGTCTGATAAGGAAGTAATCTCACCAACTCAATCAATCTTCATACCAAGTAGGTGGATTTTTGAAAATGGACTATTGGCTCAGGAGATTATCTATTCAATGAAGAAAAAGAAAGGGAAGGAGGGTCTTATAGGAATTAAATTGGACAAGGTTAAAGCTTATGATCATGTAGAATGGGATTTCATCCTACAAATTATGAAGCTCTTTGGGTTTAGTGATACTTATGTTGGTTTGGTACAACAATTTATCCCTATGATCTTTTTTTCAATTCTCTTGAATGGACTTCCTCATGGTTATTTTCAACTTACCAAGGTATCTATTAGAGTGACCTACTATCCTCATATTTATTCATTTTATGTTTTGAAGTTTTATCACAGATGCTGTTTCGATTTGAACAAATGGGTAAGTTCTATGATATAAAAATAGCCCAAGGTAGTCTTAGCTTTTCTCACCTCATGGTCACAGATGACTTACTACTTTTCACAAGAACTAATTTGGAAGAGGCCAGTAGTTTATGGGAGGGTATCAGATTCTATGAAAGTTGGTATAGGCAAAAGGTCAATGCTAAGATATAAAAAATAGTTTGAATTGCAACATTATGCATAATATTGCAGTTTCAAACTAGACCACATCTGCAATTTTTCACAAATTTTGGCTGCTATGCCGCATTTGTCCACATCTCAACATGACCGTAAGTACAATATAAATCCTCGGGTGAATGTGATGAAATCAGGAATTTTTTTTCCTTCCTTAATACCAGAAGAAGGGTTTGGAGGGATATTGTGCAAGTGCTACATCTTAAGGAAATTAGACAAGACCCAATCTTCCTAAGTAAGGGTCATGTGTAGAACTTCAAATACCTTTGGGATAAAGTGTAGAATTGTTTGCAAGGCTAGAAGAAAAAGACACTATCCTGGGGCGGAAAGGCTACCTTAATTAACTCAGTTATTCAAGCAATACGCATCTACACAATATTTAATATGTTGGTTCCTTGGGACATATTTCACAAGCTGGACTTACTTGTGAGAAGAATTTGGTGGAATGTTTCGGAAGGAGAGGAAATGTATTTTTTTTCCTATCTCTTAAAAGTCCTTGTGTCAACCATAGATGTATAGGGGTATGAGATTTAAAGAATTTCATGAGATTAATATGGCTTTGCTTACTAAATTAGCTTGGATGATAGTTATCAATAATGATAAATTATGGACAGATTGTTTTTCGAAAAAATACATTCAGGGAAGAAGTCTGTTACACTTGGATCTTTATCCAATAGAATGTTCAATTTAGGAAGAAATTATGGATTTAGTGGACTCCTTAAAAAATGGAAATTGTTTTATATTTCACAATAGGGCTAAAATTTGTTTGGATAAAGATCCTTGGATCCGCTTTTATAAAGACTTTTGGCCTAGGCTACTTTTCGATGTGCGCTTACATATAAATATGGTCTTCAGTTCCTTGTGGATACCTAGAACAAAACGCTAGAATGAGGAGATTGTGAAGAGCTTTCTTTGTTGTAGAAGATGCAAAGAAAATTTTGAGATTAGTCGACCAAAGTAGGGTGAAGATGAGATGAAATGGATTCTTGAAGCTTTTAAGAGATTCACAATGAAATAAGTCTATTACTCTGGGAATGTGGCTATCTATGATGAAGAGCATTCTCTTATTTAGGACTTATATGAAAATCTCAAATCCATTATCACCTAATGGTCGTCCTATATAGGTTTGGTACAGGTTAGTTCGTACTTGAGACAGAATATGTTTTTTTGCTAATCTAGCAGATATCTCATGTCGTCTATGTGGTGCTCATACAGAAAACAATATTCATCTTAAGGCAAAATAGACATTATTTGTCATCAATGGTTTTGGGTATTAGGTTTCCATGTGGGTAATTTTCAAACCTCTGATCCCATGGATTTTTTTACCAACAAAATCCAATTTTAACAATAGGTCTCTCAAGCTCTTTCCATGAAAGAATCAAGGAAAATTATGGCTACCGCAGCAATTATCATCAAAAAAATTTGGGAGACTCAAAATGAAATTGTTCAACACAGAGAGGAACTCAACGTAGAGAGACTAGCAGGATTAGTGGAAACTGACTTGATGGTTGAAGTGAAGGGTTTGAAAGTGAATCCTATGCTAGAGCAACAGCGAAAGTCAATCAAATGGCTGCCACCATCGAGAGGTGGTATCAAATGCAACACTAATGCCTCTTGGGGAGATGGGACTACTAATATCACAGTGGTGGCAAGAGAATCTCAGGCTGAATGCTGTCAACTCTTGTTTGGAAAACCTAGCTTTTGTTTGTCGGAGGAAGCCGAAGCCAGTGCGGTCTTGCTAGCTTGTTAAGTGGCAGGTTAGTTCCAATATCATCAGGTCATTGTAGAATCTGATTCCAAATTGATTGTGGATGCTGCATTGGATCTAATCCAAAGCCCATGGAGGGTCTTGTTATATGTGAATGATAGCAGGGCTTTGTTAGCTAACTTTGAATTTTTTCTTTCATTATTTTTTTTTTTTTTGGTTTCTAGAATGAATAATAATGCAACTCACGAGATTGCAAATTGAATTTTGAAAGCAATTAGGAGTGGGCGTGGTTATGTTTTGGACATTTTTCATAGAGTTGAGGATGCTTATACTCAAAACAAAATGCTTACTTTTTGAATTTTTTTAGCAAGAGAAATTAAAGAAGTAAATGCAAAAATTTAACGCATAAAGGAAACAGAAAGGAGAAATTGTATTTATAGTGGTTTACCACTAAATGAAGCCATTTTAATGTGTATACCCACTTTTCGGTACATGCAAGAGCTTCGAATTCTAGTGTACTATGAGGGAGATTAGCCGTAAAACCTTTGAAAGTTTTTTGAATTTTCACAAACCTTCCTTATTATAGCTCACAAGAGTACATTCACCCTAAGATGCAACATTGTAGCTGAAACCCTTGGGATCCTAGAAAATCCAAAATATTTGAGTGGTAGATGGAGAACAAACAAAATCACTCAAAGCTTGAGATTATAAATGAGTCTGTAGAAGATTTGAGGATGAAAACTATGAAATCAAGGATTGGCTCAAGAACACATAAGTGTCTATTTATTTTTTGGAAGACATTTTTTATATAAAAATCTTATGTGCTGTTATATGGACGAAGGAGTGAAATATTACCCCTATACTTTATTACTAAAAAAAAATTTATTATCTAGAGTCACCATGATGTAAAAAAAAAAGCAAACTTTCTCTTTAAAAAAGATTGTCTCCCACCAAATGACTTACAATTAGCATAAAACAAATGATGTCATTGAAAAACTAGTGTAATTAATCTCAAGGCTTTTGTGCATAAAAACTTCTAACAATATGTCTAAATGGTTTTCTAGCAAGAAATAATCATTTTGAAAAAATTTAAATCGGTTAAATAAAAAAATCAAATATTATTTTCAAAATTAGGCTAAGAAATTCAATTTTTTTGCATAATAATTAACTGTAAAGTCAGTTACCAAATTTTTAATTGAATGAATTTTGATAAAACTCAAACTCTTTACAAAGTTTTAATCTAAATCTAAACAAACCCTCAACAACTTCAAAGCCAAGTTTAGGTGTTTTCAAGCATAATTTTGTCAAGCCAAACATTGGAAATGCAAATTAAGTAAAAAAATATTTATTATCATCAAAATCTTTTAATAAACACTTTTAAAATGGAACTCAGTCCAATAGCAGAAAGTGTTATGCTTTCTGCAATCATAATTTTACAGTGCAACATTAATTATATTTTTTTATTGAAATATCTTATTCCATATATATAATAGAAACATATATTTAAGTTCTTTTTTTTTTATATAGATCAATGGGGTCTAAGCCCAAAGAGAAACAAAGTTAGATAGAAATGTTACGTGGGGTAGTGACCCCTAAAACATCATATAAGAGAAAGGTATTAAGACTACTCGGAGGGGTGTCCATTCTTTGTAGGTCCTTCTCTATGGTGAAACTATAATTAGCTAACCAATCAGCACATTTATTCTCTTCTCTGAACGTGTGTTGGGTAGAAATCCCCCAATCTCATTGAATTAGAGATCGACATCTTGTGAGTAGGGTGGTATTTTTGGAATTATTTATGGACTTGCTGGTTAGCAAATTCACAAGAAGCTGTGAATCTAACTCTAATATTAGTTTTTTAAAACTCAATTCCTAAGCTATAAGCAAACCATGATACGCACCTCATAGTTCAGCATTAAAAGACAAACATGTTCTCAGCTATCTTGTGAATCCATAGATCCATTTTGCTTCTGAATTCCTAAAAATTCCACAGCATCCAATTACTCCCAGATTATTTTTCAAAGCTCCATCAATGTTTAGTTTAATCCAATCTTCTAGGGGAGCAATCCATTTCATCTGCACTGTTCTAGACTCCTTGATATTTAAGTATGTTTTTCTTGTGTGAGAATTCATGCAATTGTAATTTCCATGTTTTTGGCACTTTCTCTTTCTTAATAAGAGTTGTTGCTCAAATAAAATAAAATATACATTTGGTGTTCACCGTCATTGCTTTTCCTTAATTTGCACGCCTTTCTCCTAATTTGTCGCCTTTTTCAGCATCGGTACAAAAGCCAGCAAGTAGCTAATTAAATATAACAATTAGACATTTCAACCTTGTTGAAATTAAGTTGACCCAGATACATGCACAGACCGTTATTGTCACTTTTCTTCTCTCTTGGATATAAATATATATATATATATATATATATATATATATATATATATATATATATATATATATATATATATATATATATATATTATTTTCTACATTTTTAAACTAATAAGATTTCATTTGTCATTTTTAAGTCATTTTTGCACTATTTAAATATGATAAAAGGGATAACAACAGCACACCTATACTTCTACACGCTCTCTTCTTCTCTTTCATCGTATCTAGTCGGAAGTTTAGTTGAATCTACAACGATGGTGCACATACTTTCTTTTTTTCCCTTAAAAAAACCGATATCGATTAAACCCTAGGAGGAAGTGTAAGTTAAAAATGAGTATAAAGATGTGAATATAACAAAAACCAAAAGTTTGCAGCCACCTTTGGTGACTAAAACGTAATCCTTATTCACTTAGCTGTTAAGATTAAATATATTGAAAGATACTAGCACAAGTCCAACCAATTTTTCAAACTATGAAGGATAATTATTCATTCCTCAGCTATAAAGGATGACTCGGCACGTCCAATGGCATTGCAAAGTCCGTTTGAACAGCTGACTAAAACGAGAACTCTATATAGTGGCCTTCACTTTCTCAATAAAATATCCATGAGATGAGAACATTATAGGACAAGTAGATACAATTGATTTTTGAAGATATGAAGTATAATATTCTCTAATTTATATCTTCAACAAATTTTGATGAAGGATTTAGGAAGCTTGATTTTAGATTGAACGATGAGTTTTGTCTTTAATGGAGGGCTTTGGTGAAGCTTGTTTTCAAACCAAACATTGAATTTTAACTCTGTAGGAGGGTTATGAAGAACTTTGATCTCCAATTGAAGGTTGAATCTTCATGAAGGCTTCATGTTTGAAAAGATTTGTGAACTTAAATGTGGTTAAAATCTTCACCTCAAAATAAATGTTCTTGACTAAAATTGGAGACTTCGAATATTTTTATCTTTGTTAGTAGAGTTTTGGGGGAGCATTAGAACTTTGTGTCTTTTCTTTTGATGACTTCTTGTTGAATAACACAAATGAGATTTTTATTTATAGGGTTATCAAGGAATGCTTATTGTTTATTGCCTTTTAATTTTTTAAAAATGTAGTTTTTCTTATTGGTTTGGATGACAAATAGTGACACATGATAACTTCTTATTTATTGAGTGACATCATAAGTACATAGACTTAATTTGACTAGTTCACTTATGTCTTAATGCAAACGTTGCACAATTTATTTTGTCATCCTAGACTTCTTTAATTACTCACTTATTTTCCTCATGCAATTTTAAGTATTAATAAATAGTGTTTTTCTAATTGGGTATAATTTATGAGGGGGAAATAAAATAGACCAATTTTAATTGTCTATAAATATCCATTCATTATTTGTTCATGAACTTGAGCACAATTTTATGTGAATAATCAATTTGTCAAAATTTTTTAATATAATTAACTTTGATTAAACCTAATTTTTTTATTTACAATTATCTTATTGCATGAAGCTTGCATATCCAACAAGCCAATCATCTTACCATAATTTGAAGTTATGTTTGAATAATCTTTATCATACCTAAATGCTTATAAATATATATATATCCAATGAGCCGTGTCTTGTTATTAATGACCATAATAAGAGATGTGTGAATTGAGATCTCTAACAAGATAGGATTGTGTCATGCTCTACTTGTCCAATACTAGTGAAGATTGCTTGTGTAGATTACATCTTAACATGTTGAACTTTATCAAAATGCTCATTCTTTTTCTTGTTATCCACAATTTATATTCATGTGTGTCTAGAGTCTTACATATGTTTCCATTTTAATTTGCTCATTCATAGTTTATAGAAAATTGTTGACTTGATTTGATTTATCATTATAGTTTTAACTCAAGTGAACTAGAAGTAACACAAAATTTAATCTCATGTCGTTAGGAGGATAGCAAAGCATTATTGACTTGACTTCATTTATTGTCATAGTTTTGACTCATGTGAACTAGGAATAACATGTAGTTTAGACTAATGCAATTAGAAAGATATCAAAATTTATTTATTTGTCATCATAATTTTAACTCATGTGAATCAGAAGCAACTTGCACTTTATCCTCATGTGATTAACAAGGTTCTAGAACTTTACTAAGTTGATTTGATTTATCATGACAACTTTGACTCATGTGAATAAGAATTAGCATGCAATTTAGCCTTGTACGATTAAGAGAATTTCAAATTTTCATTTGATTTAATTTGTTTGTAGTTTCCACTCATATAAGTAATAGTAACATGCAATTTGTACTCATGAGATTAGGAGTATGATTGGATTTGTCATTGTAGTTTGAACTCATGCAAACCATAAGTACCATGCAATTTAACCTCTTGTGATTAGTAGAATTTTAAAACTTTATTGATTTGATTTGTCATCGTAGTTTTAACTTATGTGAACTAAAAGTAACATATAATTTATATTTGTGTGATAAGGAGGATTTGATTTGCTGCTTTATGTGTAGATATTCTTCACAAAATTTGAATAAGAACTAACTTTAGTGTTGATGTTGTTGAATGCATCAATTATGGCTTGAATATCTTTTTCCAATGATTACTAAGCAATCTTCATTATTTATATTTGTTGAGGTTTTATAGTGAGAAGTAATCTCTTCAAATTTAGAAGTTTCATTTATAGTATTTTTAGTTTACTTTCTTGCACTTGTTTCAAAAGATGTCTATTAATGCTCTTTCTTGCTTCTCTTGCACATGGCTAAGGCCCAACTCAAGGTGGATTCTAACTCATCATTATACTTGCCCATAATGACATAAGAGGTTGCAAAAACTCCTTTCATTTTTCTAATATTATTAGCTCAAGCAAACTAAATTGAATGATTTAAGGATGAGGATCAATGCTTGCTAAAGATAAGGCTGTTGTGGTCATGTTACAAGTTCCATTATAATTGTTAAATGCAAATTTTCCTTCTTTACCCAAATCTATGATTTTCTCTTGAAATGAAGTATTTTTCAATTAGGTGACCAATTAGTTGAGGATACTTGCAATAGTTTAGGTTGCCTTTCTTACCTTAACTAGTTGTTTCACTTGTAATAGCTCAATTAATTTGATTTCAAGTAAAGATTCTAGTATTAAGAAAATGTTAAAATTTTGGAAATGGATCCTTTCCTTCAATGTAACCATCTTTCCTTTATTGGGAGCACTAATAATTTTGTTGTCTTGCTTGTTTGACTTGATAGTTAACTTAATTGACAAAGCATACATAACCATTAATTAGTTGGTTTCATATGTTGAAGATAATGGTTTATGTCTTGTGAAATTCATATCATTTTTCCATTTTGTCTAATATTGACATCTTTTTATTAGTGTTAGTAGCAATGTTGAGCTCTGTCATAAGTTTTTGTAGCCAATTCTTCAAATGCTCAATGTTTGATAGCTTGAATAATGTAGTTTAAGCTCCAATCCATCCCTTGTATACACATATCAATGCCTAAAAAAATTAAAAGTTGATTTCTGCAATTAAGAGTTAGATTTCTCCACTGCTAAATGTAGTTTATGACTGGCTTATCTTTTGATTGTTAATTCATTATGATTTTAAGAATATTAATAGTATGATGAATGTTATAGAATTGATTTAGACACTCGTGCTAAAGTTGTTCCCAACTATTAATTGTTCTAGCTATCAAGTTTGTTTACTAGTAAAGGTTTGTTTTATTAAAAGAGCACACAAATTGTTTTATTATAAGGTCTCTATCCAGTCCAACTTAGTTACAGGTCTTAATAAAGGGAGCAACCTGTTGCATAGGATTTCCTTTGCCATCAAGTTGTTAAAAGTTAGTTAGTTGATAATTTTAAGGAATTTTTAGTAAATTAATCCCTTAATTGTATGGTTTGACATAGGAAAAGGAAGTTTGCATGTCCTCTTCTACATGGTATTTAATGGTTTTTTTATGGATTTTTTAACTAACTTGCAAGAGCAACATCCTTTAGATAAAACTGCTTGTTCTTGAAGTCACTTTGTTCTTGCATAGCTTCGCCTTGCTCATCTTAGTATGACTCATCTTCAAATTTATCCCTTAAATTATTATGTTATTTTGAAGAGCTATTAACCTTTTATAGGATGCCAAAGATCAATTTATCTCTTCAAGTTCTTCTTTCTTGGATGGAATCCATTAGTGCTTCAAGTGTTTTTCCTATATCTGAGACTTAAGCCATTAGAGAAGTTGCATTAGTCATGATTACAAGCATTATAGTAGAACTTAAGGATCTAGAAGAGTCAAGAGAGTAATCTTTTGAAAATGGTCCTTTCAATTTGGATGTTGGAGTCTTTGAAACTGGACATTATTAGCCTTACTGGCTCCTTCAATGATTGCAATATGAACCAAAGTATCATTGAGAATGTCAACTACCTTTCACTTTACCTCCACTACATGTACATATGAAGGTGATTTACATGGCTATGAATTAGTGAAAATAGGAGGTGGATTTAGCATTATAATAATTTGAGCATATAGTTTGTAAGAGCTTTTATTTTGTTTTAAGTCACAAGACCTTGAATGTTAGAAATTGCTAAGTTGATTAGAGGATTTGCTCTAGATGCATTGAACAATAGATTGTTAGAGACTTACTTCTTTGGTTCCATTCAAAATTGTTTAGATGAAATTGATTTTGAAAACAAGATATGAGGTGTTGATATAGTCCCACCTAGTGTGCCAAAAATTTCTCAATAAAATACTTTTGAGATAAAAGGATTGTAGAACAAATAGATTTTATTCATTTTTTATGATATAGTGTACAATCTCTAATTTGTAATTCAAGACAAAGAATACAAGAAATACTCCAATTCTTATCTTCAATGGATTTTGATGGAAGGTTTTGGGAAGCTTGATCTCAAATTAAATGATGAATTATGTCTTCAATTGATTGATAAAGCTTATTTTCAAATCAAAGGTTGAATCTTAACTTCAAAAGCAAGTTGTGAAGAAGTGTGATTTCCAATTGAAGGTTGAATCTTCATAAAGGCTTCATTCTTGAAAAGATTTGCTTACTTGAATGTGGTTGAATTCTTTACCTTGGAATGAATGTTCTTGAATGAAATAAACTTCAAATGCTTTGATCTTTATTAACAAAACTTTGGGAAAACTTCAAAATTTTACATTTCTTTTTCCAATGACTTGTTATTGTTGTTGAATGACACAAATAAGCTCTTTATTTATAGAGTTGTTGGGCAATGCTTACAAATAAGCATATCATTTTTTCTAATGTTTATTGCCTTTTAACTTATTAAAAAATGAAAATTTTCTTATTGTTTGGGATGATGAATTGTGATACATTATGACTTCTTATTTGTTGAGTGACATCATAAATACATAGGTTTATTTTGATTGATTCCCCTATATCATAATCCATCAATAGCACAATTTAATTTGTTATCAAAGGCTTCCTTAAGGACTCACTTATTTTCCACATGTAATTCTAAGCCTTAATAAATAGTTTTTTTTAATTGGCTATAATTTATAATGTGAAAATGAAATAGACTAATTTTAATTATATAAAAGCAATGTATTAGAATGAAAGGATAGTGTGATCAATAAGATGATAAAAAAATTAGTTTGTTTAGGAAGAAAAAGTTGGGAATTTGTGAAAGAAAGAAGAAATTTCCCATAAGTTTGTGTGTTTGTGTATTTTTGATAGGATTTTGTTAAAAAAAATAAAAAATATACAAATTTGAATTTTGCCCTTGCCAAAGTTGAAAAATATCACATCTTTAAATTGTACAAAACATGAAATTAACGTCATCTTGGACTTAATTTGTCATTTTATCAAATTATCCCATTGTATGATGCAAGGAAGAAAAGAAAGTAAAGGAGATTAGAAGAAAAAAAAATAAAAGAAATAAGTTTTTTCTTTTCTTTCTTGGATAAGGATAAAAAGAAGGCCCAAGAAAAGAAACTATTTTTTTGTTTATTTATATATAAAAAGTAAGAAAAAATACTAAATTAAGCTAAATAATAATTTTATCCTTCAAGTAGAATATTAAACTAAATAATCAAGGGTGAAATTGTAATATATTAATTTTTCACTCCTTTTCTATCCATATATACCATGAAACATTTTGGTGTGCCCTACACGTTTTTTAAAACACTTTTATTCATCTATCTCTTTTCGATCTTGCAACCAAGTACAGTCTTATTTTCTACACTTAATCTCTCATTTAGTTTTCTTTTCATTCATTTTCAATAAAAGCAAGCAAAGGATACATGATTTTCTTTTTCATGAACCTTTTTAGCAATAATCACAATATTATAGAATGTTGGTTTATCTCACTATTTTTTCACACATAATTTTGTAATTTATTTTCAAGTATTTAATTAAAATTCTATATATTTAATTTTATTTCTATTAATTATATAACATAAATTATGTGTAAAAAATAATATGATAAATCAACATACTAAAATATTGTGATTCTTGTGAAAAAGCTTATAAAAATATAATAATTTGATAAATGAAACATTAAGTGAATAATAGATATAAATTTTAAGTTTTCTTAGTTCAAGGAAGGGATACACAAATTTTCAAAGTTGAATAAGGCAAAATCCTATTACCCCAAAGTTGTAGAGAGTATATGATAGTTTCCCCCAAAAAAAAAAATTAGTATTGAGTTTCTGTGATTAAATTACAAAAATTTGTGAGTGTTATTAAGATTAGTTTACTAAATAATAAAACATCACTTGTGTGTTTGGGTATTGCAAGAATTCATTATTATCCGATCATGCACAACTCAAAATTTATGCCAACAAAAAAACTCATTCTAATACATATTAAGTTTAGAGTAAACACAATATTTCAACATCGCAAGTGAAGTGAGGGATGAATAGCTAAAATATATACAAAAATAATGAACTAATACTATTAATTGTAAAATTTGAAAAATATAATAATCATGATCATTTTATTGTGCAAAGTTGTAATAGCACAAAAACAACTTATTTTTTTGTGGTATCATAAAGACTCTATTATTCTTTTTTTTGTTTAATAACAAAAGTTTCATATCATTTAATTAATGCATGCATCTTATATTCAATTCAGAAAAGTTAAGAAAAACACAGGTTTTATTTACTTAAAATTAAAACCCAATAGACTAGAAGAGCTTGATAAGCCTCCTATCATGCATTACAAACAAATGGAGGCCTCACTCGACTTCGGTTTTTTGTTGTACGGATTCACTGCCAAATCATTGAATCAATCTCCAGCGATTTTGAAGGAAATAGTTATATTATTTATTATTATAAAAATAACGTTGTAATATATAAAAAAATAAAAGAAGTTATAGAGTAAAAAAATCGTTCAAAATCATAGAATGTCAATTCTATTCTATCACTTTTTGCTGCAGAGAACCGATCATTTTCATTTTATATTGCCTACCCAGCAAACTTTATTTACAACTTCAAGTACACGGCATTGTAATTATAAAAGAATAACACATAATACATACAAATATAATGCAATGAATGTGATGTCTTTGTTAGAAAGTTCAGAACGCAGTAGTAGATATGAATGAATCATATGAACGAGGCCTTTCTAGTCAACATATCTATATCCTGTATATCTCCCCAAGATTCCGAGTGGGAATTTACTGGTCAGACGAACGTGAAGGAACTGAAGCAGCTTTTGTAAAGTCTTGGTTTTTCACAGAGAAAGGAGCTGAGAAATGTGGTTCCCGGGGCTATTGTTTTGTCTGGTGTGAAATGGAATCTCACGCTTGTTTTTCACCAAGATCGAGGCTGAAGAATGTGGTCCCCGAGGCTATTGCTTTGTCTGATGTGAAATGCAATCATAAAGTTAGGTCTAACAGCTATTTTTGGTAGTTACAATAATGAGAAAAATATAAATTATTCTCTTCAATTTTAGAATAGATTTTATTCTTTTCAATTTTAGAAATTTGGAATACACTTTTTAAAATTCTATAAAATTTAGAAATAACATCATCTTCCACTTAATTAAATATTTTATCAAATTATGTCATTTTTATGATGTTTTTAAATAAGAATCAAAATATTGAGAATATTGATTTATTTTGTTATTTTTTTACATAATAATTTCACACCTTATATACAAGTATTTAATTAAAATTCTTTATATGTAATTTAATTTTCATTAATTATATATAACATAAAAGTTATGAATGAAAAAATAACTAAAAAATTAACATGCTATAATATTTTGATTATTATTTAAAGACTTTATAAAAAATATAATTTGATAAAATGGTTAATTAAGTAAATGATGGGTGTTAATTCCTAATTTTGTAATGTTTAAAGGGGTAGTTTTTAAGTTTCTAAAATTGAAGGAGATGAAATTCAACCATAACAAATTTAATGGTTAATTATATTTTTTCCCTATTTTAAATGTTAGGCTCTTTCTAAATAGGTGGTATCTCTTCCTTGTTAATGTCTTGTATCTAGTCATCATTCAAATCATGTAATAGGAAAGAAAAAAGGCATAATTATTCATAGCTAGTGTGAATTCTATAGTATCCTTGGAGTTTTGAAACCTTGGATGGTATGGTAATCTTAAAAAGCAATTAGATTGAAATTTTTTAATTAAATCTATTAAAAAAAGGTTAGTTGTGATTGAATAATTTTAATCTAATAGTTTTAGAGATTGCCACATTATGTTACTGCAAGTTTTAAAACTTATTAGACATCATAACAACCACCTCATTGGTAGATATCAACACTAGTATGAAATTGATGATTTACATTGATTAATAGACATCAATTTACAATTTGACACAGTGTCATTTTTAAATCATATAAAAATTTAAGACAACAGATAATAATACAACTAACATTTAAGCATTTCTTGAAAACTTACAATATCGATTTTAAACATAATTGTCATCTAGAATGAATTTTAAAAGCCTCATTGGAAATTGTAAAATCATAGGATGTTATTATTAATCTCTCATTTTACTTTTATTGAGATGGTATACAATGAAGTGTTGAGATCGGGAGCCATATGAGCATAGTGGAATAAATCGATCCCAGCCAATAGATCCATACAAAATGTTAAATTAGAATGTAGGATTCAGGTTATACCTTTATATGATTCTAGATTTTGTTCATTGATCACCTCTTCGACTTCCTTTCGGTCAAAGACTCCGAGGTATCCACACGAACCAGTAGATCACCAATGAATGTCCTCACGATCACTGGTTGGAATTCGTCTCCTTAGCTTCGTAGTGCTAGCTATGTCTCTTCAAGGATTATGGTCAAGGAGAGGTGTTAAGGTTTTTTTTTTATGCTGTATGGGATGCATGAATAATGAATCAACCTTATTATTAACCAACAAGCCTATTTAAATAGGAGCATAGAAAATCCTAACTAATTTAGGCTTTAGTCTATGTATAATTATAGGCTTATTATTGGGCCTTATAATTATAACATATAATTCTCAAGTATTAGGCTCAAATAATTTGGTCCATTAATTTCAAATCCATTAGGCTCTAAGTGTGTGACCCTTCAGGCTCTTATTACATTGGCAATAATCATTAATCATATTGATGATCATAAACAATGAGCAGTGTCTAGCAACACATCATTGTTACCCAAGTGATGAGAAAGTCGGTGATTTGACTGAACCTTTATATGTGATCATCATCTATATCATTTTATCCTAAACATCTAGATTGAGCACAAGACATAGACCGTGTCATTCCCGCATAGTCCAATCTCGAGGTTTCTTGATCCCTAAGTAAGTTAACTAAAGCAAATGTAATTGACATCCCATGTCAATTTATTTGAGCATGGCCATGCATTTTCTCAACTTTACTTAATCAAGAGGCCTATAGATGTTACTCTTGTTATATAGGAGGGACAAATTCCATCTTGATCACACAAACCCCTCCGCATGATATGTGACATATCCAATAACTACCCTTGTATTCACTCAAGCATGAGTGATAGAATAGTATCAAAATATAAAACTCACATGTAAGGGACCTTGGTGATCTTAAGTCAAAAGACCATAATAATAATGATCACTAAGAATTACTCATGATGCTCATATAACAATCCATGTAGTGTTCTTAGGATGAGTCAGTTCAGTATACAAGTTCTCTAACTTGTACTCATGTGTAAGCTTAATATCTCATATAAGTCACTACACATGTTAGTCTTAACATATCAAAGCAACCTAATCCACAATAATATATGACTAGGGACATTTAAGAATATAATTATTCTAAGGTTATTATCATAATTAAATATATTACGCAAACAATATATATAAATATAATAATTGAAATTGCCATTAAAAATAACATGATTCAAAATTACAATCATCAATATGATTGGTTTTAGGACATATACACTAACATGAAAAACCTTTAACCTTCATTTCTCTCCCATTGTATGTTCTCTTATTTCCTATGGAGTAAAAGTGAAATGAAAGAACTAATAAATGATAATTGTTATTGATCTCACATTCTACTTCCATCAACTTTTCCCATTGTATACTTTCTCATTTCTCATAGAATAATAAAAGTGAAGAAATTTTAACAACATTGGAATTTACATTATAGATAAAGATTTTGATATATTGTGGTTATTCCATTTCTTTTTGGTATTAATATGTAGACATGTACTTTTTTTATTAATGATTTAGCATAGTTATTTTGTATAAATTTACATAGACATTGTTTCTCTTTACTTATATATTTATACTTTCATTATGAATAGAGTAATGACAATTATAATTTTTTAAACTTGCAAAATTATTTTTCTTTGTCATTTGTATGTTGTTTTTATTTAAACTTCTATAATTGGGATTTACATTATACAAATTAATAGAGATAATACATATTAAAATAAACATAACATTTTATGTTAAATTTGTTCAAAAATAACTTTCTTTTCATATTCACTTGTTTACATAATAGAAATTTGTAAAAATTGAATGGCCTTTGATGATGAAATGGCAAACATGAAAAAATTGATTTTTGTCATTCATTAACATGTAATATGATGGCATTTTTTTCATAATCTTTAGGCATCTAAATGAATCATGAAGAAGTTTGAATGAATGAAACTAAAGATGTCTAAATGAATGAATTTATAAAGAAATTTAAATGAATTAAACTAAAGAAATGAAGTCATCTAAATGTTGAATTTATGAAGAAGTTTTAGTCAATGAAAATAAGGAAGTTTAAATGAGGAAATTGAAGAACATAAAATGTAGGTTGTTTTTTTATAACCATTATTCAAATTCATTTCAATTGTCATGACAATTTATTAACTTGAAATTTCAATGTTAGTTTGTTTTTAGTGACCATCATGTAAGTTCTTTCTAATCATTGTGATAGTTTATCAATAGTTTACATATCATTTTATCATTTAATCGATGTCAGAGGCATCAATTTTAAATTAAATGATGTCTAATTATCTTTCTCTTGGCCTATAAATAAGGTTCTCCTTGACTATTTGAACCAAATTAATGATATATGAAGATAGTTATCTTTCCATAAAAAAAAGGCTTCTAAGGTGCTTCATTCCATCGATTATGTCTAACGTGGTGCTTGATTTCTTTATTTGGTATGTGCATCTTGTTGGTGTGTGTCCTAGGAACTAATCATATAAATGATTGAAATAATATACAATGTATTATGTTTTATTTCAGGCAATGCAATTATTATATTTTATTTTCAATTTTACGTAATTTATAACTTAATATAATAAATTTTCCTGGAATAATTTTACTATTCCTAAAATGCTTCTAGTTAAGTATTATTACGAAAGGGATAATAATAGTACATCAAAACTGACATGTATAATGACTGATGATTATGAATCATGGATATGTGATATCAAGTCAATATATGAGTACATTATTAGTGAACAGATATATTGGATTGATCCAATATGAGAATACTACATGGATAAGACTTGTGTCATTAATAGTTCTCATATGGTCACAATTGCATATAATCCTTTGACCTGAAGTCACTATAGTTCCCTACATGAGGGGTTACTCACTTTGATGTCGTCCTATATCACATTTAATCAGGATGACAAGTAGGGCATTGATTGAGTGTATCACAAATCATGTAGAGGAAAGTGAGTGATGTAGATAGAATTTTGTTACTCTTATAAAAAAATGAGATATATCCTTAGGCTCCTTGATTGAGTAAAACTTAGAAATGCATGGCCATGCTCAAATGGATCAATATATGATATTGATAATTTGTTTTGAAATTTACTTAATATCAAGAAATATAAATTGAACTTTGATAAGGATGATACTCTCCATGCCTCTAATTCAATTTAGATATTATTACAAAAGAGATTATAATGCAAAACATTGATCATGTATTAGGTGGATGTCGAATCACAGACATTCTTACTATTTGAGTAGCAGTGATGTATTACTGGATACCGTTCACTGTCTATGGTTCAATGATGAGTCATTGTTAACGTAGTAAGAACCTATAGGGTCACACAAAAGGAATAGGAATAAGATAATAATTAATTAGACTTTAATTATATTAATATCCAATTAATTGGACTTATTTTTGTGCATATATAATTATTAAATAATAATATATTTTTCACGTGATAAATATAATTATTATTATGTGATATTATTTAATATTAAAGTAATATTAAATATTTACATTATCAAATATTAGATAAATATATTATGAGATAATATTATTATCTAATATTAGATAATTAATAGATAAGTCTCATCTCTCCTCATTATCTCTAGGATAAGGATAAGATTAGTTGTTACATGTGATTAGGATTCTGGAAGCATTATCCTAGTAGGACTAAGATTGTGGCTTGCCTAAGTTCTATAAAAAAGGACTTGAGGGTAGCACTTTTAATACACGTTCATAACTTTCATAAAATCCAAAATCACTCAGAAAATATCCAATCCTAAATCCTAGAGAGAAAAATGCATCCTAGCAGATTCGTGGAGGGTGAGAGGTCGTTGTTCACTTCGTGTGGATGCCTTAAAGATGTCGTACCTTCCGGCCGGTGTTTGATTCATCCACTCTCAAGTTTTGATCAGTAGAAACATGAGTACCAAATAGGTAAAATCCTAATCATTGATTTATGCTTTTTGCATGGATCCTAGGTAGAATTCGGATCAAATTTTGAATTTTCGCTGCATGTGATAATCCAAATTCCTAACACCTCTAACTATCACTGTGTTTTAATGCAAGATTGGAGACATGCTACTTGCTTTATCCACTATCTCAAACTTGGTAAAACAAATCCTATTTGTGCCTTGCCAATTGATATTATCTAATGGAGGGCTGTTATTATGGAATCTCTTTCATGAACAAATATAAAATATGATTGTATAGAAATTATGAGTTACAACAAGATTATTGACCATCAAAACTAACACCTTTATGAATACCCACCATAAGAGACATGATTTATGTAGTCATTAGATTTGATCTTCATTAATCTCACTGTAACTCATAATTTTTGCACCATCATATTTTGCATTTTAAATGAAACTTTAAGAGATGCGAAAGCAATTTGGTTGACATTCAATGGTATGAACTGACATGGCATAATTAGGATATTTATTGGTAAATTTGAGACAACAAATAAAGCAAGCGGTTAGCATATCTTTGCATTGAAAAATAAAGATAATCAATGGCTTATAATAGTTGAAGCAATCATGCATTATGAAGGAATCATGAGTAAATGATAACCACTTTCCTTTTTAATTTGTGTAAGGATACCATGTATGTTTATTGTAAATGAAAACTTTATTATTTATTGTAAATAATAATTTTTTCTTTGTATATATTCATGTACTAATATATAATAAATAAAATGGTAGAATCAATTTTTGTAATAAATTCTTTCTATTCTTATTTTTTTTATTTACATTTAATGTGTTACTATTTATGTCTATTTAATTGTATAAGAAAAGTGTCATAATGCCAAAAAAAAATTAATACTATCAATTCACTTAAAGTAACTTAAATAAAAAACAAAAAAACATTAGTTCACAAAATGATGCCATGTACTTTACAAGATTTAAACTTAAGATATAATATTGTTGCTTGTATATATATGTGATATATATAAGTTGTGTTTTCAAATTCTTGCTTTATATATATATATATATATATATATATATATATATATGTATGTATGTATATGTATATATGTATATGTATATGTATATATGTATATACATATATATATAAATATATGTATATGTATATGTATACGTATATGTATATATATATGTATATCTGTATGTGTGTGTAAGATATAAATAAGAAATTGTAAATTCTAATGCATATGATATGTACAATTGAATCAATTTTATCCTAATATATACATGTTTGTTATATTTTGCCATTCTAGAATGATTGTAAAAAGGTTTCAGGATTGTTTTGGAATGCTTATAGAAAAACTTTCTAAAAAGAAAAAAGAACTCTTTTTTATTAAAGGTTTTGGAATGCCATTATATTGAGGATGATAGTATTTTATTAAAACTAATGTCTTAGAATAAATTTAAAAAGTAGTTCATTTCAAAAAGTTGATGTGGAAACATAGGCCATTGACATGAATTAAAAATTAAAAGCTTAAACCAAAGAATGAAGCATGATGCCCATTTACAAATTTCATCTAGAAGCTTTTCTAACTCTAAAATGATTTTCTATTTAATGAGGTGTGCTTTTCTTGCAAATGTAGGATGATTCTATTTGATTTTGTGTTTTTACTCATTAATTATTTTGAAGGATTAAGGATTACTTAGCCTATGTCTAAATATATGAGGTTTAGAACTCACTAAAAAAGCATAGAATATAATTGTGAGGATTTTTTTTATTTTTGCAATTTAATTTTTTATTTCTTATTCATTCTTATTTTATTGTCTATCATTTTAATGCACCTTTTACAAGTCTACATAAATAACAAATTTGATCTCATTTATCTTTTTTTAGCATTCTATCATATAATGTACTATGATTTCATATAAAAATGTGCAATACACCAATTTTCAATGAATATTCATTGCATTTGTAGGTATTGTATTTAAAAAGCCTTTTTAAGGAGTGCAAACCTCTCATACTCAACTATAAGCATTAAGACATAGTTTTAGCAAAGAACTCTATATGTAATTATGGTATTGTATACAATTTTTTACTATTTTCAATATTTTGTTGTTCAATTTATTCTTTTGAGTTGTTTAAATTTGTATTCTACAATAAGAGGAGATGTTGGCTTTCTAAATCTTATTAGGAATACAAGGCAAATAGGGAGGACAAGAGTATAAGGAACATAAAGATATGGCTAAGGTTTGGTATGTGGGAATGAGGAATTGAGGGTGGGGATGAAAGGAGAGATGAACATGGGGTTAGGATATCAAAGTTTGGAATGGGAGAATGAGGCATTAGGGACTAGGTTTGGGTTAATATAATGGTAGGACATACAACATTGGTTATTTAGATGAACTAATGGGATATTCTAGTTATTAGATATCATTTTCTTAAAAAGTAAATGATGTTTAATGTTATTTCCCAAGATTATGGAAACATAAATGATCTCGATATTCATAGAATAAAAACCAATATTATTTTTCTATTCTATGATAGTTTACAAACCAATGTTGAAATACATATACTACAATATTTGATTGCACATCAATTGCTTTTCAACATGTAATCCCTTAAACACCCGATATTAATAAACTATTATATAGTAATGAAAGAATGAGTTGATACATTCAATGGCATTGCAAAGTTGGTAGCCAACTAAAATATGGCCTTTATGTAGTAGTGTCCCCAATATTGGAGAAATTCTTAGGTGTATATGTATATCATATATTACATGAAAACATTTTAAATCATTTTTATATATCAAATTTTTTGTGGCTTTTGAATTGATATAAGAACTGTAATTATAAATGTTGCATCTAATCATCCAAATGAGTGGGTCTCTTGCATTCTCATGATTCCCACACTAATCAAAGATTAGATAAGGATTCATGGTAGATCAAGATTAATATAGAATCCATGAAAATGTAGAGGTCCTTGTTATTTAGATTATTAGATGCAGCAAATATCTATGATTGTTACAATGGATTAAAACATGTAAATAATTTATTATTTAAAAATTATTTAAAAATGGCTTTATGTGATATATAATGTGTATCTAAAAATTTCTCCTAATTTTGTGCTTGAGGGATGATGTCTCAAATTGAAAGAGATACCATGATCAATAGGATAAGAAAAATGTAAAGATCACATCATGTTTAGAAAGAAAAGGTGGTGAGTTTGTGAAAGAATCGTAAATAGTGAAATGAAAGATTATAACCTAAAAGCAAATATGCATTTGACATTGTTAAGTTGGAATTTAACAACTCAATTCAATAATTTTCATTTATTTTAATATTGTAAGTGAATGGAAGGATAAATAATTATAATAAATGTAAAAATAAGAAATTAATAATATTAGTTATGAAATATGATGGATGTAATAGTTACCATCATTGTATATGAGAGAATAAATGTTATGTTTACCAAAATTTTCTTAGCTTATACTATCATGTAAAGTTGTAATGGCACAAATAACTTATTTTTTGTGGTATCATAGTCTCATTAATTTTTTATTGAAAAAGTTTCAAATCATTTGATACACTACTGTAGAAAACTAATTGATGATGAGTGTTTGGAGGAATTCATGTTGGAATACAATCTAAATTTTATTAAGCATCATTGTAAATATTTTACGATGTTGATTACAAAACCATTATCATTTTTTGTATGGCAAACTACTTGGTAAATAATGTAAAATTGAAGATATTGGTTTCTAACAAGTAACTAATGTTAAATGTTTATCTAATTTTTTTTAAAATTAATTTTTTGCTTTGTACTCAATATTTGTTGAAGAAATATTAGTACATGATTGATGTGTCATGAAAGACAGAGGAACATATAGAGTTTCATAGAGGGAGTTAGATAGAGATGAAGATTAAGCACAAGAACAAATCAAAGGGTGAGTAGGAGTGGTAAAGAGGAAAATAATAAGGTATGCTTTATTTAAGCACAAAAATATCACTATATTTAGGGTTCTTAGTTGTTAGACTTCAATACTTTTAGAAGTTGATTATTTCTAAAATTAATATCTTAAGTTTCCTTATTTTTCCAATAACCTTTAAATGCCATATATTTTAATGTTGTTATATAAAAAACTGATGTCTTATGTTTTCTAATAATTTTAAAAATGCTACTACATCCAAATAGACATTGATTAATTCTGAAATTAATGTTTTAATTTTCCTCATTTTCCAAGCAACTTTTAAATGTTATACTTTATGATATCAAATAAATATAAAATAATTGTTTTAAGTTTTCTTATAGTCTCAAAAATAACATTGCATCCAAATAGATATTGGTTAATTCTAAAACCAATATCTTAAGTTTTTTCTCATTTTCTTAGCAATTTTCAGATGATAAATGTTATGATATTGATTAAGTAAAAAATATCATCTTAAGTTTTCTAATAATCACAGAAGTTATTGCATCCAAACAAACATTGGTTAATTCTAAAAACGATATGTGTTAAGTTTTCTCATTTTTCCACCACCTTTCAAATGTCATATCTTATAACGTCAATTAAATAAAAGATTGTCATTTTAAGTTTCTCTAGAATTTCAAAATGCCTTCACATCAAAATAGATGTTAGTTGTATTTACTAACCACTATCTTATGAGTTCTAATAATTTCAAAATTTTAATTCATCACGTCAATATAAATATCAATTTTTCTTTTTACTAACATCTATCCATTGAATTAACATTGCAATTTCTTAATGGTGATACATTAATGCATCTTACATTCAAATTTAGAATACTTAAGAGCAAAAATAGTTTTTATTTATTTATTTTTATAAAATTCAGTCAATGTTTCAAGTGGTTGTGTATTTATCTTTTTCAATAATAAGGGCAAAAGGAGAAAAATAATAAATATATTCTTAGTTTTTTAAACTGACAAATAAAATGAAGTAAAAAGAATTCTCTAAAAGTCCTAATAAGGTATAGAGGGAATAATTCCCAAATTTCTTTCCTGTAAGAGGATAGTAAATTCTAATTTATTATTTTTATAATAAATAATTTTCCATAGTGAACAATGCTTATTTTATAGAAAGTATAAAATAACTTTTTAAATTCTATTACTAAAAACATTTTATAGTAAAAATATATGACTTTTTATTATTTATAATATCAAAATAATTTTAAAAATATAAAATATGTAAAAAAAAGTAAAACTGTAGAAAAGTCATATCATAAATGAATTAAACAACCATCTCATAGAAAATGAGCATTTTGAATTCATAGTCTCATCCAAACAATGTTTACCCAATTCTTTTTTTATAAATTCATTCCATCCAATCAGATATTTTAAAAAAAAATTCATTCCGTCGAATCAGATATTATCTAAAAGATAAAACAGCTTGATTATTTTAAAATTGTCGTGTACAAACACATCCAGAATAATATCTAATCACAGCTTTTTACTAATTTTTAATTATTGCTTTAATTTGCTTTCTACCTTTTATGTTTATTGGGGGTAGTTTTCGTGGAAATTGTAAATAAGATAAAGATAAATAAAAAAATTTGGAATGCAGAAGAAAATAAAAATTTTATTTAAAGAATCAAAATTAAAATGAATAAAAAATTTATGCTCCTCGTAAAGTTTAACGTAAAAAATTTATTTAATTATTAATTTTATTTAGGGTAAATATTATATAAATTACTGGTTATAATTTCTACCACTAATAATTTTGCTGACGGAATGATAAATTTATAGGCAAAAGTCTTTCACCGACGGAATTTTCAGTTGTCATTAAAAGCGTCTGTAGTTATACCTCAATTTTCTTGTACTGTACAAATACCCCTTCTTCCCCAACCATAAGAGGCATTCAGAACTAGCCATAAAAGCCATTCTAATATCTCTCGTTTTTACTTTGCCCAGGCCTCTTTCTCCACCTCTCCATCACATTGCACAATATCGTCCCTTCATTCGCCCATAAACACTTATCCCTAACAGATGCATGCCTCAAAATATCATAGAAACGTTAACCCACTTCCATCAAACACCATGATATTGTGAAGGTCCAAGTCATGCATGTATATAAAAATGCTTAACCACTCTTTTCCTCCATGAAGAACCAAAAGTTCATATACAAGAATTCATGTTTGTTTACGTATTAATTATGCCAAAAGACATAAAAGTGTTTCTCCATCACACTTCAAAATTTTTTTTCTAAGGTACCCATTTCTCCCATACAAAAGCCATTATATTAGATTCTCAGTCATTTTACTTACACCTCCTTTATTCACTTAAATACAAATAAATCTCAAGCAAGTATTAATCGATTTCTCCTCTTTCAATAAATGTCATTTTTGTAATTTGAATCCCTGCTTATTGATAAATAAAATCTGCTTGAACCAACATAGTTTTCATTAAATTAATATCTTATTTATTGGTGCATTAATAATAAAAATATTTGAAACTATTATCTTTGGATGTTATTTAATCACTTTATCACTAGCTCATCACCTAGTGATTTTGTAACCAATAGCAATCTCTAACACTGTCCATTTGCTCTAAATACCACAAAAAGTTTATAAATCATGTGATTGTGAATCATAAACATGTCACATGGCATATAACAATAGTTTATTCCTATCGGCATATCAAAGAGCCATTATTAGGGCAAGGAATCAAATCAAAGTTGCAATAATGTAATTAATTAAGGTTCGTAAGGTCCGCCAAGGTTGAGCGTGGCTTACTTTCGGCTTGCAACGATGACACACTTGGACTCTCTTGGACTGATGTGCGAAAAAACCACGTGCAAACACCAAAAATCGCTCCGGGCAAATAATCAATGCCGTTCGTGGGGTGGGTAACAGGTTACCTGCCAAAATTTCTTACCTCAGCTTAGACTGACAGTACTGAAAGTTCAATACTAATGTCTTCTTTAATTTTTAGCACGTATATTAGTTTCTCACTTTATGCGTTTAGACATCCCATAAAATTTTAAAATTACATAACAATATTATTTAATCATGTAAAATTTTAATAAAATTATATTTGTTAGATCACTATCTGTTATCTCTTTGGAATAGAACAACTTATTATGATACTACTTTAGTACAAGTTGGAAAAAATTGAAATTAAAAAAAATTTACTTTTTTTAACTTTTTCATCAAGTAATATATATAAATACTTAGATTAGATTATGTGGTAATAATTTTTTTTAAAATTTTGCACTCTTTGCATAAAAGGGTGCAGTTGTAAGAATTCTATTTATAATACAAAAATATTTGAAAGTTATACCCAAAAAATTCAAACCATTTTATTCCTCTTGCCTTTTTTTTTTTTAAGGTAGTAGTAAGCAAATATTTTTTTGTTTTAGAAAAAAGTTAATTCACCAAGAAAATTTATTATTTACAAAGGAAGTTTCTCGGTTCCTTCGTGAGGCAAGGATCGAGATTATAAGAGGTGGCTGTGGTACTTATCAGCCTGTGTTAACACAGCAGCTGAACTCTTGATTCTATTATCATACATGATACATCTAAAGAGCACATCGCACCTTTGGTATATAGGCAATCCTAAAAGGTGTTATGCCCCTTTCTTTTTCAGGTTCCAAGGTTGATAAGTCGGCGGATCCTGGCAAGGTCACCGGCACTCGAGGTTCATTCAACTTGAAAGGTGAGGGCCCAGTGCTAGAAGTGCGAGGCGGTATTAACAGTGGCTTTTTCTCTGGTGTGAGCGTTGGAAAGGCTGCTGCTTTTCAGGTTGACCACCCTTTGGACGAGTGCAGCGGTACTGACCAGTCATATAACCTTGAGGCGCCCAATACCAAAATCATTGCCCACGGCGGCGTTTGCAGCGGTGCTTACTCCTCCGACAGTATTCCGCAGGAACTTTTCCTACAATATCTGGCCAATCTTCAGTCTGTTCATCACAGTACTAAGTGATGACATACTGCAGCTCATGGTGTGCATCCAAATCCCACTGTAAAGATCATTTCACCTGACTCTTGGATGTTCATTATTTAGGTTTAATAGATGACAACATATGTTTTAAATCCGAGTGTTGTTTCTTTTTTCAATAAAAGAGGTGGAGGGAGCAGGCCACTGTTTTCAATTACTCTTTTTTCAATTACCGCAAGAGAATTCTCTCATTGCAAGTTCGTCACTATCCTCTGGGATGACGAGAAAAATATATCTATACGCTTTAGTTATAACACACGCTTACCGTGTAAAAAAGATATCGATTATCAATTTTGTTATTCATATGGGTAAATTTTGTGTGGAATTGACGTTCATAAGAAATTGCATTTAGAGTTTTCAAGGTATTGAAAATTGTAACTAACCTATTCTCGATAGATAAATATTGTAAGGATAATTTTATGGGAGCCTGATCTCTTAATAGATTGAATTCTTGTTTGGTATAGCAATTTAAACATATCTGATTTCATTTTTGTAAGTTTTTGATAGTTCCATTTGGAAAATAGACAATAAAAAATAGTTTGTTTTTTTAATTGTAATTATAGAAAGATGAATTTTAAATTTTATACCCAAACTAACCTAATCTTTTTATTCTTTACATTTACTATCCTTCATCTAACGGTACAGATTTTTAATTTTTTGATATGAATCATTTGGTATCTGGTAGGCCACATTGGACTTCCAATTAATCCGGATTCAAGCGGGGAAGACCCAATATAGGGGTAAAGCTCTCTCAGCAATAGTTTGTTCCATTCACAAGACTCGAACCTAAGACCTTACTTAAGGGGACCAAGCTCCTACCACGTAGACCAACTATCGTTGATTCATTGGTATGGACCATCTAGTATCCGGTAGGTTACATTGAACCTCCGACTAATTTAGATTCAAGTCGGAAGGACTCAATATGGGGGTAAAGCTCTCCCAGCAACAGTTTGTTCTATTCACAAAACTCAAACCCGAGGCCTTACTTAAGGGAACCAAGCTTCTACCACTTAGACCAACTGTCGTTGGTATAGATTTCAAATTTTATACTTATACTATTACTTTTTTATTTTAAATTTATGAATAAATTTGGAGAAGTTATAATATAATTATTTGCATTTTTAAAATTTGTGAATAAAAATAAATATAAATTTTATTTTAAATAAAAAATTGAAATTTCTTATTTATGACATAATAATCTAAATAAATGAGAATATATATAAATTAAGGAATAAATATTATAGATGTGTACTCTTTTATAAACAATAATATTAAAAATATTACCAAAATGACTGATTTTGATATAGTCATATGTATATTATGGGGCCTTTTAGTAATTTAACAATCAGATGTTATTATTTATATCGGTATATGAAACAAGTCCTAAATATTGTTGCCGTCAGATTATCTTCATAATAAATTGAGATTTACATTTTTTATTCTAATTCATTTTCATTAAAATTTGGGAAAGAATAATCTTTCCGTAAAAACATTAATCCTCTCTCTCTCTCTCTCTCTCTCTCTATAGATTCTTTACATTCAATGGCAGGCCTAGGAGTGTGGTTAGTGGGGACAACTTTTTGATCAAAATGGCCTTGGATAAATTATTGCTCAATCCACTCCTTTTAAAACTTGATCTTGGAATGCTTTTTTTTTTCTTTTTCATTTTTTGGCTAATCAGCAACTGGACTGGTTGCTCTAAAATTAGAATTCTAATCGGTTATAAAGTGACCCTACCTTTGCAGACGGAAGGACTGGTCCAGACTAACCCTGCCGTTTGCAGGGAGGAGTTTATTTTATCATTAATATATTAATTTTTAATGCTAAGTTGGTTAAAAAAAAAGCATTCCAAGAATAATTTTTGGAAGGATATTTTAGTCAAAAGCCCAATGGGAGCAACAATTTATTTTAATTATTATTATAAAAATTAAAGTATTAATGAATTTATCATATGTAAATCAAAGTTAAAGACAAATTTCACTATTGCATTATTTAGGTGCCAGAGGCCGCTGCTATTTGATACATATTTATCATAACATAATTTTTTATTATATGAAAATTAAATTAATTTTTAAAATTTAAATATCTATTTAATTTTTAAATAATTCCATAATCATTTAATCATAATATTGTTATTAACATATTAGTATAAATAAAATTGAATAAATTGTGCAATATAAATTGAATACGGCATTTTAATCTTAAAATTTTTAAATAAAGAAAACGGTACGATTTTTTCTGCTTATGTTATAAATTTTAGATAATTCCACCACTCTTTAAACTAAGTTTGTAAGTAAAATATATGATTTAATATATAAATTTTTTAATTCATCGACCTTCTTCCTCAATTTATTATTTGCTTCATTTAAAAGCATATCAAATAAGACCAATCATTCATACAGTGACCGTAAGAAAAATCAATTTTTTTAATTTTTTGTTTCAAAAAATAGTAATTTAAATTCGTAATAATGAGGAATTACAGAATCATCAAATTTCCTTTAGCAATTGAATTAATTCACATTGACAAGTGAGAGAATAAAGTCTGAAATATTGAAGCCTAATTTTACAGTTGGATATATATGACTGAAACAACAAAAACGATATGATTTTTAACAACAACAGACTCATAAAATTTTAGGAATTTCCTAATATTCAAGAATATCCTGAAGATTATATACTGTTGAATAACACTGTAATAACTTACTATTTTACAAATAGTCATTCTTTTGCTTGACAGAATATAATCTCGACTAAATCTCATTTACTCAACTCACTTGTTAAGATTCTACCAATTTTGTAAATAAATATACTTCAGTTAGAGTTAAGTACATTTATCTAGAATCAAAATCAAATAGTATCAGTATAATATCAAAGGCAAAAGAAGCCAATCTTAAACATATACACGGTGAACGAGTATTGGTGAAAACCAGCAAATTCTGCAGCTTAGTCTCATAAACACAAAAGTGAGCCTCTTGTTGTAGGCTTGGATTTTCTAAAGACTTACCTCAAGAGTTCTATTTCGGGCAAAGGCTTCTGGATTAGCAGACAAACCAGCAGTGTCCCATCCATAATCGGTTGAGAATTCTGTGGTTAAGTATGAAGATATTTGACCCAAAAAGGATCCCAAATACTTTACTTTATCTGGTACATATCACAATTCATTTCTCTACTCATTCACAAAAGCAAAAACACTAAGTACGATCCATAAAACCAAAAGTAAAACTCCAAGAGACAGCATTAGAGAAACAAAAACATGATTTGAAAAGTACTAGGTGTATTTCACAATTTGAAGGGAGAAAACATCTCTAAGAGATTTAGCATTTGTTCCTAGATTTGACCTAGTGTCACAAGCTAGGAGTTGTGACAAGTTCAGCAAGTAAATATGCTCAATTTTAGATGAAATGTAATAAAAAAAAGATCATACACAGGGATTTAAATTACGGTTGCGGTCGCGATCGCGATCGCATCGCGATACGAATGAATATGGAAAAATGTGGTTATAACAATATAAAATTGCAGAAAATCACGAATACAGTCTACTTTAAAAATGCAATATTGAAGGTAATATTTGCGTCGCGGACCGTTTTTTAAATCCTAGATCATATATGTTATAAAGGTCTTGTGGTTGAAATTTGAGATCAATCCATCTTGTGTATTATTTTTCCTAATTCTCCCATTTTTTAGGATATTTTGATAATTTTGGCATTGCTAGAGAATCTAGAGGGCTTTGGAAAATTTGTACTTGTGATTCTCACATTTTTTTGTCATTTCAGTGTATTTTGGTGCCAATAAGACACCTAAAACATGGTGAAAAGGGTTTATGACAACTCAAAAAAGGTATGTTTACTTTTGTTGGATGGATTTCTATTTAAAATACTCTTTACGGGGTGGAGTGGTAGCAGCCTAATGGGGTAGCTTAGCATTGAACTAGGGACTTGGGTATGTTAGTTTATGTCCATCCCTTATACATTTAAAACTATAGAATGAGGTATAAATTAAGCAAATAGAGTATCCCTCTCCTTATTCAAATTTATCCCTTTTTAAGCCCATTGTGCCTAAAGGCTCCTTGTGTAGGGCGATCTTATAGCTTGGCATGCATGGGTGCTTTGGAAATTTCAATTATGGCTTGTGGACTTATGAGTTTCACTATCCATTCCAAGCATGCCATGTAAGTTTAATGATAAGGCTAATATGTTCACCAAGAGTAGTAAGTATATGTTATGTGATTTCAGTTATAGAGTTATCAATCCATGACAAATGGTATTAGAGCTCAATTTGCACCAAAGGACCAAGATTGAATAGTTTTACAATTGGTTTGGATATGGCTTGTCCAATGCTATATAAGGAATATGTCAAACTATTATTCTTAAGTTCAGAGGAGTTATTACAAAGGACTTGACCACATGGTGTAAGAGGTTAGATTAGCCCAAAAAGCTAGTATGTGGGAAAATGATGCATTTAAATGAACATGAATTGATGCATTAAGTGTATGCATTTATGCTAAAAGGCTTGCTCGTATGCCTGGAATGTTGGTTATGCACTTATTCATAGTAGCAATGAGGGATGCAAAATACCATTTAGAAGGATGAGTGAATTGATGGCCCATCTAAAGAAAGAAGCCTTAGTCTTGCTAGAAGGCTTGACCATTTTCGAAGGAATTAATGGATGTAAAGGGTGAAACCTTGGTCATGTAGAAATATGTAGCTATAGTTGAAGGTTATGAGTGGATTAATCTAAAGAAAGGAGTCCAAAATCATGTCAAGGGAAAAATTTGATGGAATTGATGCTATATACATAATCATATAGGGGCAATGAGTAGGTTATAGCACTCTCCCACACAATTCTTCAATGCAGTAGGCTAGACTATATGGTTACTTTGTGGAGTGACAACAATAACTTAGATGAAGGGTAATAGACTAGCACTATATAGTTGCATTGTCAAAAGATTTTGTAACAATGATCATGAGATTCACATTTGCTCGTGTACAGGCAAACTAGAACTTGAACTAGAGTGGAGGATACTCTATACATAACCCTTTTTTAGATGTTAAAGTAGGGGAGCTATTAAAGGTGTGCTTAAAGAAGTCATTAAAGGATGCATGTAGGAAAGTTTATAAGGACCATAGTGCTAGAAAGCCTTAAATCTAAGTTAGTTATGGTGGCTAATGAGATGTTAGATGATATCAATTTAGAAAAGATCAAAGGATCTAGTTAAGTGTAAAAGTGGCATTCTGAAGTATAATGAATTGATCAAACCTAATGCAAGTAGACTTATGAGTTAGATTATGGAGTCTATGCATAGATCAAGCATAAGTTTTATCTCTTGTATATGGACAATGCGACATTAGGTGTAAGACATTTGTTAATAGGTAATTTAGAATGTTAAGCATTGATCACAAGTTATAATGTTAGCACATAGTTTACTGTGAAGCTGATATTTATACAAGTTGTAAAGGTAGTGACCTCATGATTGTAGAGATAATGACCCATTGGGTAAGTTACAGAGGTAACAAATTTAGAAGTGCTAGTGGGAAAGCAACACTAGAAGGTGTTGGCATACTTTAAAAGAAGTCTATAGAGATAAACCTTTAAGAAATTTATAAAGGATGCATCTAACCAAGAGGATATTGACATTACAGAGGTGACAGCTTGAACTTGAGGCGAGGAACATTCATAGCACTTAAAGAGGAAGGCATGAGTGGTAAAGGTAGTAACTTAGAGGAATAGGCTGAAGACTAGCATAAAGTTTTGAGAGAACAAGTAGATTCTTCATGGAACCATATCAAATTGAGGGGTTAATAAAGGCATTGATATTTGAAATAAAGGAGGATGTTAAAGTTAGTAGTTATGACAAGCTCAATAGGCAAATATGCACATTTTAGATGAAACTTGGCTAAAAAAAAGCATGTTGTTGAGGTTTTATGGCTAAAATTTAATATCAATATGATTTATGTACTTTTTTCTTAATTCTTCCAAATTTAAAGGTGTTTTAATAATTTAACATGGTTTGAGATTCTAGAAAGGTTCACAAGCCTATATTTGTGATTATTACATTTTTATCTTTGTTTCGATATATTTTGGCATCAGTTAGACATTTAAAGTATAGCAAAAAGAGCTTATGATGACTTGAAGAAAGTATGTCCATTTATGTCAAATAGGCTTTTGTTTACAATGCTTTTGTTTAAAATGTGTTTTAGGGGGTAGAGTATCAATAAGTTAGCAAGGCAATTTGGCATTAAGCTAGGGATTTAGGTATATTAACTTGTGACTATCCCTTACACTTTTAAAACTATGAAATGAGGCATAAGCTAAGTAAACAATGTTGGGAATTCAGATTATCATACGTAGCAAAAATTTAAAATTTGATCCGAATTCTACCTAAGATCCATGCAAAAGGCATAAATCAATGATTAGGATTTTACCTATTGGGTACTCGTATTTCTACTGATCAAAATTTCAGAGTGGATGAATCAAACGCCGGCCGAAAGGTACAGTGTCTCTGTGATATCCATACAGAGTGAACAACGACTTCTCACCCACCACGAATATGCTAGGATGCATTTTTCTCTCTAGGATTTAGAATTAGATGTTTTTTGAGTGATTTAGGGTTTTATGGATGTTATGAGCATGTCTAAAGTGTCGCCTCAAGTCCCCTTTTATAGAACTTAGGCAAGCCACAATCCTAGTCCTACTAGGATAATGCCTCCAAAAAATCCTCATTACATTTAACAACTCATCTTATCCTTATCCTAGAGATAATGAGGAGAGATAGGACTTATCTATTAATTATCTAATATTAGATAATAATATTATCTCATAATATAAATATCTTATATTAGATAATTGCATATAGTTATCAAATATTAAAATATTGTTATCTCATAATATATTTATCTAATATCTGATAACATAAATATTTGATATTACTTTAATATCAAATAATATCACATAATAATAATTATATTTATTATGTGAAAAATATATTATTATTTAATAATATATATATGTATGAAAATAAGTCCAACTAATTGGATATTAATATAATTAAAGTTCAATTAATTATTATATTATTCCTACTCTTTTTGTGTGACCCTGTAGGTTCTTACTATGTTAACAATGACTCATTATTGAGTCATAGACAGTGAGCGGTATCTAGCAATACATCACTGCCACTCAAGTAATAAGAATGTCTGTGATTCGATATTCACCTAATACATGATCAACGTTTTGCATCATAATCCTTTTTGTAATAATATCCAAATTGAACTGGAGGCATGAAATGTGTCATTCTTTGTTAAAGTTCAATTTATATTTCTTGATATTGAGTAGACTTCAAAACAAATGATCAATATCATATATTGATTCATTTGAGCATGGCCTTGCATTTCTAAGTCTCACTCAATTAATGGGCCTAAGGATATATCTTTTTTATAGGAGTAACAAAATTATATCTACATCACTCACTTCCCTCTACATGATTCATGACACACCCAATCAATGTCCTACTTGTCATTCCGATTAAAGGTGACATAGGATGACATTAAAGTGAGTAACCCCTCATGTAAGGAACTGTAGTAACTTCAGGTCAAAGGACTATATGCAATTGTGTCCATATGAGAACTACTAATGACACAAGTCTTATCCATGTAGTATTCTCATATTGGGTCAGTCTAGTACATTTATTCACTAACAATGTACTCATGTATTGACTTGATATCACATATCTATGATTCATAATCATCAGTCACTATACATGCCAGTTTTAATGTACTATTACTATCTATTTCATAATAATACTTAATTAAGGGCATTTTAGGAATAGTAAAATTATTCCAGGGACAATTATTATATTAAGTTAAAAATTGCGCAAAATTAAAAATAAAATATAATAATTGCATTGCCTGAAATAAAACATAATACATTGTGTATTATTTCAATCATCTATATGATTAGTTTCTAGGACACACTCCAACAAATAGAGTATCCCTTTCTTTATTCAAATCGATCCCTTTTTAGACTTGTTATGCTTGGAGGCTTCTTTTGTAGGGTGACCTTGTGGCTCAACAAGTGTAATTGCTTTAGTGATATTTGATTGTGACTTGAAAACTTATGACTTCCGTTATCTATTCCAAGTCTACTATATGGGTTTAATGGGAAGGCTAACATATTTGTTAAGAGTAGCAAGCATGCATTATGCAATTTTAACTAGAGAGTTACTAGCTCATCACATCTAAGAAAGGTGTTAACTTAATAATAAAGCTAAAACATGCAATTGCTACCATTAAGGATCCAAATCAAACTAAATAAACATAAACCACATGCACTAAACTATCATGCGAGATAATAAATTTGAAAATGCAAAATTTAAGAGATCAAGTCCTTATCCTAATCATTGCTAAGGACTATATTTAGCAATCAAATAACAAAAACAAGAAAGTAAAAACTTAAATTTAAGATATCAAACCTTAATGACCTCATACACATAAAAAGAAATCAAATTATGGTACTTCTATAGTTATGCCTAGAAAATATTTCACAAATCATATAACAATAGCACTTGCCTAATTCATTATTAGCGACTTTAGAAAATCAAAATTGATAAACAACAAACTAAACTCTTCTAAATATGATAATAGCAAAATGGGAGAATTAGATGGCAGCATTCATAGCATTCAAAAAGAACCTAATTACAATTGGAACCTTCTTAATCATTTCAAGCTAGGAGACATTGATTCCATTCACATCATTGGCAAAATTTCACCATAAACACAAGCTTTGGTTGTAAGATATTTGAATTTAGAAATGGGCAAATTGGGTTTGACAAAGGTTTATTGGCCTTGGAGTCTGTAAGCATGAAATTCAAGGTTGAGTTAATTTGTCTTCTTTTTCCAAATCCTCTTTTAGATGATATGAGTCCTTAACCACAATCCTTTGCTCACTTTATTGATGTCCTTTTAATAACTCCTTTAAGCCTCTTTGTGCCTTCATTAAACTACAAAATCATAATTCACAATAGGTAAAGAAAACTTTACTAGACTTAATGGTAGCATTCATATCATTATTAGAATCCTATTTTATAAGATATTATTATTTTTTTCAAGAAATGTGCATAAATCCACTCATAAAAAAGTATTGGAATCAAAACTTTTCAAATATTATCTTCACATTACAAACAATTCATTAAATGTAATTAAATAAGCTGCTAAAACCATTAACATAATTTGAAATTGTCATTATTTCATTATGATATTCAGTTGTCAAAATAATATTTTTTATTCATATTTTTTTGATGAAATAAGGATCAAGTTCTGGAGGAAAATGAGTTGCTCTCATGTTGGCACATGTCTTTGGTTTTCTCTTAGGTGGATAACCTTTCATGGACAGTATTAATGATTTTTTTCAATTAAATGAGAGTAAGATCAATCTAATGATAAATATGATATAATATGTCATACCCCTAAAAAATAAGGATATTTTATAATTATTTTTTATAATACTAATTATTTATTTATTTTTGATATGGTTAGGGCAATGATTAAATTAGAAAATTTAAGATTTCATAATGAAAATATCTATAATAAAAAAAAATATTAGAGTGTGTGAAATTAGTTTTTTTTTAGTGAGTTATTTTATTACTACCTTATATATATATGTGATAGCTAAATTATTACAGATGAGTTTAGGATAAGAGTTCAATAAAAAGATATCAAAAATTATATTTGAAATGGGAAGAATAAAATCAAATTTTAGTTAGATATAACTAGATTTAAATAGGGAAATGTGGAGGAAATTTAAGAAATTAGTTTTCCATTCTACCCTAAATTATTTGAAAATTACCATAATGCCCTTATGGTTGATTAGAAATTTATTTCCCCTTTATTTTTTGTGATTTCTCTACAACTTACCATCAACCTTCTCTTTTCTACTCTTCGTCATCTTTACCCCCTTCAATTGATAAAATCAAGCTTTAACCATCATCTATTTCTCTTAATACTTGGATAAACAACGGTAGTTTAAACTTCTTAATAATACTTTCTCATCTCTTCCATATAATTATAAGTAGATAATCTATGTAAAGTGCTTGATTTTATCGTCGTCTTGTTTGTTTGAATGTTCTATTATTTGATAAAAGTTAGGAATTTTATGGTAAAAGATTATGCTATAGCATGATTTATTGTTGTTAATGATGTTAAAATGAGTGTACATGATGAATTTATAATGGGTTGTGATTTATTTGAAGTATATAAGTCAATTTAGGTAAAAGATAACCATTCACACAATGTTTCACAATTGTTTTGCAAAATTTAGGCTTCATATTTAAGTATATAAATGAGTATAGCTCCAAAAATTGCTCTTTGGATGCTTATATTTGAGTATGATAATATGGTTACTTTTAAGATGTCCACAAGCAAGTATATACATGAATACAGGTGCAAAAATAGCTTTCTAATTTCCTATACTCAAGTATAGAGTCGAATATGCTAGACAACATTTTTGCATCAAACTTGGAAGGCTGTATCTCACATATTTTACATCCAATTTTAGCAAATCACCTATCATTTAAAATGTAGTTGAGTTAATTAATAATAAAACTAGTTTAGAATTAATATCTTATGTATATTTTAAGTTTTCACCAAAACAATGGACATAGGTTAGCAATTTAGGATTGTGAAAAACTTAATTTTTTGGTCTAACTTATAAAAAGCATAGCTCTTTTAATACTTAACCATTTTATATAATAGACTAATCCATGAAAAGTTAATTGAACCTACTTTCATATGAAATAAGTTTTATAAATAATAACTTTTTAGATTTTGATCTACTTATAAAATAACCTTCAAAGGTTAATATAAATAAAAAAAGAGTTTCTTTCTGAATGGTCCAACTTAAGTATATACTAAAGTATGACATTTAGAGTTACTTCTAGACAATTATACATAAGTACAAACTCAAGTGTCACATCCATGTATGCCTAGTTAATTATTTTATGATAATATAAGTTCATGTATGTCTGTATCACTTCTATAATTAAATAATAGAGCCATGTGAATGCTAATAATTATGATGTTTGGATGGAAATCTTTAAGAGTGTTGCAGTATGATATAAAATTGCATTTGTGCATGTAAATAGGTTTGTAAAGGTATTGTCTACTATGGTAATATTTATGAAAGCAAATGTATGTGATCGTGTGTGAATGGTTGTATAATTATAAATGCTTGTTTATTGATTATTAATGTGATTGAAATTGTAATGGTTGTTTAATGAAATGATGCATTGAGATGAGAATGGATAGATGTTGTGAAAATAGGTTGAAACTGGAAATCATTTATGAAGGAATAAGGTGGGGTTCAAAAGTTAGAAGATAGATCATTGAGGCATTATGAAAATGGAAGGATTAATATTGTGAAAGGAGGATAAGGAAAGATATATGTTATTATGATGTGTGTGTGGTATTATGGGTAAGTGAAGGTGCCATAGGATATATATGAATCAAAATTAGGACCATGTTTGAAAGGAAATATGTATATGTTGGCTAAGAGTTTTCATGATCAACTATGCATGAGGTGAATATATGATTATGAGTATGATTATTATGTTTGTTAAGTTAGTTATCTATTTATTAAATATGTGACTTACTAGTGTTATTTTAAAATGTTTTACAAATTGATATGTTATAGCTCTCTAGCCACCATTAGTGTCTCAAGAGTAACATCTACTTAAGAGTGTGTTTAGTAACCATGGTCTATGTTTAGATATGCTTAGAATGTTTTTTTAATGTTTTTAGGTCTTGTAAGAAAGTTGTGAAAACTCGTGATAATTTTATATACAAATTGTAAATTCTACCTTGAATATTTTGACATTAAATATGAGTGAACTAGTTAATGTTCTAGTATCTGTGCAATGATGCCATAGTAAGATTAAATAATCTTGTGGAAACTGGGAAAATAGATTCCATGCTAGTCACGATTAGGGAGGTCATGATATATAAATATGCAATACCTTATCATGATGTTAGTAACTAAGCCTACGGTGATAATGGTACTAATATAAATGCTTAACACTAAATTTTTTTTAATTCTTATTGACTTTATTATAATTATTATTTTTTAACTTTTTTCTTTCTATTTCTTCTTTATCTTCTTTATATGCATTTATGTTTATTGACATGACAACATATTCGTTAATTGAAGCCATAAATTTTTTATGGTCTCCACATGTGTGTAACGGGCATGATAGTTTTCTTCCTTCTTTGGTATCACAATGAGCAATGACTTATGTTTATATGCATTGTCATACAAAGAAATCATGAAGTCAAAAATGGTTATCAAGCTTGTCCTTTCCATTTTCTGCTATTTTGCATGCATGATGATTTTACTTTTAGCAAGGTACTTCGGTGCACTGATTGCACTAATGCATGACTAAATCTAACAATTGAAATTCATTCTTTTTGTGTTATACTATGTACATGAATGAAATCTAACTATTTATACTAGTGGTGCACCATAATCATCACCTTTTAATTTCAATTTTTTCTTTTTTTTACAATATATTATAGCAACCCAAGATGTTTTCTACTCCATTTTAAGGGAGGAAAAGGGTCAATTACAAGGATCATATGCTTTTCAAAAAGAACAATTTTCATAAGAAAAACTTATATATTCCTATATGAATGAAAAATAGAAATAATATCTACATACTTTATTACTACAAAAAAATCATATTTAGAACCATTGTATTGGAAGAAAATAACTTCCTCTTTAACAAAAGGTAATTCACTTCTATCAAACTTTTTACATTTAACATGGAATATATAAAATATTTTCCACTATCTTAGCAATTTATAACTACATTCCTATAAAAAATATTTTCTTCTAATTTTGTTTCCACAACAATCCTGTACAATAGTTATAATGGCAACTGCAAACATAACTTTCTGAAGTTCTTACATGATATAATTATGAGAGCTAGCTTGTCCATATGGAAATCTATTTGATCTATGAAATTGTCTAAGATATCATTGTACTATTGCGAAGTTATTTCATGACTTTAACATATGAATCTTGACCCATCAATGATTCATTTATTAAAGGTATACTTTTGAAGATGTCAACAATTTTCAATATATGTTTATCTTTAATAGACTTCTTTTGATGATATCAGCCATTTCCAAGATCAACTAGATCTTTCTTCTTTCTTTCCAAAGGGTTCAACCTTACTAACATTTATATTTTTGGAGTAAAAGCTTTAAAAAAAGTTTGTAACTATGCCATTAGAGGTGGTCATTGGACATGCTTGTTCTTAAGAAACCAACACTTTTATAATTGTTTCTATAATAGGTATATACTATTAAGTTAACACTTATATAGATAACAAATCTCAATATTTTATATAGGCATTTTAACAATTTTTTGTGGAAAAAAATATACAATGCAAATGATGAAGTCATCTACATAGTATTTGGTAGGTACCTTTCTATCTATGGGCTATATAGATGACATTATCATTTGTATAATTTTTTTTTGTGAAAATTATAAAAAGTCATACAAACGACACGTTATTTGTATAGCCTAAAAAGTTAAAAAAAAATAGAAAGCTATATAGACAACATGTCATGCATTGCTTGAAAAGTTTTGAAAAAATAAAAAACTATGCAGATAACATTTGTCAACTATATAACTTGAAAAAAGTTTTGAAAAATTTAAAATGATACATGTGCCCTTACTTTTATCTACGCTAATGACATGGTTAGGACAATATAGGCAATCAAAAATTAGTTGATTGTGCAATCTAAGGCTTATGAATTATTGCCAGTGTCTAGGTTCCTGTGCTGCTTTTTCTTCCTTGCCTTCTTAGGAGAACTTAGGTAAGTTTCTTCTTCCTTTTTATTACTTTTTACATTTTTATGCTTTAATTTTGATTTTTTTAAATGATTAATCTATGTTGCTTCATTATTGATTGATATTTCAAATTGTTATTTCACCATTCCATTGAGGTAGGCTAAAAGAATAACTCATACATTTTATTTTTGTAATGGTATATCGATATAAAATATAAATATGAATTTTTGATTTATTAATATATGTGATAAAATTATTATTTTTTGTATGTTGAAATATTTATTGCTTTAAACATCTAATAATAATGATATAATATTTGAATATGAATTATGTATAATTTTATATAATATTCAATTTGATAAAATTATTATTTTGTATATTTTTTATATGTTCATTGGTTTGAGCATTCAATGATATTGATATAATATTTGAATATGAATTTATCTTAGTGTTTTATTGTGTTGGGTGGTAAAATTTTTATTTTGCAAAATTTGGTATGCTTATTATTTTAAATATCTGTTAAGTTTGATATAAGATAAGAGAGTAAAATTTGTAATAATTTAATGTTACAAGTAATTTAGATAGTTTTATTAAATTACTATATTAAAAAATGAAAGAAATTAAAAAATGATAATAGATAAATTTTTATAATTGATGTAATGGAAATATAAAATTTTTGTTGATGTGAAATATTTAATAAATTGAACATTCATTTAAAACAATAAAAATTGCGTAATTTCAATATTTAAAAAAATGATAAATTTACAAACATTCAAAACTTAATAAATGTGTGGTATTATTTGACATGGATAATAAAATGTGTAATAAATTGATATTAGAAGTAAATCATATAATTTCATTAAATTGTTAAATTATATGACTGTGAAAGTAATTAAAAATGATTACACATAACTTTGATAATTACAGTACTGAAGATAAAATTTTTTTATAACATAAAAAATTTAATAATTGAAGTAATCATTTAAAGCACTAATTTTCATTAATTTGTTAAATCATATAAAAATGAAAGTAATTAAAATATTGTAACACATAATTTTGACAATTATAATAATGGAAATATACAATTTTTATGATGTGAAATATTTAATTATTTAAGTAATAATTTAAAATACCAAAAAAAGTGATAATGGATAACAAAAAAGCATAATAATTTAATAGAAGTAAGCCATATAATTTTATTAAAAGATTAAATTGCAGATAAAATAAAGTTGTACTATGAGGATACTAATTTGTAATAAATTTTGGCAATTAAATTAATCAAATGTACATAATTTCTGATGATGTAGAATATCAATGTCATTAAGTAATCATTAAAAATATTAAAAAAATAACACATAATGCCAAAGGAGGAATTAAATATTAAAATATATATCATTCAAATATCATTGAAACAATTAAAATGATGTGGAATATTGACACTAATTATTATTTCATCTAGCTGTTATATATATTTACATCACACATTTACTTTTTATTTGATATTTTATATTATTATGTATGAATATTGTATTTTTTATATATTATTGAGAGTTATTTTTTATAATTGATATTATGATGTCTCTAAATAATTATTAATAATTATGAAAAATATTTTGGTTTGTATTGATTTTTTTAAATTATTGGTAATTAGAAATAAATTCTCAAAATTAAATTTATAATTTTTTAAAAAAATTAAAAAAATCAATGCAGATGACATTATAATATGCATTAAGTTTTAAATTTTTTAGCTTTTTTTAATAATAAACTTTATATAGATGATGTTATCATATGTATTATTTTTTATTTTTTAAAAAAAATGCTTTATGTATAACTATTTGATTTTTATAAATGTTTTCAATTTTTAACTCTTTTAAAAATAAATAACCTTTTACAGATGATAAAGTTGTCTATATAAATGGCCTATATTTAACTAGTTTTGTCTCCTATATAAAAAATTTTGTCACCCATATAAGTCTAACTTGTTCAAACGGCATTGAAAAATTTCTATGTTGGTGAAAATACATATGAATATAGGCAGATGACTAATTACATAGCATGTGATTTGCAACTAAGATTGATTTGCATACATCTACCTTATCAGGATTCACTTTCATCACAATATCCCTTGAAAAACTTTTGTGACTATGCACATTGAAGCCAACATTCATTACTCTACCATCTAAAGCATCTTTTGTCACTAAGTCCATCGTGATAGGCTTCTATGACTTTACTCATTGAGGATGAATTCTATCACTTTCTACTTTTCATCTTTCATCAAGCGATATATCATACTTTGTTCAAGATCCAAGGTGTGAGATAAAAAATTTTAGATGATGACTTGTAGTAATGATAGAGAGAGCAACACTGGTAGCAATGATAGAGATTAACTTCCATTATTTTATACTTTTGATCCTATATCAAGTGGTATCAAAATTTGATCAATAGTTTAAGGCTTGAGTTTGAAGGTTTAATATGATGATTGATGGCAATGATGGAAATGGTCCATCACTTCTACTTTCTATACTTAGTTAAGAGGTATCAAAACTCGATCAATAGCTTGAAGTTCAAGATCAATGATTTGAGATGATGAGATTTGATGACCAAAGAGATGATAACAACCTTCCCATTAATATTGATCATTGGATTAACACACTAAAGGTGATGATGCAAACTCAAGGGATGAAAGTATGAACTCAACTAAAGAGAATGACTTGTAAACTCCATGACATGTTTCCCAGTTTGAGAATCAATGCCACTAGAATTTGTTGAGATAATAGAGAGAATTGCACCAATGATAGAGCCTAAAACTGACTTATCAATCTTCATGATCCAAGTCAATTATCAACCATTTTTCCAAAGAGTAATACTATGCTCATTCTCTTAAATTCATTCCTTACTCTCTTCTTACAAATTGTGAGACTACAATTCTATAAGCCTCATTATTTATTAAAAGAGAGAGTGCAAAAACTCACCAAAGGAATCTTTCGAACTGATTCATCATGACTCAATATAAAGTATCTTTGGAGTTTTCCAATAATTTTATAAACACCTTTTTCAAAAGTCACTCCACTTGCATATTAAATATAGGAAGTGAAAACGTAATTGAGTTTGTCAAAGTTCCTCTTTCCACCACATATAAACATATCTAATCTGCCATATTGTATTCTTATTATTCACCTTATCAATTAAATTTGTATATTGCTTTCAGCTACTATCCATTGAAATCAAATTAATATACTGTTCCAGATTAAGCATCTGAGTCAAATCATACTTCTTTATCGGAACCTATATATGTGTTGGTCCATACTCATTGGAAATAGAATTTAGAATTTAAGGTTCTGTTAGTTCTATCGGCACACATTTTATTTATTTGTATATAATATAAATAAAAGAGTGATGTGTTGTCTTTAAATTTTGTTATTAAAAAAAAGATATCTAGAGTAAAAGTGGAAGAAAATAACTTTAAAAAAGAATATATTATGTTTTACTAAATTCTTTATATTTAACATTAAATGTATAATTTTTATTATCTTATTATTTTATAATTATATTTTTATAAAAAAATTATCTTCTGTCAATACCAAAAACGAACTAGACAATTTATTGTGCACTAAATCTGCTCCATAGATGCATGATGCTAAGGAGAATATCATTTGCAAACATGCAATATTAAAAAAAAAAATACTATTAGGAGAGTATGCTGTTTCAGCGGGCAATGAGAGACGAAATTTTGCACCGTGGGAATGACAATGTCTACATGTATTTCCCACTTTTGATCGCCTCATAAAATGATATAAAAAATAATTCTTCTAAAATCAATAAATCCTTGGCGTCCCAAATTCTAAGGCTTTGGAAATCTGTGTCAGAAAATGATAAACACCAAAAGTAAAAAAAATAAAATAAAATAAAAATTTTCAAAAAAAATGTGAAATATCCTTTAACTTTAGAATGGTTAGATTTTATATTTACTTTGAAAACTTAGAAATCACCTCCTTAACATCCAAGTTTTACCTAGTTTACAAGTTAAGTTTTCAAAATAGAATAAGACAAAATCTGACCACTCCAAAATTGAAAAGTATATTTTACATTTTTCACAAAATTTTATTACTATATCATTCAACCTAAATGTTAAATTCCAAACTTCCTAATTCCTAAATTGTAAACCTAAATGTTGAATATCAAAATTTTGAGGGTTACATGCAATTTTTCCTTTTTCTAATCAATTTACATCTTTTAAGTATTAAAATTTATCCATCTATACTTTAAAAATTAACAACTTAATATTTTATCTATCCTAATTATTTTTGGGTCCAAACATTAACGGAAATTCCATGTGAAATGCACATAGTATGTCATGTATTGCCTAATTTGATACTCATTCTCAAAATTAATTTTTTAATTAACATCCATTGATAAAGCAATTTGCTTTGAGATTGCATAAGAGTAGAGTTTCAAGGCAGCCAGATTTTTTTGAGGTTAAATTCCCAAATATTTGTTATAAAAATTTGCTTCTCGTGCGTTTCCATTGAATTTTGAATAAAAAATTAACCTAAGTAAAAAAACTGCTGACGGTTTGAAAATGCATATAAATAAATTTAAGATTTAAAACTAATTAAATGTTGGTTAATTGAAATTAAATTGACGAACATGTATAAATAAATAACGTATAATTTTCCCAAATCTTCTATGAAGAATCGTATATATTAAGGAGTTGTTTGCTTTGCAATAATAACATGGAAGTATTAATTCACAAGAAAAAGAAAAGGAGTTAGTTATTTAATTGGAAATTATCTAATACATTAGGAGAAATAAACTTCTCAAAAAATTATATTTCTCATAAAGTATGAGAAATTGTTTATTCACATTCTCCTAAAAATGGTGCTATGGGTATCCGAAGAAGAGTTCCAAATTAAGTACCAAACTGTAAATATTAAAATCTCACCATTCATTCAAACAAGGAATCACTTTCACTTTTACAACTTATGATTGTGATTTATTTGGAACATGCTTTGGCCCCTTAATGTTAGCCCATCTAGCATTTTCCTTCTCTTAAATTCATTCTACTTCCTATATTAATTATGAATAAAAAATTATTTTCACTAAATTTAATTAATAACAAATTTACCCTTTTGTTTAAACATTATACCATGTTACTTTTGATGTTATTTTTGAGCTATTGTGATATCAGCTTAATTGATTTTAATTTTATTGTTTCCCAGTTTAGTTTAGCTCTTAGAACTCCAACATTGTTAAAGAATTCAATCAATAGTTTCTCACAAATCTTATATTTATGTATACTATTTAATTAAGTCAAAAAAATTTTGCAGTAAAAAGTGTTTTTTTGTTAAATTTAAATCTAGTTTTTTAATAAGAAACAAACATCTTTAATAGGACCATTAATACTTTTTTTTACAAAAATATGACTAATACTAAACTATGTAATATGCATAATACTACATATAAATTAATGAAAAGATTAGATAGATGAGACGTCTTTTCGAAGTAATATATTCTCAAGGATAAAAAAATATAAAATTATGATTTTTAGGTTAATTTAACTTTTTATGAGAAATATAAATTATGATGTAAAAGATAGTATATGCATAATTTTGGAGAAAAGGAACTAATAATAATTAAAGTTTATTGATATATATTATAATAATATGAGAGTATATTAGTTATTTTGTTAATACTTCTTAGGAAGTTCAAAATTGAATCAAAGAAAATTGCTTACTAGGAAGTATCATTTCCTTAGTATTAATTAAATAATTTTGAATACTTCCTAACCTAAGAAGTTAATTATTGAAAAGTTTAATTTACCGTAAGAACTTCCTTTCTATTTCTATCAAAGAACCCTTCAAATTTCCAAAAATTTTCAAGGGCTTAAAACCTTGAATAGGGCAAATTTTTTGGACATACAAAACGTAGATCTCATCTCACAAACATGTTATTATTGAGTTAAAATAATCAAGCGGAGTGTAATGAAGTGATATTCAATATCAATAATTAAAAAGAAAAATAATTAGATTTATAATTTAACAATGAATTAAAAGTGGAATTAAAAAATTAGAATTTAATAAAATCATTCAATTAAATATAAAATAATAGATTCAAATTTATAAAATTTAATTTAATAAATATAAAATATAAACTTCAATTAAATTTCATCTTTGAATTTTTTTATTTTTAATAATAACTCAGGCATTTTGAAAATTGAAAATAAATGTAATTTGCTTTGGGACTAGGAATGCAAATAAGTTGAGTTGGGTTGAATATCTACATGTTCAAGTTTAAGTTCAACAATATTAAATGAGCTCAAACTCAAATTCATTGAGCTTCGAACTCGAGCTTGAACTTGATTCGAACACAAACTTAATTAAACTTAGTCAAGTTTAAACAACTATTCATTTCCTTATTCTAAATTTCTAATTGAAGCTTAAGTATTTGAGCTCGATTAGGGATGCAAATGAGATTTTCTTTGAACCAATGGATGCAAATGAATTCAAGTTGAATATTTACATGTTCAAGGTTGAGTTCGAACAATATTAAATGAGCTTCGAACTCGAGCTCATATCAAGACTTGAAAAAATCAATTTGAGCTTGACTTTGATCTCGATTAGAAAATGAGCTTAATTGAACTTTTTCAAGTTTAAAAGTCTTAAATTCCTTATTTTAAATTTGTAATCGAACCTAAGTATTTGAACTCAAGCTCAAGTTATATTTAATTTTCAACTGGGCTTAAATAAGCTTAAATGAATTTATGCGAGCCCATAACAATTTATTGAAGCTTTTTTATATTTATATTATATATAATATAAAAAATAAATATATATTTTATATTAAGCTTATTTAAGTTTATGAACAACTTGAGGCCAAGTAATAAAAAACTTAGGTTTTATTCATTTAGTAAATGAGCTTGGCTTGTTTAGATTCGACTCATAAAAATTTGAGTTTGAATCAAATTTTTTACAAACTAATCTTAAATTAGTTCATAAATAATTTAACTCAGTTTGCATCCTCAATTTGAAACAATATTAGGATTGAATAGTATGGGGCTTGGGAGAAACATGATTTTCCTTAAAGAACAAGAAAAAAAATTATATAATAATGAAATAGATGCTCTCGAGGTCCGATCAAGATTATATAGGTTTTATTCATTTAGTAAATGAGCTTGACTTGTTTAGATTCGACTCATAAAAATTTGAGTTTGAATCAAATTTTTTATAAATTGAATCTTAAATTATTTATAAATAGTTTAACTCGTTTACGCCTCAATTTGGAACAATGTTAGGATTGAATAGTTGGGGCTTGGGAGAAACATGATTTTCCTTAAATAACAAGAAAACAAAATTATATAATAATGAAATAGATGCTCTCGAGGTCCACCAAGGTTGAATAATGTTGGTACTAGCATCGATTACACACTTGGACTCTTTGGACTCATGCGAAAACTGCACCTTATCTCCTGGAGACGCGCGAAGACCAAAAGCCGCGTGGAGGCAAAGACTCCACATTGGTCTTCACTATAGTAGCAAGTCAACTGTCAAATTTTCTTACGTTTGGTGAAACTATTAGCGCTGAAAGTTCAATGTTAGTTTCCTTTTCGATATTTAGCATGCTTGTTAAATTTTCACTTCATGCATTCACACACCTTATAAGATTTTTAAAATTAAGCATTAATATTATTTAGTTATGTGTGAATTTAAAAAAAAAATGTACATTGTGACTGACATTCTAGTTCTTGATCAAAATTTGCTATGTATTACTTTGAATATAAAATAATTTATTATAGATATTACTACAGTACAAATTTAGAAATTAATATTGTCTGATTTTATGCACAATTTCTCTTTTTTCCTTTTATAAAATGTTGACCGCAAGTACTTAGATGATAAAGTTGTAGCTTTATCATAGAAGATTATAAGTATAATAATCATGTTACAACATAAAAATATTCAGAGTTTTATTAAAAAAATACTGAAACCTCTTAAATAAGGGCTACAAAGTTTTATATAATATTTAAAAGTTTTAAGGCAGTAATCAAATAGATCTATTTTTCTTTAAACTTAGATAAAAGAAAACCAGTTAATTTGCCAAGAAAGTATATCCTTTACAAAGGGAGTTTCCTGGTTCCTTCGGGAGGTGAGGGGCTTAAGTAGGCAGGTGGACGGGGGTCTGTGGCTAGATTCTTCTATCTATTATCCACAAAACATGATTACTTAGAGTAAGACGGCTACGAGTGTCATGGCAAGTCACAATCCGTGAAGAAGATTTTTCATCTCCTTTTTCCGCACAAGTCTACAGCAAGTTAACGAGGAAGAAACAAACCAACTTCCTCGTTACATTCTCATTTCCTCCTCGGAGAGAAACAATGAATACTTCGTCACTTCCCAAAGGGCCGCCTACCATCCCACATGGGGTTTGGATTTTCCATTACAAGTAACTTTCTTAAAATTTGTAAAAAAAAATAAAAATATTAAAAAATTAATTTAAAAAATTAAAAATAGATTATGCAAGTCACTCAATACTATAAATTCAACTGATTTATAAAAAAACGTTTTTTCTAAAACAAATTACTGAATTGTGTTTTCAATGCGTTTATAATATAAGGCCATGAGTACAATGTCTTGAGCAAAAATACTATTAGGGACTTTTTCAAATAAAATAATGATTATAATAATTATATAATTTTATGTAATTTTCACTTTATATTTTCAAGTTTTTTTTTTTAATTTTTACTTTTAAATCACTGATATTGTTTTCATACACACTCATTTCTTCCAATTAAGTTATATTAAAACATATTGTTCAAAATTAATATAATTTTAGCTTTATTTACAAAATATTATAATTTTACATAAATTTTATGTGTAATAAATAAATATAAATTATAACTTTATTAAATTGAAATAACAACATATAAAACCATTACTAAATATATGAACCATCTTGTAACAAATTTTTTTGGCACGAACCAATTATCCATTATTTAATTGTATTTTATGGATTATTTTTAGAGGCACTGTTTTTTCTATTATTTTGGTTATCCCACCATTGACAAGAGTATTGCACTATTTGTTTTACAGTGTTATACAATAGAATATTGGGAGTTACTTATGATATTTTAGTTTCCATCTAGTAATAAAATAAAATATAAAGTACTATGAAACATATAAAATAATATTGAGAATCATGACTTATATAGGAGGAATGAAACTTATTTGATATAGTTTAAAGTCTTTAACTCAAGTGATATTTAAAGTTTCTTAAAGTCTTTTGTATCTTTCTTTAATAGCTTTTACCATTTAAAAAAAAAAAAGCCATTTGGTATAAAAACAACTTTAAATTATAATCACATCTACTCATATATGAAATGTTGTTTTGTGGGTGTAATGTAATTGTGTATAAAGCCTAAAGGTAAATAAGCATATAGCCAATAAAATTAAGAACTTTATTCACTACTTATATATCTTTACTAGATTTGTCTCAACTTACAATTTCTTATTATGTCAATGGGACTTTTATTAAGGCTCCATTTGTTTCATTTGAAAAGTATCACCTATATATTTATTGATAAATAAATGATATGGAAGTTGTATTTATGATTTAAAAAATTATAACAAAGTTATAATAATAATAACAAGTAAATTTCTCTTTTCATGAAAAGTCCTCTTTGAAATAAAGGAGGTTGTTTTTTTTAAAATTTTTATTTAATATTAAATAAATGAAACACTTATCCTTATCTTAATATTTTATAATTATATTTCATGAAAAATATTTTTTTATCAAAACAAATGAAACCTAAGTGCATTAAAGTTTTGAAATTTCATGTTTTGATATTTATTATTTTAAGAATATATATATTCAAAGTTTGACCATTATTTTTTTATATGTTTTAAAATCATAATTCTTAAATGAAGGAATATTTTCAATATTATTTGACGTGAACCATGTTAATATAATTATTGAAAAATTTATGATTATGTTTTAAAATAAATTGATATATATTTTCATTTATGCACAAATTTTTTAAAAATACTTTTTATAACATAGTTACAAAATTAATATTAAATTAGAAAAAAATAAATTGGTGCAAACCTACATTTCAAATATTAGTTAACTTTATTATCAATTATCTTATCGTTACATTAAACAACTTAAGTCTTTTAGAATTTGAATTGAATATTTGTTTGGAGTTTTTTTTCTTGTGCACTTTATTAGACATGTTTTAATAAATCTATAATTTATAACAAATCTTTTATTAGTTTTTTTAACAAAATATTATATATCATCCAAAACTTGTATGTTACAAATTGTGAAAAAAAAAATACAACTTTATTAATTAAAATTACAACATAAAAAATTTGTAACTTTTTGCAATAAAATTATTGTAAAATATAAAAATGTAAGACTTAAAAATGTATAATGAAAAGTCACATAAAAAAATATAATTATCACAATTGTTATCTAACTATAGAAAAATTCTTAAGCTAATACAAGTTTTATCATATTTTTAGTCACAAATGCCAATTTTATATAAGGTAGATAATTGGGCCATTTTACAATAGTTTAAAATTATATGTGTCTAATAATTTTGGTCCAATACATCTATTTTCTTTTGAACTATCACAAATTCAATCAATAAAAAAAACTTTGAGGTTATTTTGTAAATATTATTTCTCTCAAATGGAATAAATGCACTTAAATAATAAGTATTCTTCAAGTAGAACTTTTTCCATATGTTTGTATCTCATTTGTTGTTTTTTAGGATAGATATCTATGCCTTAGATTTTCACCTAAGTGATGGAAGACCTCACCTTAATATAATTAAAGACAAATATTTTGAATAAATTATGAATGAAACTTGACTTAATTGTATTTGACTAGTATGATAAGTATTTTTTTTAATGCTTTTTTGCCTCACTTACTAAAAAAAAAATCATAAGTGGTTGAATTTTCTTAGTTGAAATTTTATTATTTTTAATTTATCAACATTTTAAGGAATTATTTGTAAGTTTTAAAACGTTACGAAGAATTCAGTGAGGTTTATTTGCGTTTGATCTATATTCAATTTGAGAACACTTAATATCATATTATATTTATTTAAAACCTAATACTAACAGAACAGACGAGATTAGAGAGCCTCCTGTCATGCATTGCAAACTATTGGAGGTCTCATTCGATTTTTATAGAAGACCTGCACAGGCTATTGGTTTGGATTTTGCTGTAGAATTATCATTCTTCTGATAACGAAACAACAGCCTCACGACAGACAGACAATTTTTTTTTTGTTAAAAGAATAAATCATTGCCGAATACTGTTGCCGGTAAAAGCATCGCTATTAAGGCTTGTGCGGATTAGACTGATTTTACCACCCTCATTAATAACATTGAATGCATCGTCCGTTTGATTGCAGTATAACCATTAGTAAAACAGTGCCTCATGACATTAAAATCACAATAAAAAATAATTTCTAATTCATATTCAAACACACATATTGCCATAAAAGGGATTACATCCCATAACAAGGTAAAGAATCATCCTTTTTAAGTTTCAAGATCTTAAGACACCATATCCACACAAATCTTAAACTTTGGAAAGCATAAGAACAAGTTTATGAGTCAAATCATGCTATATTAAATGTGCTTAAGATTATTCATTCATATATATCATGTTTAGGATGACCTATTATAATTACTTTTTATGAAGAGCTAGTTTTGAAAGAAAATAAGGACCATAATCAATTGTATATTTAATTATCAATGTCCAAAGTGAACTCTAATATTTATAATCGACTATTTAATCAATTACAAGGATCTAGAAATAACTATGAATAATTATAGTCAACTATTATTATTCAAAGGCAAATTTTGATTTAGATAATCAATTATATAATTGGTTATGTTGTCCTAAATAGTAGCTTGAGCCTACATATAAAAGTTCATATGGAATCACCTTTCATGGGCATTTAACACACTCCAAACACCATTAAATTCATACCAAATTTCCATCAAGTTATTAAATATAATACATATTACTTCTAAACAAACCAATCATAAATATGTCATTAATTCAATGCAACAATACCATTTCCTCACACAACCATCAACTTATCACAATAATGCCAAAACCCATCAAAATATCAAATTTGCATCAAACATTATTTAGAATACTATTCACAAGTTTCAAAATGGAAGATTAAAGTGTAGAATAGGATAAGTCAAAGCTTAATTTCAACAAAAAAAGAGGATTTATAAGTTTGAATTCTAGTAGTTCAACTCTAATCAATTGGTTGAGCATTGAAATTTATGTTTAAAGGACAACTTTAGATGAACATAAGAGAGATTGGTTGGTGACGAAGCAAAAATTGATAAGTTGCTTACCTTGAGAAGTTACAATTGATGAAGGAGTGGAGATTTCCCTTTAAGAGCTCTAGGCCTTTCCTTAGAGAAAAGGAAGATGATGATATTGAAAGTGTGAGAATTAAGAGTGTAGGAAAAATGTTAAGGCATTTAAGGTGTAAAAGGGTAGGAGGTATTTTGAGTAAAAGTTGGTAAGTGTTAACTAACTCACTAATTGACACTCTTGGAACATAATCAACTATATAGTTAATAATGCTTGCCCAAAGAATAGCCTAAGAAGACATAGCTAACTACTTGTCTCCTCTTTCACAAAATTTTTCATAAAGTTCCATCATTTGCCTTTCACTATCACACATCATTTTCATATTCTCATATTCTATGATATGTTCACTATCCACATCCTTTCCATCATATTCATGCAATTCAATTTATATACAATTTCTCAAACATATCATTCAATTAAACAATTTAACAAATATATGACATTTAATAGTTGAAAATTTATAATTCAATTTTCTAGAGGTGTGACAATACTCCTTCCTTTAAAAGAATTTGTTCCTAAATTCTTAAAGGCATTATGTAAGATGATCTATCCTACTAATATAGTGAGGTTGAGCTATAAGGCTTACCATACAAATGAACGTGTTTTTGCTTCATATCTTTTTCTAACTCCCATGTGGCTTACTTTGTTCCACGTTCGGTCCATGGAATCTTAATTGATGGTACCTCTTTTGATCAAAGCTTTCAAACTTGGCATTCTAAAATTTCCACTAGCTATTCCTTATAGAGTAGTTTAGTATCCAATTGAATAAGCTCCTCTATAATGACATAAGATTCAATTGGATCATATTTCTAAAGCATGGAGGCATGGAAAATAATTGTCAATGGGGCACAAGCTATTTGGTAGCTCTAGGTGCTAAACCAAGACTCTAACTCACCTAATAATGAGGAAGGATCTTATGTAGTAAGTTGCAAGTTTCCCCTCTTACTAAACTTCATGACTTCATTGGAGAAACTTTGAGAAATACTTTATCCCCTACATAGAATTCCAAATCTTTCATTCTCTTATTATTATAAGATTTTTGAAAGTCTTCCATAGCTTTGAGTCGATCTCAAATGATATGCACCTTATTTAATGCATTTATCACTAGATTAGGTCCTAAAGGCTTAAATTCTCCTAGCTTGAACTAACCTATACAAGATTCGCATTTCTAATCATACAAGGCTTCAAATGGAACCATTTTGATGCTAGTTTGGTAATTATTTTTATATGAGACTTCTATTAAAGGCAAGTATTTCTCTTAATTAACTTTAAATTCAAGTGCACACACTTTAAGCATGCCTTCTAACACTTAGATTATGTATTCAAATTGTTCATTGATTTATGAATGGAAGGTTGTGCTAAATTGCACTTGAGTTCCCAATGTTTTCTAGAAGGATTTCTAGAAATGAGCAGTTAGACTAGGTGCCCCTATTAGAGATGATAGTAACAAGAACTCTATAAAGAGGTATAACCTTATCCTACTACACATGTACATAAGAAAAGTCAACAATCTTGGTCAAATGGTCCACTATCACCCAAATAAAGTTATGCCTTTTCTGAGACTTAGGCAAACTAGTTAAGTAATCCATGATTATACTTTCCCATTTCCATTATGAAATTTGTAGTAATTGATGTGATCTTATAAGCTTTTGATGTTCATCTTTTACTTATTAGCAAGTTAGACATTTGGTCATGAAATCTAGCATATCTCTCTTCATGCCTTTCCATTAGAAAATGTCTTGTAAGTCATGATACATCCTAGCAATATTTGGGTGCATTCTATAAAAGGAATGATGCATGTGATGTACAATTCATTGCCCTTACATAAAGGAACCCAAAGTCACCTTTGATAGAAGATTACACCTTGCTCATCCATGGTAAGATCTTTATTTTGATCAATCATTAGTTTTTCTCTCAAAGAATTATATTAAAGGTTATTTTTATGAGACTTCTTAATCCTTTCTAGTAGCATAGATTTTACAACCACTTATAAAAGTGTTACTCCCTAATCACTTGCCTATAATCCTACTAAGACATTGGATGATTTCCTATTCAAAGCATCAACCACAACATTACCTTTACCAAAATGATGAAGGATTGAGCAATCATAATCCTTCGCTAATTCCATCCACCTTTGCTTCAAATTTAAATATTTCTATTGAAAAATATACTTTAGACTCTTATAATCTATGCATATCTTGCAAGTTTTTCTATAAAGATAGTGCCTCCAAATTTTTAGAGCAAAGACTGCTATTACCTTCTCCAAATTATAGGTTGAATAATTAGCTTCATGCTTCTTCAATTGATAAGAGGCATTAGAAATCACTTTCCCATGCTATATTAACATATAACCTAAAGCAATCCTCAAAGTATAATAATACACTGCATATCCTTTAGTTCTTGATGGCAAAGACAAAACAAAGGTAAAGGTTAGGCATATTTTAATTTCTCAAAGTTTTGTTCACAATCATCATTCCATTCAAATTTAACTTCCTTATGAGTTAATTTGGTCAATGGTTTTATTAGATAGAAGAATCTTGGCACAAATCACTTGTAATATCTTATTGATCCAAGGAAACTTTAGATTTCCATAATAAAAGTGGGCTTTGGCCAATTTGCCACTGCCTTAATCTTTTATGGATCCACTTTGACTCCATCTCGAGACACCACATGGTCCAAGAATGTCATGGTTGTCATCTAGAATTCACATTTTGTAAATTTGGATAGTAACTAATGCTCATGCAAGGTTTGTATCACAATTCAAATATATCAAGCATGCTCCTCTTCATTCTTTGAGCACACCAATATGTTGTCAATGAACATAATGAAAAATTATTTTAAAAAGAGCTTAAATACCCTATTCATTAGGTCTATAAATGCTGATGAAACATTAGTCAAGCCATAAAACATCACTAAAAAATCGTAGTACTTATACTAAGTTTTGAAGGCTATCTTTGGAACATCTACCTTATGAATCCTTAACTACTAGTATCCATATTGTAAATCTATCTTAGAAAAGTACTTAGCTCCCTATAATTGATGAAATAAGTCATCAATGTAAGGTAAAAGATACTTCTTTTTTATGGTTACTTTATTTAGTTGTTGATAGTTTGTACATAAGCAAAGGGATCTATCTTTTTTCTAGACAAATAATGTTAGCACTCCCAAAGGTGACAAATTGGGCCGAATAAATCTTTTATCTAGTAATTGTTGTAACTACACCTTTTACTACTTTTATTTTTCTTATGTCATTGTATAAGTATGGATATTGGTTTTATGTTGGGCACTAAATCAATATTGAATATTGAATTCATTCCCCTACTTTAGTGGCAATAAGATAACTCTTTCTAAAAACACATCTAGAAATTCACATATTGCTGTAGTTTCATTCATGTTTGTGGTCGGTTCATTTAGATCTCTAACCATGGCTAAATAAGTAATACATCCTTTCCTCATGAACCTTTAACCTTTCATGTCAAAGATTAAGCCTATGGCTTCAATGGTTCTCTCCCTTTGAAGTACGAGCAGCAAAGATCCTTCTATAAGAAAGATCACAATCTTATGAAAACAATTCATACAAGTATGATGTTTAGATAGCCAATTTATCCATAAATTTACATCATAGTCTACCATCTATAGCAACACTAAGTTGGCTAGCATGACACTCATATAAACCATTACAAGGCATTTTTTAATTACAATAGTTCTAATGGTTATGTCTTTTAGGTTCATTACCATTAAGGATGATTCTAAAACATCACATATACCTTTCAACTAAGGAGTAAATTTTTTGGAAATAAATGAATGAATAACACCTAGATCAAATAGTATTTTAGTAGGAATATTATCTATATTAAGGGTACCTATTACCATTGCATTGGATGCTTGAACTTCTTAGCATGTCAAATGATACACCATTGCTTAATTCCCTCCTTCACCTCTACTACGTGTAGCTTGATTTCCTCCTATACCACTAGTAGATGTCATTGGTATACCCTATTGAGGGGTAGAACAGTTGGTACATTGACTAGATACAATTTCTAAGTACTCCCTCATTTTGTGACCCGCTTGGACACATTGGTAACACACTAATTGCTTGCCCTTTCCATACGACCCATTGTGCTTCTTGTTGCATATACCACTTTAAGGTGGTCCCCATTGAGAATTATTCCAACCTTGAGAAGCTCCTTCATCAAATCCTAGGCTAGCCCCTACATAATTTTGTTAGTTTGTCATATTTTTTCCATAAGTTGGTGCATTGGAAGAATTCCTCATGTTTATTGGTCTCATAACCAACTTGTTCACCTCATTCTTAGGAGGATGTATAGGCAATACTCTATTTGACGGTCATGTGGCATTAGTTCCTTCCAACTTACTCCTTTTTTTTTTGTTATGAGTATTTAAGGTGGCTTTGGTCGTCTCAAATTACCTCCCCAAACCAAAAAATTGTTACAGTGAACATAAAATTCTTTCTCATATCCTACTATAATTATTTTTCAAATTGATAATAGAAATTCATTTTCCACCCTAGCATTTTCCATTTTAGAATTATTTAACACAAATTTCATTTGGGCAGATTTAGCAGCCACGTAAGTATGCAAATAGAAGAACCAACAAAAGTACTTATTTGATACTAATAATTGATTCCCTCAATCAAAGCAGATCAAGTCTTAAGACATTTCAAACTTAGTAAATGTTCCTAAGTTCAATTCCTGAAAGTGCCTTCAAATTTTTTTCAAGAAAATCTGTGATGAAATGGGGAAAAATTCTACGTATTTGGGAGCCAAATGACTTGTCGCGGAGTAGCAATGTCGGCCATACCATTTGAAACAATAATTGATGATTATTGATCTTTGATTATACATTGTTTGGTCGTTGTAGGCACAATGGGAAATGTTTTGGCTCGATGAAGTATATCATTCCAATTTTTTCAAACTTGAGTCCACACAATCCTCCAAGATTCTCACGCGTAATTTAAATAGAGATAATATTCATAGTCCATCCATATCTGCATTTGTGTCAAAAGACGGCTAATTATAAACAAGACCCAAAATAGATAGAAAATCCGTCACGTGCTTGACTAGCACCAATTGTTTTATTGATCCACTTTTGCCATTTGACCCAAATTGGATCAATCTTGTAAGAGGGCAGAAGATATGTCCAACGTAGTGCAGAAGTGCGCCTCAATAATTGAGTGGAAACAGTGACAATATCTTCAAATTTAGAATAATAGATGGAATTTCTACAGCTAGGAGTTAGAATCTTACATTTGGGATATTATCTCTTTGTGTCAAATTAACTTAACCAAAGTGTTTTTATGAATATTGTATCTCGCCATCAACGGTAAGGTATGTTTTCTGCTTGTAAACTCATTTTATTTGCCGTTTACTTCTTGCTGTCTCCGTGAATATTTTGCCTAAGTAGCCATATATATAATTACCAGTATCCTTTGTCTTCCATCATTATCTGCTTCTTACGTTTTGGATCATGGTTCAAATGCTAATATATATATATATATGTATATATATGTATATATATATGTATATATATGTATATATATGTATATATATATATATATATATTATCTGTGAATATTTCTGTTTTGCTTAATATATTAGATAGATGATTATGCCTTACAAAATATTAAAAGTAGAGTAGCTTGTCAATTACAAAGACCAGTTCTGCAAATGGTTCGTCAAAACCGTAATAACTAAATTCAAACACTAAACATGTTTGCCAATTACATTACACCCATATTAAAAGGATGCTTTAAAAATAATTTCCCAGAACGCACACTAAATGATGCTAATTGAAATAAGTATTATTTAAACCGAAGGTCTCTGGTCTCTGCATTTGGTATTTTTCAAAGATTTTACCTTCTATTACATCTTAAATTCGATTTATCATATTTATGAGTGTGTCTTCGATGAATTGACTGCTCCTATTTTTAAAAATAAAAGAAATTAAGAAGTAGACAAGCATAGGCATAACTAGGGACATAAAAACGGATTTTGGTCTATGGATTTGAGTGGACAAACAATTTAAAATTCAATTTGTTTTAATTGCTGGCCTATTCATTTGGTTCATGCAAACTGAAGTTCGAGAAGACTGATTCAAATCAGATCTATCTGGAATGAGTGGATTGGATCATGGGTTGGACCAAATCTAACCACTCAAAATCTAGTCTGTTTTTAATACATGTATAAACAAATTGGTTTGTACAGGTTAAAGTTTGCATAAACATGATCCAATTCGATCTGATCATCTATTTTACACCCTTAAGCACAACTGAGTTCATTGATAACATTATGACTGAACTTGATCAACAAATTTTTTTGCTAAATTTTATTTCTAGCAGTATCTCAAAAAATTAATTTTTAAAAAATTTGCTGCTACAAACCTTTCTTTTATGAGAAATTCTTGCTTACCCATTGGACACACAATTTATGTATCCATTACTATGAAAATTTGAGTAAAATTCAAATAGAGTTAGTTGAGGAATTAATTATATTATTAATTTTTTAATAACAATGAAGTAGTAATTTTTTAGAGGCATTGGGCAAGCAAGAGTTTTTCCTCTTTTACACGACAAGAAAGTAGTAAGAAAGGAGTGAAGACATACTATGGAAGTGTTAGTAGCATTATTCATTGCACCAATTAACAGTTGATGAGGAGACTGAAATGTTTGGTAATATGAATGCTTTAGAGCAATGTCATCACTCTCATGCAGATGTCCTTATTAAAAATAGGATCATTGTTAACTACTTGGGTCGTAGGAAGAATGTGACCAAGATTGTTTCATAGTCATGGGAAGAATACCAAGGTCAGACGAGAATGGTAAAAGCTTTGAGACGAGATTACTAAATGGACTTGAACCATACTTATTGTAAGACTCCTTTGCAGATTCTTGCAGTTCTTGGTTGGATTTTACTCCTCATTCTTACAGTCCTTCAAATAGTTCGTTCCACCATAAACGTGTTGTATTATAATTTTATTATTGATTGCTATCCGATTTGAATTCCTTGGATTTAATTCATATAAAGCTTGCAGTAGTTTCAGACATTGAAGTAATGATTTTCGATTCTTAAAGACGTTGTTACTTATATAATCTATGAATTAAACTTTGATAAAACCTACTACTTTTTGACTGGACCAACTAAAAGTCGTAGTTCAGTTAATCTTTTATCAAGTGCTTCTAACATAGCACTCCGCAAAGTAGGTAGAACATGAGTCAATCGATCTCTCTTCATTAATTTTTCTTATATCTTTTATAGGATATCTATATCTTTTTCTAACTTAAACCAATGTAGATGGCCAATGAGATGGGCGATGAGGTTGCTATTGAGATTGAAGAAATGCTGACTAAGGCAGAAGCTCCCTTGACTAATAAATGTTGCATCTACAAAGTGCCTGATAGACTCCGGAAATTAAACGAACATGCTTATACCCCATAGGTTGTCTCAATAGGGCCCTTTTCACGATGGTAGTCCTAGTCTGCGAAACATGGAAAGCCAGAAACAGATATTTCTCAAGAGATTCATTATAAGAACATACACAAAGTTAGACAGTTTGGTCCGTCGTATGGATGAGCTAGAACCAACGGTTCGTGGTTGTTGCTCGGAGAACATTAAGCTCAGCAAGAAGGAGCTTGTCAAAATAATTATAGTAGATGCTGGCTTCATACTCGAGCTTTTCATTTGGTTTGCTCTGGACGAGTTGAATAAAGATGATCTCCTATCACAAAATTCTTGGTTGCTCGAGGATGTACGATGGGATTTATTGTTACTTGAGAATCAACTTCCTTTCATTGTTCTCGATGAACTATTTGGACTTACCAAGTCTGCAGGTGTCCAACGTTCATTGCTTGATCTCACATTTCATATGTTTAGTATTTACAATTTACAAGATATTACCCCTCAATCTGTAGCCGTTAACCCGCTTCACTTGACGGATCTGCTTAGAACATTCCATTTACAACCAGAATTCAATAGGCCTCATAATAGGCCAACAAGAACGATAGATCTTCTTTACTCAGTGACTGAGTTACGGGAAGCAGGAGTAAAGCTCAAGATAAATGAAAGAAGCCGATGCCTGCTAGATTTGAAATTTTCAGGTGGTGTCCTTGAACTTCCCCAATTAAGAGTGTATGACTTCACTGAAATGTTGTTTCGTAATTTGATGGCTTTGGAGCAATGTCACTACCTTCTTGAGTCCTACGTTACTGACTACGTTGTAATTTTAGATTACCTCATAAATAAGGAAAGAGATATGGATATTCTGGTTCAAAAAGGAATAGTGAAGAGCTGGCTTGGTGAAAACAATGATGTGGCTAAACTTGTCAACGGTCTTGAGACAAATATCACTCACATAAACCTCAATTTAAATTACCATTATCTTTGCAGGGATTTGAATCCTTCTGTGAAGATGCTTGGCACATTAGAAAGGCAACTTTAAGACGTGATTACTGCAGGACTCCTTGGCAGACTGCTGCTTCTGTTGCTGCAATTTTAATCCTCATAATGACTTTAATTCAAACAGTGTTTTCTATCTTACAAGTTTTCTTGTAGCCTAGCTGTTTTGAGTTTCCAGGTTTAGTGTAATTTTGGGATTTAAATTGTGGTTGTAGATGCAGTTGTAATTTTGTTGTGATTAGTAAAATTGAGAGTAAATTTAGGAAAATGTAACTGTTACAATGCAATATTGTAGTTGTAGACTACAATTTAAATTCTGATGCAATTTATAAAGATGTGTAAGTGCTTTGTTCAATTTGCTATAAAGCTTAAGATTGATGGTGTACAATTTATTAATTAATCTATATGAAAACTCTATACTTGTATGTTTCCCTTTTCCTCTCTGCAAAATTTCCTGGTTAATTTCGCTTGTTCCTAATGGCAAAAAGGGGGTCAAATTTTAACTTTTACATTTATTTTTGTACCTAAAATTCTCATAAACTTTTTAAAAAAGAAATAGAAAAAATTACTATAGATCTTTGTACTGTAATTTAATTATGTGAATTGCACCATTTGGACATGTCATTTAATATGTAATGTGCATTAAAATCTATGCACCAACATGTGAATTATTAATCAACAACATTTGAATATACTTATAAAAATATTTGTAATTAATTTTGTATTATATATATGTGTGTTTTAATAATTAAAACTAAAATTGAAGAAAATTTTCCATGATGTAAAGATACAAATTAATTCATTGTTAAATTTGCACGTAGGTGAAAGAAAACTCAGGAACGGGCACAATAACTTTTTTTCTATTTGTATATAACAACAATATTAATAATCATGTGATTTGACATAGCTTAATAAATTGATTGTATAGAAAGACACTGACACTTAATCATGTCTTAATATTTTTCTCTTTTGGTATCGAGAATTCAAAAACTATATTTTATGTGTGAATGCTAAAAGATTTGTCATTCCTTTTAATTAAAAATTTACATAGAAGAAATATATTCAACAACAACAACAATAATAATAATAATTTTGATGATTTGATTTGTGACGACGACGACGATAATAATAATAATAATAATACTAATAATAATTTTGATGATTTGATTTGTGAAGGAGTGGGTCATAGCATTGTTGGCCATCATTTGAAACAATTATCGATGATATTTTTCCCAGCTAACTGCTCTCTACCTCTTCCAGACATCGGACTCTGCCCTGACTTTTCTTTCTCAAATTTTGCTGGTTCCCTCAACCGCCGCCTCTTAGCCATTTTTCCTTCCGGGCACTACAGACTTTCCCATTTTCTTGAGGTTGACAGAACCTATTAATTTTCCAGATGTTGATTTTATGTTGTTTTGTCGTTGTAGGACACAATAGGAGGTGTTTTTGGCTTGATGAAGTGTATCATTCCACTTTTTTCAATCTTGAATCCGAATGTTCCTCCAAAATTCTCACACGTAGGTTACCAGCCTCCTTTGCCTTCCACCATTATCTTGAGGTCGACAGAACCTACCAAGGATTTAAATTTCCTTATGAGTGCAATATTTCGGTTCCGGGCTGAATCGCATCTCTAATTTTTCTATAATTTTACACCGAAACAATTATATTTTTTTAATATTTATTTATAATTTTATTAATTATAACAAAATCACAACCGTGATCTCAATTTATAACCAACAATCTACTAACTTTCCAGATATTGATTATATGTTTTGTCGCTGTAGGATACAGTGGGAGAAGTTTTGGCTTGACGAAGTGTATCACTCCATTTTTTCCAATCTTGAATCCAAATGGTCATCCAAAATTCTCATACGTAAGTTGCCAGCCTCCTTTGCAGCCACTATTGGCGTAAAATGGTGAAAAATTGCAGATATAGTACAATGCACGATAATAATATTATATGTAATAGTGTGTTATGAATCGTAATTTAAAACCTTGATGTCGATGGATAGAGTTTGACTTTTAAATCATCCTCAATCTTTACGTATATAATTTCAGTATACTAACCATGCCTCTTGTTAAAAGAAATACAAAAAAAGTAGAGAAACATAAAGCTTACGCTTACCAACTCCATTGACAACATCGTGGCTGAATTTGGTAATAGTTTTAACATATATATATTTTATGCACACTAAAACATATTTGTATATAATAAATAACATACATCAATTTATTTTTAATATAGAAATTATGTTAATATGTTAAATTTATGGCACATTTTTCCATGAATACAAAAATATCATAAATTTAATTTTCATATTTACATAAAATATCATCTAGATCAATCGTCCATTTATATCGGTCTTTTGCAATAAAAATAGTTATATCAGTCTAAAATTTTCATTCTAACCAGTTAAAATTTGCATTCTTTTTCTATGTGAATATTAATATAAGTTAAATGGTGTGTGAATTGATCCCAAATTCTATTAAAGCAAAAGTGAGAGAATATAATATAATACATTACATTTTTACAAGACAGATGAATATAAAAAATAGAAAATGTTTTAAAGAAAGAAAAAGCAAATAATAAATAGAGTAGCTATTCAGTTAGAAAGACCTCCGCTTCAAATGGTACGTAAAGCCTAATAAATAGATTTGAATAGCAAGCATGTTGCTCTATTACATTACATTCAATTAATATGAATAGGATAGTTAAATTTGAAAAACAAAAGAAAATAAGAGCTCATCAATTATGGCTGAAAATTGTGATTACAGTTATAATTGCAGTATTTCTGTAGTTGTAGATCGTAATTTAAAACCTTGATGCCAATAGATAGAATTTGACCTTTATTGCAACCTAATTTAAATCCTCATCAATCTTTACATATATATTTTCAGTTGACTAACCACGCATCGAAGAAAAAATAGTAGAAAAGCATAATGCTTGCCAATTTAATTGACAACATTATGGCTGAATTTGGAAATAATACATATATTCGCACTAAATATTATACATCAATTTATTTTTAGGATAGAATTTATATTAGTATGTTAAATTTGTGACACATTTTCCTATGAATACAAAAATATCATAAATTTAATTTTTATATTTACGTAAAATATCATCTAGCCTAATCATCCATTTAACTAGTTGAACTGATTAAATCGTACCTCGTTACCCTTTTTATTATTTCATCAACCAACCTGATTTTTTTACATAGTTAATAAAAATTTCAACCTTATATGTTGTAGTTTAGCTTTCAATTAACTATGTTTTCAAATACATCTTAAGTCAAACATTAATCTCCTCAAAACCTTTTGTTATTTTATGTATTCAAATCTAGTTCCTTTTTTTAATAAATGAGGTTAGAGAAAAGAAAAAGAAAATTACAAATTAACTATTTGTGGGATAGTGTCACAAGTTGGCAATTGTGACAATCTAACAAGTAAATATACTTAGTTTTGGATGAGACTAGGGTAAAAAAATCAAGTATATTGTAGAGCTCCTATAACTAAAAATTGGGATTAATCCCCCATGTGTACTATTTTTCCTATTTTTCAAGAGTATTTTGATAATTTTAGCATGATTCAAGAATTTGGAGGAGTTCAAAATTCTATATTTAAGATCTTCACATTTTCATCTTTGTATTGGTATGTTTCAATGCAAATTGGACTTTTAAAGCATTGCAAAAAAAGGTTTATGATAACTTGGAAAAAGTGTGTCTACTTATGCCAACGAGCTTTTATTCAAAATGCTCTTAAAAGGGGTGAAATGCCGAGAAGGTTTGGTAAGGTGCTATTGTGCTAGGAATTTGAGTGTATTAGCTTATAGCTATCCTTTACACACTAAAATCACGGAATGAGGGATATACTAAGCAAATAGACTGCCCTTTTTCTAATTCAAATTTGTCTATTTTGATTCATTATACTTGAAAGCTGCATGTGTGGAGGTGATTTTGTGACTTGGTATGTGTACGCATTTCAATGATATTCAATTGTGGCTTACAGACATATTTTACATGGCATTTCAATGATATTCAATTCAATTGTGGCTTACTAAGTGTGCCATTAGAGAGTTTTAAAGGAAAAGTTTGCATGTTCTTTAAAAGTGGCAATCATGCATCATATAATTTTTGCTAGAGAGCTACTGACCTATGATAAATGCTATCAAAGCTTGGTTTATGCTAAAGAGCCATGATCACATAGGCTACGATTGGTTTAGATGCAGTTTGTCCTATACTTTATGAGGGTTATACAAAATAATCATTCTCAGATTCAAATGAGTCATTGCCAAAGACATAACTAGAGGATGCAAGAGATTGGATTAGCACAAGAAGCTAGTGTGCAAGAAGATGATACATCTAAGTGACTATAGATTAGTGCATTGGGCACAAGCATTTATGATCGAAGGCTAACTTGCTTATGTGTATGAGACATTAGTTATGCACTTATTCATAATAATAATATTAAAGAATGCAAAATCACCATCCAAAGGGTGAATTGATGTCCTATCTAATGGGAGAAGCATTGGTCTTGCGAGAGAGGTTAACCATTTTCAGAGGTGTATGGTGGAGTTGGAGGGAAAAACCTTGATCATGCAAAAATGCATGACCCTAATCGAATAGACATATCTTAAGGAGTGACACATTAAAGTAGTGTGTCCAGCAAATTTCTTTAGAGTTAGTAGTTTAAAATCATGTTAAGGCAGTTTAGAGGGATCATTTATGTTTCTTAGGGGAGCATTGCAGGTTGGCTTAATAGAGAATTAGAGGAATTGATGTAATGTACACAATATATGGATTTGATAAAAGGCATACAATCTTTTATAAAATTCTTGAATGTAGTAAGTTAGGCTATGTAGTTGCTTTATGAAGCAGCAACAATGATTCAAAAGAAGGGTAATAGATTAGCATTACATAGTTTCTTAGTCAAGAGACTTCATAACAATTGAGTTCACATTTGTTTGTGCACAAGCAAAGTAAAACTTGATCTAAAGTATGGGAGGACTTTATACTTAACCCCAACAAGTTGTAAATGTTAAAGAGCCATTAGAAGATGTGCTTAAAGAAGTCATTAGAGGATGCACTCAAGTTAGGAGTACAAGTGCCTAGATATTGTTGGATATTGCCTGAGATATGAAAGGTGATGAAAACCATGATAATATAGCGTATTAACTGTGTGAATGGGTTATGGTGGTTAATAAAATTGCTTATAGTATTAATTTATAGAGGATCAGAGGATCCAATTGAGAGTGAAAGTGGCATTATGAAGTGTTATGGATTGACCAATAGCTATGCAAGTGAACTTGTGATCGAGGTTATAGGGCTTATGCATAGATCAAGCATAAGTTTTGGCTCTTGTACCAGTGCAATGAGACATTAGGTGCAAGACACTTGTTAGTAGGTGATTCAAAGTGCCGAGCATTGTTTATGAGTTATAGTATTAGCATACATTTTTGCTATGGAAGTGGTATTTTTGCAAGCTGTAAAGGTAGTGAGCATATAGTTGTAAAGGCAATTGAGCTTATAGTTGTAGAGGTAACTAACTATTGGACAAGTTACAATGGTAACAAGTTCAGGAGAGCTAGTATGAAAGTAGTGTTGGTGTATGCCCTAAGAGCCAATCATAGGATGATTGTATAAGCATACATTGTATTATATTTTCATTATTTATATGAGGCACTTTCAGATTATTATTTCTCTGTGTTAAATAAATAGATACAGTAATTTATCCTTAGAGTAATAATTTCTTGAACAATACTCTTAAATGTCCCTAGTCAAGTATCATTGTGAAAGGGATAACAATGGTACATAAAGACTAATATGTTGGTTGATTGATATGAGATATCAAGTCAACACATAGATACATGTTAGAGAATAGTTGTACTAGACTGGCCCACCATGAGATTGCTACATGGATCATCTTATGAGTGTCATAAGCAGCTCTCATAGTGATAGTGATGCATATGGTCTTTTAACTTGAAGTCACCATGGTTTCCAGCATAGTTAGTTATATGCTTTAACATTATCTAACGTTAACTTTAATGGGTTGATTTGGAAGACAGTGATTGGGTATACTACTGATTATATAAAGGAATATGAGTGATGTAAATGAGATTTTATCCCTCCTTCTAAAGGAGCGATATCTATGGGGCCCTTGATTGAGTTTGACTATGAAATGCATGGTCATGCTCAAATGAGTCAACATGTGATGTTGATCTCATTTGCTTTTTTTTTTTGTCAACTTATGAATCAAGAAACACAGAGATCAAATTATAAAGGGGATAACACTTTCCATGCCTTGAGTTCGATCTAGATATCTAGGATAAAAGGGGACTGATTGCACAGTCACTGAAAGGTTATGTCAGATCACTGATATTCTCATTACTTGGGTAGTAATGATGCATTGCTAGATGCCGCTTATTGTTTATGATTCTAAAATATGATTTTGGATCATTGCCGACGTGATGGGAACCTATCGGGTTACACACAAAGAACGAATCAAAATTGGAATTGGAGCAACATAATTAGAAATTCTAGTTGGACTATAATTTCTAATTAATGAAAGGACCAATTAGATTGGGCCCTTTTGTTAATGTTATATTGCTTAGGGGCCAATTATTAATTAAGTCATAATATTGGACCTAATTAATAATCAACCCATAATACTCACCTCTCATTAGGGTTTTAGTGGGTGTCTATATATACAAGATGCTATTCACGCTCAAATACATCAACATATAATCTGGGAGGCATTTTTTAGAGAGAGAATAAATAGGAGACCCTAAACACCCTAGTTTGCTAGCACAAACTTGAGAGGAGAGAGATTCCATCCAACTTATCTTTTGGCTGGCGTTTTGAGATTGTTCTATATGGATACCATAGAAGTGCAGCCACATCAAACGTTGCACTTGTGATCTAATTTTTTTGGTTTCAATTCTAGTTTGTGATCTGGAGTGCGGATTGGATTGGAGAATTGGACAGAAGCAGATCGGATTTGCTATGTAGCTGACAGTAGATTATTTGTCGAAAGGTATAAACTTTAATCCCTAATCTATGGCATCCAAAATTTGCATGGATCCTTGGTGGAAATCGTGCAAAATTTATTTCTGTTGTACATGTATGATGTGCAATTTCTAGCAAGTAGCACTAGAAGGAGTTAAGACATTTTGAAAAAGTTTACAAAGGCAACCATTTAAGAAATTTGTCAAAAATGTATATGATTAAGAGGATACTAATGTTGCAAAGGCAACAATCCAAGTTCAAGATAGGGAACATTTATAGAGCTTAAAGAGATAAGCATGAGTGGTTAAGATAGTAACTTAAAGGAGTAAACTAAAGATCAACATGGAGTTTTGATAGAATAGGTAAATTCTTCATAGAGCCATGTTAGATTAAGGTGTTAATAAGGTCATTCACATTTGAAATGGGGGGAGAATGCTACAAGTTGGCAATTATAATAGTGTAATAGCAAATGTGCTTAGTTTTCGATGAAACTTGATAGAAAAATTAAGCATATTATAAAGGTCTTATGGTTGAAATTAGGGATAAATTTAACTTGTATACTTTTTTTTCCCAATTTTCCTAAGTTTGATAACATTTTAATAATTTTGGCATAGTTCAAGAATTCAAAAGAGTTCAAAAAGCCTATATTTGTGATCATCACACTTTTATCTTCATGTCAGTGTGTTTCAATGTGAATTAAACATTTAGAGAATTGTGAAAAAAGTTTATGATAACATAAAAAAAGTATGCCAACTTATGCTGAATGAGCTTTTGTTTAAAATGTTCTTTAAAATGTGAAGTGTTGAAAAAGTTCAGCATAGTGCCTTAGTGTTGAGCTACATACTCAAGTGTATTAATTTATGATCTTCCCCTACATACTTAAAACTATGAAGTGAGACATATACTAAGCAAATGGAGTATCCTCTCCCTATTCAAAAGGAGTCTCTACTTCTGCTTCCTAACAAGGAATATGATTATTAACGTCTAAATGATCCAATCATAAATAAACGAATACAATTATTAGAAATCACAAGCATCATCTGAAAAGGCAATATCTCTATGGTATCCATATAGGTAGTTGAATATTGCAATATAATCAGATGGGATCACACAAACTTTCTTTTAACATAATGCTAGTTATGGAGACTTTTCTAGTTTTGAACTACACTCTCACAATTAACCTTTAGCACCTTTTCTATCTCATAAATAACCATTATAAATTTTCTAATCTTGGACAGGTATTTATCAAATTATATAATGCATATCTTGATTGAGTATTTCCTTTTCAAAAGGATAAATATCCTATTAGATATTTCCTTTTAAAAAGATTTAAATAATATTAGTAAGATATTATTATCCTCCTAATTCATTTTACATCATAAATAAAATATTTTTTTGATTCTTAACTAAAATTACCATAATCAAGGAGGCAATTAAATTTTGATTATTGACCAAGCCCAAACATAACTCTGGTTAATAAGTAGCCCATATTTATTATCCTTTAAGTATAATTCAATCATATTGTATTATTATTTAGTGAAGTCTAATTATATTAGGCTAATCATAATTAGTAGCCTTAGTTTGACTAAGAGTTTTTTATTACATTATGAAACCAAAATTTGACATTGTCTTTGTGTGTCACCTTGTAGGCTTTCATTACATTGATAGTATTAAGAATGTTAGTGATTTAACATAACCTTTCTATAACTAATGTTCCATATAGTTTAGTCCTTTTTGTTTTGGATATTCAGATTAAGCTCAAGGCATAGAATATGTCACCTCTTTTAAAATTCAACTTATATATTTCTTGATTCTCAACTATACTTATTATAACAAATAAATCAATTCCATATATTGATCCATTTAAGCATGTTCATGCATTCATATTCTCACTCAATCAATGGGGCTCACAAGTATCATTCCTTCTACATAGGAAGGACAAAATCCTATCTAGATCACTTACATCCCAACATATCATTTATAGTATACCCAATCACCACCATTTATACTAACCATAATACAAGTGACATTAGATGGTATCAAAGTACACATCCTTTCATGTAAGGAACCATAATGACTTTAAGTTAAAATATTACATGCATTATTATCAAAATGAAAATTGCTTATGACATTCACACAGAGATCCATGTAAATTTCTCATAGCAAATCAATTAGGTACATTTGTTCTCTAATATGTACCTATTAGTTAACTTGATGTCTTATATTTTTTATTGTGGTCATTAATTAACATATATACTAGTCTCAATGTATTATTATTATCCTTATTTATAATAATACTTGACTAGGGATATTTTAATAATAATATAAATTATTTCAAGGATAATTATTATATTTAATTATATTATGCAGATATAATATCAAATATAATAATTGAAATGCCTATATAAAAAAAACATAATATAGTGTATGCAAAAATAATTATCTTATGATTGGCTACTAGAGCATACTCTAATAATCTTTTACTTGCACTAAAACTAATCACTCATGTATCTAATACTAACTGACCTAGTGTGATTGTCATGCTTTTGCTATGCAAAAGCTTTGTATGTGGGTCAACTATAATATCATACATTGGATTTTGCATATCTTTACATTCCATCCATCAATGATTTCACAAATAAGATAGGAGCACTAAAATATATGCTTTCATTATTGGTGAGATATGGGTTCCTTAACTTGTGTAATAGCCTTATTATTATTGTAATATAGGTTTACTACATAGCAATATACTCAGTCTTTATGATAAATTTAACCATTATTCAAGCTTCAAACTTTTCTAGGTTATAGCACTACCATTCAAGCAAAACATATAACTTAATTGTGATATGAAATTGTCCTTATTAAGCTAGAAACAGGCATTAGTATAACCCTTTACAACTAATTCCTCCTCACCTCCACGTATCAAGAATGAATCTTTAGTCTTTCTCAAGCACTTAAGGATATCTTGATAACAATCCAATGACAAATATAAGGATTTGACTAGCATTTGTTTATTATGTTCAAGGCAAATAAGACATTAGGATGAGTACATAACATGTCATACATGATAGATCAAATTGTTTTATTTTTTTTCTATAAAAAAAAACAATTTGATCTATCATGTATATGGATTTTTAATGCATATGGATTTTTATTCATGCAATTTTTCTCATCTTGCATCATAAAACACTAAGCATTAAACAAATTTATACTATGTGACATAAGTAAAAACTTCTTTGTAGATTCTTGCATGATGAATTACTTTAGCACCTTTTTAATATATTTACTTTGACTGAAGTCAAGCAATTTTCTCAATTTATCTTTATAAATCTTGATACCTATCATAGGCAATTTCACCCAAGCAATTCTTTAAAAAATAATTCTTTAACCAATTATTTATAACCTATTATGTAAGGATATAATTTTCAATGAGTTAAATGCTATCCACATAAAATACAAGGAAAGCAATTATGCTTCTACTAACCATTTTGTAAAAACAAGATTCATCTTCATTTTCAATAAAACTACACTTTTAATCATATCACCAAAAAAAAAAATTCAGCTCTGAGAAGCTTGCTTCAACCCATAAATGAATCTTTGCAACTTACATATGTTTCTAGAATTTCTAGGCCCTTAGGTTATGTCATGTACACATCATCAAGAAGCTTTCTATTAAGGAAAGCAATTTTGACACCAATTTGCCATATTTTGTAATCAATAAAATTTAGATGGATTTAAGCATGATAACTAGGGAATAAGTCTTGTCATATTTAGCAAATAATCATTCATTAAAGGTTTATTCATTGTCATCCATATGAATTTTCTTCTTGAAAACCTATTTGCATCAAATGGGTTTTATCCCTTTAGGTAGGTCAATTAGAGTCCATATTTAGTTGACATATATGGAATCCATATTAACTCATATGACCTCAAGTTACTTCTCAGAGTTCGACCATTCAAAATTTCTTAATAAGCTATGGGTAAGGGTACAAGTAGGTTAAGCAATCTATTAGGGACCTACACGCCTAGCCTTTTTAAAGTCTAGTTTAACTTAACCTATTTATTTAAATAAACTAGGCTTAGGCTAATAAAATAGCCTATTTAATCAATAGGCTAGGCTTTTTTTTCTTTAGGTTTGATCTATAAACCTATCAGGCTAGCTTATTTAATTATAAATATATATATGAATAATATAATATAATAAATATTATACATGCAAATAATGTAAATATTTTAATGTATATGTGTATATAAGCCTAATTAGGCCATTGGATAAATTTGGGTTTTAAGAAAGCTTTAGTTTATTAGCAAATATGAAAGCCTATTTATATAATAAAGCTTTTAAATAGGTTAACACGCTTAATCAGGCTTCTTTAATAGGCTAAGTCGAGTCTAAATTTTGGTTTTATATAGGCTAATAATTTAGAAAGCAGGTCTAGCCTATTTAAGATAAAGCTTGGCTCATCTTAGCCTATTTACACCCCTAGTTATGGGTTCATTTTAATCCATGATTAATAGATCACCATGTTGAGTCATAATAAATTCAAATATCTTAAGCTCATGGTGTGTCGTACCAAATCTATATTAGCCCTATGTTACTTAAATAGGTTCTTCTTCTATAACATCTTGTGGTCTTTATTTAGGTTTAGGTTCAATATTATATTCTAGGTCTTGGATTTCTTCGAGTTGTATATTTCTACCACCAATTTTCTTAGAAACAAACTTTTTTCTAGGTAGACACTAGCCCAAGCTATAAACACTTTGCCTTTATAGGATTAGAGGGATAATACCTTTTATTTTCCTTATGATACCTTACAAAATAACATTTATCTAATTTGGATCAAAGTAATTATCTCTAGAAAGTATCCTCCAAAGAAAATTGGAAAATCTGCATAAGTCATCATATATCACACCATATCTAATAGGGTGTAGTTTCACCTCTTTGAAATACTATTCCATTGTGGCATTTCAGGTGAAGTGAGTTGTGATATCATACCACTTTCTTTTAGATAGTCATCAAACTCTTGACTTAAGTATTCTTTATCTCAATCTAATTAAAGAGTTTTAATACTTTTGCCAAGTTGGTTTTGTATTTCATTCTTGAAATCCTTGAACTTTTCAATGGATTATGATTTATGTTTCACTAAATACATATATCTATATCTGCTAAAGTCATTTGTAAATATAATGAAGTATTGAAAATGATCTTTAATAAGTGAACTAATGAGCCCACACACATCAATGTATATAAGGCCTAATAGATCATTAACCCTTTCATAGACCCTTTCACTATGTCCAAGAATAGGGCTTTTATCATCTAGCCTAATAAACAAGACTTGCATGCCTTATATGATTCAAAATCAAATGAGTCCAAGAGTTTATTCTTATAAAGATTAGATATGTACTTCTTGTTTATATGGCCCAAGCGATAGTGCCAAAGATAGGTTAAGTTCAAATTTATGGATTTGAATTGTTTAGTATTTGTGTCATAGATTAATGTTTATTAACTTCTATAAAAAAAATACTTCAAGGTAGAAATCTTTCTTCTCTTCTTCCTTTTAGACCCTTTAAGTAGAACTTGTAGTTCCTTTTCCAATGTCCAATCTTATTGCAATAGAAGCATTTCCCCTCCTTAACCACATTAGCTTTAGGTTTCAAAATAGAACACTTGGGCTTAGGCTTACTTTGGATTTAGAATTCTTCTTATCCTTACTCTTGCCTTTACCCTTCGACCTTTGTACCATCATTATGGTATTAGGCTTTCCTTTTTATAAATTTTATTTAGCAATTCTTAACATGCTTAAAAATTCTAGCAATGATTTGTTAACTTTGTTCATGTTGCAATTCATAACAAATTGATTATAACTTTTTAGCAATGATTGTAGAATTATATCAGTAGCTAACTCTTGGCTCAAAGAAAAACTCAATTGCTCAATGTTCTCAATATACATAATCATTTTGAGGATATGAGCCCAAATAAGGTTTGTTTTTGCTAGTTTGCAACAAAAACAATGCTTAGGAGATATCATACCTTTCATGTCAAGGTTACCATTGATAAAGTTTCTTAAGGTGTTTGAGCATGTCATAAACATTCATGTTTTCATGTTGCTTCTAAAGCTTAGAGTCCATGGTGCCCAACATAGGATGATTGACGTTCAAAGAATTCTTATAATGCTTCTTATAAGCATCTCCCTTCACATGAGGTGCATTAACTTCAAATGGCTATGGAATGATCTTTTCAGTACATAAAACTTTTGCTTATGTTTAAAGGCTACCTTAGATTCCTACATCAAGTTAAGAAGTTTGTCCCAATCAATTTATCCTTCATAAGGACTAATCACAATGATAGGTTATTTAATGTGTTTGCCATTTATATCTATAACAAAAATATGTAGATTAAGTATTAGTTTTAATTATTTAATAAGACTTTTTTATTAAATATTTCTCTAACTAATTTATTCAAATTAATAGCCCTTATTTTTAATTTAGACAACCACATCATCGAGACTTTCTAGCAAGACAAGATCCATATTTAACCTTGTCTCAAGTTAGCTTTAATTAATCACCTAAGATTTGGCTATTTACGTAGGCAACATTTGCTAATTGCATTACATACAACTCTTAGATAACTGGGTGAATAATACTTGTTCTAGTCCTTCTTATGAACTAAATCCTAACTCTATGCTTTTAGGTTCCTCAACCTATTAAGATGGCCCAATTAAGTTACACCTAATAATTGCCAAGTGAATATCACTTTTATCTTGTTGCATCTCATGAAGATAGATGAGGTACTTGTTGCATCTCATAAAAATAGATGAGGTACTTTGTTTTAGCAAACCTATCTTACATCAATCAAGGCCTTGACAAGTGTCAAGCATTAGAAGACATCACAAATTATTACTGATTTAATATTTGTTTTAAGCAATTTAATTAATTTAATTATTATAGATCTCACAATTATTAGCCTTTTTATTTATGCATACTCTCTAGCATATCTCATACTTTAAATAAATTATAAAATGAAAATGTCACATAATATGGCCCCTTATCTACTTAAATCTTCTCAAGCCAATGAGAGGATCGATTAATCAATCTAAGGTGTATCAATTTCTCTAAGCACCTTCTTTAGTAATCATCATATGGTCTCATCGTGGTTCCAACTCCTCCAAGTTTGTCTTGCATGATTTACATAACATTCAATAGAAGAAATCTTGAACTACAAGTTAGGTTGAAAGAAAATGAATAAAATAAAATGTAATGAAGAGAAGCATGACACATAGGTCATATTTTAAAATTACAATCAATAATAAAACTTAAATCACATTAGTGTAATAGGGCCATTCTATGCACCATACATTATATAATACATAAAGGTATGCAAACATTACAAAAGATAAAACTAACTATTTTAAATTTAAAATTTAAAATCTTTATTAATCCCTTTAATTTTAAAACAACTTTAAATATTATGGTCCATTAGGAATTGTCCTAAAAAATATTTTATTTTTAAAAAATATACCAACTTTTGACATCCATTATCAATCTTAATTCTAGAATTAAGAACCTTATATATATTATATTATATTCTTTCAAAAAATATTATTTTATTCACTTGAAACCAATACGTTTTTCAGGTCAATCACATTGACATCTGTTTAATGGAATCATTGAAAATAAATTCAAATATATTGAAAATCAGTTTCCAAAAGGTATTTGATTTGATTTTCGTAAAACGAAATCATTATAACTAAATTCAATCCCATTGAAAAACATATTCATTTCTTTAAAAAAAAAAAAAGAAACAAATAAACTGTGATGTCTGTGATTTGAAATTTAATGTCCTTCAAAACGAAATTACCTGCTTTTATATGTGGATGATCTTTTTGTTTTCAAACGAAACCACAATTGTTTTTACTTTTAGAAAAAAGGTAAATGCTTACCATGCAAATCAATCACTATAGCTTTGTGTGAAACACTTTTCACGTTACAAATAGATTTTCATTTTACAAAAGCAATAAAAAAAATTCATATAACGTGATTCGTTATATGAAAATCGAAAACAAAATCCATGTCCCATATGAGATCCATTTTCACATAAAGTTTTCATATCAGATGTGAATCCTCCTCACTTGATTTCATAAAAACAAAAATCATCCATATGAAAAGTTTTCTTTTTTCTTTTAAAAAAATGATTCACTTATATATCATACATGCATCAAATCATATAAAATACATAATCTAACATATGGTTTTGCAAGTGGTTTGATACCACTATTAGATTTTGGATCAAATAGTATAGTAAAAAAACTAAATTTTATATCAAAATCCACCAAGGATCCAAGCAAACAAAGCATAAACCAATGTTAGTGTTTATACTTTTACTATGTGAAATTGATCTATTATAAAAGAATCTGCTTCTACTTGCTAATGAACAATCAATTATTAGTGTCTAAATGATCTAATCACAAACATAAAAATGATTGATCATGAATACATGAACATGATTATCACAAATCAAAAACTTTGTCAAAAATGCAACATCTCTATGATATCCACACAAGTAGTCGAATACTTGAATTGAATTGGATGGGATCACTATCTCTCTCAACATATTGATAGTTGTCAAGACTTTTTTGGTTTTGGATAACACTCTCACAATCATCCCCTCACATTCTCTCCATCTCATAAATGATTGATAAGTGCACAAATACACCTAAATTCTATGTGTTTCATCCACTTATTTACTTAGTATTTTGTGCAAATTGATTGAAAAGGACACTTAGATGCTTTATATTTTGTTTTCAGGTCATTAAATGACACATGTGAGCATTAGAAAAGAATCCAGAGGCAAAACCATTCAAATCATGAAGCATTGAAGCAAGATTGTTCACTCAGCAAAGAACACAGGGTATGGGAACCTCGTGTTCAGGGCCGTGTTTCATTCTGGACTGCTTCGAGACTTCACTGAGTCATCCAAGAAGAACACGGGGATGAACACGGGCCGTGTCATACCCCGTGTATCTTACTACCATTCGATTCTAAAGAACATGGGGGGTGTCACACCCCGTGTGATATGCTGATCAGTCTTTGTTGAAGAACACGGGGTAGAACATGGGGCGTGTACTACCCCGTGTACATTACTGCTTGACATTTCGTAGGAGAACATGGGGCGTGTTGCACAACGTGTTTCTTGCTGCTCAAACTTTCGCTGAGAAACACGGGGTACAACACGGGCCGTGTTGGACCCCGTGTAGATAAAAAATATAAGTTTTGCACGAGATCTTGCAAAGGGAAGAGGAGAAACTGAGAATTAACAAGGAGAGCTGTTGGGAGAAGCCCTAAGAGAGATCCAAACTCACCAAAGGCGCCTTCTAACACGGATTCAAGCAAGAAATTTGTAGATCTTCATGGATTGTTTGACTTCCCTCTCTATTTTCTTGTTTTCTTCTGATCTTGTAATGTCCTCACACTAAACCTTTGTGCTTTGCTTAGGTGAACTTGTTCATGGAGTTATGGAACTGAATTTTATATAATCTAGCTTGATTTACTATTGAATTATGATTTGATTATGTTGATTCGACTGGAACAAGCCAATATATCCGGAATATTGGATTTGTAATTTGGATTAATTGATTTTAGGTTGAAATGACCAATTGATTAATCGGATCTTGCATGATCATTGGGAATATCAATTAGACTTAGGAATTAAGCTGATTGAATTTTTTTGCACAGGATGAAATGTCCAAGAATGGATTCTAAGCAAGATTAATGCAACCTAGATTAGTGATTACTAGAGTAATTCTGGACACTTAATCTCTTAGTTAGTAGCTAGTAGCCTTGCAATGAGGTATAGTTTAATTTTGGTAATCCAGTAATCATAATTAACAATAAACCAAGTTAGAGAGTTATATTCATTCCATAATGAAATGTACAAGGGATCCTTAAGCTAAGTACGCTTCTATTCCATTAAATCAAACTTTATTTTGTTAGCTAAGCTCTGTTTTACATTTAATTCTTAATTTACACTCTCAATTGATCCGCCTAGATAATTTACTTGAGATTCAGTTAGTACTCAACCTACAATCCTTGTGGAGAATGATAATCTTTTATACTATAACTAGACTTAACCCGTGCACTTGCAGGATTTAGAGGTCAAGTTTTTGGCGTTGTTGCCGGGGATTGTATCCAGTTGATATTAACCACAAGTTTTAAGTGAATTAGACTAGGCAATTTATTTTCTTTTACTTCTTAATTCATCTTGATCTAATTTTCTTATTTTTATTCAGCATTCCTTTCTTACCTTATTCTGTTTGAGTGTTACCAATTCATTTTGCAGAAAATCTTTTATATGCGAAGAAGAAGTCTTGAAGGAATTCTTGACTTAGATCCAGAAATTGAAAGAACTCTGCATAGGAGAAGAAGAGAGCACAAGTCAGTCCACAGCCAAGAAGAAATCTACACTAAACCAGTAAATCAAAACATGGATAATAGATCACTTAGAGAGTTTGCAGCACCCGATGCCACTAGTCTTCAATCCAGTATACAAAGGCCCGCTGTTGAGGCAAACAACTTTGAATTGAAGCCAGCTTTGTTGTCTATGGTGCAGCAAAACCAGTTCGGTGGATTGCCAATGGAGGATCCCAACCTCCACATCCATATTTTCCTAGAATACTGCGATACTATTAAGATCAATAGTGTAGCTGCGGATGCTATCAAACTTAGACTTTTTCCTTTTTCCTTAAGGGATAGAGCCAGAGCTTGGTTGTACTCATTGCCAACTGGATCAATTACCACATGGGAAGAGCTACTGAGGGCTTTTCTTTCACGATACTTTCCTCCCAGCAAGACTACGCAATTGAGGAATGAAATTACTACATTTTCTCAGAGGGAAGGAGAATCCCTGTTTCATGCTTAGGATAGATACAAAGAGCTATTAAGGTTGTGTCCACATCACAGATTGAAAAAATGGCTTGTTCTTCATACCTTCTACAACGGTTTGAATTACAACACTAGACTTACTGTGGATGCTGCTGCTAGAGGTGCCTTGATGAATAAAAGGCTAGATGAAGCTTATGAGCTGATTGAAGACATGGCTTTGAACCATTACCAATGGTCAAATGAGAGGGGACCACCAAGAAAAGCAGCAGGTAAGTATGAATTAGATGCCTTTAGTCATTTGTCTGCTAAAGTTGACGCATTAGGAAGTTTAGGTAACAAGGTAGATGCTCTAATGGCTAAATTTGACAAATTTCATGTTAACAGTGTGAATACAACAGGTGCTACTAACATTCCTTGTCAGATTTGTGGAATTACAGGGCATGTTGCAGCTGAATGCACCTTGGGCCAAGACTTTACTGAGCAAATGAATTATGTGAATAACAGTGGGTTTGGACAGAAAAATCAAAGTGAACCATTTGGAAACACTTACAATCCATCATGGAGGAATCATCCAAATTTCTCCTACAAGCCCACCTAACCATACAACACACAAACCACCACCAATAGACCACCACCACCCGGTTTCCATGGTCAAAGATCATACAACCCACTAGCCCAACCATCCTCTACTGCAAAATTAGAAGGCCTCTTGGAGAAATTTCTTATTTCTCAAGAGAAAACCAATGAGGAATTTAGACAACATGGAAGACACATGGAAGATTCAATTAGGCAACTGTCTTCTAAGGTAGATTCCTTGGCCACTCATGGAAAGATGCTTGAAACTCAAATTGCTCAACAAGCTTCTGCATCTTCTTCAAGAGCTTATGGCCAAGTCCCTGCTCAACCGGAATCAAATCTAAGGGAGCATTGCAAGGCAATAACTCTTAGGAGTGGAAGATTATTGAATGATCCTATTGCCACTCAAGAAAATGAAAAAGAGACAAGTGTGGAAGAAGAGCAAAAACAAGGCAACAAGGCCTCAATTTCTAAGGAAGCTGAAGAGAAAGAAGGGGAACTACTAGACAAATCAAAATATATTCCTCTGGAACCATACAAACCGCCTATCCCTTATCCTCAAAGATTGGCCAAGGCTAAACTGGATAAGCAGTTTGGAAAGTTCTTGGAAGTGCTGAAGAAATTGTATATCAATATTCCCTTCACTGATGCACTTTCACAAATGCCTTCCTATGCTAAATTTCTGAAGGACATTCTCTCCAACAAGAGGAAGTTAGAGGAGCATGAAACTGTGGCTTTGACTGAGGAGTGTAGTGCCATCATTCAAAATAAACTACCTCCTAAGCTAAAGGATCCAGGAGGCTTCTCCATTCCTTGCGTAATAGGAAATGTCCCTATTGATCGGGCATTATGTGACTTGGGAGCGAGTGTGAGTCTCATGCCACTGTCGGTTGCTAAGAGGTTGAACATTGAGAAGATGAAGCCTACTACGGTTTCACTTCAACTAGCCGACCGCTCAGTCAAATATCCAGTAGGTATTCTTGAGGATATACCTATCAAAGTGGGTAAGTTTTTTATACCTGTTGACTTTGTTGTTCTTGAGATGGAAGAGGATGCTCGAATCCCTATTATTTTAGGTAGACCATTTCTTGCCACTGCTAGGGCTTTAATTGATGTTAAAAATGGTAGACTGTCATTATCTGTTGGGTATGAGAAGGCTGAATTTAATTTGAATGAATCAATTAAATTACCTGTTTGTGAAGACTCCATATGCAGGGTAGATGTGCTAGACAAAGTTGTGAAAGAAGACCATCAAAAGGGAATCCTCCAAGATCCTTTTGAAGCATGTCTAGTTACAAATGGAGTGTTTGAAACTGAAGAAGCTACTGCATATGCCCAGTTTTTAGAAGTAAGCCCACCACTTCCCCTCCCTGAAGCAGTTATTGAACAATTGGAAGTGGAGTCCAACAAAACCACCACTGAGGAAGACAAACCGCCAAAGGTAGAACTTAAACCTCTCCCATCTTCCCTCAGGTATGAATTTTTAGGACCCCATTCTACTTATCCTGTTATAGTTAATGCCAATCTAACTGCTATGGAAACAGAAAAATTACTTAGGCAGCTTAGATTTCATAGGAAAGCTTTGGGATATTCAATTTCTAATTTGAAAGGGATTAGTCCTTCTATATGCATGCATAAGATATTGTTGGAGGATGACAGTAAGCCCTCCATTGAACACCAAAGAAGGCTGAATCCTAATATGAAAGAAGTTGTGAAGAAGGAAATAATGAAACTGTTAGATGCTGGGGTAATTTACCCAATTTTCAATAGCCAGTGGGTTAGCCCGGTTCATGTTGTGCCTAAGAAAGGGGGGCTAACTATAGTGAAAAATGATAACAATGAGCTAATTCCCACTAGGACTGTCACAGGTTGGAGAATGTGCATTGACTATAGGAAATTGAATAAGGCAACCTGGAAAGATCATTTCCCCCTTCCATTCATTGATCAAACTTTGGAAAGATTAGCTAAGCATTCACATTTCTATTATTTGGATGGCTATTCTGGTTTCTTCCAAATTCCTATCCATCCAAATGATCAGGAAAAGACCACATTTACGTGTCCTTATGGCACATTTGCATATAGAAGAATGCCTTTTGGTCTGTGCAATGCTCCAGCTACTTTTCAGCATTGTATGATGGCAATCTTTTCTGATTTAATTGAAAATATCATGGAAGTTTTTATGGATGATTTTTCTGTGTATGGCACTTCCTTTGATAACTGTTTAACCAATTTATCTCAAGTTTTGCAGAGATGTGAAGAGGTAAATCTAGTTCTCAACTGGGAGAAATGCCATTTTATGGTAAGAGAAGGGATTGTCCTTGGCCATCAAGTATTTGAACATGGCATTGAAGTGGATAAGGCCAAAGTGGACATCATAGAGAAATTGCCTCCCCCAAATTTTGTCAAGGGAGTGAGGAGTTTCCTAGGACACGCCGGTTTCTACCGACGTTTCATTAAAGATTTCTCTAAAATAGCTAAACCTTTGACTAACTTACTAGCTAAAGATGTTCCTTTTGATTTTAATCAAGATTGTTTGGATGCCTTTTGCAGGATAAAGAAAGCCTTGATATCTGCCCCAATTATGCAAGCACTGGATTGGAACTTACCTTTTGAGGTGATGTGCGATGCTAGTGATTATGCAATAGGAGCGGTGCTTGGCCAAAGAAAGGGCAGAAAGGTTCATGCAATTTATTATGCAAGCAAGACTCTTGATGAAGCTCAATTGAATTATGCCACCACTGAAAAGGAACTTCTTGCTGTGGTATATGCAATTGATAAGTTCAGATCTTACTTGGTGGACTCAAAAGTGATTGTTTTCACAGATCATGCAGCCATCCGGTACCTTCTAAGCAAGAAGGAAGCTAAACCTCATCTCATCAGATGGATTCTTTTGTTGCAAGAAATCGATCTGGAAATTCGAGATAAGAAGGGTACTGAGAATGTTGTAGCTGATCACCTCTCAAGGCTGAAGCAAGAATTAGGAGATGAGGAAGACAAGGACATGCCAATCAATAATGCCCTTCCTGATGATTATTTGTTGGCTGTCTCTTCTTCTGCCATCCCTTGGTTTGCTGATTATGTGAACTACATTGTGAGTGGAGTTTTACCTCCGAATGTAGGGTATCAAAAGAAGAAGAAGTTTCTAGCTGAGGCAAAGCACTACTTTTGGGATGAGCCCCTTCTCTTTAGGAGATGTGCTGATGGCCTATTTAGAAGATGTGTGCCTGAGGAGGAAATTGCAAGTATCTTGTTCCACTGTCATTCCTCTCCATATGGAGGACATTTTGGTGCTTCAAGAACTGCTGCAAAGATTGCCCAGGCGGGATTTTATTGGCCGACTCTTTTTAGAGATGTTCATAATTATGTCACTTCTTGTGACCAATGCCAAAGGGTTGGGAACATATCAAAAAGACATGAGATGCCCTTGAATAACATTCTAGAGGTTGAAATATTTGATGTTTGGGGAATTGACTTCATGGGACCATTCCCACCTTCTTGCAGCAACAGATTCATACTAGTAGCAGTTGACTATGTATCCAAATGGATGGAAGCAATTGCCACTCGAACTTGTGATGCCAAGGCTGTAGTTCGATTTTTCAAGAAGGTGTTGTTCCCTAGGTTTGGAATCCCTAGAGCTGTCATAAGTGATGGAGGGTCTTATTTCATTGCCCATCAGTTTCAGTTACTTTTGAGAGGGTATGGAGTAACCCATAAAATCTCTACTCCATATCACCCTCAAACTAGTGGGCAAGCTGAACTTTTCAACAGAGAAATTAAGTCCATCCTGGAAAAAATAGTGTCTAGATCAAGGAAGAATTGGGCACTTAAGCTGGATGATGCTCTATGGGCCTATAGAACTGCCTTTAAAACTCCAATTGGAATGGCACCATTTAGGCTCATCTATGGGAAGAACTGTCATTTACCAGTAGAGATGGAACACAAGGCGTATTGGGCAATCAAGTTGCTCAACTTCGACTTACAATCTGCTGGAGAGAAGAGAAAGCTCCAACTTCTTGAGCTTGAAGAATTGAGGAATGAAGCTTATGATAATGCTAAGATCTATAAAGAAAGAACGAAGGCTTGGCATGACAAGCGAATACTTAGAAGGGAGTTTCAAGAAGGAGACTCGGTGCTCTTGTTCAGTTCAAGATTCAAGTTATTTCTAGGGAAGTTAAAGACAAGATGGACTGGACCGTATCTTGTGAAAAAGGTATATCCATTTGGAGTTGTGGAGATTTAGAGCGAAGGCACCGACAACTTCAAGTTCAATGGCCAAAGATTGAAGAATTATGTTGCTGGGCCACCAATAATGGAAGCACTAGACTAATAAAGAAACAGGGGTCGAGCTTATGACCTTAAATAAACGCTTCTTGGGAGGCAACCCAAGCTTGTTTTTCTGTTTTCTTGCCTTTTAATCCTTAGTTTTCTACTTTTCAATCTGAGTTACTGAGTAGTGGAGGAATTTAAGTCATTAAGTGTTGATGTTGAATGCTCATTTTTGCATGTGGACTTTGTCTTTGAGGTAGATTAGGCATGAATTCATGATTGTTGTCTGTTTTCCTACACAGAGGGCTCAAAATGCAGTCTAGTGAGATACACAGTGTAAAACACGGGCCGTGTACCATCCCGTGTACCTCACTGTCTAACCAATTTTAAAGAACTTGTGATTTTCAACGAAGTCCAGTGAGAAACACAGTGTTAAACACGAACCGTGTTAGAACCCGTGTTCCTCACTGTCTGATTCATATAAAAATTTTGTGATTTTGATGGAAGTCCAGTGAGAAACACAGTGTTGAACACAGACCGTGTCCCATCCCGTGTACCTCACTGGCTGAAACAATTCTGAGGACTTTTGAACATGAGCCTTCTAGAGAGAAACACGGGGAAGAACACGGATCGTGTTAAACCCCGTGTTCTATTATGCATTTTGTTAGTCTAATCCAGAGAGAAACACGGGACAGAACACGGGTTGTGTTTGATCCCGTGTACAATTGTGAGGATTGTTAACATGTTTTAGAGAGAAACACGGGGGATAACACAGGGTATGTCAGACCCCAGTGTAAGTTGCGAAACCCAGATCGTGCAGAAACACGGGGTACCACACGGGTCGTGTTTAACCCCGTGTTCCTGTGCGGGGGAGCTTTTAATCGTCAAAAACCCAGATTTTTCCAGGTTTTCCCCCATTTTTTCCTTCTTCCTCGCAGCCCTAACCTCTCTCCTTACATTTTTTGCTACCATATTGCAAAAATCGACCGATTAAAGTGTTTGATTTGGCCATTTAAAGTTATTTTGCCACTTGATTTGCAATTTAATCGGTTTAAAGTTGAGATTTGGATTCTTTTTGACACATTTAACATGAACTTACGGTTTTTGTTCATCATCTCACGAGGTTAGTGCATTTCCTTTGAAATCCTTGGAGTTTATTGATATTTCTAATGATTATTAACTTCCATTACATGTTAGAATTCATAGGAATGTTGAAATCATTTGAAATTGATATTTGATAGGTTGACTGAATGACTTTACAAAGCAATGTTCATGGAAATTCACTAGTTTTCTTGATTGAATTTGCTTCTTTGATGATTAATTGATCAAAATAGAATCTTAGATTGATGAATTGAGTTTGAATCTTTCATTCATAGGACTTGTACTGTTAAATTGATGCATGAGTTTGATTAATTGACCTTGATATTCATTAAACTCCACTTATTTGATGTTGATTGATGGATTGCTTATGTGTATTGAATCTTTAACTCATTGAATTGGAATTCTTTGATTACTTGGATTGCAAGCCTTTGAGGTTTACTGCTTGATTGCCTTATTGCCTGCTTTGCCTCATTGACATGACCACTCCATTGCTTTCATGGCATTAAACTTTAACTTGTTTTTCAATTGATATTGGATGATATTGAAAATACATGCTGATCTATTGCATTTAAATCTACTGACTTAGCCACTGTTAATAAACATGAGATTGATTGATTGAACATTGAATAATTGGATGTTAGCTATTGCTGAATTTTTATTCTTAGAATTTGCTGATGGCTGATATACTCTCAATACACTCTCTCAATTTGTTAATTCCTTTTGCAGACAATGTCTAAAAGATAAAAGACCACTACGAGAAAGACTACCAAGGGTAGTATATCTAGAGGGACATCGTCTAGAGGACCTTCACACCCCTTCTTAGATTTCACTGAAGAGGCTTACATCCAAGCCTATGATAGACACAAGGATAAGCCAATTGTAGAAGGGAGATTCTTAGACTGGGAAGTGCTGAGGGAGTTTGGACTAGAGAAAGAAATACGTGAGCTTATAAGTGTGGGAGCTTGGGAAACCTTCTTTGAGATTAGAGAGCCCACCTACAGGAGCTAGGGAGCTCACCTTGGAGTTTCTCAGCACATTTTATTTAGAGAGGTATTTTGGGACGGTGGACTCACCTGATATAGTTCAGTTCAGGCTTGGAGGCATTGCTTACTCTATGAGTGTGACCCAGCTGTCTGTTCGCCTGGGACTCTATTCTGTGGAGTTTGTGACTACTCTGGAGTACCAGGACATGCTGGTCGAACTGCCTCACTGGACCCAGGAGTGGCGGGTATGGACCGACATAGCCATTGGACGCACATATGATCCCGCCAAGAGTAAGGCGTCTAACCTTAGGAAGGTTTCCTAGAGAGTTCTTCACTCCATTTTCAGTCATACTCTGAGCGGATGAGGGCACAGTCATGGAGTTGTGAGCACCTCTGATATTCTATTCCTCTACAGCATGATTGAGAGGGTGCCTATCCACATTGGAGGAGCATTTGCCCACTTTTTCTCAGCCCAGGCCATGGATAGGAGAGTTGGTAGTATAGCTGCTGGCCCATACATCACTCGACTAGCCAGACGGTTAGGAGTCTTCGACCGGCCTTATGGTTCTCTAACTATAGTATCACACATGGCACCCCTTCGAAGGGGCATTCTTATAGCCATGGGGATCCAGCCGGTAGTGCAACAGCAGCAGCAGCCCCAGGAGGAGCAACAGCAGCATATTCCAGGCGATGACACAGCTCCTGATGTTGGTCCTTCTTCTTCCACCGGGAGCAGAGTTCCACATGAGACATATTTCAGAGACATCCTCTTTGGCCAGCAGCAGATCTTGGCGGAGCTCTGTCTGATATCTGAGAGTCAAACACAGATCGAGGGACTCTATGATGACTTGGACAGGCGCTCCAGGCACATAGAGGGCATGGTGGAGCCCCTGTTCCACCTATTCCACCCTTCCTCCCCTGCTGACCCGGATCCCCCTACCCAATAGTTTAGATTGATTACTGCACTTTTTATTTAGCTATTCTATTTTTCTTTTTACTTATTCTTCATATATATCCCCATTTATCTGGTCTGTACATATATTGACTATGCACTTTGTTTTACTCTTTATTATATTACTTTCTTCTCTTTTATTTTCTTGCACTCTTGATGTTAATATCTATATTAACTAACAGCATTTCTTTTCCAGTATTGTATTTTCTTTCTTTTAGATTACCGGTTCTCTCTCTCCTACCTCGTCTCTCCTTCTGGATCTCCCTGCGATTTACTGGACAACCAAATTCCGCATGTCAGGGAAGTTTCAATTCCCCAACTGTTTTCTGTCTCTTTTCCCATTTACTATTTTGTACATTGAGGACAATGTCCACTTTTAAGTGTGGGGGAGCAGTGTTTTGCAATGCTTTGCACTTGAACTTGCTTGAATGATTTAGAGTACTGAAATTTGCTCCAATTTCAATGATATATAAAAAAAATGAAATGATGAAAATAAATAATAATAATAATAAAAAAAATGTAAGGCAATTCATTGAATAAAGTGATTGATTCATGCCTTGTTTCTTTAATGAATATTTGGCAACTTGATAAGGAAAATCTAAAGCTTGAAGCTAAGAGTAATGAGCATAATTGTCCCTTGTGAGATTTGAGCCTTTTGAGCTATTTTCTCATTACAAATTAAAGCTCATTTTTCTTCTTGAGGGATTATGTCATCACTCTTGCCTTTGTGCTCTAGAACTTGCATTTTCTCTTTTTGAGGCTACATTTTATGTACTTTGCATGTCAAAAATGATGAGGCCATGTTTCTTTACCCTTTTTATTTGTTTGGCTCATTTGAATTCTTTTCTTTAATTTTCCCTAAAACTTTTTCCCTAGTTAGCCACTTTGAGCCTTGGACCCTCATTTCTAGCCTAGCCATAACATGTTCATCCAAAGCCACTACCTAAGTGAACTTGAACCTTAGAGTTTGAGGGGACTTAGACACATTTTATAAGTTTGGCTATTTTTGAGGTCCTTACTTAGTGTTGCTAGTTGGATAAGTTGATTTGTAGTTTTGGTTGTTAAAAAAAAAATCAAAATCAAACAAACAAATAAAATAAAAAAAAAAGAGAAGAGAAGAAGAAAATAAAACACCATAAAAAATGGTGTCAATTAAATAATCTGGGAAGAAGAAAAGGAAGAAAAACTTGTTATGAATGAATAAAAAAAAATGTTGCGTTAGCTGATTTATTTGTATAAAAAAAAAGATGATGAATGAAATAATGAAAATTAAAAGGAGAAGAATGGAGGTTGAAGCAAGGGTGGAAGCAAGCTATCAAGTTGAGTAATGGAACTTGACAATGGTCAAATTCATGACCAATATGTCTTCTTCCTTCAAACTCAGGGTTCTATCACTTTTCACCCCTTGATGTTCCTTCCCCCTATCCTCACCCTTTTTCCCTAATAAAGTCCTCTGATTTGCATGCATTTTACATTATAGTAGTGGAGATTAGAGTTTGTGCAAGCATATGGTAGCATTAAGTCATGAGTTGATTGACTTGAGAGTATACACAAGCCTTGTTTTGAGAGTGAGAGTAAACACTTTACCTGTGAGGCTATTCTCTTTTGCTTCTATGCTGAGAATTGACTTGTTTAGTTGCTTTATTTTCATTTAGTTGCTTGGCAAGACTTGATCCTAATCTTTGATTTGTTGAGTGATTGCCTGATTATAAATAAAAAAAAAGAAGAAAGAAAAGAAGAAAAAGAAGTGAATAAAATTGGAGTAGATTTTCTTGTTCTCTTACTTCCTTACTCGAGGACGAGTAAGATTCAAGTGTGGGGGAATTGATAAGTGCACAAATACACCTAAATTCTATGTGTTTCATCCACTTATTTACTTAGTATTTTGTGCAAATTGATTGAAAAGGACACTTAGATGTTCTATATTTTGTTTTTAGGTCATTAAATGACACATGTGAGCATTAGAAAAGAATCCAGAGGCAAAACCATTCAAATCATGAAGCATTGAAGCAAGATTGTTCACTCAGCAAAGAACACGGGATATGGGAACCCCGTGTTCAGGGCCGTGTTTCATTCTGGACTGCTTCGAGACTTCACTGAGTCATCCAGAAAAGAATACGAAGATGAACACGGGCCGTGTCATACCCTGTGTATCTTACTGCCATTCGATTCTGAAGAACACGAGGGGTGTCACACCCCGTGTGATATGCTGATCAGTCTTCGTTGAAGAACACGGGGTAGAACATGGAGCGTGTACTATCTCGTGTACATTACTGCTTGATATTTCGTAGGAGAACACGGGGCGTGTTGCACAACGTGTTTCTTGTTGCTCAAACTTTCGCTGAGAAACACGGGGTGCAACACGGGCCGTGTTGGACCCCGTGTACATAAAAAATATAAGTTTTGCAAGAGATCTTGCAAAGGGAAGAGGAGAAACTGAGAATTAACAAGGAGAGCTGCTGGGAGAAGCCCTAGGAGAGACCCAAACTCACCAAAGGCGCCTTCTAACACGGATTCAAGCAAGGAATTGAAGAATCAAGCAAGAAATTTGTAGATCTTCATGGATTGTTTGACTTCCCTATCTGTTTTCTTATTTTTTTCTGATCTTGTAATGTCCTCACACTAAACCTTTGTGCTTAGCTTAGGTGAACTTGTTCATGGAGTTATGGAACTGAATTTTATATAATCCAGCTTGATTTACTGTTGAATTATGATTTGATTATGCTGATTTGACTGGAACAAGCCAATATATCCGGAATATTAGATTTGTGTTTTGGATTAATTGATTTTAGGTTGAAATGACCAATTGATTAATCGGATCTTGCATGATCATTGGGAATATCAATTAGACTTAGGAATTAAGCTGATTGAATTCTTTTGCACAGGATGAAATGTCCAAGAATGGATTCTAAGCAAGATTAATGCAACCTAGATTAGTGATTACTAGAGTAATTTTGGGCACTTAATCTCTTGGTTAGTAGCTAGTAGCGTTGCAATGAGGTATAGCTTAATTTTGGTAATCCAGCAATCATAATTAACAGTAAACCAAGTTAGAGAGTTATATTCATTCCATAATGAAATGTACAAGGGATCCTTAAGCTAAGTACGCTTCTATTCCATTGAATCAAACCTTATTTTGTTAGCTAAGCTCTGTTTTACATTTAATTCTTAATTCACACTCTTAATTGATCCGCCTAGATAATTTACTTGAGATTCAGTTAGTACTCAACCTACAATCCCTGTGGAGAACGATAATCTTTTATACTATAACTAGACTTAACTCGTGCACTTGCGGGATTTAGAGGTCAATGATTATTGTAGATTTTCTAATCTTAGTTAGATATATATCAAATCATATGATACATATCTCAATCAAATATTTCCCTTTTAAAAAGATTAATATCTTGCTAAATATTTCCTTCTGAAAAGATTTAAATAATATTATTTAGACATTATTATTTGTTTAATTTATTTCATCTCATAGATGAAATCCTTTTTTAATCTTTAACTAAAACTACCTTAAGAAAAAAGATAATTATGCTTTGATTATTGACAAGGCCTAAACATGACTTACTAGCCCATATTTGATATCCCCTAAGTATAACTCAATCATATTGTGTTATTAGCTAATAAATTCCAATCATATTTGGCTTATCATAATTAGGAGTCTAATTAGAAGTTCCTAATTACATTATGATCCTTATATTTTACACACTTTTTGTGTGTGAAAGTGTCAAAGTCAAAGGATTGCATATATCATTATCATAATGAGAATTGCTTATAACATTCACGTAGTGGTCCATGCAGAATTCTCAAAGTGGGTTAATTCAATACATTTGTTTTCTAACATGTACCTATGAGATAATTTGATATCTTATATCCATGATCGTAGTCATCCGTTAACATATATATTAGATTGATTCATTTTTGTTATCCAAGTTTACAATAATTATTAACAACAAATATTTTAGGAAAAATGTTGATTATTCTAGGAACAATTTTTATGTTTACTTATTTTACACATATATAACATTAAATATAATAATTTAAATGCCTTTGTAAAGAAAACATAATACAATGTGTGCAAAACTAATCATCCTATGATTAACCACTAAAATATACATTAATAGTATTCGCATGCATTCACTCTCCTTTCAATCTTCTTTCTAAATTAGGAAAAAAATTGATGTGATAGTTCTTTCTTTTACAAATACTTTTAGTCTTTTCCACATTCAAATACTCAAATCTAAACATATTTAACCTTTAAACATTTGATTTCATCTACTTTCCTTTAACTAATTCTTGTAAACCTTCATCTCAATTCCATTCAAAAATTAATTATCCATTACACACATTTTATGCTAGATTTCATTATAGTAATCTATCCTTTTCATACATAAATTTCATTTCCTTTTTTCTTAAGTATATCTAATAAATTACTACTTCCTTGTTCCATGACAATAAATTTTTATTTTCTTATCCTCTTTCACAAGAAATTCTTATTTTAAATCTAACCAAAATAACTCACTGATTGTTTCTTATGTAAAACATTTATGAAACATTAAGGTTCATAATAGATACAATGGTACTATTCCATTGAGAAACCATGTTTAAAGAGCGTGGCATAGGAGCCATAGATGGCCCTAAATGACAAAGTTATAGAGTAGCTAGTCCTTAATGAAAGACTCAAATGTATAGTGAGTAATTTTAAAAATATCAATGAAAAGTCAACTACCTATTTATAGCTTGGGGGATGGAGTTGAAAGGTATGAATGTAAGGTTTTTAAGGGGATTCTATATTCACTAAACAATCAATCTGACTGGGACACAAATAGGTGTTGGACATGTGTCCTAGGTAGCTATATTGGTATGGAAATCTTTTTTATATTTGTGTAGATGGGATATGTTTATGCAACAAAGAGGGACCTATGCAACTAAAGGTTTCTTCATCTGAGCAAGGGAGAAAAGGTAACTATGCAGCATGATGACTAATATGTCTACTTGAAAGTATAGCATCTAGGCAAGATGTTTATATTAGGAGGCCTCACTTGATTTCTATACATGACTTGCAAGCCACTTACTTTAGATTTTGTTAATGAAAATGCAATTATAAAATAATTTTAAGATACTATAATAATTATTGTTAGATAATTTTGTAATTTTGTGAAATTATTTTCATAGATATTCCACTTGTTGACTTAATATTTAAACTTAAATTTTTAAACATTTTTAATTCTACTTTTAAGTGGCTTTTCCAAAAAAATAATAAAACATTTCATATAAAACTTTTTTTGTTCAATCATTGTGAAATTTTATGGGAAAAATTCTTTTTTTAATTTTTTTCTAAAATCTATAGGAAAATTCTTGAAAAATATGAAATTAATCATGAAGTGATTTTCCAAAAAAAAAAAAAGAATTCAAGAAACCACTTTTTTCATATTTTTTCTTTTGGGTTTTCCTCTAGGAAAATATTATTTTTCTTGTAGTGATATAATCATTCAACAATGTTTAGAGATAAGTTGCATACAACAATGATATATGAAGTGAAGATTCAATGTTTTGAAACATTTATTAACACTATCAATTTTCCTAAATTCAATTTTGAATTCACTCGCAAGCATAAGCTATAACCCAAATATAGATTCACATATGAAATAGAGGGGAATTAGGCTTACTTTATGCACTAGTAATAACAATGGGAATTACATTCACATATGAAACAAAGATATTTTGATGATAGGATAATTTGAAAAAGGTTCTAGAATGTGTCTCTTTATTTTCTAGGAGAAGCATCAATTATGAAGTTAATAATCCATTAGTTATGAAGTTAATTATCCATCAATTATAAATTCTAAAAGTCATTTCAATTTTGAAGTCTAGAAAGTTTTTTAGCTATAAAGTCTAAAAGTTTTCCTTAGAATAATATCTCCGTTATAAAGTATTAAAAGTGCATAACTAGAATCATCTTTATGTATCAATATATAACTTTTGTGTTTGGCATTTTAAATCAAGCAAAATTTGAGTTCTTTTGTTTTGTTTTTCTCTTCCTCCTAACAAAATGGAAAGAGAGCTAGGTTAAAATACAAAAATTAGTAATAGTTTTGTTCAAGCTCCTAAACTCACAAAGGAGAAATATGTCATTTGGTATGTGCAAATGAAGGCCTTGCTTGGTGGTTGACAAGCATGGGATGTTATAGAAAGGTTATAAAGAATTGGAGAATGAACTAGCTTTGAATCAAAGTCAAAGAGAAATTTTGACAAAGAATCATAAATTAGATTAACTTACACTTTCCATGCTTGAGAAGGTTGCTTCTACAATAAAGGCAAGAGAAGCTTAGGAGATTCTTTAAAATGTCTTCCAAATAGTTGATAATGTGGAAAAGGTCCAAGTCCAATCCTTACAAGCCACATTTGATTCTCTTCAAATGGGGGAGACCAAGTTCATCTCAAATTATTTACTAAAATATCAATGATGGTCAATAAAATGAAGAATTATGATAAAAAGATCAAAGATGTATGAATAACTAAAAATATTCTTTAATCACTTGATTAGAATTTTGAGATTATTAGTATTACCATTGAAAAAAATAAGAGATTTAAGGACCATGAGTATTGATAAACTCATGGGATCACTAGAAGCCTAAAAGGAGAAAAATAGAAAAAAAAAGGAAGATTCAGCAATTTAAGCTCTTCAAGTAAAGCTTCATTTAAAAGATAATGGAGGAGACAAGAGTCAGAGGAAGAGGACAAGGAAGTGATTATGAGCATAGTCTAGGAGGAAAAGGAAGAAGCAATGGTGAAGATTCGAAAAATGAAAAAAGAAGTCATCCATCACTTAGAAGTTATGGAAGAACAAAAGAAAAAGGATGTGGCCACTATCCAAATTCAAATGAAATGAGGTATGACAAATCTAAAATTGAATGCTATAATTGTCATAAACTTGGCCATTATTCTTAAGAATGTCATTATGCTACTAACAATATAGAAGCAAACCATGTTGAAGGTAAAGAGCCAACTTTGTTCTTAGTACTAAAAGATGATAGAAAGATATGGCCAGCATTTATGGTATCTTGGTAATAGAGCAAGCAATCTCATATATGGATTCAAAGAGAAAGTTGTAGAGCTTGATGAAAAGGTGAATGGTAATGTTTCATTTGAAGACTCTTCAAAATTTTAAATCCAAAGGAAAGGTAAAATCTTAATTTCTTTAAAAAATGGTGATAAAAACCCATTATAGGTTTGTATTATATGTCCAAATTGAAAGGTAACATTGTAAGTTTAGGACAACTCCTTAAACATGGTTTTGAGATTAATATGGAAAAACATTGTATTTGGCTTAGAGTTTCAAATTTAAATTTGATTGTAAATGTGCTTAACATAAGCAATAGACTATTTAATTTGAATATTAAGATAGATGGAGAAAAAATCTTGAAAACATGTGTGAAAGATAAAGAATAATGATGGCATATGAGATTTGGCTGCTTAAACTTTGAAGCTCTCAAATCCCTAGGAAACTAGTATATGGTAAAAAGAATGTCATCTTTTAATCATCTAACCTAATTATGTAAAGAGTGTCTCCTTAGAAAACATGCAAGGAGAAGTTTCCCAAAAGAATCCATGTTAAAAGCAATGAAGCCACTTCAACTTGTTCATGTTAATATGTTTAATCCTATTGATCTTCTATCATTTGGTAAAAATAAGTATTTATTTTTTTCCATTTATTAATGTTATAGTAAAAAGACTTAGGTTTACTTCCTAAAAAAAGTCTAATGCATTTGTAGCCTTTAAAAATTTCAAGGCCTTAATTGAAAAAGAGAGTGACTATGTAATTAAATCTTTAAAAACTGATAAAGGAGTTGAATTTACTTTAAAAGAATTTAATGAATTTTGTTATGCATATAGAATTCATTGTCCTTTAATGGTTCCAAGACCACCACATTCTCAATATGGCTAGATATATGCTAAAAGCAAAACACATACCCATGGAATTTCAGGTCAAAGTTGTTTCTTGTGCAAGTTACTTATCTAATCACTTTCCAACAAAAAATGTTAAAGGTTTAAAGGTCAAAATCCTTAAGCATGGAGTAGGTTGAAACCTAATCTTAATCACTTATGCTTATTTGGAAGCATTGCTTATGTTCATGTTCCTGATTAATTAAGACCCAAGCATGATGATTGAAGTGTAAAACATATTTTTATTAGATATGATCTAAATTCCAAAGTATGTAATTTGTACAACCTAAGTAATAGGAAAATTATGGTGAATGGAGATGTTAAGTTTGATGAAAAAGTAACTTAGAACTAGAAAACTCAAAAGCATGAAGCCTATGACTTCTTTCCATAATTTGAAATGAAGAACAATGGACAATCATGGAACCTATACAAGCAATGACATCACCTCCTTCACTTGCTCTAACCTTTAAGTCATCACTATCCTATGATGAAAGTTCTGGTGAAAGACCATGAAAAATGAAAAGTGTCAATGATTTGTATGATGCAATTGAAGTTATAGATTGGTTTTGCATTTTTCAAAAAGTGAGTCCTTAAATTTTGAAGAAGCCACAATAATGAAATCAAATTGAGAAAAATGGCACTTAGGAGTTAACAACACTTCCAAAGGGTTATAAAGCTATTAAAGTCAAATAGGTATACAAGGAAAAGAAAAATGCTAATGGAAAGGTGGAGAAATACAAAGCAATGATAGACCAAAAGTACACTAAGAGACGATGAATTGGTGTTTAAAAATTTATACAAATTATGAATATAAAACATTTATTTTTTCAAGCTTGCTTTTTCATAACCCCTAGAGAGCAATCATAAACTAAATATGAAATATCAAGTAAATAATATGTAAATATAAGCAAAAAAGAGCAAGTAATTAAAAAGTAAGGGAAAGAAAATATAACATCATTGTTATAATGGTTCAATTGTCTAAAAGAATAACTACTCCTTTGGATCTACTCTACTTTCTTAAGATTAAAACCAATCTTGGTGGTAATTTACTATCACTTCTTCTTTACAAAGCCCAATTACACTTCCTCACTCAATCTTTTAAGGATTGAAGCTATCTCACTTCAACATTTGATGATTTACTTTCTTACAACCTAGTTATAGAGTGTTTACAAGTGCTTCTGTCATACTCCTTCTTAGCTAGTGAACCTTTATAAGGTAAGGTTTGTCTTTTGAATAGACTACAATAGTTTATATACTCTAATAGTATAGATATACAAGTTGAAACTTAAGAAAGAAGATTATACAAGAGAAAAAGAATTATATAAAGAGAGGCTCCTTAAAGAGAGGAATAGATGCTTTGAAGTGTTGATCCATGAAGTGTGATCATTTGTTTATAGTGAAAAAGAGAAAATAGCTATTAGAGATGGCACACATCCTAGCAAGCAATTTCATCCTAAAAGGCTCATTCTTTTGCTTTTTCAAAATTGCCATTGTCCAATGACATTAACTTTTAACATTGTGAACTGCGTAATACTTGCTCTTTCATATGCTATCCTAATGTGTCACTTTCAACTTCTATTATGAAAGTGCAGTTTGCTTGCTCTTTGAGAATAGTTTGAATTTTAGCAATAAAATGTCCTTTTCTATATTATACTATTTGCTTACTCTTTCAAATTTTGTCACATGTGAAAGTATAGCTACTGACTTAACTTTTAGTTGACAATCAAAAGAGCAACCTATAGTAGTTAGAAAATCTACAAAAAAAGATAGATATGACAATACACAAAATGAAAGTGTAACCTAGATAAATTAATGTTTTGACAATCCAAAGCTTCAAATTTTCACAAATTTAGAAAAGAGTAACTTTTCATACATCAAATCAATTCCATTTTGAGTAAAAAAGCATGTGAAGTATATTTAGAATTAATTCTATCAGACTTGTATCAATGCAAAGAGCAATTGGACTTAAACAAGTAAACTAGTGAAGTTTGTTTTTATTGTTAACATCCTTTTATCCTATCAAACCAATTCCATTTTATTCAATAGAACATAGAAGGCATAAATGGAATTAAATTTGACTTTCAAACATTGCTTTAAACAAAAGCTAGACATATATATCAATGAAATATTGCATGGTCCAGCAAATTATATCAATTCCAAATAAACTATGTCAAGCACAATTAGAATTGAATATGTAGCAATTAGTAAAGAGCAACTAGATTCAAAATAATTCATTTTGTATCTAGTACTTATATCTACTCAAACTAATTTTATAAATAATTTAACATGCGAAACATGAATGGAATTAAGTTTGGCAATATATCATTTCATCAAAAAGCAACTAGGCACATATCAGTGTAATAGATTAAGCATTTCTAAGTCCATTAAAGATATCTTTGCATCTTACTAATAAATCCATTAAATTCTATCATCATCAAAAGAAATTAATTTAGCACTTTAAACATATACTTGGAGGTCCCACATTTATAAGCAACACTTGTTACTAAAGGCTACAAGCAAAAGCATGGAATTGATTCATATGGAGACTATTTGTTTCTTAATTAGATGGAGAATCCATCAACGTGATGTGAAGTTAGACTTCTTAAATGGCTATTTAGAAGAAGAAGCCTATGTCGAACAACTATTAGGCTATGTTATCAATAGATAGGAAGATAAAGTTTTAAAATAGAAAAATGCTTTGTGTAGATCGAAGCAAACACCCAAGGCATGGAATAGTCACATTGACAAGTACTTTCAAGATAGAGGTTTGTTCATTGCCCTAATGAATATGCTCTTTATGTCAAATTTCATGATAATGGAGAAATTTTGATTGTTTGTCTTTATATGGATGATCTTATTTTCATTAGTAACAATATAAGCCTTTTCAAAGAATTCAAGCAAGGCATGACACTTGAATTTAAGATGATTGATATAGGGCTTATGTCATAATGTTTAGGTTTGGAGGGGCAATAATTGGGGGAAGGTATCTTGTTTTTTAAAAAAGCTATTCTAAGGAAGTTTTGAGGAAATTCAAAATGCTTGATTGCAATATTTTAAACACATTTATGGAAAGTGGAGTAAAATTATCAGAGTTTAAAGATAGAGAAAGGAAAATCTCACTTTTTTCAAAACCTTGTTGGAAGCTTGAGATACCTAACTTGTATGAGGCTTGGAATTCTCTTTGCAATTAGAATAATAAGTCATTTCATGGAAACTCCTACTTCTACTCACATGAAGGTTACAAAGAAAATTCTTGGCTATGTTAAAGGTACTATTGAACATGGGCTATTTTATTCTTTTTCTAACAATATCAAGCTTGTGGAATTTTATGATAGCAATTTTGGTGGAGATATTGATGATAAAAAAAATGTACCACTAGATTTGTATTTTTCATGGGTGATAAAGCTGTTTCTTAGTGTTATAAAAAGTAATCAATTCTTACACTCTCAACTTCTGAATCTGAATATGTAATGGTTACTTCTTGTACTTGTCATGCAGTATGGCTCCAAAAGTTATTGGAAGAACTTTGGTTGCCTCAAGATGAAACTATGGAGATTTGCATTGATAATAAATCTACTTTAGCACCTACAACAAATTTGGTGTTCCATGATCAAAGTAAACATATCAACACAAGTTATCATTTTATTAGAGAGTGTATTGCCAAGAAGTTGAGTTAAATTATGTGAATATTCAAGATCAAGTTGTAGAAATTTTTACAAACACCCTCAAATTTGAAGATTTTTGAAGATTGTGATCAAGGCTTGGAGTGAAGAACAAAAATTCAAATTAAGGGGGAGTGTGAAGATAATTTGAAAAAGGTTCTAGAATGTGTCTTTTTGTTTTGCAAAAGAAGCATCAGTTATGAAGTTAATTATCCATCAATTATAAAGTGCAAGAGTCATTTTAATTATGAAGTCTTAAATTTTTTTTTTTCAGTTATGAAGAGTAAAGGTTTTTCCTAGAATAATATCTCTTTGTGGAGTGTTAAAAATATCTCTAGAATCATCTTCATGTACCTATATATACTTGTATTTGACACTTTGAATCAAGCAACATTTCAGTTCTTCTCTTTTATTTTCCTCTTCTTCCCAACATTCGATTCTCTTGTAAAACGCAAGTTTATTTAGAAAGTTAGATTTGATAATAAAAGAGGTTTTAAGAACCTCCTATATCATTACTAACCACTGGAGCGGTGGCTCAGTAGATAATAATAATTAGTAGCAGACCTACCTAGGGTACATCATGTAAGATACACCGGATCTTATTAAAGCTCATAAGCAATAATATAAGATAGCATGCTCCCTTGTTGGCAGCTGGAGATTCTTGCAAAGAAGTTCAGAGATTTACCCTCGTTGATGAAATGTTTTTTAGGGTCAAATTCAAGTTCACCTTCATAACTTTCAGTACTGCTTCCCTCAGCAGCAGCAGGATGAGTGATTTCTATTGCTACCGGTATTAGTCAAATTGGAGCCGCGAGTGTTGCCTTTGGGATTACCGGTGTTAGTGCGAACTTTGTGCCACACTCCTATCTCTGAGCCAGGAGTCCCAGGATCTTTGAAGGTGGGTGCGTCTTTAGTGCCGCCAACATTAGAATCTGAAAAGTGAAAACATCATCAACATTGCTATTGACATTATAATCGATTGGGCTAGTCAGACACACATGTTATGGTTCGATCTAAATTGCGAATTAGGTTGCGAAAAAAAAGATTACTTATATAAATGTGATTTTGCAACGTGTACATGAAATCATGATGAAAATATTGAAACTAATTTGAGGTGTTTCAAAATAGATTAGAAAAATTACCCTCACTTTGGGATTTGTTTTGGCTAGCCATTGATGAGAATACTGAAGTTGATTTGAGGTGTTTGGAAAATTACACCGAAGAAGATCGAAATCTATAAGTGAGATGAGTTTCAGGAGGGATATGCTTTCTCATTTATAGAGGTATATGATAATGTTTAGTGAGTGTGAATTTTATCTAAACACCCAGAAGACTAGCAGTGTCTGATGAGCGAAATTTGCCAAACGCTGTTGTTGGTGTTGGTCTATGTCATTTTTTTTCCTAGTGGTGTTACATCAGATTTGCATTCGGTAGCAATTATTGTTTGGATGACTTGTCCACTTGAGCATACTCCAAAATTTCATGACGCAAAATTTCAAGCTTGGAAGATCCGCAGCATATTTTATCCTTTAAGTTTGTTTCGATGTTGGATTTTTTCTAATTCTTTGCAAGCATCTTTCCATTCTTTCTTATATTCATGGCTACGGAGTTTCAACATTAAGATTTCTAACGTATTACTCAAATGATTTGTGACACTTCGTGACATTTCCCCCTATTATTAATTTACCTATCTTTAGACCAATTTAATTACAAGCACCACCCCTACTTTTGACTCACTTTTATTTAAATTCATTGCTTCGGACTTCCTAGTGGCCAATGCTTGTATATAAATTGAAAAAACATTACTTATCTCTTTCTTCTTAAATACTTTTATAAAAAATCAATTAAAAATATTAAAGACTAAATAAATACAATTAATTTCAAATTTTATTTTAAGCTAATATATAAACACAGTAATTATTATAAAAATTGTGAAATCACATAAAAATTAGTTAAACATTTAATTCGAATTAATAAAAAAATTTTGCTTCATTAAATGAAGTGACTTTTTATACTCTCTAATTACCATATCTTATAACTTTATACAATTTATGTATACATATAATTTAAAGTACTATAAGTCTTTACTTCATTTTTCTATTATTTTTATTATTTAAATATAATAATGTTTTCAAAATTAAAATTTGCATACAATACCTTTTTTAATATGCATACGAAAATTGTGACCAAAAAATACAATAGGTGGATCAAAAACATTCACACAGACTTAAAATCTTGATCGAATCTAAATACTTAACATGAACACAAAGCTCGACCGGTTTATCCTTAAGTGTGGAAATTCGGGGTTATAGTACGTCCAAAAGGAAAGGTAGGGTTAATACATCAATGAGACACCATATGTAATTTATTATTAATAATTCATTTTTTAAGAATCAATTATACGTCAATATGTTTAATTTTGATCTATAACATTATTAATTGATTAAAATAATAATAATCTTTTTTTCTTCAATACTCATCCTGTTATTTGAATGTTTAAATGATTAAAAGATACATCTATCTACATATGTGCTTTTTTATGCGCCTTTTTATATCTCCAGTTGGATGAGTGACTTTGCATAAATGATTTGAATTGTTATATTATAAAGGCAAGCATCTTCATAGAGCTTTTATGTGATTATTTAAATTAAAATTATCCTATGATACGGCTAAAAAAATTCATCTTATGACTTTCCACATCTAAAAGTTCCCTTTATATGAATTTTAAAAATTCTGAAAGTTTTAAAAATATCCTTTTAAAAATATCCTAGTCTTTGTGAGATAAAATTAATATAATAACTTGTATAAAATTTAGAATATCATAATAAAATTAATGTAATAACTTGTGCTATCCTTTAAAATGCGTCCACTGACTATGCTCACATATTTATGCACAATTAGGTTTAACCTTCCAACTCCATTACACCCTTTAAAATGGCTAAGCTCTCAGGCAAGACCAAAACTTCTTCCACTGGGTTGGCTATCAATTCTCACATTCTTTCGAATCATTATGCATCCCTCAATGCGACTATTATGAAGGAGCATATAACCACTTTCCTACATATTGCAAGTTAGCTCATGAGCACTTGAGTTTGCACCTGATGTACTAATCAATGTTCCTTTGATAGCGTTGGACAAGTTGCATCTCAACCAATAGTCACCTACTTGATTATGGTCACTAGCACTAACTAAGCACTAATACCAAATATCATGGGTTAGTAGTTTTCTGACTAAATTTGTGCAAAGCATGCTAACCACTCTTGTGAGTATGCCAATCTTATTATTAAACCTTTTCATGGCACACATAGAAAAGATAGTGAGACATCAAACATTTATTGCCCATATAATAAAATTCTGTGTACATGTCTGAAATCAACATAATCAAGTTGCCAAACCACTTATGCATATCAAATTGCAAAAATGATTTTGTTTGATAGTATATACCTCATTATATAGTTTTGAGTGTGTAAAGGATGACTACAAGCTAACACACTCAACTCCTAAGCTCAATGCCAAAGTGCCTTGACAAGCCTTAAACTCCACCCTTTTAAAAAGTGATTTGAATGAAAGGTCGCTTAGTACAAATTGATAAACTTTTTTTAAGTTATCGTAAGCCCTTTCTTTCTATGCTTTGAGTATCCAATTCACATCATAATATACTAACTCGAAGATAAAAATGTGTTTGAACCCTTTTAAATTCTCAAAGTTTGCCAAAACCAAAATAAACCAAACTTCAAAAAATTGGAAGAAATAATTTATAAATGCATTTGCTCCCAAATTTGCTTCATAGGCTATGCACACCATGCTTGATTTTTAGGCCAAGTTTCATCTAAAACTAAGCATGGTTGCTTGCTAAACTAGTCATAACTTGTAACTTGTGACACATATCCAATAACTTTAGGATTTGCAATTTTATCTAACCTTTGTTTAATAATAGTATTATTTTTGGTTGTCTCTCTAACTTTACTTTTGTTATTTATAGTTTCATTGAGCATATAAGTCTTCTTTATAACTTGCTATTAGTTTATCTCATTTATGAATTAATTTGCTAAAACTCTTATTGAATTTTATAGGTTACGCTTGAAGTGAAGGAAGAAACCTAATTAAAAACTTGTTTGATAAGCTGACATCTGGTGGCACTATTCAAAATCTTTGAGTTAAGCAATTTGAGAACATAACAACCTGCCTTGCCATAAAAGCTTATCCTAAATCAATAATATTTTCATATTTTAGGAGATTAAAGGTTTGTAAGCAATATCATGTTTAATCAATTTTTTCCTTATTATAATTGGCCATCTTATGTTTAATGAACTATTTTTGGTGTTTTCATAGAATTAGCGAAGATAGGATAGAGTGAAAACTAGAAGCTTCTAGTTGGTAGCAAATACACCACACCTCATTTGAAGAGAAATTTATAGTTTATTTTCAATTTTTGTGTTTTCCTTGCTTGTGTGATACACTTGTGGTTTCTTGTAAAGAAGTTTCTTGTCTAAAGAGTTGGAAAATGTAATTTGCTTATTGATATAAAAGGAAAAAAATGAAGGTTTGTGAGAGAACAAAAAGAAGATAAAAATGGAAGGACTTTTATATCTCTTTCTTTCTTCAACTTTGGGAGCATTTGAGTGAGAAATCATTTTCCATAAATTGTAGAAATTTTTTAGGAAGTCATTTTCAATTTAGCGAAGATTACTATCTTCTCTTTTTCCATATCAAATTATTTCTTTACCTTATTTTATTTTACATTCAAAGTGGTTGATAAGTTTATTAGAAGGGTTGGGTTAATAGGTATAAGCCTGAATCTTGCCCATGGCCAAAGGCCTAACATCTTATTCATTAATGAGCTTAGAATGAACTAACACTTGGGCTTAGATTTATAGTCCATTATATTTTGTAAGCCATAGCCCAAAATTAGCATTTTATTGGCTTATGCTTAAGTCTAATTAAAATAATTTTGAATGACAACAATATTCATGAATTAATGGTTAATGGTTAAAATCATTTTAACAATAATAAATAGGGAATTTCATCCATGTTTAACAACCATGCAAATTTGCATGAATGGCAACCCATGCCTTTGGACACTATTCATCTTGAATGATCTAAATCTTGTTATAAAAATATGAGTGAAATGTATATTGTTTTCATATTGATTTATGTCTAAATGGCTTCCATGGTCATATTTTGGCATAGAAACAAGTATTTTTCATAAAATTATAGCATGTATATTTGTTAGGAAAAATATTTTCTCTCTTAAAACATAAGCATCAAGTAATCAAAATTTGAATAGCACAATAACACACTAATAATTAATGTGAAAAATCTGATTATCTTGGGGGGAAAATCTATGTATGAGAAGAAATTTACTATATTATCAAGATTATAAGAAAATGCATGTAAATTTTCGCATTTTCTTATCCATAACTACACAATCACCTAGTATTAACCTTGCATTTCTAACAAACTTCTTTGAGTGTTTTCATATAACAATTATAGGCATTTATATTACATCTTTCTAACACCACAAACCCTTAACTAATGCAAATATTTATAATCTAGAAACACCTATTTGGCTAGGAATATAATCCTAGTCTAACATAAAAAAACTTAACTTAAATAGGAAGATAACTCATAATAAGACATAATAATTAATTCATAACAATTTGAATTTGAATCTAATCTAACAATCTTTATCTTGACATAGATTTCATAATCCTGATCAATCCATATACTTCATTTATTGTTAAATGAGACCAATTATAGGGTGCTAATCATAAGATCCTTAATCAATGCAAATCATCAAACTGCAACAACAATTTTCCTATTTGGTAACTTCACCTCAATTAAATGTCACATGCTTCATATGAGTTTATCCATGATTTCTTCATCACAAGCTTTATATGAGTCCATCCACGATTTTTTTCATCTTGCAAATACTTTCATAAATTACCATAATCTCTTCACATCATCATCAATATCATCAAGCACTACTATCTTCCTCTCTCTATCTCTCTTGCCGATCATCAATTGCAACACTATCATTATTTTCATGACCAAAACATCAACTTTAATTGCATCACTTGATCATTCTCTTCAACTCACACTTGATCAAACTAACTAACTACATAGCATGGGTCACCAATCATTGTAAATTATCACACACAATTAAAGAATCATTGCCACCACAACCACTAGCAATATTATTATCATCACTACCATCACTATCACTGTCATTAAACAATATTAATCAAGTTTTGCTATCTAAAATTACTATTCTTGAAAAATTGAATCCACTTTGATACTAGTTGTTAGTTAAAATATCCCATCACTAAATATACAAGTATTAGACAATTAAACCAAAGTAGTATACAACAACACACATATAATTTAACATGAAAAGCCTCCAAACTCTTGGGTAGAAAAATTATTGATGAGAAAAAAATTCATTATATCATCAAGATTATAGAATAATATGTGTGAAAGTTATTAACCATAATTTTACAACTTTCTAACCACAATCTTTACATCTCTTATAAACCTTTATAATGGTTCTTACATAACTTTTATATGTGGTTACATCATATCTCTCTCATACCTCAAGTTCTAAACCAACATGAATTTATAACCTAGAAATACCTATTTAGCTAGGAATTTAACTCTACTCTAACATAAAATCTTAACTTGATTAAAAAGATAATTTATAATAAAAAATAATAACTAATAATTTGAAATTGGGTATAACCTAACAATATTATATTGTATTGGAAATGAACGTTTTTATGTTGGAAGATAAATAGCATGGCATTGGTTGGACCGTTTCATCCCGTAGTAACATACTATGGATCTACTGCCCTTGTGACAGAGAGAATTACAAGTAGACGGTGTGAAGTATCTTAAAAAGGCGAGATATTCATGCTTTAGCGTATTTTTGCATAATTTGCTAACAGATAATTCTTATGTTATTTTTTCTTGTGTTTACTTATATTTTGTAGGTCTAAGAACATAAATATTGATCAAGTCATATACTCAAGAAAATAAATTTCTATCTTATTATTTTGCATGTTTTATATAGAATTCTGGATTAGTTATTATGCTACAATTTTTGTTGTGTAGTATGCATAATTATGTGATTCAACTTATTTGATTAATTTCATTCATAGGAACAACATTATAATAGATGGATAACTTGAAAATTAATTTTCTTCACTTAAAGCATGAACCATTTAAAAAGGTTTGCTATCAAAACAAGAACTTATAAAATAAAATGCAATTAAACTATACAAAGAATGTTGTTAAACATAATGCACCAAGGTGAATAACAAAAACTCAGCCAATGTTACGAGACATTTTGCATACATGGAACAATGATTTATGAAACAAAGATTCTATGTTTTCAGATATAGTTAGCACCGCGAATGTTCCGGAATTCAACTTTGGGTTCAACAACATGCAGCAACACAAATTCAACTTCTTTAGGCTCTTCATCCCAGGGCCTTACATTGTGTACTAACAATATATGGAATTCGATCCACATATAAATCAATGATTTTCTAGGAACTTAGTTAATAGAAGTGGATTTTGATTCACTCATAAAAAAAATATTTAGTAACTTCGCTAATAGATGAGGTTTAAGCATCTCCTACATATCATTACAAACTATTAGAGCTATGGTTGGATAGATCATAATATTTAGTAGCAGATAGTTTTGGAGCACATCACATAATATAAGATGCATTAGATCTTATCAAAGTTAAGCAATGTATAATAATATACGATAGCATGGGATGAATACTCTTAATTGGGCTGGCATTGAGTTTAAACCAATGATTAGTGCTTGACAGCTATACATGTACATAGGTTGAGCTTTTGAGCTTTGGGCGAGGGTTTTTCATACATAATTGCATGAAAAATAAGGCCCAATCTCAACTCACCTCAAATAATTTAATACACAATTCAAAGGTTAGTTCGAAAGTTTGATTATTTTTATTTTTATTTTTATTATTACTTTAAATAAAAAATAAAATTTTAATTAAAAATATTCATTTAAAGAGATAATAAGATATTTAAATATGTAAAATATTTAATTATATCAAATTAATTTTTTTTATAAAAAATAATTAAATATAATTATTTTTTATAATACATGATTATATAATAAAATAAATTAATATAATTAGGTCAGAATAACCCAAGGCTAGCTCAAATAATAGTCAGGCTAGCAAAAAAAAAAAAATTTTAATAGATGTATCAAGCTATTAAAAAAAAACCTAAATCCTATATTTTTTCTGTTACAACTATATTGACAGCCCTTAATGCAAAGGGGCAAATGGCTCACTTGCGTAGACTTGAGCTTCCATTCAATATGTCCAACTAGATGCAATGTGTTCATCGCACAATATTAAATGGACAATGTTAAAAGTAGTCACTATAACTGGTAACTCTAGTTACCCACTTGCTGAGCCATTTGCTTTCCTCAAAAGACTAAAATGCCTTTGATATTCTTTATATGACCATTGTATCCCAAGCATTTTGAACACTATAAATACCGGTCTTCATACCAGATGTGCACTAGCACTTCACTCTTTCACTGTTCTCTATATTTTCTCCGTACTCTCATATTGGCTTACGTATCAATGGGCCAAGACAAGATCCAAACCCCTGTTTTTGGCTTGTTTGCAAGTGTTTTAGCCACTTTTTACAGTATTTTCCGCCATCTGCCTTCTACTTCTTATGACTTCAATAAGAAATCAAATATCAATGTGTATTGTCTATGTCCGAAACATGAATTATTCTTGCTTAATTATTGTCCTAATTGTTAAATTTGCAAGTATGTTACTTCATGACTTTCTCATTTTACCGATTATCAACAAAGACTATGAGTTTCTGATGAATTTGACTGTAGAACTTGCTTTCACTCCAAACAAGTTCATCATAATCACATATTTCAAAAATACAAGCTGCAATTTAGTTATGGTTTTTCGATGTTTAATTTGTAGAAAAATTAAGTTTCACGGAATAGATCATTTGAAATGACCTATAACATGACTAAAAGCAGAGATGAAGGATTTGTCTCTATTTTCTAATAAATTCCCTGATGATTTTATTCGCAATGAACATTTTTCGTAATTGAAGGTGCATTTTCTCGAAGAATTTTCTTGAAAAATTTAGAATACCAGAGAAATGAAATGTACTTGTCAAAATTCATATCTCATTAGATTTTCCTTAAAGCATATTATAAGAGTCTAATAACCAGTTAATACCATAATCATGTTTGTTAAACATCTTCTTAATACTTTAGCTCTTCTTTAAATTGCCCGCTAAAATCACTTGTAGCTATTAATCTGAGATAAAGATCTCTCACTCTCTATTTCTTTAAGTTATATTTTGAGAAAAATAATAGTGATACTCAGAAAGCTCCTTGAGAAAAGATAGACTGACTAATCTAAAAGTAAAATTAATAAATAATTTGTCATTAATAAATTTCTCTTTTTTATTATAAGCGATTTCTTGATTAGGTCCTAAAATAGTAAACATAAGAAGACACGATTTAGCGCATTTCTCAAACAGATGAAACTAACCATCATACTGAGATTCCTTCTGTCAACAGATAGAGAAATAATTGTCCATACTTTATTGGTTCTTTAACCGATACGAAGATAACTGCAATATCAACCGTATCATAGAGCAAGGCATATTGATTGATAAAAATGTACATCTGAAACAGGAGCTAGATCATCTAAGAGAAGAACTTCAAATAAACATAAACAATCAATGTCCCCACTTTTGAAGGCTAGAGCAGGAATAACAAGAGAGGCAACGGATATTTTCTGAGCAACAAGAGCATGAACATGATCCCAGAGGCAACCAATCTCAATCTAGACATCAATCAGATTTGCCCCTAATGTACTAATCAACATTCCTTTAAATGCATTTTTCTCTTGTATACTAGCTTTTCAAACTAATCTAACCTCTTTCACCCTCTAGTCAAATCCTTGGTAATGTCTCTTTTGATTTATGAGAATTATAACTTTGCACATCATTTATATAACATTGGACAAGTAATATCCAAACTAATTGTAACAAACCCAATCTTTGACCTTTAGTGTAAATTTGGCTATGATATGATATGTCGGGATCGGCATTGGTAGTTCTCCTCACCAAGTCACCACCATCCTGCTTACTTCATCACCTTATCTACTCAGCCATTCTATCTATTCCTCTTAGTGCATAGCAAGACGTGAGCACTCAATGAGATAAGCACTTGCTGTGGAACTAATCCTCAATGGTAATAAAGGGTGCCTACTAAAGTGCTCTTTTTCTGCAATATCTCTTCATAACAACAAAGCCTTTGAACAGAGAGTCATGCTTTGTCATCTTTCACATGCAAGAGTTCCCAAGGATCGGATTTGGGTGGATAGCAAACATTTTGCTCTTGTACTAGATGTTATGTCCTAGTAGCTAGCTAAAATCATATGGTGCATGCTTACCACTATTAATGAATTGCTAGCCTTCCTATTGAAATCATGTAGCATGCTTGGAATGATAGCAAGACTTACAAGGTTACAAACCACATTCAAATATCATCAAAGCATCCTTGAATCCTTACCCACAAGAACACCAAAACTAGGAGCCTTTTGGTACAATAGGTTGAAAAGAGATAATTTTGAATAGGGAAAGGGACACTCTATTCACTTGATATATACCTCATTCCATAATTTAAAGTGTATAGATGACCACAAGCTAGGACATTTAAGACCCAAGCTCAGTGCTAAGTTTTCCCATTGAGTTCCTGACATTCTAATCTATAAAGAGTATTTTGAACCAAAGTCTACCGAACACAAGTAGGCATATATATTTTTTTTCAAATTAACTTACTTTTTCCAATTGGCACCATCTCATATCAAAACAAGAATAAAAATGGGAAGATTATAACCATGGACTTTTTGAACCCTTTCGCATTATTGAACTATGCCAAAATAATCAAAATATCCATGAAATAATTGAAAAAAATAGTACACAAATTCGATTAATCCTAAATTTTAGCTAGAAAACCCTTATAACATCATTAATTTTTTCATCAAGTTTCATTCAGAGTATGTTTGCATATTGAATTTGTGATTACTATTAACTTGTGGCATATCATTCTAAAAGAGGGTAGTTGACTTCACAATCAAATCCTCGTTCTCAAAAATTGCTTTCAATTTTTTTTCAATTTAAAACATTTTATTAATTTAAAAACATATTTTGGCACTTCAAAATTAATATTTTATTTTACAAAATATTTTAAAAAATTATAAAATAGTTTTTAAAAAATTAAAATGTTAAAACCCAACCGAATTATCTTTAAAAATTAAGTCAAATTTTCAATTGAATGAATTTTGATAAAACTCAAACTCTACAAAATTTTAAAATAAAACCTAAACTAATCTCCAACGACTTCAAAGCTAAGTATTGGTGTATTTAGGCCTTATTTTGTCACAATAGACATGTGAAATATAAATTAGGCACATAATATTGGTTATCATCAGAATCTTCTTATAAATACATTTAAAGTGGAACATAGTTTAATAACAGAAAGTGCAGTGCATTATGCTACCGTAATTTTAGGATATGGATCTCTATTTACTTTTGTTAATTTCAGAGGGATAAAGGTATAATTTTTACTATGAAAGCCATTGTTTCTTTTTTAATAGGACCCCCACAATTTCAATATATATCTCTTTCTCTGAAATTCATTTGATGCATTTTCCAAAAAATGCATCAAATCCAAATCCGTAATTTTATACTGCAAACTTTAATTATATATTTTATTTATTCTTATTTTATAAATTATCGAGTAATAAAATTTTAAGAAGCACAATCATGACTTGAAATCATGCATGTAGCTACTAACAAGTCTTTGACAAGCAATCATAAAGAAACATATAGATGTAAGCAAACTAAGTTTTCTACTAATCACCAAGTATATATATATATATATATATATATATATATATATATATATTTTGTTTTTCTACTATTAACGTTACGCGAACTGTTTCTCGGGTTCGTCTCACCGCAGATGGGAGCTAAGTGGGGGCAGTTCACCAAAAATTTTGTCTATACAGGAAACTTGTTATTCCTCATTATAGAAACAAATATAATTAAGTCTGTTTTTCTTGTGTGGGAACTTATGTAATTGTAACTTCCATGCTTACATCACCTTCCCCTTTTACAGTTTTTGGCTTTTTCCTTTCTACGTCTTGCTCCTAATTTGTCACCATTTTCATTATGTATATAAAAGTCTGCAACTAGCTAATTAAATATAAACAATTAGACATATAGGGGTTTTCTAGTCTCGTTGAAATTAAGTAGAATGCATGCACAAACCGTTCTTGTCGCTTTTCTTTTCTTTGGGTTTTGTTTTTGGCTCCAAGGTAAATATAAATATCAAGGATAATACTGACATCCGCATATTTACGTGGAGGTTGACAGCCCCACATATTCATGTCAAAATTAATAATCTTTATTCTTTAAGATGAATATAAAAATTATACTGATGATTTAAATATGATAAAATAATCAATAATATTTCATTATACCTATTATAATAATGGCTGAGTTTTGTTGAATCTGTAACGATGGTTCACATAATTTTTGAAAAAGAAAAACTAAACCTGAGTTCGGTTAAATTCTACCTATTTTACGAGGAAATGTAAGTTGAAAGTGAGGATACAGATGTGAGTGTAAGAAAACTGTAGGAAGTTAACCCAAAAGTTCTCAGCCACAATTGCTGCCCTAAATCCTTGTTAACTTAGCTTGTAGGACTAAATGCATTTAAAGATACCAGCACAAGTCCAACCAAATTTACTAATTATGAGGAATAATTATTCATTGCATAGCTAGAAAGGATGAGTTGCCACATCCAAATTGCAAAGTCGGTTTAACGACCGATTAAAATGAGGCCTATATATAGTGGCTCTCATTGGTGCTTGAGAAAGAAAAACAGAATGTTGAGGAAGAAAAAGTAGTTAGTGCTGTGTGAGAGAGAGAAGAAGACTCGATCGAGTCCGTGTGTTTGTGTATTTGTAATAAAGTTTTGCAAAAATTCATTATCCCATCAAGTGCGATTTTAAATTTGCCAACAAAAACTCATCCTAACATATAAATTTTGAAATTTTCTCAGAACCAACTATCCTGTAAAATTGTGATGGCACAAACTACATACTTTTTGTTGTATAATATATTTACCCTAGTTTTTAATAAACAAAATCCAAATCATTCAGTATACACACGTCTCATATATTTAAGAAAAATACAAATAAGGCTTCTAAAATAATGTTTGATATCCTATAACTCTTTTGAAATATCAAAACTTAAATAATCTCTTGAGGTTTTCAAAAATTTGAAAATATTGAAAAATTAATTAAAAAAAAGGCATGTAAGTCGCCAAGATTGTTTCTAACTATTTTTAGTATGAATTTTAGTCAATTTATGAATAAGCTTTCTTCTACGATAAATTATTAAGGATAGAGTTCTGTCTTTTATATGTTTATGATATAATTAATGACAGGAATTTTAAGTAAATTGTTACTGAAACTCGACTTAATTGGGAAGGTTAGATATACATGTTTTTTCTTTTTACTTTTTCCATTAGCTATTTGACTTTATGTGCCAAAAAAAAAAACCTAGAAAAAGTCATAAGTGACTCAATTCTGTCTTTTCCTATTTCTTTCAATATTTTTAATATTTTTTAAAACTTCAGAGGATTATTTGTAAGTTTAAAATTTTAGATGGTTTGATTATTTTTATTTTACCCTCTATTCAAATTCAGAAACATAAGAAAAAGAGTCATATTTTATTCATATAAAACCTAATACTAATAGGACAGAAGAGATGAAGGAGCCTCTTGTGGTGCATCATTAACTATTGGAAGCTTCACTCGAAATCTATACATGAGCCGCAGGCCACTTGGTTTAGATTTTGTTCCAGAATTATTGTCGTCATTCATCAGGCTCACGACAGACGACAAATTTTCGAATGAATCAATGTTGAACAATATTTGCTTGCAAAAACATCGCTGTTAGGGCTTGCGCGGATTAGACTGATCTTGCCACCCTCGACAACGATGAATGCATTATCGGTAGCATTGCCCTCTTCATTCGTTCCGTACAACAACCTTGTTAACATTGCCATTACCAGAGCAATAGCCACTATTAATAGTACCATCCACCACAAATATTATTGACCCACTACCTCTGACGTTAAATGATCATAGCTCGTGTGCCATCAACCTTGCTAAATTGTCAGTCCATGGTTCTAAGCTCAGATAGCAGTTGTGTTGCAATTATATTATGATTTATAAAATTGTTAGGCGGTGAGCAGATGCAAGAACATGCGAATGTTGCCGAGCCTAGTGCAATGACAATGTTGCGAATAATTTTACTATTGTAAACCACAATTTAAAAAATATAGATAAATCTTTTGATAAATAATTGCCAGAAACATTATGCGTATAAGATTGTGTGGTCTAGTCTACGCGATGAAATGCACAATTTTTTTTAAAACATGTATTTTAAGTGGTGGTAATGACCTGAAAAATAAAAATTGCTAGCACTAGAAGCCAACGATCAAAACGAAGTTCTCGACAATTATAGAATGATATATTGGTTACCATTATAGTAAGAGGCTTCCGACTCCTCAGGCTGTGCTAGCATAGGATCGAATCAGGCTTGGGTTTGTTGAAGCAATGCGTGTCTCTAATATTATTTCCAGCGCATAATTATCAATTTTAACAAATGCCTTAATTTTCAGCCTGCCCCTAAATCCATCACTGTCTAGTTTCAAGGTTCTAAATTGCAGGATACAATTGCAGTATAACCATAATATTATTGCTACAGACTGCACCACAATTTTTTTTTTTTGGCATTGTAATGACTACATTTTTTCCACATTTGCCCACAATTTTTTTAGTCACAACCACAACTGTAACTGCAATTTAGAACTATGCTCTTTACTAGGGATTTAAATTTGGTTTGCGACCATGTCTACAACTGCAATTTAAAATCCTACTCTTTACTATGTATAGAAATCATCTTCATTAAAGCTCTTTAAGTTTTTCCCCCCACCATTTTGCAGATAAGGACAATTGGTGACAACGATGATATATGTATTCTGCCATGTTGGATTAGGCTTAACCAAACATTTCCCTGCTTTTTGTTTGGGAGATGTGGCTTCAGTGTACCTCTCCAGTTCAATGGGTGTGTTTCATCAGGCAGAGGATATTTATTTGCATACAAGCAAAAACCATACAATATTTTACGAAAATTTTAGCTGGGGCCCCTCACAAATTGCAGAAAACAAATATTATTCGCGATTGAATATTGATAATATTGTAATAGGAAGCGGAGTATTAGGGTTATAGCTCTTAACAGTTTGGAGCATGACCAGTATCATTTTGTCAATGAAACTGCAGTTGTAAAATAATTAGTGATTTCTAAATAATTTTTAGACACTGTGATGATTACTGTAAGATATTTTAGTTTGTGAAATTATTCTTATAGATCTTCCAATTGTTGATTTAGTTTTTAAACCAAAATTTTTAAATATTTTTTATTTTAAAAATTTAAAATTTTTAAAATCAGGGAGACAAATAATAAAACTTTTTTTGGTTACATTGCTGGGAAATTTTTTTCTAACTTTTTAAAAAAATCTGTGGAAAAATTTGTGAAAAACTTCAAAATTTAACAGTGAAATGATTTTTCACGGATAAAAAACTGCAAAAAGCTAGTTTTTCCATGATTTTTTAGGCAGTTTTTTCTTGGATTTTTCTAAGGAAGAACAGTATTTTTCTTGCTGTGATACAAGCATTAAACTAATGTTTAGAGACGTGCAGCATACAACAATGATTTATTAACCAAAGATTCAATGTTTCGATACCTTTATTGACAACGCTAGTGTTGCAAAATTCAACTTCGAATTCAATAGCAAGCACAAGCAGCAACACAAATGCAGCTTTTCTGAGCTCATCGTCCCAGGTCTTACTTTGTATATAGTGCTACTGATAACTTGTGGAATTAAATTCGCATATGAAACAAAGATATTTTAGAAAATTAGATAGCAGTCGAAGAGTTTGACTCATTAAAACACAAATTTGTTTAGACACTTGGATTCGGATGATAGAAGAGGTGTAAGAACCTCCAATCCTATCATTACAAATTCCAAGGCGGCTCAGTAGATTTTAATAATTAGTAGCAGACTTTTCTAGGGTACATCATATATATAAAAGATACATTTGATCTTATAAAACTTCGTAAGTAATAATATAAGATAGCCTGATCCCTTGTTGGCCGCTGGAGATCTTTGCAAAGTAGTTCAGTGCTTACCCTCGTCATCGAATTGCTTTTTAGGGTTGGATTCAAGTTCACCTTCATAACTTCAGTACTGATTCCCTTAGTAACAGCAGGATGAGTGATGTTTGCATGTAAATATTACTTTGCAGCGCGTTGACGGCAAAACATTCCCTAGTTGTTATTCAATAATATCTCATCATATGACCTAGGCTATCACACAAACAAGAAATATATAGCAAATCATCATGAAAATATTGAAATTAATCTGAGGTTTTTCAAAACTAGGTTACAAGAATTCCCCGGGATTTATTTGAGCTAGCCATTGAAGAGAATACATAATGTTTATGGCTTATTTTTTGCTAACTATTTAGTTGGAGAGAACTAGTTGCTAAAGAATGAATCTTATTTCAACTTAGTTAGAATGCATACATGAGTGCCTATTTATAGGCTTGTGCATTGCCTATGTATGGCAGTTTTCTATATTCTAGACTTCTCTATTATATTAATTGTTTTACAACTTTCAAGAAAATATTTCTAGTGCCTATTTATAGGCTTGTGCACCACGTATGTATGGCAGTTTTCCATATTCTAGACTTTTCTATTATATTAATTGTTTTACAACTTTCAAGAAGATATTTCTAGTTTTTACAACTCTCAAGAAAAATATTTCTAGCTTTTTCTAAAGATAAGGAAAACATTATTTATTCTAGATATGTCTAGAAAAGTGCACTAATTCCAACACTTATCCTTAGTGAACTTTTCCATAACTCCAAGCATGCTTCACAAACTTCAAACCTTGGTCTTGGTAATGCTTTTGTGAAAATGCATGCTAATTGCTCCTCCACTACTGCAATATTTGAGCTTTACTATTTTTTTTAAATGCTTCCCTTATAAAGTGGTATTTGATTGCAATATGCTTTGTCTTATTGTGGTAGACTAGATTGTTAAAGATTGCAATAGTAGACTTATTGTCGCATAATATCTCAATGGGATCTTTTTGTTGTTGCCTTATGTCTCCTTTTCCTTAGCCACATTGTTTGATTTGTTGTGCCTACCCCTACAATATAATTCGTTTCTACTATTAATTGTGCCATAGTTTCTTGCTTTTTTTAAGCCCAAGAAAATACTCCTAATCCAAATGTAAATGCATACCATGTGCTACTCTTCATGTCATTAGTTGATCCTCGAAAATCATTGTCTAAATATCTAAGTAGTCTTGCATTATCAAGAAGCTTGTATTGCATTTTGAAGTTTTTGGTGCCTTATAGGTATCGCAATATTCTCTTTGTTAATCCATAATGCTTCTCACTTGGAGTTTGCATAAATCTTGACAGCAAACTTATTGAATACATGATATTTGGTTTTGTAGCATTTAGGTGCAAGAGGCTTCCAATAAGACTTCTAAATCGCAAAGCATCTACCTTGTCATATCTATCATCTTTTTATAGCTTTTCATTATTTGCTAATAGAGTAGCAACTACCTTATAGTTATGCATTCTGAATTTTTTTTCAAGAGATTCCTAATATATTTTTCTAGGATATGAATGTTTCCTCTTCATCTTGTATTATCTCAATACTTAGAAAGTAGTGCATCAATCTAAAGTCGATAATCTTGAACTTTTTCATTACGTCTTCTTTGAATCTTTTGATCTTTTCTTCATTATTGCTTGTATAGATGAGATCATCTACACATAGGGAGACAATGAGAGCATTTGAATTACCTTTGGTCTTGATGCAGAGAGTAGGTTCACTCTTACTCCTCTTGAAAACTTGATTTATGAAGTGTTTGTCAATTTGACTATACCAGGCTCATGGTGTTTACTTTTGTCCATTGAGAGCTTTCTTTAATGTTAATATTTCATCTTCTTTACCTTTTATTATGAACCTTTATGGTTGCTCCACATAAATTTCTTCCTCAAGTACCCTGTTTAGGAAGGTTAACTTTATGTCTAGTTGATAGATCTTCCATTTCTTTTGAGTTGCTAAAGCAATTAAAATTTTTATAGTGTTAAGTTGAGCTACTGGAGCAAATGTCTCATTGTAGTCAATGCCAAGTACTTGTGAGTAGCTTTTTACAATAAATCTCTCCTTGTGTTTTTGTATTGACCCATTAGAGCTGAATTTTGTCTTGAATACCCATTTGATGCCAATGATGTCCTTGTCTTTTTTTTTTTAATGAGCTCCCATGAGTTATTCTTCTTAATCATTCTTATTTCTTCTTCCATCACTTTCGTCCATATATCTTGTTATGTAACTTCTTCAAAGCTTTCTAGCTCCAAAGTTACATAGTTACACCTTTCATAAATTTCTTCTAAAGATCATATTTTTCTTTGAGGAATTTTTGGCGAAGATGTTTCTTCCACTAGAATTGTTTCTAGAGTAGTTGCAAAGTCTAGAGTGATGATGATGCCTTGACTATTGTCTTCATTGCTTGATGTGGTTTGTTGATTGATGGGCACATATATTCTTCTTTACATTTTTTTCTTCTTCCTAATTTCATGCAGCCCCATTGTCAAACTTGATGTCATGATTAATGACAAGATTTTTTGTCTTTAAGTTATATATTCTATAGCCTTTGGATTCAGTGCTATAACCTAAGAATATTCCTCATTCAATATTTTTTTCAAGTTTACTCCTCTTCTAGTCTAAAACATGCATGTAACATATGCAACCAAAAATTCATAGATGTTTTGCAAATTGCTTTCTTTTGCTCCAATCCTCCACTAGATTTTTGTCATGTATGACTTTAGTTAGGCACCTATTTAGTAAGTAAATTATAGTATAAATTACTTTGGCCCAAAATGTGTTAGGTAATCCTTTTTTCCTTAGCATCAATCTTTCTATTTCCATTACAGTTCTATTCTTCTATTTTGAAACTCCATTTTGTTTTAGTGTGTAACCCACCATCAGTTAGTGCTCTACTCTTTCTTCTTCACAAACTTATTAAAAACTTTTTAAGTGTATTCTTTACCACAGTCAGTCTGTATTGTCTTAATGTGATGGCCACTTTGGTTCTCTACCAATTGCTTGAATCTCTTCAAAATTTTAATCACTTTCAAATTTTTCTTGCATAAAATACACCCAAGTCATTCTAGTGTAATCATCAATGAAGAGGATGAAGTACTTGTTTGAATGAGTGATGGAGTCTTCATTGGCCTACGAATATCTATATGAATAAGCTCTAATGATTCTTTGGCTATCCATGATTGTCCAAAAGGAAAAGTTTTTCAATGTTGCTTACCAAGCATACAACATTCACAAACTCTACAATAGCTTTGATGCTAGGCAAATCTTTCATCATATTTTTCCGATGAAGAATACTCAGACTAAAATGGTTGAAATCACCAAATCTTTGATGCCATAGCCATAAATTGTCAATTTGAGCCTTCATGGCAAATTCATGATTCTAGTGGATAGGGAAGTCATGGTATTTCTTCATTTTTACTTTGGCTATGACAAGACTATTGTCTTCCTTGTCATCAAATAGTGCATGTACCTCCCTCAAAGTGCAATTCATATCTATGTTGCATCATTTGGCCAACACCAAGTAGATTTTATGCAAGGCTAAGGACTAGTAACATATCATTAATATATCACATACCTTGACTTGTCTCTGCCAAAATAACTCTTTTGCCCTTTTACTTCAAGAAATTCATCATTGCCTAATCTAACTTTTGATTGAAAACTTGTGTCTAGCTTAGACAAGATATCTTTGTATGGTGCCATATGATTGCTACAACTACCACCTAAAAGCTATGTGTCAAGAGTCATCACAAACAAGCATTAACTTATCAAAAATAAATTTTCATTTTTCTTGCTCTCTTTTGCATAGTTGGCTTGATAAGTGTCTCTAGTGTGGTAATCTTTCTCCACGTGCCCAAATCTTTCACACTTGCTGCATTGTGGCCTACCTTGGAACCAACAATTTTTTTCCTAATGGCCTTTCTTGTTGCAAATTCCACATAGAGGATATATGGCTCTACTATTGCCTTGCTTTTGGCCTTCTTTTTTGTTTTCATTATTTCTAAAATTTTCTCTTCCAAGTGTATTTTGAGTAAATTTTCTTTCTCTATTTTTGGAACTATAAGACTGCATATTTAGTTTAGTTCTAAAGGTGTTTTCTACTAATCCTTCATAATGCTTATTTAATTTTGTTTCATGGGCCCTAAGAAGACCCAATAATTTAGTCATAGATAAAGAAGATGAATCTAGTGCTTTTTCTATGGCAACAACCATAAGGTCATATTTTTTTATGAGAGTGATTAGACTTTTATCTACCCCTCTCTTATCAAATATATCTTCCCTAGATAATTTTATATGCTTAACTATTTTTTTTATTCTACCATAGTATTCTTCTATGGCCTCATACTCCTTCTGTCCTTCATTTTAAGAATTTCAAACTCCTTTCTCAGGTATTGTAGTTTAATTGCATGTACCTTTTCATTTCCTTGAAACTCCTCCTCTAAAATATCACAAGCTTTCTTTGCAATGTCTACATCTATGATTCTTATAAAGATTGTCTCAACCATAGCTTGTTGAAGAATGAATAAAGCTTGTGCGCCCTTCTATTGATTTTCTTCCAATTTCTTACACTCTACTTTAGAGAAGGTAGTGGCATCATTTGGGTTGTTATACCCATTTTGAATGATATCTCATAATTTTTTTAAGATAAAATATATCTTTAGTTTGATCTTCCAAAAATCATAGTTTTCACTAATAAAATTTGGCAAAATGATAGATGAGAAAGTAATAGTTGGTGTGACCATGGGTTAAAGAAAGTTTATTGTATATGAAGAATAGACGAAGGAAGAAATTTGTGAATGAGCCTTAAGTCCCAAGCTAGAAAGAACTAGCTTTGATACCACTGTTAACTATTGAATATAAGTATAGTTGGAGAGAACTAGTCATTGAAGAATGATTCTTTTTTCAACTTAGAATGCATACATAAGTGCCTATTTATAGGCTTGTGCACTACCTATGTATGGTGGTTTTCTATATTCTAGACTTTTTTACTATATTAATTGTTTTCCAACTTTCAAGAATAAGATTTTTCTAGTTTTTAAAACTTTCCAAAAGATATTTCTAATTTTTACAACTTTCAAGAAGATATTTCTTGTTTTTTCTAAAGATAAGGAAAATATTATTTATTCTAAATATGTCTACAAAAGTGCGCTAGTTCCAAAAATTTTAAATCATGATTTGTCTTTCATTAAAAACATTACACCAATTATATTGAAGGAGAAAAATAATCACTATTAGAAGTAATGCCATTAGTGAGAAAAAAATTATAATTATTACACACTGCAATCAATTAATAATCCATTTTCCTATTTACGGATGTATATGATAACGTAAAGTGAGTTTTAATGTAATCTTAAAAATCAGAAGACTAGCAATGTCTGAAGAGCAAAATTTGCCAAACGCTGTTCTTGGTCTTGGTCTTTATCTTCTGTCTCTGAAGTGATGCTACATCAGAAGTGGCACTCGGTAATTATTATTCATGACAGGAAATGGTTATTAATATTTTACTACGGTGGGCTCAGAAACAACCATTATAATTTTGGATGACCTGTCCACTTGAGCATACTCAGGTTTCATGACACAAATTTCAAGTTTGGAAGACCCACGACATATATTTTTTTTTTTCCTTAAGAGTTTGTTTCTACGTTTGAATTTTTTTCTTCTTTTTTGATAGCTTTTCTTGTCGTTTTTATATTTACGGGCGACAGAATTTCTCAATCCTGAAAATCAAGCTTGAGTACTAAGACCACAGAAATGAACATTTTAACAATAAAAATAGGATCAAGAATCAGAGATAAATAAATAAATAAATAACCCCCCCTAACTAATAACATGTGGAATTGGATTCACAATTTCAAACATAAAATAAATATATCTAAGAAGCATAAATTATACTAGAGGAATTCGGTTCACTCAAAAGGCACAAATTTACTTAGAAACTTAGATTATATGATATATATATATATATATATATATATATATATATATATATATATATATATAGAAGAGGTTTGAGATCCTCTCCTTTCATTACAAACTGCTAGAGTCCTTTCGTGATTAGCAGTATACTTTCTTAGGGTACATCATTCGTTGTGTCACCCTCAGCCCTTGCCTCACTATCGTGACCCACCAGAGAAAGCACCAGCGTTAATATTGCCATCCTTGATCATGCCTTTTTTCGAAGGGTTGAATGAACTCAGTACCAGTACTGTAATTCTCGGGAAGGTTGTTGAATGAGCCAATATCACTACGACCAGAGGCCATGCCCGAGTTAATAGACCCACCCACTTCTATTACTGCGTCGTCAGTTGGATTAAACGCGTTTCGAGTGCCAGCGGTGCCGCCGCCACTAGGTTTCGTAAAACAACACCCCATCCCGGCCTTCTTCCCAATTAATATGCTATCCTGTTTTTCTTAGAAATGGGAGCTAAATTGAATAGCTCTTTATTGCAATATGCCTTCCTTATTATAAATCCATCAGCAGGAATAAATACTTTGTAACGTCAGCGCGAACGTAATCAAGAGATAGCGGGGACAGAAGTAGATGGAAATCCGAATATGTTGGAAAAATTCTAACGATGGGACGATGAGATAATATGTAGAAATACTAAATCAACAAGACACGAATAATTAACGTGGTTTCGCTTTTAGAAGATGAGAAATAAACCCATTAAGAAAGAATTATAGAGGGGTGGTGACAAACATGAACATTTTCACCTCTCTCCTCTCTCTTTCCAACATCAACCCTTGCATAATACAAATATTTATAGACCAAAATCTTTATAGAGAGATAAGTCTAGCTTGATTCCAGTATCAAATAATAAGATATATCTAACTTGATTAGAATCCCTATTGTTGGGGGATATTCTAAAAATGATGAAAAATAAATAGATGAAAAAACTTGGAGGAATGAAATTGTTAGGTAAGACAATTCTAGGAAACTATATTTAGTATAGTAATTCCTCACTTAGTTGCAAATGGCTTTATGAAAGTTTTATCCCTAAGATACAATGCTTAACCAAGAACAAAAAACTACAATTATCTTATTTTTATAGCTGGAACCAACTTAGTGGGAATGTTGGCAGAAGACATACTTCTATTGTATGAATTTGGAATAAGACTCTTTTTGTTTAAGAAAATAATGATCCCTATTTATCAAAGGCAAAAATAGCTTTTGATCAAAAGTCATTTAATTGGACACATTTGTTGACTTTCAAAAGGACATAAATTTTCATTTCCAAAACTCGTGACTTTTCATCTCAAAAATTATAACCTTACATTTCTAAAGACACACTTTAATATTAACACCTTTTTTTTCTAAAAATATAATTTGTTATTGTTATTAGATAATACAAAAAAACACAACAATCCTCCACTTAATGTTTAATAATAATAACATAACACTATGACACAAAAATTTATTAGGTTTTTGCATAATGCATGTCCAAGAGGTAGTCATAACTTGAACTTTAAGATTGAATACGAATCATAAAGATAACATATTCACATTATACAATGATTCATTACTCTGCAATGACATAGGGGCCTTGTGCTCTTCTTAGCTTAGCAAGCACATCTTCAATCTTATCAAGTGATTCCTAAGAAGTGGCCTCTCTCTTTCATAGTTGCAAAGATAGATTCACCAAGGGTATCCACAATCACTTTAATAGTACCCTATGAATCTATTAAGAACGAAGTTCAACCTTTTTCATTATGGATATAATAGTGCATTAACTTAGATGTGGGACTTTGATAAGAGTAAATTTACATTCACTACTCTTTAAATTTTTAATGCACTAGAAATGTAATCTCATCATTAACACTTCTAGGATAATTTTAATTAAAGTTACCTTTGAGCTTTTATGCACAAGAATTTCAATTAGAAAAGTCTTGCTTCATAATTAACATCAATATGGTGGAGAAGGATTCAACTAAAATTATCTCTATTAGTTCATAATAGTCTCATACCTGCCATGGTTCATCCTATTTAGGTTTAGTAAAGGATCTATTAGCACTAATCCAAAGATAGATACTACATTTTACCTTATCCTAATTCACAATAGATTTGTATTTATACATTCAAAGTTATACTACAATCTTAAATCGAGATAGATTGGTATTTACATATCCAAAGATAGGTACTATTATTTACCTTATCTTAACTCAATAGATATTTATATTTACCTTTCATCACCATAGATAGGTACCAAAATTTTACCTTATCTTTATTAATGATAGATAGTTAATGCTTATCTTAACTTCTTATTCAAAAGCACTTACCCTCATTTGTGCATTTGCATTCTTCATCAATGTTGTTTCCAATATGCACTTTGTATTCTCTTCAATGCTTTATTCAAATATCTTTAAGCTCATTACCCATTTGCATTCCCCTCAATGCTTGTTTAAATGTCTTTGCACTACTTTCTGGAAAAAAGTTCTATAATCTTTATTTACATATTTGCAATATGTAATACAATACATAATTGTCTTATACTTGTACTCATAAGTATTGTTTCACACAAATGTCATTGAACTTAACTCATTAAAGTCCAATTTCCCATATAAGAGAGGTTTTGCAAAATAATTGTATGGTCCATTCACAATGTAACATATATCATAAAATTTATGATACTTAAATATCAACTGATATTGACCATGCAATTAATTGAATTATATATCATTCCCAAACTAATGATAATAATTCTATGTTATCTAACTCTTTTTAGTTTTTTTTATGAATCCTACATAGATAACTATCTATAATTTAATTAATTAAGATTAGCTAGATTAAGAAACTGTTATGATCCATAAAGAAGCCAAATCAAGATAGTTTTGAAGATAGAATTTAATTGAATTGAGAGATTAAACTAAAAACCTCTAATTTAATCTCTTAACCCATTATTACCATGTGAAAAATCATGATTAACTAATTACAATTTAACATAAAAATAGCCAAAGATAAAAAGTCACAAGGTTGAATACAAATTATACTAAATCAACCTTCAACACATGCAAATTCTAACAATCAATACAAAGAATTAGGGAAAGAGGAAAATCAATTAGAAAAAATTAAAATTACAAATTAGGATCCCATAATCCAGATGGAAATGAGCTTCACAATCCATGAATTAACTAGTAGTTTAGCCCTCCATGGCTAAAGAACAAAAAGTTTGAAGAGAAGAGAAAAACTATCTTTGCTAAATTGTGTAAAGTGTGTAATGTTCTTGCCCCCTCTATTTGACTTAACAATCATAAAACCTAATGGACTTGAATCCTATGCCTTTTACAATTACAAAAAATAGGGTCTTGCTAATTTTGAAAGCCTAAAACCAATTTTGCAAAATAATGAATTACAAGAGTCACAACAATGAAATTTCATAAGTCCAAATTTCACCTAATGTATGACCATTAAAACCACATAGTTTTGCTAAACACAAAATATGAAAGTTGTAAGGCTAAATCTTAGGAAAATTTGAGTACTAGTTTCACCTAGATTAGACCTCTAGAAGTCTAGATATGACCCATGAACCAAAACTAGCTCAACTTGGATAAAAATAAGATTTTAATTTCTTAGCTAAATTTGACCCTTTAAATGTCTGAACTAGGCTTTGAACAAAGCATCAAAGTTGTAGGGCTTTCTTTGAGCTTTCTAATGATATGAAGATTAACCAAATCTAATATCAAAAGCCATGATATAGATAAAAATATGAAATAATATTAAAATTTAGCATTAATTGAATAATTTTAAATCATTATAAAACCAATCCCAAATTACATAACAAAGCTAATTCCATGAAATTAAGAGTATGTAATGCATTAAGAGATATGAAATAGGAGTAAATCCTATAGATAAAATTTTACACATCATTGATACATTGTTAAATTCAACTAATTTACTATATTAATAAAACTAATTTAATAACACATCATGATTATTTATATCAATTAAAATTATTTGAATTAAGCAATCAGTATAATCTCTAAGCTAGATCAAAATAGATTTATAAATAGAATTTGGTTATTTGAGGAATTTAATTAGAAATCCAAAAATTAATTCCTTAACCCTCTATCCTTATGTATAAAACCATGATTTATTAACCATAATTTCATATCAAAGCAACAAATAAGGAGAAATCACAAGGATGAACATCAATTATATCAAATCAATATCTAACACAGGTAATTTTAAAAATTCAATATAAGTAAATAGGGAAAGAGAAAAATTAATTAAGAAAAGTTAACATTATAAATCATAATCTCCTAATCCAGTGGGGGAGAGCTTCAAAATCCTTGAATTAACTTTTAAGCTTCCATTGATGAAAAACAAAAGAGAAACAAGAAGAAGAAAAGAAAAGTTGTGCTCCTGAATATGTTTGTGTAGTCTGAATATCTAAAGAGTTTCTCCCCTTTTATTTAACCTACTTAATCTAAAACCCTAATGGACCTAACTTTTATATCCATTAGTATTACAAATATAGGACCTTTTTAATTTTTAGAAGCTCATACCTATTTTTAATAAGATAATTAACTTTAATAGTTTCAGCAATGAATTCTTATAGGTCTGACTTCTAGCTAGTTTTTTTACCATGAAATTAATGTAATTTGGGAAGCCTATAAATATGAAACTTGTAGGCTTATGTCTTGTGAGAATTTAAGTGCTAGACTTAGGTCAATTTGACTTTTTGAACCTCTAGTTATGGCCTAAAAATTGAGGCAAGCTCAATTAGGACAAAGACATAGCTTCAACTTCTTAGCTACATATAACCTCCAAAATGCTTGAACTGGGCTTGGGATAAAATATAAAACTAGTAGTTCTCTCTTTAAGCTTTTCAACAATATAAATTTTCCCTAAATCCAACATCAGGAGGTCAAGATATGACTAAAAAAATATAAAAAATATTAAAATCTAGCATTTACTGAATAAATTTGAACTATTGTAAAATCAACCCAAAATTATAAAACAAGGCCTCATCAATGAAATTAAGCAAATATAATACCTAAGAGACATAAAATAGGAAAAAATAAAATGGCAAATATTTTTCTCATCAAATTCCCCCGCACTTAACTTTTGTACATCCTCAAGCAAGACATAATTTTATTCAAAACTAAGGCACAAAAGACTTACTTTTCAAAAACTTCAAAATCACAAATCCACAAGTAAGAAACTAATGAAAGTCAGCAAGACACACAACACATTATGAAGAAAAATCTTGATAAACTTGGAACTAACCAATATAGCAACTTTATTCAAAAATCGTAGATCAAATTAGTAGATTCTCACAAACTTCACTCTCCAACTCTCAAGTGTTTAGGCTAGTATTTTACTCAAGTTTATTCCATAAAATTTTCTATATCATAAACTTACTAATCATCTAATCTCCATTACTCAAATCATATACACAGCACAAATTAAAAGGGCTTTATTTATGGTTATAATGTGGCTAAGGTAAGGGTAGGAAAAGGAAGGATATGGAAAGTTAGAACCAAAGAAATCAATAAAGCATGTGAATTAAAAGAATATGGATAAGTCATAAGCAATTACAACTCAACACATCAAGCCAAATTTAAATTCAAATACTCATTAACCTCTTTATTTTTCTTTTCCTTTCTTTCTTTCTTTTTTTTTTTCATTTTTTTCAATTTTCATTTTTACCTTTTTTTTTTTACTTTTCACTTTTCTTGCTTTTTTCTTTTCTTATTTTCTTCTTTTATTTTTCTATTTTTTTAACTAACTTTTGATAAATTTTCATGGTACATAAATTCACATACCTTTACACTTATTCAAGAGCCCATCTCAGAAAAATTCAAATGCTTTACTAATCCCCAAGGTTAGGTAAAGACATTTATTTTTCATTGGAAAAATATGCTCATGGATTAATTAACAAAGAAAAGGCAATAAAAAGCTCAATGGAGCTTAACAAAGGTAAAAACTTCAAGGTTGGCTATATGACTCTTGCTTAACAAAGGAAAAATGTCTTAATCATGTTTGTGCATACATGAGCAAAATGTGATCTAAAAAAGATTCAAAGCAAGTTCTAGAGAAACAAATTATGGAAGAACATTACACAAGAAGGAAAGAGAATATCATAGGATGAAATTTCAACAAAAGGCTAAAAATCTCACAAGGTAAGCTAAGCTACCAAGTTCAATCTATCAAAATCCATCAATACATCAATTAATTTCAAAAAGCAAAATTATTTATTCAATCATGTTATGAATCCTATTTAACTTCAATTGAATCCTACTCATGAAAATGCAAAATCTCCATCAATGAAAAGCAACTAAGAAAATACTCAAAAAGACTTTAAAATAAGTGAAAAATACATTTTTTTAATTTACTATTTTTTTTTAAATTGAAAAGCATTGAATGAAACACAAAGCATAAAGTAAAAACCTAAAGTCTCCTCCCACACTTAAATTTTACATTGTCCTTAATGTAAAGCATATTAATATCATTAAGAATAATATCAAGAAAGATAAAGGACATAGAAAATAAAAAAGAAAGGTAAGAGCAAGCAAATCTAAATGGCTTGGGTTGCATCCCAAGAAACACCTTTCTTTAACATCTTTAGTTGGACCATGACTTCAATTACTTCAACCAAGATCTAGATAAGGATTGGCTACCTCATTTTCTTCCACATTGTCAAACTTTAGGTCATCCCTCAAAAAGGTAATTTGGAAATTAAAATCATCCACCATAAATGCTTCAAGTGCTACTCTTAAATTACTCTTGGTTCCTGAATGCTCAAAATTATCTTGTATCACAAATTTGACATGTTTAGTAAAAAAAATTAGAATGATCAAGAAGAAAGCACTCTTTTTTTTTTAAAAGTGGAATTTCTTCAACATAATTTTTTTTTGAAAATTTTACAACAACATTATCTTCTTCACCTCAAAATGCAGAAATTTTAGTACATATATCACACTTTATACCAATTTGTCCATAAGTGCATGCATGGTCATCTACACAATCTATAAATTGAGAAATTTTAGGAAATTTAGCAAGGATATCATCATGGATATTACTAACATGTAAATTAGAATTAACAAGCTTAAAATAAGCAAAATCAAAATGAGAAATAGCAAAATTAAACACAATAGAATTAAAAATAGTAGAATTAGAAGTAAAAAGTCAAAAATAGCAATTGCAAAATTAGAAACAATAGAAATAGCAATAGCAAAATCAAAAATAGAAGAACCGACCATGATAAAAGTGAGGCAGTAAAACATGCAACTACTAATTAGAAAGCCAAGCCAATTATGTAGAAAATAACTAGTAAAATATGGCAAAGGGTGATGTCAAGTGGATCCTCAACAATGACACCAAAATTTTAATATGTATGTTGCAATATCCAAAAATTAGATTAAAAAATGGTTTGCTAAAAAAATAATATAGTATAGTGGCACAAACCAAGTTGTATCCCTAGTGATCTCTTGATATTTTTTTTTACTATAATTTACTAGTAGAATGTAAAAATGGAATGCACAATTTGATATGAAAACAGAATGCAAAATTAGGGGGCATTGTTTGCACAAAATTAAAATAATAGTAATAAACTAAATAAATACAAAATAGAAGCAAAACAAAAAGTGAACAAAGAGGAACTCAATGTAATAAAAGCAATCAATTCAAGGAAATTGAGAGCTCAAGTTTGGATTAATCATATATTACTTGAGATTTTACCTTTCTAATTAATTCTTTAACCTTAAATTATCCAAAATCCTTGTAATAATTCATGAATCATATGCTAAACAATAATCTAATATTTTATCAATTAAAATTACTTGAATTAAGCAATTGCTATAATCTCTAAGCTAGATCAAAATAGATTTATAAATAGATTTTGATTTATTTGAGAAATTAAATTAAAAATCTCAAAATTAATTCTCTAACTCTCTGTCCTTACGTATAAAACCATAATTTATTAACCATAATTTCATATCAAAGCAGCAAAGAAGGAGAAATCACAAGGATGAACATCAATTATATCAAATCAACGTCTAACACAAGCAATTTCAAGAATTTAGCATAAGTAAATAGGTAAAAAGGAAAATTAATTAAGGAAAGTTAACATTAAAAATTATAATCTTATAATTCAATGGGAGAGAGCCTCAAACTTCTTAAATTATCTTTAAATTTAAGCTTCCATTGATGAAGAACAAAAGAGAAATAAAAAGAAGAAGAGAAAAGTTATACAATTGAATCTATCTATGTAGTCTAAATATCTAATGAGTTTCTCCCCTTTTATTTGAACTAATTAATCTAAAACCTTAATGGACCTAACTTCTATACCTATTAAGATTACAAATAGGGGACCTTTCTAATTTTTAGAAGCCCAAGACTACTTTTAACAAGATTATTATCTTTTGAACTTCCAATTATGGCCCAAAAAATGAGGCAAGCTTAGTTCAGATAAAGATATGGCTTCAATTTCTTAGCCACATATGACCTCGAAAATGCATGAATTGGGCTTAGGCCAAAATATAAAACTTGTAGTTCTCTCTTTAAGCTTGCCAAAATCTGATATTTAGAGCCTAAGATATGATTGAAAAATAAAAAAAGTGTCAAAATATAGCATTTACCAAATAAATTTGAACTAATGTAAAATCAACCCAAAATTATAAAACATTGCCTAATCAATGAAATTAAGTAAATATGACACCTAAGAGACAAAATATGGAAAAATAAAATAGAAAATATTTTTCTCATTAAAATGTTATACTTTAAACAATTAAGAGATAATAAAAGTGTGCACCTTTAACATAAATAATGAAATTCATCCTCTCTTTAAGAATTGTATGCACCCTTACAATGAATTCACTTTAAAATTTCTTCCTTAATCACATGTGATGAAGTCTTTCATGAAGCCTCACTTATAACTTGCTACGTTTGATAATCTTGAATTTCTTTTACGTCTTCTAATTCACATAAATTATAAAATTTGCATTTGATTTGACTACCTTCAAAAGTCATGCCAATTATAATTAATAAAACTTACTAAGTTAAATCATAAAATATTATTTTATATAGTCATAACTATAGAGATGTATCCTTCAACTATTTGTGATATTTGATATGCACTAAAGCTCAAAAACCAAATTACATTAAATCAAAAAAATGGGAGAAGAATAAGCTTAATTCATATTCAAATTGTTAACATAATCTTCTTGCATAAGAACTTCAAAGTTGTTTTTGAACCCTTATAACTATAATAAAATCATTGATATAAACTTGTTTCATAAACAAATTTAAAATTCTAACATATCTCCCTATTTTGTCTTTCAAAAGTTTAGTACACATACACATACTTCAATAAAATGATGATGGTTTTATTCTTATACGTGGAAAACATCATTGTATATATAGATGACTTACTTTTATTATTATACAATGGTTTCTATGAATGAAATGTAATCATTTAAATCATAAAAATTTGATATGTGATCATTTTCCTTTTTAAGCAATAATATAAAACAATATATAGATATGCATACAAAGAAATAGAAACTCAATTGAATTTGAATGTATACACAAATGCATAAGAATTCAATGATAAAAAGGAATATAAATTTAAAATATTAGTGAAGTTTAATAATTTAAATAATTGAACTTGTGAATTTTCCTTGAAAATTTAAATATTCACATGAATTTTGATTTATACAAAAATATTCATGGAATTTCCCATTTCTTTGAATTTCTTCCACATACATTCCTCCTTGTTCTGATGTAGCACATCAAATATTTTGAAATTCCTCCAAGAATATCTCTTTTGAAAATTTTTCCATAATCTAAATTTTATTTTGGAAAAGAATTACCATCCTAAAACTATTAGAGAAAATTCAAAAAATGATGAAAAATAAATAGGTGAGAAAATTTGAAGAACGTAATTGTTAAGTAAGGCACTTTTAGGAAACTATCTTTAGGATCATAGTTTCCCCATTTAGTTGCAAATGACTTTATGAAAATTCTACTTCTAGAATACAATGCCTAACTACAATCAACAAACTACAATTATTCTTATTCTCTTCTTAAAATCAAAACCAACTTGTTAGGAATATTGGAAGAAGACATACTTCTATTGAATGAATTTGTAATAAAACTCTTTTTGTTAGAGAAAATAATTATTCCTATTTATAGAGGGAAAATATCTTCTAAAAAAGTCATTTAATTAGACACATCTATTGCCTTTTGAAAGGCACAAATTTTCATTTTAAAAAATCATGACTTTTCATCTTAAAAGAATTATACCTTTATATTTCAAAAGTTACTTTTTTATTAACACCTAATTTTAAAATAAATAATTTGTTGTTTTTATTAGATAATACAAAAAAGCCAACACTTATATTACTAAAATTTGAAATCTAATAGGATAAAGATATAAATAGGTAATTATACTCTTTTATAAAAAATAGATCTTGAGACAAAATTTCAATAGAATATTCTAATATGTCTCTTTGAGGAAATAAACATTTTTACACCAATAGAATAAAGGCTATACATTTCTATAAAACTTTTAATCAATTTCATACAACTAAGAAACAATTTCATTTTTTTTGTGTAAACTTATTGTAAACAAAAAAGTTATCAATGAATAATTTATGGCATCAAGAAAATTTCCTAACAAATAATTTTTATTAATTTTTTGATGATGTGAGCACAATATCTAATATGTTTGAAATTCTTGAAAAAGAATACAATAAATGCTTTGATTTTTCTCTTTAGTGTATTTTGACCAAAGGTTTTAGGAAGTTTGATCTCAAATCAAATAGTTGAATTTTGGCTTTGAGTGAGAGTTTGAAGAAGTTTGATCTTGACTTGAAGGTTAAACACTTGACTTTGATAGAGAGTTCAAAGAAACTTGATCTGCAATCAAAGGTTTAATCTTTACAAAGCTTTCGTACTTGAAAAACTTTGAGAACTTGTATGTTGTTGAAATCTTTACCTTAGAATGGATGTTTTTGATAGAAGTTGGAGAATTTGAATGCTTTAGTCTATGTCAAAAGAACTTCAAAAAAGTTTAAATTTCACATCTCTCTTCTAAAAATTTGTCATTGTTATGAATAGTACAAATGAGCACTTTACTTCTATAGCTTGTAGGGGATATTTAGAGATAAGTATCATACTTTTCATTATTTATTGCCTTTTAATTTGTTAAAATGAATTTTTTTCTTACTAGTTAGGATAATGCACCGTGACACATGCTAACTTCTTATTTAATAACTAACATCATTAATACGTAGATTTTATTTAATTGCTTCACCTATGTCATCATGCGTATGTGGCAAAATTAAAATTGTCATATAAGATATCTTTGTAGGCTCACTTATTTTTCACAAGGAATTTTAAGTATTAATAATTTTTTTCTTATTGGCTACAATTTATAAGGTGAAAATTAAATAAATTAACAAATACTGCATAATTAATGAATAATGTTCAATTTTTCATATTTTTTGAATATGACTTACAAAAATTAGAAAATTATATAATTACTCTAAAGTGTGAAATATTTTTTAAAGAGTAAAATCACAATACTTGATAAATAATATGCCACCTAAAATGATTTTGAAATTTGTAACTATCAATTTCTTTGATTTTTTTTAAACAATAACTGTGATTATCCATTTTATCCTTTATTAAAATGTATCTTGCACTTAGAGATTGTGAATTTTTTTATTTCAAGGGAAAATTCTTTTCTAGAAATTGATTTTGAACTTATAGATGTTTGCAAGCAACAAAAAGTAAATTTTGGTCAACAAAAAATGTAGTGTAGTAGGGAAAATGACTTCTACTTTTAAATAAAGGAAATAATTTTCTTTAATAAGCTTATATTATATAATCTTAATTTCAATTTGCTTTTCATTCTTCTCTTTCTATCCTTTTATCTCTCTCTTATTTTTTTTCTCTTACCTTTTCTACTTCTTCATTCTTTCTCTACCACCCTCTCTTTTCTAACTCTATTGTTTTTCTTCCCTTCCTTTCCTTCATGTCTTTTATCTTATTCTTCAATTTTCTCTATCTCCTACTCTATATACGAGTTTTTTATCCATCTTTTCCTTTCTTATTCCTTCAATTTCCATTTTCTTCTATCATTACAAATGTATTCAAAATTATATTGAAAAAGTATATAAGAAATTAACAAATTTGGGAAATATGATTATCAATTTAGGCCAAAATCATATGAATAAGAATCTAGGGTATTTTTTTTTTGTAAATTTTTCATGAATTCTTCCTTTTATCCTATTATTACATATTTCATTACATTCTTTTAAATTTCTATTCATAAATGATGTGCAAACTTGTTTACCATCTTCTTTTAATCTCACAACCTTACTTATATGAAGGTTTCGAGAGAAAACAAGAGATAATTATACATCCTTAGAAGCGAATGGACCACTCACCTTATGAAGAAGCCTTAAACATGCATAGATAAGTTCATGGTTTCTATCCATCCTAACTTAGAATTCCTAAAAAGAAAGCTATGGATTAAGGTGACTTTACCTTTTAAGATTGATTCAAATCCTTACTTTGTTGTGGTAATAGAGGTTTGATCACTTAGGTAAGAGAAGAAAAGAAATTTTGGTTTCAATATGAGTATGTGTGGTTTATGGAGGAGGATGAAGAAACATGAAGATAGGCTTTGCCCTTTTTAATTTAAAACTATACTCCTTAATTCAACTATTGGTTCCTCTCAACAAGCGTTGGGCCTTCCCTTACCTATCATTGCTTATGCTCTGATCTCCTTTACAATTGGTTTTAGTGCTATAATTTTGTTTTAGGCTTCCTTTTCAAGATTTGTTCCATTTAACTCCAATATAATGCAAATTTAGGATTAGAAAAAGGTCTCACTCAACTCTTTCACTTTGGGTGTTGAGTAGGCCCTTTTGAAACCTAAAAATTTATTTAAATTTTGTACATTCATAAATTATTTCCTATACTATGCTTTCATATCTAGGCTTAACCTATTATTAATAAAATTCTTAAGATTTATCCTAAACCTAAATTTTACATGGTTGATTTTGTAAGGTCTTAGAAAAAAATTCATAACTCTTTAATTACTATGGCACACTACATGAAATTTTAATCCTAAGTAGCCCTAGGCATCTTCTTCCCATGACTACAATCCATACCTTAATTGAATCTTCCTATAAAAAGCTATACCCTAAATATTGAAAGTTGGTCATCCTATTTTGCTAGGATTTATCCATTTAAAAATAATACTAACACTAATTAGCTTATAAGTAAATTATGAAATTTGTAACAATTAAAGCCCTTGTTCTCCTTTTTCAAATCATTTGATAGTTTGTGAATCAAGCATTTATATCAAAAGTTATAATCAAAACATTGTAGACTATGTGGCAAACTTAAAAAAAAACATAAATAAGTACTTGTATTTGCTTAAGACAAGTTTAATCCTTGAAATGGCCTAATCCAATAGAGCTTACTCTTACATATATTTTCCCTTAACTCATATATTTTTGGTTATTTAATTCATTATATTAGAAGGTGCATATATGTACATGTACTTATGTGTACTATCAGACGATTTAGATATATCTTAGCATATCCTCTTACTTGGTCATTTGTAATTATTATATATATGTATATGCATTTATACTTTAATATCTATTATTATCTTAATTTTACTATTATCAGTGTGTTACAAAGATTGTACTAACTTAGTATGTTTTGTTCATAAAGGAACCTAAAGGATGAAAATACAACCAACCCTATTAACCCATAAGTGAGTATGCTTCATACACTCTCATTTTGTAATTTGATATACCACCCACTAAAATATATGAGAACTTTGTAAGAAAAATCTTGGATTGAAACTATTAAGAACTAAGAAAAACATTCATGTGATGAGGAAGAATAGTTTGATGATATGAGTATTTAATTGAAAGTGTTAAATTATTGTCCAATTTATGAGTGGAAGATTTGATGGTAGAGGGAAAAGAATGACCCTTGGACATAAACTTATAGTGTTTAGGTACCCCCAAGGGAAAGGATGGTAAAAATTAAGTTCTTAGAGCCATCAAACTTGGATGATCATGCAATACAAATAACTTATAAATTGAAATATAAGCACATACATACATATAATATATATATTATTGTTATATAAGGAAGTGACCTAGTCAAGAACCAATAGTGGTTTAGCTTCAAAGGAAATTAGGTATGGTCCATTCTTGAATTTACCTATGCTTAAAGTAAAAAACAAGGATATAAAGTGGGGAAAATAAAAATTCAATAATATGGCATGCATATTTCAACCATTTAGGGTAATGTGAGGAAGAATGTGAATTTATTCCTTGAGAATATATACATTGGTAAAAAGAAAAGCCTAAAATACTTACATGATCACTTCAAAAGGAGATGTGAAAAAAATAAAATAAACTAATGTAAACCTTTAAGTTTCAATCACTAGGGTAGTGATAAGAGATTATAGATTCCTAACACTATTATTGAATTATTGATTTATGTCAGCTTACATTATCACTAATGTTTACCTACTTTGTAACATTTTTAAAATTATATGAAAATTTAAGATGATAGATAAAGAATATAACTGACATCTATGTTAATGTAATGGTATTTTTGAAATTAGTAGGAATCTTACTACATTGGATTTAGAAATAACCAATGTCAAAACTATTATGCAAAAATGTAAGACATCAACTTTTTCTTAACTATCATCTAAAAATTTTTAACATGTTAGTTTTTAATGTAACTAATGTCAAAATTTATGGCTACCGGCTTTATTCTTTGAAATGGTGAAACATATGGTGTTAGCTTCCTTTATTAACTAATATCCATTGTTTTTTGCTCCCATAGCTTAGAATTTCACTCTACTTTTTTTTTGTGTTTTCTTTTAGGTTAATCCTTTAAAATGGTTTGAATATGGAAACATTATCTAGGACTATAATGTCTCCTTGATGAATATTTGTGTAGGAGATTTTAGAGTCCTAGATAGGATACTTCTATAAAGCAAGATGGTTAATGTTTGTAAAATTTACAAGAACATTTCAACATGAGGAAAACAAATAAGCTTTCTTCAACATATGAGAACTTGTAACAAGGATTTTGTTTTGTGATTTAAATTAGATACATAGTGATTATGCCATAATAGTGTATTAATGATCTAATGTAAGAAATTTTTATGGAATACAATCAGATGTAATAATTTGCCAAAAAATAATTACTTAATTGGCAACTTCTCATGTCAGAATAAGTTGTCAGTTATTTACAAAACTATCATTCAAAAGTCATTTTAAATGTCTCCACTAGAAGATGTAAAACATTTACACAATGGTTTTGGTATTAAGCAACATTCAAAGGCATTTCAAAAATTTTCCATAAGTAATGTGATAGTCACTTATTTGATAATTAGGCATGCCTAAGATGTTGACTCTAAGTTAATAACTAACATCTATAGTTTTGTTTATTGTCTATATATTTCACATTCACTCTCCATTTGAAAACATTTTAGTGATGCCTTAGTTTTCATTATCTAATTATAGCATTTCTAAGGATAGGGAAGATAGCTCATTTGACAAAAATAATAAAAAGAAATATTCATTCATCATCATTCAATACAAAGAAAATCTTTCATATCTTAGTATCTCTCAATAACTACTTTATGACAATGGTTTGGTCTTTAATATTCTCTGCATTATGTCATTTTAAAGGAATCATATCATTAGCATGCTAAACTTCAAGAGCAATGCTATACTAATTGGCTCCTATAACATTTACAATTGCATTATCATTCAAAGATGGTTAATCCTTAATAGTTTTAGTCATGACAAGAGATTAATCATTAGCAACCATAGTTCCAGAAAGTTAACTAGTAACTTTTATACTAGCATCTAAAAGAACATTCACATCCTTCTTTTCCATGTCTTCCCTTTCACTAGATCTACAAACTCATCATCTTCTTTGTCTAAGTCATTGCATGTTAGCTATAGTTCTTAAGATGTTTATTTTTATAAAACTTTTGTCAAGATACAAAGCCTTCATCTATCTCTTGGCAAAATCAAAAAGAGTCTAACCTACTGGTTATAATCATCTTAGACATTTCTTCATATTGCCTTTTTAAAAGATCATACACAGACTATAGATTAGCATGTTGAGATTGAAGAATGGTATGTTGAAATTGAAGGGAATCATTCTCAGTATAGATTTCTTCGATGGAATTTTTTCATTTTCTCTTTCTCAATCTCAAGTTTATTGTTCTCCTTCTCTAGTAGATCATATTTCTCCTTCAATTTATCTCTATGATCAACCATTAATTCTAGTTATTTTGTTTGCCTACAACTCTTTTTCCTCTTTGGACCCTTTCTATCCTTATAGCCTTAGCAAGCTTTTCCATCTTCTATAGTTTCCCATTTAAACTATTGATTATGTTATCTTTCTTTGCAAGTAATTACTATTTATTGTTGAATGATTGGTTTAGCTCAACAGTTATTTGCATAGATCTATCATAGTCACTTTTCAACTTTATAATCTTTTTTTGAAGGTCTTCAACCCTAGAGTAATCATGTGCTTTGTGAGTTTTGTGAAAATCTTCCATATCCTTGATTTTCTTGAATAAAACAAGATCTGCTACAATTGTTCTAAGTTACTAACTAAAATTCTAAGCAAAGAAATGACTCATATCAATCTCATTAATCTTCTTCATCATCCACATAGAATCCTTCAAGAATAAAAGATAACCAATCCCCACTACTATAGAATTACCCTTAATGTAAGTTGTTTTAGGATTTTGAAATTAATTTCTACCTGACATATATATCGAGGTCATTGTAAATTTGATACATTCAACATTGATTTTTATTAAAGAAATTCAACATGTTTAGTTGTAGTATACTATTTAATAATTGAAATAAAATGCCAATTTTTTGTTGTAGTAATTGATGTTGATAATAATTTTTTCATAACCTAAACTTTGATTAAGATGTCAATTTCTTTTAGATAATTAACATCTAATGTGTAATATAACAATGAGTTTATAAAATAACAATAGTTATTTTCTAGTTTTTTAGAGTTTGAAGAATTCTCCTAAACCCTATTACCTCTATTTGAACCTAATTACAAAGTCTAGCAACTCATATTACTATACAAGTAGTAACCGTAGTATTTAAGCCCTATCTCAATATCTTTATAGTCAAAATGAATATCCCTAATATAATAAACAAGAAAAAGATGAAGAATGATACATTTATATAGGTTTGAATAGTAGAAATCATATAATATGTAGATGTTACAAGAACTAGAAATAATGTGTATTCAAGCCCTATCTCAATATCTCTATTGTAAGCCAAACTTAAATTATCTTTTAAACATTGCCATTGCTAGAAATACTTGTGAATCCTACTGTGGAAAAACAAGGGTATAAGGACATCAGAATTAGTGTTATAGGTTAAACATTAATACAATATACTTATGTTGGAAAGAAACTTATTACTTTGCTTATGTCATTAAACTTTAGTGGAATCTTATGTTGTGCAATTTGTCCATGTCATTTTAGCCTATTGTATAGAAATATCCATTGATTTGCTTCTATAAGGAAGAAATTCACTACCTTTTCTTCAAGAAACCTACATTAACCAAAATCTTAATTAATGAAACTAGAAATAAAGAATCCAAATAAATTAACAAAAACACAACATATATATGTTCATAATTAGTTTTAAAGTAGAAATGAGTTATTTGAATGAACCTTAACATTGAGAAGAAGATGCTAGTAAGAGTGAAAAATGGTTGGACTCAATTAAAGGTGATCTTTTTTGTTGGAGAGAAATTGTAGCATAGTTCATAATATATTTGCTATTGGGTTGTTCACTCCATAAGGCACTCTTTATAATATATCTATAATTTGACACTAAGGACAAGTTTCCAATTTTGACTCTTGCCTTCATTTTTCATAAGTTTTGAGGAGAGAAAAACATCATTGTTCAAGTATTCCATGTCAGCCATAAAATAAAATTGATGTCTTAAGCTCAATGATATATTTACTTCTTCACATCAATTGTACACTAAAATTGACATGGAATGCATTTGCTTCATTTACTATGAGCCTCTCAGGATCCTTGTTTCAATGTGAAAATAGCCATGCTTCTTGCTCTATGTGTATCAAAGTTTGACACAACATATAAAAAAAGCAATATGCTGATTCTTGCATTAAAACATAATAAACATTAGAGGCTCATAGAAAAAGAAGGAACTAGAAACTCCCCAAGTTCCTTCCAAGGACTTGTGTTTGCACCTCAATCATGAGTACAAGCATTTTACAAAGAACCTAGAAGGATTCTTGTTTGAAGTTCTTTCAAATGTTTTGTAAAATTCCAATGTTTAGAGCCAAAGTATGGATATACAAGTTCTTGGAAAGAATTTTTATCAATTCTAAAACCTTATAAAGGCACTAGTTTTTAGAATCTATTAATATAAAAGGTTTTTGAGATGAAGGGTGTGAATTATAGTATTAATATTACTTGAGCTATTGGAAAAATTTAGGAATCTTTTAGGGTTCCTTCTAAGATATGGGTACAAGTCCATGTAAAAAACTTTGAAAGTTCCCTGAGCCTTCCAAATAATCATGGTAATGTTGAATATCAAGATCTACACCCCTAAGTTAAAAGCTTTCTTTTTAATGGAAGTGTATTTGTCTTGAAAGTTATAGATTTGATAGCAGGGAAAGTGGTTGAAGGCAAAATAATTACACGTTAGTTATTAACTCAAAATTGATGATGTAAACTATTAATAAACTGTCCTGATAATTGAAATGGACTTACACAATGATCACTAAAAAAATAGGACTTTGTTATTGAACTATCATGATGGTTGAAAATGGACTTACATTATGATCACCACAAAAAACCTAACATTTTAAGTTCCTTCTACCAACCGTTCATGTATTTAACTTCAATTCTAGTCATTTTGACTTTGTCATAAATGTCATTAATTTAGACATCTTCAGTTTAATTTATTTTAACTTCTTCACATATTACATGTTGGTAAATGTTTGGTATTCATTGTATGTTAGTAGACATTTATAAGCACCGCCTAAACAAAATGTTTGGTAAATGCCTAATATTTATTATATATTGGTAAATATTTATTATAAGTTAGTTGATGATACTGTACCATTAAATGTTAGTTATGATAAAAAGACTATCATGGTACGAGGATAGTATTTATTAGCCACATCATTTTTTTATAAATAAATGACATTGTTTAGCAATATTTTTAATACAACTTATTTGTGTTGAAATACTCCACTAGATTCTATAGTATTGAATGAAATAAGAGGATAATACATCAATCTATTTAAAAATAGAAAGCTATCTATATTGTAATACTCTATATTAGTAAATGAATTTTTCCTATGATTTTTCTTTAAATCTTTATTTATTGAAAGTCTTTTGAAAATTGCCCAGTAAAATTGAAGGTGATTAAAATTTTTGTAGTGACTAAATTGGAAATTAGCTAAATTATTTAGTATTTTACTCTTTTTTAAAATTCTAAAATATTACAAGCTCCAATTATTAACAAGCTAGCAACTAATTGTTTTCATTTATGTTAAAATCATCATAAATGTTTTCAATTTAAATTTTAAAGATTAGAAGTGTGATATGTGTGTGATTGTACTAAAGCATAAAACTTTGCGTTTTGTTCTCTTTTAAATAACTATTCATATCTTACATTTTATAGTCATACTTCATATATATACTAGTTATTATACTTTTAATTATCTCACTTTATATTTTTAACTTTTACTTTTCCTTTATTTATATTGCATTTTCCTCCTACGCCTACATTAGTGGACCTCACTATCATATTCTTTATGCCAACTTTCAACTCTCAATTCTAACAACAATCGCCATTGATCAGACTAAATTGTCATTTACTAAAATTTTCTATACACAATTTGAACAGAAGTAGTAAGTAAATGAGTAAAGATATGTAAGTATAAAAATTCATAAATGCATAAAAATGCACAAGATAAAGCAATTCAATCATAAGATTTACTATAGTCTACAAAGTCTTCCCTTCAAAGTATATCAATAGGCACAAGATGGTGTGGTTGGAAACTCAAAGTCTTCTCTCACACTCAAAGAACAATGTTTATGATTAATAGAGAATTGTAGAGAATAAAACAAATGGTGGCATGCTACAAGGATTTGCCTAATACAGTGCTAGAGTTTGAACGCAGAGTGCACATAATTGCCTTAGTAGCAAATGTAGTAAAATGAGTCTCCTGTTTGTGGAAATAAGGACATTTATAGATCCTGACTTGGTGGTTACTGCCTTTTTAGCACTAGGGGTGGTTACTGCCTTTCTAGCATTAGGAGTGGTTACCAACTTCTTGCGTGGCCATTCTTGCTGTTGAATGGTTGTTGATAATCTTGGTAACTGCCCATAACCTCATTCTTAAAATTTCCCCACTATCCACAAAGTAACTACCATCCCTGCACGTCCTTGAGTATGCTGACCCAAGAATCTTGCAGATAGAACCCTGCTATCATAAACACATAAACCCTTTTCGACCTCCTTTGGTAGGTCGACAAAAACATAATTTTAAGCCTTAACCCCCCTTAACTTTTCATTTCATCTCAATTCTAACGACAATCGCCATTGATCAAGCTGAATCGTCAACCGTTGGAATTTTGTAAATTGGCTAACATCAACATTCCTCGTATGATATGTCAAATGAAGGCTACGTCTCGTTGGCTGTGAAATTAAACGAGCCTCTAAAAATTTGAATATGTGAGCAAATTTATTGGATTTGATAAACAAAAAATTGATCAAGGTCCGTGGGCATTATGAAAAACAAAAAAAAAAAAATGCTCAAGTCGAATTTTTGCGTTTTAATGGGCTTAAAAGACTCACGTGGCTTGTGTTTAAACAAAATTTATTAAATGATTTTTGCCCAATATTTTTTTTCAAACCAAATAAATTTGTCACACACAACAGAATGTGTTGAGGCCCACTTGGCTATGCAGCTAAGGTGCCAAAGTTTATATATCCCTTGTACGTTGCCTGTGCCATTCTCTGCCTTTTCTTGTCTAAAAGTTCGAAGGCAATCTATCCATAAATATTCACCGCCTTTGATCATATTATCTAAAGTTAATTTAATATCAGCATAAAATCTTTTATATCATCAATGAATGAATGAAAAGAAAAATACTGTCACTATAGAATCAAGGTTAATTACAAATTCGTCTTTGCAATAAAAATTTTCAAATCTTTTTAATGATGTATCTGTACATAATTAGACGATAGTTTAGACTAAGGATACTTTAAAGAAATTGACAGCATTAACGGTGTTCTAAATTTGACCGTATACAAATCTATGGCATTTTGCTTGGATTTGTTAGAAGTATGAATTAAAAAAAATTCCTAAAATATATAATTTTTCATAACAAAATTATGAGCGTACCTGAAACATAATTTGATGAGACCATGACTAATTTGAATGATGAATATAAGTAGAATTGCAACTTACTTCACCCCTTAGATTATCCAAATAGAGAAACAAGAGAGAGAAAATTTTAGAAATGGGAATCCTTATTATGCAGTATCCAAATAATAACCCTGATTTCTCTATTTAAGGTCAGACTTGTGATAGGAAACTATTAACCACTAAAGGGTTATAAGTTAGGACCTATACCTATATAAGCTTATGCAATATCCAACCTATCATAGATCATACACATTAATTAGGGTCCGATCTGTTCTATGCTTAATGTTAAAACTCAAAACTAATTACTTAAATAAATATTTCTATAATTAATTAATGCTAATCCATATTATATTTCTAATAAAATTAATTATTTTATTTTTAAATACAACAATCTCCCACTTGGATAGCATTAATTAATTATATGAAACAATTGAAACATTAATAATCAAGTAATTAGTTACACATTAAGCTATAAACTTAATTCAAAAAATGAAAGTACATAGAATCATTGAATCCAATAGGGAGACAAGTGATATAATGTCTCATAATTTAAAAGGAACAAAATAAAGTTTAGTCTTTTGACTACAACTCAAAAGAGAAACAACTTAAAATCATTGAATCCGATAGAGAAACAAATGATTTATATATATGTATAAAACATATTACCAATGTTTCAATATCCAAACTAAGCAATGATTACATAAGTGGAATGAGACCATACAAAATCACTAAATCCAATAGGGAGACAAGTGATGTAAAATTAATGTCTCATAATCCTAAAAGAACTGGATATATATAAATAATATTAGTCTTTTGACCACAGCTTATAAGAGAAACAACTCAAAATCATTAAATCCAATAAGGAAGCGAATGATTTATATATGTATAAAACATATCACTACTGTTTCAATATGAGCAATTATTGGTCACAAATATCAATAAAATAAAATAAGCATATCTCAGACTCCCACTAGACTAAGGCTTCATCAAAAGATTTAACAAGACCCATATGAGTTGCTTGATTTTAAATACTCCTATAGGTAAGCCTTAAGTCAACGGATCCCTAGCATATCTCCTTTAAGGTTATGTTCAATGTGATTCCAAGATTCAGCAATCTTCTATCTCTAACAAACAGGAGTTTAACATCAAAAAATGTTCAATATGACTAGAATTCCTATTGTTTTAAGAGAAGCACATAGTAAAAGAATTATTGCAATAAAAATTGGTAGGGATCGTGATATAGAATTAATTAATTGCATGCTAGATATCAACTTCCTTAACCATATAGCCTGACAAGTGGCCTCATAATATGCAATAAACTCTACTTTCATTGTTGAGGTAGCTGTAAGTGTCTGTTTAACACTTTCCCATGAAATAGCTCTTTCAAACATCATAAAGATGTATCCAGATGTTGACTTATGATCATCTATGTACAAGGCATAATTAGAATATAAATAACTAATACTTTCAAGTAATATTAGATTATCTATAAGTCAACATATGATTCTTGGTACTTTTGTGGATACCTCATGACCTTCTTGGTGACTTTTCAATGATCCATCCTAGGGTCACTTGAGTATCTTTCAAGCACACTAATAGCAAAAGCTATATCTAAACGAATGCAAATTGTGCTTGCATAAGATTACTAATAGCAGAAGTATAAGGAATCTTGTCCATTTTATCCCTTTCAATATCAACCTGAGGGCAATATGATTGAGACAGTGTATTGTCTTTCTAAGTAAGCATTGGACTAGATGCACAAGTGTCCATTTTAAATCTTTCAAGCATCTGTTCAATTAAATTAGCTTGGCATGAACCTAAAATACTATGAGTTCTATCATGATGGATCTAAATTCCAAGAACCAAAAGATGTTTCACCAAGATCAAAATGACATGATAACATGCATTTTGACTCATCTAGAAAATGATCGAGTTACTAGCCAGCAAAATGTCACCAATATAAAGCACTAAGATGACAAAATTACCCTACCAAATTTCTTCAAATTCCTGCAAGTACACAATATAGTTATTTGGTATTGCAAGTCTTTAAACTCTTTGAGATTGTCTAAAATCAATGGCTAGCAAATCTGGTTCTTCAACATAAGGATCTTTATTTATCTGAACTGGACTGTCAACATTATCTTCTCTAGTGGTGAAGGAATTAGAATAGGTACAGGCAGAATAGTGGCCTTGTCATGTAAATTGATAGCCCTAAGTATCGAACTCCCACTATCTAAGTTATCCTCAAAATAAAATATCCGATTAAACTTGATTATTTTGGTACTACAAGTCAGATAATAAAATCTATAACCTCTTGATCCAATTCAATACTTAATGAAAAACCCACTGATTGTTCTAGAGTCTAATATCTTTAACTAAGGATTACATAGTCTTATCTCTACTTTACAACCCCGTATTTAAAAGTTTCAAAATATGAGAAATTTAGGTCTAACAACACACCTTTATTTTACCAATATTTCTAATCTCTCTAGAAATTGGCCTAAATGTCAATCCCGCAAAATGGAAGAATTCTTACTCATTCTAGGACATTTATGCCTAATCACAACATTGATGGAAATATCAAAAGATACAACAAGACAATCATTTAAATTCAAATGATACGGATCATTTTGTAAGGTGGCATACGAAAAATAGCAAAATCAAAATAAATATTCTTTGTCAAAAGGAATAATTACAATTATCCAAAAAAAAACTAGAAATCAAATTTCTTCTTAAAAGAAAGTACATAAATGACATAATTCAAAAAATATCTAGAAGATAAACATAAAGAAAGAAAATGATCCTGTGTGTTTAATTTTATCCCTTTTTCTTGCTACTCCGAATACAGTCTCTCCCATCTCACTTGGGATCCTGTTGCTTCTGAGCTTCTTCTTGCTCACGCTTGTTCTTTAGCTTATAACATTGAGACTTTTTGTATCCAGGGATCTTGCAATGATTGCACTTGCCCCTAAATTTCTTTTGTTGTCCCTTGCCCTTATCACCACTTTTCTTGAACTCAGGCTTTCTAGATATCTATGTTTCTGGTTTCTTTCCTCTTTTATCATTTCCATTTGACTTATTGTAAGAGTCTTAAGACAACTAGTTAATGGAATGTGGCTGTGGATTACTTTTCATAGTCTCTTCCTCTTGAGTTACTATAGAAATCATTTGGTCTATTGTCCACTCTCCCTCTTATGAATTATATGAAGTTCTCAGGTAACTATATTCAGCTGGCAATGATTGAAGGACTCTATAAACTAAAGTACTATCCCCTAGATTAACACCATATGATCTCAGCTTATTATAGTAATAAATCATTTTCATAATGTGCTCTCTGATGCCCAAAATTCCATCATAACGAGTGTTATCAGGCATGGAGAGATAGTAGACTTTCTAAGTCTTATCAAGCTTCTTGAATTTTTCATCAACAGCTTTCATGTACTCCACAGCAATGTCCTAATCTAGGATACTCTCTCTAATTCCCTTTTCAATAGTGAACTTAATCACTGCTAAACAGATTTGATTTAACTCATACTATTGTTTGTAATAGGTCTTATCTGCAACATTAGACTCAAGTAAGAGATCAGTCGACTTTGGTTCTCTAAAAACCAAATCCTCCTTAGAAATTGTTAGGTACATGTTCAAAGACTCTCTCCATTCATCATAGTTTGTTCCATTAAGAATCCTCACCATAGATAGTTATTGAAAGACCAAGACTAATGCAACAGGATTTGGAAATTATTAATTATGCATGCACAACATAATTATAACACAAAATTCCTAATTAAATAAATTAGTCAAACAACTATATAACAAAGTGGTATCAAAATTACATGTACCATATGATTTGACTTGTACAAGAGCCTAAATAAGAAGTAATTAATATAGCCATACCAATAGGGTACAAGAAATATTGAAATATTATAATTACTACATGTCTATTCTAAAGAGTTTAAATTCTAAAACTACATTAATAATGTCACACCGATAGGGTGTATCCATCATTAATGCAATATGCTCATAAATATCCAAAAAGGATAATATTTTATGTAAAATAGTCTTATTATATCCATAATCTATCATTAGCGTGAAATAAAATGACTTCAGGTGTTCTTATATGTGCTGAATTACATAATTAAGGGCTCAAAATTTATCTAATATACCTATGTTTACAATTAGAGAGAGTGACAACACACCAAGCTCAAAAAAAATACAAAGAATGTCTATGGATTTTTTTAGACCAAAATTCCATAAATAAAATATAATTTTATACAACATAAACTTTCCAAAATTTAAAATAAATACTTACTAGCCTCAAAAAATTCTGGAAAAATTCCAAACAAATATAAAATTAAATTACATGCAACTAGGCCAAAGCCCGGCCTAAAAAACCAAAGTGCGTCATGTTCACAAGCTAACACACACCATGAACATGTGCAGGCTTAACTTTGGATGGATCTGGTCTATTGACTGACACGTGCCACTCACTCGCTCACATGCATGTGGCTCATGCACAATTGATTGACTGGGTCAACTTCTAACACCTGACTTTTGGCACATGATGTTCACTCACTATCTAGCGTGTGTCTTCTACGCGCGCAACAAGAAACTACAGCTAATAGTGCATGTGACTCACGTGCGCAGCGAGTATGTGAGAGCCACGCGCGCATTCGCATCAAGCTTTCCTCTTCCTTGTTCATGCAATTTGATTTTCATGGCTGTTTTCTACCATTAATGGGTTTTAATGCTTCAAAAAAATTTGTTTTTATCTCCTTTTAATCCTAGAAAATTATATCCAATATATTTTAACACAAATTTATGTATTTATCAAAAGATAAAAGGCTTTGAAATTGTGCGATCTATGTTCATAAATTTTCAAAAAAATTCAAACATCAATCCACAATAATCACAAAATTTAATACAATCAAACCACAATATAATATTCTTAATGTACACAACATCAGGATTTAAAATTGTGCAAACAGAAGTCTATAAATTTTTGAAATTCAAAATTTTTCATGCCTTCGATTTGCAATAATTATGGAATAAAATTGCAATCAAATAATAGTATCATATTCTGCATATTTGTAAGAGCAAAACAAATCCAGATTATTTAAAAGTCCCAATTTCAAGGGTTTCATGCACCGAAAAAGAAAGAAAGAAGAAAAAAATTTATGAATTTTGCCAAAAGAATTCAAAATTACTCATAATCAGATAATCCAGACTATCAACATGCTCTGATATCAATTGTTAGAAGTATGAATTAAAAAAATTCCTAAAATATATAATTTATCATAACAAAATTATGAGCGTACCATAAGGCCATAATTGATCTAAATGATTAAGATGAGTAGAATTGCAATCTACTTCGCCCCTTAAGTTATCCAAATAGAAAGACAAGGAAGAGAAAATTTTAGGAGTGGGAATCCTTATTATGCAGTATCAAAATAATAACTCTGATCTCTCTATTTAATATCAGACTTGTGATAGGAAATTACTGACTACTAAAGGGTTGTAAGTTGGGATCTCTACTCATATGGGCTTATGCATGATCCAACCTATCATGGATCATATACATTAATCAGGGCCCGATCTGTTCTATGCTTAATGTTAAAACTCAAAACTAATTACTTAAATAAATATTTCAATAATTAATTAATGCTAATTCATATAATATTTCTAATAAAATTAATTATTTTATTTTTAAATACAATAGAATTTTCACTAATTTTATAGGAATTTGACATTATTAATTATTCTGTAAAAAAAGGTGAGTTTTATGTTCAAGAAAATGATACTTATCTCTTTTAAAAAGCACATTGGAAAAGCCATACGTACCCATACATACTATCAGTTCATTTCATATAATTCTAAAAACAATTGAATTTTTTTTTTTGGGAAGACAAGCAAAAGTAGGGACCACTCCCTCAATAGTCTAGACTATTTGGCGTACTTACAATTACAATCTAAAAGATGAATTTGTCGATATTAATAAATTATCAAAAGTGCTAACATATGATTCTTCACTTTTTTATTAGTCTTAAATTGACGTTTTCTGGCATCAACATTATATCCTTTGAAATGTGCTAATAGATAATTGATGATGTAATTTAGGTGATGATTATGATCTATCAGTTGCATTAATACATCATTAATTTAAATCATTAGCTTTTATTAACTTGAGTAATATTATGCAGGATGAATAAAATATAATGGTTAAAAGCAAAAGGAGACCTTCAGAATTTCCAACAAAACAACACATCCAAAACTTTTCCATGGTACACTATACTTACTAATTTTATGGCTACAATTTGTCCCTTTTAGAGAATAATGCTTTATCATGGTATATTTTATTTTAGGTATCCAATTCCCTGCTGTTCTAGCAACGACGATAGATGTTTCTTGGAAAGCAGGTCTTCTTGGTCGCATTAATTTGTCTATTCCTCTTTAAAGGAATCAGTGCAAAGCCAATAGCTCCAATAATGTGCAATAACTAAGTGTTTATTGAGAAATAATTGTTTCATGTTTACTTAAGTTTATAATAGTTGATGATTCGTTGCTCATGAAATTGGGCAACTTAAAATTTATCCTTCATGGATATTCTAACTCATTTATATTTATATAGTTGTTGGAGATATTAATCATCCCCTTCATTTTTAATCTCACTAATATATAAAATAAGTTACCAATAAAGTATTGATTAGTGGAAAGTATACTAATTCAGAACGGATTTTATGTATCAATAAATAGGAGTTTGATGCTTTAATACAAGTGAGTTGGAGTTCTACTAATTTGTTTCTATTTTCTCTTTTTATCGAGGAAAAAAAATCCGTATGTCATGAGGTTGTAAGAACGTCTCTCTATGGTAAGTAGTTATATCAATTCATTCATCTAATACACGGTTTTAAATTGTGATTTTCTATCAAAATATTGCATGCAACACAATTAGTATTTAAGCTCCAAATTAAGTTTGATTTACAATGATTACTTTTTTTTTCTTTTATATTCACATGCATTTTATTAATTACAATTTGCATCATAATTAATGATATCTAGTATCATGAAAAATGACTACCAAACTTTACAACAAATTGAAATAAAGGTTAAGAATCAACGTTAGGAGTGAAATTTATGCTGAGTGAAATTAATTCAAATGACATATGATGTCATATGAAAATTTTACTTTCCTCCATATCTTGAATTTGATTCTAAGACTATGTGTATGTATATTTAGTAGTTTAATCACTGGTGCTATAACTATCAATAAAAAGGGGTGAAATATATGCTTATGTATTCACAAATGTGAACGGAGCTTGCAACATCATAAGATTAAAATTTTAGAGACCTGACTAATAGAATGATCTATTATAGAGTTTATAGAAGTAGATATAAGATGCTAGATGGCTTCGTCTTCAAGCCAACATCATAAGATATTCCCTTTTCTGCGTCTATATATGTTACAACGAACCCTAGCTAGTATGCATCAAAGCAATCAGTGTATTAAAACTTCCAAGATATCTCAAATAGATTTCCATATTCTTTATTACGACTTTCGATACTCCCCAAGATCGACTTCAGTTTTCTCATCGATGGGTGCCTGTGAATCAAAGAAACCTGTTACAATAGGAGTTCCATGCTTTAATACTCTTCTAACCCTGTTACAATAGTAGTGAATATACACATATGTATATAAGACATGATCTAGCACTGCTTTTGTGCGAGAATAAGGAGTTAAAATTGTGGTTTGCAACATTATACGACCATATTTTGCATTTTTGTATAGTATTGTTTTTCAAAATGTAATTGTGCAACTTAGGAAAATATTTCTACAGTCCTACCGTAATATTGGGGGATTTGCAATTGCTTCTTGTATTTTGACAAAGGAATTGTTTTCACATTCTCGTTGAATCAATTCTAAAATTTAGGAAGTGGTTTTCTGATATATCAGAAAGATAATAAACAACAGTGAGAATATCATAATTACAGTTGGACTAAAAATATTTTCACAACTGAGAATCTTTTATGTATGTCTGTGTTTGCAACTTAGTGTGAAGGTTAGTTATTGTCAATGACAAAGCTAGTAGGGCTATTAAACATGTTTTCAATTTCCAGGTCCAAATGTTATGGGCACTGAAAACGTATTCAACGCCAAAGGTCGTGGCTCAGAGATAAACGGAGAGAATGCATCGCTTTACACTGGCTATGCAGCTGGTAATCCCAACCACCGCAGTGATGGTAAGCACCCTCCACAAGGAATCAGTGATACGAACAATGCATTCAATGCTAAATCCGGTGGCAAAGTCAATTTGTCCGGGGGAACCTTTAACACCGGTGTTTATTCCGGCGACGGTAATCAGCGGTCCAATCAACCTGCTGCTTCTAAGGGAAGCCGTTAAAATTGAAGTGCCTTGCAAAGATCTGCAACAACAACAGAGTATGCTATCTTATATTGTATTAAGGGATAATGTTATGGAAAATTCTACCTCCTAAGAGATACTTTGAAAAAGGAAAATCTAATAATAAAATAATTAACATCTTAGGAGATAGAACTCCTATAATATAATCCTTGTATTAAGTACCTTAAAATAGTTTGTTAGGGGCTCCTATAGTAATTTGTAATGACAGGAGGCTCCTAAACCTCCTGTTATCTATGTTTCTAAACAAAGTCGCTGTTTCTACATGTGAATCGAATTCAACATGCTATAGAACGTGCTTGTCATGTAAAAGTTTCTTGTGATTACCTTTGATATCATTAGGAATGGAATCCAAATTCTATTTTGTTTTATATCTGATATATCAAAATAATGCATAACTAACGGCAATAAAATTTTTACTACGTAATGAATATCTATTAATTTAATAACTTAAAATGAATATTTTAAATAATTTAATATAGTAAAAGTATATGATATGATGAATGATAAAAATTATCATATTTGAAATTACATTATTAAAATTATAATTTACAAAAAATCTTGTATAATATAAAAATTGTGATTTATTAATTTTTATCCATATTGAATTTTTTATAAATTTTACGAAAATAGTATATTTAAAATTTTGTTATTAAAATTATAATTACTAAAATATTAAAAAATAACATTTTATTGTTGTTGCTATTTTTAGAATTTTCAAGTAAACGAATTATTTCAAAATTTTGATCACTGATTCTTTGTCGAGTTGTTCCAGGGTGAGCACAATCTGGTTGTTTTTACACCCAGCAAAGTCAGAGGGATATTTGTAACTCAACTGTAATACTAAAAATTTTCAATATTACTTTAATTTATATTTTGATAAATAATTAAATTATTTTTTGAATTTTAAAATTACTCAATCATAATATCAAAATAATTTAATTATTATGATACAAGTAAAAATAATATTAAATTTTAATATTACGATAAAACTAAAAATATATCTCAACGCCAGAGGAAGCCGGTGAGCACGGATATATTTCAATGGAAAAGCGATCACCTGAGAAGGCAGTTATCTTGGAATTTGTTACCTCCTACTGCTTTAAGTACATTATTTTGAAGTTATATGCAGTTATCATTGCTATTGCGCATTGTATCATATTTGCAACTTTTCACAATTTGCACTGTAATATTTATAATTTTTATATTGATCTACAATTTCATTAATCACAATAAAATTATAACTACCACCATAATCATAATTTAAATCCATGGTTATGACATTGGAAACATGTTATAATACTGGTCGGCATCACGAGGACGTTACTTAAGAATTCTTCTTAGAATATATCCGTCATATTTATTTTTATAAATATGAGAAGAATAAAAGAGTAAAAGGGCTATGAGCTGTTATCACGTATCAAAATTACGTATTTTGCGTCATACAGCCCTCTGCTAATAAATTTAGCACTTGTTTTTAGTTTAATTTAGTTTAAAATCTTATTAGGTTTAGTAATGAATCAAGCCAATTTGCCAATCACTTATAAATTGATTCAAATTTTGATTTGAAAAGCTAAACTCATGAAATAGTAAGTATGCGAGCTAAATTATTAGTTTGAGTAGGAGCAGTACATAATAAACTCTTTCCACCAAATTATACACTTCCAAAAATTGAACTCAAAATCATTTAATAGGGTTTAGAATATTTTGAGACTTAAATTGGTTTTACTAAACTAATCAAATTATTGATAAGAAAAAATACTTGTAATACTTATTAGTATGAGAATAATGTTCAAATTTATGAAAAATAAGAGAGACAAATCAAGGTGAAAAAAATTATTCCATAAACAATAGTATAATCATTTTATTACTTTTGTTTATGAAATGGAGATTCCTTTCCTTATAAATTGACCGTTTCCATTTTATAGTGTCTATATCAAATAATTTTTTTACTTATTTTCATTTTTATACTATCCAACCAAATGTAAAATTTCTTCACATTGTGCTTAATATATTTGAAGTTAAACATAATAAACATAACCTCAGCTGACAACACAAACATTTTTTTTTTTTAATTTTCTCCAGCCTACTTCCTCCTACTTTTCTCACAGAATCTTTTGTGTTATGATGGGCAACCAACAACTCTTTTGTCTCTCTGAAGCCATGTAGAATAAACAACCTACTAGAACTTTTTGTGAGCAACTTCCCTCTTTTACAAGCGTTGCAAATAGCAAAGGAATTGTTACACAGCGTGTTTTCCTAATGTAATGCGATAACATCATTCCTGCAAACGTCATTGCAGATTGAATTATTGGGAATGGCAGTTAAATAGCACCTATCCTAAAGAAGAAAAATTGGAACTTAAATATTCTATTCCATTTGATATTTTATTCAATTACGACTTCAAGCACGTATATATAGTCATTATCCGACAATACTGCGTACAAATATAATGCATCGAATGTGCACAAAAATTTCTCTTTGTTGAAAGTTTAGAACAATAGCAGATATGAATGAATCATGTGAAGGAGGCCTCTCTAGTCAAAATATCTATTCCCATGTATCTCGAGGAATTAATGTGTTCATTGATCGAATAACCGTTTCGTGTTACTTCAGATTGTCGAATTGGAGAATAATTAATTTCACTCAACGTGACAGCCAATTCCTATCTTTTAATTTTATTTACATAAACATTCAAGTTGAATTCTGTCCAAAAACCAGTTCATTCCATTTGCAATTTTGCGTCTCAAAGAATACATTTTTTTTCACATTTAAATTATGCATTTTATTAATTGGAACTTCAATTGCTAGCTGTTGCGCCTCTAGCTTGATTAGCTCAATATTGTTGCTATCCTTGAAATACATGACCTAAATAGTTAATCAAAACTATTTAAGTAATTAAATTTCAATATCTTTAAATCTCAAATTTAACTGATTTAAAGCTTCATAGAAATGATAAAAATGATTACCAAACTTTATATAAACAGGAATAAGGGTCAATAATCATTGTTGAAGGGGTGATATCTATTATTATGTATTCACAAATGTAAATGGAGCCTTCACATGTCACTTGTCTGTTGGTATGATATGATCTTTTAGGGACTTGAGTATTGTACGATCTAATACCCACAATATAAATCCTTCAGCATAATCCATAACAAAGTAGTCGATCAGATATGCCCGATGGCTTCGTCTTGAAGCCAACGTCGTAAGATATTCCTTTCTTTTCTGCATCTATATAACGCAACGAACCCTAATGTGTATCAAAGCAATCAGTGTATTAAAACTCCCAAGACATCTTATATAGATTTCCTTGTTTTTTTGTACAACTTTCCAAACGCCCCCAGACTTCACTCTTCTCATCAATGGATAGCACAGAATCAAAGACGCCTTCCAGTAATTCTTCTAACCCTGTTACAATAGCAGTGAATTTACAAACACCTTACACGCACATGTATATGTATCACTACAACATTTTTTTGCATATGGTAACACTAAATTTGGCAATAGCTAAAAAGTGTTGCCTAAAATTTAAAGAGGCAATGGTTCTAATTATATTGTTTTTAAATTTTGATTTAGGCAACACTTATTAGACAACACTATAAAACTATTGCCTAATATAAAATAGGCAACATTTAATAATTGTTACTAAATAAAATTATTGCCTAACGTATAATAGGCAATTCTTGATTGAGTGTTGCTAAATTATGTTTGATAAACAATACACACTATGTTACCTGTTATAATAAGCAACATTTCTATTATGCTGCATTTATAAACTAACAAATTAAATTATTTTTATAAATTATTTTAAAAAATAAATATTTTTACATTTTGAGAGAATTATTTTTTATTTTATTTAAACTTTTTAATTTTAACTTTAAATTATATTTTACTAAATCCTATTTTATGTAATAAAATTTTATTTTATGAAATTAATCAAACACACAATTTTATTCTATTTCACCAACTTAATTAAACATATTATTTTAATTTTTTATTAGAAGTTTATTTTAACCCAATTACTCAGGTGTCCTGATTGGTTCAGGAACAAAGAATATGTTCATTTGCTTCTTTCTTTCACTCTTTGACACTTTTGACTCCAACACCTTGCCATTGCAACTGCAATAACTTGGCCATACTACATATGTTTCTCTCTTCTTCAATTTCTTTGAAGATTTCGGTGCTACTTGATGCGTAAAATATTTACATATTTAGTTTCTCTTATATATTGCACTTTTGGATGTTATCTAAGCTTAATTTAATAAGTTCTATCGCATTTTGTTGATGAGTTGTGACTTTAAAAAGAAATTAGATTTTTTTGGATAATGATGGATTTCAATCCTGTTTCAGGTTTTAAGCCATATTTGAAGCTATGGACATCAGATTGAGTCATTCTTTACATCGATTAAAAGCTAAGAAAAAATCCTACAACTTCCATATTTGAAGAAAAACCCAGTTCAGCCTTTAAGGATCTCAATTGTTACTTAGAAGTTGAAACAGTAGTTTTGGCCGAATCTGACCTTTGCTCACTATTTTGATCATAACTAGAGCTACAGATGTCAAATGTGGGAGTTCCTTAGTAAGTTTCAAAGCTAACATTCAGTTCTACAACTCTCATGTTGATTTAAAAATGTGAATCAACCATTCTAATTACCAAAAGTTAGCTACAATCTAGAAGACTGATAGCTGCAAGAATTAAGGTTAATAGCTAATGGTCAAAGTTAGTTACTTAATGGTCAAGATTAAAGGTTAGGCAAGTGAAATCTTTGCCAACACTCATCTATAAATAGCAAGGAGCAGATTTCATCTGGAGCATTCATCTTAGATAGTAGTTTAGTTTATGCATTATTAGTTCTTCTTGTATGCCTCCTACATGGAAGGCTAGGTTGTCCTCCTATATAAAAGGTTTTACCTCCTACATGGATGGATAGTATTTCTATTTTCATGCATTTGTAATTGTATCCTTATGTTTGTATCATGAATATGATGATATTTTTATTTTATTTTGAGTTTATTTTTAATTTCATTATGTTCTAATTTTTTTATCTTCCTAGGGTGATGACGTAACTTAATAATAACGGATTGAATTTTAATCTATTGAAACTAATTTCAACTTTCTTTCCTAGATTGAGTTTTAATTATTGCTCTTAATGCTTTGAATGGATTGGCCACTTTTTGAATGAACTCAATATGCATGTTGAGACCGAAAAGAGATACATATGTATGAAACCTATAATTAAAATCGTAAATTGTATATGAAATAGGAATATATTCATATGGTTTATGTAGTCTTAATGAGTTCCATAAATCCTAATGCATGATTAGTTATTTTAATTCACATAAGAATATAGTGAATTAACAATTAATTATAGAATTACTTGACCTTGAAAGAGGCTAGTGATTAATTTAGGAAAACTCGACTATCAATTAAGGGAGCTAAAATTATATTAGAGTAGATAGATGATTCAATCTGAAATTATTAAGTGAAGTCTGATCCCTAAAGCCTTTATTTTTATTTATTTTACACCAATTGCATTCATATTTATTTTAAATATTTTTTGCATAAATCTTTATTTAGTTACTTCATCTCTAACTAATCGATTTGCTAAATAGTATTAAGATTATTAATTTTGGTACTTAGTGAAACAATCCTCGAGGGAATGATACTTACTCATCACTTTATTACTAGTTTACAACAATGTACACCTGCACTAATTTATAAACTACTTCACACGTAATAATTTTTTGGCACTATTACCGAGGATTGTTATCATTAATATCAATACCAAGTAATCTTAATCCTAATTTAATTTTTATTTTACAATTATTTTTTTTCTTCGGTATTTCTTTTCTCTTTTCAGGTTTGTCTTATTGTATGACCAGATTGAGAGTTGCTGAGCAATTGCTTTTTAATTTTGAGATTGAGAAAACTTGTCAAAGAAATCGAAAGATATGGAAATAGTTAATTATAGATCAAGGTGAAGCATTGGCAAATCTGGGAGAAGAACTAAACACCAAAGCACTCCGTGACTATGCCACACCAACAATTATAGATACTATTTCTAAGATCAGGATATCGCCAATACCAACTAATAACTTTGAGATCAAGCCAGCCATCATTGAAATGATTCAAGCAAATCAATTTGGAGGTTCTCCAGCAGAAGATCTGAATGCACATATAGCTAGCTTTCTAGAAATTTGTAATACATTCAAACACAATGGTGTTTTTGATGATGCCATAAGATTACAACTCTTCCCTTTGTCACTTAGGGATAAGGCTAAAAGCTAGTTACACTCTTTGCCAATAAGGAGCATCACTACATAGAACTTATTAGCACAAAAATTCCTAGTAAAATTCTTCCCTCCAGCTAAAATCGCAAAGATGAGAAATGAGATTGCTTCATTCAGCCAGCATGACATGGAAAGCCTTTATGAAGCTTAGGAAAGATACAAGGAGCTGCTATGAAAATGTCCACATCATGAGCTACTAGATTGGCTATAGTTGTAGACTTTCTACAAGGATTATCTAATGCTACCAGAACACTTATAGATGCTGTAGCTGGTGGATCATTAATGGGAAAAAGCATAGATGCTGCTATGGAGCTGTTGGAGGAGATGGTGGCAAATGCTTACCAATGGCCTTCTGAATGCAACACTTCAAAGAAAGCACTTGGAGTCCATGAGCTAGACATTTTAACTACTTTGTCTTCTCAGGTGGCCTCTATATCCAAGCAAGTAAGCTCATTAACAGCTCAAGCAAATGCAATCAGAACTCCTGCAGATGCTTGTGATTTATGTGGAGGTCCTTATGTGAGCACACAATGCCAAGAAGGTAATCTATTCATGCCTTCTCAACCTGAACAAGCCAACTATGTAGGGAATCAAAATCATCAAAACGATCCTTTCTCAAACACATACAATCGAGGATGGAGAAACCACCCAATTTAGCATGGAAGAATAATCAGAATGTGTTCAAACCTCAAGGGAACTATCAACAACAAGTTTAGCAACCACCATTACAACCAAAAATGAACTTAAAAAATGCACTGGCTCAATTAACCATGAATACTCTCCAATGCATGGCTAGGACAGAGGCTACACTTAAAAGCTGGGAAGTAACCATGCAAAGTCAAGCAACTTCAATAAAAAATTTGGAGGTACAAATGGGCTAAATTGTAAGCATGTTGAATTCCAGACAATCAGGAACTTTACCTACTGACACTGAAAGAAATCCTAAAGAGCACGTAAAAACTATCTCATTAAGAAGTAGGAAGCAATTGAATGAGCCATAACTGAGAAAGAATCATGAAGAAGCTCAAAAAGAAGATGAGGTGATTCTAGGAAAAATGACATTTCCAGATAATCCTCTACTATATGTTCCCCCAGTTCCATTTCCTCAAAAATTGGTGCAAGTGAAGATAGACAAGCAATTTAGCAGGTTTCTGGAGGTGTTTAAGAAGTTACATATTAACATCCCATTCATTGAAACTTTAGCCTAAATGCCCAATTATGCAAAATTTATGAAGAAGATTTTATCAAAGAAACGTAAATTCAAGGATTTCAAAACAGTAGCCTTAACTGAAGAGTGCAATGCAATTCTCTAAAAGAAATTACCACTAAAGCTTAAAGACCCTGAAAGTTTTTGCATACCTTGTACCATTCAGGAGTGTGAATTTGAAAAAGCCTTATGTGACCTTGGTGCAAGTGTGAATTTAATGCCATTATCCATCTACAAGAAGCTGGAATTGGGAGAAGTGAAACTAACTACAATGTCATTGCAGCTAGCAAATCATTCAATAAAGCATCCATGTGGAATCCTTGAAGATGTACTAGTAAAAGTGGATAAATTTATCTTCCCAGTAGATTTCATAGTGCTTGATATGGAAGAAGACCAAGAAATTTCTATTATTCTTAGAATACCATTTCTTACAACTGGACGAGCTCTAATTGATGTACAGAAGGAAAAGTTAACTCTACAAATTCAAGATGAGCAAGCGTCTTTCAACATTTTTAAAGCCCTATCTTTTCCTAATGAGGGTGATACTTGTTTTAAGGTTGATTCAATAAGCAGCTACACTAGAGAAGTAGTAGATGAAATTTGGTCTAATCAACCTTTAGTAGATGAAATAAGCAGCTACACCTTTAGCAATTAGCATGATGAAATTTGCTCTAATCCCAAAATTTTAGAACAAGTCAGCTATCTTGAAGTCAATTCACCAACTTTCATAAAAAGGCCATTCAAAGATTTAGGAGAAAGACCACTAAAGTCGGTCCCTTCAATTGAAAAGCTACTAAAATTAAAGCTGAAAACACTGCCCACTTATCTAATGTATGCTTTCCTAAAAGAAGATTTAGCCTTGCTGATTATCATCTCATCTAACTTAACCTCTAAAGAGGAAGAAAAGTCGTTGAAAATTTTGAGATAGTACTAGTCTGCATTAGGATGGTCGATTGTAGATATTAAGGGAATAAGCCCTTCAATCTGTATGCATAAAATATTGCTAGAAGAAAATGTCAAACCATCCATAGAATATCAAAGAAGGCTCAATCCAAATATGAAAGAGGTGGTTCAAAAAGAAGTAATAAAATGACTAGATGCTGGCATTATTTATCCAATTTTTGACAGTCCATGGGTGAGCCCTGTACAAGTTGTACCAAAAAAGGGAGGTATGACAGTAATGCCAAATGAAAATAATGAGTTGATCCCATAAAGAACAGTGACCAAATGGAGAGTTTGCATTGACTATTAGAAGCTCAATAAAGCTACCAGAAAAGATCATTTTCCTTTGCCATTCTTAGATCAAATACTAGATAAATTGGTAGGGCAAGCTTATTACTACTTCCTTGATGGATACACTGACTATAACCAAATTTTGATTGCTTCTGAAGATCAAGAAAAAATAACTATTACATGCCCATATGGAACATTTGCTTTCAGAAAGATGCCCTTTGGATTAAGCAATGCTCTTACAACCTTTCAACAAACAATGATGGCAGTCTTCTCAGATATGGTGGAGAAGTTTATTGAAGTATTCATAGATAATTTCTAAGTGTTTGGGGAATCTTTTGATCTCTACCTAGCTAATTTGAAAAAGGTGCTACAATGCTGTGTGGAGACAAATCTTGTATTGAATTGGGAAAAATGCTACTTCATGGTGAAAGAAGGTATCGTGCTGGGACATAAAGTTTTAATTCATGGAATTGAAGTTGATCAAGCAAAAATTGAAACTATTGGAAAATTATCTCCACCTGTGACAATTAAAGGCATAAAGTGCTCTCTAGGCCATGCTGGATTTTACAAGCAATTCATCAAGGATTTCTCAAATATCATAAAATCATTATGCAAGTTATTAGAGAAGGACATTCCATTTGTGTTCGATGAGAATTGCATGTCAACATTCCAAACCTTGAAGAAAGCCTTGATCTCAACACCAATCATTGTCACTCCAGACTGGAATTTCCCATTTGAAATAATGTGCGATGCAAGTGACTATACAGTTCGAGCAATCTTGGGCCAGAGAAAAAATAAGATTTTTCATGCAATCTATTATGCCAGCCGAACACTCAATAAAGCCTAAATAAATTATGCAATAATAAAAAAAGAGCTCCTTGCTATTGTATTTGCCTTTGATAAGTTTAGAGCCTACTTAATTGGCTCAAAAGTCATAGTCTAGACGGACCATTCAATAATAAAATACTTGATAGAGAAGAAAGATGCAAAGCCTAAACTAATCAGATGGATACTTTTGCTACAAGAATTTGATTTAGAGATCAGAGATAAGAAAGGGACCGACAATCTCATTGCAAATCATCTTTCTCAACTTGAACTTCCCAAGCTTGAACTAGAATTGCCAATCCAGGAAGCCTTTCCAGACGAGCAGCTGTTTAATATAAAGTCATTGTCAACTCTGTGGTACGCTAACTTTGTAAATTATCTGGCAAGTGGGATAATGCCATATAAGCTCTCTGGGCAACAAAGAAAGAAATTCTTAGCCAATGTGAAGTGTTACTTCTAGGAAGATCCATTTATGCATAAACATTACCCATATAGGATCATTAGGAGATATGTTCCTGAAAAAGAAATGACCAGTATCCTTTCCCATTGTCATTCATCCCCATATGGCAGTCATTTTAGAGTAAATCGAACTGCTGCTAAGGTCCTTTAGTCTGGATTCTATTTGCCTACCCTATTTAAAAACTCTCAAGCCTATGTAGCTGCATATGATAAATGGCAAAGAACAGGTAACATTTCTCAAAGACACGAAACTCCATTGATCAATATTCTGGAGCTAGTGTTATTTGATGTATGGAATATTGACTTTATAGGCCCTTTCCCATCTTCATTTGGCAACTAATTCATTCTAGTGGTTGTGGATTATGTATCCAAATGGGTAAAAGTAGCAGCTTCTCCTACAAATGATTCTAGAATAGTTGTGAAGTTCCCGAGGAAGAATATATTCACAAAGTTTAGAGTACCCAGAGCAATCATAAGTGAAGGAGGCAAACATTTCTATAATTAACAACTTCAATCTGTGCTCACTAAATATAGAGTAACTCACAAGGTTGTAACTCCTTATCATCCACAGACTAACGGGCAAGTAGAAACATCAAACAAAAAGTTGAAATGAATCCTAGAGAAGGTAGTGAATTCCAACAGGAAAGATTGAGCAAAGAAGCTAGATGATGCATTATGGGCTTACAGAACAACATTCAAGACCCCGATTGGTGCATCTCCCTACCAATTGGTATATGGAAAGGCATGTTATCTTTCAGTTGAATTGGAACACAAGGTATATTGGGCAATAGAGGTATTAAATTTTGATTTGAAGACAACTGGTGAAAGGAAGCTAATGCAACTAAATGAACTTGAAGAATTTCGCCAACATGCTTATGAAAATGCCAAGCTTTACAAGGAAAAAACAAAAATGTGGCATGATAAGAGAATTATAAAGAAGGAGTTCGCATTGGGATAGAAAGTACTTCTCTACAACTCAAGATTAAAACTCTTTCTAGAAAAATTAAGATCAAGGTGGTCAAAACCTTTTACTATGGTTCAAGTTTAGCCATATAGAACTGTGATGATACAAGATGGTGACAGGAAATTCAAAGTGAATGGGCAAAGATTGAAAGAATACAATGACAATGCATTCAACACTATAAAGATTGTCATCATGCTCAAGGAGCCGACTAATAAGTTCTAAAAAATAAAAAAAAAAGAAATAAAGCAATAGGTTAGGACTTTGTCTAGTTAAAGATGTTAAAGAAGGGCAACTACTTGGGAGGCAACCCAAGATTTCTTTCTCTACTCAATTATTTTCTTCTGACTCACTTAAGCATACATCGCATAGCATTTTCTCTAATAATTTCAGCTTTCTTCATTCTCATCATGGAGGAATCCCTTGCAAAGCTTAGAATCAGATTCCCTACTCTTCCCAAAGATATGCTCAGGAAAATCTACAACTGTCAACTTGAACAAATGAAGTCATTTAATTGTTTGGGTCTTCCTAAGGATATACGCTAGATTATTGAAGTTAAGGTATGTTTAGCAAGTGAGTTTAATAAATCATTTGTTAGACATATGTCAGGTATGGGAAGAAGTTCTTACTCTAAAAAAAGAAGGGCTAAAAGAATAAGAGTCTGCCATAAGTGTGCAAGGTGGAATTGTACAAGCTCTGTAGGAATAAAGAAATGATTTTAGTAAATCGAGAAGATAAAATCCGATTCATAAAGGATGGATTGAGTAAAGAGTCATTGGATGATATCATTTGGACTCTTGAGATGCATCCTAGTGGAGATGTTCATGTTGTTTTTCTTGATTTAATGAAGTTATTCAATACAGAAAAGGAATGCTACAGTCTTGGAAATCTGACTGTAAAAGACCCTGTTTGCTAGTTTATAAGAAACTAGATGGGAAGCAGATCCTTGGCTCATAGAAGCCGTTTAAGCGTTACTAGATGAAAAACTAGAGGAAGATGTGAGCCATAATCATAACTATTGTACATATTAATACTTGTCTGCTTTACTCTCTTTTTTATGGTTGCTTGCTAACTTTTTTTATAGTTCTCTTCTTTTTATTTTACCTTTTTCAGCCACTTTTTGACTTTCTTTACATTCTATGTTCTACTTTGTTCATGTAATTATTGCACTTGATAGTCCTGCATAGCATTTTTTTCAAACTTCTTCTGACATTGTTTGATTTGCATGATTTCTTTTTCTGCTTTTATATTATAAAGATGCATTTTAGCAACCACACCATGCAAAATGTCTGAGGGTGAGAGTAAAGAAGAGAAAGAAGGTAAAGAACCATCAAAATGCAGATTTAAATATATCTATGTTATTGGTGAATCTTATACTAGAAAGAATGGATAATTTCTAATAGCAGCAACTGATCTTGGTCATGCACTAGTTGCTAGAAAGATTAACTTTGTGTATGGAGGAGAGCTTTATAGTTTAAAAGAAAGTGCAACAATTTCTGCCAACATTAAAGGAAGGAAAATACTGAGTACCCTTGTAAATGGTTTAGATGATAAGAAATACACTATCGGTAAAACATTAAAGGTTTCAAGCTTGCCTGAACATATGGGATGCATGCTTTACAGTGCTGAAGCCTTTATTGCTTTACCTGATGGTTTAGAAGCATTAGATGGAATTTCCAGCATTGTATGTTAGGTTAACTTGAACTTTCATCAGAAGCCAGTAGGTTTATTAAATGTTAATGATTTTTATGATAGTTTTCTTTCTTTTTTAGATCAAGCTATGGAACAGAGATTCATACCCTAGGCGACTCATCATGGTATAATGTCTACTTCAAGTACTAATCAATTGATTGACCAACTATAAGGTTATACACCTAAACTAGATCTATTAGTGAAAAAGACAGATTAGCAATCTCCAACCAATAGTCAGAAGTATGAACCAGACACCACTCTCCGATTGTAACTCTCTTTACTCTTATGGTTTTATTCCCAAAATTTCTTTTATGTGTGAGTTACTTATGCATTTCCTTTTTAATAAACATTTTTCCTAATCTACTGAAGACATTGGGGACAATGTCTACTTTAAGTGTGGGGGGAATTAAAAAAAAACTTTTGTTAGGATATTTTGGTAGTAAAACCATGAGATTTATTATGTATGAAAAGGATTGCCAAGTAAAGAGTTATTTTTAGCTCTTGATACGCATCTTTCAAAAAAAATTGTGTTTTGATCTATTTAAAAAAAATCTGCTTGTTAGGATTTCATAGCATGATTGAACAACTTTCTTACTTCTTAGAATTGATAGGTTTGGCAATAGATTTTGAGTTAGATAGATTAAGTTAGAAACCTTTAACCATGAGATTTTGAGCCTACTTGTTGAATCAATACTATATTTCTTGGGTATGTATTCACCTGTTATGTTGTCACTCTAGAACTTGCATAAAATCTGATTGAGATTACAATTTACATGCATACTCAAATATGATAAAGGCAATTTTTTTTAGTTAGAACCAAATAGCCAACCCTACAGTTTTACCATTGATAAGCCCTTTTAAGCTTGATTAACCATTTCTTTATTTTTAACCCATTAGCATGTCATTTAATGAAATATCAATTATTTTTACTTAACCATAGGAATTAATAGAGCATTCGAATCTTTGTAAAATAGGTTCTTAGAAAAGTGAAGGGGTATATGTATCATTAACTTTAAAATTACAAGGGTTTTCTTTAAAAAAAAAAGAAAGAAGAAGAAAAAATAAAAAATAAAAAATATTTAAAAAAAGCAGAAGAAAAGAGAGAAATTGATGTTTACTTGAATCTTAGGTTGTTATGTTGAGATAAAATTCTTCAGAGATTACCCATGTTCTAATTGCTCTATTAATTTCTTTCTTTACTTCATATCCCTGTTTCATCTTTCCTTTACCTTAGCCTCATTACAACCCTTAATAAGACCTTTTGATTTGAAGTACGCATGTGAATTAGGTAGTAGAGATTGAAAATTTATGCAAGCTTATGGTAGTGCAATCTTTCATAGGATGAATTTGAGTGAAACACTTACCTATAAACACTTGAGAATGGATAAGCTGCAACAATTCTATCATCTTGATTCATTCCTTCTCAGATGAAAGTGCAATTCCTTTTTAGTTTTAGATGACAGGATTTGTGGATTCATGAATGCTATGATATCTTTGTACTTCAATTATTTTCTTTGTTATTATTTTTCACTCTTGATCTCATAGGAAGATTAGTATTAGTATTAGTATTAGTTTTCTTTTGTTTTATATTTGTCTGAGGATGTCCAAAAGCTAAGTGTGGGGGAATTTAATACGTAAAATATTTACATATTTAGTTTCCCTTATATGATGCACTTTTGGATGTTATCTAAGCTTAATTTAATAAGTTCTATCGCATTTTGTAGATGAGTTGTGACTTTGAAAAGAAATTAGATTTTTTTGGATAATGCTGGATTTCAACCCTATTTCAGGTTTTAAGTCATATCTGAAGCTATGGAGATCTAATTGCGTCATTCTTTATATCAATTAAAAGCTAATAAAAAATCCTACAACTTTTATGTTTGAAGAAAAACCTAGTTCATCCTTTAAGGATCTCAATTGTTGCTTAGATGTTGAAATAGTGGTTTTGGCTGAATCTGACCCTTGCTCACTATTTTGATCATAACTGGAGCTACAGATGTCAAATGTGGGATTTCCTTAGTGCGTTTTGAAGCTAACATTCAGCTCTACAACTCTCATGTTGACTTAAAAATGTGAATCAATCTTTTTAATTGTCAAAAGTTAGCTACAATCTAGAAGACTGATAGCTGCAAGAATTAAGGTTGATAGCTAATGGTCAAAGTTAGTGAGCTAATGGTCAAGATTGAAGGTTAGGCAAGTGAAATCTTTGCCAACACTCATCTATAAATAGCAAGGAGCAGATTTCATTTAGAGCATTCATTTTAGATAATAGTTTAGTTCATGCATTTTTAGTTCTTCTTATATGCCTCCTGCATGGAAGGCTAGGCTGTCCTCCTATATGGAATGTTTTACCCCCTACATGGATGGATAGTATTTCTATTTTCATGCTTTTGTAATTGTATCCTTATTGTTATATCATGAATGTAGTGATGTTTTTATTTTATTTTGAGTTTGTTTTTAATTTTATTATGTTCTAATTTTGTTATCTTCCTAGGGTGATGATGTAACTTGATAATAATGGATTGAATTTTAATCTATTGAAACTAATTTCAACTTTCTTTCCTAGATTAAGTTTTAATTATTACTCTTAATACTTTCAATTAATTGGCCACTTTTTGAATGAACTCAATATGCAAGTTGAGACCAGAAGGAGATATATGTGTATAGAACCTATAATTAAAACCGTAAATTGCATATGAAATAGGAATATATTCATATGGTTTATGTAGTCTTAATGAGTTCCATAAATCCTAATGCATAATTAGTTGTTTTAATTCACATATGAATATAGTAATTAGTAATTAATTATAGAATTACTTGTCCTTGGAAGAGGCTAGTAATTAATTTAGGGAAACTCGACTACCAATTAAAGGAGTTAAAATTGGATTAAAGTAGATAGATGATTCAATCCGAAATTATTAAGTGAAGTCTGATCCCTAGGGTCTTTATTCATATTTATTTTACACCAATTGAATTCATATTTATTTTAAATATTTTTTGCATAAATCATTATTTAGTTATTTCATCTCCAACTAATCAATTTGCCAAATAGTATTAAGATTATTAATTTTGGTACTTAGCGAAACAATCCTCGAGGGAACGATATTTACTCATCACTTTATTACTTGTTTATGACAATGTACACTTGCACTAATTTATAAACCAATTCACACGTAACACTACTCATGACCCCAACTGTCCACTGCTATCCTTCCTATAATATCTCTACAAATTGCTTTAGCAAATGCTGAGAATACGCATTGCTTTGCATAGATATCGAAACAATACCAGGAAAATCCAAGGTTCAAACGGACAAACTCGTACTTTATTGTGAATTTGTCATGACTAGCCACACTAGGTATATTTTGATTTTGTGTTCATTAATTAATTTCCGATATTGTCATCAATTCCAAATAATTTTATTTAGTTACAAATTATTCTCTTTGGGTCTACGGTGTCTCTACGTCATGAAGAATTTTTTATGTTGAATTGTGTCTAATTTGACGTAATTGCTTACTAATGATCATCCTGAATAATGCATGCCATATATTTGATAAAATGAATTTTTTTGTGTGCATTTAATTTTGAACATCATATATAGAGACGTGTGAAAATGAATGAAATTTGTTGGGAATTATAATATATAGAGTGGTTAAAGCCATGGAGGTGGACTAGGAAAGAGGAGAACATGGACAGGAGCAATATCAAAAATGCTTGCGAAGAAATGGCAGCACATTTACGACGACGAGACACTGGATTACAAGTGATGAAATTTGTTGGGAATTATAATATATAGAGTGGTTAAAGCCATGGAGGTGGACTAGGAAAGAGGAGAACATGGACAGGAGCAATATCAAAAATGCTTGCGAAGAAATGGCAGCACATTTACGACGACGAGACACTGGATTACAAGTATGTTGTGATATGGTAAAAAATATAAATTTCACAAAGCTATTAAACTAATAATCTCCAATGACCGATGACTGATCTCTAAGCTACACATTAGTTTCTGAGGGTGAAGATATTCGCATCTGTGTCAGAAGTTGAATGTTATTTTTGCTCCAGTATGTTTTATATGCTTATTCATTTACTTTGAAAAATATATCATGTTTCATGACCTTTTTAAGAAGTTGAATGCTTTGTTTTCGTATCTTGTATAAATTTGAAGCTTTTCTTTTAGAAGTATGATTACGGCCGATGGCAAGTCCACTTCACTACCTCAAATATCATTAAAAGATAATAAATGCTCTAATTTTTTGCATCAAATGTAATTTATGTCATCCAAAAGCAAGTTATTCTTTTTCTATTAATAGAGAATAAGGTAATAGAATGCAAATGTTAGGCTCTCTATAGAGTTCTTACGCCAAAGATTGACATTCTCTTCAATTCAGGGACATACGGATGACCATATGGCACTGCTGCATGTCAATACTAACCCATTGATCGTGGGGGACCATTATGTGGGGTAATTGCTTCATAAATTTAAGAGTTTATGTCTTACCATAACATATTTATGTGCACTTAAGCTCCTTTGCCTACAAATCTGCAATTACCAGCAACAAATTTTTAATTGTTAGTAAATATTTTATAGCCACAATCCGTAAAGAACTAATATGATCTATTTCACCTGAACTCTAAATATATGCACCACTTCCTTTGTGAAACTATAACTCCCTAATTAGAAAAGCTAACTTTGGCTTGGATTTTAGTGATGGGTAGTGCTTTGTTCTGAAAATATTCACACTGTAACCTATTAATCATTTGTAATGTGCCTGTAGGATCTGGAATTTTGTTCTAATATATTACTTGGTTTTGAGACATCCAGATCGCATACAGTATTTTACTTATAGGGCAGGTCAGTTCTTTGTTGATCTTTGGATGATGTCTAGCTTGTTGCAAGCAACTCCCAAGCTAGCCAGAAGCTCATATCCTGGGCTTCAATTTGATCTGATGGCAGCAAAAATTTTAAACCAAACCATATGGCTTTAGCAAAGCGGCATTGTAAGAACAGGTGTGCCATTTTTGCTATTTGTAATTATGCTTCACTCTCCTTCTCATCACATTCAAAATTTGACAGGTGATGTTCAAGTTTTATTTCTCTTGCTACAAAACCAGTAGGCCTTGAGTTCTACCTACACTATTTTGCCATTTTGGTTTCATATCTATCTTTTAATATAATAACATTGTTTATTTACAATTAGTACACTTTAATAATTATAATTGATGATTATTAATTTTTGTTTTGTATCTTGTGAAAGGAAAAATTGATGATGAAAATGAAGTCGACAAATTTTATGAACTAGATGTTGAGAATATATAAATTTCTTCATGATGTATAACATTCAATTGAAATTTTGTTATTTTTTGGATTTTTATATTATATTAATTTCTAGACTTGAAAAAAATGCACAAATAGATATCATTTTTGAAATTTCATTATTTAAATTTTTATATGTTTTATAATGAAAATTTAATGTGAAATTTATTATTAGTGAAATATTAATAAAATTATGGTTTATTTTTTATAGACAATGTTCAAAAATCATTATCAAATATGAAAGTACATAGTTGTCTATAATAAAGATTAGGCAATAATTAGAAAAAAAATAACATTTTTAAAATGAAGCTAAACCGTTGCCTATACTATGAAACAAGTAGAAATCATTGTTAAACAGGAAGGGAAAATTGTTGTCTATATTTTGAAATAGGCAACAATGTAAAACTGTTGCCATAGAGAAAGGTAAAAATTGTTGCCTATAGTATAAGAAGAGGCAATATTTTTTAAAAAGTTTTATCCAAAGTTGAAATAAATTGTTGTCTAAAAGAATAGGCAACGCTCAATAAAATAACACTTAAAAAACATTGCCTATTTTTTAGGCCACATTTTTTTGGATTTTAAACAACAATTTATTACTATTGCTAAAGGTTAGAAATGTTGCAATGATCTATTAAGCAATAAGTTTGTTTTTATATAATTATGAGATATTTAAATTACTATACAACCATATTTTGCACTTTTGCAACCCAACAATCATATTTGTTTGCATTTTTGTATAGTTTTATTTTTCAAAACAACCTTACTAATTAATTGTGGTAAGTAAGCGTGCAACTTAATTAAATTTGTTTGCTTTAATGAAAAATATCTTACATATAAATAATCTCATTTGCTTGTATTTATAATATAAAATCTTAAAGTAATAAAAAATGTCTAAATTTTTAATTAAATGTGGGGTATGCGGTGAAAAACGATATCCTATTAAAGAGAATATTATTTTCCTCTACAATTATAATATCCTGAATTATTTTTTTATCAGTAACCTTTCTCTCACTAACTGGGTCCAGCATTTTGTTTGAAATCTAGCTACAGGGAATATTTCTTTGGAATTGATTCCATTATTTCTCTTATCATTACAAGGTATGTAAATGATATGGCACTTCTTTATTTATATACGAATAATAAACTTATTCTTAAAAAAATATTTTCTAACTGAATAAAGGAAGCCTTAAAATCATGATGCCTGTATATGTGTGAAAGGATTGAGTGGACTGACCAATCAGGTAGGACATTGTGAATGGAAATGCTAGTGGGATAATCAAATATGTTTCCAATTTTTAGATCCAAATCGCAGCGGCACTGAAAACGCATTCAATGCCCAATGTCGTGACTTAGAGATAGCAGGGAAAGCGGGACCCTTAACACTGGCTATGCTGCTGATAATCCTAACTGCAATGGTCAGAGCCATCCAGAAGGGTTAAGTGGAACTAACAATTTATTCAATGCTAAATCCGGTGGCAAGTCAATCCATCGCGCGAAAACTTTAACACCGGTGCTTATTTCGGCAACGGTGCCAGTCAGCCTGCTGCTCTTAAAGGTGTTAAAATGGATTGGATTTAATAGGTTGGATTTAACAAGTTAACCTAAGACTAATATAATTTTATTTGATCTGAAATTGAGATTAATACGGAAAATGATAATAATGACCTAATTTGTAAGAGATTGGAATTGGGATTTGGTTAGCCTAACCTGATAAAGGACTGACACCGATAAGTGTTAACCCATTGAATTATTGAATTAACATATTAGTTTGGTAATAGTAGTAAATAATAAATAGGAAAAAAATTATGTTGATACCATTTGCTGCAATTTATTGCAATGAAGTATCCCCAAACCTACTTTCTTTCATTTAAGCACTTGTGTATGAAAATTTATCACAATATTCAAAAAAATAAAATAATAAACTTACAGTGCATTTCAAGAAAACCAAAAATACTAAAATAAAAACTTTTTTTTATCACATATTAAAATTGGCGAATTTTTAATTTTATAAAAATAAAAAAATAAAATACTAAAAACTTATAAGAATTAAAATTAGAGAATTTTTAATTCTAAAAAAATTAAATTAATATAAAATTTTAATTATAAATAAAACTAATAAAAATTTAAATTTTGATGGATTAAAATAAAATTTTAGTTAAGATAAAATAAAAATAAAAATAAATAAGAACTTAGAGGCACAAAAACTTACATAAAATTGTAGAATAGTTTTTTTCTTTCACCTTTTTCTTAAAAAATGATAATCTTGAATGAATTATTATTTGGAAACCAAATGGTCACAGACTCCTCTTTAGCAGTTTAATTGTTAATAAAATTTAATTTATCTATTTATTTTAAATTTTTAATTGATGTTACTATTTAGAAACAAAACAATATCATTCTCTTCTTTGACAGTTTGATTGTTAATGAGACTTAATTTACCCATTTATTTTAGACTTTTTGTTAGTGTTACTATTTTGAAACTAAATAGTTAGAGGCATAAAAACTTACATAAAATTGTAGAATAGTCTTTTTCTTTTACTTTTTTCTTAAAAAATGATAATTCTAAACGAATTACTATTTGGAAACCAAATAGTAACACACTCCTCTTTAACAGTTTAATTATTAATAAGACTTAATTTATCCATTTATTTTAAATTTTTAGTCGATGTTATTTTTTGGAAATGAAACAATACCATCCTCTTCTCTGACAGTTTGATTATTATTGAGACTTGACTTATGCATTTATTTTAAGGTTTTTTATTAGTGTTACTATTTTGAAATCAAATAGTAATATATTATTATCTAAATACTATTATTTATTAATTTGATTATTAATTAGGCTTGATTTACACATTTATTTAAAATTTTTAGTTAATATTACTGTTTGGAGATGAAATAATAATATCCTCTTCTTTGACAGTTTGGTTATTAATGAAATTTGATTTACTTATTTATTTTATGTTTGTAGTTGATGTTATTATTTTAAAACCAAACAATAATATGTTATTGTTTAGAGATCAAATAATAACATACTCTTATTTAACAATTTGATTGTTAATTGGATTTAATTTATCTATTTATTTGAAATTTTTTATTTATGTTACTATTTGGAGACAAAACATAAATATATTACTGTCTAGAGATCCAATAGTAAATATATGGTTATGTGGTAGTTTGGTTGTTAATGAGACTTGATTTATCTATTTATTTAAAATTTTAGTCAATATTATTGTTTAGAGACTAAACAATAATATGTTATTGTTTGAATAGTAACATTTTATTGTTTGAAAACTAAATAGTAACATGTTATTATTTAACAATTTAATTGTTAATGAGATTTAATTTATCTATTTATTTTGGGCTTCTAGTTAATGTTATTGTTTGGAGATAAAATAGTAATATGTTATTGTCTAGAAACTAAATAGTAACATACTATTATTTAGTTGCTTAATTATTAATGAGACTTGATTTATCCATTTATTTAAAAAAATTTATCAATATTATTGTTTAAAGATAAAATAATAACATACTCTTCTTTGGTAGTTTAACTATTAATGAGATTTTATTTATCTATTTATTTTAAATTTTTTATCAATGTTATTGTCTACATACCAATATATTACTATTTGATTTACAAATAATAACAAATTATTCTTTGATGATTTTATTATTAAGCAAGTTGTTATGACATTACTAGACAATAAAAGAATTAAGGAACAAATGTTTAATATAGATTTCGAATGAATATGAATTAAAAAAAATAAGGTCAAAGCTAGTAAAACGACAATAAAATTAAAAAAATTGAAAAAAGTCATTTAAAAAAATCTTTTTTTCACTAGTAAAAGTGGGAAAAATGCCTTGGGAATTTTGTAAGTACTTAGTTCTCAAAAAGTTACATAAAATTGATATATAATTTGCCCTAATTAAATAACCAAATGCGAAGTTAGGGTTGTTCAATTAAAGTTTTGAACTCAATTTACATATTTTTTATTAGGTGGACTCCATTGAAATGAAAATTTCTTATTTTCTGTTAAAAGATCATAAGAAGATAAATAAAAATGAGTGATCATTTGTAAAAATTAGTTAACAAATCATAGAATTATACTTTTTCAAAATTTCAAATTCACGACCGCCTTCTCATGGTAAAAAAAAAGAATATTTTAAAAATATAATAGTAATAATTTATAAAAATGGGACCTATTTGCAATAAAAATCAATGCTAGTACTTGTTTGAAAGAAAGTTCAAGATGTGATGCAATTTATCATAATAAATAATTAATTTATTATTATATATTTAATTTTTATATGAATATTAAAATAATAATTTTAGTATATTAAAATTATACCTTAAAATATATAATATTAAAATTATATATAAGCAATATTAAATAATATTTAATAGTAAAATTAATAAGTTTGTATATATAATATTATCAATATATATTATATAAGTTTATCAAAATAAATAATTATATTAAATTTGAATTATTATTTTAATATTAAAATTTTGAAATATTTTAAAATTTTAAATAAATAATTTTGATATTAATTTTGAATATACTATATACATATATATAATATAATACATTATTATTTTATTTTTATTTTTATATATCAATTATTATAATTATTTTTATTAATATATTATCTATATAATCATTTATTTATAGTTGATAATATATAAATTATTAAATATATTTATTTTTATATATAGTAGTTTGGACTTGATTAACATATATTTAATAATATAAATTTATTTTATCAAATAAACTAAATATATAATATAAAATTCTTGATCATTATAAAATTAAAATTATTTTATTAAATATATATTATTAAATAAAAATTCATGTATTTACTAAATTTTAATAATATATATTTATTTTATTAAATATATGTTTAATAATATATATTTATTTTCATGTATAATATATATATAACTCATTGACATATATAATAAAATTTTAGGTAATAATAATAAAATATAATTATATTTAATAAATAATAATGATAATAATAACATATTTCAATTAGTTATTGATGTAAAAATAATAATAATAATAATAATAATAATAATAATAATAATATGTAACAAGTTATAAAAATTTGTTTGATAAATGTTAACCTATAATTTTTATTCGTTGGGTTACATTGATAAGGTTGAATTAATTCATTTTAACAGGTCCATCTATTTCTATTTCTTAGGGAAGCCGTTAAAATTGATGTGCTTTGCAAAGATCTGCAGCGACCGAACGACAGAGCATCTTATATTATATCGTATTAAGAACCCTAAAGCAGCCTGCTAAGGGTTCTTGTAGTAGTTTTGTAATGACAGGAGTATCCTGGACCTCTTATATTATCTATGTTTCTATATAAAGTCGCTGTTTTTATTTGCGAATCCAATTCGACAATATGGGATGTGCTTGTGTAGTTTCCTGTGATCATCTGGATAGGGGTGGGCAAATATGGTGCGCTCTGATTTTTGGCCTCTATTCAGCTTGAAATAAATGAAGTTTGGATTGAAAAGTCTTGTCTAAAAGCCTGATTTTAATAAAATTTTAAATTTTATTTTACAAAAAAATTGAATTTAGATTTACATATTTAAAATCGGGTCGATTTTGATTCGATCTTACTTTATATTTATATGTTAAGTATTTATTATGATATATATACTAACATATGTTATATGACACAAATTTTCATCACCAGGATATGTATATGGCATTTTCTTTCAATGATATCCTCTCTTTATTATATATATTAAATATAATATATATGCAAAAATATAAATATATTATATATTATGAAATTTAATTATAATATATATATATTGAAGCTTTAAAACCAAACCTAAATTATGTTGGATTTGGGTATCCCTATTTTAAAAAGGGGTCCGATTTGAGCATAGGAAGTATAAAAAAAATTTGGGTTGACCTAATCTTAGGTTAAGTAAAAATATTATTTATGTAAATTTGGTCCGGCACAGCTTATCCCAATATTTGCCCACCTCTACATCCAAGGTGTTTTTTAACGGGTATAGGAGCTTTGACACCCGATTTTTTTAAAATTACATATTAATATTATATAATTATGGAAAATATTTTTTAATTATGTGAAAATATTTTTAAAAAATATTTTCACATAAATCATTTGATCTTTCGAAAAAAAATTTAATTTCAAAATATTAAGTCAGGATCCACCGTTGCCTAAGATTATATTTGGTATATATACTAACTTTATTTAATTTTTAGATTTGATACATCAAAATAATATATTTCCTTAATAAAAGGAGTAGGTGTTGAGAATTAAATTGTTATCCCAAAATAATAAATATTTATTTGATTTAATAATATATAAATCAAACATTTAATTTAAAACATACGATATAACCTATAATTAAAAATTATCATATTCTAAGTTCAATTAAAAATTATAATTAATAAAAAAATTTCTATAGAACAAGCATAACAATTTTAATTTACTAAGTTTTAATATAACAATAATATTGAAATATGTAAAAAATAAAAGGGACAATAAAGAAAAAAATTCTATAAATTATGAAATCACTATTTCATCATTTTTATCATTAAAAAAAAGATTACATCATTACAATAATAATTTTATCCATTTTCATTCAATTTCCTTCCTTCTAAATAAAGTCAATATTAGCGTAGTAAAACTGAACATTTACCTACCGTGTACTTGAAAATCTTTTAAAATTAAATACAATATGCATAACCTTGGCCGACAACTCACCAAAACAACATTTCTGAGGCCCCTGCCTCCTACCTTTTTCCCAGAAATCCTTTTTAGTGTTAAGATGGGGATCAAACGATACTTCTGCATGTAGAATAAACAACCGAGTACAAGTTTATGTGAGCAACTTTTCTCTATTTAAAGTGTTGCAAATAGCAAAGGAATTATTACACAATGTGTTTTCCTAATGAAACACAATAACATTTACCGGCTGCCGTCATTGCAAACTGAATTCTTGGCAAAGGCAGATATATAGCATTGATCCTAGAGATAGGTTTAAGCTAAAAATTCTATTCATGAGTATATTTCTAGCTCCACCCAGGTGATACGTAAAATATTTACATATTTATTTTCTCTTGTATGATGCATTTTTGGATGTTATCTTGTTTAATTTAATAAATTTAGTTGCATTTTGTGAATGGGTCTTGAATTTGAAATGAAATCAAATCTTTTAGATAATGTTATATTTTGACCCTGTTTCAGGTTTTAGACTATATCTGGAGTTCTAAATGTTAGATTGGGTTGTTCTTTATATGGTTACAAAGCTAAGAAAAATCCCTACAATCTTTATGTTTAAAGAAAAGCTCAGTTCGGAACCTAAGGATCTCAAATTCTGCTTCGAAGATGAAACAGTGGTTCTGGCAGAATCTGACCTTTGGTTACTCATCTGATTATAACTTGGGATAGAAATGTCAAAATTAGGAGTTCTTTGCAGCATTTGAAAGTTAAGATCCGGCTCTACAACTCCTATGTTGACAGAAAAATGTAAATCTTCCATTCTCATGGTGAAAAATTACCAACAATTCAGAAGAATTATTGCTGCGAAAATCAAGAAGGGTAGTTAAAGACCATGAGTGGTAGCTAAAGAATGTGATTAGTAGCTAATAGTCAAGATTTATGACTTACAACTGATTCATTCACCTATAAATAGGTAGAAGTAGAGATCATTTGCAGCAAGCATTGATTCATGCATCTTAGATAGTAGTTTAGTTCATGCATTCTTAGTTCTTGTATGCCTCCTACATGAAAGGCTAGGTTTTCCTCCTATATGGAAGGTTTCACCTCCTACATGGATAGATAGCATTTTCATTTTCATACATTTGTAATTGTATCCTTGTGTTTGTATCATGAATATGATGATGTTTCTATTTTATTTTGAGTTTGTTTTTAATTTTATTATGTTCTAATTTTTTATCTTCCTAGGATGATGACATAACTTGATAATAATGGATTGAATTCTAATCTATTGAAACTAATTTCGATTTTTCTTTCCTAGATTGAGTTTTAATTATTGCTCTTAATGCTTTCAATTGATAGGCCACCTTTTGAATGAACTCAATATGCATGTTGAGACCGGAAGGAGATATATGTGTATGGAACCTATAATTAAAACCGTAAATTACATATGAAATAGAAATATATTCATATGGTTTATGTAGTCTTAATGAGTTCCATAAATCCTAATACATGATTAGTTATTTTAATTCACATAGGAATATAGTGGATTAGCAATTAATTATAGAATTACTTGACCTTGGAAGAGGCTAGTAATTAATTTAGGAAAACTCGACTATCAATTAAAGGAGTAAAATTGGATTAGTGTAGATAGATGATTCAATCCGAAGTTATTAAGTGAAGTCTGTGTTGGTGTATGTCCTAGAGCCAATCATATAGATGATTGAAGTTATATACAATGTATTATGTTTTAGGCAATTTAATTATTATATTTTATTTTTATTATTATTATGTGCAATTTATAACTTAATATAATAATTATCCTTGGAATAGCTTTGCTATTCCTAAAATGCCCCTAATCAAGTATTATTACAAAAAGGATAGTAATAATATATCGAGACTAGCATGTATAGTGACTGATGATTACGAATCATGGATATGTGATATTAAGTCAATACATGAGTACATTGCTAGTGAACAATGTACTGGACTGACCCACTATGAGAATATTGTATGGATAAATGTGTCATAAGTTATTCTCATATGATCACAAATACACATAAACCTTTGACCTGAAGTCACTACGATTCCCTATATGAGGAATTACTCACTTTAATATTGTCCTATGTCACCTTTAATCAGGATGACAAGTAGGGCATTGATTGGGTGTGTCATAAATCGTGCAGAGGGAAGTGAGTGATGTAAATGGGATTTTGTTACTCTTGTATAAAAGAGAAATATCCTTGGGCCCCTTGATTGAGTGAGACTTAGAAATGCATGGCCATGCTCAGTTAAATTAATATGTGATATTAATTATTTTAAGTCTACTCAGCATCAAGAAATATAAATTGAACATTGACGAGGATGACACATTCCATGCCTCTAGTTCAATTTGGATATTATTACAAAAGGGTTATGATGCAAAACGTTGATCATGTATTAGGTGGATGTCGAATCACAGACATTCTTACTACTTGAGTGGCAGTGATATATTACTAGATACCGCTCGCTGTCTATGGCTCAATAATAAGTCATTGTCAACGTAGTAAGAACCTACAAGGTCACACAAAAGGAGTAGGAATAAGACAATAATTAATTGGACTTTAATTATATTAATATCCAATTAATTGGACTTATTTTCGTGCATATATATTATTAAGAATAATAAATTCACATTATATATATATATATATATTATGTGATATTATTTGATATTAAAGTAATATCAAGTAATTATCTTATCAGAAATTACATAAATATATTATGAGATAATATTATTTTGATATTTGATAACTATATGCAATTATCTAATATTAAAATATTTATATTATGAGATAATATTATTATCTAATATTAGATAATTAATAGATAAGTCCTATCTCTTCCCATTATCTCTAGGATAAGGATAAGATGAGTTGTTAAGTGTGATTAGGATTTTGGAAGCATTATCCTAGTAGGACTAGGATTATGGCTTGCCTAAGTTCTATAAAAGGGGACTTGAGGGCAGCACTTAATAATCACGTCCAAAGCTTCCATATAAACCCTAAATCACTCAGAAAACATTCAATCCTAATTCTTAGAGAGAAAAACGCATCCTAGCAGACGCGTGGAGGGTGAGAGGTCATTGTTCACTCCGTGTGGATATTGTAGAGATGCTGTACCTTCCGGCCGGCGTTTGATTCATCCGCTCTCAAGTTTTGATCAGTAGAAACACGAGTGCCCAATAGGTAAAACCCTAATCATTGACTTATGCCTTTTGCATGGATCCTAGGTAGAATTCGAATCAAAAATTTTAAAATTCCGCTGCATGTGATAATCCGAATTCCCAACAGTCTGATCCCTAGGTCTTTTATTCATCTTTATCTGTGCTCCAATTGCATCCATATTTATTTTGAGTATTTTGTGCATCAATCTTTATTTACTCACTTCATTTTCAACTAATCGATTTGTCAAATAGTATTAGGGTTATTAATGTTGGTACTTACTGAAACAATCCTCGTCGGAACGATACTTTCTCATTACTTTATTATTTGTTTACGACAGTGTGCACTTACGCTAATTGATAAACCATTTTACACGTAACAAGTTTTTGGCGCCGTTGTCGAGGATTGTTATCATTAATATCAATACCAAGTAATCTTAATCCTAATTTGATTTTTATTTTACATTTTTTTCTTTAGTGTTTCTTTTCTTTTTGTAGGTTTGTCCTATTGTATGACCAGATCAAAAGTTGCTGAGCCACTGCTATTTGATTTTAAGATCGAGAAAACTTGTAGAAGGAATTGAAAGATACAGAAGCAGTTAACTATAGATCAAAGTGAAGCAATGACAGATTTGAGAGAAGAACCAGACACCAAAGCACTCCGTGACTATGCCACACCAACAGTCATGGATACCATTTCTGGAATCAGGAGACCGCCTATACCAGCCAATAACTTTGAGATCAAGCCAACCATAATTCAAATGATGCAAGCAAATCAATTTGGAGGTTCTCCAGTAGAAGATTTGAATGCTCATATAGCCAGCTTTCTGGAAATTTGTGATACATTCAAACATAATGGCATTTCTGATGATGCCATAAGGTTGCGACTTTTCCCTTTCTCACTTAGGGATAAGGCTAAAAGCTAGTTACACTCTTTACCAGTGGGGAGCATCACTACATGGAACATATTGGCATAAAAATTCCTAGCAAAATTCTTTCCTCCAGCTAAAACTGCAAAGATGAGAAATGAGATTGCTTTATTCACCCAGCATGACATGGAAAGCCTTTATGAAGCATGGGAAAGATACAAGGAGCTGTTAAGAAGATGTCCTCATCATAGGCTACCAGATTGGCTGCAACTACAAACTTTCTACAATGGATTGACTAATGATACCAAAACACTTGTAGATGCTGCAGCTGGTGGATCATTAATGGGAAAAAGCATAGAAGCTACTATGGAACTGTTGGAAGAGATGGCAGCAAATGCTTACCAATGGCCTTCTGAACGCAACACTTCAAAGAAAGCACTTGGAGTCCATGAGCTAGACATTCTGACCACTTTATCTTCTCAAGTTACCTCTTTATCCAAGCAAGTGAGTTCATTAACAGCTCAAGCAAATGCAATCAGAACTCCTGCAAATGCTTGTGATTTATGTGGAGGTCCTCACATGAGTACACAATGTCAAGAAGGCAATCCATTCATTCCTTCTCAACCTGAACAAGCCAATTATGTGGGGAATCAAAATCGTCAAAATGATCCTTTCTCAAACATATACAATCCAGGATGGAGAAACCACCCTAATTTAAGGTGGAGGAATAATCAGAATGTGTTCAAACCTCAAAGGAATTATCAACAATAAATTCAGCAATCACCACCACAACCAAAGGCAAATTTAGAAGAAGCATTGGCTCAATTAACCATAAATACTTCCCAATTCATGGCCAGAACAGAAGCTACACTCAAGAATCAAGAAGCAACCATGCAAAGTCAAGCAACTTCAATTAAAAATCTGGAGGTGCAAATGGGCCAAATTGCAAGTATGCTGAATTCCAGACAACTAAGCACTTTACCCAGTGACATTGAAAGAAATCCTAGAGAACACGTAAAGGCTATCTCATTAAGAAGTGGGAAGCAGTTAAATGAGCCAGAATCAAGGAAGAAAAATGAAGAAGCTCAGAAAGAAGATGAGGTGATTCCAGGAAGAATGAATTTTCCAGATAATCCTCCACCATATGTTCCCCTAATTTCATTTCCTCAAAGATTGGTGAAAGCTAAGCTAGACAAGCAGTTTAGCAAGTTTCTGGAGGTATTTAAGAAGTTGCATATCAACATCCCATTTGTTGAAGCCTTAACCCAAATGCCCAGTTATGTAAAATTTATGAAGAAGATTTTATCAAAGAAATGCAAACTAGAGGATTTCGAAACAGTAGCCTTAACTGAAGAGTGCAGTGCAATTCTCCAAAAGAAACTACCGCTAAATCTTAAAGATCTTGGGAGTTTCTGCATACCCTGTACCATTAGAGAGTGTGAATTCAAAAAAGCCTTATGTGACCTTGGTGCAAGTGTGAATTTGATGCCATTATCCGTCTACAAGAAGCTAGGATTGGGAGAAGTGAAACTAACTACCGTGTCACTGCAGCTAACAGATCGTTCAATAAAGCATCCACATGGAATCCTTGAAGATGTGCTAGTAAAAGTTGATAAATTCATCTTCCCAATAGATTTCATAGTGCTTGACATGGAAGAAGATCAAGAAATTCCTATTATTCTTAGGAGACCATTTCTTGCAACCGAACGAGCTCTAATTGATGTACAGAAGGGAAAGCTGACTTTACAGATTCAAGATGAGCAAGTGCCCTTCAACATTTTTAAAGCCCTATCTCTTCCTGATGAGGATGATACCTGTTTTAAGGTTGATTCAGTAAGCAGCTACACCAAAGAAGTAGTAGATGAAATTTGCTCCAATCAACCTTTAGCAGTCAGCATAATGGACACATCTCATACTACTGATCCTAAAATTTTAGAACAAGTCAGCTATCTTGAAGCCAATTCACCAATTTTCATAAAAAGGCCATTTGAAGATTTAGGAGAAAAACCACCAAAGCCAGTTCCTTCAATTGAAAAGCCACCAAAATTAGAGCTGAAAACACTACCCACTCATCTAAAGTATGCTTTCCTAGAAGAAGATTCAGTTTTACCAGTTATCATCTCATCTGATTTAACCGCTGAAGAAGAAGAAAAGTTACTGAGGGTGTTAAGACAGCACAAGTCCGCACTGGGATGGTCGATTGCAGATATTAAGGGAATAAACCCTTCAATCTGTATGCATAAAATACTGCTAAAAGAATATGCCAAGCCCTGTGTAGAACATCAAAAAAGGCTCAGTCCAAATATGAAGGAGATGGTTCGTAAAGAAGTGCTTAAATAGTTAAATGCTGACATTATCTACCCAATTTTTGATAGTCCAAGGGTGAGCCCTGTCCAAGTCGTACCAAAAAAGGGAGGCATGATAGTGGTTCCAAATGAAAATAATGAGCTGATCCCGCAGAGAATAGTAACCAGATGGAGAGTTTGCATTAACTATCGGAAACTCAACAAAGCTACAGGAAAAGATCATTTTCCTTTGCCATTCCTAGATCAAATGCTAGATAAATTAGCGGGACAAGCTTATTACTGCTTCCTTGATGGATACACTGGTTACAACCAAATTTTGATTACTCCTGAAGATCAAGAGAAAATAACTTTTACTTGCCCATATGAAACATTCGCCTTCAGAAAAATGCCCTTTGGATTGTGCAATGCTCCTGCAACCTTCCAACGGACAATGATGGCAATCTTTTCAGATATGGTGGAAAATTTTATTGAAGTATTCATGGATGATTTCTCAGTGTTTGGGGAATCTTTTGATCTCTGTCTAGCTAACTTGAAAAAGGTGCTACAACGCTGTATGGAGACTAACCTTGTACTGAATTCAGAAAAATGCCACTTCATGGTGAAAGAAGGTATTGTGCTGGGACACAAAGTTTCAATTCATGGAATCAAAGTTGATCGAGCAAAAATTAAAACTATTGAAAAATTATCTCCACCTACGACAATCAAAGGCATCAGGAGTTTTTTGGGCCATGCTGGTTTTTATAGGCGATTCATTAAGGATTTCTCAAGGATCACAAAACCGCTATGCAAACTATTGGAGAAGGACATTCCATTTGTGTTCGATGAGAATTGCATGTCAGCATTCCAAACCTTGAAGAAAACCTTGATCTCAGCACCAATCATTATCGCTCCAAACTAGAATTTTTCGTTCAAAATAATGTGTGATGCAAGTGACTATGCAGTTGGAGCAGTCTTGGGGATCTGACTGTAAAAGACCCTGTTTGCCAGTTTATAAGAAAATTGGATGGGAAGCAAATCCTCGGCTCATAGAAGCCGTTTAAGCCATTACTGAACGAAAAATCAGAGGAAGATGTGAGCCACAATCACAACTACTGTACATATTAATGTTTGTCTGCTTTACTTTTCCTTTATCTTTTTATCTTTACAGTTGCTTTTTAACTTTTTGTACATTTCTCTTCTTTTTAAGTCTACCTTTTCAACAACTTTTTGACTTTCTTTACATTTCGTATTCTACTTTGTTCACAACATTATTACACTTGTCAGTTTTACATAGCATTTTTTTATCTTTTTCTAATATTATCTAATTTGCGTGATTTCTTTGTTTCTGCTTTTGTATTATAAGAATGCATTTCAGTAATCACACTTTGCAAAATGTCTGAAGGCAAGAGTAAAGAAGAGGAAGAGGTTGAGAAACCATCAAAATGTAGATTTAAATCTATCTGTGTTTTTGGTGAATCTTATGCTAGAAAGAATGAAGAATTTCTGACAGTAGCAACTGAACTTAGTCATGCATTAGCTGCTAGAAAGATTGCCTGTGTGTATGGAGGAGGGCTTAATAGCTTAAAAGGAAGTGCAGCATTTTCTGCTTACATCAGAGGAAGCAAAATACTGAGTATCCTTGTGAATGGTTTAGATGATAAGAAATATGCCATCGGTAAAACATTAAAGGTTTCAAACTTGCCTGAACGTATTGGATGTATGCTTTACAGTGTTGAAGCCTCTATTGCTTTACCTGGTGGTTTAAAAGCATTAGATGGAATTTCCAGCATTGCATATTGGATTAACTTGAACTTTCATTAGATGCCAGTAGGTTTATTAAATGTTAATGATTTTTATGATAGTTTGCTATCTTTTTTAGATCAAGTTGTGGAACAGGGATTCATACCCCAAGCAACTCGCCGTGCCATAATGTTTGCCTCATCTGCTGATCAGCTGATTGACCAACTACAAGACTATACACCTAAACCAGATCCATTAGTGAAAAAGCTAGATTGGCAATCTCCAACTAATAGTCAGAAGCATGAGCCAGACATCACTCTCCAGTTATAATTTTCTTTACTCTTGTGGTTTTACTCCCAAAATTTCTTTTATGTGTGTGTTGCTTATGCATTTCTTTTTAATAAACCCTTTTTACTAATCTACTGAAGACATTGGGGACAATGTCTACATTAAGTGTGGGGGGAATTTAAAAAAAATTTACTTTTTAGAATATTTTGGTAGTAAAACCATGAGATTTATTATATATAAAAAAAGGGATGGCTGAATAAAGAGTTATTTTTTGCTCTTGATACGCATCTTAAAAAAAATAAAAATAAAAAAATAAAAAAATATATATTTTCCTACTTATTAGGTTCTTTTCAACAATTTTAAAAGATTTCATAGCATGATTGAACAACTTTCTTACTTCGTAGAATTGATGGGTTTGGTAATGAATTTTGAGTTGGATTGAGTTGGAAACCTTTAACTATGAGATTTTGAGCCTACTTGTTGAATCAGTATTATATTTCTTGTGTGTGATATTCACCTGTTAAGTTGTCACTCTAGAACTTGCATAAAATCTAGTTAAGATTATAATTTACATGCATACTCAGATATGATAAAGGAATTTTTTTCCTTAGTTAGAACTAAATAGCTAACCCTGCAGTTTTACCATTGATATACCCCTTTGAGCCTGATTAACTGTTTCTTTGCTTTAACCCATTAATATGTCATTTAATGAAATATCAATTGTCTTTACTTAACCCTAGGGATTAGTAGAGCATTTGAATCTTTGAACAATAGGTTATTAACTTCAAAGTTGCAAGGGTTTTCTTTCAAATAAAAAAGAAAAAAGAAAGAAAGAAAAAGAAAAAAAAATAGTTCAAAAATATATATATATATAAATAAAAAATAAAAAAAGAGAAAAAGAATAAGAGAGAAATTGATGTGTACTTGAATTTGAATCATAGGCTGCTATGTTGAGATAAAATTATTTAGAGATTACCTATATTTTAATTGCTCTATTAATTTCTCTGCTTACTCCAACCTTTCATATCCTTATTTTATCTTTCCTTTACCTTGGCCTCATTACAACCCTTAATAAGATCTTTTGATTTGAAGTGTGCATGTAAATTAGGTAGTGGAGATTGAGAATTTATGCAAGCTTATGGTAGTGCAATCTTTGATAGGATGAATTTGAGTGAAAAACTTGCTCATAAACACTTGAGAGAGGAAGAGTTGCAGTGATTATATCATTCTGGTTCAATCCTTCTCAAATGAAGCTGTAATCCTTTTTTTATTTTATATGTCAAGATTTGTTGATTCATGAATGCTATGATATCTTTGTAATTTAATTATCTTTCTTATGTTTTTTTTTACTTTTTATCTCATGGGTAGATTAGTATTAGCATTAGTATTAGTATTAGTTTTCTTCTGTTTTGTGTTTGTCCGAGGACGTCCAAAAGCTAAGTGTGGAGGAATTTGATACGTAAAATATTTACATATTTATTTTTCCTTGTATGATGCATTTTTGGATGTTATCTTATTTAATTTAATAAATTTAGTTGCATTTTGTGAATGGGTCCTGAATTTGAAATAAAATCAAATCTTTTAGATAATGCTGTATTTTGATCCTATTTTAGGTTTTAGGCTATATCTAGAGTTCTAGATGTTGGATTGGGTTGTTCTTTATATGGTTACAAAGCTAATAAAAATCCCTACAATCTTCATGTTTAAAGAAAATCTCAGTTTGGAACCTAAGGATCTCAAATTCTGCTCGGAAGATGAAACAGTGGTTTTGGCGGAATCTGACCTTTGGTTACTAATCTGATCATAACTTGGGATATAAATGTCAAAATTATGAGTTCTTTACTGCATTTGAAATTTAAGATCCGGCTCTACAACTCCTATGTTGACAGGAAGATGTAAATCTATCATTCTCATGGTGAAAAATTACCAACAAATCAGAAGAATTATTGCTATGAAAATCAAGAAGGGTAGTTAAAGACCATGAATGGTAGCTAAAGAATGTGATTGGTAGCTAATGGTCAAGATTTATGACTTGCAGCTAATTCATTCACCTATAAATAAGTAGAAGTAAAGATCATTTGTAGCAAGCATTGATTCATACATCTTAGATAGTAGTTTAGTTCATGCATTCTTAGTTCTTGTATGCCTCCTACATGGAAGGCTAGGTTTTCCTCCTATATGAAAGGTTTTACCTCCTACATGGATGGATAGCATTTTCATTTTCATACATTTGTAATTGTATCCTTGTGTTTGTATCATGAATGTGATGATGTTTCTATTTTATTTTGACTTTGTTTTTAATTTTATTATGTTCTAATTTTTTATCTTCCTAGGGTGATGACGTAACTTGATAATAACGGATTGAATTCTAATCTATTGAAACTAATTTCGATTTTTCTTTCCTAGATTTAGTTTTAATTATTGCTCTTAATACTTTCAATTGATTGACCACTTTTTGAATGAACTCAATATGCATGTTGAGACCGGAAGGAGATATATGTGTATGGAACCTATAATTAAAAGCGTAAATTGCATATGAAATAGGAATATATTCATATGGTTTATTTAATCTTAATGAGTTCCATAAATCCTAATGCATGATTAGTTGTTTTAATTTACATAAGAATATAGTGGATTAGCAATTAATTATAGAATTACTTGACCTTGGAAGAGGCTAGTAATTAATTTAGGGAAACTCGACTATCAATTAAGGGAGTAAAATTGGATTAGTGTAGATAAATGATTCAATCCGAAGTTGTTAAGTGAAGTCTGATCCCTAGGTCTTTTATTCATCTTTATCTGTACTCCAATTGCATCCATATTTATTTTGAGTATTTTGTGCATCAATCTTTATTTACTCACTTCATTTCCAACTAATCGATTTGTCAAATAGTATTAGGGTTATTAATTTTGGTACTTACTGAAACAATCCTTGTGGGAACGATACTTTCTCATTACTTTACTAATTGTTTACGACAGTGTGCACTTATGCTAATTGATAAACCATTTTACACGTAACACCAAGCAATGAACTCTCAACACTTTTCCTCATCATATTTTAACAAGTATATTTTCAGATCATGGTAAAATCACTATTGAAATAAAGAAGGTGATTTTTTAATTTATCAAAATACAATAAAGAGCATTTACCCCAAAAAATTACAATAAAGAGCAATTTTTAGAATTTCATTCTTATGGTAATACTAAAAATAATTTTTTTATTATCCCAAAACGTTCAATGCCTAGTAAAGAATCCAAAATTCAATTTTTGGAAGCTCAGTTGTTGGGAAAAATTTATTGTCCACTACTCTTCCTTTAAATAGAGATTAATTTCATACTTGATAAAAAAGATATGAAGATATCTTGAGTGTAAAAAAAATTCTCTATTTCATTGTTAAAAAATAAAAAATCCCTATTCATTACATAATTTATATACAAAACTTCAAGTATGGTATTGTCAATATCCGAGAATAATACATGTTAAATATTAATATAAATCACAGAATGTGAGCAAGAATTTCTCTTTGTAGAAAGTTTAGAAAGGAGCAGATGTGAATGAATCATGTGAAGCAGGCCTTTCTAGTCAAAATACCTATTCCTAGATATCTCGTGGAATCAATTTGTTTATTGAAGAATAACCATTTCGTGTTACTTTCAAAATGTCGAATTGGAAAATAATTTCCCTCAATATATGTGATAGCCAATCTTTAGGGAACCCTCGAAAGTCTTTTTCCTATTCTTAAAGTCTATGTACATAATCTATACTTATATATATTATATATTAACCATAATATTTCTTATTTTTTATAGAAAATTTTATTCTCATAATTCATCACGTATCAATTTATCATTTTTTTATTTATCTCTTAATATTAAATTAATTTTTATTAAAAAATTAAATTTGAATTACTTTTTACCTATCACCAAAATTCATAAATATCAAATTATTTCAATATCATAAAAAACTTTTTAAAAAGCTCTTCAAATTATATTTATATATTTATAAATTAAATACTAATATCACTAAATGGCATCAATGTAACATAAAATCTTTTATTATGTTTTTTTAAATAGTTAAAGATCTAATTTTATTGAATTATTTTACTATATATTATACATGTTAACTCTTATATCACATTTTAAATTTTTTTAATTTTAATTTTAAATAATAATAATTAAAAATTAAATTTAATAAATTAAATTTAATATTTTTATAACCTTTTTATATATTTAATATTTTTATCTTAAAAAAATAAAGACTCATGTCCTGCACAGGTCTAAAAGTTAATATTATATATTAGTTGTGATATTTCTTAACTCGTATTACAATAAATGTTATTCTTATAATTTATCCTATGTCAACTTATCATTTTTTAATGAAAAGTTAATTTTTCATTTCTTCTCCAACTAAAATATAAATTATTAAATAAAAAATAATTACTTTGCATTTATTAATCATCAACAATAATTAATAAATATAAAACCACTAATTCCTCATTTTATTTATCCTTTCAATATTAAATCAATTTCTAATAAATTTTTTAATTTGAATATCTACTTATAACTAGAATTCATAATTAACTGTTTATTTTGTTTTCATAAAAATCTTCCTAAATTATATTTATGTTTTACTTTTTTTTTTCTTTACTTTTAATCACTTCAAAGTTATCATTTTATCTGAGATAAAAGTTTTCAATTTCATTTTTAATATCTATAAGTTTATAACTACTTAATTATTTCATTCTCATAAAAACTATTTTATTTTAATACAAAGCTCCCTAAATTATATTTAAGTTTTATTTATTTTTCCTCTTCACCTTCAATCACTTTAAAGCCAATGTCTTTTCTAAGATGAGAGTTTTTACGTTCATCTTAAGTATTCATAAGTATTCTCTTTTATTACTTTCGACTTTTTACAATTACTCAATCCAAAATTACTATTATATAAACTTATTTTATGATTTATTTTACTTCTTTTTTATGCTTTTGTTATTGTAGTTTGATTTTTTTATTATAAGTATTTTATTTTATTGAATTTTTGCTTTTCAAGAAAAAATTGTAACGTAATCAATTCTCATCAAGTTGATGTATTCTTGATCTATAAATTTCTAAAATCATGCATTTTTACATAGTTTATATATTTTATTTTATTAGATAATTTTTTAATTATTTCATATTGTTCAATAGGAAAAACACAATTTTAAAATAAATTATGGAAATAAGAGAACTGTCATGTGAATATATGAAATATTAATTATGAAATTTATAAATTTGTAGTTGACAATATATATGTATATGTCATTTTTTATTACCTTAGATTTGTATAAAAATAATAAGATTAACAAAGGAAATATTTTCTATTTTAAAATTTGAAAGTTATTTTATTCCTATCTCTATGTAATTTTATTTGAAAATTTTCTCTTTTTTATCTTTATTTGATTTAATTAGAATTTTTTTTATCCTTATCTTCTTTTCATTATACATCCAATTTAAAATTTATAAATTTTCATTTATAATGCATTTTCTCTTTATTTTTATTTGATAAAATCACCTTTTACTTCTATAAACAAATGAACAATCTTACTTGCACTCATCTCTCATCTATTAAATGACATTTGTCACTAAATACCTTAATAGATCATCTTCATTTAGTGAATTCTCACTATAATAATTGTAAATTTATTTTTCTATTTCACAATATAACTAATTATTTCTTTTTTATTATTATATTCCTAAACAATTATATTGTTTCTTTTAACTTTTTTTCTTTGTATCTTTAACATATTTTTCTTAAATTTCAATTAAGAGGTAGATCAATTTTTCTTTTAAAGATTCATTACCCACTATACATTTTTTATTTGTTTATTATTTTATATTTTTTATTATATTATGAAAAAAAAACTATATTATAATACAATTTTTAGACAATACTAAATATAAGTTAATCATTAATATCTTCCAATCAAAAACTATTTCTCTCTTTCACGTGAATTAAAAAAATATAACAATTTGATGACAAAATATTGAATTTTAGTATACTTGTATATCGTAATTTATGGTTTTTCACTTATTATTGACAAAACTTTATTTTATATTGTAACATAATAGATACAAAATTTATTGTTATTACTAAAAACTTCATTCTTATCATAAATCATGTTACTAAATATTAATATTAATGATAAAAATTATCTTAAAAATAATATCTAATTAATACAATATTTGAATTCAAAAGTAATTACCTGCTTGAATATTGAGTAAAATAAATGAAGAAATGACTTTTTTCCTCCCTTATTTTTTTTCAAATTTTCTTTTATTTGATATCTTCTCTTTAAAATATCTAGAGTTGGAGAAATGATTGCTTTTTTTTTAGAATTGTTGGCTATATATTAATTAATTTTTTTTATCTAATCCTAGTTATAAATAATTAATATGATTATAATATTATATTATTAAAATAAAATTCATTCATAATATAAAATTACTACTTTTTATTTATGTTGTAACATGGTAAATAAAAAATATATTATCATTACCAAAAAAATATTTTTATAAAAAATAATGTTATTAAATATTAATATTAATGATAATAATTATATTAAAATTAATATTTAATTAATATGACACTTAAATTCAAAATTAATTACTTCCTTAAATGTTAAGTAAAATTAGTGGAGAAATAACTTTTTTTCCTAAAGCTATTAGCTATATATCAATCAAACGTTTCTCTAATCCTCTATATAAATAATTAATATATAATTATAATATTATATTATTGAAATAAATATTCATCCGCACAAGTAACTAACTAGTATTATATCCAAACTAGTTCATTCGTCTTATAGTATGATTACAAGAAACTAGATTCGCAAGTCATTACTCTTATTTAATAAAAATAAATGTAGTCAATATATGATTTATTTGCAAATTTTGTAGAATTTGCTGATTAAAAAAATTGGAAAAATTACACTTTATTCACATGTGATTTTTTCATTTTTCACTTAATTTATTTGTAATTTTAAATGTTAAGATTTACCTACTTCTTTCAATATTTGTTAATACTTTATCCACTTTAATTATTTTTCATTGAAAATTTAATAGAAAACTTTTGTTTATCCTATGTGATCTCTACCTCTTCATATTTTGAAAAAATATGAAATTTACTCAAAATTAATCTACACCAAGAACATTTATTCAATGCCCTATATTTAACAATTGTGAAATAAATTATAAAAGACAAATCTTTAATAAAATTAAAATTTTTTAGGGTAAATTAATTCTATCAATATCAATTTAAGTCGGAGATAGGAATCTTATGCCATTGGTGTAAGTTCTATATTAAATTATGGACAAAAAATAATCTGAGTAGATAAGATGCTAATAGTCAAAAGCATATATAAATAAATTTTAATATTTAAAATTATGATAAAGTATAATTCTTTTCAAAATTTTTGGAACTTTATGTCAATTAATATAAAAGAGATGACTATGGTGCACCACCAAATTTCAATAGGATAGTCCTTCCATACCTAATTAACAATTTGAGTATTGATACTTGATTGACAAACAAATGAATAAAAGATACTTATACATATTGTTTTGAAACTCGAATCGGCCTAGTCAGTTTAATCGGTCAGACTGGTGTCTGAGCTCAAAAACAGGTCAATTTAACCTTGGAACCCATATTTGCTAGAAGCCTGAGTTAGCCCAATCTAACCTAGTAAACCTAATAATTAAACCAATGACTCAATCAACCCATCCATCTAGTTTATTTTTTTTAACAAATTGATAAAGTTTAATTCCAATCTAACTTAAAAGTCCAATATAAAAATGGAAAAAAATTATGGAAGTCTTAAGTGAGAAAGTATAATGTAAAAAAAATATTAAAAACTAATTTATTCTATATGTATAGCAAGATAAATAAAACACATACTTTAAGATATTTAATTTAAAAATATCAATAATCATAGTTTTCTTTTTTGAAATTTTTTCAATTGTTCAAAAATAGAAAATTTTTTAATTTTCTTATAAAAATGGATTAACAAAGATTTAAAATTCTTGAATTTAATTTCAAGAACTTTAAAAGGAAAAAAAATATTTCTTGATTCTTAGTAAACTATAACGATCAAGATGAATAGTTTTTCTTATAAATTAATATTTTTGTCATTTGTAATTACCATTAAATAAAAAATTTAAAACTTATATGAAAGTAATTTGAATTAGAGAAAAAATTTTCGTTAAATTATAATATGGGTACCTACAGTTTCACCTTTTTTTGATTTGGGTACCTGTAGTTTATAAATTTTGAAATGGATGCTTGTAATTTCAAATAGTCTTTGATCGGATACTTCCATCCAACCCGCGTCCTGCTACCATTAGCATTTGTTGACCTAGCAGCTATGAATTCAGTCGGCTTCCAAGTTAGAGCTTATCTTGCTATTAATGTGCTTGCCCCCATTTGAACCCTAAGTTTTTACCCTAATAGAGCAGAGTTAGATGTGATGTGAATTCAACTGGCTTCTAGGTTGGAGTTCACCTTGCTGTGAATTCAAATCTGCTTGACCTCAACCTCACCATATTGTAAAGCAGAGCAAAATATTCTTGTCTTTTTCTAATTGTTGCTTTTAAGGTTAATAAAAGCTTGAACTTCACGTGGTGGACTAACAAATTTACAATGCTTGGGAAACAAGGTCAGCATTGATTTCTCTTCCTTTCTTCTCAGATTCCTTTTGGCTTTTTTATTTGTAAAGTTAGCTCAAGTATCTTCGAAAATCCATTGTTTAAGCATTTGAAAGTTGCCTTATTTTTTGTATAAGCCACTATCATGTAGGACCCTATGAGTTTTGAATATTTAATAATGTGGCATTTTTTCTAATATAAATTAGGTCAATTTACATTTCTCATAATTTTTTTTCTAGTGTGTTGCCATTTGAGTTGAAGACACCGTTAGAGTTTCCATCCATTTCACTAATGAATTTCACTTGTGATGTAACTTGATATCATTAATCATTCCATCTCACTCATTAGTATATATTCCATATCAGTGGGAAAAAACTTCAACCTAACAATATTTAACATTATTTTTTTCTCCTCAATCCTCCTCTCTCTCTCTCTCTTATACATCCATCCAAAATAACATTTCCTTTAAATTTTTATCTAATATGTTTTTCCCTTTTTGTTACATACTAAATATTTCAATATTCAAAATTGTTACAAATATACATTGTTTGTCTAATGTTGTCTAAAATCCATTAGTAAAACTGCTAGAATGTAAAACTTGAATTGTGTATTTCAGTAAATATTAACGTTGTGGCAACCACAGATAATGAGCAAGGAAATGATATTGAACCATAATTGGAGCTTTTAAAACATGTGGATGCATAGTTTTAGTATAGAGCAGTGGTAAAAGAAGACTTCGAGCCAGAGGCAGACTATCAACTTAATCTGGAAGTTGGAAATTACAATAAGGATGAATCTCATATGGAGCCTGCTGAAGATAAGGATGAACTTGAGGAATGTAGTGATGATAGCACTATGAGAAACATAAACTTTAAGGATAGTGCAGATGATAGGGATGATGATGATTTTTTCAACATAAATGTTAATTATTCAATACAAGAGTCTACTCTTGCAATTGATGATAGGCTTATTGGACTCCTACAAATTCAACCAATTGGTAGAGTATTAGATAGTGATTATGAGGAAAATTCATTAAACAATGTTGAACTTAACTTTAATGGTGAGATACAATAATCCTCCCATCCTAAGTATCCAAAGTATAACCTTGCTGAAATGAATATTGATTATCCATGGAGGAAAGGTTTAGAATTTAATTCTATTAAGGAGTATAGGATTGTTATGAGAGAATGGTGTCTCTTGAATGGAAGAGATGGGAAGATGAAACTAAATGATTTAAAATGGTGTAGAGTTAAGTGTGTAGCAAAAGGATGTGATTATTATGCTTTGTAAGCAAGGTTGGTGGAAGTGAGACCTTTAGGGTAAAGACATGGAAGCCAAAGCACACTTGTGTCAAAACTATAAAAGGCCATCTAACATCATCTAATTGGGTTACCGATAAAATCATAGAAAATATGTTTAACAATCAATTACCAAAAATCAGTGATGTAATTGAGATGGTGAAAAAAATATACATGGCAAAAGTATTTGTAAACAAAGCCTACTGGATTAGAAGGAAGGTGTTAGAGAGGTTAAACGGTCGGTATGATGAACAATATGCGAAATTATGGGATTATAGCACTAAATTATAGAGAGCTAATCTGAGAATAACTATTAAAATCTTATTAGATAGGTGAGTTTGGAAGAAGATCCTAGGTTCCTAAGATACTACATGTGCCTTGGACCTGTAAAGGAAGGTTTCTTAGCTGCATGTAAGCCCATCATAGGCCTTGATGGATGCCACCTTAAGGGCATGTATGGAGGGCAGCTGCTTTTAGCTGTAGCGAGAAACCCAAATGACCAATACTTCCCATTGTATGTTGCTATGGTTGAATCTAAGACTAAGGACTCTTTATCTTGGTTTTTGGACATATTAATGATTGATATTGATAAAAAGGTTAGGTATTGATCTCTGACTAACAAAAAGTAAATTGCTAACTATGTTTACTTAATTTACGCATCTAACTATGATAGGCACTTTAATGTATATGCTGACTTGTGTATTTATCACATTTAATGTAGGGGTTAGTTCTTACAATTGAGGAACTTGCAACACAAATAAGTGGTATAGAGCATAGAAGATGTGTTAGATGTGTCTATACTAATGTAAAAGCAGAGTATAGTGGAGGGGCAGTCCTTAGAAATCTCATACTAGCTACTTCAAAAGCAATATACAAGAAAGAGTGGGAAAGGCAAATAGAAGAGTTGAGAAAGGTAAAAGTTGAAGTGTATGACAAACTAATAAGTATTGAGTTGAAATCATGGGCTAGATCATTTTTCTCATTCCAAGCCAAGAGTGACATAATTATGAATAATATCTCAGAAGCTTTTAATGGAATGATCATTAAGGGAAGGGAAAAACCCATCATCACTATGTTGGATTGGATTAGAATCTATAAGATGACTAGATTTGCTAAAAAAAGGGCTAAAGGATAACTATACAGAGGAAAGGTTTGCCCAAAACCTTTGAAAAGATTGGAGAATTTGGAAAATGGACAACCAAGTAGGCCGGTGCACGTAAGTTTGAAGTTGGCACTTACCCGGACAATTTTGTAGTTAACCTACAAAGCCACTACTACAGTTGCAATTAGTGAGGACTCACTAGTTTACCTTGTAGGCATGCTTACGCATGTATTTTCTACATGGGAGATGAACCAGAAAAATATGTTAGTAATATTGGTGTGTGTCCTAGAACTAATCATATAAATGATGGAAGTTATACATAATGTATTATGTTTTATTTTAGATAATTTAATTATTATATTTTATTTTTATAATTTTATTATTATTATACGCAATTTATAACTTAATATAATAATTATCCTTGGAATAGCTTCACTATTTTTAAAATGCCCCTAGTCAAGTATTATTACGAAAAGGATAGTAATAATACATCGAGACTAACATGTATAATGACTGATGATTACGAATCATGGATATATAATATCAAGTCAATACATGAGTATATTGCTAGTGAACAATGTACTAGACTAACCCACTATGAGAATATTGTATGGATAGACGTGTCATAAGTTATTCTCATATGATCACAAATACACATAAACCTTTGACCTGAACTCACTACGGTTCCTTACATGAGGAATTACTCACTTTAATATTATCCTATGTCACCTTTAATTAGGATGATAAGTAGGGCATTGATTGGGTGTGTCATAAATCGTGCAGAGGGAAGTGAGTGATGTAGATGGGATTTTGTTACTCTTGTATAAAAGAGAAATATCATTGGGCCTCTTGATTAAGTGAGACTTAGAAATGCATGGCCATGCTCGATTGAATTAATATATGATATTAATTATTTATTTTAAGTCTACTCAGTATCAAGAAATATAAATTGAACATTAACGAGGATGACATATTTCATGCCTCTAATTCAATTTGGATATTATTACAAAAGGATTATGATGTAAAACATTGATCATATATTAGGTGGATGTCGAATCACAGACATTCTTACTACTTGAGTGGCAGTGATGTATTACTAGATACCGCTTACTGTCTATAGCTCAATAATAAGTTATTGTTAACGTAGTAAGAACCTACAGGGTCACACAAAAGGAGTAGAAATAAGACAATAATTAATTGAATTTTAATTATATTAATATCCAATTAATTGGACTTATTTTCGTGTATATATATATTATTAAGAATAATAAATTCACGTAATATATATATTATGTGATATTATTTGATATTAAAGTAATATCAAATAATTATCTTATCAGATATTAAATAAATATATTATGAGATAATATTATTTTAATATTTGATAACTATATGCAATTATCTAATAGTAAGATATTTATATTATGAGATAATATTATTATTTAATATTAGATAATTAATAGATAAGTCCTATCTCTCCCCATTATCTCTAGGATAAGGATAAGATGAGTTGTTAAGTGTGATTAGGATTTTGGAAGTATTATCCTAGTTGGACTAAGATTATGGCTTGCCTAAATTCTATAAAAAGGGACTTGAGGGAAGCACTTTAACAACACACTCAAAGCTTCCATACAAATCCTAAATCACTTAGAAAACATTCAATCCTAATTCCTAGAAAGAAAAACGTATCCTAGCAGATTCGTGGAGGGTGAGAGGTCGTTGTTCACTCCGTGTGGATACCGTAGAGATGCTGTACCTTCCGGCCGACGTTTGATTCATCCGTTCTCAAGTTTTGATTAGTAGAAACACGAGTGTCCAATAGGTAAAACCCTAATCATTGATTTATATTTTTGCATGGATCCTAGGTAGAATTCGGATCAATTTTTGAATTTCTGCTGCATATGATAATCTGAATTCCTAACAAGTAAGTACTACCTTCCTTCAATATACCTAGCATGCTATACATTTATAGTCAACCCTGTAAGTGAAAGCTTATGGCAGTCAACAGGGAGGGAAAACATCCTTCCTTCGAGACATAGAAAGGCTCTTGGTAGACCAAAGAAATTGAGGAGAAGAAAGCTAAATGAGCCAAAAGTAGCACACAAGCAACGTAGGGTTGGTACTACTTTAAGATGTTCTAAGTGCCTAAAGTATGGTCATAATCAAAGAACTTGTAAGGAACCGGCTGTTAAAAGGGAAAAAAAGCAAGTAGCAGTTCCGAATCAAAGTAAACAAACTACAAGTGGATAACAAGGAAATCGAGCCCAACAACATGCACCGATACATGAAAGGCAATAAGATCAATAGGTGGAACCATAAGCAGCAAGTAAGAGAAGAAAGCTACAAGTTAAGGTCAAGGGAAAGGAGGTAAATCAATAAATGCATCTTCAGAGACAATAAATGCCACACAACAACCTCCTAGTAGTTTAGCATGAGCAGTTTATTGCTTTAATTTTCTAGTACCTAGTTTGAAATTATGGCCTAAAGAGAAATGTAATAGGACCACAAGAGTCTCTTTCCTTTTTTTGTAATAGCTACAAGATTAGTTACTTGAGATGAACTCATTTGCTCTAATATCTTTTCATCTTATGCTTAATTTGAAGCAAATTGTATCTACACTTGCAATAAATATTGTGCTTGCTATCACACTAGTACTTATACCTACAGGTATCTATATTACTCCTATGATTACTTATCTAACATGTATTCAGAGTGGACATGGTGTTTGCATTAACCTGAACTAACCGATACTTGTTATTTACATCTTTACTGTCTCATGAATGTTTCAGGGCTAAAGAAGCTAAAAAATTAAATGAACAACCCATAACTGACCTAGAGGAGGTTGTTCACATGGTTAAGATGTGGATCCCTTTTTATTTCCAAGACTACACTTTTGATGCATGATTCGTAATGCTGATTTCATACCTTGAAAAAGTACTACTGATTTCAAATATTTTACCCCATTCAAATTAAAATATGAAACTAATGAGTTCATGAAATGCAAGATGTATTTGACTTTCCTCTTCATATGGCTAGAGATCAAATAGAAGAAAGCCTTCGAAATAAGATGCTTCAATAAAGGTATTAGATTAATTTCTTACCATTATGATTTCTCATCATGAAGAACATATAGATTAGTTTATTTATGTGTGTTTATTGATTTTTTTAAATTATAAGGAGTGTATGGTTCAATTGCAAGATGCTCAACAAGGAGCAAAAATAGCTTTAGAAGCAACTGAGAGGGAACTTGAGCTAAAACCTCAACTTGTTGAAGCAAGAAGTATATACAAAAGCAGGTAATCATTTCGTGCTGTTGCAATCACAAGTTAAATGCAACTATACAAGGCATTAGCTCTAACAAAATAAATTTAAAAAAAATAGATATTGCCAATGTAGTCTTGGGTCTTTTATCTAACACTAGATTGAATGAGGTTTCCTAATTAAATTATCTCCATCTTTTTCTTAGTGTACATGTGGAATCTTTTATTCCTTTTGTTGTACATTTCTTTTAATATAGAGTAACTTTCCAAGTAACAAAATTATGTCACAAGCATCAAATATTCCTTGCGTGCTTCTATTTCTCCCTGTTCATTCTTGACCATGCTTTTCAAATTGTTTACCATCTAATCTAGTTGCATGGCTATTTTGTTCTTACCGTTAATGTGTAATTGAAACGAAGAGGTGTCTCTTACTTAGGTAATAAGAGAATAATATGTTATTAGTAATGTTTCAAGCATCCATTATATCGAGACATCTAGCAAAGTTTGAAAGGCCAAGGTAATTTCACTATGCCTTTAGATTTATGCTGCCTAATTATATATGGATCCTCTACATTGAAATGTTTCAATTTTGCAAGGAATTTATCTTCCCATCTCCACCTAATAGATTTATACTGCCTAATTATATATGGATTCTCTAAATTTGAATGTTTTAATTTTTTAGGGAATCTATCTTCTTATCTCTAGCTAAGGTATGAATTTATATATTCTTACCATTTGAAATATTATTGGGTCCTATAATGGAAATTTTACCATTGAATGTAATCAAACTATTAATTAATGGCTTTCCAATACCAAATAAGGTGAATTGTTGGACTCACTTCTCATCTTGTTGTCGCCTTGTCGTGACTTGCCTCTTAATATATCATATTCCTAATTCCTAGTGCTTACATTATTATATCATCTCTCTTTATTATCTTGTCTTTCTTCAATATACAAGTAGTTTGTAACTAACAAAGTTATGGATGGGACACTAATCAATTCTTGGCATGATTAAGTTTACTCTCTAGTTATGACATGCAAACAGCAAGCTATCAAGGATAACAATAGGAAAGAAGTTGAAAGGTAGAAGGCCAGCAATATCAGTAATTGATTTGCAGCTCTAGGGTATCCCTACAGATAGCAAGCAAGCTGGTTCATAGGCCACTGACATTAAAGAAATTAATAAGGAAGAAGACTAAGTGTTGCCCAAAGAGAAGGACAATAATGGGAAAGTAGCTAAAAGGCACAAGCAGCAAGGAAGATTAATGACTTATTTGTAGCTCCAAAATGTCCTTACAAATAGCAAGTGTGTGTGCTAAGAAAATGGGAAAGTAACATGGAGTATTTGCAACTTAGTAGTATGTGTACTAAGAAAAAATCAATGACTTTCTTCTTATCTATATTGTTAGTTCTGTGCTATGTTTATGAAGTAAGAATATGTCCAACCTTTTTAGAACAATAAAGTAGGCACGATAGCCTATATAGATCCATCAAATGTGATAATTTTGCTTGTTGCCATTCATTGTTCATTTGTACAGTCCTTACATGTTCACATGAAGTAATGCTGGTTTCACAAATTTGTAACTTTCCATTGCAACCTAATCATTGATGTGAGATAATAGGGCTAATAAATAGAAATGCTTTTATTTAATTTATAGGTCAAGATGCTTTTCATATTTTAACGATGTAAAGGAATTATACAATTTGTAACTAGTAAATGTGTTTAACTCAAAATCATCAGTACAGTTCTTGGTTGCTCAATTATACAACTAGCATCACTCTTAAGCCTTCTACCCTGGTTAATTAGAACTTATAGGGCACAAGACTAAATACAAATGGTTGAAGGTAAATATAAATGTATTAAATTAGCTAATAAATAGTCTTAATTTCATGAAAGAATATCACTTACTATCATGACATACATTGCCAATTGGAAAAACAAAGGTAAGGTTATAGAATTATGTACTTTAGAACATACATGACCAAAAACACATGAACCAATCTAAATTTTTTCCCTGTAAACAATGTATCTACACTTGCACCATTTGTGGGCAGGAAATAATTTCTCTTTATCTCTTCTTAATTCTCCTAAAAAAACTCAAATGTTAACCAAGCATTGAAAAAAGCCAATGACAAAAGGGCATATGAAATTTGTTACATCCTTTCTTATTAGCAAAGGCCAAGACAAGGAAATTTTAGCAATAATGCATTTACAGACATGATTTACTTCCTAATTTCAAACAGCACTGGACGAAAGTAGAACTGAGGCAAAATCATATTCCATTAATTTCCGTAGTCATACAAGGATAAATACCCACATTAATACAAAATTAGAGCTATGGGAATTTTGTTTCCCTCTGCTCTATTTCCTTATCATAGCTATAACATTTACTACTTCACCTATTCTTCAAACATTCTACCATCCCTACATTAAATTAACCCTACCCTGCACCTGCAGTTTATATAAAACTATAACCAATATAAACCAGGAAATTAATAGCATATACTTCAAGGTCTCCACAGTTGCTTCCAAAGATTTTATCATGGCCCTTTGCTCCAAAATTAACTCATTGCTTTGAACATCAATTGCCTAATCAATCCATTCAAAATATCCACAGCATTGTTCCAATTATGTAAACCAAAACCCACTGATATTCAATTAATTCAAAAACAAGAATGGAAAATAAAGCCTAAACCTTATAGTTCCTACAACTAAGAAATTTTATCCCTGGATTAGCTCGTGTTTTTTAGGTTAAATGAAGAACTGCATCTCCACAATAGCAAATGTGCCCAGCCTTATGGCTTGAGCTCGATGCTTCGACATTGTTGTTCACCCAAGTGATAGAGAACTCCCCTATTTTCCCACCTTCCAGTCCAACTTTTGACTTGAAGAAATGCAATAAGCTTTACACTTCAATTCGAAGAAGCTACTGTTTGTTAGAGTGAATGGCGAGAAATTCCCACTGTTAGGGCAACACTTGCACCTTAATTAGGAGGGACATTTTAGGAGTTGCATCGTTGGATCTAACTTTAATCCACAGTGGACTTAGCCTTTTGTCCAACGTGTAAACATAAATGCCAAATCAGCAGCACGTGAACTAGGTGAATGGTAGCAGGACAGGGGTTGGACAGAAGTATCTGATCAAAGATTATTTGAAATTACAAGCATCCATTTCAAAATTTATAAACTACAGGTACCCAGATAAAAAAAAGGTGAAACTGTAGGTACCCACAGTATAATTTAACTAACAATTTTTATCATTTGCATTTTATTTGAACCAAAATGTTGTTAGATGATTAATGTAATTATATTAAAATTAATATTTATTTATTATTTTAGAAATACAATAATAAAAGTATATGTATATATGTAATAAATTATTTATTATATATAAAAATATAGTAGCTAGTTTGACCACTTGATCCAATCAATTAAACCAATCTGATCTTGATCCACTCACCTGACTGGGTTAAAGGCTAATTCAAATTTTAAAACACTGCCTATACATACATTAAAGAAGTTTCTGAGTAATTTACTTATTTATAAATCTTATAATTTAAGTCTTAAATTTATTTTAATTTTATTTCTACCTAAAATTATTTTTTAATAAATTTATAGGCTTTTTCTTTCTTTGCATAAATTTAAAGACTTGGGCCAAACTTTTTTTACATATACTTGAAAATTAAAAGGTTTCATCATAATTTACATATACTTGAAAAATTTTAGCAAAGTTAGTTTTAAAAACAAACAACTTTCATATAGTAAGCAACTCTTAACTTCTATCATTAGAAACAAAATGCATGATGTAATGCATTGAATTTTCATCAAATTAATATAAATATAAACTAATTTATTAAATTTTATTTAAATATTTTAAAATACTAAAATTACTATCTATTTAAATAGGGTAACATATTAATAATAATTAAAAATTAATTTTTAAATAAATAATTAATTATCAAGTTAGCATCTTATTTTATCTAATTTCAAATTAAAATACGTGATGTAATGCATTGAATTTTCATCAAAATAGAGCAAATTTAGATGAATTTATTATAATTTTCTTTAGATATTTTAAAGTATTAAAATTATCACCTTATTAAATAAAGTAACATATTAATGATAATTGAAATTAATTTTTCAAATTTAAATATTATACAATAAATAATTATCAGTTTAAGATCTTATTTTTGTTGATATCAAAGCAAAATTCACGATGTAATTTATAATACATTAAAATTTTCATCAAATTAGATTTAGTCTAACTTATTATAATTTCCTTTAAATATTTTAAAATACTTAAATTATCACCTAATCAAATAAGATAATATATTAATTGTGATTAAAAATTAATTTTACAAATGTAAATATTATATAAATGAATAACTTTACTATTCAATTTACAATGTATTAAATTAATTTTAGTTAAATTATTACAGATTTAATGCATTAAATTACTAATATTATCACTTAGTTAAATAAAGCAATATATTAATTATACTAAAAGTCATTTTCGCAATTTAAACATTACATAAATAATTGATCATGCTAATTAATTTACAATATATGACATCAATTTCCATCAAAATAATGCAACTCTCATGCATTAATTTGCTAAAATTATCACCTAACGAAATAGAATAACATATTAAGCATTACTAAAAACTAATCAAAGACTTATTTTCATTAAGTTGATATTATAGAAATAAATCATTATGCTAGATTATGATGTGTCAAATTAATTGGTACAAAATTGATTCAATTTTGATGTCTCAACTTACTAAATTTATCACCTAATTAAATAGAATAATATATTAGTCACTATCAAAAATTAATTTTTTTATTTAAGCACTCTATAAATAATTAAGCATACTAGTTTGTTGTGTATCAATTTAATTCTCACCAAATTATTACAACTTTTTCATATATTAGATTTCTAAATTTTATATTATTTTGACCATTATTAAAAATTAGTTTCATTATTTAAACATCTCATAAATAAATAATTATGTTTTATCACTAACAAAATATAACCAACTATATTTTATCATTCAAGAGTTAAGCTTATCTAAGTCTAAAAATTAAAATATTCTAAGTATTTGAGTTTAAATTTAAGGATTTTATTTGAAAATTAGAATTTGCAAAATACATATATATACTAAATTTTATTGAAATAGTTAGAATTTATGATATATATATATTAAATTTAATTTTAGAAATAATATTTTAAGGGGCTAAATACAAAATTGTGATTTAAATTTTCCTTAATAATAAAATTCTCACAATGAATAACTCTATTTTTAAAATTACTTTTAGTGTTTTATTGTTTATAATTATTTTTTAAAAGCGTGGTTAAATTAGTATAAGTGCAAATAATTAAATATGGGATTGTGATGACATCATCCATCATGTAACAATTATGTCATAATTTTAACAATTATGTGATAATTAATTTAGATTATTTTTTAAATAAGTTTCATAGATAAATATTTCTATTGTAATTTTTTACAATACATTATATATATAGATTATTATTTATAATTTTGATTCAATATAAATAATTTATTTGTAAATCAAATGATTATTAAATATATTTTGTAATCCAATAAATTATTATATAAATTACTATTAATTTAATAATATTGATCTTATATCAATAAGTTAAAATATATAAATAAAATAAAAATACTATATTATTATTTTTATAAATTAAAATTTTTTATTTATTTTTATTATAAATTTAAATAATATTTTAATTTAATATTAAATATAAAAGTAAATATTTTAGATGTCAGGATCCAAATTTTTTAGGTGCCGTACGTTAGAATTCAACGTTCCAACAAGTAGCCTAACTTTTTTTACTATTTTTCATTTTTCTATCTCTGAAAAGTATCTTTGGAGTTTTCGATGTACCTTTCTTGAAAGTCTCACCCCTTGCATATTGAATATAGGAAGTGAAAACACAATTGAGTTTTCCGTGCTTAGTGCACCTTAACGATCGAAATTGTACGTTGCTTTCAGCTACTATCCGTTAAAATCAAATTAATTATTAAATACCGTTTCAGATTAAGCATGAGTCAGATCACACTTCTATGAGATATCCGAATCTAGGTTTTCGTCTACATTCTTTAGAATTAAAATTTTGAATTTAAATCATCATTTTACTTTACTTAAAATTATAATATAAGATTATAATTTTTATATTTTGATTGTTTAATTATGAAAATATTGATTGAATGAATATTTGGTATAAGTGAATGTGATAAAAAATTATTATTTAAAGAAAAAGTTTCATGGTTTAAATAATTTTTTACCATGAATTTATTTTGATTAATAGATTTTTTTAATCATGAATATAAACATAACAAGAAAAATACATTTTTAAGTAATAACTAATATTGTTACAAATAAAATTATGACAAAAAGTGAAATAAAATTGTTACAAAAATTAATATGATTAGATAAGAATAATTTTTGTATATTTAAATTAAACCAATTGCCCAACTAATTTGACTAGGTGTTACTAAAATTTATTAATGCTTTTAGCCTACATTACACCTATATAAACTGTGGAAAGTTTGTTTGTTTCGAAATTGCAAAGTACACTTATGGAGAATCAAATTTGAATATCCAAATTAAAGAACGTTAAACCTTGCTATCACATAAATTTATTTTTTTAAGTATTACTCTTTTTATTTTTTTTATCTGTCACACTTAACTTATTTTACAAATATTAAAAAAATAATTTAATTTCTTTATTCTTAGTGAACTTTTTTAAAATTATCCTTTGATACTTTATTAGACACAAAATCTAAGACAGTTAAAAATAAAGAGAGATATATGATGAAATAAATAAATTGAAAGATTCCAATAAGGATAATAAAGTATTTATTAGTAAAATTGAAAGATTAAATTAGAAAAGTATATTTAATATTTTATTGAAAATCTAAAGTGATAAATAAAAAAATTCATTTAAAATGTGATAAATAAAAAGAAATAGAAAGAATATAATATAATATATTTTATACAAAAATTTAGTTGATCGATTAACTTTACAAATAAAAATACACTCATGTAGAACTAATTGTATAATTACAAAATATTACAAAAGTATACACATAAAAATACACTCATGGTAAAAAGTTTTATAGTTTTATTATAAAATACATTTTTATATACTTAAGATCTCATTTGGTCTTTCACTAATTTTACTTGTATCAAATTTATTTTTCATAAATATATTATATCAATTTTATTTCTCATAAATAATAAATTTATTATTTTAATCCTATGTTAATATTTTCATTAATGTATTAATGACTATAAAAATAGAATGACTAAAATAATAAATAAATAATATATGATGGATGAAATTAATATTGAAATTGTGTGAGGTACCAAATCAATGTAACTTATCTTTGTGAAGGACCAAATACAAAAGAAAATTAATTAACAATAATTTAAATATTGACTTCCAAAAATATTTTAAATATATGATTTGAAATATATATTACCCTACAAATGAAATGTTTGAATTTATAGCAAATTATAAATACATACACACACATGCGCGCGCACACACACACACACAAACTTACAAATCATACTTGTTTACAATTTTTTTAATGTATATGATTACCATGCATGTAATTGGATTATTACAAAATAAATTCAATTCCAAAGTAATAGCTCTCTTTATTAATTGTTATTAATTAAGTTATTACAAGATAATATTTAAATTGTTTTAAACTTATTTACTTTTAATTTCTTATATATAATATCTATTTTTATCCCTCACAAATATAAGTTAAATTATTTGTCCCTTTACAAATTTTTTGTATCAATTTCATTTCATATATTATTTATATATTAATTTTATCCTTTAGTAAGTTGTTAACTTATTAATAGAATTACTAACAAATTGATTAAATTAATCAAATTATTATTGATAAGGGATGGAATTAATACAAAAAATCTATAAGAAATAAAATTAATACAAATAAAATTAATGAGGAATTAAAATATGATTTTAAACTATTTTATATATATCATGCCCTTAAAAATAATTCACTCATATATTTCTTAACGTAATGATTTAATTGTTATTATTATTATTAAATTATATATAATTTTACATAATTATTATTTTTACTTTTTTAATAAAATTTTATTTAATATTATAGTAATGAATATAAAAATTATTATTTTATTGTATTTTAATACTATTAATATTATTATAATACACATTTTTATAATATATATAATAGTATCATTGGTTTCACCACCAAGTTTAATTGAATTAATTATGATTCTAGCTCTTTACCTCACTAAGTTTACCAAATTGGCCTCTATAGATAGTACATATTTTTTTCATCAAATTTTATTTTATCTTTCTAAATTTTAGAAATGAAACTCAATTAATTTGAGAGTTTTTTATATTTATATTTACTACAAGTAATTTTTTCTATTTATTATATTATGATATAAGTAATATTGTCACAAATAAATTTTTTCTACTTATGTTGTAACATAAGTGATTCTTTATTACAAATAAAATATTTTGTAACACAATTAATACTTTGTCCATGATAAAGTTTTTTCATGGCATTATTTTTTTAATTTTGTACAATTGTTTGAATTTTTTATTTTTGTGGCAAGAGACGAAATTGTTATGTACTTTTTTTAAAAAATTTCATGCCATAATTTGATATACAAATGATAATTTCTTGTAATGGTTTTTGTTTGTTTCGTTAAGAGAAATTTAAAAAAAATATCTGTTTATATATAAATGAAAGAATGATATTTTGTCTCCATACCTTACGATTTAAAAAATAATACTTATATAAAATCATGATAATCAAGAAAAATAATTTCATCTTCCTTAGTTTATATCTCCATATCTTTTTTATTAGATATGAGATTAATTTGTATGTAGAAAATAGATCCGTCCCAATAAAACTTCTTTGAACCTTTTTAGCATGCTCAAAATGTCTTCACACTAAACTTGTTTTCACTAAAAAAATTAATTACTAATCAAATAATTTTTTCTTTAAAAAAGAAGAATTAAGTTATCTTCTACAAAATTATCTATATGTAATATTAAACTTATAAAATATTTTTAATATCTTATTCTTTTATAATTATATTTCTATGAGATAAGTTTTTTAATTTGTTTATACTCGATCAGAACTAAAATTCTTGAATTTAGTTAGTTTTGTTAGTATAATCGATCAATTTCAAGTGTTAATAATTATTTATTAGTTGAATTTGGTTAGATGGTTTTAATACTCTTGATTGTCCTAACCTAATCATTAGATACTCTTACAAGATGGTTTGGAACAATTTTGAAAAGTTGGAGGGATGAAGTATATTTAGATTAAATTTTAGAATATGTGAGAGAATTTTATTATTTATAAAAGGAAAGTAATTACACTTTTCTTTACTAAATAATGAGATTTATAAAATTGTAGATTATCTAATCTATAAGGAATGAGTGAATAAGAAATCAATACAACAAAATAAAAATAATATTAATTTTTTTAATTGCATAAGTAATAATTCACTAAATATATATGTAAAATTGAAGAATCAAACCCATGACATGAAGAGAATAACACCTTTAAGACAATATCAAGGCCTTATTTGGTAAACAAATAATAATTATAGCGGTTAACTAATTCAATTAATCATTAACTGATAGTTGATTGTGTTAACTGATTTGACTAACTAATTACATTAGTTGTTTGAATAAAAATATTTGATAAAATTAACTATTTATGATTAGTCATTTATATGTAAAATGACAAATAAGGGTATGAGTATATTTTTATAAATTATTTGAGTATTCTTTTATTTTAATATTTTTAATTTTATATATTATTTAATAAATTAAAATTTTTTTTATAAATAATATATTATTATAATTTATTATAAATTAATTTTTTTAAAATTATATTAATATAATTTTATAATAAATAAATTTGTCAATAAGAATTTAATAATTATAATATTTAATTTTAATTTGTCACAACTAGTCAATATTCGCTATTATATATATTTTACATTTTTTAAGTAATTAAAAAAGAAAAAAAGCTTCATTTACACCACTACAACTGATTCAGACTCAAACCCAATGCAAGCGAATTTTCGTTCTTGTCTCCCTTTTTCTTCCTATTTGAATAAGCCAAAGGGGTTAATGTGGAATAATTCCATCAATTAACTGATTTATAACACAGTAGCTAAATGAAAACGCTACAACTTGTAGTGTTTTCAAATTCAATTGTTTTAAGAATAAAAATTATTTATAACAATTGCTCACCAAGTAGCCAACTTGACTAGTTCTATAATCAACTAGTTAAAAGTCATTTGTTCAATTGTTTGTCAAACATCTCCCAAATACCATTACATCATTAAAAGTACTAACTAATAAGGAATCAAAGTTGTAATAATATAATTGATATTTTTTTAAAAAAATTTCTAATACTACTTCTACATAAATTTTAATGAGTGTGTTAATTTTTTTTATAAAAATTAACTGTAAAATGTATTTTAAAAAATAAAAAATTTAATTTAATACTATAATTAAAAATTATTATATTTATAAAAATATATATAAATAATACTAAATTTGTAGTATGATTATAACATTAACTCCTTTTCTGGATAATGAAAAAAAAAGAGAAATTTGTTAAATTTGAATTGAGAAGCAAATGAAAAAATTTAAATTTAAACTAATTATAAAATTATAATCATAAATTTTATTTTAATATTTCTTTTCTTTTTCTTTTTTTCTTCATTTAAATAAAAAAATTTTAAATTTTTTCCTCCCCTCAAACAAAGCTTGAAATTCTTTCCATACTTGGGGCCCGCCAAGGTTGAATGATGTTGCGTACTTTGTCGGCAAGCAATGATCACGCACTTGGACTCATGTGGACTGTGGGGAAAACTCCACTTCATACCTCGGAGACGGGGAAAGACTGAAAACCGCGTGGGGTCAAAGACTTCACATCGGTCTTCATTGTAGCAGGTCACCTTTCAAGTTTCAAATGAGTGGTTAGCGTCTTATTTCTTAAAAAATAAAAAATAAATTATTTTATTGATTATTATTTAATAAATTAAAAAAAAGTAGACTTTTTAAAAAAAAATATTTTTATAAAGTACGAAAAATTATAACTTAAAAGATAGGTTTATTTTTTGTATTATTCATAAATATAAAAATACGATAATTTTTAATAATTTAATTAATAATAATTAAATTTATTAATTATATTATAATAATATTAAAAATATAATAATTATTTTATTACTATTTTTTAAAAAAATCAAAATTAAAATAAATAAAATATAAAAAATAATTTTTAAAAAATATTTCTTCCTTAATATTAATTAAATAACTTTAAATATTTTTTAAAAAATTTACAGAAAAAATTATTTCACGAAAAGTTCAATTTTCGATAAAAGCTTTACTTTCTCTATGTATTAAACTACTTCAAATTTTCTTCGCTTTGCTAGCGCTGTTAATTAGTACCAAAATTCAATATTACTTTTTTTCCGGTATTTAGCATGTGTATTAATTTTTATTATATGCATTTACACACCTTATAAAATTTTTGAAATTAGATATTATTATTCTATAATTACGTGAATTTTAAAAAAATATAAGTTTGTTCCTAACATTCAAAGATCAAAATCTGCTATTACTTTGGAATAAAACAATTTATTATAGGTACTATGTATAAATTTAAAAAACTTCTTGTGATTTAAGAATTAAGAAGTTTTTTGGAAATAAAATCTTCAAATTTTTTTACAAGTACAACAAGAATATTTATAACATAAAAATATTCAAAATTTTTATGAAAATACCGAAACCTCTTAAAAAAATTAAGATGCAAAATTTTATGGAATATTTATAATTTTTAAGGCAGTAATACGCGCATCTTTCTTTATAGAGTAATTTAACAGAAAATTCAAATTTTAAAAAATTGAATATTTTTATTATTAAACTTTAATATAAATAAGTTAAAAAATACAAATTTTAATATATTAAAAATAATTTATTGGTAAAAATCCTCGATTAGAAAGTGGGGTTTACCGTCAAATAAATTATCCTTTTCTTTAAACTCAGGTTAAAAAAGAAAAGTTAATTCACCTGGAAAATTGATCACTTACAAAGGAATTTTCCCGGTTCCTTCGGCTTCGGGCGGTGAAGATATGTAATAGGTAGGTGGCTGTGGCTAATTCTGTTAAACGACTAGCTTTTAACTCTTGAATTTATTGTCATCAATGGAAAGAGGCATGGTAGCTGGAGTGGCCGCCCTTGCTATTGGCACCGGCAAAAGAAGCCCTGGACCCGGATCTTCTTCTTCTTCCTCTGGTCAGCAATAATCATACATCTTAAGAACCGACTTAAGAGTCTTAGCTGTGATCTGCAATAACAATATTATGTGGCGTAATAATTGCGGCACGCAATATTGTTGTAAATCACAGCATAGTTACAATCACAATTTTTCCTATTTTTTTTTTGGCAATTTTGTTAATTGCAACTGTGGCCATGGCTGTAACCGCAATTTATTAGCCAATAACCTTCGTTATAACAAAGGTAACGCTGAAAGTGTTATGACCTTTGTTTTCAGTTTCAGGTTCCAATGGTGAAAAGTCGGCGGATCCTGGCAATGTCAGTGGCACTCGAGGTTCATTCAATTTGAAAGGTGATGGTTCGGTGATAGAAGTGCAAAATGGGAGTATTAACAGTGGCTATTGCTCTGGTTTTATGAACGGCAGAAAGGCTGCTGCTTTCCTGGACCGCCACGCTTTGGAGGGGTGCAGTGGTACTGATCAATCATTTAACGTAGAGGCCGGTGGCAAAATCATTGTCGCCGGCGGAAGCATCTGCAGCGGAGCTTTTTCTGGCGACGGTATTCCACAGGAATTTTTCCGACAACATCTGGCCAATCTTCAGCCTGTTGTTGCGCCTTCTCATCCGAGTACTAAGTGACGGCATACGGCGGCCGTGCATCCAAACCCCACAGCAAAATTAATTCCACTGCCCACCCCAAGTAGGGACCGAAACGTAAAAAAAAATCACTTTTGTACTATCTACGTATTTAAGATCACGTGACTCTTAGATCTCTATTACCTAGTTTTAATGGACGTGAATGTACATTTTAAATAGGAGTGTTTTTTTTTTCGCTAAGGAAGGAGGGTGTAACCTTGGAGTAGATTTTGTTGCAGGGTTTACCGGCCTCTTGCTCTTGTTTTAAGTAGAAATTAGCCTCACACTTTAAATAAAATGTGTTTATTCCAGAAAAAAGGAGGGACTAGGAAATTGTTACTAATTACTCTTTCTAAACATTATTAGAAGAGTATTCTTCCGTGACAAACTTATAATTATGGTGTCATTAAAGTATTAATAATCTCTTTGATTGCTTATAATTAACGCCCTCTGAAAGTGATCTTGTATCCTCTTGAATAATGAGAAAACTTCTTATAACATGATTTTACTTTGATCCAAAAAAAAGTCAATTATCAAGTTTGTTATAAATATATTCATTTGGTGGGATATCCATATATTCTTGGGTAGTGATCGGCATTCATCAAAAATTGTATTTTACAACTTTCAAGTTATTGAAAATGATGACTTACTTTTAAATTAATAATTTTATTTTCAAATTTAACTTATTTTTAATTGTAATTTATTTTAATCTTGAGTTGGTAATTTGCATTAAATATATTATAAATATGTATTTTAGTATTTATAATGGTTATTTTGAATTTTTTTAAAAAAAGTTCAAAATAATCATCAAAATAATTTGCGGACTAGTCCGCTAATTTTGCAAATTGCAAGTTTTCATATTCAAATGCTTACTTGAACGGAATTTCGGCACACCCACCCAGTCTTCCGACGGAAACGCACATCCGTAACAAATTGATCAGCAGAAGAACCAGAGAGGTTCATTCGATAGCTCTAAGTGACGGTGAAGGGCCCAAAGAGGGCCGCTTTCTCCAAATAATCCTCCTCTCTCTCTCTTTCTCTTTACATTCACCGTTCACACCCTATTTTACATAATTATATTCCTCTTCATGCAGATTTCTTCCAAGGTGAGCACATCATCAGCAGTTAATCCCTATTATAAAGTGAGGTGAGCAATATTTCAAATGTCGCACCAATCAAGGAATCTGGTTGGTAATGTTGAGGATAACACATTCAAATGGGGTTATCAATTAATTATTTTCTTTCCCAGTTCTATTTCTTCTATTATTACCAATGCCTTTGTCTTATTTAATAAACAAATGTCAATTGTAGTTTTGAATTTTTTAAAATTAAAAAATAAAAATTTAATATAGAAAAGTTTGACAATATTAATAAACTTTTTCAATTGAATGAAAATGAGATCAATCTTATAATAAATATGCAATAATTTGCCCTCATGGAATAACCGGTCCCGAGTGTTAATGGCAACATAGCCCCTGCAAGTGGAAATTTTGTTACAACCACATCCTTAATTCCACGTCTGATTCTCGCCCCTGCCAAACAAGTAGAACCTAACGTTCCCACCTGAAAAACCCGCAGGTCATGGGAACGGTATTGCACATAATGCTATCCGACAAAAAAAAGGTTCCATCATCTGAATTGGGAGAAATTCTGGATTGTAAAACAGGATACTTCGGTACTTTCGGTGGAAAAGATGGGAACATGGTGCCCACAAATCCGCCAGGATTGTGTCCTTTATTACTAAACAAGAAATGATAAAGAGAGATGGTTGAACACTTAGTCTTGGTGAAATAATTTTATTATAGAAACCACCAAAGGCTCAAATTCAAACCTGAACCACTTTCAAAATACAACTTGAAGGAAATGAGTAGAATTTCAAATTACTGTGACACTTTCTCCATCTCGGTTAGAGAAATAATAATAATAATAATAATAATAATAATAATAATATCTCCTTTCTATTTTCACTTCTTCATCCACATCCTTTTAAAAAAAATTGAACACTCTGATTCCACATAAAAATAAGTTGTAAACCAATATAAAAAATGAAAGCAGGTTCATTAATTTTTTTGTATATTCAATGAAAGAAAAAAAAATCTTCATCCAAAGGAGAAAGGAAGAAAATAAATGAATAAATGAGTTTAACAAAAAAATGAAACCTATCTTATTATAAATTTCCATTTTTTTTATCTCTCTTTCTAGAATAAGGATTCCTCTTTTAATTGAGTTGTGCGTGCGTCACATTACATTATGCAGTTGAGCATGGACGTATTATTGTGTAGGATTTTTGTCCGAAGCAAATCAACCAAAATGGTAATAATAAAAATAAGAGAAAATTATTCTTATTTGTAATTTTTTTCTCTTTTTCACTTGATTCACATATGATATTAAGTGTTAAATTTTACTTACTTATACTTTCAATTATTAATATTTTATCTATTTAGATTATTTTTATTTAAAATTTAATAAAAAATTTATATTCATCATACAAGAACTCTACTTCCTAATATTTTAACTCAATTGGATATTCTCTTGAAATTAATTTATTCAAAAAAAAATCTTATTCAACACTCTGTATTCATCAACTATGAAGTGAATTACAGATACAATTTTTCATTAGAATTAGTGGTTTTTTGACTAAATATGTTCTAAATGGACATTAAATTATATTAAATTATGAGAAAATAGGGATCAAATGTGAAGGGACTAAGTTTTCTGTTAAATTTTAGATGAGATATAATTTAAGTAGGTAAAATGATAACAATTGAAACAATAAATATATAAATTTCAACTATTAAAGTCATATATGTGTTAAATAAAAAAAAGATGAAATTATATACGGACAAAATATAATATACCTAAAAATAAATTAAAATTCGACTATTAATATTTGATTAATAACAAGAAAATCACAAGTACCAAAATTTGACTTTTTAATATATATATCAATAACTTTCATAGAAAGATTGAAATTATGTGAAATTACATATTAATTTGACTTTAATGTTGTTTAGAATGAAAATAATGAATGCATTTCAGTGAACAAGAATCTTCTATCCATTGTCCATAAAACATGATTACTTGGCGGAAGATGGTTATGAGTGTCACAATCCATTTAGAAGATTTTCATCTGCTTTTTCCGCACAAGTCTACGCCAAGTCAATGAGGAAGAAAAAAACCAACTTCCTCGTTTCTTTCTGATTCCATTCTCACAGGGAGAAACAATGAATACTATGTCACTTGCAAAGGGGAAATTGTATTATGCATCTAGTAAGAAGCTATATGGATGAAGCGCACATGATTGAGGCCCACTTTATTATGGATTCACCACTCTTTTCCTCTCTTTCTAAAGTAAGGCACCATAGAATTTCTCCTTTAATAGGGCCATCACCGCCTCCGCATGGGATTGGGCTCTTCTTTTGTCAAAGGAGCCACTACCAAAAAGTCTTCATTGTCCATGAGCCACTGCCAGAGAAGTCCTCATTGTCCACTTTTGTTACTAAATCTTCACCATTCTTTTGTGAAACTCTCCCTTACATAAAAAACGAAACTATGAAGGGGACAATTTTCTTTCGCTTCACCCCGTTTCAATTAAATAATTACTACAACAATTTGATAAATTGAAGATGATTTCTATACGGATGACAAAATCTCAATTATTTATATAGGCGTATGAGAATAAAAAAATTAAAGACACATATACGGACAATGACTTTGTTATTTATATAGATATATTTTCTACATAAAGTGAACCTATATGGACAACAAAAAATTGTTTGTATAAGTGTACTAAAATTTTTTAAAAGAAAAACTTGAAAAATCTATATAAATGACATAGGTCCTCCAAAATTTTTTGTTAGGAAAAAAACACAACAGACCTATACAAACAACAAGAGTTGTTTGTATAGACCAAACCTATATAGATGACAATACAAATGACTGTGTTATCTGTATAACTCCTCCAAAATTTTTTGTAAGAAAAAAATATAGGGAACCTAAATCATCTGTACAGGTCCTCCAAAATTTTTTCTAAGAAAAAAAATATAAGGGACCTATATAGATGACATTGATAATGTCATTTGTATAGGTCTCGTCTATACAGACAACTCTTGTTGTTTATATAAAGTGGACCTACATAGGCAACAAAGTCATCTATATAGGTCCACCATATTTTTTATCAAAATTTTTTTTATCATCTGTATGAGTTCCCTCTATATAAATATTTTTTATCATCTATACAGGTTTTTTTAAATTTTTTATTCAAAAAAATTTAAAAACTCCATATAAACAATTAAAAGTCATTTGTATAGACTTTTGTCATTTGTATAGAGTTTAAATTTTTAGAGGCGGCAAAAATTTGGTGTGTTAAAATTAGAAAAGCAATACAAATGATTGAGAATACCTATACAGATGACTTTTTGTCATCTGTATAAAGTTTGCTTATAAATTCTTATTCCAAAGCCATTTCTTTCATGTCTCCACGTGTAAGTGGAGCTCTTCCATAAAGTTCATGTATGTTCTCTTTTTTTTTAACCATCTTTTTATATTTATTTATTAATTCTTATATTATTTTGTTATATAATCTAATTATGTTGTTGCATTGTTAAGTAAAATTCCTAGTTCTTGCTTTGCAATTTTATTCATGTATGTCAGAAAAAATTAGACACTAAATTTTTTTAATTGTATTGATATAATTAAATTCATAAACTATTAAATTTTATCATATAATATTAAATGAACTATCAAATAATGGCTTAAAATTTCATTATATAAAATTATATAAACTACCATACTATATATAACCTATTGTATAATGATATAAATTGTTATATAATATTATATATACTATTATATAATGATGTAATCTTTTATTACATACTATTATATAATATTATATAAATTATTACATAATGATATTATTGTATAAAAATGAAAGTAAAATCATATAAACTATTATGCAATTGTATATAAACTAACAAATAATGAAATAAATTATAAAATAATATTATATAAACTATTATAGGATGATGTAAAATTCAATTATATACTATAATATAACATTATATAAGCTATAACATAATGATATTTTTACATAAGAATGAAACCAAAATTAAACAAACTATTAACTTTATTATATAATATTATATAAACTATTATATAATATCATTATAGAGTAATATACTATTAATTTTTATTATATAATATTATACAAATTATTATATAATGATGTGAACTTTCATTATATAAATTTTTATAAAGTATTATATAATTGTATATAAACTATAATATAATGATATAAGTTGTTATATAATATTATGTAAACTATTATATAATTATGTAAACTTCAATTATATACTATTATATACTATTATATAAATAATGATATTTTTATATAAGAGTAAAAGTAAAATTATATAAACTAATAACTTTATTATATAATATTATATAAACTATTATAACGTCAACTTTCATTATATAAAATTTATATAAACTATTATATAATGATATAAATTGTTATATAATATTATGTAAGCTATTTTATAATGATGTAAACCTCTATTATTTACTATTATATGTTATTATATAAATTATAACTTATTCATATTTTTATATAAAAATGAAAGTAAAATTATATAGACTAATAACTTAATTATATAATATTATATAAACTATTATATAATGATGTAAATCTTCATTATATAAAACTTTATAATGTATTATATAATTGCATACAAACGAATATAAAATGATACAAAATTTCATATAATATTATGTAAATTATTATACAATGATGTAAACTTCTATTATATACTATTATATAATATTATATAAACTATAACATAATGATATTTTTACATAAGAATGAAAGTAAAATTATACAAACTATTAACTTTATTATATAATATTATATGTACTACTATATAGAGTAATATACTATTAATTTTCATTATATAATAATGTTATTATATAATGATGTAAGCTTTCATTATATAAAATTCTATAAAGTATTATATAATTGTATATAAACTATTATATAACAATATAAACTGTTATATAATATTATGTAAACTTCTATTATATATTATTATATAATATTATATAAACTATAACGTAATGATATTGTTATATAAGAATGAAAGTAAAATTACGTAAACTATTAACTTTATTATATAATATTATATAAACTATTGTATAATGATGTAAATTTTCATTATATAAAACATCATAAAGTATTATATAATTATATATAAAGTATTATATAATGATATAAATTGTTATATAATTTTTTATAAATTATTATATAATGGTGTAAACTTCAATTATATTCTATTATATAAACTATAACATATTGATATTTTTATATAAGAATAAAAGTAAAATTATATGAACTATTAACTTTATTATTTAATATTATATAAATTATTATATAATGATGGAAACTTTCATTATATAAAACTTTATAATGTATTATGTAATTGTATACAAACTATTATATAATGATGTAAACTTCTATTATATACTATTATATAATATTATATATACTATTACGTAATAATATTTTTCATATAAGAATGAAAGAAAATTATATAAATTATTAACATTTATTTTATAATATTATATAAACTATTACATAATGTTATTTTTATATAAGGATAAAAGTAAAATTACATAAAATATTAACTTTTAATATATAATATTATATAAACAATTATATGTTGACATAAACTTTCATTATATTAAACTATATAAACTATTATGTAATTGTATTTAAATATATAAATATTTATTGACATATATATATATATATATCTAAATAATGATTAAATTTTTATTTTATATAAATATATTTAAATATTTTAATTAGATTTAAATTCTTTTCCATTGGTTATGACTCTTTAAATTATGAACACAAATTTTAAAAAGTCAAAAAGAATTCAGAAATTTTTTTAAAAAAATTCAAGTCAATACAAATAGCATTTATTGTCTCAAGCCAATAGAAATGACATTTGTTATCTATATTGATCAAAGTTATATAGATGACATTTGTCTTCTATATAGGTCCAGGCTATACAAATAACAAGTTATCATCTGTATAGCCTTGACCTATATAGATGATAAAAAAAAATCGTCTATATAATTTGCAACAAGCATAATTTTATACAAATGATCGAATATAAATGGTAATGTCATTTATAATACATACACAGATGATAAATTGGTTTATACAGATAACTTTTTGTCGTTTATATAACCCATTTTTTTTTTGTAGTGAATATATATATTTTAAATCTCGAAGTAAGATAGATTGATCGGATACTATAATTTTTATCCTATTTCCAAAATTTAAAAGGGAAAACTTTTTGCTTCATTGTCATTCTTTAGGGCAAAGATCCTTTTTATCCATGCCTACTACAGGAAAATTTCTGTGGAAATCCACAAATTTAATGCGAATTTTCATCCCACAAAAGTGGCTATTACATGTCATTCTCAATTTGGCACATTTTGAGGATCTAGGGTATAGGACCTTATTTAAAAAGTTCATGAAAATATGAGAATTTAGGATGCATTTGTTGTAATTATTTGGAAATTCCTAGTTAACATATTTTAAATCTAGTGAGAAAACCATTTGTCGTGTCATTTAAAATTGACAAAGGATTAATAGTAATGATGTAAGCAAAAATAAAATAAAAATATAAGTACCTAATTTAAAAAATTTTAATTATAAGATCATATTTAATATATATATATATATATATATATATATATATATATATATATATATATATATATATATATATATATATATATATATATATATATATAAGGATCAATTTATCTTTCTTTTGCTCTTGACTCTCAAATGTACCGTAAGTTTTGGTCATGCTAAAAAGAATGAGAATTTGGAGAATTTGGCTTGATTTGTTTCATTGAAAGCTTTTTTCATTAAAAAATGTCATGTGCATATATATTAATGAATAAGTGACATATTATTTATATTTGTTATTAAAAAAATAATATCTTTGATCGTAATAATAAAAGAGAGTAATTTTTTTTTCTAAATTCTTCATATTCAATAATAGATAAATAAAATATTTTTTCTAATTTCTATATTTTATAACTATATTTACAAAAAATATTTTTATCAAAATAAATCGAATGCTTGGAAAAAGGAGTGAAAATGAACAATCAACTCATTAGCACACATTTTATTAGATGGTAATAAATTAGTGTTACTTATACTTTGCTCGAACACGACCTTATTTTTTATTGAGACTTTTGATTAAGAAGAGAAAGAAATAGATAATTTGTGATTAATTTCTTAAAATCCTTAAATATTCTCCAGTATTCACTTTTTATGTTCCTCCAATTGAGATTTTTTTTGGATAAACTCTTTCAATTAATGATTTTGAAACATTTTTTAAGGATTCAAATAAAAAAAATGGAGGCCATCCCTATATCATTTATCATCTTTGATATCCTTTTCTTCCATTATCTCTCGTTGCCTACAAAAATGCAATGAGAGTGAGTAGAGTGAGTTTCGAAATGTGAAAGTAGCATTATTCTGTAAACTATTAACACACAGCAATTAACTCTAAGTATTGAATATACAACATCAAGTATGAAATTATTGTATTCAACCAAAAAAAAGTATGAAATTATTGTAGGTCATGTTAGAATTTTTATGTGGGCTGTCATTAATTGTAAGTATTTTATTTGTTTGATAAAACTAGCTAAACAATAATTCAAGATATTTTTATTTTTTAAGCCTAATTTGTTAAAGTGATCTATTACTTAAACTTATATATATTTGATTTTTTATTAATATATTTGGCAGTTAAAGTATAGGCTTATACTTTTCTTAACCTATAATAGGAGAGTTTGATAGGGTTTTATTTATATTGACTAGGTCTCCTTTGCACTCCTAACCTAATTTATTCATTAACTTATCCCCACACTTTAAAAGAAGAAAATGAAGATCTATATTTATGGTATTCATTTAAATACTACCTTATCTAGGATAATTAAATCTACGATAAAGGCATGCTTTTATATTAATTTTATTTTTATGATATCCTAAATTCTATACAAATTTTAATTTAAATTCTTATATGTGGTAGCAAAGCCTCCTTGTATGAATTTAGAATCCAATTGTATGTCATTATACATACAAAATACCTAACAATAATTATTATCTATTTTCAATTTTAAATAATTCATAAATAGTAAATTAAATCCATGATAAAGAGCCTTCATGTTAAATTGTTGAAAAGAAAATTCATTAATTTAGATTGCAATTTAATTGTGATTATCTAGATAAAATTTAAAGTGTGTGTTGTTATTGATGTTTGAATCACAATTTGATGTTGGGTTAACAGTATTGTTTTTTGATATATATAAATATATATATATATATATATATATATATATATATATATATATATATATATATATATATATATGTATATGAATTGATATGCAAATGTTTAACCAAAATTCAAAACAAGTCTATCTATCTATCTAATATGGATTGATGTATGTCTATGGATTTAATGTATCCATTCTTATTGATTTAGAATGCATCCATGGGTTACGAATAAATATAACAATTTGTTTTAAAAATTGAATGTACGTTGAAGTTAAACGTCAAATCATTTATAAGTAATTTTTTTAGTATTGCTTTATTGAAGTTTATATATAAACATTTGATGTTCATTTTCAATATGTTTCACTTTTGAATAGTTTCTATATATAAATGATTAGTGTTTGTTTTGAACAAATTTCATTTTTGAATAGTTCAAGTTTTATATATATAAACATCTGATGTGACAATATATTTGATTTTTTATATATAATTGTTATATAAACATATCATTATATAAACTGGAGATTTATATTTGTTAGTACAAATATATTTTGAATCTCCTATTTTGATATATTTTGATTGATATAATAATGAAATTTAAGCTAAAAGCAAAATATTTATATGCTAATTTATGGATTTATATTATGTTTATATAATATTTATGGATTTGGTATATCCATTCCTATGAATTAAGCATATGTAGTTTATCATTTTTTATATATGTAAAGCCTATTTGAACAAAAGATTATGATTTGATGTTGGTAAAATTAAATTGGAACATATATAATATGTTTTGTTTTGAATTATTTATATAGATAACATATAGGGATTCAAGTATATAAGTTGGGTTAATATCAATGACAATGATATTCAATTTTGATTTAATATATATAATATCAGTATTATATTGCTTTGTGAATTCAAATTAATATTATATATATGGGGATTCATATTCAAATTTTGGCATGTTTTCTTATTTAATTTCTAGTGGTTGATATTTTAAATCAATTAATTGAAATTATTTTGCATAATTACTATCTCAAAGAGATTTTGTTAGTGAAAATAAAGGAAAATTTATTGTATTTTCTATAATTATCTATTAAGATTTTCATTTGCTACGTTTGATATTTAATGTTAAAATAATTATTATATGGAGTATAGAGTAAAGAAAATAATTTACTACTTTTACTTGGTAATAATTTGCCATTAGCTGGCTTGATAGATTATTAATTTCTATTTCATCCTTATCATGATAAAGTGATGATATTTTACAAAAATTCTTATCTAAAATAATTTTAATGATGTGGCATTAATAATCAAGTAATATTTTATTTTATTAAAAAAATAATTTTTGAGATTGTGTTGTAATATAATATAGTTTTGATGATCAGTATTGATACATATTGTTTAGCATCCCTTAATAAATTGATCATTTTATGATTTTAGGCATAATTTTAATGGTTAATTTGAATAATTATCAATAAAGTAAAATTATTTTATATTAATTCATAATTTTTTGAGCTATTAATAATTAATTATGAAATTAATTTTTAATTATTTCACATATTTATCTATCCAAAGGGCGTAAGTATGTGTTATAATTAGGAATGAATTTAAAAAAATGATTGCTATATGTTGTGATTAAAAATTAATTTAATGAAATAATTTCATTTTTGGATTCGTTTTGTTATTATATATTTTATCTATCCAAAGAGGATAAATTTACAATAATAATATATTATTCTAGTTGGATTCAATTTTAGAATAATTTTTACATGCTACATTCTTTACTGAAAGAAGAGAATATAATGATATATGTATACTCCTAAACATGATTATTTTGCCTAAAACAAATATATTGCATTTAATTATTTTTTTACATAATCTCCTTTACTATAAATATATGTTATCAAATACATGGTATTTGTGAAATTTTTTAATATTATTTTCACCCATGGTATTTATGTTTATAAGCATTTTTCATTCTTTCATGGGTATGGACCAAATAAGATATATTATTGAATTATGTTAATATTTTTTTAAATATTTTTATTTTAATTTAAAAATTAATTTATGTTTCTAAAAGAAACATGTTAAAGAGATCTAGATAAATGATAAATTTATTTCCATATTGATTTTGATTTAATGATAGCTTTAATTTTAAAAATAAATATATATTTTAAGCCTCATTATTTTTTTGAATTGCATATATTTAAGATATGTTTATGTACAAAAAGATTAGAACTGAGGTAAATTGAATATAACAATATTTTGATTTTATGATCATTTATTATTTAACATTAAAATCGATCACATGTTATTGTACTTAAAAGATCATTATTTTTTATAATTTTTTATATTTTGGATCTTTTAAAAAGTTTATGGTTTGTTATGGATAATTATCACTAAAGTAAGATTATTCATATTGATCATGGAGTATTTAAGTTATATTATACATTATTGATTTATGATTATTGTATGCAACTGCCTACCTAAAAAAAGTTGTTGCATATTTTAATTAGGGATATTCTACAAAGCATGTAAATTTTTAGAGTTACTTTATTTTTAAAAATATGTCTGCCCAAAGGGAACATATTTTCAATATTAAGGTATTTTGTTAGTTGGTATCGTAATTAGAAGGGTCTCTTATATGCTATATTTTTTGCTTAAAAGAAATATTATAGTAATATATATTACTCCTATGTCCATAAACTAAGTTATATTCTTGCTTCTATTATTGTTTCTTTTACTTTTATGGTAAAAACACTATCACTTTGATTAATTATTTTCTTTCAAGGTATAATTAAAATATGTTATTTTACTTTTGTTATAAGCGTAAACTAGTCTAAAAGGTTTAATTACCCAAAGAAGATGATTTTTTAATATCATATTATATTTTATGTAATTGAGTTAATATATTGATAGAGAACTTAATATATATTATACATTTTGCTCAAAGGAGAATTTATAGTTATTTATTGGGAACTCTTATGTAAACCTTATTAATGTATAAAAGATTTCTTTTTTTAATTATGTGTTGTTAAATGATTTGTGCAACTAAATTTAGTTCTTTTATATTTTGAAGAGTTATTAAATGAATTAATTTTAAAAATGGCATATACTATTGTGTAACTTTAGTTATATGGTGATAAATTGAATTTTATATTATTTATAGTATTATAGGACATAAGTTATTAAATATAATTTTTTCCCTTTTCTTTTTTAGGGTGGAATTATATAACCATTTTTTAAAAAATTATATTTAATAAATAAATTATTAATCAATTAGTATAAATAATTATATTTTGAAATAGTATACATTTTTTTTAGAATTGCACCAAATCTTTACATTAGTGAGAGTTGAATTTAATGTTATGATATTTTATTTGTATTACAAAGTGCAATGCCCATGTTCAAGAGCTTATTTTGTATAAAGATTATTTGATGATATTTGAAATTGCTTTATTTTGTAAAAGTACTATCAAATATTAAAATTTGTTTATATAGTTTAGTTTATAATAACTTATATATTATTACATATATTTTTTTGTCATAAAATATGCATGATAAAGAGGTGCAAATCTCATTAAATCCTCTTTTTTTATATAATATTTGAATTTTGAATTAATTTTTATCAAGCATGTTTGCACTAATAGTAACAAATTTAACATATAAGTTATTGTGTATTTCTTTGAGCACAATATAAAGTAACTTATATAGTTCTTGACATATATATTGTGAATCCATTTTTTAAAAAGTTTTATGAGATACTTTTTTAGTCAATAGTGTATGTTTCTATCGTGAAAATTTTCCAAATAATTTTTATTCATACTTGTTCTGGTAATCTTTAGAAGTATATTTTGGGAAATTCTCTAGTTACATTAACTTAGTATCAATTTTGGTATCTAATTTTGATAATCATGTAAATGACTTGCTTGAGATACCAAAATTAATTATATAATTGATTTCTTTTGATTATTGATTTTTTTTATTATATCAAGTTGATACTTTAAGAAATCATAATTTTACAAATCACTAAAATATGTATGTGAAATTTAAACATTTTTCTCCTAGACCAAAGTTCTTATATTTATAAGATGTTTAAAGATTTGTTGAGATATGGACATTTAATTTTATCTTTTCTTATAATATGTTTGGTTAGTGGGATTTCTTTGTTATATATAATATTTAATCTCAATTAATAATTATAATATATTTATTGATATACAAGATGCATATGTCATGTATATTATTACACAATTTTGCTAATTTTTATTATACTTACTCTTGATCATATTGGTACATTATTATGCATTTATAGATTCTTTATCAATGTATGTATCTCCATATTGTGAACTGCATCAATTATTGTAATTATCGAGACTAAGACTTGGTGCTAGTTGTTAGCTCCTGAGTTTGTATATGGTTTCCATGCATACCATATTAAACAATGAAAATTGCCTTGATAAAGGCTAGATATCAAGTCTAATATGTTATTTTGTATGATATCTTATTAAGAATAAGATTTATTATTTATTAGTTAGTTCTTGATATACATTTTTATTTTTTAGTTAACTCTATTTTTTAAACTTTGAAGTATTCTAATAATAGATTTATCAAGACTAAGATTTAGTGTAAATCATTAGTTCTTGAGTTATATATTTGTCTTTTAGTTAACATTATTGTAAAATTTAGAAATGTTCTGAGTAACAGATTTATAAAGACTAAGATTTAATATTAGTCACTAGCTCTTGTGTTTGATGTTTGTTTCTTAATTGATACTATTTTAGAATTTTGAAATAATTAAATTTATTATTGAACTTGTTACAGAGAAATCATTGAGGACTGACAAGAAAAATAGCATGTTTGTTAGATCACACTTTTGATACTATTTTTCTTGCTACACTTTCACATTAATAACTCATATTTAAGTAGTTAATGATATATGTAACCATGGAATGTCTTGCATTGATAATAATGTAATTACTACTATAATTCAATATTGTTGATTGCTTAAGTGTGAGTAATGTTTCAGGTATTATTTCTTAGATGGTGTGTTTTCAAAGTCGTGGCCACATGTTCTAAATTTTGTATTCAGGGTGAGAGTCATTTTCATATAAAATGTTTCAAAATAAACTCTTTGCAATTAATGTTACCCAAGTGAGAGAATATTAGAATTTTTATGTGGGCTACCATTAATCATAAATATTTTATTTATTTGATAAAATTAGCTGAATAATTTTTTAAGGGATTTTTATTTTTTTAAGTGTAATTTGTTAAAGTGATCTATTATTTGAACTTATAGATACCTAATTTTAGATTAATGTATTTGATGGTTAAAGTGTAGGCCTACATCTTTTCTTGACTTGTAATGGAAGGACTCGATAGGATTTTATTTATATTGACTAAGTCTCCTCTCCTCTTCTAACCTAATTCATTCATTGATTTGTCCAATTGAGAGCTGTGCACTTTGGGAGAAGAAGAGGAAGATTAATACCTATGGTATTTATCTAAATATTATCTTGTCCAGAAGAATCAAATTTATAATAAAAGTATGCTTCTATATTGATTTTATTTTTATAGTATCTTAAACTCTATACAAATTTTAATTTAAATTCTCACAGGTTGTACTCATCACTCGTAATAATTTTAATGTGATTCACTATTAAAATTTTTGCAATTATTTATTGTCTAAATTCACAATTTTATTATCCAAATCGTTTGCAAATATACTATGATGACGCAAACATATAGTGGTATTTTGGTGCAGTGCACCTTGACGCAAACATAGCCACTATCTCTTTGCTACATGAAAACTGAGGAAATTATGTATATGACGAGGGTGTAGATTTCTATGTCCCATTAAGAAAGTGGGATAAATTATCGCACTATGTTATTAAATTATCCACCATCAGATGGTTTGATTTGGAAAAAAAGAAAATAAATGAAATATTTGACTGCAAGGTAAAAGCAACTTGAAACAAATGATTAGGTGAGATGAAAGGAAAATTATGTTCAAGCCAATGAAAAAAATAACAATCGTAGAATTACTCCATCTAGAAAAAGAAAATATAAATTCGAAATTAATAAATTTTATTGATTTGTCAATTTTCTTGTCCGATTGCTATAATATTTGTGACTTTGTGCTCATATTAATATAATCACTTCTAAAATTTCCTTTAATATTTTGGTTAGAATTGAAGAGATAATCCACTTCATTGTATAAATTTAATTCACTAAAATATATAAATGAATAGTCCAACATTTGACAAATTAATTTAAAGAACATTAACTAACTATTTTTCATACAATAATATATATATATATATATATATATATATATATATATATATATATATATATATATATATATATATATTAAATTGACTCTTTAACAAATAAATCTCAACTAAGTTATGCACTCTAACACTTTGAATTTTATAAACTCACACAAAATATATATTTAAAAAAGGTAAAAAATGTAAACTATCTCCTTCAACTTTGGAATGGTTAGATTTTACTCTCTTCACCCTTAAAAACCTAAAAATCACCATCTTAAACCCTACCAAACTTAGAAATAACACTTATTTTGTCAAATTATATAATTTTTTATGAAGTTTTTAAACTAGAATAAAAAAATTATAAAATATTGATTTATTATTCTATTTTTTGATATTAATTTCACACCTTATATGTAAGTATTTAATTAAAATTCATTATATGTAATTAAATTTATACTAATTATATAACATAAAAATATGTATAGACAATAAGTAAAAACTTAATTATATATAACGTATATATAGATTGAATTAATTAAATATATACCCCATTTAATAATAAAAGTTTTTGAAAACCAAAATTAAATGTAATTAAAAGGTATCAATATTTTCTTCATATCAATTTTTAATTATTGTACTTCATTATAAATATATAAAAATTAATATTTTATTGAGGGTTCATAACTCATGTATTTTTTTTATTTTTTCTACATAGTTATATCTAATCTCCACTCCTATTATTTACAATCCACACACCATTTAGTATTATAAATATAACAATATAAATTTTATTTTTATTATAAAAATATTTAGAAACTCTCAAGACTTTATTTGATTGAATTATTTTATTACATATTCTATTTTTGTAAATAATAAATTTTATACATTAATTTAGAGTGAGTTGTAAAACCTTGACAAAATTCAAATTTATGTATACTTAATTTGAAATATAGCATGTGAAAATTGATATTAAGAAAATATTGAAAGATATAAATAAATAAAATTGATTTTAATTTTGTTATTTTTATTTAAAACTAACAATTAATTAAATCAATTAATAATATGTTTATTACAATTTTATATTATTTAAAATATTATAATAAAAATAAAATAAATTAGATTATATCTATACTATTTAAAAATATTGACATATGAATCGCAAAAAAAAAAAACATATAAAAGAAAAAATATGTAATAGGGTAAATAAAAAAAGAGAAATAATACACGCAGTCAATTATTTAACTCAACAAATTTTTTATCTTATTTAAAATATAATTTATAAAACATTTTATTTTATGTTTTGTCTATATTACTTGATGATATTGATATCTAATCAATTGTAAATTATAGAAGCGAGTAGAAAAAATATGTAATAGAGTAGAAAAAAAACAATTGTGCATAAGTTATAAAAAGTTTTCATAAAATTTACTTGATATATATTTAATTTGAAATATAATACTTAGAAATTGGTATCAAGAAAATATTAAAAAATTTAAATAAATTAATTTGGTTTTAATTTTTAAATACTTTTATTAAAAATTAAAATATGTAAATAATTAATTTAGTTAATGCTTTAAATATTAAAATTCCAACTTGTTGAAATTATTTTTATAAAAGATAAAATCTATCTATATACTATTAACATTTAAGTAATAAACAACATGAATGAAGGTGAAAAAAGTAAAAAATATATGACAAAATAAATAAAAAATAATGCATAAACTGAAAAGTAATAAAAGTTAAAATATAAATATATATAATTAAGTAATTAAATTAAATTAAATAATCTTAACGATCTTGAACACTGAACTCTAATTAATAGAAGTGAAAAAAAAAGAAAAAATGTAATATAGTGAGTAAAAAGAATTGAAATAGAACATGGAATATAAATCCTTTACAAAATTACAATCAATGCATGTTGAATCTAAAACACAGCATTTAAAAAATTATATAAAAATTTTAAATATTTATATTTTATTTTATTTAGTATATTTATTAAAAAATAAATATTTAATTGATTAGTTCAAATAATAGCTTATATATATAAGAGTTTTAAGATGTTTGAAATATTTTTATAATAAAAAAATTATGTTATTTGTGTATAATTTAGTGATACTAGTATTTGAGTTGCAAAAAATATGAGTAGACATGAATAAATGAAAAATTAAAAATTCACAATAGTGAAAATAAAATAATAAAAGTTGAAAATAAATTATGTAGCTAAGCAATTCAATTAAATCAAATCTTCAACTTATGTAAAATATTTTATCGTAAAAATAAAATATTTTATATTATATTTATACTATTTAATGATATTGACATTTGAGTTATAAATAATAGAAGTGAATAAAAATTAAAAAAAAGTGCAATGAAGTAAATAAAATGAATAGAATAATGAGTGAGTAGTTTTGAGAAAATCTTAATTAATGTATATTTGATTTGGAATAAAGCATAAGGTAATTTTTAGATATTTTTATCATAAAATATATATGATTAATTTAATTAGTTCTATTTATTACTTTTAAATTTTTAAAATTTAAAATAATTATATGAAAATTATGAGATAGGAAAGAATAAATTAAAAAAGTGAAATATAAGGATGAAAAAAAATAATTGGGACGGTTTTATAACCTTAGACGGAAAAAAATTATAAGTAAATGTCACATATTTGTAGAGAGCATAAAAAAATTAAAATATCAATAAATAGATAAATAGAGGATATAGTATAAGTGAAAATTGATATTTTGGACTTTTGTTATAAAACTAAAATGTTAAGGGGTTAAAATATAAAATGAAATATGATAGAAATTTTTACTTATTATTAAAGGCCAATCAATAAATTTTTTTATTAAGGCGACATTTCTTAACTATAGGGCATGTAAGTCTACACCATATGATAAATGAAAGTGTGATACAAGCACATTATTGTTGTGTAACTTACAAGTTTTCAAGATGGTAATACATAAAATAATATGATTGCAAACAAGGATGATAAAAATACAAATATCCAATTGGTCTTATCCAAACCAATGGATATTTACTCATTAGATCTTACTCAAATTAGACCCATTGCTTAATGGTTTGAGTTTGAGTTTACCCATTAAATATCTAATAGATCTTGAATCCCTTGTTGCATACCCATTAATATTAATTTGTACAATACATCCATTTATTACAAATATTTAATGGGTTTTGAATCTCCTTTAAGTATTACATTAAATCTATTTGAATAACATATTTTATTATTAACCTATTATATAAAAATATTGTGATAGTTTATATAAGATAAATGATATTAAAAATATTCAGATTTACATTACGTTATAAAGATATTTTAAAATAATATTATTTTATTTTATAATATTAGTTTATATAATGTAGAAATATCTAATTATAATATAAATAGATAAATAATTATTTATGAGTTAATCTAATACAATCCACATTTACTTTAAAACTATTATGGATAATTTAAATAGGTCAAAATAAAAATGAATATAAATAAAAAAATTAATATAATTCATAATTGTTAAATATAATTATTATAATGAGAATGATATAACCTATATTTACCTTAAAGTTAATATGGATAGTATGAATGAGTTAAAATAAAAATAGATATAAATGAGAAAAAATATAATTTATGATTACCAAGTACAATTGTTATCCAAAAAAAGAATATTTTTTATTAATAATTTTAAATTATATTTATAATAGCGGATTCAAATGAATTTATTTTGAATCGTTTTATCAGATCTTATTAGATCCTTAATGGATATGGATCTTTAAAGGTCTTTAATGAGTTTGAATCTAATTGAATTTAGATTGAGTCTACTTAAACTTAACTTATTGTCGTTCCTAATTACAAAGTACATGTGTGAAAGCACAGAAGAATACGGTAAATATTAATGAAATTTAAAAAAGTAAAGGATTATGTGAAAGTTGGACAGATAAATAAATAATTATTAGGACGTTAGTGAAATCAATTCAATGATGATTTATCACGCGGGTGACGATTGGATAAGTAGGGTTGCGATGTCAATATGAAACAATCCAAATCTGTTTCATGCACGGTACATGTACTCCCCAAATAGTTGGTTTCAAACAATGTTTGGAAATCCAGACCCATACAGTGGTTAACCAATCAGACCGACATTTGGGTATAAAAGTGAATCAGATATTTTTATAAATTTAGAACAGATAATAGTTTGGATTTTACTGCTCAAAGTAGGTAAAAAATTGATTGAGTTAGTGTTTAGTTCGATCTTTTAATCAGTTTTACATTTTTCTAATCTATTACAAGGTTTTGGGCTTGAATTTAATCTCGGTTAAGACCAAATCAAAATTTAAATCATCAAATAAACAAACAAATATCTAAATACTAAAAAGAAGAACAAGATTTTTGTTATTTTAATTGGAATTAGAGATAAAATTTTTATTATTAATCTTTTATCTTAATTAAAATTGTATAAGATCATTTGTTGTGTGTGTGTGGAGGTTAATAACCTCCACTCTTTCATTTGAATAAAAAATTATGCTACTAATTTAATAATAAAATAATTAAAAATGTTATAGTCAATTGTTTCTACTATCAACTATTTTTGTTAATGAGCATATTTATTTTAAAAATGAGATAAAATAAGTGAAATTGATTTAAATATTTTAAATTAATATTTTTTAATAAAATTATTTAAATATCTCTTAGTATTTTATTATCATTAAATTAGTAATATGACTTTTCCATCTAAATAAAAAAATGAAAATTACTAATGCATATACATATATATTATGATTTAGATATATAAAAAATACATTTACCAATTCGACGATTTGATTTCACCAATTAAACTAATTCAACTTTGACCCAACCAAAGAACCCAATTTAGAAAGATTGGTTTCTAGTCGAATATAAAAAATATCTGCAGAAGGCAAACTAAGAAAAAGTAGTTTATAACAGCCTTGTTATGGATTCTAAGTTTCAACACTTATCTTTAAAGTAATGGTGGAGCCGAAATTTTTAATTTAGGAATTAAATATTAAAAAATTTCAAATTTCAAACATTTTTATTTTTTATAAAATTAATTTAAATTATTATATATAAAATAAAATATTAAAACTTTTGGGAGATCAGAGTTCCCCGCCACTTTTCTTTGTTTCCAAAATGTCCAAAATTCATAATAATAGGGAGATTTTTATATATTTCAATTATGTCACATGTTTTTAGTCATAATTCATATGTTTTTATTCATAGTCAACAAATAAAAAATAGATGTTAATTTCTAGAATTCTCAACATATTGAGAATTGAAAAATTAATTAAAATTTTAATATGCATAAACCTCAATATCTTTCATTTATTAGTTATGATTAAAAATATGTAATATAATTGAAAAATACAAAAAATTTCTTCATAATAACATTGTCAAAAATAGACTACTCTCAACGATCTTTCTCTATTGTTGACATGTTAGTTTTCTTTACTAAGATAAAGAAAGAATAGGGGCAACTAATATTAATTATCCTCTTGAGCATTATCATAGGAATACTCTTTTACTATAAAATATTTAATTTGAGTCATAGTTATTATTCAAAAAACAAGTCTATCATCATAACTTTATTAAAGTATTACCGGTCCCAAGAGTCCTTTAGTATTTTGATATGTTAGTTTTCTTGATATCAATTTGTTGCTTTCTAATTAGTCATTTACAAAGCAAGAATCATCTCAGGGAATTAGTAATTGTGTGAACACCGTATTTTGTTCGGGTCACATTTAAAAATATCTTTAAAATATTAAAAAAAGGGAAATTTCTAAAAAGTATAGAAATATCCATTTTACTTGTTTTTAACATTGTAAAAAGAATACGATTTTGATTCATTGATTGTAATTAATTTTATTCTTGTTTTCATGCTTATCATTTACTATAATTAGTCTTTATTTTTGAGAATATAAAAATTCAAATTTTGATCATTAATTATCAATTTATTATATAATCATTCTACTTGATAATAAATAATAAACACAAAAGCTAAAATATTAATTGTTTCCAATAATTTAAAAAAATAATTTGTTTGCTACAAGAAAAGTACTAATTAGCAACAAATCGTTAAAATATTTAGTGACAAATTTATTAACAGAATAAGGAACATTGGTAAACAATGTGTTAGTAATTTAATTAGCAATAAAGCTTTTGTATCCATTGCTAATATCTATTGCTATTTCTATTGTCAATTTTACAGCCTCACAATGACCAAAGATGAAATGATAGAGGGAATTAATGATGTCTTTGTTTGTCACTAATTAACAATGAATAAATCTGTTACTAAGTTTGTTGCTAATCTGGAGAATTTTTGTAAAATTATTGGCATTGTTATTTATAATTATAATTCTATCACTAATATGAGAAGTATTTATTGAAATTCTAGCTATTTTACTAGCAACACAAACAACAAACACATTACACTATATTGCACTTTTTTCTATAAATCAAATATGCATTCAACAATCAAAATTTGGAGTCAAAATTTATAAAATAAAATTGAATATTAATATTTTATTTATATAATGTAAAAAAAAAATAATGGAATCTAATATTCATACAAAAAAAATGAAATTCAATATAAGTAAAAAAAATACAAATTCCTAGAGACTTTAAGCCTGACTTTTGGCTTCTCACTAGTGTTTGACCACTAGTTAGTTGGTAGCATTAGAGGAGTTAAACCACCTATCTCCACCTCTAGGCCAAATTTCCTAGCATATGCTTGTTCTCCTCAATTTGACTAAGCATAACTTAAAGTTGTTGCTGCATTACTATCATATTCTCTAATGCTGCATTAGGCTCCATATTTTATCACTCAAGAGTGCTCTATAGCTACTCTAGCTTAGGTTACAAGGACGATCTATCAATGATAGATGATGGGCTAGCAACCTTGCGCACCTTCAATCCTATGACATAAATATGGCATTTTTTGTTTCAGCTACCAACTACCTCCATCTAGATCAAGATCTCATCAACCTACATTTAGGAAGCTTTATCACCATCAACAAATGCTTGAGAAGATGTGTCTCCACCATCCTAGAGTACTCTTTTTACAAAATAAATTTGAAGGTTAAACATGTTTCATAGATAAAAATTATAATGTAATGCATGTGATCAACAATAATTAAATCTTACTTAAGTTTTCTTGGATCTCTTATCTATAAACCACTAGGTGCCCTCTGGAATAACACAAGTGTGGGTGTAAAGGAATACCTTTAGATTAATAGGCATCCAATTGAGGCCAGCTACTTGAAATATGATAAAAAAAGCTAGGGTATGGAATGAATGAATACACTAAATAAAAAGTTTTAAATTAAAACTCACCATTTTCCTCTTATACTTTGTAATGGAAAAGGAACTGTTAATATGTAAGCTTCCTTTCGTAATAGATGCATTTTTTTTGTTGACTTCTTACTTTTTCTTAAATTTAGAATCTTCAGCCCACTTCTTCTCAAGATTTGCAAAAATATGATCAAGCATCCACTTAAGATTTCTTGAAAAGCCCTTCCTTACCTTGACCATCACATGTCCTCATACTTGGTTATAGCCTTATGTGTAAAATTCCTTTTTATAATGTATATGGCTTCAAGGTGCCACTTGTACATAGCCTACAAACATTGAATAATTGAACTTAAATACTAATAAATGTCAATTTAAATTATAAATACAAATACATAATGATTTAAATATAGAATAAAAATTCAAATTCAAACACAAATTATACCATAAAATATAAAAAATCATAACCACCCACTCCTTAAATCACTCATTTTATTGCTCATGTGAAATAGTGGTGCAGCTGAGGGCCAGTTTTGTGAAGTGGCCTTTTTATTACCCTTGTTATTTCCTTAATAGCATCATGGTTACAAGTAGTAATCAAATTGTAACCAAATAGAATGAAATACAATAATGTCAACTAATAATAAATGTAAAGCATTCATACAAATCACTAGTAATTAAAATAAATTATTAGAAATAAAACATTGAATATAAAATAAATACCTACAAATCACACTCCAGATGCACTAAAATTTAATCGTCAGTTAAGTCCTTACCTTACAGATGTATTGAAGGCTATCTTAGACATGGAGCTACATGCTATGCAACCTATCAAGTTAGATCTTAAGTAAGAGGATAGGAAAAGGCCACTTGATTAGGATAAGGTATGGAAGCCTAGGACTTATCCCAAAGTGACCATATGGATATTTATGGTTCAATCGTGGGTGTTAATAGGCTTGCACTGACAGTGGTGGAGGAATATGGAATGGTTAAGCTGATATTGTGGCCTTTAAGCCTATGACAACTAACTCTAATGGAAGTATATCTACTAGATCTACATGATAATGATGTAGTATTTTACAGCATTCAACAAATGAAATAATTGATTAATAAGTACCGATTAACCTAAAAATCAATTTTAATACTAATACTACATCTAAAATTGCTTTCAATGAAAATTACTTATACTTTCTTCTTTTCCAGAGATCATGACATAGATAGAAAAATTCTATTACTAAAACCATTATGTAGAGAGGTAAAGAAATAGGAAAGACAAATTAAACTAAAGATAAAGAAACCAATAACACAAGAAAAATTATGTTTTAACCATATAAACTTAGAGTTAGGGGACAAATATATTATCATTTAGAAACTAAAATGGAAAGTATTATAATATAAAAAAATTTGTTTTTCTTTACTCATTTGTAATTTAATGTGTCAAAACTAACCTAAAAATATAATTTATTAATTTGTTGTATAACTTGTGTTTTCTTTGCTTGTAAATTAAAGTGTTAAAATTGACCTATCTTAACAATTGAAAGTTATTCATAATTTTAGACATAAAAATGATATCACCAGTATAGAATTAATGTTCTATATTGGTTGATAGACATCAATTTAGAACAAAATTGATGTTTCTTTTGACATAGTGGAATTTTTGAAATTATATAAAAATATATGATGACAAATAAGAATATAACCGACATCTAAACCTTACATGAAAAGTTAGAACATTGGTTTTACACTCAACTATAATTTAAAATGCTTTTCAAAATTCTGGTTAGAAATTGAAAAAGTATAAGACATCAATTTTAGTCAACAATTGTTGTCTAAAAAGTCTCGTTGGAAATTGCAAAAGCATAGCACATCAGTCCTACTTAATAATTGTTATCTAAAAGTCATTTAAGAAGTCTTGTTAGAAGCTACATAATTATATGATGTTAATTTTGTTTAATAACTAACAACTATTTATTACCTCTAATTCTTCACTGTAACCTTCTCTTTTTATATGAATTCTTTTGATATCCCTTTAATATGCTTTCGAGTATGTTGACTTTAATACATAATATTACTATTAATTTCTCATTCCACTTTCATTGATAGAGTGTATAATGAAAAAACCTTAACCTTCATTTCTCTCCCATCATATATTGTTTCATTTTCCATAGAGTAAAAGTGAAATGGAGGAGCTAGTAAATAGAAAAGTTACTAACCTATCATTGCACTTTTATTGAGAGTGTATAATGAAAGAAATTTAACCTTAGCTTCTTTTCCATTAAATACTCTATCATTTCCTAACAAAATATACAAATAGGAGAAATCTGAGAAACAACACTAAAGTTTGCATCAAGGACAAAGATATTATACATAGTAGTTTTTTTCTTGTTATTTTTATGTATTCATATGTAGACATGTAGTTTTTATTTATTGATAATTTAATGTAATTATATTTTATAAATTTGTAAAAATAATGTAACTTTTTACTTACATGTTTGTTTTTTCATTGTGAACAGAGAAATTACTATTAAATTTTTTAAATTTGCAAAATTATTTCTCTTTGCTCATATGTATATTGTTTTTACTTAAAATTATATAATAGGCATTTGGATTATACATGTTAACAAAGGGAAGACATATCAAAACAAATATAACATTTTGTTTTAAATTGGTTAAGAATAACTTTCTTTTCATATTTGATTATTTACAAAATAAAAATCTATAATAATTGAAAGATCTCTACTAAAGAAGTGGAAAACATAAAAAAAATTAATTTATATGATTAATCAATGTCTAATATAATGATATTTTCTTGTAATTTGAGGACATCTAAATGATTGTCATTTATGAAGAAGTTTAAATAAATAAATTTATGAAGAAGTTTAAATGGACAAAACTAAAAATAACTTCAATAATGAAGTTGATGAAAGAACTTACAATGTCAGTTGTTTTTTATGACCATCATTCAAATCCATTTCAATTGCTATGATAGTTCATTAGCTTGAAAATATAATATCAATTTATTTTTAGTGATTGTTGTATAAATCTTTTTCAATTATTGTGATTGTTCATTAATAGTATACACTTCATTATAGCACTTATCTAATGTCATAAGTCATCATAATTGTAGAAATGCCTAAACTTATCATGTTAATTTTGAACTAATAATTAGCGTATAATTATTTTTCTCTTGGCATATAAATAGAGCTCTTCCTACCTATTTGAAACAAATTAACAATATATAAAGATAATTCTTCTTCTATCAAAAAAAGGGCTTCTAAGATGCTTCATTCAATTAACTTTGTATTTAATGAGGTGTTTGATTTCTTCATTTGATATGTGCCTCTAATTGTCACTATGTGTCAATATGATATTGGAGACATGCTTTTTTCTTTATATGTTGTCTCAAGCTTGGTAAAACAAGTCTTATTTGTACTTATGTAAACTAGAAGCAATTTGGAATTTATCCTCATTTGATTAAGAAGATTCCAAAACTTTGTTGACTTGATTTGATTTGTCATGACAAATTTGACTCATGTGAACTTGGAGTAACATGAAATTTAGCCTCGTGCAATTCGAAGGAATTTAAAATTTCATTTGATTTGATTTTTTTGTAGTTTTAACTCATATAAATAGGAGTAATATGTAATTTATACTCACAGGATTAGGAGTATGATTAGATTTTTGTTAATTTGGTTGATTTGTCATTGTAATTTCAACTCGTGCAAAGCACAAGTATCATACAATTTAACCTCATGCAATTAAGAGGATTTCATAACTTTGTTAATTTGATTTGTCATCACAATTTTAATTTATGTGAACTAGGAATAACATACAATTTAAACTTATGCGATAAGGAAAATTTAATTTGTTGCTTTATGCACAAATGTTCTTTATGAAATTTGAATGAGAATCACCTTTAGTATTGATGTCATTGAATGCATCAAGTGTGGCTTGAATATCTTTCTCCAATAATGATTAAGCAATCTTCATTTCCATACGTGGATGATCTTTAATATTTATATATATTAAGGTAATATAGCGAGAAGAGGTAAACTATTCAAATTTAGAAGCTTTATTTGTAATCGTTTTAGTTTACTTTCTTATATTTGCTTTGAAAGATATCTATTAACTCTTTTTCTTACTCATCTTGCTCATTGTTAAGGCCCATCCCAAGGTGGATTCTAACTCATCATTATACTTGCCTATAATGACATGAAAGGTTGCAATAATTATTAGAAACTGCACTTTTTTTCTAACATTATTGGCTTAAGCAAATAAAATTGAATAATTTGAAGAGGAGGATCAATTATTGGCGAAGATAAGGCTTTCATGGTCATGTTACAAGTTGCATTGTCATTATTAAATGCAATTTTCCCTTCTTTAGGTAAATCTATGATTTTATATTTAAACATGAAGCATTTTTCAATTAGATGACCAATTAATCAATGATACTTCCAAAAGTTTAGATCATCCACTTTTCTTGCCTTAGTTGGTTGTTTCATCTCTAGTAGCTCAATCAAGTTAGATTCATGTAGAGATTCTTGTATTGAGGAAATGTTAAAAATTTGGAAATGAATATTCTCTATTTAACCTTTCCTTCAATATAACCTTCTTTCCTTTGTTGGGAATACTAATAATTTTGTCATCTTGCTTGTTTAACTTGATAGTTAGCTTGACCAATGAAGCAAACACAACCATTAATTGGTTGGTTTCATACTTTGAAGAAGATGGCATATGTCTTGTGAAATTCATGTCATTTTTCCACACTGTTTAAGATTGATGACCTTTGATTAACATTGGTAGCAATGTTAAGCTCTATGTCATGAGTCTTTATAGCTAGTTCTTCAAAAGCTCGAAGTTTGATAGCTCCAATAATGTAGTTTAAACTCTAATCCATCCTTGTTATACACATATCATTACCCCAAAAAAAAATTGAAAATTGATCTATGCAATTAAGAGTTAGATTTCTTCATAGGGTTGAAAATAGCTAGCACTACAAGAATAAGACACAACAACGACCACGTTTTTAGCGATGACAAAAATTCAGTCATTGCTAAAGGTATTTCCAACGACATTATTGTCAGTAAAAATGAAATGGATTTTTAGAGGGAATCCAAAAACTGAGGCGGGAAGAATTAGGCTTTAGCGACGACAAATGTCGTCGCTAAAAGCCTAAAAAAATTTTAGCAGCAAAATTTGGCCTTCAGTGACGACAATTATTGTCGGTGAAGGTTCCACTTTCAATGATGACATTTGCCATCACTGAAGAGCCAGCCTCGAAATTTGGCCAAGCCTTCAGCGATGACTATGTTATCGCTAAAAGGCAAGCCTTCAACGATAACATCTTGTCATCGCTGAAAAGCTAGAGTTAACGTTTGACTAGGCCTTCAACGACGACATAGTCATCGCTAAAAGTACCATCCTTCAACGACAACAAATGTTGTCGCTGAAGGTTTGCCTAAAGTTCCAAGGATAACCTACAGCGACGACATTTTTCATCGCTAAAGCTGTTGCAATTCTTGAGAAAGGGCTTTAGCGATGACAAATGTCATCGCTGAAAGGTCATCCTTTTATCGACGAGATTTGCCATCGTTGAAGGGTTGTTTGCCAAAAAGAAAAATCTTTAGCAACGACCCTTTACTGACGACCGAAATTTTTTGTCGTTGGTGAAAAGTTTGCCTATAAATTCCTCGGCACCTCCTCCCCTCCTCATTTGCGCACTTGGGGAATTTGGATCTGAGGTAAGTTTTCCAACTTTCTCTTTCTCTTATAATTTTTTTTTATTTTAGTATATTTATTTTTTATATATGTTGATGTGTATTAATTTTGTATATTGCATATTTTAATTTGTTAGTTATTATTAGTACTTATTTTTATTCGTGGAGAGTATTCAGAATTGATTAGTAGATATTTGCCATTGAGGTACGTGAACTAAAATTTATAATATTTTAATTATAAAATGTTATATTTAATTTACTAAAATAGTTTGTAATAAATTAATAGAGTTAATAGTATGTTTAATTTAATATGAAACTCCGTATTATTTAGTTTTGCATGTTGTAAATTTTAAATTTATTTATCTAAATTTAACTTAGCATAAAATTTGTAAATATAAATTTTGTTATTATTATGTATCCCTTAAATTATAACTTTATAGTATATAATATATGTGTAGATTATTCAATTAGAGTAATGTAAGATAAAGTAGTTATTATATTTTATCCACAAAATTTAAAACTTATGATGCAATTTATGAAACTTCAAAATGACTAGATTCATTGAAATAATGTAAGATAGAAAACTAGAATAATATGTAAATATAGCTTATAAAATAAGAGATTATAATAATATAATTTCTTTTTTAATTGATTTTGAAACTTAATAATTCAAATTATACTATTTACACCACATAATAAGAAAAATTCAATTAAACTGGAGACCACATGAAAATTAAACCCTGACAATCCAAATTATACTATCCACATTACATAGAAACCAAAAACTTAAAAAACCAGCAAGTCTGCATGAAAATCACCCCCTTCTTGGATAAAACTAAATTTACTATTTTCTTTTAAAATTATAAAATTATTAATTGATTAACTTTTAAAATTTATTTGTTAAAATTATTTTTTAAAGCTAAACTGTAAACATAACCAAAATAAATATAGTTTATATAATTTTTGAATTATATTTTATTATTTTCAATGTCAATTTTTTCATGAACTGATTAATTTTTTTATTTACAATTTCAATTGCTATGTATCTTGAATTTTTAACTGGATTAAAAATTAATTTTCAAAATAAGGAAATGTAAATTTTTGAAAATTATGAAACATTTCTTAATTTGTGTAGAAAATAAATTATATATATATAATTCTAATAGCTAAAGTTACAATAACATTACATTAATGAATAACTTATGAAATTAAAAAAAAGTATGGTGAAATATTTTTTAGGCCCAATCTACATAATTCTAATAGCTAAAGTTAAAATATAATTTAGAAATTATATAAATGATAAAAATTATTTAATTTGTTTAGAATTAGATTAAAAGAAATATTGACAAACAATGGTTCCCTATTTTGTGATAGTATCCTCTTACTTTCTTTCAATGTTATAATGATAAATATTATTATTTAGTTATAGTAATATGTGATATATTGGAGTTGTATAAAAATATATATAATAATTCCTATGAAAAGACTTCCTGGTAAAATAATCAAAACGACCATACCATAATGAAAATTTGAAAAGTTCATATGCCTGATAATTTATAAGTATTCATAAAATACATCTCTCTATAAAGAAGTTAAATTGTGCACCTTATAAATATAATAGAGTGTTGGAAATCACGCATCATACATGCACAGCGGAATAAAAATTTTGCACAATTTCCACTAAGGATCCATGCGAATTTAGAACGCCATAGATTAGGGATTTTGGTTTATACCTTTCGGTAAAAAATCTTTTGTCCGCTACACAGCAAATCCGATCTGCTTCCAAATCACGAACCGGAATAGAAACTCGAAGATCAGATCACCAGTACAACGTTTATGTGGCTGTACCTCTGTGGTATCCACACGAACCCGTGAATCACCAATGAATATCCATTACACACATCGGTTGGAATTGATCTCCTTATACCTCGTAATGCTAGTTACGTCTCTTCAGGGGTTTTGGTCAATGAAAGGTGCTAGGATTTTCTATGCCTTTTTTGGGGTGCGTGAATAATGATAGTAATACTATTATTATCCAATAAGCCTATTTAAATAGGTGCATAGAAAAACCTAACCTATTTGGGCTTTATTCCATGTATAATTATAGGCTTACTATTGGGCCTTATAATTATAACATGAATTCCTAAATTTTAAACCCAAACAATTTGGTCCATTAATTCCAAATTCACTAGGCTCTAAGTGTGCGACCCTACAGGCTTTCATTACGTTGGCAATGACCATTAATCATATTAATGATCATAAACAATGATTGGTGTCTAGCAACACATCATTGTTACCTAAGTAATGAGAAAGTCGGTGATTTGACTAAACCTTTACATGTGATCATCACTTATGTCCTTTTGTCCTATACATCTAGATTGAGCACGAGACATGGACCGTGTCATTCCCGTATAGCCCAATCTTAAGGTTTCTTGATTCCTAAGTAAGCTGACTGAAACAAATGTAATGACATCCCATGTCAATTCATCTGAGCATGACCATGCATTTTCTCAACTTTACTTAATCAAGGGGCCCATAGATGTTACTCCTGTTATATAGGAGGGACAAATCCCATCTTGATCACACAAACTCCTCCGCATGATATGTGACATATCCAATATCTACCCTTACATTCACTTAACCATTAGTGACATAGAATAGTATTAAAATATGACACTCACATGTAGGGAACCTTGGTGATATTATGTCAAAGGACCATATTAATAATGATCACTAAGAACCACTTATGACACTCATATAACGATCCATGTAGTGTTCTTAATATGGGTCGGTCCAGTATACAAGTTCTCTAACTTGTACTCATGTGTAAACTTAATATCCCATATAAGTCTTCACACATACTAGTCTTAACATATCAAAGCAACTTAATCCACAATGATATATGACTAGGGACATTTAAGAATACAATTATTCGAAAGTTATTATTATAATTGAATATATTACGCAGACAATATATATAAATATAATAATTGGAATTGCCATTAAAATAACATGATTCAAAATTACAATTACCAATATGATTGGTTTTAGGGCATATACACTAACATAGAGTAGGTTATACATTTAAATTCCCACAAGTTTATTGTGAAACATAATAGTTGTTATGGATATTTAAAAAAATTAATAATTCATGTAATAAGTTACTTTATAGACTATACAGGCATATAGTTTGGGCACTTGGAGAACCATAGGGAGATGCTGCCGAAATTTATTTAGCTCTTGTTTGATATTATGGGAATATCTTAGCATCCTAATGTGTATTATTTTAGTTATGGTGGATGTCGAGGCACGACACTATAGAGGTGATGCTGGAGGCGACCCACTTATATTCCATCACAGTGCGAGGCATCAGGTATTTGTTATTAATTGTGCATACCTGAGATTGATTAAATATCATGTTTATTGTATTGATATTTTTCTTTATTTATTGAAGTGGCAATTGCGAGAAACAGGAGTCCGAATAGGTCCCTAAGGCTGAACGAGAAGATAGGCAAGGGTGGGGCAAACTAGTGCCTGTACAGTTTGATACGACTGGTACATGGCATGTGGTTGGTGAGAATGCTAGCCATCTCCCTCGTGATATTAATAGCATGATTCGCACCCATGTGCCGCCCTATTATAAGTCATGGCGAGTTGTACCTCAGAAGATCCGAGATAGAGTTATGCAAGAGATTTGCGTAAGTATCTATTTCCTCCAATTGTTGAATTAATCCCTTTGAGATTGAAATTTCTAAATATATTACTCACAAGTTTGTTAAATTTCTTCTAATGCAGTCCCACTTCGAGTTTCAGGGCATCATTAAAGGTGATCAGGATAAAGCAATCTCTGGTTTTATGCAGACTGTTGCAGACCTATTCAGAGATTGGAAGTACAGGTTGAATAGGCATTTCTTAGAGCATGGAGGTGATCGATACTAGGAAGATGACTTGGATTGAGCTCGATGTTGTATGGCCTGATTTGTCTCACCGCAGACATGACAAAGGTGTGTGGACTTTTTTTACATTGATGAGTATAGGGTAAGTATGACATTTTATGGTATTATGTCATTATTTCACATATTTAAATTGTAAACATAAAAATGTAATACTTTTTTTCCTTAATTTGTAGGAGTTGTCTGGGAAGAATGCAAATAATAGAGTACAAAAGCTCGTGAATGACTGACATGGGTCAAAGTATATTGCTACACATCGCTTTGATAAGGTAATTTAACTTTTTTGTTTCTTTTTTAAATGTATCCACTTGTTAGATAACTATACTTATTTCATCTTTTTTTTTCTCTTACAAAAATTGAACAGGGAAATAGAGATATTGATGAACTGCAATTGGTTCCCGAGAATTTCAAGGACCAACACATGTATAGGTCGAGGGAGTGGGTGCATCCGATCCCTCAGGGGCAATATGTAAGGTACTTAAATTTTATATTTTAAATGAAATTTTACGAATATATCTTGTAAGATAGATTTATCATTGAATTTTGTTTTAATAATTTAAGGCAAGGTTGACTAAGCTCATGAATCAGCATGTATAGTCTAGTGTATCATCCACTAGCTTGCCTATGACTCCTATATAGATAAATGAGGCTGCTATCGTCGATGAGGTGCTTGGCACTCATCGAGGGTACAGGAGGACTGTTGGGCATGTACTTGCTAGTCAGTCTTATCATTCGATGGGGACTTCTAGCACGGGGACGAACTCACAAATCATGTCTCAGGTCGGTGAGTTGCAGAAGCAGTTACAACAGAGTCGGGAGCAGTTCCAGCAGAGCCAGTGGTTGATTTAGGAGCAGCAGCAGCAGCTTGGGACTTACCTTAATAAGATGATCTCGATCCTTAGATAGTAGGGTATCGTCCTACTGTCGCCTCCATTTGCTATTGTTACACCGCCTGGACTGAGTAGATTTGCACCTGCACCTGCTGCTCGACCACCTGGTCCATCTCAGCCACCACTATCATTTTATCATCCTCATTGCCAAGATGATGATGATGATGATGTTGCATCGGCATATTTACGCCCCCCCTTCCCTATAGTATATTCTGTATATGTATCTTTATATTTTTTATATGTACACATTTACATGGATGGTGTATATATAATTTATTCATGTAAATACTATTTTTACAATTGCTTTATGAGCATTAATTTTTTTATGTTAGAACAAATTATTAGATATTATTATTAATACTACTAATGTATTATAGTTGTATAATTTACATTAAATTAAATTTTAAAAAGTTTTTAAGCAATTCAAATTAATTAAAATAAAGAATATTTTAGATAATAATTGTTAAATATAATATATTATTTGAAATATGCCATAATGATAATTTAAATTTAAATTTTTTTTAAAAAATAAAAAATCTTTAGCGGTGACATTGTCGTCACTATAGGGCTCAAAAGTCATCGCTGAAAGTTGCTATCAACAATGGCAGTTGTCATTGCATCGAACTTTCAGCGACGATAACTATCGTCATTGAAAGTTGATGTTCAGTAATGACTTTTCTGTCCTATAGCGATGACAATGTCACCGCTAAAAATTGAATTTCAAAATTTTTTGAATTTTGAAATCATTTTCTATGATGACATTGTCGTCGTAAAAGGCTGTACTTTTAGCAACGACATTTTGATCATTTCAGGCACGAAGCTATACTGACGATATCTTCAGTAATGACTTTTTCTTTTAACAACGACCAAATGCTTTTCAGTGACGACAAATGTCACCGCTAAAGGTCCTTTTTGCTGTAGTGTAGGCCAAGCTGGGCTTTACCCTAAAAAACTTAGGCCTGCTTTCTAAATTATTAGATTGAGCCTAATTTGTTAGCCTTTATAAGAACAAAATTGAGGCTCAGTCTAGCGTATTAAAAAAGTCTGACTAGGCCTATTAGCTTATTTAGAAGCCTCTTTATATAAATAAGTTTTCAAATTTGCCAATAGATTAAAGTTTTTTTAAGACCCAAAATTGTCCAATAGCCTAATTAGACTTATATACATATATATATATATATATGTGTGTATCAAAATATTTATATTATTTATATGTACAATATATATTATATTATATTATTTATAAATATATTTATAATTAAATAGGTCAATCTGATAGGCCTACAGATTGAGCCTAAAGAAAAAAATCTAACTTATTTATTTAAATAGGTTAACTTATTGGCCTAAGCCTAGCTTATTTAGATAAATAAGTTAGGTTAGGCTAGACAAGGCCTTAAGTAGGATAAGCCATAGGCCCCTGATAGACCGCTTAGTCTACTTACACCTTTATAATTCTCCATTGCAAAATATAATTTATGATTGGTTCATTTTTTTATTGTTGAGTCTTTCTAAGTTCAAGAATATTCATAGTGTGATGAATGCTATAGAATCAATTTAGGAACTTGCATTGCTCCCAACAATCAATTGATTCAGGTACCATATTTTTTTAGTAGTAAAAGGTTGTTCTATTAAGGGAGCACACAGTTTGCTTTACTATAACATCTCTATCCATTCCAACATAGTTACAAGTCTTAATGAAATGAGCAATGTGTTACATAGGATTTCCTTTGCCATCAAGTTATTGAAACTTAGGTGGTTGATAACTTTAAGGTATGTTTAGTAAATTAATCCCTCAATTGTATGGTTTGTCATAGGAAAAGGAAAATTACATCTCTCGTTCTACTTTGTATTTAATGGATTTTTTGATAAAGTTTTAATTCGCTAGCAAGAACAATATCCTCTAGATAAGATTGCTTGTAGTTAAAGCCACTTTGTTCTTTCATAGCTTTATCTTGCTCATCTTGGTATGACTCATCTTTAGATGCATCACTTAAATCATTATACAATTTTAAAGACCCATTAACCTTTTATAAATTGTCAAAGATCTATTTATCTCTCAAAGCCCCTTTCTCTTGGATAGATTTACTTCTACCTCTAAAAAAGTTATGTTAGTCACCATGATAAGCATTAAGTAGAACTTAAAGGTCCAAAAAAGTCAAGAGAGCAATCTTTTGAAGAAGGTCCCTTCAATTTAGATGTTGGAGTCTTTGAAGCAAAATACTCTTAGCCTTATTAGCTTTTTCAATGATTACAATCTAAGCCAAAACATCACTAAAAATGTTAACTACCTTTGGCTTTACCTCCACTACATGTAAAAGCGAAGGTGATTTTTGTGATTATGAACTTGTAAAAATAGGAGGTGGATTTTGATTTACGATCATTTGAGCATACAGTTTGTAAGACCTCTTATTTTACTTTGAGGCCTAGGACCTCTAAAGTTAGAAATTGCTAAGTTGATTAGAGGATTTGCTCTAGATGCATTTAACAATAGGTTGCCAAAGACTTACTTCTTTGGTGCCATTCAAACTTGCTTGGATGAAATTGATTTTGAAGACAAGATATGGAAGGTTGATATAGTCCCATTAAGTGTGCTGGATACAAAATTTCTCAATAAAATATTTATGAGATAAGAAGATTGCAAAACAAATAGATTTTATTGATTTTTTTAAGATATGGGGTACAATCTCTAATTTGTAATATAAGACAAAGAATACAAGAAATCCTCTTATTCTTATCTTTAATGGATTTTGATAGAAAGCTTTGGAAATCTTGATCTTGGATCAAATGATGAGCTTTGTCTGCAATTCAAGGCTTTGATGAAGCTTGTTCTTAGATCAAAGGGTAAGTCTTAACTTATAAAGCTAGTTATGGAGAAGCTTTACTTCCAATTGAAAGTTGAATCTTCACAAAGGTTTCCTAATTGAAAAGATTTGTGAACTTGAATGTATTTAAAGTCTTCAACTTGGAATAAATGTTCTTAATTGAAGTTAGACACTTTGAATACTTTTGATCTTTGTTAGCAAAACTTTGAGAGAGCTTTAAAGTTTCATGTTTATTCTTCTATTGACTTGTTATTGTTGTTGGATACAAATAAGCTTTCTATTGATAAAGTTATAGGGAATGCTTATAAATAAGCATAATATTTTTCTAATGTTTGTCACCTTTTAATTTATTAAAAATGAAAATTTTCTTATTACTTAGGATGATGTATTATGACATGTGATGACTTCTTATTTGTGAGTGACATCATAGATACATATGTTTAATTTAATTGTTTCAACTATGACATAAAGCATGTGTGGCACAATTTAATTTGTTATCAAAGACTTCTTTAAAGACTCACTTATTTCCCACATGTAATTTTAAGCCTTAATAAATAGCTTGTTTTAATTGGCTATAATTTTATGATGTGGAAATAAAATAAACTAATTTTAATTGTATATAAGGGGATGTAATAGAATGAAAGGGACAATGTGATCAATAGGATGAGAAAAAAAGAAAAAAATAGTTCGTTTAGAAATAAAAAGTGATGAGTTTGTGAGAGAAAGAAAAATTCCCATGAATTTGTGTATTTTTTTATAGAATTTTGTTAAAGAAAAAAAATACAAAATTTTGAATTTTACCTCTTCTAAATTTGGAAACTTAGATATCACATCTTTAAATTATACAAAACATGAAATTAACACTTATCTTGGACTTAATTTATCATTTTATCAAATTACCCTATTGCATGAATGCAAGGAAGAAAAGAAAGGAAAGAAGATGAGAAGCAGAAAAATTCAAAGAAATAAGTTTTTTTTTTCTTTCTTGGATAAGGATAAAAAGAAGGAAAAGGAAAAGAAAATAATTTTTTCTTATTTAGATAAAAAAAAGTAAGAAAAAAGAATACTAAATTAAATGAAATATTAATTTTATCCTTCAATTAGAATTTTAAATTAAATAATCAAGAATAAAATTATAATAAATTAAATTTTCACTCCTTTTCTACCCATATGTACCATGAAAATTTTTTATGGCTCTAACACTTTTTTTAACTATTTTATTCTTTTATCCATTTTCTATCTTGCAATCAAGTAAAGAAAAGTCTTATTTTCTACACTTAATCTCTCATTTAGTTTTCCTTTCACTTATTTTCAATAAAAGCAAGCAAAGAATAAGTTTTTTTTTTCATGAACATTTTTAACAACAATCAAAATATTATAGAATGTTGGTTTATCTCACCATTTTTTCACACATAACTTTGTAACTTATTTTCAAGTATTTAATTACAATTCTATATATCTTATTTAATTTCTATTAATTATATAACATAAATTATGTGTGAAAAAATAATGAGATAAATTTACATACTAAAATATTGTAATCCTTCTTTAAAAAGCTTACAAAGAATCTAGTAATCTGATAAATGAAACATTAAGTGGATAATAGATATTAATTTCAAGTTTCATTGATGTTTAAGGGAGTGAGACCTAAATTTTTAAAGTTGAATTGGGCAAAATCCTACTACCCCAAAGTTGAAAGGAGTACCTGACATTCCCCCTAAAAAAATTAGTATTGAGTTTGTGTGGTTAAATTACAAAAGTTTGTGAGTGTATTAAGATTATTTTATTGAATAACAGAATATTACTTATGTGTTTGAGTATTGCAAAAATTCATTATTATCCCATCATGCACAACTCAAAATTTCCCAAGCAAAACTCATTCTAATGCATATTAATTTTAGAGTAAGCACTATTTTAATGTTGTAAGTGAAGTGAGGGGTGAATAATTAAAACATATGTAAAAATAAAATATTAATAGTATTAGTTGTAAAATTCGAATGATGTAATAGTCATAATTGTTATTGTGTAAAGTTGTAACAGCACAAAAATGACTTATTTTTTGTCGCATCACGGACTCTTCATTTTTTTTATAGCAAAAGTTTCATATTATTTAATTCATTCATGCATGCATCTTATATTTAATTCAGAATTGTGTAAAAAAAAACCACAGATTTTATTTACTTAAAATAACAACCTAATAGATTAGAAGAGCTTGATAAGCCTCCTATAATGCATTACAAATAAATGGAGGCCTCAGTCTATTTCTCTATGTACATGACCTCTGGGGCACTTAGTTTAGATTTTGTTGCAGAATTACCATCATCATTCATGTGAGGGCAACTTTCATGGCTGCCTGCGATAAAGGTAGAACTTCGGTTTTTTGTTGTAAGGATGTACTCCTAAATCATTGAATCAATTTCTAGCGATTCTCAACAAAATAATTATATTATATATTAATATAAACATAATGTTGAAATATATAAAAATAAAAAAATTATAACGTAAAAGAATATTCAAAATTATGAAATGTCGATTCCATTTCATCAACTTTTGCTACAGAGAACCGATCATTCATATTTCATATTACCTACCCAACAAACTTTATTTACAATGTCAAACACACGACATTGTAATTATCATAGAATAACACATAGTACATTCAAATATAACACAATGAATGTGATATCTTTGTTAGAAAGTTCAGAACACAGTAGTAGATACATACATACATACATACATACATACATACATACATATATACATATATATATATATATAGTGTATATGCCCTAAAATCAATCATATTGATGATTGTAATTTTGAATCATATTATTTTTAATGGTAATTCTAATTATTATATTTATATATATTGTTTACGTAATATATTTAATTATAATAATAACCTGAGAATAATTATATTCTTAAATGTCCCTAGTCATATATCATTGTGGATTAGGTTGCTTTGATATGTTAAGACTAGCATGTATAGTGACTTATATGAGATATTAAGCTTACACATGAGTACAAGTTAGAGAACTTATATACTGGATCGATCCATCCTAAGAACACTACATGGATTGTTATATGAGTGTCATGAGTGATTCTTAGTGATCATTATTATTATGGTCCTTTGACCTGAGATCACCAAGGTTTCCTACATGTGAGTTTCATAATTTGATACTATTCTGTCACTCAAGCTTAAGTGAATACAATGGTAGTTATTGGATATGTCACATATCATGTGGAGGGTACATATCATGTGGAGGGGTTTGTGTGATCAAGATGGAATTTGTCCCTCCTATATAATAGGAGTAACATCTGTGGGCTTCTTGATACGTAAAATATTTACATATTTATTTTCCCTTGTATGATGCATTTTTGGATGTTATCTTGTTTAATTTAATAAATTTAGTTGCATTTTGTGAATGGGTCTTGAATTTGAAATGAAATTAAATCTTTTAGATAATGTTGTATTTTGACCCTGTTTCAGGTTTTAGGTTATATCTAGAGTTCTAGATGTTGGATTGGGTTGTTCTTTATATGGTTACAAAGCTAATAAAAATACCTACAACTTTCATGTTTAAAGAAAAGCCCAGTTAGGAATCTAAAGATCTCAAATTCTGCTTGGAAGATGAAATAGTGGTTCTGACGGAATCTGACCTTTGGTTACTAATCTGATCATAACTCGGGATAGAAATGTCAAAATTAGGAGTTCTTTGTGGCATTTGAAAGTTAAGATCCGGCTCTACAACTCCTATGTTGATAGGAAGATGTAAATCTTCCATTATCATAGTGAAAAATTATCAATAAGTCAGAAGAATTATTGCTGCGAAAATCAAGAAGGGTAGTTAAAGACCATGAGTGGTAGCTAAAGAATGTGATTGATAGCTAATGATCAAGATTTATGACTTGAAGCTGATTCATTCACCTATAAATAGGTAGAAGTAGAGAGCATTTGGAGCATTCATTAATTCATGCATCTTAGATAGTAGTTTAGTTCATGCATTTTTAGTTCATGCATTTTTAGTTCTTGTATGCCTCTTACATGGAAGACTAGGTTTTCCTCCTACATGGAAGGTTTTACCTCCTACATGGATGGATAGTATTTCTATTTTCATGCGTTTGTAATTATAATGTTTGTATCATGAATGTGATGATGTTTCTATTTCATTTTGAGTTTGTTTTTAATTTCATTATGTTCTAATTTTTCATCTTCCTAGGGTGATGACGTAACTTGATAATAACGGATTGAATTCTAATCTATTGAAGCTAATTTCAATTTTATTTCCTAGATTGAGTTTTAATTATTGCTCTTAATGCTTTCAATTGATTAACCACCTTTTGAATGAACTCAATATGTGTGTTGAGACTGGAAGGAGATACATGTGTATGGAACCTATAATTAAAACTGTAAATTGAATATGAAATAGGAATATATTCATATGGTTTATGTAGTCTTAATGAGTTCCATAAATCCTAATGCATGATTAGTTGTTTTAATTCACATAGGAATATAGTGAATTAGCAATTAATTATAGAATTACTTGACCTTGGAAGAGGCTAGTAATTAATTTAGGAAAACTCGACTATCAATTAAGGGAGTTAAAATTGGATTAGTATAGATAGATGATTCGATCCGAAATTGTTAAGTGAAGTCTGATCCCTAGGTCTTTTATTCATTTTCATCTTTACTCCAATTGCATTCATATTTATTTTAAGTATTTTTTGCATCAATCTTTATTTACTCACTTCATTTCCAACTAATCGATTTGCCAAATAGTATTAAGGTTATTAATTTTGGTACTTAGTGAAACAATCCTTGTGGGAACAATACTTTCTCATCACTTTATTACTTGTTTACGATAGTGTGTACTTGCGCTAATTGATAAATCATTTTACATGTAACAAGTTTTTGGCGCCGTTGCCGGGGATTGTTATCATTAATATCAATACTAAGTAATCTTAATCCTAATTTAGTTTTTATTTTACATTTTTTTCTTTGGTGTTTCTTTTCTTTTTTCAGGTTTGTCCTATTGTATGACCAGATCAAGAGTTGCTGAGTCACTACTATTTATACAGAAGTAGTCAACTATAGATCAAGGTGAAGCAATGGCAGATTTGAGAGAAGAACCAGACACCAAAGCACTCCGTGACTATGCCACACTAACAGTCATGGATACCATTTCTGGGATCAGAAGACCACCTATACCAGCCAACAACTTTGAGATCAAGCCAGCCATAATTCAAATGATGCAAGCAAATCAATTTGGAGGTTCTCCAGTAGAAGATCCGAATGCACATATAGCCAGCTTTCTGGAAATTTGTGATACATTTAAGCATAATGGCGTTTCTAATGATGCCATAAGGTTGCGACTTTTCCTTTTCTCACTTAGGGATAAGGCTAAAAGCTGGTTACACTCTTTACCAGTGGGGAGCATCACTACATGGAACATATTGGCACAAAAATTTTGAGCAAAAATCTTTCCTCTAGCTAAAACTGCAAAAATGAGGAATGAGATTGCTTCATTCACCCAGCATGACATGGAAAGCCTTTATGAAGCATGGGAAAGATACAAGGAACTGCTAAGAAGATGTCCTCATCATGGGCTACCAGATTAGTTGCAACTATAAACTTTCTACAATGGATTGTTTAATGCTACCAGAACACTTGTAGATGCTGCAGCTGGTGGATCATTAATGGGAAAAAGCATAGCAGCTACTATGGAGCTGTTGGAAAAGATGGCAGCAAATGCTTACCAATGGCCTTCTGAACGCAACACTTCAAAGAAATCACTTGGAGTCCATGAGCTAGACATTCTAACCACTTTGTCTTCTCAAGTTACCTCTTTATCCAAGCAAGTGAGCTCATTAACAGCTCAAGCAAATGCAATCAAAACTCCTGCAGATGCTTGTGATTTATGTGGAGGTCCTCACATGAGCACACAATGCCAAGAAGGAAATCCATTCATTCCTTCTCAACCTGAACAAGCCAACTATGTGGGGAATCAAAATCATCAAAATGATCCTTTCTCAAACACATACAATCCAGGATGGAGAAATCACCCTAATTTAGGGTGGAGGAATAATCAAATTGTATTCAAACCTCAAGGGAATTATCAACAGCAAATTCAGCAATCACCACCACAACCAAAGGCGAATTTAGAAGAAGCATTGGCTTAATTAACCATGAATACTTCCTAATTCATGGCCAGAACAGAAGCTACACTCAAGAATCAAGAGGCAACCATGCAAAGTCAAGCAACTTCAATAAAAAATATGGAGGTGCAAATGGGCCAAATTACAAGTATGCTGAATTCCAAACAACCAGGCACTTTACCCAATGACACTGAAAGAAATCTTATAGAACACGTAAAGGTTGTTTCATTAAGAAGTGGGAAGCAGTTAAATGAGCCAGAATCAAGGAAGAAAAATGAAGAAGCTAAAAAAGAAGATGAGGTGATTCCAGGAAGAATGACTTTTCCAAATAATCTTCCACCATATGTTCCCCCAGTTCCATTTCCTCAAAGATTAGTGAAAGCTAAGCTAGACAAGCAGTTTAGCAAGTTACTGGAGGTGTTTAAGAAGTTGCATATCAATATCCCATTTGCTGAAGCTTTAGCCCAAATGCCCAGTTATGCAAAATTTATAAAGGAGATTTTATCAAAGAAATGCAAACTGAAGGATTTTGAAACAGTAGCCTAACTGAAGAGTGTAGTGCAATTCTCCAAAAGAAACTACCGCCAAAGCTTAAAGACCCTGGGAGTTTCTGCATACCCTGTACCATTAGAGAGTGTGGATTTGAAAAAGCCTTATGTGACCTTGGTGCAAGTGTGAATTTGATGCCATTATCCGTCTACAAGAAGCTGGGATTAGGAGAAGTGAAACCAACTACCGTGTTACTGCAGCTAGCAGATCGTTCAATAAAGCATCCACGTAGAGTCCTTGAAGATGTGCTAGTAAAAGTTGATAAGTTCATCTTCCCAGCAGATTTCATAGTGCTTGACATGGAAGAAGATCAAGAAATTCCTATTATTCTTGGGAGACCATTTCTTGCAACTGGACGAGCTCTAATTGATGTACAGAAGGGAAAGCTGACTTTACAGATTCAAGATGAGCAAGTGTCCTTCAACATTTTTAAAGCCCTATCTCTTCCTGATAAAGGTGATACCTATTTTAAGGTTGATTCAGTAAGCAGCTGCACCAGAGAAGTAGTAGATGAAATTTGCTCTAATCAACCTTTAGCAGTCAGCATGATGGACACATCTCATACTACTAATCCTAAAATTCTAGAACAAGTCAGCTATATCGAAGCCAATTCACCAATTTTCATAAAAAAGCCATTCGAAGATTTAGGAGAAAAACCACCAAAGCCAGTTCCTTCAATTGAAAAGCCACCAAAATTAGAGCTGAAAACACTACCCACTCATCTAAAGTATGCTTTCCTAGAAGAAGATTCAGCTTTACCAGTTATCATCTCATCTGATTTAACCACTGAAGAAGAAGAAAAGTTACTGAGGGTGTTAAGACAGCACAAGTCTGCACTGGGATGGTCAATTGCAGATATTAAGGGAATAAGCCCTTCAATCTGTATGCATAAAATACTACTAGAAGAAGATGCCAAGCCCTATGTAGAATATCAAAGAAGGCTCAATCCAAATATGAAGGAGGTAGTTCGTAAAGAAGTGCTCAAATGGTTAGATGTTGGCATTATCTACCCAATTTTTGATAGTCCATGGGTAAGCCCTGTACAAGTCGTATAAAAAAAGAGAGGCATGACAGTGGTTCCAAATGAAAATAATGAGCTGATCCCGTAGAGAGTAGTGACCGGATGGAGAGTTTGCATTGACTATCAGAAGCTCAACAAAGCTACCAGAAAAGATCATTTTCCTTTGCCATTCCTAGATCAAATGCTAGATAAATTGGCGGGACAAGCTTATTACTGCTTCCTTGATGGATACACTGGTTACAACCAAATTTTGATTGCTCTTGAAGATCAAGAGAAAATAACTTTTACTTGCCATATGGAACATTCGCCTTTAGAAAAATGCCCTTTGGATTGTGCAATGCTCTTGCAACCTTCCAACGAATAATGATGACAATCTTTTCAGATATGGTGGAAAATTTTATTGAAGTATTCATGGATGATTTCTTAGTGTTCAGGGAATCTTTTGATCTCTGTCTAGCTAATTTGCAAAAGGTGCTACAACGTTGTGTGGAGACCAACCTTGTACTGAATTGAAAAAAATACCAATTCATGGTGAAAGAAGGTATCGTGTTAGGACATAAAGTTTCAATTCATGGGATCGAAGTTGATCGAGCAAAAATTGAAACTATTGAAAAATTATCTCCACCTGCGACAATCAAAGGCATCAGGAGTTTTCTGGGTCATGCTGGTTTTTACAAGCGATTCATTAAGGATTTCTCAAGGATCACAAAACTACTATGCAAACTGTTGGAGAAGGACATTCCATTTGTGTTCGATGAGAATTGCATGTCAGCATTCCAAACCTTGAAGAAAGCCTTGATCTTAGCACTAATCATTGTTGCTCCAGATTGGAATTTTCCATTCGAAATAATGTGTGATGCAAGTGACTATGCAGTTGGAGCAGTCTTAGGCCAGAGAAAGAATAAGATTTTTCATGCAATTTATTATGCCAGTCGAACACTCAATGAAGCCCAAATAAATTATGCAATAACCGAAAAAGAGCTCCTTGCTATTGTATTTGCCTTTGACAAGTTTAGAGCTTACTTAATTGGCTCAAAAGTCATAGTCTGGATGGACCATTCTGCAATAAAATACTTGATAGAGAAGAAGGATGCAAAACCTAGATTAATCAGGTGGGTGCTTCTGTTAGAAGAATTTGATTTGGAGATCAGAGACAAGAAAGGGACCAAGAACCTCATTGTAGATCACCTTTCTCGACTTGAACTTCCCAAGCTTGAACTAGAGTTGCCAATCCAAGAGTCTTTTCTAGATGAGCAGTTGTTTAATGTAAGATCATTATCAACTCCATGGTATGCTGACATTGTGAATTATCTAGCAAGTGGGATGATGCCATATAACTCTCTGAACAACAAAAGAAGAAATTCTTAGCTAATATGAAGTATTACTTCTGGAAAGATCCATTCGTGTATAAACATTACCCAGATAGAATCATAAGGAGATGTGTTCCAAAAGAAGATATGACCAGTATCCTTTCCCATTGTCATTCATCCCCATATGGTGGTCATTTTGGAGTAAATAGAACTGCTGCTAAGGTTCTTCAATCTGGATTCTATTAGCCTACCCTATTCAAATACTCTCAAGCTTATGTAGCCGCATGTGATAAATGTCAAAGAACAGGAAACATCTCTTAGAGACATGAAACCCCATTAACCAACATTCTAGAGGTAGAATTATTTAATGTATGGGGCATTAACTTTATGGGTCCTTTTCCATATTCATTTGGCAACCAATTCATTCTAGTGGCTGTGGATTATGTATCCAAATGGGTAGAGGCAGCAGCGTCTCCTACAAATGATTTTAGAGTGGTTGTGAAGTTCCTGAGAAAGAATATATTTACAAGGTTTGGAGTACCTAGAGCAATCATAAGTGATGGAGGCAAGCATTTCTGCAATCAATAACTTCAATCTGTGCTCACTAAATATAGAGTAACTCACAAGGTGGAAACTCCTTATCATCCACAGACCAGTGGGCAAGTAGAGATATCAAATAGAGAGTTGAAATGGATTCTAGAGAAGGCAGTGAATTCCAATAGGAAAGATTGGGCAAAGAAGCTGGATGATGCATTATGGGCTTATAGAACAGTATTCAAGACCCCAATTGGTACATCTCCTTACCAATTGGTATATGGCAAGGCATGTCATCTTCCGGTTGAATTGGAGCACAAGCCATACTGGGCAGTTAAGGCATTAAATTTTGATTTGAAGACAGCTGGTGAAAGAAGGCTAATGCAACTCAATGAACTTGAAGAATTTTGCTAACATGCTTATGAAAATGCTAAGCTCTACAAGGAGAAAACAAAAATGTGGCATGATAGGAGAATTATAAGGAAGGAATTCACACCAGGGCAGAAAGTACTTCTATACAACTCAAGGTTAAAACTCTTTCCAGGAAAATTAAGATCAAGGTGGTCATGGCCTTTTACTGTGGTTCAAGTTTAGCTGTATGGAACTGTGAAGATTCAAGATGGTGACAGAAAATTCAAAGTGAACAGGCAAAGATTGAAAGAATACAATGATAGTGCATTCAACACCATCAAGACTGTCATCACGCTCGAGGAGCCAGCTGGTAAGTATTAAAAAGAAAGAAAAAAAAGAGGACTTTATCTAGCTAAAGACGTTAAAGAAGGGCGGCTACTTGGGAGGTAACCCAAGACTTCTTTCTCTTCTCATTTCTTTTCTTCTGACTTATTTAAGCACACATCACACAGCATTTTTCACTCACAATTTTAGCTTTCATCATTCTCATCATGGAGGAATCCCTTGTAAAGCTTAAAAGTAGATTCCCTACTCTCCCCAAAGATGTGCTCAGGAAAATCTACAACTGTCGATTTGAAAGAATGAAGGCATTTAAGCGTTTGGGTCTTCCCGAGGATATAGGTTGGATTATTAAAGCTAAGGTACATTTAGCAGGTGAGTTTAATGAATCATTTGTTAGATGTATGCCAGGTATGGGAAGAAGTTCTTACTCTAAAAAGAGAAGAGCTAAAAGAATGAGAGTCTACCATAAGTGTGCAAGGTGGAATTATAATAAGCTTTGTAGGAATGAAGGAATGATTTCAGTAAATCGAGAGGACAAAATTCGATTCATAAAAGATGGACTGAGTAAAGAGTCATTGGATGATATCATTTAGACTCTTGAGACGTATCCTAGTGGAAATGTTCATGCTGTTCTTCTTGATTTAATGAACTTACTCAATTCAGAAAAGGAACGCTATAGTCTTGGGGATCTGACTGTAAAAGACCCTGTTTGCTAGTTTATAAGAAAATTGGATGGGAAGCAAATCATCGGCTCATAGAAGCTGTTTAAGCCGTTACTGAATGAAAAATCAAAGGAAAATGTGAGCCATAATCACAACTATTGTACATATGTTTGTCTGCTTTACTTTTCCTTTATCTTTTTATCTTTACAGCTACTTTTTAACTTTCTGTACATTTCTCTTCTTTTTAAGTTTACCTTTTCAGCAACTTTTTGACTTTCTTTACATTTCGTATTCTACTTTGTTCACGCCATTATTACACTTGTCAGTTGTGCACAGTATTTTTTTTATCTTTTTCTGATATTATCTGATTTGCATGATTTCTTTGTTTTTGCTTTTGTATTATAAGAATGCATTTTAGCAATCACACTTTGCAAAATGTCTGAAGGTGAGAGTAAAGAAGAGGAAAAGGTTGAGAAACCATCAAAATGTAGATTTAAATCTATCTGTGTTTTTGGTGAATCTTATGCTGGAAAGAATGAAGAATTTCTGACAGTAGCAACTGAACTTGGTCATGCATTAGCTGCTAGAAAGATTGTTTGTGTGTATGGAGGAGGGCTTAATAGCTTAAAAGGAAGTGCAGCATTTTCTGCCTACATCAGAGGAAGCAAAATACTGAGTATCCTTGTGAATGGTTTAGATGATAAGAAATATGCCATCGGTAAAACATTAAAGGTTTCAAACTTGCCTGAACGTATTGGATGTATGCTTTACAGTGCTGAAGCCTTTATTGCTTTACTTGGTGGTTTAGAAGCATTAGATGGAATTTCCAACATTGCATATTGGATTAACTTGAACTTTCATCAGAAGCCAGTAGGTTTATTAAATGTTAATGATTTTTATGAAAGTTTGCTATCTTTTTTAGATCAAGCTGTGGAATAGGGATTCATACCCTAAGCGACTCGCCATGCCATAATGTCTGCCTCAACTGCTGATCAGCTGATTGACCAACTATAAGGCTATACACCTAAACCAGATCCATCAGTGAAAAAGATAGATTGGCAATCTCCAACCAGCAGTCAGAAGCATGAGCCAGACACCACTCTCCGGTTGTAACTTTCTTTACTTTTATGGTTTTACTCCCAAAATTTCTTTTATGTGTGTGTTGCTTATGCATTTCCTTTTAATAAACCCTTTTTGCTAATCTGTTGAAGACATTGGGGACAATGTCTACATTAAATGTGGGGGGAAGTAAAAAAAAATTACTTTTTAGGATTTTTTGGTAGTAAAACCATGAGATTTATTATATAAAAAAGGGATGGCCGAGTAAAAAGTTATTTTTTGCCCTTAATACGCATCCTAAAAAAATAAAAAAAATAAAAAAAAAAAATTTTCGTGCTTATTAGGTTCTTTTCAATAATTTTAAAAGATTTCATAACATGATTGAACAACTTTCTTACTTCTTAGAATTGATAGGTTTGGTAATGGATTTTGAGTTGGATTGAGTTGGAAACCTTTAACCGTGAGATTTTGAGCCTACTTGAATCGGTATTATATTTCTTGTGTGTGATATTTACCTATTAAGTTGTCACTCTAGAACCTACATAAAATCTGGTTGAGATTACAATTTACATGCATACTCAGATATGATAAAGGCATTTTTTTTCTCAATTAGAACTAAATAGCCAACCCTGCAGTTTTACCATTGATAAACCCCTTTGAGCTTGATTAACCGTTTCTTTGCTTTAACCCATTAATATGTCATTTAATGAAATATCAATTATCTTTACTTAACCCTAAGGATTAGTAGAGCATTTGAATCTTTGAACAATGGATTTTTGACAAATTGTGGGGGAATATGTATTATTAACTTCAAAGTTGCAAGGGTTTTCTTTCAAAAAAAGAAAAAAAAAAGAGTTCAAAAAAAAATTAAAAAAATAAAAAAAAATAAAAAAAGAAGAAGAGAGAAATTTATGTGTACTTGAATTTGAATCTTAGGTTGTTATATTGAAATAAAATCCTTTAGAGATTACCCATGTTTTAATTGCTCTATTAATTTCTTTCCTTGCTTTAGCTTTTCATATCCCTGTTTTATCTTTCCTTTACCTTGGCCTCATTACAACCCTTAATAAGACCTTTTGATTTGAAGTGTGCATGTCAATTAGGTAGTGGAGATTGAGAATTTATGCAAGTCTATGGTAGTGCAATCTTTGATAGGATGAATTTGAGTGAAACACTTGCCTATAAACACTTGAGAGAGGAAGAGTTGTAGTGATTATATCATTTTGGTTCAATCCTTCTCAAATGAAGTTGCAATCCCTTTTTAGTTTTATATGTCAAGATTTGTTGATTCATGAATGCTATGATATCTTTGTACTTTAATTATCTTTCTTATGTTTTTTACTTTTTATCTCATGGGTAGATTAGTATTAGTATTAGTATTAGTTTTCTTCTGTTTTGTGTTTGTCCGAGAACGTCCAAAGCTAAGTGTGGGGGAATTTGATACATAAAATATTTACATATTTATTTTCCCTTTTATGACGCATTTTTGGATGTTATCTTGTTTAATTTAATAAATTTAGTTGCATTTTGTGAATGGGTCTTGAATTTGAAATGAAATCAAATCTTTTACATAATACTGTATTTTGACCCTGTTTCAAGTTTTAGGCTATATCTGGAGTTCTAGATGTTGGATTGGGTTGTTCTTTATATGGTTACAAAGCTAAGAAAAATCCCTACAACTTTCATGTTTAAAGAAAAGCCCAGTTCGGAATCTAAGGATCTCAAATTCTTCTTGGAATATGAAACAGTGGTTCTGACGGAATCTGACCTTTGGTTACTAATCTGATCATAACTCGGGATAGAAATGTCAAAATTAGGAGTTCTTTGTGGCATTTGAAAGTTAAGATCTGGCTCTACAACTGCTATGTTGACAGGAAGATGTAAATCTACCATTCTCATGGTGAAAAATTATCAACAAGTCAGAATAATTATTGTCGCGAAAATCAAGAAGGGTAGTTAAAGACCATGAGTGGTAGCTAAAGAATGTGATTGGTAGCTAATGGTCAAGATTTATGACTTGCAGCTGATTCATTCACCTATAAATAGGTAGAAGTAGAGAGCATTTGGAGCATTCATTGATTCATGCATCTTAGATAGTAGTTTAGTTCATGCATTTTTAGTTCTTGTATGCCTCCTACATGGAAGGCTAGGTTTTCCTCCTACATGGAAGGTTTTACCCCCTACATGGATGGATAGTATTTCTATTTTCATGCATTTGTAATTATAATGTTTGTATCATGAATGTGATGATGTTTCTATTTTATTTTGAGTTTATTTTTAATTTCATTATGTTCTAATTTTTCATCTATTTTAAGTTTGTTTTTAATTTCATTATGTTCTAATTTTTCATCTTCCTAGGGTGATGACGTAACTTGATAAGTTATGTTCTAATTTTTCATCTTCCTAGGGTGATGACGTAACTTGATAATAACGGATTGAATTCTAATCTATTGAAACTAATTTTGATTTTATTTCCTAGATTGAGTTTTAATTATTGCTCTTAATGCTTTTAATTGATTGGCCACCTTTTGAATGAACTCAATATGTGTGTTGAGATCGGAAGGAGATACATGTGTATGGAACCTATAATTAAAACCATAAATTGAATATGAAATAGGAATATATTCATATGGTTTATGTAGTCTTAATGAGTTCCATAAATCCTAATGCATGATTAGTTATTTTAATTCACATAGGAATATAGTGAATTAGCAATTAATTATAGAATTACTTGACCTTGGAAGAGGCTAGTAATTAATTTAGGAAAACTCGACTATCAATTAAGGGAGTTAAAATTGGATTAGTGTAGATAGATGATTCGATCCGAAATTGTTAAGTGAAGTCTGATCCCTAGATCTTTTATTCATCTTCATCTTTACTCCAATTGCATTCATATTTATTTTAAGTATTTTTTGCATCAATCTTTATTTACTCACTTCATTTCTAACTAATCGATTTGCCAAATAGTATTAGGGTTATTAATTTTGGTACTTAGTGAAACAATCCTTGTGGGAACGATACTTTCTCATCACTTTATTACTTGTTTATGATAGTGTGCACTTGCGCTAATTGATAAATCATTTTACACATAACACCCCTTGATTAAGTAAAGTTGAGAAAATGCATGGCCATGCTCAAATGAATTGACATGGGATGTCAATTACATTTGCTTTAGTCAGCTTACTTAGGGATCAAGAAACCTCAAGATTGGACTATACAGGAATGACATGGTCTATGTCTCGTGCTCAATCTACATGTTTAAGAGAAAAGGATATAGATGATGATCACATATAAAGGTTCAGTCGAATCACCGACTTTCTCATCGCTTAGGTAACAATAATGTGTTGCTAGATACCGCTCATTGTTTATGGTAATTAATATGATTAATAATTATTGCTAATGTAATGAGAGCTTGAAGGGTCACACACTTAGAGCCTAATGGATTTGGAATTAATGGACCAAATTGTTCGGGCCTAATACTTAGGAATTCTATGCTATAATTATAAGGTCCAATAATAAGCCTATAATTATACATAGACCAAAGCCCAAATTAGTTAGAATTTTCTATGCTCCTATTTAAATAAGCTTGTTGGGTAATAATAAGGTTGATTCATTATTCATGCATCCCATACAGCATAGAAAAATCTTAGCACCTCTCTTTGACCATAATCCTTGAAGAGACGTAGCTAGCACTACGAGGCTTAGGAGAATAATTCCAACTAGTGGCCGTGAGGACGTTCATTGGTGATCTACTGGTTCGTATAGATACCTCGAAGTTTTTGACCGAAAGGAAGTCAAAAAGGTGATCAATGAACAAAATCTAGAATCATATAAAGGTGTAACCTGAATCCTACATTCTAATTTAACGTTTTGCATGAATCCGTTGGCTGGGATCAGTTTATTCTGCTGCGCTAGTATGGCTCCCAATCCCAACATATATATGAATTAATCATATGAACGAGGCCTTTCTAGTCAATAAATCCATATCCTATATATCTCCCCAAGGTGCCGAGTGGAAACTTACTAGTCAGACGAATGTGAAGCAACTTTTGTAAAGTCGTGGGTTTTCACAAAGAAAGGAGCTGACAAATGCAGTTTCGAAGGCTATTGTTTTGTCCGGTGTGAAATGGAATCCTACGGTTGTTTTTCCCCAAGAAAGGGGCTGAAGATTGTGGCTCCCAAGGCTGTTGCTTTGTCTGATGTGAAATGGAGTTGTAAAATTAGGTCTAACAGCTATTTTCGGTGGTTATTATTCCATTCAACTTTGAGGCAATTAAATTTCATTCTTATTAATTTTAGAAATTTGGAATATATCTTGTTAAATTTTACAAAATTCGAAAATAACATCATCTTCCATTTAATTAAATATTTTATCAAATTATGTCATTTTTTATGAAGTTTTTAAACAAGAATCAATATGTTATAAAACATTGATTTATTTTGTTGTTTATTGGATAATAATTTCACACCTTATATATAAGTATTTAATTAAAATTCTTTATATATAATTTAATTATTATTAATCATATATAATGTAAAAGTTATATATGAAAAAATAATTAAAAAATTAACATACTATAATATTTTGATTATCATTTAAAAACTTTATAAAAATATATAATTTGATAAAATAATTAATTAAGTAAATGATGGGTGTTAATTCCTAATTTTGTAATGTTTAAAGAAGTAGTTTCTAGGTTTTCAAAGTTGAAAAAAATAAAATACAACCTCAACAAAATTAAAAAGGGTAATTGTATTTTTCCTTACTTTAAATGCTAAGCTCTTTCTAAATAGTTGGAATCTCTTCCTTGTTAATATCTTGTATCTATTCAACATTCAACTTGAGTAATAGGAAAAAAAAGGGGATAATTATTCATTGCTAGTGTGAACTCCAAGGTACCTTTGAAGTTTTGAAACCTTGGATAGTGTGTAATCTCAAAAACTATTAGATTGAAATTATTTAATCACATATACTAAAGAATGAATAGTTGTAATTCAATAATTTTAATATAATAATTTTAGAACTTGCCATGTTATGTCACTTAAGTTTTAAAACTTCTTGGATGTCATAACAACTACCTTATTGCTAGATATCAACACTAGTACAAAATTGATGATTTACGTTGGTCAATAGATGTTAGTTTCAACAAAACTAATATTTATTTTGATCACAATGATATTTTTAAAATTATATGAAAACTTAGGACAATGGATAATAATACAACTAGCGTTTAAACACTCTTTAAAAACTTATAATGTCAATTTTAAACATAACTATCATCTAGAATGAACTTCAAAAATCTCATTGGAAACTATAAAATCATAAGATGTTAGTTTTAGTCAACAACTATCATCTAAAAGAAATTTGAAAAACCTCATTCAAAACTACAAAAGCATAGGATATCACTTCTTGTTAATAGTTCTCATTTAAAGAGCATTTAATGAGTGACGTTGGAAATCACAAAATCATAAGATACCAATTTTGTTTAATAACCAATGTGTACCTTTTTTCCTATAAATCTTTGTTCGAACTCTATCTTTCTATTTGAAATATTCAAACATTTCTTTAGTATGCTCTTGAGTATGACAAGTTTAACATATAATATTACTGCTAATCTTTCATTTCACCTTTATCAAGAGAGTGTATAATAAAAGAACCATAACCTTCATTTCTTTTCCATTATATACTCTTTCATTTCCCATGGAGTAAAAGTGAAATGGAAGAACTAATAAATGATAAATTCTCTTGTTGTATACTCTCTCATTTCCCATTAAAAAATCCAAGTGGAGAAATTTCAACAACAACACTAGAGTTTGCATCATGGATGAAAATTTTGATATACAATGGTTTTTTCATTATTTTTGTGTATTTATATGTAGACTTGTATTTTTGGTTTATTAATGATTTAGCATACTTATTTTATATAAATTTATATAGATATTTTTTCTCTTTACTCATCTATTTATACTTATATTATGAATAGAGTAATGATAATTATACTTTTTTAATTTCACAAAATTATTTTTTTTTCATTTTTATGTTATTTTTATTTAAAATTTTATGATAGGCATTTTGACTATATAAATTAATAGAAAGAATACATATTAAAAAAAATATAATATTCTATGTTAAATTTGTTCAAAAATAACTTTCTTTTCATATTCACATATTTACATAATAGAAATTTACAAAAATTGAATAGCCTTTGATGAGGAAATGGCAAACATGAAGAAATCTATTTTTATGATTAATTGATATCTAATATGATAGCATTTTCTCATAATCTTTAGACTTCTAAATAAATTTCATTTATGAAGAAGTTTGAATGAATGAAAATAATGTCCAAATGAATGAATTTATCAATGAAACTAAAGAAATAGAGGCATCTAAATGAATAAAAATAAGGAACTCTAAATGAATGAACTAAAGAACTTAAAACATTGGTTGTTTTTTATAACCATCATTCAAGTTCATTTCAATTGTCATGACAATTTATCAACTTGAAATTACAATATCGGTTTATTTTTAGTGATTGTCATGTAAGTTCTTTTCATTCATCATAAAAGTTCATCAATAGTTTACGTTCATTTTAGCATCTAACCATTGTCTTAGATGTCATTTTTAAATTAATAATTCATGTCTAATTATTTTACTTTTGGCTTATAAATAGGGTTCTTCCTGCTTATTTGAGATAAATTGATGATCTATAAAGATAGCTCTTCTTGTATTAAAAAGAGGGCTTTTGAGATTCTTCATTTTATTGATTTTGTGTTTAATAGGATGTTTAATTTTTTTTGTTTGGTATGTGTCTTTGATTGTTCCTCTATTTTAATATAATATTGGAGACATGAGCTCTATGCATTATCTCAAATTTTGTAAAATAAATCCTATTTGTACTTTGCCAGTTGATATTGTCTAATGGAAGGCTATTGTTATGGAATCTCTTTCATGAATAAATATAAAATATGGTTGTATAGAAATTGAAAGTTATAATAAGATTACTAATCATCAAAACTCACACCTTTATGAATCATGTTTCCACCCACTATAAGAGACATGGTTTATATAGTCATGAGTTTTGATGCTCCATAATCTTATGACAACTCACAATTTCCACACCACCATATTTTGTATTTGAAATGAAATTTTTAGAGATTCCAAAATAATTTAACCAACATCGAATGGTACTAATTATAATGGCACGACTAGGACATTTATTACTAAATTTAAAATAGCACAAAAAGCAAACAGGTAGCATATCCTTGCATTGAAAAATAAGGATAATTAGTAACTTATAGCAAATGAAGCAATCAAGCATTATAAAGGAATTATGAGTAGATGATAACCACTTTTCCTTTTAATTTGTGTAAGGATCCCTATATGTTTATTGTAAAGAACACTTTTTTCTTTGTATATATTCATGAATTAATATAAAAATAAATAAAATGATATAATCAATTTTTGTAATAAATTGTCTTCTTTCTCATATGTTTTATTTACATTTAATTTGTTACTATTTATTTTTATTTAATTGTTTAACAAAAGTGTGGTAACATAGAAAAATTAATACTATCAATTCACTTAAAGCAATTCAACTAAAAAAACAAAAAAGAAGTAGTTTACAAAATGATGTTGTGTTCTTTACAAGCTATATATGTAATAGATATAAGTTGTGTTTTCAAATTTTTGTTTTATATGTGTATGTGTGTGATATAAAAATGAAATTGTAAATTCTAATGCATATAATGTGTACAATTAAATCAATTCTAGTCTAATATATACATGTTCATCATATCTGGCCATTTTAGAATGGTTCTAAAAATATTTTGAGATTGTTCTATAATGATTATAGAAAAATTTTCCAAAAAGAAAGGAGAATTCTTTTTTATTAAAAGACATTCATATATTAAGATGTTAGTTTTTATTTAATAACTGATGTTGAACATTACTTTATATGATGATGTCATTATATTGAAGATAAGGGTATTTTCTTAAAACTAATGTTTAATAATAAATTCCAATGTTAGTTCATTTCAAAAATTAATGTGGAAACTTAGGCTATTGACATGAATTAAAAATTAAAACATTAAAGCATGGTGCTAGTTTAACATAAAAAGAGTGAAGCATCGCACCATTTACAAATTCCATCCAAAAGCGCTTCCAATCCTAAAATAATTTTCTATTTAATATGGTATCTCTCCTTCCAAATGTAAGATGATTCTCTTCAATTTTATATTTTTTCTCATTAACTATTTTATAGGACCAAAATTTATTTAGCTTGTAACTAATATGTGAGGTTTAGCACTCGCTAGAAACGCACCGAATATAAATGTGAGGATTTTTTTGTGTTTATTTTTTAAATTTAGTTTTTGGTTTTCTATTTGATCTCATTAATCTTCTTTAGCATTCTATCATATTATGTATTATGTTTTCATGTAAAAATGTGTAATACATCATTTTTTTATGAATGTTCATTGCATTTACAGGTATTATATTTAAAAGGTTTTAGTAAGGAGTGTAAATCTCTCATACTTATCTATAAGTATTAAGACACAAATTTAGCAAGACACTCATCTCTGATTATGGTATTATATATAATTTTTTACTATTTTCAATCTTTTATTATTTAATTTATTCTTTAAAATTATTTATATTTGTATACTAAAATAATATGAAATGTTAGATTTCTATATCTTATTAAGAATACAAGGCAAATAGGGGGATAAGAGTAGGAGGAAAGTAGAGATATGGCTAGGGTTTAGGATGAAGGAGTAAGGAATTGCGTGGGATGAAAGGAGTGATGAACATGGGGATAGGATTAGGTTTGGGACAAGTAAGTGAGGAATCAAGGTCTAAGGTTTTGGCTACTAAGATAGTAGGACATACAACATTAGTTATTTAGATGAACTAATATGGTATTCTAGTTATTAGATATCATTTTTTAGAAAGTAAATGACATTTATGACATTTCCTAAGATTATGTGAACATAAATGACGTCAATTTTCATAAAATAAGAACCAGTGTTGATTTTTTATTATATGATAGTTTACAAACCAATGTTAAAACTACATATACTATAATGGTCAATTATACATCAATTACTTTCTAACATGTAATTTCCTAAGCACCCAATGTTAATTAACTATTATGTCTGATGGTATTGCAAAGTTAACAGTCAACTAAAATAAGACCTCTATATAGTAGTGGCCCTCATTTTGGAGAAATTCTTAAGTACATATCATATGTTACATCAAGTCATTTTAAATCATTTTTAAATATCAAATTATTTATGGGTTTTCATTTGATGTAGGAATTGTAATTATAAATCAAGTACATATCATATGTTACATCAAGTCATTTTAAATCATTTTTAAATATCAAATTATTTATGGGCTTTGATTTGATGTAGGAATTGTAATTATAAATGTTGCATCTAGTTATCCAAATAGGTAGGTCTCTTGCAATCTCATGGTTCCCATACTAATTAAAAGTCAAATAATGATTTGTGATAGATAAATATTAATATAGAATTCATGAAAATGCAAGGGTCCCTCTTATTTAGATTGTTAAATGTGACAAACATCTACAACTGCTAAATTGGATCAAAACTTGTAAACTAGTTTCATATAATACATGATGTTCTTCTAAAAATTTCCTTTAATTTTGTGCTTAAAGGATGATGTGTTAGACTAAAAGAGATACTATGATTAATAAGATAAGAAAAATGTAAAGATCATATAATGTTAAGGAACAAAAACTGTTGACTTGTGAAATAATGGGAAATGGTAAAAAAAATTATAATTTAAAAGTAAATATGTATTTAATATTGTTAAGTTGGAATTTAACAATTTAATTCAATAATTTTCATTTATTTTAAAATTGTAAGTGAAGGAATGGATGAATAATTATAATCAATATAAAAATAAGGCATTAATAGTATAAGCTATAAAATATGAAGGATATAATAGTTACCATCAATATGTATGAAAGAATAAATGTTGTGTTTACCAAAATTTTCTTGGCACATACTATCATGTAAAGTTGTAATGGCATAAACAACTTATTTCTTATTGTAGCATAGACTTATTTTTTTTATGGCAAATCATTTGATACATTACTATAGAAAAGTTGATTGACAATGGGTGCATAGAGGAATTCACATTGGAATACAACCACAATTTTATTGAGCATCATTATAAATGTGTTATGATATCGATTACAAAACTATTGTGAAAAAAGAAAATAATGTCAGTTCCCACAACTAAAAAATCATTTTTGTTTCTTATAGGATAAGCTACCTAGTAATTGGTGTAAAGTTAAAGATGTTGGTTATTAACAAGTAACTAATGTGAAATGTATATTTAATATTTTTTAAATCAATTTTTTGCTTCTCTACTAGGATATTTATAGTCAAAATTGGATAAATTCAACATCTTATGTAAAAATATATATTTTGAGTTAAAAATTTTAAAAAATCATAACTTTGCACTTGACTATCCATTTGGGGCAAATTGTGTATCGATTTCATATAACTTTTTGATATTTATGCAAACAAAGGGCTATTTTGATGGACTTTGTCCATTTTTCTCCATCTTTTACCATTGTTCAATGGCTTCAATTTTAACTGCAACATTTTATCAAACATATAATAAATATCTAACACTCAAATACAACCCACAAGCTATACAAAAGAAATATAAACCAAAATATCTTAAAAAATACCTATGCAAAAAATCACAAAAAATGGAAAAGGCAAATCTTATGTTTTGAAATAGTGTCTTAGAACAAAACATTTACTTTGTACTTGATGTTTATTGAAGAAGTATTAATAACTCATTAGCATGCGGTAAAGCACAAAGGAACATTTAGAGTTTTATGGAGAGAGTTAGATGGAGACGAAAATTAAGCATGAGAACAAATTAAAAAGTGAGCAAGAGTGGTAATGATGAAATGAATAAAATATACCTTATTTAAGCACAAAAATATCACTATATTTAGGGTTTTTAATTACTAGATTTTAAAAATTTTAAACTTTAATTATTTTAAAAATTAATATCTTAAATTTTTTTTATTTTCACAACAATCTTTAAATGCCATATATTTTAAGTCAGTTACATAAAAAATTAATGTCTTATGTTTCATAATAATTTTAAAAATGTCACTATATCAAAATAGAAATCATTTAATTCTAAAATTGACATCTTAATTTTTCTCATTTTTTAAGCAATCTTTAAATGTCATACTTTATGATGTCAAATAAATGAAAATTTGATGTTTTAAGTTTTCTCATAATTTCAAAAATAACATCAAATCCAAATAGATTTTGGTTAATTCTAAAATCAATATTTTAAATTTTTTTCATTTTCTTAACAACTTCCAAATGCTATATATTATGATGTTAGTTAAGTAAAAAAAATATCATCTTAAGTTTCTTAATAATTACAAAAGTGTTATTATATTCAAATAAACATTGATTAATTCTAAACTGATGTGTTAAGTTTCCTCGTTTTTCTAACATCCTTTAAATGTAATATCTTATGACATTGGTTAAATCACAATTCCATAATAGTGATACATGCATGCATCTTATATTCAAATTCAGAATACTTAAGAAAAAATAGTTTTTATTCATTTAAAACTTAAGAGAAGATGTTAATGAGTCTCCTATCATGCATTACAAACAAATGGAGGCCTCACTCGATTTCTGTGTACATGGCCAGCAGGCCACTTGGTTTGGATTTTGTTGCAGAATTATCGTCATCATTCATCTGGTGGGAATTTTCATCTCTGCCTGTGATAAAGGTTGAACTTCGCTTTTTTGTTTTAAGGATGTACTCCCAACTCGTTGAATCAATTTCCGGCAATTTGAACCAAATAATTTCGAGAGCCCATGAAAGTCTTTTTTCCATTTTAAAGTCCTTATTATTGGAGAAAGTTAGGAAATCTTATGAAAGTTTGGCCATCCATTAAGATAAATCTAAATTCCAAAAAGTAGCCTAACATTTTTTTATATACTTTTCGGACATTGAAATCACTTAATGCAAGAATGAAATAAATAAAAATAATTAATGGCAATAACATTTGAACAAATAATAATAAATATCCATTTCTTTTAATAATTTAAATTATATATTTTATTACATACATTAATATGATAAAAATATATTTAGATGCTAGATAATAAAAAGGATCATATTTTAAATTCTTTTATCAAAATTGTACTCCACAACCACTTCTCTTTATGATCTGTCTTTGAGGTGAATGTACAAGAATTGAAGGTGTTAATAAATAATCACAATCTTAATAAAGTTCCTATTTTACTAATTCATTGTTTATTGTTTTGTATAAAATTCAGTCTATGTTTGAAGTGGTTGTGTAAAGGAGAAAAATAATAAATATATTCTTAGTTTTTATTCTTAGTTTTTTAAAGTGACAAATAAAATGAAATAGAGAGAATTATCTAAAAATACTGATAAGAAGGTATAGAGGGAATAATTCCCAAATTTCTTTCCTATTAGAGGATAATAGATTCTAATTTATTAATTTCTTACAATAAATAATTTTGTATAATGAACAGTACTTATTTTATAGAAAGTATAAAATAACTTTTTAAATTATATTACTGAAAACTTTTTATAGTAAAAGTGTATGAATTTTTATTATTTATTAATATAAAAATAATTTTAAAAATATAAAATATGTAAAAAAATAAAGCTATGGAAAGGTCATATCATAAATGAATTAAACAAACATCTCTTAGAAAATGAGCATTCTTAACTCATAGTGTCATCCAAACAATGTTTACCCACTTCTTTTTCTTTTAAAAAAATTCATTTCATCGAATCAAATATTATCAAAAAAATAAAACAACTTGATTATTTTAAAATCATTGTGTACAAACACATCCAGATTAATATCTTGTCACAGCTTATTACTAATTTTTAGTTATTGCTTTGATTTGCTTTCTACTTTCTATGTTTATTGGCTGTAGTTTTCGTGGAAATTGTAAATAAGATAAAGGTAAATAAAAAAATTGGGATGTAGAAGAAACGGACTTTGGCAGGCTTTCATGGTGAGACTCGATTGCCAAGAAATTAGAAATGTTAAGGTTGACGATTGGATAATAGGAGAGAGGGAGAGAGAGATAGAGAAAGTTCTTACTGATACATTTTTTCAATCACCAAGCGGGATGAATAATTGCTTCAAGGATTAGAGTATTGTTGCTGTGCAAATTGGTCCCATGGTACATGAAAACAACTAGTCATCCAACATGATTGAAAACTCATAAAATAGAACCTATTCAAAGTGACATAAGGCCATAGATTATAATGTGCTCTCATCGCATATTCCATAGGGGTTTTCCAATCTCATACCACAGCAACATCAAGGAAGAATACAATGTTCTCTTATTGCATATTTCATAAAGGTTCTCCAATCTTTTATCAAAGCGATATAAAAGTAAGGTTTGTCATGTTCTTATCACATAAATTAATGTGATAAAAGTAGAACTTCTTTGCCCTTACCACACTATTTATGAAAAAATTGGACAAAATATATCCTACTCCCATCATATAACTGTAGTATCAAGGTAGAATGCAACTTTTTCTATTGTGTATTTGATAGGTCTACTAACCCTTGGCAAGCAATCCTCTCAAATGGATAGTTTTACATGGGAAGATTGGGTTATGCCCTTTCCTACTTTACATTTGGTTCAAGGTTTGGTGCTAACTCAATAGCCATTTGTTAGAAAGCACAACTTTGATGAAAGTTAGTGTGACTTTGAAGTTTAGAAAGGTCTAACTCCACTAACTTTTGAAAATCTATTGTGTAGGAGGTTTTGGAGGATTGAGATGAGGGCCTCATCTAACATTAGGCAAAGAGGTGGCCTTGATGGTGTTGGCCTCTTTTTCATTAGATCCCTTGTATAAAGTGTGTAGGATGTGTAAACAAATGATTCTCGCATTTAGCAATAAACCAAAGAATTACAAATTATGCATGTCTATGACCTTCACAAATGTAGCTTCATGAATATCATTCAAACTAACCTTCATGATATTTAAAGTCCAACTTCCCATTTCACCTAAAGCCAAACACATAACCTAAACACTATATTTAACCATGGTCTGTCACCTTAAACTTCCTCCGTTAAATTAGTCAATGTTCCTAAATCAAACATGCAACCTAAAACATGAAACTATCCTAAGATAGTAAGCCTAATCTAACCCATATGTTGTAGCCCACTTACAACAGTCATCTTGTACTTATCACAATCACATCATACTTTTCGCTAAATTTGTCACATCTAGGATATTGAGTGAACAACTCAATCGCCATCATTTCCTATCACTACAAAAAAGTGACTTTCATTTACGAAGAAAATTATCACTATGAATTTAAAATTTGTCGTTATATTTCATTTCAAATTATACATATAATAGCTTTATCCATAGGCTTTAAGTGAGATATAGCTAAAAAAAATTTCATGGGTATACAAAAATTTTTCCATCACTAAAAATGGACTTCTTATACCCATAGATATATTTGTCACTAAAACTAATATTAATTCAGAAAATAAATAAATTAGTAGCCATCTTGAAAATTATAATTTATGAATAATTATTTCTTTTGTCAATCTAAAATTTAAAATTCATTACAGTAACTATGTATACAAAAGAATTAATCACTTTGTAAACTTTATAAGATAAACATATTGTTACCATATATTTCATCTTTTTCAATACCTAATCAACTAATTGGCAACTAAAGTACAACAGAGTTTCACTAAAGAAAAAGAAAAAAAAATTACTATAGCAACTTCGAATTCAATCCAAGTGAATACGTGACAAATAAGTAAATAATATGTACAATAGAATTTTCATAAAAGAAAAAAGAAGAATGCTATGAAAACCTTGAATTCAATCTAAGTGAATACATGGCAAACTTTGTGTCTCTTTCACATTCTAATTGAACCTAAATCATAAAGACGTCATGTAAGAAAAACATTATACAAACACCTAATGATCTATAGACTGTAAGCCAAATATAATTTATCGAATACAAATCATGTGCAAAATCCAGTACCCATTATGCGTGAACAATGAACAAATATATCAAACTTTGATATATACAACTGATCAATCAAGAAAGAAAATTCTTATAATGGAAACCAGTGGCTGGCTTTTTATAGATGAGAAACAAAATAAATTCAACAGTTAACACAATTAAATTACACATATAAGAAAGATAACATAATATAAATGCATTGTATTTTGAAATGTCAAGAACAAAAGCTGACTTTGAACTTGAAACTCTTCAAACAAATAAATTAAGAAAAGTAAAGTATTTAGTTGAATACCTTGAAATACTTGAACTTCATGCTTTTGCAACATTGCAGTTTCTGATTTAGTTTATCAAGAAAATATTAAATATTAAATTTGCACAAAATTCTTAAAAAAATATATATCGAAGAGAAAGGTATAATGCACTGAAATAAAAGAACTTATGACAGTGATATGGCTTTTTGCTTTACTTTTTATCTACCATAGTGCTTCCAAGTGAAGACACAGTTAACAACATCGTCGTAACTCCATGATCATTAGGAAAAGAATCTACAATAGAAAAATTTTAAAGGAAGAAAATACAAATCAAATTAATAAACCTCAATTTTGCAGTTTCCTTAGTAATCATGCCTAATGGAATATTCTACAGGGAGAAAGCTTAATAATCATACTCTAAAACGTTATAAAAATAGGAAACTTTAATGGAAATAAAGCGTAAATTAAATAAACAGAACCTAGAACCTGTAAGTGTAAATTGTGATTCCCTTGATAGAAAGACTAAATAGAATATAAGATCACATTTTTTGTTGAAAGAAATAACGGAATTTGTATTTAAAAAAAAAAAAAAAGCAGTCGTGTGAGTGAGATAATGAAACAAAATAAAAATTAAATGTTGAAATACCTCACGCCTATCCCACGTTAAAGTTAAAAACTGATTTCTGAATTTTTTCCCCTTTTTTTAATTTAAGAAGTAAAAACTAATCTAAAAGCATAATCTAATGTAATTTAAAGATGTTATTAAAAAAAAAAGGTAAATCAATTTCAAATCAGTTGAATAGATACATATTATAATTATCTATAAATGCTAAAATCAAGAATATAAGTAATTATAGTTAAAATAAAAAAGATATATATATTGATAAAATGGATAAGAAATAAAAAGTCATAAGAAGGAGTTTTGCGATTCTTTGATATGGATAATTTATGCAATATTTTAAATTTTAAATAAAATGAATTTGCTACCAAAAGAATGCACCGAATTTAAAATGGGAAGCATATCTTTTAGAATCCTAATAAATACTAAGTTCTTTTTTTTTATAGATCAAGTAGTTTTCAAGGTAAAAAATAATATTTATTAAGAAAATTAAAATTTTATCTGGAAAAAAGTTCAAAATTAAAATGAATAAAAAAAATTATTTTCTTCATAAAATTTAACATATAAAAGTCTATTTAATTACTAATTTTATTCAAGGTAAATATTATATAAATTATTGGTTATAATTTCTACCACTAATAATTTTAGTGATGGAATGATAAATTTATAGGTAAAAGTCTTTCGCCGATGGAATTTTTAATTGTCATTAATGTAGATATATCTCAATTTTCTTGTAGTGTATAAATAACCCTTCTTCCCCAACCATAAAAGGCATTTTGAACTAGCCATAAAAACCATTCTAATCTCTCTTATTACTGTTTTACCCAAACCTCTTTCTCCACCTCTCCATCCCATTAACACATAATTATCCCTACATTCTCCCATAAACACTTATCACTAACACGTACACACCTTAAAATACTTTAGAAACCTTAACAGACTTCTATCAAACACCATGGTATTGTGAAGGTCTAAGTGTCATGGGCCAATAACTCTTTAATTGAAACCATGAGGCCCATACTTACCACTCTTAATGATCATGTCAACCTCCCTATTAAAAACTCTCTTGCAACACACTTAATAAAGATAGTGGGACTTCGAAGATTTATCACTCATACAATAAAATTTCATGTACAACATGTCCATAAGCTATAATCGAATATTGTTGAAGCACTCGTGCATGCCAATCCATAAGATCGCCTTACACCAAGAGCCTTCGAACACAAAGGGCCTAAAAAAGGATAATTTGAATAGGGAAAGAACTACTTTGTCCGCTTGATATATATCTTATTTCATAATTTTGAGTGTGTAAGGACTGGCCATAAGCCAATACACTCAAGTGCCTAACTTAGTGTCCAAGAACATCGCTAATCATTTTAACACTCCACCCCCCCTTAAAGAGCATTTTGAGTAAAAGCCCTCTTGACATAAATAAATATACTTTTTTCAAGTTGTTTTAAGCCTTTTTCGCAACATTTCATATGTCCATTTTACACTAAATCATACTGATGCAAAGATAAAAATGTAAGGATTACAAATACAAGACGTGTAAGGATTACAAATACAAGTTTCTCGAACTCTTCTAAATTTTTCGAACCATGCCAAAATTATCAAAATATTGCCAATTTCAAAAAACTAGAAAAAATAGTATACAAGTTGAATTGATCATAAATTTTAGCTATAGGTCTTCTCCAATATGCTTAATTTTTCCATCAAGTCTCATCCAAATTCGAGCACATTTGCCATCAGACTATCACAACCATTAGCTTGTGACATTCTCTCCCATTTCAAATGTCAATGCCCTCGTTGATGCCTTAATTTGACATAACTCCATAAAGAATTTACTTACTCTCTCGAAACTTTATGTTGATCTTCAACCTACTTCTTTAAATTACTACCTTATCCATTCATACTTGTCTTTTTCAGTACTATGAATGTCCCCTCATCTCAAACTTGGGTTATTGCCTTCACAACATTGATATCTTCTTAAGCAAATGCATCCTCCATAAATTTCTCAAATGGCTACATCTATAGATTCCTTTTGAAGTGTCCCGACACCCTCTAGTGCCACTTTTCCACTCACTCTTTTGAACTTATTACCTTTATAACTTGTTCGATGGGTAGTCGTCTCTGCAACTTAGAGCTCACTAACTCTACAGCTTGCACGGATGCTACCATTGTAGCAAAAGTGTGTGCTACCACTGTAGCAAAAGTATGTGCTAACACTATAGTTGATAAGCAATGCTTAGTACTTTGAATCAACTATTAACATGTGTCTTACACCTAGTGCCTCACTCCACCAATGCAAAAGCCAAGACTTATGCTTAATCTACATATAGGCCTCATAACCTTGCTCACAAGTTTGTTTGCATTATTCTTAGTTAATTCATAACACTTTGCAATGCTACTTTCACACTCAATTAGATCCTCTAATCCTTTATAAATCAATATTCTTTAGCATCTCATCACCACTGTAGCCTACTCCTCTAGTATCTCATACCAAATTTGGATTTTTAGCCTACTCCTTTCAGGACCATTCATGCCTGTCTCTTTCAGTACTATAAATGTCCTTCATCTCAAATTTGGATTATTGCCTTCGCAATATCGATATCTTCTTAAGTAAATGCATCTTCCATAAATTTCTCAAATGATTACATTGATAGACTCCTTTTGAAGTATCCCAACACCATCTAGTGTCACTTTCCTGCTAACTCTCTCGAACTCATTACCTTTATGACTTGATTGATATGTAGTCGCCTTTATAACTTATGATCATGACCTTTACAGCTTGCATGGATGCTACCACTGTAACAAAAGTGTATGAGCAATGCTTAATACTTTGAACCACCTATTAATAAGTGTCTTGCACCTAATGTCTCACTCCACCAATGCAAGAGCCAAGACTTACGCATAATTTACGTGTAAGCCCCATAACTTTACTCATAAGTCTACTTGTGTTGTTTTCTATTAATTCATAACACTTTACAATACTACTTTCATACCCAATTGATTCCTCTAATCCTTTCTAAACCAATATCTTTTGGCACCTCATTAGCCACCATAACCCACTCAAAGTAAATGCAGTTTAGCATCGTAGTCCTCATAATCCTTCCCTTATGCATCCTCTGATGACCTTTTCAAGCACATCCTTTAATAACTCCCTCACTTCAACATTTAGAAAGGAGTTAAGCATGGGGCATCCTCTACTCTAGCTTGAGTTTCACTTTGCTTATACATGAGCAAATATAAACTCATAGTCATTACCATAAAGTCTTTCAACAATGTGACCATTTAGTGCTAGTCTGCTACCTTACTTTTGAGTCATCGTTGCCACTTTGCAAAGCAACTATATAACTTAGCCCACTACATTGAAGAATCTTACAATAAGATTGTGTGTTGTTTATCTAACCTATAGATTATGCATATTGCATCAATTTCATTGAATTCGCTTTACCTTTTAGCTACACTCCCCTGAGTAATACAAATGATCCTTTCGAACCACCTCAACATGATTTTAGACTACTCCTTCTGGAGTAATCCGCTCATGCTCTTCAACTGTGGCCATGTATTTCTACATGACTAAAAGCTTGGCCCTCTAGCTCTACCAATCCTTTAGGAAATAGTCAAGCTTTCTGGCAAGACTAAGACTTCTCCTATTGAATAAGCTATCAATTCACTCATCCCTTTAGATGGTGATTTGCATCCATCAATGCCATTACTATGAATAAGCTCATAATTAATGTCTTTTGTAGACAAGCAAGTTGTTTGGCACAATGTTTGTGCATAATGCACTAATCTACAACCACTCAAATGCATTATCCCCCTCCCACACAATAATTTTTTGGGCCAATCCAATCTTTTGTATTATTCAATCAAGTCTTTGGCAATGACTCGTTCGAGTTTGAGAATGATTGCTTCACATATCCTTTGTATATCATTGGACAAGTCACATCTAAACTAATTATAGCCTATGTAATTTTGGTTCACTAGCACAAACCAAGCTTTGATACCATAGGCTAGTAGCTCTTTAGTTGAAATTATACAACACATGCTTGCTATTCTTACGTGGCATGCTTGGTGAAAATAGTGGGACATCAAAGACTTATTGCCTATGGAATAAAATCTTATGTATAACATGTCCATAAGCCATAATTGAATGTTGCCAAGGCACTTGTGCATATCAATTTGCAAGATTGTTTGCTACCAAGAGCCATCGAGCATAATGGGCCTAAAAAAGGATAATTCAAATAGGGAAAATGACACTCCATTTGCTTGATATATGCCTTATTACATAATTTTTAGTGTACAAAGAATGGCCACAAGTTAACATACTTAAGTTTCCAACTCAATATTTAAGCGTTCAACTGGCCTTTCTGACACTCCTTTTTTTAAAGAGTATTTTGAACAAAAGCCTTCTTGATAGGAGTAAATATATTTTTTTAGTTGTCATAAGCTTTTTTCACAATACTCCAAATGTCCATTTCACACCAAATCACACCAACATGAAGATAAAAATATGAAGCTCACAAATACAGGCTTCTTAAACTCTTTCAAATTCTTGAACCATGCTAAAATTATGAAAATACCTCCAATCATAGGAAAATCGAGAAAAATAATATACAAGTCAGATTGAACCTAAATTTCAAGTATAGGTCCTTTACACACATGCTTAATTTTTTTCACCAAGTCTCATCTAAATCTAAGCATATTTGCCTCTCGTACTATAACAACTATAAGCTTGTAACACCAAGGCATGTGTATATAAAAATGCTTAACTACTATTTTTTCCACCATGAAAAACCAGAAGTTCATATACAAGAATTCATATTTTTTATGTATTAATTGTGCCATAAGGCATAAAACTATTTCTCCGTCATACTAAAAAAACTTTTTGTAAAGTACTTATCTCTCCTGTACAAAAGCCATTATTTTAGACTCCCAATTATCTTACTTACACTTCATTATTTACTTCAAATACGAAAAACTCTCAAATAAGCATTAACCAATTTCTTCCCTATCAATAAGTGCAATTTTCGTAATATAAATCCCTATTTATTCATAAATAAAATTTGCTTGAGCTAGCATGCTATCTATAAAATAATGCCTTGTTTACTATTGCATTTATAGTAAGAATATTTGAATCTATTATCTTTAGAATGTGGGAAATTTTATGTTACTCCCATGAATTTTAAGTTATTGGATGAGTTGACCAATTCAATTATTTCACTCATTTAATAATTTGTATTTTATCATATATCTATGGGTGTCAAACCCATGAGGGTAATATAAAAAACACCGACAAATGTTATTTAACCTCTTTATCATTAGTTCATCGCGTGGTGATTTTGTAACCAATAGCAATCTCTAACATCGTCCATATTGACTCTAAATATCACGAAAAATTTATAAATTATGTGATTGTGAATCATAAACGTGGTACATGGCATATAGCCTATGAAAGGGCCATTATTAGGGCAAGGAATCAAATCAAAGTTGCAATAATGTAATAAAGTAAGGTCAGTAAGGTCGGCGAAGGTTGAGCGTGGCCTACTTTCGGCTTGCATTGACTACACACTTGGACTCTCTTGGACTGATGTGTAAAAAGATCACGTGCAAAGACCAAAAACCGCTTAGGACAAATATTCCACGTCGTTCGTCGGGTGGGTGGCATGTTACTTGCCAAAATTTCCTACCTCTGCTTAGACCGTTAGTAGTCAAAATTCAATACTAGTGTCTTCTTTAATTTTTAGCATGTATATTAATTTTTCACTTTATTCATTTAGCTATCCCATAAAAATTTTTAAATTACACAATAATATTATTCTGTTATGTAAAATTTTAATAAAATTATATTTGTTAGATCAATATCTGTTATCTCTTTGCAATAGAACAACTTATTATGATACTACTTTGTACAAGTTGGAAAATTTGTCTAATTTTAAAAAAGAATTAGTTTTTTAAATAATTTTTTTTACTTTTCATGAAGCGATATAAATACTTGGATTAGATTATCTGGTAATAATTTTTTGTCATAAAATTTTGCACTCTTTGCATAAAAAGGCCCAATTGCAACAATTATGTTTATAATACAAAAATATTTGAAAGTTATACCAAAAAAATTTAGGAAATCTTATTCTTCTTGCCCTTTTTTTAAAAGTAGTACTAAGCAGATTCTTTTTTGTTTTGCTTAAAAAAGTTAATTCACCAAGAAAATTTGTTATTTGCAAAGGAAGTTTCTTGGTTCCTTCGCGAGGCAAGGATTGACTGTGTTACTTAAGCCTGTGTTAACACGCCAGCTGAACTCCCAAAGACCATTTGATTCGCGGAGTATTTTTAATATTTTCAAAGAATGTTTTTAAAAAATATTATATTTTCATATTTGATTTAAGATTTAAAAAAATATTTGAAAATATCATATTTTTAAAAATATTTTTGATATAATAATCCTTCAAAATATTCCTATAAAAAGAGTTGGATATCTCAAATTCCCATGAGATGGGAATATTCATACTAAAATAAAAAAAAAAATCCTCACATTTAATTCTCTTTTTTATTTATCACTTTATCATATAATTTTTAATTTAAAATAGGAAATAAATATTACTTTATTTTTAAAATATTTTTATTATTAAAAATTGTAATCACATTAATTTTTTAAATATAATTCATTTTTATTATTATTCCTAATATTTAAAATATTATTTTAATATATTTATATATACATATAATTTCTTTCTTTGAAGAATAATACAATATGCTTAGAATTTCTTTTAAAAAAGACATATTTATACATAAAAATATAAAATAATAATATTTTTATATTAGAGAAGAAACTATAATGTAAATTATAGTACAAGTATGAAATATAATTATGGAAATAATTTAACAATGAAAATTTATGATTTTATAAAAGGAGAAATATTAAGTATATTTAATACTATAATAATAATTTAAATAAATTATACTCACTTTATTTTCAAAATTAATCTAATAATAATAATGTAACTAATGATAGATATATCTTGTAAAGTTAAAGAGTGCAAAACAACAAATAAACAGTCAACTTATATATAATCTATTTTTAAATAGGATTATAGTGTCTAATTGCTACTAAGGGTAGCAATCAAATTCTATTCTAAATAAAAATATATTAATTATTAAAATATAATACATTAAATGTTAAAATATAATAAAATATAGATATTTTTTTATATATTTCAATGAATTTCTAGATGTTAAATATTAAGATTTAATTTATTTTATGTTAAAAATTTTTTACATTTTAAATAAAAATATGATTTATGATATTATATTTTAGAATAAAAAATTTAATAATGGTATTTTTTAAATAATTTTAAAATTTTTAAGAATATCAAATAAAAATCAAATATAATAATATAATATATGAAAATTCAACAAAATATTTTGAAGAAAATTTATAATGAACCAAACATAAAAATTAACTAAAATTTTCAGGAATCATAATTCTGGAAATATACATTTTCGTGCAAAATTCTGCAAATCAAACGTGAGCTTGGTTCTATTGTCATCAATGGATAGAGGCGTAGTAGCTGGAATGGCCGCCCTTTGTTGTATGGGCGATGCTAAAAAGAAGCTCTGGAGTCCGATCCAACCGTAATCCTAATTCTTCTTCTTCCTCTGGTCAGCCATAATCATACATCTAAAGGACAGACCAGTCACCTTTGTTGTATGGGCGATGCTAAAAAGGGTTATGACCTTTGTTTTCATTTTTCAGGTTCCAAGGGTGATATGTAGGCGGATCCTGGCAAGATCACTGGCACTCGAGATTCATTCAACTTGACAGGTGAGGGCTCAGTGCCAGAAGTGCGAGGCGGGATTAACAGTGGCCTTTTCTCTGGCGTGAGCTTTGGAAAGACTGCTGCTCTCCAGGTTCACCACCCTTTGGACGAGTGCAGTGGCACCGAACAGTATTATAACCTTGAGGTGCCCAATAACAAAAGAATCATCCACGGCGGGGTTCGCAGCGGTGCTCATTCCTCCGACGGTGCTTTTCCTGCAAAATCTGGCCAATCTTCAGTCTGTTCATCACAGTGCTAAGTGACGACGTACTGTAGCTCACGGTTTGCATCCAAATCACCCTGCAAAAATAATTTCACCTGACTCTTGGATGTTTATTATTTAGGTTTACGTTTTAAATGCGAGTGTTGTTTCTTTCCTTAATAAAATAGGAGGAGGGAGCAGGCGACTGTTATTAATTACACTTTCCTTCTAAGTATTACTGCAACATTATTCTCTCATTGCAAGCTGGTCGCTATCCCCTGGGATGATGAGAAAAATATATCTATACACTTCAGTTATAACACACGTTTACCCGATAAAATGGATATCAATTATCAATTTTGCTGTTCGTATGCGTAAATTTTGTGGAATTAATGTTTATAAGAAATTGTATTTACAACTTTTAAGGTATTAAAAAATTAGAGGTGGTAATCCATTTTATTCGGATTAACTTATTTATTAAACATATTAAAATAGATCATTTATCTAATCTGTTTAATAATTTAATTAATAAAATTTATACTAAAAAATTATTTATTAAACTTAATATTTATTATTTTTTATAAAAAATATTTTTAATTACTAATGTAATATTATTTGAAATTTTTATTGTCATTTTATTAAAATAAAAATTTTAAATTTTATTATATATACTTATTTATAATTTAATTATTAATTATTCTTAAAAAATAATTTTAAAATTTTAATATAAATTCTTAAATAGGTTGACATATCAATTCAAACTCTAATAAACTAGTTGTATTCGTATTATATTAGTATATCATATTAGAAATTGTCACTTCTATAAAAATTATAACTAAACCATTCTTGATAGATGAATATTGTAAGGATAATTCTATGAGAGCCTGATCTCCTAATAGATTGAATACTTGTTTGGTATAGTGATTCAAAGATATCTAATTGCACTTTTGAAAGTTTTTTTTTATTTCATTTAGAAAATAAACTATTAGAAATAGTTTGTTTTTAATCTTAGTTATGAAAAGATAAATTTTAAATTTTATACCCAAACTAACATAATCTTTTTATTCTTTTACATTTGGTATCCTTCATTTAACAATATAAATTTTAAATTTTATACTTATACTAATATTTTTTTAAATTTATGAATAACTTTGGAGAAGTTATGATTTGATTATTTGCATTTTAAAATTAGTAAATAAAAAATAAATATAAATTTTATTTTAAATAAGAAATTGAACTCTCTTATTTGTGACATGATAATCTAAATAAATGGGAGTATATATAAGTTAAGGAATATATATATATTCCTTTATAAGCAATAATATTAAAAAGATTATCAACTGATTGTGATATAGTCATATATAAATTATTGGCATTTTAGTAATTTAACAAAAAAAGTTATTATTTTGTGCATAATTAAAATAAAAATAAATTATATATAATTAATTATTAATTGATATTACCAAACACAAAATAAATTATATATAATCAATTATTCTAACAGTCAATTATTTGTATTGCAGTATCGGTATATCAAACAAGTCTTAAATATTTTTGCCGTCAAATTATCTATATAATAAATTGAGATTTATATTTTTTAATCTAATTTATTTTCACCAGAATTTGAGAAAGAATAATCTTTACGTAAAAACATTAATCCTCTTCTCTCTCACTAGTTTCTTTATATTCAATGGCAGGCCTAGGACCTATGGTCAGTGGGGACAACTTTTTGATCAAAATGCCCTTGGATGAATCATTTCTCAATCCAAAACTTGTTCTTGGAACAGGGCCGTATCTTTGAAAAGATAAGTAAGGCACTTGTTTTAAACTCTCAATTTTTCTTATACCTCACTTATAATTTTTTTTATTTTTATATAATCATTAGTCAATTAGTTGAACTTCAAATCTAATGATAATTACTCTTTTTGAGATTATTTATATAGTCATTAACGTTGATTATACAGTTTATAACTAATTGAAAAACAATTGAGCATTTATTTCCAAATTAGTTACAAATTTTTTGTATGACTATACAAAATAAATAACTAATGATCATAAAAAAAATAATTATATATTAGTGATCCAACAATAATTGCTCTCTTTGAGATTATTTTTCAATTAGTTACAATTTTTTGTATGACTATATAAAATAAATAACTAATTGGGGATTTATTTCTCAATTATTGGCAAATTTTTTGTATGACTATATAAAATAAATGACTAATAACTATAAAAAAATTAGTTATACATTATTAATCTATTAATAACTACTCTCTTTGGGATTATTTCCTAATTAATTGCAAATTTGCACATTATTACTAATTATCAATTTCTAATATTATAATTTATAACGGTGATTTTTTTAACTATATATACCACAGATTTTCAACGTTTTCTCTTCAAATATTCTTAGCTCTCATATTTTGTTTTCTCTTCTTACTCTTCTCTTCATACTCTTTTAAAGTAAATTCTCAAAATAAATTGATATAAAATTCTTGCAGTAAATATTATGGCGTGCAATTCTTTTTATTTTCAGGTTTCCAAGTTCTATCATTTCATCATTTTTTTTATTTACTTTGCATATATATTTTATTTATATTTTTTTTATTCTATTTTTTATACTTTGTCGTAATAAAAGATGTCAAAGAGAAAGTATGAATGTGACTTTGAAAAATTAAAGAAAAAAGAAAAGTTAAAAAGTTAATTCAATCTTAACGTGGTGCTCTTGATAAATTTGTTGCTATTCATAAAAGGGATGTAACAATTAGTTCGATTGATGAAGAAATGATAGAACAATCACCTATAGATGATGTTGAAAACACTAATAGTCCTAATTCTAATCAAGAACAAGTAGAAGATAAAATTTTAAATGAAGATAATTTAGTAAAAGTGAATGTTGAGCATAATAATACATCAAATAGAGTTCTTAAAAATATTTATGATCCAGGGCAATGGAAAAATATTGATGAAAAGTTTAGAGATTTAATAGTAGAAAAAGGTCCAATTAGACATGACAATCTACAATTTCCAAAAGATGAAAATAATAGACATTTTTCTTTATCATTTTGCCAACGAATATTGCCAAATGGAGAAAAATATGATAGAAGATGGCTAGTTTATTCAAGAGATTTAGATAGAATATATTATTTTTTATGTAAGTTATTTTGTTCAAAAAGTAGTGTTAGTCAACTAGTTAATGAAGGCACTGGAGATTGGAAAAACATTGGTTCCAAGCTTAAAAGTCATGAAACAAACCATGAACATATCACTAATATGGCCAAATGGATTGAGCTAGTAAAAAGATTGAGAAAAAAAAACACAATTGATAAAAACTTACAAGAACATATTAATAAAGAAAAAGAACATTGGGAAAAGGTTTTACTTAGGATTATAGCTATAGTCAAACATCTTTCTAAAAATAATCTAGCTTTTCATGGGACAAATGAGAAGATATATGAAAAAAGCAATGGCAACTTTTTGAGTTTGATTGAGATGCTTGTAGAATTTGATCCAATTATGCAAAAGCATGCTAGGCACGTCAAAAATGGTGAAATTCGTGCACATTACTTAAGTAATACTATACAAAATGAACTTATAGAATTGTCAGCTTCCCAAATAAAAAATATAATAATAAAAAAAGTTAAGGATACAAAATATTTTTCTGTTATTCTTGATTGTACTCCTAATACAAGCTATCAAGAACAAATGACCCTTATTTTGAGATGTGTTGATACTTTAAATTCTCCAATAAAAATAGAGGAGTACTTTTTAGAATTTTTAAAAGTTGATGATACATCAGGAAAAGGTCTTTGTAATGAACTTATTAATGTACTAAAAAAATACAAGCTTGATATTGATGATATAAGGGGACAAGATTATGATAATGGATCTAACATGAAAGGTAAAAATCAAGGCATGCAAAAAAGATTATTGGACATGAATCCTAGAGCATTTTATACACCGTGTGCATGTCATAATTTGAATTTAATTTTATGTAATATAGCCAATTCATCTCCTGGAGCTATTTCTTTTTTTGGAGTTCTACAATGCATTTATTCTTTGTTTGCTTCTTCCACTAAACGATGGAAAATTTTACAAGATAATGTATATAAGTTTTCTATTAAGTCATTATCTCAAACTCAAAAGTAGAATTGAAAGTGTTAAGACAATAAAGTTCCAAACACCAAAAATAAGAGATGCTTTAATTCAATTATCAAAACATAGTGAAGATCCTAAAATAAAAAGTGAAGCCATGTGTTTAGCAACTCATGAAATTGAGAATTTTGAATTTTTATTAGGAATGAATATTTGGTATAATGTATTATTTACTATTAATTATGTTAGTAAGATCCTACAGTCTAAAGATATACACGTAGATGTTGCTATAGATCATTTAAGAGGCTTTATTGCTTATTTGAAAAGTTATAGGGAAAATGGCTTTGCATCTACTTTGGACTCCACAAAAAAAATTGGCTATTGAAATGGATATAGAGCCTAAATTTCATGAAAAGCGTGTAAGTATAGAAAATGAAAATTTGATGAAAATGTTAGTAATGAGATCACACATTCAGTTAAAGATTCTTTTTGTATTGAATATTTTCTATATACATTAGATCAATCTATTTCTTCTATTAAGACTCGATTTAAATAATTTTTAGAATATGAAACTATCTTTGATTTTTTATTTGAATCCTAAAAATTTAAAACTTTAGATGAGGATCAATTGTAGAAATATTGTATTAATCTTGAAAAGTTTTTAAGTTTTAGTGAATATTCTGATATTGATGGTCTTGATTTATTTTTAGAATTGAAAGTATTAAGAGAAGTATTAACAAAAGAAATTAATATTCTAATAGAAGTATTAAACTATATTAAAAGATTAGATTCATTTCCAAATGCATGTGTTACTTATACAATATTATTGACAATACCTATAATGATTGCTACTGCCGAAAGAAGTTTCTTAAAACTAAAATTACTTAAATCCCATTTGAGATAAACTATATTACAAGATAGATTAAATGAATTAGCCATATTATCTATTAAGAGTAAAATGTTAAAATTACTTGATTATAAAAATTTAATTAGTAATTTTGTAGGTCAAAAAGCTAGAAAAATAATATAAAAATTTGATGATTTATATTATATTAGGCCCTTTTAATAATTTTGTTGGTGTGTATCCTAGAACCAATCATATGGATGATTGAAGTTATACACAATGTATTATGTTTTATTTTAGGCAATTTAATTATTATATTTTATTTTTATAATTTTATTATTATTATGCATAATTTATAACTTAATATAATAATTATCCTTGGAATAGTAGGACTAGGATTATGGCTTGCCTAAGTTCTATAAAAAGGGACTTGAGGGTAGCATTTTTACAACATGCTCAAAGCTTTCATACAAACCCTAAGTCACTTAGAAAACACCCAATCCTAATTCTTAAAGAGAAAAATGTATCCTAGCAGATTCGTGGAGGGTGAGAGGTTGTTGTTCACTCCATGTGGATACCATAGAGACGCCGTACCTTCCGGCCAGTGTTTGATTCATCCGCTCTCAAGTTTTGATCAGTAGAAACACGAGTGCCCAATAGGTAAAACCCTAATCATTGATTTATGTCTTTTGCATGGATTCTAGATAGAATTCGGATCAAATTTTGAATTTCCGCTGCATATGATAATCTGAATTCCCAACAAATTTTGCCTAAGGCTCTAAAATGTCTAGACAAGACCCTATCTTGGAATGCAATTTTTTTTTATGGACCAAATCAACACTTCGACGGGTTGCTCAAAAATTAGAATTTCTAATTGGTTATAAAGTGACTGCACCTTTGCAGATCGGAGGATTAGTCCACACTAAACCTGCCATTTGCAAGGATGGGGTTGTTATATCATTAATGTACTAGTTTTTAATGCAGGGTTGGTTAGGGAATAAAAAAAAGCATTCGAAGAACAATTTTTGAAAAGGTAGTTTAGTCAAAAGACCAATGGGAGCAACAATTTATTTTAGTTATTATTATAAAAATTATAGTATCAATAAATTTATCATATGTAAATCAAAGTTAAAGATAAAACGTATCTAATGCATTATTTAGGTACTAGGTGCTGCTTCCTATTTCATACATATTTATCATAACATAATTTTTTTATTATATTAATATTAAATTAATATTTAAAATTTAAATATCTATTTAATTTTTAAATAATTCCATCATCATTTTATCATAATATTATCATTAACATTTTAATATAAATAAAATTGAATAAATCGTGCAATATAAATTAAATATGACATTTTAATCTTAAAATTTTTAAATAAAGAAAATGGTACGATTCTTTCTACTTATGTCATAAATTTTAGATAATTCCACCATTGTTTAAATTAAATTTGTAAGTAAAATATGTTAGAAATTTTAATGTGGGCTTCACATTAATTTATTAAATGGTAATTAATGTTAAATTATACTATGTGAACTTAAAATAAAATGACAATTTGGATTGGGCTTTATATAGTATTATAACTTAAATATGAGTTAGTTGGGCATAGATCTTATAATAAGTAGAATCCATGACCCGACCTAACTTATTTAACAAGTTCCTTACCTCTAATAACTATTTGAATTTGTGTTGTCCCATTAGTACTTTGACATTATTGTTCTCTTCTCAAAATAAGGAGGTGGGTGGTTATAATAGAGAAAGAACCGACCTCATAATAATGTTGATCAAGTGGTTTTGCAGGAATGTAGGGAATTAAAGAATTCAATAGCAAATAAAATATTATATTCCAAGTATTTAATTGCCTAATTCCTCATGATATCATATTTGAGTTCTTTGATTTTATCCATCTCATACTATAATTTAAAGCCAAGGTTTAGGAAATTATTGTACATTAAAATTAATTTTTGTAATTGGTATCAAAAGCTTGGTTGAGACTTTGAATCATGGCTAAGTGTTTTGGAATAATTATGATGCAATTTTGTGAAATTGAATGTTCATCTCCCTTTCTCTCCGCTAATTTTATTTTAGAGCCTATATTGCACATATATGGCTATGTTTTCTACATGTGATTTTACATAACGAATACACAATTATAGCCTTGTGTTAAATAATTACTACTGTATGCCATTCAAAAAGCCAATTTTGATGAAAATAAATCAAGCCATATTTACAAATTACTAGAGAAGAACATGTGAATGTTCACATAAAAAAACTATCATTGTATAAATATGCACATTACTATGCAATTAGTTATATGTGTGAGCATTAAAGTTACAATATGATTCTTTAAAATCTCTACTAAGCATTAATGTATTGAAATGAGCATGAGTATATGTTATTGATGAGGTGAGATATGAAAATGCATTTTCAGGTAGATGCCTTGTAATTTGCTATATGTTTATATATATATATATATATATATATATATATATATATATATACATACTAGTTTTGTTATTGCACGAATAAGCTAGGTGATAAATATATGTTTTGGATAAGTGCTTGAACAACTGTGTTATAACTTATATTGTGTTGTGGTCTCTAAACTAGAAGAATCACAATTGCATCATTTTGTATGCTTATCATTTTCCTCCTATATCATGCATGTATTGGCCATTAAAGTCTTTTAATTTTGTATATTCATTTGACTTTATTGAGTCTATTCTCTTCTTCCCTAGAGAGAACCAGTTTATGGTTGACATTGTTGAATGTGTAATTTGCAATTTATTTTCTTCAGTTTGAAAGCATCAAGAACAAGCCAATTAAATGTATTTTCTAGGATACAAATGTAAATTTAAATAGTAAAAAATGTAGAGGTATGACCCCTTAAAATGGCAGAACCATGGAGCAAGCATTTAGAAGTAAGAAACCAAATAATTAGTGGGTTAACTTCGAAACGTGACTTATAGAGAAATTCAAATGGTTTCATAAGTTTGGTATGGTGTTTTTTTTTTAAATTTTGAAAAATTGGATATGATTTTGAGCTTAATTTTTGGACAAAATTTGAGTAAGTCAGTTAAGAATCACATCTAGGAGTGTTCTGGTTAAAAAATAGAGCAAAATGGTGTTGAAATTGTGCATGGAAAGCTGGATTTTAAAATTGAGTCATAAACTAGGTCATAAGACCTAATAACAAACCCGTCAAGGAATAAGAAATTGAATAGGGCAGCATGCACATGGCCCATGCATAGTAAGGGCATGTGTGATGCCTGCACCGCCTTAAAAGCATTTACGGATGATGATAATTACACCATTATGCTCTAATCTCCCAGAAAATAATTTTGGATTTTTTTTATTTTTTGAAATAAAAAATTTTTATGATTATTTTTTCCCAATTTTTTTGAATAATTATTTGAAATTATTTTTGGTTGAAATTTTTCCAAGATAATTTCTATGCTATTAGTTAACTACTATAACTTTTGTAACATTTATGGATATTATTGCATAATATAATAATTTTTTGAAGGATTATTATATTAATTATAAATTATTGTATTCTTATATTATGTCATAAAATTTTATGTAATTGTATACTTGCTTTCATAAGACTAATTGCATAAAATTTTGTACAAAATTTTAAAAATAAAATGTTTTACATTGTACAAGGGAGAGACTATATTAATAATATGAAATAGCCTTCAGTATTATATTATTGATATGGTAAGTTAACTATAATATAAGTGTAGAGCTAAATGTTGTATTTCTAAGATTTTAAACATCCTTTAGTATTAGTTTTAGAAGTATAATGTTTGAATCTTATATTATGTTATAAGAACTTAAATGCCCTTTGATATTAGTCCTTATAATGTGGTACTAACTGATATTGTATAGTATAATTTTTTGAGGAAATTTTTTGCATAATCGAGATTTTGACACGCATTGAATGATTTTAACATTTACTAAATTTAATGTTTATGCAATAAAAATTTAAGATGCTAAGTGAGACAAGTTATGTTTAATACAACAATTTGTCTATCTTCGAATTCAGTTAGTTTGGTAGTCATTTGGGACCAAACTATCAAAGAAAGCAACCTTGAATTAGTAAATGCTTGACCTATTTATTTCAGATATTGGAAAATTGATCAAATTAATTGAGCAAGAAGAGGTCATTAATCAAGAGAGTAACTGGTAACAAAGCTAGATCATTGTGGAGGCCTATCATGAATTATATTTATTATTTTAGTTAAAATTGATCAAAATATAAAATTTTGATTTTTCTAACTTTGTTTACACTAAATGTTTTTCACTAGATTTTGTTGACTTCTTAACAAAGCTTTTAAAACTAGAGATAAGTTTTTATTTATGTTTTATGTTGTACTAGAAAAACATGATATTTTATACAATTTTAGTAGTGAAAATTTTATTTTGACTAGTTATCAAGTTTTAGGCAATAGACCTTAATTTTAAAATGTTTTTTAAGGTATGTGTTTTGATAGGATTGTTTAGAGATTTTATGAAATCCAAATTTCAAAGTTTAACCTTAAAAACCATCTCTAGGGCTTAACAAAATTGATCCATTTAAAGATATCCTAGGATAGTGAGAGACTATTAAATTTTCTAAATAACTGGAGTAAAAAAAATAAAAGTCATTTTGAATTTAGTGGGGATGGTTATATAAAAGTATAGGTTCAAGATAAGGTTAGTTAGTACTTAGTAACTACTCTTTTATAAGGAGCATGTGGTTTGTCAAAAACTCTCTTCTCTGATAGTTTAAAACTCACTTATGGTCTATAATAGCTCATTTTAGTGGGAGCCATATTGGTAAAAAAAAAAAAGAGTAGCTTATCTAATTAGTAACATGATAGCTAAATAAGTTTTTAAGAGTAAGAATAAGAAATGTCTACTTACATGGTTGTATCTCATTTTGATAGGATTGTAATTTCTCTCAACTATCAATAGAGTAGTGCAGATCAATGTATGATAAATTCAAGTATTTTGATAATTTTGGATCTGCATGATGATGACATTCTTCTAAATCAATCAGCATATGAATATGGTAGTTAATATAAAGTAATTAAATCAAACCTACTTAAAGGCCTAGCAATAAAGTATGATAGGGCCAAAATCATTTGTGTAATGGACCCATAATACACAAGTCCAAGGAGTATTTGGTTTGTCCCATTTTGGTGCTAAAAGAATCCAACGTGTTAGTGTGCTCTCATATATGTTAATAAGAGATGATTAAATTTATTAGACCTAAATGTTTTCTAAAAGGTTATCCCACATGCATCGATCATAGGTAGCCTATTTTTAATTTAGATTAGTGATTTTAGACTATAATTAGTTTTGTATTTGGGTGGTATAATCATTTATACACTGACTAATAAAAGATCAAGAGATCTCATATGTACAAGTTACTCAAACTTATTCTATTACTTGTGTAAGTAATCATAAAACTATGACTAGACATGTGTTAGGAAGTGTTATATCATGAAATTACTATGCAATTAATTATAGTAACCTCCATTAAAAGGTAGGGCATGTCGCATGTTGCAAATTCCTTAACCAATTTATCAAGTTAAGGGTTTTGAAGCCTTAATTTGATTCATGTTGTGACAATACTACTATTATAGAATTCTCTCTCAGTAGTTATGAATTTGCTTATGTAAAGTACTTCATAATTGAAGTACCTATTTGTGAGAAAGAAAATACATAAATATATTAATTAATTTTTCACAGATCATATGCTAGCAAATCCACTAACAAAAGGCTTAGGGATTAATATAAAAGTATGATCATATGAATAATGATCAAATTTCCTAAACTTTTTCCAATTTATAAGTTAGTGGGAGTTTTGTTAATATGAACTCATTGATATCTGATGATATGTTTAGAAAAAATACTCATAATGAAATATTCATATCTTCATTATATATTGTGCACATTTTGGATATAGCATGTGAGTAAAGATATTTGGACCCTATCTCATTATTGTGAATAGAGGCATTTAGACCTTGCCTTATTAATCTATTAAGAATATCAATTTTCATTGAACATCATAGGCAGATGTGGGGATCATAGTGAAGGGAATTTACATTTAATCATATCAAGATAATATAAATTTTATTATGCACATTGTATTTTATCATTTAGTTGACAAGCTGTGGGCACTCAACATGTTTAATGTTGAGAACCTTTGGATATAATATTTAGTATTGTTAGATGTTTATAATTTCAATTAGACTATTGGGTAAAATAATATCATTTTAACATTAATTTTTTAAAATAGTTATCATTTATAAATTAATGTAGGCCTGAGTGAAAATTTATTAGCAATTTTAATATGGATCTAACATTAATTTATTAAATAATAATTAATGTTAAATTATATTATGTGAGCCTAAAATAAATAAAGTGAGAATTTAGATTGGGCTTTATATGGCATTATAACCTAAATATAGGTTAGGTAGGCATGGATCCTATGATGGGTAGGATCCATGAACCAATCTAGATAATTTAAGAGGCTTCCTACCTCCAGTAACTATTTGAGTATGTGTTATCCCATTCGTACTCAGGCATTATTGTTCTCTTCTCAGAGTGAGAAGATTGGTGGTTATAATAAAGTGAGAACCACGTCATAACAATGTTGATCAAGTGGTTTTGTAGGAATATGGAGAATCAAAGAATTCAACAACAAATAAAATCTCATATTTAAAATATTTTATTACCCAATTCCTTGTGATAACTTATTAGAGTTCTTTGACTTTATCCATCTCATGCTATAGTTTAAAGCCAAGATCTGGGAAATTGCTATACATTTAAATTAAGTTTTGCAAAATGTATTTTTTAATATATAAAATTTTTAATTTATCGACCTTCTTCCTTGATTCATTTTCTACTTCATTTAAAAGCATATCAAATAAGGCTAATAATTCATATGGTGACAGTGAGAAAATCAATTTTTTTTATTTTTGTTTCTTTTATTCTTGTTTCCAAAAAATAATAATTTAAATTCATAATAATAAGGAATTATAGAATCTTCAAATTTCCTTTAGCAATTAAATTAATTCACATTGACAAGTGAGAGAATAAAGTATGAAATATTGAATCGCAATTATATATATACATATATATATATATGATTGAGCAAAAAAGATATGACTTTTACAACAAAAGACTAATAAAATTTTAGAAATGTCCTAGTATTCAAGAATATCATGAAGATTATATATTGTTAAATAACACTAGAATCATTTACTATTTTTTACAAATAATCATTCTTTTACTTGATAAAATATGATCTTGACTAAATCTCATTTATTCAACTTACATGTTAAGAATCTACCAATTTTGTAAATAAATATACTTCAATTAAAGTTAAGTAAATTTATCTAAAACCAATATCAAATAGTGTCATTATAATATCAAAGGCAAGAAAAGCTAATTTTAGAGATATGCTTGGTGAATGGGTATTAGTGAAAACTAAAAAATTACAGCTTGGTCTGATAAACACAAAAGAAAGCCTCTCTATCATAGGCTTGGATCATCTAAAGACTTACCTTAAGAACTTTATTTCTAGCAAATACTTCCAGGCCAACATATAAACCAATGGTGTCCCATCTATAATCACCTAGGAATGCTATGGTTAAGTGTGAAGATATTTAACCTAAAAAAATTCCTAAGTACTTCAATCTATTGGGTACATATCATAATTCATTTCTCTGCTCATTCACAAATGTAAACACACTAAGCATGATTCATAAAGCCAAAATTAAAACTTCAAGCGATATTATTAGAGACATAATTTGAAATGTACCATGGTGTATTTCCTAATTCCAAAGGAGACAACATCTTTAAGAGATTTAGCATTTGTTCCCTTAGTCTGACCTAGTGTCACAAGTTGGTAGTTATGAAAAGTTTAACAAGCAAATATGCTTAAATTTAAATGAAACTTAACCAAAAAAAAATAAACCATGTTATAAGGTCTTATAGTTGAAATTTGGAATCAATATGACATATATATTATTTTTCATGACTCTCGCAAGTTTAAAGGTATTTTGATAATTTTAGCATGGTTGAAGAATCCAAAAGGATTTAGAAAACTTGTATTTATGATCCTTAGAGTTTTTATCCTCATTTTGGTGTATTTTGATGCCAACGGACACTCAGAGCAAGACAAAAAGGTATTTTTACTTATGTTGAATAAGCTTTTGTTTAAAATATTTTTTAATGGGTGGAATATTGGTAACCTAGTGGGGCAACTTAGCACTGAGTTAAGGATTTGAGTGTGTTAGCTTGTATCCATCCTTTAAATATTTAAAACTATTGAATAAGGCATGTACCTAGAAGCTCCTTGTATTTAGTAATCTTATAGCTCGATATGCACGAGTACTTTGGCAAAATTCAATTATAGCTTATAAACTTATAAGTTCCACTACCAATTCTAAGCATGTCGTATAAGTTTAATGATAAGGCCAGCATGTTCATTAAAAACAGTAAGTATGTACCACATGATTTTAGCTAGAGAGCTACCAACTCATGATAGATGGTATTAGAGCTCAGTTTACACTAGGGGATTAAGATCGAGCAGCTTATAATTGGTTTGGATATAGCTTATCAATCTTATATAAGGGATATACGAAACTGTTATTCTTAAATTTAAAGGAGTTGTTACTAGATACTTGACCAAATGGTGCAAAAGGTTGGATTAGCCCTAAAAGCTAGTGTATAGGAGAATAGTGCATCTAAGTGAACATGGATTGGTGCATTAAGTGCAAGCATTTGTAGTAAAAGGCTTGTTTATGTGCACAGGATATTAGTTATGCACTCATTCATAGTAGCAATATTAAAAGATGTAAAACACTATCTAGAAGGATGAGTGAATTGACAACCTATCTAGGGAGAGAAACCTTAGTCTTACTAGAAGATTTAACCATTTCCATAATGATTGGCGAAGGTAAAGGGTAAAACCTTGATCATGTAAAAATGTGTGGCCACAATTAAAGGGCACAAGTGGATTGCTCTAAAGAAAGGAACCCAAAATTGTGTCTAGATGAAGATTTGGTGGAAGTAATGGTATATACAGAATCATGTGGGCTAATAAGTGGGTTATAGCACTCTCTGACAAGATTCTTCAATATAATAGGCTAGACTACATAGCTACTTTGTGAAGTGGCAATAATGACCATAAGATTCATATTTACTCATATACAGGCCAATTAGAACTTGAGCTAGAGTGGAGGATACTCTATACTCAACTCCCTTTTACATGTTGAAGTGGAAGAGTTATTAAAGGTGTGCATGAAGAAGTAGTTAAAGGATGCATGTAAAAAAGGTTATAAGGACCACAGTGCTAGAAAGTCTTAACTCTAAGTTGGCTATGGTAGCCAATGGGATGTTAATTTAGAGAGGATTAAAGAATTTAATTAAGTGTGAAAGTGGCATTATGAAATATAATGAATTGATCAAACCTAATGCAAGTACACTTATGAGTTAGGTTATAGAGCCTATGCATAGATCAAGCATAAATCTTGACTTTTGCATATAAACAATATGATAATAGGTGTAAGACATTTATTAATAGGAAAATCAGAGTGGTAAGCATTGATCACAAGCTATAGTGTTAACACACAATTTGCTATGAAGGTGGCATTTGTGCAAGTTGTAGAAGCAGTGAGGACATAGTTATAGAGGCAATGACCTATTGGGCAAGCTACATAGGTAAGGAGTTTGAAAGAGCTAGTCGGAAAGAAACACTAGAAGGTGTCAACATACTATTGATGTTACAAAGATGATAGCCTAAACTTAAGGTAAGGAACATTCATAATACTTAAAGAGGTAGACATAAGTAGTCAAGATAGTAATTCAAAGGAATAGGTTGAAGACTAACATGAAGTTTTGAGAGAGAAAGTAAATTCTTCATAGAGTCATATCAAATCCAGGCATTAATAAAGGTATTTTAATTTTTTGAATATTTATTTCAATTTTTTATTCTTATGGTAAGAGATAAAATTGTTATGCTTTTTAAATTTTTATGGAACAATTTGTTATACAAATGATAATTTGTTGTAGTGGTTTTTGTTTGTTTCATCAAAAGGAAACTTTTAGCAAAATTTTATTTGTTTATATATGAAAGAAAGAATGATATATCGTCTCTATATCTTATAATTAAAAAATAATATTTATATAAAGTCATGATAATAAAAAAAATAATTTCATCTTCTTTGATTTATATCTCCACACTTTTCTATTACATATGAGATTAATTTGTATTCGAAGTAAGAGCTATGGATAATAAATCTCTCTTAATAAAAACTATTTTCAAAGATCGAATTCAAAACCTTTTTGCATGTTTGAAATGTCTTCACACTTAACTTACTTCCACTAAAATAACTAATTATTGATCAAACAACTTTCTTTTTTAAAAAGAAGAATTAAGTTATCTTCTATAAAACTCTCTATATGTAGTATTAAACTTATAAAATATTTTTTATTATCTTATTCTTTTATAATTATATTCCTATAAAATAAGTTTTCGAATTTGCTTGTACTCGACCAAAACTAAAATGCTTGAATTAGTTAATTTTATTAGTATAATTGACCAACTTCAAGTCTTAATAATTATTTATTAATTGAATTTAGTCAGGTGTTTTTGACACTTTTAATTATCCTAACCAAACCATTGGACACTCCTACAAGATAGTTTGGACCAATTTTGAATAGTATGAGGAATGAAATATATTTATATCAGATTTTAAACTAAGTGAGGCTATTTCACTATTTATAAAAGGGAAATCTCCTTTAATAAATAATGAGATTTATAAAAATATAGATTTTATAACCTATAAAGAATGAGTAAGAGATGAGTACAAGAAAACAAAAATAATATTATTTTTTTATAATTATAAAAGTGGTAGTCCTCTTAACACATATATAAAATCAAAAGTTCAAACCTATGATGTGAAGAGAATAAGATTCATAAGATACTATTAAGTACTACTACATCATTAAAATTATTGACAAATAAGGAGTCAAAATTCTAACAATACAATTGACAATTTTGAGGAAAAATTTTCTAATAGTACTTCTACATAAATTTTGATGAGTGTATTAACTTTTTATTAAAAAATTGTAAAAATATATTTTAATATATGTTAAAAAAATTAAATTTAATATTATAAATAAAAAAATAATATATTTATAAAAATATATAAAAATAACACTAAATTTTTTATGTGCTTATAACATTAACCCCTTATTTGAATGGAAGGAAATTGGGAAAGAAAGAAGAAAAATTTTTTAAATTTAAATTGAGAAGAAAGTGAGAGAGAAAATTTTTCCAAATTTGATTTGATTATAAAATTATAATCATATATTTTACCTCTAATATTTCTTTCCTCCTTCCTTTTTTTTATCCAAAAAAAAAAAAACTTCCTTCCTTTTTCATTTTCTTTATTCTTGTCCTAACAAAAGCTAAAATTTTTTCCACACTTAAGGCCCACCAAGGTTGGATAATGTTGCGTACTTTTTCGGCAAGCATTCATCACACACTTGGACTCCTGGGGGGCTGCTCGGAAAACTCGACTTTACATCTCGGAGACGTGGAAAGACCAAAAACCGCGGTGGCCAAAGACTTAATTTCTTAGAAAATAAAAAATTAAATTATTTCATTGATTATTATTTAATAAATTAAAAGAATTAATTTTTTAAAAAAAAATTATTTTTTCACAGAGTATGAAAAATTATTAACTTACCTTTTTCTTAGATAAGTTTACTTCCTTTATTATTCATAGATATAAAAATTAAATTAAATTTAATAATTTAATTAGTAATAATTAAAATTTATAATTTATATTATAATAATATTAAATTTTTAATAGTTATTTTATTAATATTTTTTAAAAAAATTTAAATTAAATCAAATAAAATATCAAAATTTAATTCTTAAAAAATTTTGCTTTCTTAATATCAATCAAATAACTTTAAACAGTTTTTTAAAAAATTTATATAGAAAGTTATTTCATGAAAAATTTAACTTTTCATAAAAATTTTACTTTTTATACAAATCAAATGACTCCAAAATTTATTACCTTTACTAATGCTATGCATTAGTACCAAAATTCAATATTACTTTTTTTTTCGATATTTAACATGTGTATTAATTTTTTATTATATGCATTTACACACCTTATAAAATTTTTGAAATTAGATATTATTATTTAATTATGGGAATTTTTTTAAAAAAAGTACATTTGTGCCTAACATTCGAAGATCAAAATCTACTATTACTTTGGAATAAAATGGTGTCTCTACATCCTATGATTGCAAAAATAATATTTATATAAAGTTACGACAATTGGAAAAAATAATTTCATCTTCCTTCATTTGTATCCCTGCACCTTTTTTAATTACATGTGAGATTAACCTGTATCCGTGGTAAAAGCTGTGGACAATAAATTTCTCTTAATAAAACTACTTTTAAAGATTGAGGGCCTTTTTGCATGTTTAAAATGTCTTCACATTTAACTTGCTTCCACTAAAATAATTAATTATTGATTAAATAACTTTTCCTTTAAAAAAAAGAATTAAGTCATTTTCTATAAAACTCTCTATATGCAGTATTAAACTTATAAACTGTTTTTTTGTTAGCTTATGCTTTCATAATTATATTGCTATAAAATAAGTTTTCAAATCTGCTTGTACTCAATCAAAAATAAAATGCTTGAATTTAATTGATTTTATTATTATTATCGATTAACTTCAAACCTTAATAATTATTTATCAATTGAATTGATCAGGTAATTTTAGCACTCTTAATTATCCTAACCCAATCGTTAGACACTCATACAAGATGGTTTGGATTAATTTTAAATAGTATTAGGAATGAAATATATTTAGATCAAATTTTAAAGTAAGTGAGAGTATTTTTACTATTTATAAAAGGGCAGTGATTGCACTCTCTTTTAATAAATAATAAGATTTATAAAATTATAGATTTTTTAACCTATAAAGAAGAAGTGAATAAGAAATGAATACAAGAAAATAAAAATAATTTTTTTATAATTATATGGGTGGTGGTCCTCTTAACACATATGTAAAATTGAAGGTTTAAACCTTTGACATGAAGAGAATAAAATTTTTGAGATAATATCAAGTACCACTACATCATTAAAAGTATTGGCAAATAAGTAATCAAAATTATAATAATACAATTGACATTTTTGAGGAAAAATTTTCTAGTAGTACTTCTACATAAATATTGATGAGTGTGTTAACTTCTTTTATAAAAAAAGTAATTGTAAAATATATTTTAAAAATAAAAATTAAATTTAATATTATAAATAAAAATTAATATATTTATAAAAATATATAAAAATAACACTAAATTTTTGGTGTGATTGTAACATTAACCCCTTATTTGAATGGAAGGAAAGTGGAAAAAAAAAAAGAAGAGAAATTTTTTAAATTTGAATTGCGAAGAAAATGAGAAAGAAAAAGGTTTTCAAATTTGAATTGGTTATAAAATTATGATTATAAAATTTATTTTTAATATTTCTTTACTTCTTTTTTTTTTATCCAAACAAAAAAAAATAAAAAACGTTTTAAAACTTCCGTTCTTCTTCATTTTCTTTCTTCTTTTCCGAACAAAAACTGAAAGTTTTTTCCATACTTAAGGCCCACCAAGGTTGGATAATGTTGCGTACTTTTTCGGCAAGCATTGATCACGCACTTGGACTCCTGTGGCAGCTGGGAAAACTCGACTTTACATTTCTGAGACGTGGAAAGACCAAAAACCGCGTTTAGGGGATGTTTAGTTCAAACTAAAAAAATGGGAAGGGATGGAATGATTTCTGATTATTTAATTTATTTAATTTAAATAAAAAATTAAATATTTTTAATTTATTATATTAATAATTATTATATTAAAAAATAATATATTTATAATTATTATTAAATTAATTATATAATTATTATTTTAATATTTTTATTTTATTTATTAATGTTATAATTTTTATAATTATTTTATATTAATTATTAATATATTATCAATATTATTTTATTATTAGTCATATTATTTCAATTATTATTAATATCTTAATAATAATTATTATTATCATAATAATATTAATTATTATTATTTTATTAATATTATTAATTATTAATAAATTAAAAATTTTATAACATTAAAAATAATAATTTTTAAAAATATTATAATATTATTATTTATTATTTAATTATATTATAATTATTATTAAAAATAATATTATTATTTAATTAATTATTAATATTTTATTAATATTATTATTTTTAATATTTATTATTATGTTATTAATATTATTAATTATTAATAAATTAAATATTATAATACTAAAAATAATCATTATTAAAGATATTCTAATATTATTAATATAATTAAATGATATTATGATATTATTTATTTATTTAATATTTAAGAATATTATTTAATTATATTATAATTATTATTAAAAATAAAATTATTATCATTTATTTAATTATTAATATTTTATTAATATTATTACCTTTTTATATTATTAAATATTTTATTATATTTATTATATTAATTATCATACTGAAGATGGAAAAAGGGAATGAGATTTTCTAAGGATTTGGGGGAATCACTATTCCCTTAAATGAGGTAATATCATTAAGAAAAATAGGGAAAGGGAATGAATTTATTTTTTTTGAACTAAACAAAAATAAAGGAAATGAATTTTTTCTGAACTAAATAAAAATAAAAGGAATAAAATCTTGCAATTCTCTTTCTCTTTCTTGATTATCCCCTACCAAATGGCCCCTTAATTTCTTAGACAATAAAAAATAAAATTATTTCATTGATTATTATTTAATAAATTAAAGAAGCAAAATTTTTTAAAATTTTTTATTATTTCACAATGTATGAAAAATTATTAACTTACCTTTTTTTAGATAAGTTTATTTCCTGTATTATTCATATATATATAAATAAAATTAATTTTAATAATTTAATTAATAATAATTAAAATCTATTAATTTATAGTATAATAATATTGAGATTTTAGTAATTATTTTATTAATACATTTTAAAATATTTAAAATTAAATAAAATAAAATATAAAAAATTAATTCTTGAAAAGTTTTATTTTTTCAATATAAACTAAACAACTTTGAACACTTCTCAAAAAATTTATATAAAAATTTATTTCATAAAAAATTTAATTTTTCATTAAAATTTTACTTTCTGTATGAATAAAATCATTCCAAATCTTCTTACCTCTGCTAATGCTATCAATTAATACCAAAAATTCAATATTACTTTTCTTTCAATATTTAACATGTGTATTAATTTTTTATTACATGCATTTACACACCTTATAAAATTTTTGAAATTAGATATTATTATTTAATTATGTGAATTTTTAAAAAATATATATATGTAAATTTGTGCGTAACATTCGAAGATCAAAATCTACTACTACTTTGGAATAAAACAATTTATTATAGGTACTATTTTAGTACAAATTTAAAAAACTTTGTGTGATCTAAGAAGTTTTTTGAAATAAAATCGTCAATTTTCTTTTTATAAAAGGTTGGTTGTTATGAAGATACTGAAATCTCTTCAAAAATTAAGATACAAAATTTTATAAAATATTTATAATTTTTAAGGAAATACTAAGCAGATCTTTCTTTATAAGGTAATTTGACAGAAAACTCAAAATTTTAAAATATTTAAATATTTTTATTATTAAATTTAATATAAATAAATAAAATTAAAATATAAAATTTAATATTTTAAAAATAATTTAACAACAAAAATATCAATTAAAAAGTGTAATTTACTGGAAAGAGTGAAAAATTGAATTGGATTTGCCGGTTGAACCAAAGAATTATGAATCAATCATTTGGTAGGTCGGATTAATTTTCAAAATAAAACTGGTTAGAAATCATTTGGTAGGTCGGATGAATCAATCATTATGGATCTTAATAAAACTAGTTAGAAATTGTTGAACCGATGGCAAACTAATCAAATCATATAAATCGATCAGTTCAATCAATTTTTTATGAAAATTATTATTAATTAAATATTTACAAAAATAATTTTATTTTTACTTGATATTATATATATTCAAATTTTAAAATTTTAAATAGTAAAAAATTATTTTGTATGTATAAATGAAGGACATATAATTAAAAAAAATTGAGTTTAATATTAATTTTTTTGATAATTTAAATTCTGAATTTATGAAATTTTAAAATTCTTTAAAAAGTTTAAATATTTTATATTATATATATATAAGTTTAACTTTATAATAATTTAATTATTTTTAATTATATATATATTAAAATTTTTAATTTACACAAGAATTATTAAACTTTAAGGCGTTCTCATTTCCAATGATCGGCTTTCTAAATTATTGGTTTACTGCCAAACATATTATCCTTTTCTTTTAAACTTTGGTTAGAAAAGCACGGTTACTGCTCCTTCGGATTGAGGGGAATAAGAGAAGAGAAATTGGGAAAGAATAAAGAATTTCGCCTTTGTGAGGTGGGAAGAGTTTGAAAGGGAAAGAAGTTACAAAAGAAATTATGTATGGGCCCATTTAATGGCAGCATGTCCCGTGAAAAGCAGAAGTACTGCTTTTCATATATTGTTTGTTCTCATTTTTTATATTATATTAATTGTTTTATTTTTTATTTAATTAAATAAAAAATTAATTTTTTTATTTTTTCTTCTTTTTCAAATATATATAAAAATAATTCTTTTCTATTTTTTTCTCTTTCTATTTCTTTTTATTCAATTTCTTTCTCCGCTAATTTCATTCAAATAAAGCCTTGAACTCACCAAGAAATTTTATGACTAAACACCTATTTTCGTCCTTGAAAGGTTTGAGTTATATCGATTTTACTGTCATCGATGGGAGGAAGCATAGTAGCTGGAGTGGCCGCCCTTGCTATTGGCACCGGCAAAAGAAGCCCTGGGCACGGATCCAATCCTAATCCTAATTCTTTTTCTTCTTCTTCTGGTCAGCAATAATCATACATCTAAAGAACAGACTTAAGAGTCTTAGCTGTGATCTGTAATAACAATATTATGTGGCGTAATAATTGCAGCACACAATATTGTTGTAAATCACAGCACAGTAACAATCACAGTTTCTGCTATTTTTTGGCAATTTTGTTAATTGCAACTATGGCTATGGCTGTAACCGCAATTTAGAAGCATGACGGGGCCAATAACCTTTGTTATATCAAAGGTAACGCTAAAAGTGTTATGACCTTTGTTTTCATGTTTCAGGCTCCAATGGTGAAAAGTCGGCGGATCCTGGCAATGTCAGTGGCACTCGAGGTTCATTCAAAGTGAAAGGTGATGGCTCAGTGATAGAAGTGCAAAATGGGAGTATTAACAGTGGCTACTGCTCTGGTTTTATGAACGCCGGAACGGCTGCTGCTTTCCAGGATCGCCACCCTTTGGACGGGTGCAGTGGTACTGACCAGTCATTTAACGTACAGGCCGGTGGCAAAATCATTGTTGCCGGCGGAAGCATCTGCAGCGGTGCTTTTTCCGGCGACGGTATTCCGCTGGAGTTTTTCCGACAATATCTGGCCAATCTTCAGCCTGTTGTTGCGCCTTCTCATCAGAGCACTGAGTGACAGCATACCGCGGTTGTGCATCCAAACCCCACCACAAAATTAATTCCACTGCCCACTACCGGTGGGGACCGAAACGTCAAAAAAATAATTTCACCTTAGTACTATCTACGTATTTAAGATCACGTGACTCTTGGATCTTTATTATTTAGTTTTAATGGACGTGAATGTACATTTTACATACGAGTGTTTTATTCCTTTTTGCTAAAGGAAGGAGGGAGTAACTTCGGAGTAGATTTTGTTGCAGGGTTTACCCGCCTATTGCTCTTATTTTAAGTAGAAATTAGCCTCCACCTTAAAAAAATGTGTTCATCACCAAAAAAAAATAAAAAAAAAGGAGGGAGTAAGAAAGTGTTAGTGATCACTCTTTCTAAACATTATTGGAAGAATACTCTTCCGGGACAAGCTTATAATTATGGTGTCGTTAAAGTATTAACAATATCTTTGATTGCTTATAATTAAGACCCTCTTAAAGTGATTTTGTATCCTCTTGAATAATGAGAAAAATTCTTATAACATGATTTTACTTCCATCCAAAAGGGGGAAAAAAAGGTCAATTATCAAGTTTGTTATAAATATATTCATTTGGTGGGATATCCATATATCCATTTGGTAAGGATTGGCTTTCATCAAAAATTGTATTTTACAACTTTTAAGTCATTGAAAATGATGACTTACTATTAAATTAATAATTTCAAATTTAACTTATTTTTAATTATAATTTATTTTAATCTTGAGTTGGTAATTTGCATTGAATATATTATCAATATGTATTTTAGTATTTATAATGGTTATTTTGAATTTTTTTTCAAAAAAAAGTCCAAAATAATTATTAAAATAATTTGCAAACTAGTTAGTTGATTTTGCAAACGGCAAGTTTTAATATTCAAATTCTTACTTGAATGAAAATTTGGTAGATCCACCCAATCTTTCAATGGATTTGCATACCCGTCACAAATTGTTCAACAAAATGACCAAATAGGCTTATTTGATAGCCCTAAGTAATGGTAAAGAGCCCAGAAGAGCTGCTTGTGTCAATTAATCCTCCTTTCTTTTTCTTGATTCTTTACATTCATTGTTCACAACCTATTTTACATAACTAACTAGTACCTTCTATGGTATTCATATAGGTTCCAAACCCATACTGATGTAACAAAACAAGAGTTATTGAATGAGATTACTAACAATTTTGTTAGTAATCTCATCTAATGACTCTTATTTTGTCACACCCCTATGAGTTTAGAACTTATAAGAGTACTATAGAATTTATCTAACTATATGATACCTTCTATAGTACTTATATAGGTTCTAAACCCACACTGATGTGACAAAATAAGAGCCATTGAATGAAATTGCCTCTTCATGCATAGTTCTTCCAAGGTTAGCACATTATTAGTAGTTAATCCCTGTTACAAACTGTGGTAAGCAATATTTCAAAAGTCGCACTAATCAAACAATCAGATTGATAATGTTGAGGGACAATCCATTCAGTTGAATTATCAATTATTTTCTTTCCGGGTTCTATTTCTTCTACTATTACCAACACCTTTGTCTTATTTTATAAACAAATGTCAATTGTAGTTTTGAATTTTTTGAAATTAAATAATAAAAATTTAATATAAAAAAGTTTCACAATATTAATAAACCATTTGAATTGAATGAAAATAAGATCAATCTTATACTAAATATGAACTAATTTGCCCTAATACAATAACTAGGCTCGTAGTGTTAATGGCAATATAAGCCTTTAATAGTGGAAGTTTTGTTACAATCACATTCTTAAATGCAAGTCTAATCCTCTCCTTTACCAAACAAGAGGGTGCTAACATACCACCAGAAGAACCCGCTGGTTATGGGAACAGTATTGCAATAATGCTATTCGACAAAAGGAAGTTCCATCATCTGAATTGGGAGAAATTCTGGGTTGTAAAACAGGATGCTTTGATTCTTTCGGTGGAAAAAATAGGAACATGGTGCCCATAAATCCACCAGAATTGTGTCCTTTATCACTAAACAACAAACGATCAAGAGAGATGATTGAATACTCAATCTTGGTGAAATACAACTTCCAAAATCTTCTTCAGAATTGTGCCCTTCATCATAGAAACCCAAGGCTCAAGTTTAAACCTGAACAACTTTCAAAATACAATTGGAAGGAAAAGAGTAAAATTTCAAATTAATGTGCCGCTTCTGTGGTTGGAGAAATTTTATTTGATATATGTTGTATTTAAAAATAAAATATTTAGTTTTATTAGAAATATTATATGGATTAACATTAATTAATTATTAAAATATTTATTTAAGTAATTAATTTTATATTTTAACATTAATCATAGAACAGATCGGAACCTGATTTAATATGTATGATTTATGATAAGTTGGATTACGCACAAGCTCATATAGGTAGAAATCCTAACTTACAGCCCTTTAATGGTCAGTAGTTTCCTATCATAAGTCTAACCTTAAATAGAGAAATCAAGGTTATTATTTGATAGACTGAAAAATAAGAATTCTCACTCCTAAAATTTTTTTTCTCCCTTTTCTCTCTATCTAGATAACCTAAGGAGTAAAGTAAGTTGCAATTCTATTCATCATCATCATTTAGATCAATCATAACCTCATCAAATTATGCTTCAAGTACACTTATAATTTATTATGATCAATTATATATTTTAATATTTTAATTTATACTCTCAACAATTGGTATCAGAGCATGTTAATAGTATGAATTACATGATTACGAGCAATTTTAATTATCTTGGTAAATTCATGAAATTCTTAATTTTTCATTTTATTTTTGTACTTGGAATTGCCACAAATTGAAATTTTTTTTTTAATTATGAAATAATGGATCTATTTTTTCTTTTAATGAAATCTTGAATCTTGATGCTATATACATTCAGAATATTAATATGTGGTTTGATTGTATTAAAATTTATGATTATTGTGCTTTTTCTGGAAAATTTATGAACATAAATCGCGTAATTTTGAAGCTTTTCCTTTTGAGTAATGCATGAATTATGGTAAAAATAGGCTAGATATAATTTTTTGGTATTAAAAGAGATTAAAATAAATTTTTTTGAAGCTTTAAAACTACATTAATGGGGGAATGCCATAAACGAAGCTTCTGATGCTAAAATTAGTTCCACATATCGTCGTGCGTGTAGGTGCCACATGCTAGAAAAATGCGTGAGAATCACGCGCCTATCAAGGCACCAATTGCTATTATGCATGATTCCATGCGCCAAATAGCATGTTATATTCACCTGCTTGACCAACCTAACACCAAAACGCATATATATATATATATATAAAGTGGGGACGCAGTCAGAAAGGTTAGAAGAGATTATGTTTATTTCGTCTCATCACCACATGCTACAAATCTTCAAAGCTGGTTCGGATTTAGCCAAAGAAAGTTGCTAATTGAGTAGAATCAAATACTATGATTTAACCGAATTGATTGAAAGCCCTTTAGAGAGCAAACGCAATCTAGCTAGGCCCATATAAGAGGGCCCGAGTGCATGCAGGCGCATGCGGCCCATGCGTTGGACCTTTGAGCCCAGACTTTTTGGCCCATATATATAATTAAATTTTATATTTATCTATTTAAAAAAATTTAAGCCAATAAATATTTATTTTAAATTTTTAAAAAATTATATTATATAAAAATAAATTTTATTTATGAAATTTTAGCCTAATAAATTTCATGAACATTATTTACAATTTTTCTGGATTTGGTGAGCTGTTACTCTTTCTAGTTATGAGTATAACTATATTAGATAAATTTTGAACCCTTAATTATATAATTTTATACATATAAATATATCTAAAGCCATTTATTTCATACCAATGATAGATTAGGGATATAATGAGACTATTTTTCATAAAATACTGTCCTTCTAGGATATTTAGGAGCACATTGCATTGATGATGGATACACTCTATTGGTGTGACATTGTTAATATAATTTTAGGATTTAGATTCCTTAGAATAGGTATGCAGTGTTTATAATATTTTCAATATTTCTTATACCCTATTGGTATGACTATATTGATTACATTTTTATGTAGACTCTTATACAAACCAAATCATATAGTTCATGTAATTTTGAAACCACTTTGTTATATAGTTGTTTGACTGATTTGTTTAATTAGGAATCATGTATTAAAATTATATTGTGTATGCATAATTAATAATTTTTCAATCCTGTTGTATTAATCTCAGTCTTTCAACAACTATTTGTGGTAAAGACTCTTAATGGAATAAACTATGATGAATGGAGAGAGTCTTTGAATATGTATCTGACAATCTCTAAGGAGGATTTGGCTTTTAGAGAACCAAAGCCAGCTGATCTTTTACCTGAGTCTAGTGCTGTAGATAAGACCTATTACAAATAATAGTATAAATCAAACCGGATCTATTTGACAATGATTAAGTTCACCATTGAAAAGGGAATTAGAGGGAATATCCCAGATAAGGACACTGTTTGTGGAGTACATGAAAGTTATTGGTGAAAAATTTAAAAACCTTGATAAGACTCAGAAAGTCTACTACCTCTCAATATTTGATAACACTCGTTATAATGAAATTTCAGGCATTAGAGAGCACATCATGAAAATGATTCATTACTACAATAAGCTAAGATCATATGGTATTGATTTAGGAGAAAGTACTTTGATCTATAAAGTCTTTCAATCATTGCCAACTGAATAAAATTACCTAAGAACTTCTTATAATTCACAAGAGAGAGAGTGGACAACAGATCAGATGATTTCTATAGTAACTCAAGAGGAGGAGACTATGAAAAGTAATCCACAGCCACATTCCATCAACTACTTATCTCAAGACTCTTACAATAAGTCGGGTGGAAATGATAAAAGAGGAAAGAAACCAAAGACACAGATATCTGGAAAGCCTAAGTTCAAGAAAAGTAGTGATAAGGATAAGGGATAACAAAAGAAATTTAGGGGCAAGTGCAATCATTGCAAGATCCCTGGACATAAAAAGTCTCAATGTTATAAGTTAAAGAACAAGCGTGAGCAAGCAGGGGCTCAGAAATAGGCGGATTCCAAGTGAGACGAGAGAGATTGTATTCGGAGTAGCAAGAAGTAAGGATAAAATTAAATACATAGGATCATTTTCTTTCTTTATGTTTATCTTTTGAAAACTTTTAATTTGAATTATGTCATTTAAGTACCTTTTTTAAGAAGAAATTTGATTTCTAGTTCTATTTTAAATAATTGTAGTCATTCCTTTTGACAAAGAAAATTTATTATGATTTCGCTATTTTTAGTATGCCACCTTACAAAATGATCTGTATCATTTGAATTTGAAAGATTATCCTATTGTATCTTTTAGTATTCCCATTAATGTTATAATTAGGCATAAACAACCTAGAATGAGTTAGAATTCTTTCATTTTATGAGATCAATTTTAGGCCATTTTTCTAAAGAGAGATTAGAAAGATTGGTAAAATAAAGGTATGTTGTTAAACTTAGATTCCTCATATTTTTAAAACTCTTAAGTGTGGGGTTGTAAAGTAGAGATGAGATCACATAATCTCTAGTTGAAGAAATTAGACTTTAGAATAAGCAATGAGTTCTTCATTAAGTACTGAATTGGATCAAAAAGTTATAGATTTTATTATCCCACTTATAGTACCAAGATAATTAAGTTTGATCGGATATTTTATTTTGAGGATGACTTAGATAGTGGGAGTTCGATGCTTAGGGTTATCAATTTACGTAACAAGGCCACCATTCTACCAATACTTATTTTGATTTCCTCACCATTAGAGGAGATAATATTGACAATCCAGTTCAGATAAATAAAGATCCTCATGTTAAAGAACCTGATCAGCTAGCCATTAAGTTTAGACAATCTCAAAGGGTTTTAGAGACTTACAATACCAAATGACTATATTATGTACTTGCAGGAATTTTAAGAAATTTGATAAGGTAATTTTGTCATCTTAGTACTTTATATTGATGACGTTTTGTTGGCTAGTAACTTATCATTTTCTAGATGAGTCAACACACATGTTATCATGTCATTTTGATATTGGCGAAACATCTTTTATTCTTAGAATTCAGATCTATCATGACAGAACTCAAAGTATTTTAGGTTTATACCAAACCAATTGGATTGAACGGATGCTTGAAAGATTTAAAATGAATACCTGTGCGTTTAGTTCAATGCCTACTTAGAAAGACGATTCATTGTCTCAATCATATTGCCTTCAAGCTGATATTGAAAAGGCTGAAATGGACAAGATTCCTTACACTTCCACTATTAGTAACTTTATGAATGCACAGGTCTGCATTCGTTTAGATATAACTTTTTTCTATTTGTGTGCTTGGAAGATACTTAAGTGACCCTAGGATGGATCATTAGAAAGGAACTAAGAAAGTAATGGGATATTTTTTAAGATACCAAGAATCATATGTTGACTTGTAGATAATCTAATTTACCTGAGGGTATTAGTTATTTAAATTCTGATTATGCTTTATACATAAATAATTATAAGTCAACATCTGGATACATCTTTATGATGTTTGGAGAAGTTATTTCATGGAAAAGTATTAAATAGACACTCACAGCTACCTCAACTATAAAAGTAGAGTTTATCGCATATTATGAGGCCACTGTCAAGCTATATGATTGAGACAGTTGATATCTGGTATGCAATTGGTTAATTCTATACCATGATCTCTACCAATTTTTTATTGCGATAATTCTTCTACAATGTGCTTTTCTCAAAATAATAGGAATTCTAGTCATATTGAATTTTTTTTATATTAAACTTTCATTCGTTAGAGAAGAAAGATTGTTGAATCTCGGACTCGCATTGAACACAGCCCTAGTGGAGACATGCTAGGGATCCATTAACTTAAGGCTTACCTATAAGAGTATTTAAAATCAAGTAACTCATATAGGTCTTGTTAAATCTTTTGATAAAGCCTTAACTTAGTGGGAGTTTGAGATATGCTTATTTTATTTTGTTAATGTCTATAATCAGTAATTGCTCATATTGAAACATTGGTGATATATTTTATACATATATAAATCATTTGCTTCTTTATCGGATTCAATGATTTTGAGTTATTTTTCTTATGAGCTGTGGTCAAAAGATTAACCTTATATATATCCAGTTCCTTTGGGATTATGAGACATTAATTTTACATCACTTGTATCTCTATTGAATTCAGTGATTCTGTATAGTCTCATTCTACTTATGTAATCATTGTTCAGTTTGGATATTAAAACATTGGTAATATGTTTTATATATATATATATAAATCATTTGTTTCCCTATCGGATTCAATGATTTTAAGTTATTTCTCTTTTGAGTTGTAGTCGAAAGACTAAACTTTATTATGTTTCTTTCAGATTATGAGACATTATATCACTTGTCTCCTTATCAGATTCAGTAATCCTATGTACTCTTAATCTTTGAATTAAGTTTATAACTTAATGTATAACTAATTGCTTAATTATTAATGTTTCAATTATTCAATATAATTAATTAATGCTATCCAAGTCAAAGATTATTGTATTTAAAAATAAAATAATTAATTTTATTAGAAATATTATATGGATTACCATTAATCAATTATTGAAATATTTATTTAAGTAATTAATTTTATATTTTAACATTAAGCATAGAACAAATCGGGTCTTGATTTAATATGTATGATCCATAATAAGTTGGATTATGCACAAGCCCATATAGGTAGAGATCCCAACCTACAACCCTTTAGTGATCAGTAGTTTTCTATCACAAGTTTGACCCTAAATAGAGATATCAGAGTTATTATTTGATAGACTGAAAAATAAGGATTCTCACTCCTAAAAAAAATTTTCTCCCTTTTCTCTCTATCTAAATAACCTAAGGAGTGAAATAGGTTGCAATTTTACTCATCACCATCATTTAGATCAATCATAGCCTCATCAAATTATACTCTAGGTACGCTCATAATTTATTATGATCAATTATATATTTTAAGTTTTTAATTCATACTTTCAATAATATATATATATATATATATATATATATGTATGTACACTTTCTCCCTTTTCTCTCTATCTAGATAACCTAAGGGGCGAAATAAATTGCAATTCTACTCATCACCATCATTTAAATCAGTCATGGTCTCATCAAATTATACTCTAAATACGCTCATAATTTATTATGATCAATTATATATTTTAAGTTTTTAATTCATACTTCTAATAATATATATATATATATATATATATATATATATATATATATATATATATTATTCTCCCCTTTTTATTTTCACGTCTTTATTCACATCCTCTTTAAAAAACTTAAACACACTGATTCTACATGAAAATAAGTTATAAATCAATATAAAAGGTGTTTAATATTAAACTTATGAAATATTTTATTACTTTACTCTATATTCCTATGAAATAAGTTTAGGAACTTGCTTGTACTCGAATGCTTGAATTCAATTGGTTTTATTAGTATAATTGATCAAATTCAAATCTTAAAGAATTATGTATCAGTTGAATTCAATTAAGTAGTTTTAGAATTCTTAATTAACTCAACCTAACCCTTAGATACTCCTAAAAAATGGTTAGTATCAATTTTATAAAATATAGAAGTGAAGCATTTTTAGATCAAATTTTAATCAGAGAGTATTTTTACTCTTTATAAAAGAGTAGTGTTATACCCTCCTTTATTAAATAATAAGATTTATAAAATTATAAATTTCATAATTTATAAAAAGTGAATGAATAAGAAATGAGTATACAAGAAAATGAGAATAATATTAATGTTTTTCTTATATGAATGATAATCTATTAAATAAATATGTAAGATCAAGAATTTGAATTCACAATTTAAATGGAGTAAAATTTTTAAACTAATATTAAATATTATTACATCACTATTAATGGATAAGAAATCAAAGTTGTAAATTGCAACTAATATTTTTGAGGAAAAAAATTTTAATATCACTTTCACATAAATTTTAATAAATATATTATTTTTTTATAAAAATTAACTGTAAAATATATTTTAATAGCACAAAATTTTCGGAATGAACATAACATTATAATTTTTTCCACAGTTGACGCCCGCCAAGGTTTAATGATGTTGCTTACTCTCCGCAAGCATTGACCACACACTTGCTTCGACTCTTGCGGAGTGATGTGAGAACTTCACTTTATGGGGAAGACTACAGTGCCCTGGGGGGTTTTTAAACCCTGGGTATGTGTCACAATCTCATCCATTGGATGAGATTACCTAAGTCTTTGGTAATCTCATCCAATGGATGAGATTGTGACACATACCCAGGGTTTAGAAACCCCTGGGGCACCTTAGAATTCCCCTCACTTTATATCTCGGAAACGCTCAAAGACCGAAGCCGCGTCGGTCCTCACTGTCGCAAGTCACCTTTCAAAGCATTTGGTCGGGAATGTTTTTTTTTTTAGTATCAGAAATTCTATTCCCTAAAAAATAAAAAAAAGTAAGTTACTTAATTTAGTATTACTTAGGAGTAGGTTGCTTCAAATCGGGAAAAGAGAATAGAATCTAAAAAAAAAATAGAAGGAAAGAAAATAAATAGTTCTTAATTATCTAATCTGTTTGATTTAAATAAAAAAGAAATTAAGTATCTTTAATTCAATTTATTAATAATTATTATTAAAATAATTATTGAAATTATTAGTTTATTATTTTTATTTTATTTACTAATGTTATAATTTTTATAATTATTTAATATTAATTATTAATATCTTATTAATATTATTTTTATTATAATTATTATTTTAACTATTACTAATATCTTAATAATAATTAATATTATCATAATAATGTTAATAATATTTTATTAATATTATTAATTATTAATAATTTAAAAATATTATAATATTAAAAATAATAATTATTAAAAATATTATAATATTATTAATATAATTAAATAATATTATAATAATAATTATTTATTTAATAATTAATAAAAATTATTTATTTATTAAATAAATATTAATAATATTATTAATATATAATAATTATTATTTATTATAATTTAACATAATTATTATTTATTAATAATATTAATTTTTAATAATTTAAAAATATTATAATCTTATTAATATAATTAAATAACATTATAATATTTATTATTTATTTAATATTTAATAAAATTATTATTTATTAAATAAATATTAATAATATTATTAATATATAATAATTATTTATTTATTATTTATTATTTATGGTAATAATTATTATTATAAATAATAAATAATTATTATTTATCATAATTATTATTATTTATTTGTTATTTATTATTATTTTATTAATATTATTATTTGTTAATATTAAAAATATTATAATATTAAAATAACAAGTATTAAAATATTATAATATTATGAATATAATTAAATAATATAATAATTATTTAATAATATTATTAAAAAAAAATAGGGAAAGGGAATGAGATTCCTTAAGTAGTTGGGGAATCACCATTCCCTTAAATGAGGTAACCCCATTAAGGGAAATAGGAAAATAGGAATGAATTTTTTCTAAATTAAATAAAAACAAAGGGAATGAAATCTTGCAATTTCATTTCCTTTTCCTGAATAACCCTAACCAAACAACTCCTTAATTAATTAGAAGAAATAAAAAAATTTTAAAAAATTCTTTTTATAAAATGGGGAAAGTCATTTATTTACATTTTTTAAAATAATTTTATTTTTTATATTATTTATAAATACAAAAAATACTTTCAATAAATTTATTAATAATAATTAAAATTTATCAATTTGTATTATTTATAATAATTATTTTATTAACACTTTTCAAAAAATCCAATATTAAACTAAATAAAATATAGAAAATTAATTTTTAAAAATATTACTTTCTCAATATTAACTAAATAACATTTACCATTTCTTTAAAAAGTCACATAAAAAATTATTTACTTTTGAAAAGTCCAACTTTTCATAAAAATTTTATTTTTATGTGAAGTAAACGATTTTGAATTTTCTTACCTTTGCTAATACTATTAATTAGTACCAAAATGCAATATTACCTTTTTGCATGTATATTAACTTTTTTTATTTTATGCATTTATACACCTTATAAAATTTTCCAAATTAGATATTATTATTTAATTATGTGACTTTTTAAAAAATATACATTTGTGCCTAACATTCTAAGATCAAAATCTGCTATTACTTTGGAGTAAAACAATTTATTATAGGTACGACTTTAGTACAAATTTAAAAAACATTGGGTGATTTAAGAATTTTTTTAAATAAAATCTTCAATTTTTTTTTATAAAATGTCGATTGCAAGTGCTTAGATATGAGGCTGTAGTTATGTACAACGTAAAAATATTCAGAATTTTCATGAAAATACTGAAATCTCTTTAAAATTAAGAAACCAAATTTTATAAAATATTTATAATTTTTAAGGAAGTATAAAGCGGATCTTTTTTTTCTTTATAGAGTAATTTCATAAAGAATTCAAACTCTTAATAAGTTTGGTATTTTTTATTATTAAATTTTAATGCAAATAAGTTATAATAATGAATATAAATTTTAGTGCATTTAAAAATAGGATAAATTACACCCACCCCACCTAAAGTTTAACCTAATTACAATCTTATCCTCTTAATTTTCAAAATCCTACACAAACCTCCCTAAGGTTTAGCCTAATTATAGTTTCATCCCCTTAATTTTCAAAACCCTACACACCCTTTCCCATTGATTTTCAAAATCCTATACACACTTCTCCTGAGGTTTAACCTAATTACACTTTCATGCTCTTAATTGTTAAAACCCTACACACCCTTCCCTTCTATTAATTTTTTCATGACAATTTACCCCTCCTGTTAGTATCATGTTAATATCTTTTATTTAATGATGTCTTAAATTTAAATTCATAAAATATCCTTGGATACAAATTAAAATTACTCATTTTAACGTCAACAAATTTAGTCATTAGCCACTAATAATTAAATGCAAGGTGGCAAGCTTTATTTACTTTCTTGCATTATTTCATAATTTTATTTTAAAATTAATTAATTAATTATTAAACATAATTTCGATAAAAAAAGATAATTTATTTTATATTTTTGAAGGAAAATTATATAGTATTTACTTAGAGAACAAATACAAATACATTGTCTCATATATTCATTTTGCATAATTATCACTTTAAGTAGGTGTTAATTCATTATAGTTTTTCTCCAAAAAATCAAATTACAAGCATATAATAAAAACTAATTTTTATTATTGTATACATTTATTTTCGTAATAAAAAATCATGAAAGAAAGCATTAAAAATTAAACTACCTTCATTATGGATTCTAAATTATTTTCATAATTTAATTTTCTTTTTCCAATAATGGTGGGTTTGTTATTAATTTGATGATTTGGTTTTCAAATAATTGTCCAAAGATAATTATGCTACTTTTTAATGCATTCTTTTATGATTTTTTATTATGAAAATAAATGTGTAAAATAATAAAAATATATTTTTATTACATGCTTGTAATTTGATTTGTTGGAGAAAAACTATAATGAAGTAACACTTACTTAAAGCGATAATTATACAAAATAAATGTATGATGCAATGTATTTGTCTCATTCTCTAAGTAAATACTATATAGTTTTCTTTCAAAAACATAAAATAGATTACCTTTTTTATGAAAATTATAATTAATAATTAATTGATTAATTTTAAAATAAATTATGAAATAATGCAAGAAAATAAATAGGTTTTGCTGCCTTTCATTTAATTACTAGAGGATAGTGACAAATTTTGCTAACGTTAAAATGAATAATTTTAATTTGTATCTAAAGATAGTTTGAGAATTTAAATTTTAAGACATCATTAAATAAAAGATATTAATAGAATACTAATAGAATGGGTAAATTGTCATGAAAAAATTAATAAAAGAAAAAGGTGTGTACAGTTTTGAAAATCAAGGAAATCGGACTATAATTAAGCTAAACTTTAGGAGAGGTATATGGAGGGTTTGAAAATTAAGGACATAAGACTGTAATTAGATTAAACATCAAGGAGGAGTGGGTAAGATTTTGAAAATTAAGAAGATGAGATTGTAATTAGGTTAAATCTCAAGAGATATAAATGTAATTTATCCTAAAAATATTTTTCATTTACAAAGGAAGTTTCACGGTTCCTTTGGAGAGTGAGGGGATAGAGTAGGCAGGTGGCTGTGACAAGCTAGTTGTAAGACCATGTTAACAGCCGGCTTAACTCTTGGTTCTACAGTCATCAATGGCAAGAGCATAGTAGCTGGAGTGGCCGCCCTCGTTATTGGCACCGACAAAAGAAGCCCTGGTCCCGCACCCAATCTAACCCTGGGTCTTCTTCTTTTTCTTCTTCTAGTCGGCAATAATCATACATAGTCTAAACTGTGGTATGTAACTGCAACATTGCCCACCGCAATTATCGGGCAACGCTTTGTTCGCTGATTCGTTACTAATTAAGTTATTATAAAATAATATTTGAAATATTATAAATTCATTTATTTTAAATTTTTTATTTATAATATATATTTTTATCTCTTATAAATATAAGTTATATCATTAAGTATTTCATAAATTTTTAATATCAATTTCATCTTCATATATTATTTGTATATTAATTTTGTCCTTTTATTTATCAAATTGTTAACTTATGAAAAGAAATATTAATAAATTGATTAGATTAATCAAATCATTATTTATAAGAAATGAAATTATGTAAATTAAATTAACAAGAGGAATTAAAATGGAATTTTAGACTATTTTATATATACCATACCCTTAAAAATAATTTATTTATATGTTTTTAATATAATAATTTAATTATTATTAAATTATATATGATTTTACATAATTATTAATTTCAAATTTCTTTGATATTATAATAATGAATGTAAAATTTGTTATTAAATAATAATTTAATATTATTAATATTCTTACAATGCACATTTTTATATTATTATTTTTTATATAAATACATATAATAATGTCATTGGCTTCACCACCTAATTTAACCGATCTAATTATGAGTCTAAAGTCTAACCATTTACCTTACTAGGTTTAGTAAATTGGCCTATATAGGTAGTACATATATATCTCATTAAATTTTATTTTATCCTTCTAAATTTTAAAAAAGGAAACTTAATCAATTTATTAATTTTTTATATCTATATTTGTTAAAGGTAAAGTTTTCTATTTATATTGTGATACAAGTGACCTTTTGTCACAAATAAAGTTTTTTTACTTATATTGTGATAGAAGTGATATTTTACCATAGATAAAATACTCTCCTCACTTAATTTATAACACTTCACTATAGATAAAATTTTCTATAGCATAACTTTTTTAGTTTTTTATATATTTATTTAAATTTTTTATTTCAGTAACAAGTGATAAAATTATCATGATTTTTAAATTTTTTTACATGATTTGTGGTACAAGTAATAATTTATTATAGTGGTTTTTGTTTATTTCATAGGAAATATATTTTTAGAAAAAATTTATTTATTTGTATTTAAATGAAAAAGTAATATGTTATATCCATATGATTAAAAAAATAATATATATACAATCATGATAATTGAAGAAAATGATTCTCTTTCTCTTAATTTATATCTCCACACCTTTTTATAGGATGTGAAATTAATTTGTGTTTAGAGTGAGAATCATGAACAATAAATCCCTTACAATAAAGCTACCTCTAAAGATCAAATTTATAACCCTTTAGCATGCTTAAAACATCTTAACACTTAGCTTATTTTCATTGAAATGACCAATTATTGATTAAATAATTTCATTTTTTGAAATGATAGATTAAGTTATCTTCTATAGGTCACTCTATATTTAATTTTAAACTTATAAAATATTTTTATTACCTTATTCTTTCATAATTATATTCCTATAAATAAGTTTTTAAACTTGCTTGTACTTGATCAAAACTAACATGTTTGAAGTTAATTGATTTATTAGTACAATCAATCAACTTTGAGTCTTAAAAATTATTTATTAGTTGAGTTTAATTAGGTAATTTCAGTACTTTTAATTGACCCAATCCAATCGATAAACACTCTTAAAAGATGGTTTGGACCAAATTTGAAATGTATGAGGGACGAAATATATTTAGATCAAATTTTAAAAAAAATTAAAGTAATTTACTCTTTATAAAAAGGTCGTGATTACACTCTCTTTTAATAAATAATAAAATTTATAAAATTATAAATTTTATAATCTTTAAAGAATGAGTAAATAAGAAATGAGTACAAGAATATAAGAATAATAATAGTTTTTTTTTCTTATAATTATATGAGAAATAATCTACTAAATACATACACAACATAAAAGAAATAAGATTTTTAAGATAACATGGATACCACTACGTCGCTATAGTTACAAATCAAAGTTGTCATAATGTATTATAAGCAAAAAATTTCTAATATTGTTTTCACATAAATCTTGATAAGTATGTTAATTTTTTTAATAAAAAATCAATCATAAGACACATCTCAATATATTTTAAAAAATAGAAATTAAATTTAATATAATAAGTAAAAAATTACTGTATTTATTAATATATATATATATATATATATATATATATATATATATGAGCACTAAATTTTTAGTACGATTATAGCATTGAAATTAGGGGAGTCTATTATGCCCTGCAAAACACCAGGGCAAACTAGCCCTAGACAAGTGTCATTGTTCTGACCTTTGAAAAAAAATGATAAAAAGCTGTAAGTGATGTGATAGGTGGCCTACTGTTACCTGCTATGTGTAATGCAGGTTGAAAGGGTACCCTTTTGTGAAATTGCACAAGTGCCAAAATGAAATTGCAATTACAAACTGGCCTCAAACGCAAGTAATTCCTCTTTTGTTTGTGCTATCAACGAGTCGACCCGTGTTGCCACTCTTTTATTTTATTAGACAATTTAAAACATTGCAATCACTAACTCAAGGTGAAAAGATTATTTAATAAGGTGACATTATTGTTAACTAATAAAGATTATTTAAAATTAATTCTTGGGACATATAGATTTACAAATTAACTAATAAAAGATTATTTGAGATCAATTGATTCATAATAATTAATTAGAATCATTACATTATTAAATAGATCAATTTGACATTAAAAATTAATCATAATTTTCCTCATATTAAGGAAAAATCTCTCAATACTATATACACTAAAATCAAAATTTAAAATTAAATTTTAATTATAAATTAAAAATTATTAATTGAATATAAAATGATGAAACAAATTTGTAAAACTTAATCTAACAAATATAAAAAATCTGAAACTTAACTTTCCATCATATTTTTTATACAAGTAACATTTTCTAAAATTTCTGATATTATATTAGTACAAAAAAATTTAATGCTATTTTTATATAATTATCTACAAATATATCACTTGATTTCAACATCAAAATATGATTTTTATTTCCATTGATATGTATCTTATGACTGTGCTTTTAAAAAAAAAAAAAAAACCTAATACACACTCAATTCTTTTATAATAAAATCAATTATCACCAGAAATTATGCCAAACATAAAATTAAGTCACACACTCATATTGACCAATAATGAATTTTTCCAATCAATATACCAAACAAGCTTTAGTTTTACAATCTTGATATAATATGCTTGCAAGAAAGAAAAAGAAAACAAATGTCATAAAAATATTAATCTGGTGCTTGTAGATCGTGCAAATATTTACATACGAAATTTTCACTACCATGGCACATAACGAAGACCTGTATTGACAATCAACAAATCTATCTTTCTCTTTACTAGCACAAATAATTCCAGTTTTACTGATAAAGGAATTAAGATGATCAAATAGTCCTCCGAAAACCCAAAAGCTTGATATTACAAGCTTTTTGTAGTTACTAATGATACACATGCTCTTCTTACGTCCTAATGATACAACGCTCTTTTTACAACTCTTGCTTTAGTAAGCTAATGGCACCAGGCTGTTCTTACAACTCTTATTATGCTTGAGCTAACACGATAATTCCCATGATGACTCCAGATAGTCCAAACGCAGTACCATTCACAAAAGGTGTGGGGTTATGAAAATCAGACAATAAAGAGCTGTTACCAGATATTTATTCACGCAACCTATCACCCAAAAGAGAAAAAAAAGGAAAAAAAGGCATATCTTGTTCATGAGTAAAATCTTATTTAAGACACAAGCAAATTTGAATATGCACCCACAAACCAAATTTGCGAAACCCACAATAATACAACAAACAACCATTGTCCAACAAAGTTCTAAATAGAGACAACTAGTTTGGAAGGAGATGTTTCATTATAGCCATCTTTGCAATTCTGATGTATTTGTTTCAAAATCTCCTACCATCTTAATTAAGACATGAAACAATACCGAATTTTTAAATAATTAATCTATTGGTTTCTTCGGACTACCTCAGCTTGCTAGGAATCTCAAATTGATTTCCAAAGTTTAGTCCAATTTTAACAAATTGGCAATGTTTGGGTTTGACGGCCTAAAAAAGTAAATATCATTGACCAAGCAGACGCAAACTTGGCAGTTTTTAACAATTTCACGAAGAATGTCATTAATACATGTCTTGGAGGCTGCATATCAGAATCAATTATCTGCTAGAAACGTAACTAACATTTCTCTCTCATTCTTCTCTATCTCTCTGTCATACTCAAATTTATACCAAATAAAATTGACATTGTCCCAAGTGTCACCACCTCTATTTCTTACACAACTTTGTTCCTACAGCAAAATTCAGACATCAGGGATAATGTTAAAACAAGAAATAGATAACATTACAAACAAAGCTTACAAATACATTAAAACATAATGCAATGAGAAATAATATAAGCTATAAATGTCTCTAAGCTTGGTTTTATTAGCTATACAATACTCGCTGCATTTTTAATACAAGTTCATTCATACAATCCACCAGATCCCAACATGCCTCACAATGACAAATTAAATCCTAACCTTTTAGACAAACTTGCAAAAGTCCCTGTGCAGCACTAATCCATTAACCAAAAACCTTGCAAAACTCCTATATTAACAAACTTTCAAACTAAGATTTAAAAAACAGTCTGTGATCGCAATATTGCCCACAATATTACGTTTTTGGACCAAATCACATCTATGATTTTTCATAATTTTATATCGTTATAACTACATTTTTTCGTATTAGTCCACATTGCAATGCGACCACAATCGCGACCGCAACCGTAATTTAAATTCATGCTTTCAAAGCTCATCCTCATGCTCCAATCATCAAGTACTCTCCAATATCCTCGATGCCGAACAACAATCCTATTAGGGACCAACTTCTATAATTCTAAGTAGACACAGTTGCAATCCCAAAACCCAAAGGCACATCAAACATTGAATGAACCATAATGCCATCACCAGGTGCAAAATCTCAGTAATGCCTCCCAAGACACTCTTCAGAACATGATTCCTATACAAATATGACATCTCTAATTGGGGTTTGAGCTATAACTTATGGTTATCATAAAGACAATTTAATTGAGAAAAATTAACACAACAAATAATGTTTCCCCCCGAACCACAAAAGTAGTAGTGTGAGAAGACTTGGCACACTTATGATAGTCCATTTTTACTACAAAAACAGAAAGCAAAGATCCATATAAGATCATAGTCATGCAAAGTTAATTATCTAAGAAAAATTCTCTAGAATACAAACGGTAGCAATTAGCAAATAAAGATTGACGCAAAAATCACAGATCAATAACATCAAGTTGTAGAAGTAAATAACCCTAAGAAAAAAATATGGAATAGGTAAATATTGGTGGCCAAGGTAACATTACCAGAGCCGCTAATGTTGGATCATGAATCCAGATCGCTCAAAATAGATTTATAACTTGATTCATATCTTGACCCAAGAAATACCTATGAATAGGAAAAAGAAAGGTAGTTATTGAATTAGCTAACATTATTATTCATCATAATTATTTAGAAACTCTCTCTCTCTTTTTTCTACACATAAAAGAAGATTTAGATAGTAAATAAGATTACCTTTTTGAGTGATTATCAATATAATCAATGAAAACAAATGTTAAATCCTGAATCTTTTGTTGTGAACTTCTAATAATCAAGTATGTATGAGTTTGTTTCATATTATTTTTATAATATATATATATATATATATATATATATATATATATATATATATATATATGCATATCCCTAACATTTATGAAAATAATAAATTTTTGGGAGATTCTTTTTCTTATAACAATTGCCCATTTTTTAATGATACTTCATTTGACATGATATGGTGGGGATTTCCTATCCTAATATTTTGGAAATATTTGTTTATTACTTTATAAATATGATACTATAGTCATTTAGTACTGGCAATTTTATGAAAAGAGCATAAAATTTTATGAATCCATTGAGGATTTTTTCTTTTTTCATCTTAGAAATATTTATAAACAACACGATTATAAAGCAGTAAACTAGTATAAAATATTTTGGAAAATGCCAAGAATGGACACATTTTCCCAGAAGATTCATATTAAAGAAACTTAAATATTTTCTATATGTGGCTTTGGCGTAGAGATTAAAGAGAATTTTGACTGCAATTTGTGGGCCATAGTTTTTGGAAGATTGTTTGTTTTTGAAAAATTGTATGTTGGTTCTAGGAAGTAGGTATAGTGTTCCTCTTCCAAAAGTAGTTTAAAAAAATATAAAAAATTAATTCAAAAACTATTAGAAAATTGTCAAAAAAAAACTAAGGCAATTAAAAAAAATTGTCAAAAGACAATTTCAAAAAAAATTTACAGTTAAAAAATACAAGGTAGGTTGAAAATTGTAAAAAAAAAACTATCATAGACCAACTTAGCCATCCTAACCATCATACAATAACCCACCCAATAATTATCATATACTATATTAACATAATATAAAAAAAATGGCCTTTTGTCATGTGAGATTCAAACTCTACTTGCCGAGGGTATGAACCTCATACCAAACCACTTGCACTAAATTCTATGTAGTGTTGTAGTTGTCTAATAGTATTGATATACAACACTTGAACATGACAGAATTTTATTTTATTTTATTCTCAAACTTGAATTTTTTATATAATTATTGTGAGAATTTTTTACACACTATTTACATTATATGTAATTTTTTTAAAAAAATTGATGGACATTTTTTAAGCATAATTTTTTTATGTAAATTATTGCTTTAGAGATCTAATTGTGTCCTTTTTTATGTATATGTTATAGAAAAATAGTAAGATTTATACGTACATTAAGCGTCATATGGACTCTAGCACAAAAAATAAGAAGTCAATAAGTTGACTGCTGAACTCAAAAATTTCTAAGCTGATCTAAAATTTTTTTAAAAAAAAATTTGTACATCTTGTAAATCATATAATCAAGTTTCATAAAAAAGCCCAAAACTTGATATAGGCTAGTATTTTAAAGATGAACCGAAATTCAAAGAAATTAAAAATTTTACGAAATACCTTACCTATAGATTACAAAAGGAATATATTAAATTTTCTATTAGAAAGAACAAGTGGACACAAATAATAAAATAATATTGTCCATCAATTTGTATTAAACTATTTAAAGTATAAAAATCACAAATGTGACCTAAATATTTACAAATCCTATTGGTTAGATAAGAAATCTGATGCTAAAATTAAGTTTCTCGAAAAGCTATATGATAGGTTTGTTAGCTCTTTTTCGTATAGAATCAAACATTTAAAAATATTGTAAACTTTAGGAAGATGTTTGATATCTAATATTTTATATAATTTCCTCTTTATATATTATATTGTTGAAATATGTTTCAATTTATGCATTTTTTTATCAAAATTACTTATCTATAAATTCTTTTATTTAGTATATTTGCCTAATTAATTATTTTAGTATTAGCTTTACATTAAAAATCAAGATGATGATTGGAAATGTAGTGACCTTTTGACTCTAAACTCTACATGTAAGCTAGTCCAAACATAATTAATTAGAGCTAAAGTAGATATATATGTATGGTTAGACATTAATTACATGCAATTATGTCTATATATAAAACTTCATATTTCTACAAACATAATGACTATTATTTTCAAAAACATTGTCATATAACTTAATAAGGGTGAAAAACTAAATGATGACAATTATGAAATTTAGAGAATGAAAATTCAATACATGTTGGAAGAGCAAAAAGCTCTAAAAGCACTATATAGTGTTTTAGATGAGCCTAAGGCAAGAAATACAACCTAACATAGGTGAGACCGAGAGGTTTATAAAGCTTGGAAAAGAAAGAATTATCTTGCTCGCATTATGTTGATAAGTAACATGAAGAATGACATCATGCGAGAATTCAAGAATTATAACTTAGTTAAAAACATGTGGTCCGCTCTAAAAAACAAGTTTGGTAGAACATCTGTAACTAAACAAAAATATTTTATGATCAAATTTGACACTTATAAAAAAAACTTGAACATTCAATGAAAAAATATTTACAATAAATGTCAAATATGATATGTGAATTAAAGGATGTGGGTTATATGCTGACTAATAAGTAACAAGTTCAAGTTGTAATTTGTTCCTTGCCTTATTTTTGGGAGCATATGAAAATGCATTTAGCCCATAATAAAAATATCTGAACAATAGATGACATTATGTGCTACTTTAAGCTAAAAGAAGAAAAGCTTGAGGTTATTAAGCCTAATATAGATGTGTATATGGCTTCATCCATCTTAAGAAGAATTTCTAGAAGAAAGTGCAAATATAAAGGTGGGCCTCAATCATTTCAATAAAAAATTAATAAATAACCAACATAGGAAAGAAAAACGTCCCTTCAAGAAGAAGAACATGACCATGGTCAAGTGCTTCAATTACAATAAGAAAAAGCATTTTGCCTGTGACTATGTGAACCTAAAAAGGTATTAAGGTATACTTAAGTTAATAAACTTTGTGTAGCTAGTTCTATTTTTTTATAGATTCTTATCCTTTATGGATTGTAAACTCAGAGGTAACAGATCATGTAGTAAAGAATGAGACACCTTTGTGGAATTTTGGTGAATACCACATGGACCAAAAAGGATTTATGTGAAAAATAATGCATAAGTTGTAGTTCAAGGAATCGGGACATGCAAGTTAATCTTACAAGATGACCAAACTCTACTCTTGTATAAAGTTTTATATGCACCTCAAATTTACCAAAATTTAATCTTTGTGTTAGTTTATTAAAATTTGATTTTAATTTGTATCTTGCTAATGACAATATTGAATTATCTTTAAGAACTACTCATTATAGATCTAGTTATATAATAAATAGTTTAATTGTCATGGATACTAATCATGATGAATGTAATCTTAGTTATTCCATGTTTACATCATTGCATAATTCTAAAATTGATACTAATGTTTAGCATGTTTGACTTGGCCATATTAGTCAACATCATATGGATAGGCTAGCTAAAGAAAGGTGATTGCTTAATTATGACAAAGTAGATCTATCTACTTACAAGCATTGCTTAGCTTACAAAAGTACTAGAAAACCATTTAGAAAAGGAATTAGAGCTGACTTCCCTTTGCAATTAGTCCATTTTGACATATATGGTTTAATGAATGTGAGAACTAGGCATAGAGCTTTCTATATCATCACATTTATAGAAAATTTCACACGATTTGGTATTGTCTATTTGATAACACATAAATATGAAGCATTGAGTTACTTCTAAAGTTAGATGAGCTTAGTCAAAGATCAATTAGATAAAAAAATAAAAATATTATGAATCAATCATGGTCATGAGTATTTATCTAATCAGTTTAGATAACTATGTAATAAAAAAGGGATTCAACATTAGTTAAGAAATCCACGTACTCCTCAATAAAATGGTATTGTGGAGAGATGAAATCAAATGCTTTTGGAAATAGTTAGGTCTATGATGGCATAAGCAAATTTGCCTACCACTTGTTAAGGTTATACACTCTTAACTATCACATTTATCCTTAATCGTGTGCCTAATAAATTAATTCCCATTGCGCCATATGAGTTATAGATGAAATGAAAACCTAACCTAAGTACTTTAGGACCTTGAGGATGTGTGACCTATGTTCTAGATACTTCACACCCATATGGTAAATTAGGTGCTCGAGGAAAAAATGTATCTTTATTAGATACTCAGAACATTTAGAAGGTTATGTGTTCATTGGTGAACATGATAATGGAAGTCTTGCAGAATTTGAATCACAAGATGTCACATTCTTAGAAAATGATTTTCCTAAACAGGATGATATAAATAAGGACTTATCCTTGTACGAGACCATGGATACAAACATTCAAGATTCACTTCCTTCGAGTGGAAAAATTTTAAGGAATATGTTTCCAATTTCAAGTGCCAATGATAGTGATTTTGATCAACATAGGAGTAATTTAAATGGGAATACTCAAACAAATAATTATCCTGGTCCGAATAAAAGCAATTTAAGGATCCCTGAGAAATATGTTTCTCCAAAGTCTCAATTATGATATAATGGCAAAAAAGGCATTTCTCATTGTCATTTCAACATTGAAGGTGATAAAGGCTTTGTGGTTATTACACAAGATGAATATGAGTTAAAAAAATATCATAGAGGCTCTCTCTAGCCCTAATAAGGAAGATTGAACGAAAGCAAAGAAAGAAAGGGTAGAGTTTATAAGATTAAATCAAGTTTGGAAACTTATTAATCTTCCAAACGTTTCCAAACCCACGTAAGGCCATTTGGGAACAATTAAGTACTTAAAATCAAGAATAAGGTTGATGACACTGTTGAAAAATATAAAGCTAAACTTGTAGCAAAAGGCTACACACAACATAAAGAAATGGATTATAAGGAAACCTTTTCACTTATTGTTAAATTCATGTCAATCCATTTGATATTGGCTATAATTGCTAGTATAGATCTTGAATTACATCAAATGGATGTAAAGATTGCATTTCTTAATGGAGATTTAGAAGAAGAAATCTACATGCAACAGTTTGTAGGTTTTATCAAAGAAGGACAAGAAAATAAAGTTTTTAAACTTTTGAAGTCTATATATAACTTGAAATAGTCTTTAAGATAATGGTATATTCACTTTCATAATATAGTAGTGCTAAATGATTTTATCATGATTGACAAAGACTATTACATATATATAAAAAAGTCTGAGGGTAAGTTTATAATTTTATTATTATATGTTGATGATATACTTATAACTGAAAATAGTAAGAAATATGTCAACAAAATTAAATAATGGTTGTCATCTAATTTTGAAATGAAAGATATGGGTGAAGTTACATATATTTTTGAAGTTAAGATTTCAAGGAATCGTTCAAAGAAATTATTATCTCTATTACAAGAGCATTATATTAACAAAATTCTTAAACAATTCCAAATACACATTGTAAACTCATGAACACTCCTATTGCTAAAGGTGAAAGTCTGAGCCAAAGGATGTATCTTAAAACTTTACAAGAAGAAATGTATATGAGAAAATTTTCTTGTGCAAGTGTAGTTAGATGTCTAATGTACACAATGATGTGTAAAAAACTAGATATCTATTTTGTTGTTGGCATGATAAGCCGATATCAATCCAACCCAACCCTAACACATTGGAAAGCAATTAAAAGAATACTAAGATATCTAAAAGGTACTATTGACTATTTATTATGTTATAAAGGAAATGATTTACAATTAAAAGGTTACAGTGATTTTGATTAAGGAGGAGACTTAGATGAAAAAAAATCTACCTTAGAGTACATCTTTTTACTAAATAATGGCGTCATATCTTAAAATAATAAGAAGCAATCATGCATAACCTTATTTATAATAAAAATTGAATTTTAGCATTTTCAACAACAATAGAAGAAAAGTGTGGCTTAAAAAGTTCTTAGATCATTTGGGTGTAGATACTAACATTGCTAATCAAATTTTAGTAAACTATGATAACCAATCAACAATAACATACACAAAAGACCCCAAATATCATTGTAAAACTAAGCACATAGACACAAAGTACAACTTTGTGAGAGATATAATTGCACATAAGAAGTGAATATGAAATATATTTTTTCGCACAAAATGGTGACAAATCTTATGACTAAGCCTATTCCTTGTGATAAATTTGTAAAACGTGTAAAATCTCAAGGATTGCATAAATGTTTATACAATTATCATAAGTTTTTTTTAACAATGTTCATAGAATATTAATGTCTGAATAATAATTATGGTTATTATAAGCCTACATATATAAATGTAAGAATATTTTTTGGAACATTCTTGAGTTATTAAAAAATATGTTGGACAAATAGAAAATTAGCCCTCTTACATAGATAATCACCTCTTGTCAATTTTTTGTAATTGATAAGAGATGAGACAATTTTTAAATTTCTTATCTAAGTGATAATTAAGAGCCAAGTTTAAAATATAAATGTCGCTTTGTTAACAAATAAGATGAGGTTATATGTAAAACTATAAGTGAAATAATAAAAAATTCACTTCATCTATCTAAATTATCAGATATGAGTTTTAATAGAAATGAGAAAAAATATATTAGTGAACTTAGGTTAAACATTAAGTATATCTGAACTATTATCTGTATGATATTGATGCATTATATAAAGACATATACTTTATAAAAAAAGAGAGAATACAATAACATGTGTTTCATACCACGTGTGCAAATCGTGACTAATAAAGGTGATCAAAGTCTAAATCTTAGCTTTGATGTGTGACATTTTTTAGGAATAAAAATCTCATAATTGCATCCTTATGACCCTATTCTATTTCTTGAGATTTAAATTTAATAATTATTATTTTACAATGTTACTAAAGGATTATGAGATATTTAGTTTAGCAGACTATTACTAGAAAATTAAATTAAATTAAAGTTTAGAGATCTGGCAAAAGAAAAAAATCATTAAACATTTCACATTGTATTTGTATTCATCGGTATACTAGTTATAGTGTATCTATGATTGTAAATAAAATATCTAATATATATAATGTATATGAATAAGATCACTTGAAAAATCCAAATGTGATCAAATAATTTAGGGTGTTGTATACTTAAAGTCGACTTGAGATTTATTATTTATTAAGAAGTTATATATTCCTAATAGATGTATAGTAAAGAATTTTCGAAGTATACTAGTTATATGGTTTATATTCTTGTATAATTTGTTATAAAATATAAGAGATGATATTAACTTATAAAATATTAAGAGAACTATGAATCTCATTAGGTGCAAGTGAGAAATATTAAATCATGGATTTAAATCATCCAAAATAAATCTATAACTCGATTTATATCCTAATCTAAAAAATGCTTATAAAAAAATAAAAAAAGACAGTTATTGGATTGGTTAATATTATTATTCATCATAATTATTTAAAAATTCTCTCTCTTTTCTCTTTGCATATAAAAAAAGATTTAAATCGTGAAAAAAAATTATCTTTTTAAATGATTATTAATACAACCACTAAAAATAAACATTATATCCTAAATCTTTTATTACAAAATCAGATACTTGGATATGTATGAATTCGTTGCATATTCTTTTTATATTTTCCAACAGTAGATAATGAACATCCTCGGTAATGGTTGCCCGTCCTGTGTTAGTTAATCATTGAGTACCGCCATCATTTCACAAAACCGCCGTCAAAGATCGTGGCGGAGGACGCTGCGCCTTCCCTGATATCTGATCTCCTCATCGATTCGCTTCTCTCAAATCTCAGATCGAGCTAGATCAAGCACAAACGTCGCGCAATGATCCCTCGCCGCTTCAGGGCCAGCGCCGGGAAGAAAAATTGAAAGTCTACAGGATCAGTTTGCAAAGTAAGGAGAATGCAATTTCAAAGAAGGCCAGCTGATTTCACAAGCCCACGTGTTCGAAGCATGTGCGACCTTCAACCAGGGCAAACTTACCATGAACAGTAACTAGGAGTCTATCCCTTGAAAATTTTTCCACACTCGAAGCCCGCCAAGGTTGAATAATGTTCCATTACACACTTGGACTCTTTTGGACTGATGTGAAAACTCCACTTTATATCTCGGAGACGCGCAAAGACCGAAAACCGCGTGAGGGCAAGGGCTCCACGTCGGTCTTCCCTATAACAAGGTATCACCTTTCAAAGCGGGGATTTGGTCCGTAAAAATGAAGTATAGCAAGTTATATTTTTTATAAAATAAAAAAAGAGTAAATTATTTGATTAGTAATCTTCTGATAAATTGAGGAGGATAAATTTTTTTAAGATGTTTCATTTTTTATATAACATAAAATGTGATTTATCTACCCTTCGAAGTAATATTTTTGTATTATTTATTGATTCAAAGATAAAATTATATTAATAAATTTAATTAATAATAATTAAAGTTTATTAATTTATGTTATAATAATTCATAATAGTTATTTATTAATATTTTTTAAAAAATTTAAAAGTGAATCAAATAAAATATATATAGTTAATTGTTAAAAAATATGTATCAATTAAATAATTTTAAATAGTTAAGTTCATATAAAAAATTATTTATTGGAGGAATTTTAATTTTTGTGTAAATCAAATGATTTCAATTTTTTTTACCTTCCCTGATGCTGTTAATCAGTACCAAAATTCAATATTACCATTTTCCCCCGATATTCAGCATGTGTATTAATTAATTTTCCATTGTATGCATCTACACACGTTATAAAATTTTTTGAAATTATATATTAATATTATCTATTTATGTGAAATTTTAAAAAATATACATTTGTGCTTAACATTCTAAGGTCAAAATCTGCTATTACTTTGGAATAAAACAATTTATTATAGGTACTAATTCAGCACAAATTTAAAAAACTCTGTGATTTAAGAATTTTTTAAATAAAATCTTCAATTATTTTATAAAATGTCGGTTGCAAGTGCTAACATACGAAGCTGCAGTTTAATCATTGACGATTTCAAGTACAACGATAATACTTACTTTGATTTTTTTTTTTTCATATCCGTCGTAAAATTTTTTATTTTTTATCTATAATTTTAAATTTTTAATAAGATAGTCATTTTTAAAAAAAATTATTTTTTATTAATAAATATTTTATTATTCTATACTTTTAATTTATTTATTATATTTTTTATTTTTAATTCTTTAAATTTTGTGTATAAATAATAATTTTGAAAGATTTATTAAAATAAATAAATTAAATTACTTAATTAATATATAAAAATTAATTAATTTCAATAAATAATAAAAAAGAAGTATTTATAACATAAAAATATGCAAACTTTATAAAAATAATGAAACCTCTTAAAAAAATTAAGACACAAATTTTTTTAAATTATTTATAACATTCAAGGCAGTGCCAAGCGGATCATTTTTTAGAGTTATTTAACAGAAAACTCAAATTTTTAAAAAATTAAATATTTTTATTATTAAATTTTAATGTAATTAACTTAAAATAAAAATAAAAATTTATTATATTAAAAATAATTTAATAATAAAAATATTCAATTTGTTAAAAAATGGAGGTTGCCATCAAATAATCTTTTTCTCCAAACTTTGTTAAGAAGGAACAATTAATTCAGTCAGAAAAGAAAATTTTATAATATATTATTAAATTTAATTATTAATTTATTAGTATTAAATTAGCATTGGATTCAATTTTTGTAAAAAAATAAAATTAATATACATAGTGTATCATTAATATGTCTACTATAATCCATCCGTAAACAAGTTTTCCGGTTCCGTCGGGAGGTGAAGAGATAATAAGCAGGTGGCTGTGGCTAATTGTAAGACGATGTTAACAGCCAGCTTTTAACTATTGATTCTATCGTCATCGATGGGAGGAAGCATGCTAGCTGGAGTGGCCGCCCTTGTTATTGGCACTGGCAAAAGAAGCCCTGGACCCGGATCCAATCCTAATCCTAATTCTTCTTCTTCTTCCTCTGGTCAGCAATAATTATACATCTAAAGAACAGACTCAAGAGTATTAGCTGTGATCTGCAATAACAATATTATGTGGTGTAATAATTGCGGCACACAATATTGTTGTAAATCACAGCACGGTCACAATCACAAATTCCCCCCCCCCCCTTATTTTGGCAATTTTGTTAATTGCAACTATGGCTATGGCTGTAACCGCAATTTAGAAGCATGATGGAGCCAATAACCTTTGTTACATCAAAGGTAACCCTAAAACTGTTATGACCTTTGTTTTCATGTTTCAGGTTCCTATGATGAGAAGTCTGGCAATGTCAGTGGCACTCGAGGTTCATTCAACGTGAAAGGTGATGGCTCGGTGATAGAAGTGCAAAATGGGAGTATTAACAGTGGCTATTGCTCTGGTTTTATGAACGCTAGAAAGGCTGCTGCTTTCCAGGATCGCCACCCTTTGGACGGGTGCAGTGGTACTGACCAGTCATTTAACGTAGAGGCCGGTGGCAAAATCATTGTCGCCGGCGGAAGCATCTGCAGCGGTGCTTTTTCCGGTGACGGCATTCCACAGGAATTTCTTCAACAATATCTGGCCAATCTTCAGCCTGTTATTCCGGCGTCACATCACAGTACTAAGTAACGACGTGCTGCACCTCATGGAGGTACATCCAAAACCCCCTGCAAAATTCCTTCCCGTACCCACCACCCACTGGTAGGGATAGTAGAACCGTCGAAAAATATATCAATTCTGTACTATGTCTTTAAGTTCACTTGAATTTTTATTCTTTAGCGGCTGTTTAGATGGAGTGAAAAGTGTGGGGAAAGAAAATTGTTGGAAGAAAATGAAATAGAAATTACTGTTTTCCCCGTTTGGTTACCGTAAAAATTACAGAAGAACAGAAAATTGAATGGAAGATGGAGCGTGACTCCCACATAAAGAATTTCTCAGATTTGAGGAGAAAACACGAGAGAACTGCAACACATAGGAGACAGACCCGCAATCACAACCGATAAAAGCTCCTGCACAGTAGATCAAGCTGCCATTTCCCACTCCCGACAACAAAACACATCAGGTAAACCCATCATCGTCTTCCTCTCCGACGCTGCAGATACTGTGATAACTGCTTTGGTGGTCCATTTTCGTCCTTCCTTTAAAAAATGAAACTGTGCTGCTCTGGTTGGAAAGAGAGAAATGCGATCGCTGCTTGGGCTTGTCGGTGCCGTCAGGAGGGCGTGCCCGGCCGCTCTTAAGCGGTCCGCTGATCTGATTTGTTGATCTGCAAGAAAACGGACGCCGATTGCAGGAGACGTTCGCCGCTGGTCTGACATGCTCGGGTCTGCTTGCGTTATGGGCTGCTCTGGATCTGTTCTTTTTTCTGCCATTGAGTTTTTACTGTTTTGGTAAAAAGTTTCTGTCTTGTAACTTCAGTTTTGTTTTCTCCCTTCGATTTCTTTCCATTTGAATTTCAATTTAATAGTATGGATATATCATCAATGAAGTCATGTCCACCGTATCTTTGCTTGCTTAATTTAATTTTGTAAATTTAATAAATAAAAGAAACTGTGGAAAAAAATGTTTAAATTTCAATGGATTTTGTCTCATTAAAGGTTATTTCAAGGCAAAATGTTAACGAATTAAATCATAAGTAAATTAATTTTAACACTATACATAAATAATAAACTAAATCACAACAGATATGTCAACTTCAACTTTTTAAATTATGCGTGAATAAATTTAAATCATATAGGAATGGATAAATTATATTTTTTCTTAAAATTATTAAGATGGATCTTATAATTATAATTTTTTATAAGAATTAGGGGCAGTGATTTTCACTCACATATCTCACCTACATTTTGTCACTTACATTCTTCTATATTTATAAATAAATGAATACTGCGGTAAAGTTCACTATCAGAGGAAGTGCAACATGTATATCCAAAAATAAAAATAAGTACAACTATTTTATTTTAAAATATTAACGACAATTAAATAGGTTTGTGCGTGATATATCAATTATGCTAGAAACATTCTTTCACATTTAACAATTAAGTGTATCACATTTTTCTTATCACCGCTAATAATTATTTAGGTGTATTTCTTTTTTTTTTCTACACCCGTAATATCTTCACACCCTTTTATTAAATTTAAAAGAATATTTAATTCAAAAACATAATATGAAAAATTATACTTTTGAAAATTAAAAAAATACTAAAATTATTTGAATATTTACGAAGTATCAAAATAAATAAAATAAAATTACTTAAGAAATTTTATAAGATTTTTAAATCTCATTGGTGCTTCGAATCTCCTTTTATATTTTCAATACGATGCACGCATATACATACATACATACATACATACATACATACTATATATATATATATATATATATATATATATATATATATATATATATATATATATATATATATATATATATTGCAAATTTTAGATAATTTTTATTTTTTAGACTATAAATTTCATATATCAATAACATAATTAATTTTTTTATTTTATGTATTGTGATTATTTTATTATAATAAATTTTATTTTTTTATCAATTTTATCTTCATTGAAATAAAATTAAACAATTTTTTTTATTTTTTCTCTCTTTCATTTTTTTCCAATCAAACATAATATAAAAAATTAATTTTTATTTTAATTTATTTTTTTATTTTCTCTAACAAACAAGTGTATTTAAAAAAATTTCTCTTTTCTTCCTTCCCTTTTTTTTATTTTCTTCCCCTCCTATTTAAACAATAATAAAATAAAGCATTAATTTCAACAATAAAAATTAATTTCTCTTTTTTTTATTTTTATCCAAGTATTAATTTCTTTTATTTTCTTCCCATTTGCTTGGTTATAGTAAAAAATAGAGGAGAAAGAAAATATAGGAGAAAGAAATGTAGGAAAAAGTTATTTTTCCTATGTGTGTTTGGTTATAGGAGAAAATAGGGGGAAAGAAAATAGATGAGAAAATGTTGTGTTTGATTGTGAGAGGAAAAGGAATTTATAAGATATAAAGGGATTAATATTTTTTTACTTCTTTTAAATGTAAATTTAAGAAAATAATGTAAAATAAAATTAATCCTATCTTACAAGTAAAATTTATATTAGTATTTTTAACATAAAATGATGTATTCAATTTTCTTTATATCATTAAAATGTAAATTTAAGTAAATAATATAAATTTATTATAAACCCACTAATTAAGAAAATGTAAATTTTTTTTAACATTATCAATACTTCAAACTTGCATAAAATTAATATCAACCCACATATGAAGTAAATGTTATAATATAAATATCATTTTACAAAAATTAATTCTATATTACATAACCTTCATTTTCTTATTTAGTAGTTATCTTAATTAACAAAAATACAATAAAATAATAGAAACAAACCAACATTAAATTCAACAAAATATGTTAGAAAATATATATTAATATAATTAGATATAATCAAAGTTTACACAAATATAAATTTTTTATCACAAAATTAAAGAAACATGAATTTATGTATTTTGGTATTGTTACCTAAGTTGTCCAAAATTAAATTGGATAAAAATAGACTGAATTCAAGTCTATAACTATATCAGTAGCTTAATTTCAAATACTTAATTATATAAATTTGAGGTGAAGACGTGTAGAAATTTTGCCCAACAAGTGTGATGTCTAATGAAAAATTACTTCTTATACAAATCAAATACAACTCCTAATAGGAACAATATTAATAATCATTACTTAGTGAAAATTAATTCAAGCATAGGAGTTTGGTGAAAGAAGAGAACTTAAACTCCAAAAACTGTCACCCCATGCCACAAGCCAAATATCAGTTAAGAATGTAAACTTTAAGATATTCCCCATGTTAACAATCATTTTTAGCTATCTTTTTCCATCTAGTTGACAAAACAAATTCAACTCCCCACCTTTTACAATAACACAACCTATTCAGTCAATATGTTCAGAACTATGGTTACATTTTAGATACATACCAAAAGCATAAACAACAATACACAATTTGTCTAGCACATAATTCAATATGGTAAACTAACATAGTGCTCAAGTCGTAATATAGTTAGATGATCAAGGTTACACTTATCCAATTTACAGGTGCCTTCATACTTTATGCTACACATTATGAAATATAAGGTTTAGAGTGAATCCACAACCTTTGTAGCAAACTTGCCTTTCACAACATTTTTGTGCAACATGTTCTTAACATTTACTTATCAATCAATAGAACAACATAATCATGCAGACACAATAAAAGTTATGATTGCAAATATGATAATAGTTGTGGACATATTGAAGATGCTTAGTTCTTTAACTATTTTACTATACAAATACTTGACTAATCACTACTCATTAACTTCAAATGTCATAACAAGGAGGAGATATAAGTTATTTCATTCACATTCGCCCTATGAGCTACCACAAGCACAATATATAATAAGAAATATTAGAGAAATACATACCTCCAAAATTGGATATCAACTGTGCAAGTACTTCAAAATAAACCTGCCTCCTTCATAATTTCATATAGAATATTCCAATGCATCTCCTCTAGCACGCTAAAAAATTATTGCTTAGCATTCTCATTTAAGCATAGGAAATGATAGCATCAGGTTCGAAGTTCTGGCATCACTCCTACGTTCTCCAACTTACTCCAAACATTCGTAGGGGTATAATGTTAAGGTTTGCTCTTTCACTTAATGGTAAGATCTTCCTTGGCTATTTGTACCTGTTATTTGGCCAATTCAATTCCTTCCCACATCACCTTAGTTAAGTTATTTATTCCCAAGTGCATTTTCTTGTATCCACTCTCAATCACATCAACCATTGCAACTTTCTTTTTGGTACCTTTAAAAGATGATGTTCCTTGTAATTAATTTCCTTGCGATGGAGTTAAACTACCACCTATAGGACTATAAGTGTCCATATTGCCTACAAAGCTTAGAGCTTCAATTTCCCAACAGAGGTTGGAATCTGACATGTCATCAAAAGAATCATTTAAATTAAAATTTTCCCTCTCTAATCGTTGCGCTTTATCCCTTACACTTTCAACTTGTGCACTAGTCACTCTATCCTTACTAAATAAATCCATCAGTTTGTTATAGTTGTGTATTGGGGTTCTTCACCATTTTTGTGCTTCAAGTTTCTCTTATATGTTGTAACCATAATTAATCAAGCATCTAACAATATATAAGGAATAATATAAAACTATTTACCCATTACAATTAAACATAATAAGTGAAACATTTCATTATTAACTTCTTTTCTTTTACTCACATAGTTACCTTTATGATCTCCTCCCACATCTCAAGTTCTGCTTCAAACAATCGAGATGTGGGATTCCATTCGACTCCACTCCACATATGAAATAAATCATAACATTCATTGAAAGTTATTTTCAACATTTTCATTCTATTTTTAATATGTTATCTTTGCAAAAATGGTCCTATTATGGCCTTTAATGTGTTAAGCACAGTAACATATGTATAAGAGGTGAAGGTCCTATCCGACCTATTTTCCTTGTCAACTTTTTCAAGCAATGCATCTAACAATATCGTATCCATGTTTAGTGTTCATCGTAAATTATCTTTGGAAGAACTCCCTCCTTTCTCCGGTCTCTTGTTCTTAGACATGATTTAATTTGCAAGTTGCCAAATAACAAAATATCAATACATTTTCTAGCAATGAGAAAGTGATAAGCAAGTTCAATGACATGTTATCCATATATGTAGTCCATGACAAAGTAAATAACAAGTCATTAACAAACAAAATCAATACAAGCTTTAAGTATAATCATACAACATACAACAAGACTTGGGATACATGATTTATGTAACTGACATATGCTTGAACATACTACCAAATGCATAAAAGGAGGATACAATGATATACAAATGTAATCACAGTACCAAGATCCTCATAGATACAATACATTACATAATATTAGGCTAATTATAAAATAATATTCATGATAAAATTCTTTTCATAATTATTCCACATTTAATTTGCTATACTTTCTCTCAAAAGGAGTCCTTGCCTATAATCTTCCTCTGAGCTCCATGCATCATAATCTCCATAGTCATCCGTAACACTATGGAGTAGCTCACAGTCTATTTCATCAATTAGATGCTTATTGGGATCAACATCCATGAGGAAGTTGTATAATATACAATAGGCAATAGTAATGTCAGACATGGTCTCCAATGAGTAATGAGGCTTAATACCGTTAGCTATCATCAAGAATCTTTTCTTTAGAACTCTAAATATTCTTTCAATGACATTTCTTAATGAAGCATGTCGAAGATTGAATAGTTCTTTTGCATTTCCAGGACTACATGCGGAATACTCTTTCAGGTGGTAATATATGCCTTTATACAGTGTGAGAACACTACTTTTCAGTGGATATCTTGCATCTCCTAGGTAATATTTGCCTAGTTAAAGTTGAATTTTATTGTACCAAAAATTACTATATATATTTGTTAGATGTAGTTTAAGGCCTATCCTTCTGACCTTAATCAAATCAAGAAATGGACTTACCTAAAGGAATCCTAATTCTATCTCATCTTTTACTTAAGGCATGCTTCAAAATTTTAGAATCAAATGCAATGCCTTTCCAACTAGCTAGTACATAACTAAATCTCATATCAAATATGCAAGACACCAAAACATTTTAAGTTAGGAAGTCTTTCCTTCCTCGAAAGCAAGGGGCATCTCTATTTGGCACTTTTACCCATACATACATCTTATCTATAGCTCCAACACAATCCTATATTTTTTAAGGTACAATAAAAATCATGATGTAAAATCCAAAGATACTCTAAAAGTACTAATATGCATTAATATTTTTATCTTATTTGCACTGTCATCTTACCCTAAAATATGGATAGAACCTTCTTTTGTTAAATATTTGATGAGGAATTTTTGATTTTGAAGGTTGCACAAGGTACTCACCCTCCAGTGATACAATGGCTCGTAGAACATTATAAAAATGATGACTAGTTATTTCCCTTAAATGATGGAAAAAGAAAAACACAATTTTATGCTTTACATTATGGCCTAAAATATACAAAAACTTAACAACTTGCTATTTTACTGTAACATGTATAGAATCCCTCACTTAGTTCATTCCTTTTAATTTCTCGTATAATTGAAGAAATGCCCGAGGACTCATACGAATCACATCACGGCATTGATCAGTTGTTAGTAGATTTTGCATTAGTTATTGTCGTATTTCATCTCTTTCACTTTCCCATGCAGCACTAGGTGCATGAATAAGAGTAGCTTGCATGGTTAGTAGATGCATAACATGCACAATGATGCACATTAGTTGGAAAATACACATTTACTATCACATTTTCCATTGCTCTAATGCATCTACACTAACCAATTGCTGTAATTCACATTATTCATCAAATATATCATCATTTTCCTCTTTCATTACTAATCTTGTAGGCAATGGAGAGGAGCTAAGTTTTCATGTAAATTCAAATAAGTAATTAGGGAAATTAAGAAAAATAGTCAATTACCATTTACAACTAATTACTAGAAATGGAAAGAACATCATACATTCCCTATGCTTCAATTATGGAACAGATAGGACAATACCCAAAGAAAATATCATGCAGTGTATTAATATAGTAAAGTGAAATAGGTTACAAAAGACTAGCGAAGTGTCTGTAAGTTTTAACCTAGTTGAGAGATTGGAAAGCTTTTCCTACTTTCAATAAGTCAAGTTGCAATAACAGAATAACATGGCTAAGGGTAAGCCAGATAACATGTAATAAATTGCAATAATTCATAGGATGCATCACTCAAGCATTAGGGATAAAACTCATGGTCTCAAGGTAAAGTAATGTGTGTATAGGAGATATCTCACATCAAAGCATTTACATGTTATTCTATGAACTAACTTTCAGTATCTTGATTTATAATTGTAAATAAATTGGATTTCTATAAAATTGTATATTATTATTAAATAATATTTTTCTACTTATCATATTAGATGCGAAATTAATACAATTTGATGAATCCTCCTTGTATGTGAAAAATTAACATTATACTTATTATTTTCTTTTACATATTAAATCTATTATCTAATGCTTAATAACATTATTTATAATTAATCTAGAAAATTCTATTTGCAATTGTTCAATATTACACATTTGCTTAAACAAAAAATTATATATAAACTTTTGTCAATTCATACAATTACATAATATTTATTTAAAGATAGTAAAATCATAATGACAAAACATTACCTAAAGATTAAAGAATTATAATTTTAATAATACATATTTACGATTATGAAGGATTCAACTCCATTGAAATCCTAGGGAAAATCTCTTAATTTATGATTTGCTAATTTGCTAATTTATTAATTTATTTCAAATTAAAATTTCACAAGTATGATTTGGTGGTATTCTCCAAACACATTTTCCACGTGTTTACATTCTACAACCTAGAGATGTCTTAACTTTGGAAGGTTGGAGGTGTAGTTAGCAAGATCCTCATAGCATGCATCATGAATTGAGTGCACTCACTATAGTTTCGTCAAAGCTCGTGGTCCATATTCAAGTTACTAGCATTGTGATAGACAAAAACTATTATTGCTTTTTCCTTCAAATAATTTTGCTCATGAAAAAAATCCATATTAATTTTTTAAAATTTTATTTTCAAATAATATTTTAATCCTTTAGAAAGAATAAATTGATATAAATTTTTAATTCTATTTAAAATTAAAATTTTAGTTAAAATTAAAACTTCAAATAATAAATTAATATGAAAATTAATATAAATTAAATAATGTAAAAAGTAAAAAATTGAACTTTAGTTTAATTATTGAACTAAAAAATACAAAACATAATTCACTATAACTACTCGTTATATAATTATTTAAAATTTTAGTTGAATTATTTAACTAAAAAATATAGAAATTAATATGAATCAAACAAGTTCATTTTTGCTCATGCAGGACATAGTTCACTATAACTAATTGGCATTCAAGAATTAATTCCTTAACTATAATAGAAATTTACAATAAAAAAGGACAGACCAAGAAAAAAAAAAGCTTAACACACTAAAATTTCTTGTAATTTTTATTATCTATTTTTTACAACTAGAAATAAATTTAAAATATTATTTATTTGTTACTTATTAGTTACAAGGAAAAAATTAACAACCATCAATCATCCTAACCCATGTTGATTTTTTACACATTTTCTATATACATAATTTTTACAATTGAGAAAGAATTTTTTCTCTTATTTGTTTGTAAAAAACCTAAGGAAAAAAAAAGAGAGGGAATTGGGTTGGATTTATCTGTAAGCCAAGTTAAGTTCGGATCCGCCTAATCTGACTTGCAGATCAAAGGACCCCAACATGCCTACTAAGTAGATCCTCCCTCTTCCCAACTGAAGTAGAGGCCGACTTGCCATAGTAGTTGTAAGATTGGCTATGATAGTGGCCTCTAGCGGTAGATCTGCGCGGAGGGGGGAGGGGGAAGCCTAAACCCGAAACCAAATAGATCTATCAACTGACAGAAATGGAGAAGAACTTCGTTGAATAGCAATAAAAATAACAACTGGAGAAAACTTGATCCATTACTTGCTCTAACCAAAAATAGCACTGGCGCCTTCATCGGATGAAATGGCAGTAGCAGCGACAAGGTGGATGAGATGCAATAACAAGCGAAGCAGAGCAGAGGGGATGGGAGGGCAGTGCCAAGAGGACCTAATGGTTGGCGATCTTATTGGATAGAATGGTAGCAATGATGGCAAGCAGGAGGAGACGAAACACTAAGCGAAGCAGAGCAGAGGGAAGGTTAAGGCAGCATGAGGAACACCTAAATTTGTCACCGTGCAGAACTTCATTCGCTTTTCACTGCTTAAGCAAGGGGGAAAAATTTGGTGGAAATCATCCTACATTTTCTACACTCTTTTCACTTCCCCTTTATTTTCTACTCTAATCCAAGCAGAAGAAATTTGCTATTTTTCTATACTTTTCTACTTCTTTTTTCACTTTTATTCTATTTTCACCGGAACCGAGCAGAGCATATAGGCACCACAAGTTTAGAATGTCAAGGGTGACGTGTTACATTGTAGTACATCCAATTTTATAGATGAAATGATTGCCCTCTAATAACATGGCAAAACGTGAGGTTCAATCATGTCAGAATCCTCTCGATTTTAAAGGCCATATAATTAAACATAGATTTAAATTTAAAATGACATTGAGAGAGAAAAATATTCATTTAAGAAAATTAACAAAATTTAATTTTGTATGATTTTCTACTAAAATATTGTATAATTTTAGTCAAAATTAAAATATATAAAATTTAAGTTAAAATTAACATATGTATAAATTTAATTTAATTTATTATTAGTATAAATTATGTTTATATTATTATTTAAGTAAGCACTGCCATATTAATAAAAATTATTAAAATTTTTATTATTATTAAAAAATTTTAAGTATAAATATATTTTTACTGATATATTCTTTTCATTTATGATAATATAAAATATTTGACATTGCTAATAAATTAAATTCAAATTCTTGTATAAAATAGGGCAGATTTCATAAAAAATGCTCATATAACATGATGAGTCTGACTGAACTATTTTGTGCATGTGTAACATACAGTTCCGATTGATATTACAAGAAGACATCACGGTTAACTATTTTACGCTAAATAATTATTTATTCCTTTTTTAAAAATGTATGGCTGCATGCTTGAAAGTTCTCAATAACCAATTATAGTTAACAATTTTAATTAAGAAAACAAGTAACTAAATTATTGACATTAGCTTATTTCTTGCTCGTAATCAATCGTAATTTTTGAAAGGAATATTTTTAATTGGACAATTCTAAGATATCCAAAGTAAAAGTTTGGATATTGATACCTTAATTTCATGACAACATAATAATTATATGATTTTGATGATATTAAAATGAATGGTTAAAATGAAATGATGAGAGACTTACCAAATAAGTAAAATATTTTTAATATGATATTTACATTTGTAATCTTAATTTTTTATGCAATTCTAAATTTAACGTAGAGTTCATTATTTAAATAAGTTATTTATATTAAGTTATATGCAAGAATTTAATTTCTTCTATTATTATATATTAAATATATGATAATATTACAAAATCAATTCATTTGTAAATATTAATTTTTAATACTATTGACATTTTATATTTGACTTTTATTGTACATATTATTTGAGATTATTTTGTATAAAATTGGGATGCTTTTGATTAGTTAATAAAAAAAGTTAGCACTAAAAAAATACGTAATTTATTTAAAATATAAAAAAATTAAAAAAATCTAATTTCTTATATTTTAAAAGTATCATTTTAATTATTTTCTTTTAATTATCTTTCACTCATACGTAGAAAAATTTATAAATTTTTATTAAAATAATTTTAACCTTTTAAATCATTCAAAAAATCAACGTACAACAACAAACTGTTAAATTTTAATCTTTTAAATCATTCAAAAAATATATTTTCCTTAAAATCACTAGGTGGAAGACGGAGGAAAACCATGATGCTATCTGAAGAGAAAATGATTAAAAGATTATAAACAGTTAAATTTAGTATTTTTATAGTAAATTTTATGAAAAATTATATGTATCTCCCTTATATATCGCCTTCATATAACAAGAAAAGAAATCGATGTACTTAATAAAATATATTTCAGCTTTACTAAATAACATACTTAATTTAAAATATTTATTTTTCAATTTTTTTAATTTAATCTACGTAACAACACACTTAATTTATTTTATTTTTAAATAATTAATATTTTATTTTATTATTTGAATGATATATTTAGTATGTTATTATCACTTAAATATTTAAATTTTGTTAAGATCAAATAAAAATAATAGAAGTTAAAATTGGATTTTTGTGATTAGATGTATATAAAATTAAAATAAAATTATTTAAAATAATTAATGAAGTATGAAAAATTTAAGGAAGGGAGAAAAATATAATTTCTTAATAACTAGAGGTAAAATTAAAAATATAAATAAATTTGTTGATCTGTTGTTTTTTATTTTTGTGTCATGATTTAATTTATTTAATAGTTTATATATATCATGTGTCATGTATTAATTAATTGATCAATTAAGGTATCCATACCTTCACTTTTACTTTAGGTGTGGAAAAACTATCCTTTTTAATTTTATAACCAAAATAACTAACTTTTGCTATTGCTTGACCTTAGAATCCTCCTCTCAACAATATGAAATATAAATTTTATACTTACATTGACTTAATATTTTTACTTCAAATTTGTGAATAAATTTCAATATTTAAAAATTTAATTATTAATGGGGTTTTAAAATTAATTTATAATTTTATATCAAAATAAATATAAATCCTAAATAAGTAAACAAAATTTTAACTTTCATATTTATGAAAAATAATTAACAGGAATTAAAACATATTATAAATAAGAATATAGATTAGTGAATAATATATATTATTTATTTAAATAAAAAATAAAAAATGATTATTTTGTGCCACATCCAAACAAATACAAATTATGTTATGTGTGATCATTTATTTTGATTGTCAATTATTTTTGTCGCTGCACAAACGCAAGTCCTGTAAGTGTTTATATACCTTAGTGCACCTAAACCATGCATTAATAATGATATTGAAGATATAGAAATTAATATAGTAATTCATGATAATGTAATATTTATCACTCTAAATTAATTGTAAACTCAAGTCATGTAAGTGTTTATATACCTTAGCGCACCTAAACCATGCATTAATAATGATATTGAAGATATAGAGATTAATATAGTAATTCATGATAATGTAATATTTATCACTCTAAATTAATTGTAGACCAACGGAATAATTATTAGAGGAATACGGAAGTAATCAGTTATGGCTTGAGTCATGCTATATTCCTATTAAGTTTCATTAAGCAATAAATGCACTTAAAATTAAATATGTCAAAAATTGTGTAAATTGTGCGGTAGTAATGAAATATTTTTACGGTCTTTACCCCTTATTTGATAACATTAAAAATAAGATTTCATTTTATTTTTAAATAAATTTTTTTAAAAAAATGGTGTTTGACTTTAAATATAAAATAATTTCATTTCATTTTATTTTACTTAATTTACAACTCCTATTTTAATTACATTTGTATCATTATAAAATTCATCCAATTTAACAAGATTTTTACTAAAATTTATTTCATTCAACCAAAAAAATATTTTATATAAAAATTTTACTCTCTTTTTAGTATTATATTTATCATAATACCATTAAAATTTACTTTTTAATTAAAGTTCATATATTTTGTAATGTATTACAAATAAATAATTAATTTATAAATAAATCAAAATAATTACTTTTGATAAAATGTCCAAATAATAAATTGCACTTTTAAATGAATTAAAATCATTTCAATTAAAATAAAATGAAATCAATTTTAAAAAAATTATGTGCCAAATAAAGCATTAGGAGGGAAAGAATTGGAGGCAAAAAAAGTTTCAAAATTTTTTCTTTTCTTTTATTTGAATGAAAGAAAAAAGGTTAAATATTAAATTTGTGGTTATTATTTTTTAATTAATTCAAATTCTTTTAAAAAAATTCTCTCATTTTTTTAATTTTAAATTTGTTTTTTTTCTCTAACGCAACAGTAAGCATGACAAACGATGGAAATTGGGTGAATCCTCGTTCGATGTCATCACTTGCGTTGGGACTCTTTTCACAATTTTACCCGTGAGATCTTGGACATACAATTTTGACAATTACTCTGACACATATCAATATGACGATATAAAGATCTGCCACGTGCCCTGAATTCTAGCACATAGGATTTGCCAAAAGTATCTTAGTCTTTCCTCTGAGCATATTATTAAATACCAAATTTTTTATTTTTTTATTTTTTGGGCTGAAGGAGGGAGGGAGTAGCCTCCGAGTAGCTTTTGTGGCACTCTATCCTAAATTGGAATTTAATCTCGCCTTCAAGAAAAACATTGTGTTTAGTCCTGAAAAAAATGCAGGAAGTAGGCAACTGTTATTAATTACTCTTTCTAAGCATTCCTGTAAAAGCTTTCTTTGGTCGCAAGTTTGTAACTAGGGTATCATTAAAGTGTTAATAACTTTGATTGGTGATAATTAATGCCCTCTTGCATTAATCTTATCTCCTCTTGAATAGTGAGAAAGATACTTATATATACTCTAATTATAAGGTATGGTTTTACTTCCATCCAATAAAAAAATATCAATTATCAAATTTGTTATCTATATGTTAATTTAGTAGGATTCACATTCATCAAAAACTGTATTTTACAATTTTCAAGGTATTGAAAATGATAAATTATTTTTAAATTAATAATTTCAAAGTTAATTTATTATTTTATTGTAGTTTATTTTTAGAGTAAACATAATATTCAAATTTTTATTTATAAATATAGTAATTATTACATCCCTAAAATTTCACAATTAATACTATTAATCTCCTATTTTTACTTTTTTAATATTAAAATAAATGGTAAAAAGAAAATTATAATAAAAAATTATATAACCAAAAATTAAGCATCCTTTTTACATCATTAAAGTAAAATTTAACAATTAATTTTAATATTTTTCATTCATTTTGATATTACAAATAAAGGAAGGTACTAATAATTATAATAAAAATAAATGTAAATGATTAATAATGTTGATTATGAAATTTGGAGAATGTAATAATCACTACTTTTATAAATAAAGAATTAAATATTATATTTACTTTTATTTTTAATTTTCATTATAAAAATTATAAATATTATAGATATGTGACTTAGTATCTTTAATTGTTATTTTGGATTTATTTTTAAAAAGTGTTTAGAATAATTTGTAAACTAGCCCGTTGATTTTGTAAATCACAAGTTTTAAGTTTTAGATTCTTACTTGAATAGAGTTTTTGCAAACTGTTATGAGTTGGCAACTTCACTTCCTAAACCATGCAACATTTGTTGTCAATAACTTGAAAGCAAGCTAATTAAGGATTAATCCCACAATGCCCAAAGGACGAATATATTGAGCAATAAGATAGTAAAAAGTATAGCAGAATATATATAATCAAAGTAACTAAAACATGCACAAGTAAAGGCAATGAACACACAACACATGGCATAAAACACATTAAATACAAGCACAAAGCACATAAGGGCAAAATATGCAATACAAACAAATACGAGAAAAAATAGGTCAAATCAACTAAAATTCGAGACATCATAAATTGAAGGGAGGTTATTTCTATTATTTATCTAAAACTTCATTATAATGTTGGAAGTATGCAAGGGAGATATAAGCTACACACTTCAATTCCTAAATTAGTGCCAAGTAAGGCCACTAGGCAATATTCCTTTAAAAAGTATTCTAAGCCAAAGTCCCTCCAATAGAAATAGACATACTTTTTTTAAGTTGGTATAAGGCTTGTTCTTATAGTTCTAGATGAAATTTTACTACCAAAATATATCAATGGAAAAGTGAAAATCCAAGTATTACAATAATGTGCTTTACTAGTGCTAAAAAGGTTACCTTAATCAAAATTATAAGAAAAGCCCTAAAACAAGAAAAAAAATTAAAAAAATGGTACCTAAGTCAAAATAATGCTAAATTTGGGTTACAAGACCTCCATCCCATACTTGATTTATCTACCAAGTTTCATTCTAAATGGAGTTTGTTTGCTTAGTTAATTGCTGTATAAAGTTAACTTTTAACATTCTCCTCTACTCAATTAGTTGATGTCATCGAAGACTCTGCTACTTGAAAAACTTGAATCTATTACTTAAACTTTGACACATCTTCTTTCTCCTAGATGATCTTTTTATCTCCTTATTTCCTTTACTTCACTAGAAACTTTTTTATGGGGCGCCTCCTCATAATCATCACTTGCTTTGTTAGATATCCTTTATACTTTTGGGTTTCTACTTGTTGAAGTTGACTTCTAGCTTAGTGGGTTGATTGTAAATTCAATTTTTAGAATCTAGATGGTAAGAGTTTAAGTTATTAACATGATGACTAGATGAATCTTCAACCACTTAGGTAGAGCAATCTTGTAAGCTATCTTCCTAACTTTGATAATGACTAGAACTAGATCCTCATACTTGCAAAGTAATCACTTGTCTTTAATCCTTATATTCTTTTATTCTACCAATAGCTTGATAAAGATAAGATCTCCCACCTTTAACTCTAACTCCTGATGTCCCTTATTTTCCTATTTGTGTATCCTTTTTAAAACTTTTTCTAAATAAGTTCAACAACTTTGATATTCAGTTTCCAATCTTTGTTAAAATGGTGTGAACTAGGACTTACACCTTTGTACACTTCAAACATAATATAGGGAAAGAATGGTTGCTTACCTATAACAATCTTAAATGAACTTTTGTTAGTAGCAAAACTCTTTTAAGCATTGAAACAAAATTATGTAACTTCAAGTAACTACAACTAATTCTTTTAATTAGCATTAATAATATGTCTTAGGTATTTTTCTAGTAGGCCATTGAATTTCTCAATCTAGACATTATTTTAAAGATGATAGCTAGATGAGAAACTAAATTATGATTAAAAAATGTTAAAAAGTTCTAACTGGAAGGTCCTTGTAAATCAACTATCTCAGTCACTTACAATGTTTTGGAGTACTCCCCAATACTTTGCAATAAATAAAAAATAATAATCATGTTATCTCTTCTAACAAGCAATATTTTAAAGCTAGAAGAAATGCCCCATACTTTAAAAAGTGATCTACTATCATTAGGATAATGGATAGATCTTTTACTTTATGAAGGTTGAAAATAAAATCTAGTAACACACTCTCTTAAAGCCAACTGGATAACCATAGTGGCTCTAAAAGTTATATAGTTTTATCTTGAGTGGCCTTATCTTGCTAATTAATGAGATAGGTCATCATGCAATTAACTACATTATCACACATCTAAGGACAATAATAATCCTACTTCAATAAAGTGTATGCTTTCTACCAACTCAGATGACTTGCCCATAAAGTATCATGACACTCCTTCAAATGTACTTTCTTTAAGTCACTAGCCTTGGAAACAAAGAATCTTCTCCTTTTTACCCATAATAGATTATCTTCCACCTTAAATTAATGAAATTTTCCTTCTCTACCAAGATTCATAATGGTTTAAGCCACTAAATTTTTAGCAAGATTTTATTTTATGCACTTTTGTATAGTTGTGTGACATGGCTTCTAGCTATGCAAGCTATCAATGTCATTGCTACAAGCATTACTTTATGACTAAAGGCATTTTCCATCTAGTTACTCTATCTATCCTTGTGTTTGAATTTGAAATTAAATTCTACTAGAAACTCTTTCCATTAACCTTATTTTAGGGTTAGTTTTAATTGAGTGAAAAAGTGGCTAATAGTAAAGTTGTCAATCTTCACCATAAACTTCGACCTAAGTAAGTAATATTTCTACACCTTTAGTAAATGAATGACTACTAGAATTTTTTCCTACTATATTGTATATCTCTGTTCAAATTTTGATAGCTTATAATTTTTATAGGTAACAAGATAGCCCTCTTGAAGTGCACTTCACCCAATACAAAATTTGAATCATTCAACTAAATTTTAAAAGGTTTGGATATACTAGTAAGGTGAGTATAAGGTCTCCAATCATTGCCCATTTTATATTTTCAAATATGACTTGGCACTTCTCAGTCCCCTTCCAAGCCATATCTTTCTTGAAAAAGTTTATCAATAGTGTTATTTTCTTAGAGTATCCTTCTACAAATTAATGGTAATAGTTAGCAAGCCCTAAGAAGGATCTTAATTCGGTCACTTTTGTAGGAATTTTCCACTCCTAGATAACCCTTACCTTCTTCATATCCATACAAATCACATTTCATTGATGATATATCCAAAGAACTTGATGCATTCTTAAGCAAATGAGCATTTTTCTTTCTTCATATATAATTGATATTGTCTTAATTTCTTAGACATTAGTTGTAGATGCATAATATAATCTTCTAGTGTGAAACTATAATAATGTCATCTAGGTAAATAACCACAAACTTATCCGAAAAGTCATAAAACACTTAGTTCATGAGAGTGTAAAATGTAGTTAGGATATTAGTCAACCCGAATGGCATCACCAAAAACTCAAAAGCATCATAATAGGTAACACAAGTGGTCTTCACTACATCCTTTTCGGCTACTTTCATTTGATAGTATTCAGATCTTAAATCCAGCTTAGTGAAGTAATGAGTATCACATAACTAGTTAAATAGATCTTACACCAAAGGGATCAAGTACTTGTTCCATACTATAACCTTATTCAAGACCCCATAATCAACACATAATTAGAGACTACCATCTTGTTTCTTTTGAAATAACACTAGTACTCCAAATAAGGCTTTAAACGGTTAAATGAAACTTGCATCTAGAAGCTTATTCAATTGCTTTTATAATTTTGCTAATTCTATAAGAGCTATTTTGTAAGGCCTATTTGTAAGGGGTTTCACACCTAGTACGTAACTCATTTTAGTGATCAATTTCTTATTGAGAAAGGAGTCATAGAGGTAATTAATTTAGCATAACACCTTAATACATTTTTAATACGTCTTGGATGTCATAGGGCACCAATTTTCCATTTTTATTCTCCTTATTTTCCATAATCTTTGCTATAAATGATTTGTCTTATTTAAACTAGCACTACATATGGGCTCTCCTCCGTGAATAAAAGGTAATTTACTATAGAAACTAGCATGACTTGGTGTGCTAGGAGGAATTCCATTCTCAACACTATATCAAAATCATCTATATGAGTGACCACAAAATCTATTCTTCCTTGCCATAAGCCAAACTTCATAATTACTTGTTTTGCCACTCTTATAGTAGTATAAGCCTTAAGAGTTTTCATGTAGCTTGTGTTTTTCTCTAACTTTAAATTTAGCCTTTTAGCTTCTGCTTTTTAGATGAAATTATAAATGGCACTAATATCTACCATCATGTTAATAGCAGTTTTCCTTCCTATTTTGCTATTTCATATACATAAAGTTTTGATTTAGGTTCTTTTTCATATTTTCAACCTATTTCTTCAATGTAGCAAGGATCCGTAATGTGCCCATGCTCAGAACCTTTTCCTCTTCACTATCATAATCCTTTTCTTCCTTATCTCAATCTTTTGTTAAGACTTAAATAGCATTAAAGCTAACTTTTCAGGGTAATCAACTATTTTCTGTAGAACTTTATAGAAGAAGTAAGCCAAAAGTCTTCTTTCACTAGTATTAGTATCATTATAAGATGATATCAAACTTGTACTATCGGGTCCCTTCTCATTGTCTCCTCCCCCACTTTTTCTCTTATTGGACTTGGTTGACTATCCTCCGCTTCCACAAGAAGAAGTTTCATTATTTCTTTGTGATTTCTTATTAGGGTTTTTGACATGGTAGTTAATTAAGTTTCGAGTAGTGGCCAAAGTAATAGGTAATTTGTATACTCATTGTCTCTGGAGCTTAATCCTTACCTATGCTTTAAGACCCCTCGAGAAAGAAAAATATCTCATCATTTTTTGACATATCACAAATGTCCAGCATCAAGGTAGAAAACTTCTTTATGTACTCATGGATGACACCAGTCTATTTAAGTTGATAAAGTTGGCATCGAGCCATATACTCTTCATTTTTCAGGAAGAATTAGGACTTCAACTCTTTTTTATATCTTTCCTCATATCGGTAGTTCATCAACTTACCAAAATATCTCTATATTTTATTTGCTATCAAAGTTTAGCATCATTAATTAAGTACATAATCACAGTTATGACCATGGCTTCTTCTAAATCTAGCTTAACAACTTGAAAATATTGTTCCATGTTAAAGAGAAAGTTCTTTATCTCTTTAGCATCTTGTACACCCCTAAAAAAAGTGAGGCTTAGGCATTCTAAGTTGGGTCTTTACATAAAGTAATTTAGCCCTCAAATCTCTAACTATCTCCTAAGTTGCTAGCAACAGTAGCACTTAAGACCTTTTAGTTAATGCCTAAATAAGATTCCATAGCCATAACTTAAGCAATAACTCTTTTCCATTCCCTAGCCTTTTCAATGAGTTTGGGAATATCATGATTTTACACTTCTTCAATAACTTTATAGAACTTTTCCATTTACCTCATTTGACTCTCTAGTTTAGTTATCCGTAAAGTGTTTAACATGATTGTTACTGCTCCTTAAATCCCCTAACAATTTTGAAATGATCTCCAAAGTGAGTCAAAATCCTTCTAATACCAAATGTCACGAGTTGACAACATCACTTGCTAGATCATGCAACACTTATTATCGATCACCTAAAAGCAAGCTAGTTAAGGATTAGTCCTCCAATGCCTAAAGGATAAATATATCGAGTAGCAAGATGGTAAAGAATGTAGTGAAAGATAAATAATCAAAACATCCAAAACATGCATATGTAAAGGCAATAAAAGCATAACACAAGGCATAAAGCATATTAAAGACAAGAATGGAGCATACGAATGCAACATATGCAATGCAAACAAATACAGCAAAAATTGGCTAAAATATGGGATATCACAAATTGAAGAAAGACTACTTTTATTATTCCTATAAAACTTCATTACTATATTAGAAGTGTGAAAAGGAGGCATAAGCTACACACTTTGATCCCTATACTAGTGTCAAGTGACTACCAAGGCCATAAAGCATTCCTCTTAAAAGAGCATTTTAAGCCAAAGTCCACTCGACAAGAATAGGCCTACTTTTTTTAAATTGACATAAGACTTTTTTCTCATACTTTTAGCTGGAATTTTACCATTAAAATACATCAATAGAAAAGTAAAAATTCATGGATCATAATCATATGCTTTACTACTTGTACTAGATAAGTTTCTTTGGTCAAATTACAAGAAAGGCCCTAAATGGAAAAAAATTAAAAAAATAATATACAAGTTAAAATGATCCTAAATTTAGGCTGTAAAACCTCCATTCTAAGCTTGATTTATCTATCAAGTTCCATCTTGAATGGAGCTTGTTTGCTTGATTAATTGATGCATAAGTCTAACTTGTGACGCAAATCGATCTAGTTTGATTTATTTAGGATAGATGCCCTTAAATTCATCAACAAGGCAACCAAACAAGTCTAAAGTTGGGCATAAAATTTAAGCTCACTTTAAATTGATCAATTTGAGAGATAAAAAATTTAACTTGGTTAGCTTATACTAAAACATAAACAATTGTAATCTTTGATTTTGAAGAATTTTGATCTTTTCATGGGGGTAGGATTATAAAATTATAAACCAATTACAACCATAACCACCCCGAGCTAAAATTAGTTATACGACATATCTTTATTTCTAATTACACATGCATTACTAAGTTTTTGGAAAATGTAAATAAAAGTATATAGACACCTACTTCTATAAAACTTGGGAAACATGTATAATAATATTTACTACTATTACAAATTTTGGTCCTTGTACTCAACTTTTATAATATAATAATATTTTATTATTTTAAATTTTATTTAGACCCCCAAATAGAAAGATTGAAGTGAGTTAATAATTCTTTTATGTTCTTAACCCCACTTTGATCACATTTAAATACATCTCTCCTTATTTTTGCTCCATTTCCTTTCTCTCTTCCCTTAAAATGGTTTCTTCAAACACTCTATTTGGCACATAGGTTTTTGTAACAAATTGCTTGTTGTAGATCTAGAATTTACTTTCAAGACAAAAATTTTCTCTTTCAAAAGATAACTAGTTTGGAAAGTAAATATTGGTTTAGAGATTTGTACCAATTATTTGCAAATTTCTAGCAAGTATCTGCTCATTTTCATAGGAAAAGCTTTTGGTATTTATAAATAGATTTTTAGTAAGTATATCTAAATTCTAAATTTTTGCGTTTCTTTCTTTGTGAATCATTGTTTAAATGATAAATACAAATTTCATTTTTTATCTGAATTAATCCTTTCAAACTAGCATACCTAACTATTATTCAATTATTTCATATTTGCAACATGTACGATCAGTGGTGGATGAATAATAAGAAAAATACATATGACTAAATTATATTAAAATTTGTTACAAATCCAATTAGAACCGACTAGTGCTTCCCCTTAAACAAGTCTATTTATTATCTCTAATGATAGCAAAGGACCAAAAGAAAGCTGCTTATGCCAAATAATCCCCTCTCTCTCTCTCTCTCTCTCTCTCTCATGTTTCTTTGCTATTATCATTTAATTATTTATTATTATATTAATAAAAAGTTATTAAAATTTTTATTATTATTAAAAATAAAAATTTTAATTGTTATTATTTTTTAATAATATATTTTATCTTTATACTAATAATATAAAATATTTTATTATTGATAATAATCAAAGTTAGACTCTTTACATAATTAGATTCCTTTTCATGCATATTTCTTCCAAGGTGAGCACATCATCAACGGTTAATACCTGTTACATAGTGTGGTGAGCAATATTTTAAACGTCACACCAATTAGGCAATCATGTTGGTAATGGGGAGGGCAACAAATTCAAATGGAGTTATCAATTATTTTCTTTTTCGGTTCTATTTCTTCTGTTATTGCCTGCGCCTTCGTCTTAATTAATAAACAAATGTCAATTGTAGTTTTGAATTTTTTGAAATTGAAAAATAAAAATTTAATATATAAAAGTTTCACAATATTAATAACCTTTTTTAATTGAATGAAAATATGATCAATCTTATAATAAATATGCAATAATTATCCTAATGGAATAACTAGGTCCGCAGTGTTAATGGCAACATAGGCCTTTAGTGGAAATTTTGTTACATTCGCATTCTTGAATCCGCGTCTGGATCTCATCTCTACAAAACAAGTGGGACCTAATGTCCCGCTTGAAGAACCTACTGGTCATGGGAACAGTATTGCACAGAATGCTATCCGACAAAAAGGAGTCCCATCATGTGATTTTGGAGAAATTCTAGTTCGTAAAATAGGATGCTTTGATACTTTCGGTGGAACAGATGAAACTCGAAGGAAGTGAGAAATATTTCAAATTACTATACTACTTTCTCCCCTCAGTTGGAGAAATTTTAACATACCTGTATATATAATATTATATAATATTGCATATATATAAAAAATTATTTTTCCCTTTTTATTCCCACTTCGTCATTCATATCCTCTTAAAAAAATGAACACACTGATTTTGCATTAAATAAGATGTAAACTAATATAAAAATTGAAAGTAGGTTTATCAATTTTTTTGTATATATAATGAAAGAAAAAAAATTCTTCATCCAAAAGAAAAAGGAGAAAAATAAAAGAATAAATGAGTTTAACAAAAACATGGAACCTATCTTATTATAAATTTCTTTTAGTTTCGGATCTCCCTTCCTAAAATAAGGATTCCTCTTTTAGTTGAGTTCTGCGTGCCTCACATTCCATTACGCAGTTGACGTGGATGGATGATCACATTTGGTCCTCTTTAAATTGATTATTCAATTTTGGTCCCCATAACATAAAAATTACACTAATTTTAGTTCAAACCGTTAACTTCCGTCAATTAATAAACAGACTTTCAAAATGCTATGCAAAGAAACATAAAGGTAGAAGCATTCATTCATGGCAGTTCTTGCTTTGTTGCGGCTATTCGAAAACCTCTCTTTCCAAGTCGATAATATCTTCTTCAAGACCTTTAACTTCATTTTTTTCAAGCCAATTTGAGCACTACCATTGAAGCTCTTCCAGAGCCTTGGTTCACATCCTTCGTTGAATCTGCAAGCTACTTGACGAAAATATCAGACGATACCATTTGTTGTTTCAACAGTGATGGCAAATCCTTAGAGATGCTTGCACATGGCATGAGATTGGAGAGGTTATTCTTCAAGCCAGTAGCAACACGAGCTCGATCTTGGAGAAACCTAAGATTGTTGGACTTTTTTTTAAAGAAAAGTGTGGTTCTTGCTGTGGACTTTAAGGATTTATATTTAGATTTCAAGAGATCAATGGTGGAGACGGTAAAGTGACATGGCAATAGAGATTAAGAGTGTTTGGAGGAGCTTTGAATTGGTATTTGAAGGTAAATGGGAAGAAGAATCATGAGATTATATTAGGTACTAACAATAATTATAATTTTTGTTCTAAATCTATCTCGTATTCTTTTGTACTTTCTTTTTTGACTTCTTCCTTGTTATGTGCGTCTAAAAGCCAATTTAGTGAGATTGCTGATGAGCACGAAGATAAAGCTAATCTTAGTTTTGTTTTATAATTTTATCTTTTAATTTCTTTTTTCTTCAATTTTAAGGTACTTTAGAAGTTACTTTTCGTGTGAGGTGGCACATGGACCCACTATTTTCTTTGCCAAATTGGATAAGAGGATAACACAATGAGAAGTCCATTTATTAATGGTCTAGACTTCAATATCTTGATAATTTACCAGGGCATGAAGCCCTGATCACGTGGCAAGTTAGCAACCATATATTTTCTAATGCTGACATGAACATATGGGGGATCTAACTAAAATTTTTTTGCAAAAAAGGATAGATTTAACTTCTTCAATATCCGAAAATTATAATTTCACCATTTGATATTTAATTTAATAAAAATATAACTTAATTCTTCAATCTTTTATTAATAATATATAAATAATAATATTTATCAAATAATATATAAATAAATAATAATAATTTATATATAATAATATCATATATTTTATAATATCAAATTAATTTTTATATTACATATATTATTGTATTATATTTCATTAATTATATAAAAAATTAAAAAAATTTAAATTAATTTATACAATATGATGAAATAATAACATGATATTCTTTGAAAATTTAATTATTAATTAAACTTAATTTATTCATTTGTTTAGGATTTTTTATCGATGTTATTATTTAGAGATAAAATAGTAACATATTATTATTTAGAGATGAAACAGTAACATGCTATTCTTTGATAATTTGGTTGTTAATAGAATTTAATTTATCTATTTATTTAATATTTTTTTATTGATGTTACTGTCTGGAAATAAAATAGTAACATGTTATTCTTTGACAGTTTAATTATTAATGAAACTTGATTTATTCATTTATTTAATATTTTTTATCGATATTATTGTTTGAAAATTAAATAATAATATGTTACTATTTGGAGATGAAATAGAAACATACTATTTTTTCACATTTTAATTGTTAATAAAACATGATTTATATATTTATTTGAGATTTTTAGTTAATGTTATTATTTGGAGATCAAACAGTATAGTGTTGGTGTATGTCCTAAGAGCCAATCATAAAGATGGTTGTAATATTACATAATGTATTACATTTTATTTAGGTAATATAATTATTTTATTTTATTTTATTTTGCGCAAATTATAACTTAAATATAATAATTATTCTTAGAATAACTTTTATTATTCCTAAAATGCTCCTAATCAAGTATTATTACGAAAAGGATAGTAATAATATATCGAGACTAGTATGTATAGTGACTGATGATTGTGAATTATGGATATGTGATATCAAGTTAATACATGAATATATTATTAGTGAACAATGTACTGGACTGACTCACTATGAGAATATTACATGGATATACGTATTATAAGTTATTCTCATATGATTACAAATGCACATAATCCTTTAATCTGAAGTTACTACGGTTCCTTACACGAGAATTTACTCACTTTAATATTATCCTATTTTACCTTTAATTAGGATGATGAATAGGGTATTAATTAGGTGTGTCACGAATCATGCAAAGGGAAATGAGTGATGTAGATGAGATTTTATTACTCTTGTATAAAAGAGAAATATCATTGGACTCCTTGATTGAGTGAGACTTAAAAATGCATGACCATATTCAAATGAATTAATATATGATATTGATCATTTATTTTGAAATCTACTCAGTATCAAGAAATATAAATTGAACTTTGACGAGGATAATACTCTCCATGCCTCCAGTTCAATTTGGATATTATTACAAAAGGGATTATGATGCAAAACATTGATCATGTATTAAGTAAATGTCGAATCACAGACATTCTTACTACTTGAGTGGCAGTGATGTATTGCTAGATATCACTCACTGTCTATGACTCAGTAATGAGTCATTGTCAATGTAGTCAAAACCTATAAGGTTATACAAAAGGAGTAGGAATAAGATAATAATTAATTAAAGTTTAATTAGATTAATATCTAATTAATTGAACTTATTTTTGTGCATATATATTATTAAATAATAATATATTTTTCATGTAATAAATATAATTATTATGTGATATTATTTTATATTAAAGTAATATCAAATAATTACGTTATCAGATATTAGATAAATATATTATCAGATAATATTATTTTGATATTTGATAACTATATGCAATTATCTAATATTAAAATATTTATATTATGAGATAATATTATTATCTAATATTAAATAATTAATAAATAAGTCCGATCTCTCCTTACTTTCTAGGATAAGGATAAGGTGATAGTTATTAAATATGATTAGAATTTTTTTATAGGCATTATCCTAGTAAGATTAGGATTATGGCTTGCCTAAGTTTTATAAAAGGGACTTGAAGGCAGCACAATACATACATGCACATAAGCTCTCAAAATCCTAAATCACTCAAAAAATATCCAATCCTAAATCTTAGAGAGAGAAACACATCCTAGCAGATTCGTGAAAGGTGAAAGGTCGTTGTTCACTCCGTATGGATACCGTGGAGATGTTGTACCTTCCAACTAGCATTTAATTCATCTGCTCTCAAGTTTTGATTAGTAGAAACATGAGTGTCAAATAGGTAAAATCTTAATCATTGATTTATGTCTTTTGCATAGATCATAGGTAGAATTTGAATCAAATTTTAAATTTTTATTGCGTATGATAATCCAAATTCCTAACATATAGTAACATGCTTTTCTTTGATAATTTAATTATTAATAAAACTTAATTTATCCATTTTTTTAGGTTTAGATTGATCATACTATTTGAAAATTAAATAGTAATATGTTACTAATTAAAGATGAAATAGTAACATGATATTCTTTGAAAGTTTAGTTGTTAATTAAACTTAATTAATTTATTTATTTAAAATTTTTTGTTAATATTACTATTTAGATATCAAACAGTAATATATTATTGTCTGGAGATAAATAATAACATGCTATTTTTTTATAGTTTAGTTGTTAATAAGACTTAATTTATTTATTTTAGTTGGAGTTAAGGTTACTTTTTTATAATATTTATGAAATTTTTACTCAATTTTTTTATTCATAAGATGTTGACTTTTGAATAGTATTTTAATTTGATTTATTTTTCTAATTTTTTAACCACAAAATAATAATAAAGTCATTTATTTTCATTCATCTTTATATAATCTTTCAATAAAAAATAAGAAAATTTAATTTCGATGAGGTCCATCCAATCGAAAATATGTAGATTGAGTTCAAAATTTTGAATGATCATAACTTTGTGTTTAATTATCCGATTAGGGCAAATTATATATCAATTTTATATAATTTTTTGAGATCTATGTACTTTGGTATTTTGCTTGCTTTGGCTAGTAAAAAAAAGCTTGTTTCAATTTTTTTTAATTTTTTTATTTTTTAATCATTTTGCTAACTTTGATATCATTTTTTAATTTAAATTTATTTAAATTCTGTATTAAACTTTTTCTTCTCAATTCTTTTGGTGTCTAATGGTGCTATAAAAATCAAACTACTAAAGTAAATAAATAAATTAAGTTTTATTAATAATTAAATTACCAAAAAATATCATGTTACTTTCATATCTAAATAGTAATGTATTATTATTTAATTTTTAAATAGTAATATCGATAAAATTTTTTAAATAAATAGATAAATTAAGTCTTATTAACAATTAAACTGTTAAAAAATAGCATGTTACTATTTCGACTCCAGATAGTAACATCTTCCTATGTGATTACCAAACAGTAACATCGACTAAAAAGTTCAAATAAATAGATAAATTAAGTTTTATTAACAATCAAATTACTAAATAATAGTATATTATTATCTTATTTTTAAATAGTAACATCGATAAAAAAATTTTAAATAAATAAATGAATCAAGTCTCATTAATAATCAAACTATCAAAGGATAGTGTATTACTATTTAGTCTTCAAATAGTAACATGTTACTATTTTATTTCCAAACAGTAACATCAACCGAAAATATCAATTAAATGGATAAATCAAATCTCATTAATAATTAAATTATTAAAAAATAATATGTTATTATTTCATCTTCAAATAATAATATATTACTATCTAAATAATAACATCGATAAAAAATTTTAAATAAATGGATAAATTAAGTCTCATTAACAATTAAACTGTCAAAAAATAGTATGTTACTATTTCATCTTCAAATAATAAATAATAACATATTACTATTTAGTCTCCAAATAATAATATGGATTAAAAATTTTAAATAAATGGATAAATTAAATCTTATTAATAATTAAATTGTTAAAAAATAATATGTTACTATTTATCTCTACATAGTAATATTAATTAAAAATCTCAAATAAATGGATAAATCAAGTCTCATTAATAATTAAACTATCAAAGTATAATATGTTATTGTTTAGTCTCTAAATAGTAACATACTACTATTTCATCTCCAGGTAGTAACATCAATAAAAAATTCTAAATAAATAGATAAATTAAGTTTCATTAACAACTAAATTGTTAAAAAAATAATATGTTACTATTTAATCTCCAAATAGTAACATTAACAAAAAATTTCAAATAAATTGATAAATTAAATTTAATTAATAACTAAATTATCAAATAACAGCATATTACTATTTCATCTTTATACAATAACATGTTACTATTTAATCTTCAAATAGTAACATCAACCAAAAATTCTAAATAAATAGATAAATCAAGTCTAATTAATAACTAAACTTCTAAAAAACATCATGTTATTGTTTTAATTTTAGTTAGTAACATGCTACTATTTGGTCTCCAAATAATAATATCAATCAAAAATTTCAAATGAATAGATAAATTAAGTTTCATAACAATTAAATTGCTAAAAAATATATATTATTTTTTTGTGTTAAAACAGTAACATCAATTAAAAATTTCAAATAAATGGATAAATTAAATTTAATTAAAAATTAAATACTAAAAAAAATATGCTACTATTTTATCTCTAAATAGTAACATGTTACTATTTCATTTTCAAATAGTAATATCAATAAAAAAATCTTAAATAAATGAATAAATTAAGTCTAATTAACAATTAAACTTTCAATGAATATCATGTTATTATTTCATCATATTGTATAAATTAATTTAAATTTTTTAGTTTTTTATATAAATAATGAAATATAATATAATAATATATGTAATATTAAAATTAATTTGATATTATAAAATATATGATATTATTATGTATAAATTATTATTTATTTATATATTATTTGATAAATATTATTATTTATATATTATTAATAAAAATATTAAAAAATTAAATTATATTTTTATTAAATTGAATGTCAAAGATTGAAATTGTAATTTTTGAACATTGAAGAAGTTGAATCTATCCTTTTTTGTAAAATATTTTTAGTCAGTTCCCCGATGTGTTCATGTCAGCATTAGTAAATATGTGGCTGCCAGCTTGCCATGCAAGTAGGGTTTCATGCTTTGGTAAATCATCAAGGTATTGAAGTTTGGACCTTTATTAATTGACAGAAGTTGACAGCTTAGACCAAAGTTGATATAATTTCTATATTATGGGGATCAAAATTGAATAATCAATTTAAGGAGGACCAAATATAATTGATTCATATATTAAGAGAATTAGAAATACAATTAAGCCTAATATAAATAAGAGAAAATTATACTTATTTATAATTTTTTCCATTTTTTTACCTAACTAACACATAGTTTTTTAAGTGTTGAATTATATTAATTTATATTTTCAATTATTAATATTTTATTTATTTAAAATTTGAAATTTAATAAAAAATTCACATTTATCATATATGAACTTCATTTCCTAATAACTTAACCCAATTAAATGTTGACATAGAACTAATTTATTCCAAAAAAATCTTATTTAATACTATCTATCCATCAACTATAAAATGAATTAGAAAAATAAATCTTCATTAGAAATAGATATTTTTAATTAAATTTCCTCTAAATAAATATCAAATTAAATTAAATTATGTGAAAGTAGAGATTATATGCAATAAAGATAATTTTTCTATTAAATTTTTGAACGATATATAATTTAAGTCAAAAGAGTTAATAATTAAAAGGATAGATACCTATATTTTAACACTTACGATTAATATTTAATTAATAATACGGAAATCACAGGTATTAACATTTAACTTTTTAATATATATATATATATATATATATATATATATATATATATATATATATATATATATATATATATATATATATATATATCTAAAGATTGAAATTACGTGAAATTAATTACATATTAATTTGATTTTAATGTTATTCAGAATGAAAATAGTGAATTGCATTTCAGTGACTAGATTCTTCCATCCATTATGCATAAAATATGATTACTTAGCATAAGATGGTTTCGAGTGTCATAGCACGTCACAGTCCATTTAGAAGATTTTCATCTCACAAACCAACTTCCTCGTTTTTTCTCATTCCCACTGCGTCATTTCCAAGGGGTCGCCACCATCCCATTTGCGGTTGGGATCCTCTCCGGTTAAGAGAGCCCCCGCCATCATAAAAGTCCTCATTATTCATTTTTATTGTTAAATCTTCACCGTCCTTTTATCGAAATTCTCCGTTTCGTTAACAACGAAGCCTAAATGGGGATAACATGTATTTTTAAAGTAATAAAGTTCTCAATGATAAAAAAAATGTAAAATTATGGTTGAGTTAATATAATTTTTTAAAAATACAAATTTATGAGTTAATAAAAATTATGATACAAAAGATAATACATATATGATTTTAAAGATAAGGAATTAAAAAAATTAAATTTATTGGTATATATTATAATAATATTAAGGATATATTAATTATTATATTAATATTTTTAAAAAATCTAAAATTAAATTAAATAAAATATTAAAAAAAATTAAAAAATATTACTTTTTTAATATAAATTAACTAACTTTAAACATTTTCTAAAAGATTCACTTAAAAAATTACATTTTAAAAAATTTAACTTTTCGTAAAAATTTATTTCTTATATATACATCAAGCATTCCTTGAAATCTTCTAAATTTTTTCAAGGGCTTTTAACCATGTGTAGGGCGCATGTTTTTGACATACGAAACGTAGATCTCACTCACTCACGTGTTATTATTGAACTAAAATAATCAAGGGGAGTAGAATGAAGAGATGTCAATATCAATAGTTAAAAGGAAAAATAATTAGATTTATAATATAATAATACTATATGATTTAAAATTAAAATTAAAATTTAATTTAAAAATTATGAATTAAATTTAAGATGATAAATTAAATTTATAAAATTTAATCTAATAAATATAAAAATAAAAAATTTAATTTCGATCCTACCTTCAAGTTTCCATTTTTTTTAAATAATAATTCAGCAGTCTGAAATCTGAAAATAAATGCGATCTGCTTCGAGACAAAATCGGGACAGAATAGTTGGGAGGAACGTCATTGTCCTTACAGGATGGGGAATCAAAATTGTATAATAATGGAATAGATGCTCTTGAGGCCCACCAAGGTTGAATAATGTTGGTCGCTCTTCAGGCTAGCATTGATTACCCACTTGACTCCTTGGACTGGTGTGAAAATTTGAAAAAACATTTTTTTATTTTTTATAATATTATGGGATAATAATTCCCTTAATGTCTAAAATTTAATATTTTTTAATTAATTAATTGCATATCTTCTATGAATAAAAATATAAATAAATATTAAGATAAATAATAAAAAATTAGTTATTTATTTTTATCGATAATTGACCCACTCATACCCACTCTGAAAATATCTCGTGAAAACTTTACTCTATCTGCGGGAGGACGCGCGAACGCCAAAAGCCGTGTGGGGCCAGGGACTACGCCAGTCCTCGCTATAGTAGCAAGTCACCTGTCAAATTTTTTTACCTTTGCTGAAACCATTACCGCTGAAAGCTCAACGTTAGTTTCCTTTTCGATATTTAGCATGTTTGTTAATTTTTCACTTTTTGCATTTGCATACCTTTTAAGATTTTTAAAATTAAGTATTAAAATTATTTAGTTCTGAATTTAAAAAAAAATACAAATACCACAAAAGTTTATGACAAGCGGCATCGACATGTTGACAATCTCAATTCTTCATATTTTAATTGGCTATATTCAGCGTCTCTTCATTGATCTTAAACTCTTTTGAATAATGAGAAAAATATTTTATATATGTTGTAATGTAATTAAAATATATCATTTTACTTCCATCCAATAAAAAAGTATCGGTTGTTATTTATATATCAATTTGGTGGGATTAGAAATTGTATTTTATAACTTTTAAGGTTTTAAAAATTATAATTTATTTTGAGTGAATAAGTGTAATAATACATGTTATATCTGCTGTAAAAAATAATAACTTCATTGGTGGTGAAAGTATCTATATTTATATATGAATGATTTGTGTACAAAATGATAGTTAGAACCGTTAAAATGGATTTAAATTTATAAAGTGTCCATAAATTTCAAAAAAAAAAAAAAAAAGGGTTCAGGACTCATAAAATTAGATCCTATTTAAATATGGACCAAAATAAGTCAAGTCTATTGAATCTGCATCCAAGCAGACTAAAGCCAATAGTCTCTGGACGAATTTTATTTTTTTCCTTTTTTTATTTATAATTTTTACTTTTAAATTAAACTAGCACATTAAATTAATTTCACTTTACCAACCCCATGCTCCGGTCTTGGACCCAACTTTTTAGCTTCTAATCCAATATAACTAAATTATTTATTTTAAACTAATAATTTTATTCCTAAATTAATTATTTTATTTTTATTGTAATTTATTTAATTTTGAGTAGGTCATTTGTATTAAAAATATTATATACATGTCATTTAGTGTCTATAATTGTTATTTTGAACTTAAAATTCTTTTTAAAATGTTTGTAATAATTATTAAAAAATTTATGAATCACCCCACTGAATTTGCAGATCGCAAAGGGTTTAAAGTCTCACTTAAACGAAATTTTAGCATATCCATTCAGTTTGATTTATTTATGATGGATACGCATAAATGATCAACAAAGCAACCAGACAAATCCACGAAAGAGCCAGTTTGCCAAATAATCCTCTGTCTTCTCTTGTTTCTTTACATTTACACCCTATTTTACTAAATTGGGCGTGGTAATTTCTAACACGAATAATATATTATATTCGAATTTGAATTAACACAAAAATCTTGAAATGGTTATTCCCAATAGAATAAACATTTTTAATTCATAATACCTATTAAATTTTTTTTATTCTATCCTATTGTGTCAAACATGACATAATTATGCAATTATTTTTTTCTTTTCTAACTTATTGACATTCAATTTTATTCGGATAATAATATTTAAAATAAAATTTAATATAATAAAATAATTGAAAATCAAAACAATAAATATTCATTTCAAGCTTGAAAGTTAGCTAAATAATTATAAAATTGTAGGTTTGACACAATTCATGCCATTGATGCTAGAATTACATTTAATACAGAGAAGCATGGCTCATCTCTCTCTTTCTCCCTCTCTCTCTCTTACTTTTTTTCATGGTCCATACAGGTAAGTAGAAGATTGTTTTTAAATTTACTTTTGTGGACTTTGTAATTGGAAGTTTTGAAATTTGACTACCAATATCACTAAACTTCACAAAACGTTGAATGCTACCGGTCACTACCAAGTACATTGCAACCCCCTACTAAAGTTCCTCTTTTATATAAAGTTGTGAGGCAAATTCATCAAAGAGAGGAAGCGGCCTTCAATCACATGGGGACTCACTATAATAGATTTCTCTCTCTTTCTCCCCCTTTCCCTATCCTCATCTCTCCTATAGCCAAAACTAGTAAAAATACACTACTATTGAAAAATCAATAGAGCGATAAGCTAAGCTAAACCAAATAGAAAGAAATAAAATTGAAAAAAAAAATGAGCACAATAGACAACATCACTTCCTCCTTTCCCTCATCAACCAAACATTGAAATCCAACTTCAATGATGCTTTCTTTATTTTTTTTTCTTTCCAATCCAAGAGCCATTAAAGTAGCCTTGATGTATTCCAATATTGTAGAAAAATGGCTTTATGAAAGAGTGCAAAGATATGATCCAATATCAAAGCTAAGCCTATTAAAAAAACCAATAGTTTTCATATACAAACACATTGCTAATAAGTTTAAATTTACTAATAATGGGAGCAAACTTCACAATCAACAGTTATAGTTGATAAAAATGGTGTTTAGAGAGTGGAATTTGCTAGAAATGAGTGGTGATGATCACAAATGCGTATGAAATTCAATTGAGTCTTTTTCTTCCAACATGGTGTTGTTGTCGTGGGGCATTTACATTGTGTGTGCTTCCCTGGTGGATCACCACAAGCCAGGATTGCCAAGGAAGGTGTGGATTGAGATAGACCATGGTAAAAGAGATTGGGTGTTGGTTTTCCTTTGTCTCTAATGGCTTTTCCTTCTTTTACCTAACTTTCAACCATTACTAGCTTCCCCTTTCTTTTGTGCACCACCATAGTCTAGTGGTAATAGCTTTTTGGTAAAAAGAAAAGCTACAAGTTGTGACTATGTTTTAACGGATTAGGAAATTTGTTTCTTCCCTAAACTTTGCCAACTTCATCCATTTTCTGACTTCAAGATTAAAAGTTCTTTCTTTTAGGAAACAAAGGTTACTTACAATATAAAAGATTTTCTTGACTTAATATTGAACTTGTTAATTGGTTAATTGTGATCAACTTTAACAATATAAAAGATTTTTTTGTTGTTTAATATATGATGTTAAGATGTTATTTTTGTGTAATTCTTATGAAAAAATAAATTAAAATAGTTTATAAATCTAATAAATTTTAATATTCTTGAAATGAAATATATTTTAAAAGTTAAATTAGGTAAACAGGTTCAATTAAAATATTTTTAATTTTATTGCACATAAAATTATCTTACATTTATCATTTTCATATGATATGTCTTAATTTATTTTACTCTATTGAAATTACGTGTGCATTCATAATTTATATTGTGTCTTTATTTATTATTTAGAAAATATTATACATTTTTGTAATGATGGAATAATATTGAAATTAATTGTAAATACAATAAATATAATTTCTATTTTCTAAAGAAATTTATTTATTCAAATTTAATTATAAAGCTAAACGAATTTGATACTTTAAAAATTACAGAATGATATTGAAATTATGATTTAATTTTTTTGAGTAATTTCTTTATTCAGATTTAGTCATGAAATTAAACAAACTTGATACTTTAAATTAAAAATTATTGATATGATAATTTTCAAAAATAAATTAACAAAATTATTTAAAATAATTTTTCTTTATCATATTATTTCAAAAATTATATTATAATCATTTTATTAAAAACATTTCAAAAATAATAAAATAAAATTTTTTTCAAACATAATAAAAATTTATGCTTATGATATATCAAAGTTAAATAATCTGATTGCAAGTACAATTATAATAGTACTTAATATTATTGAAGTATTCTATTTCATTCAAATCACACCATGAAGTTAGACAAATTTGATAATTAAATCAACAAATTAACTAAAATTAAAATTATGATTTTGGAAAAACACACATATAATATAATAAGAATCATTATAATTCAATTCAAAAGATAAAATTAGAATAAATGAATAACTATTCTTTAAACAAATATTGTAGGGTACTAATACCTTCTTTACATATAATCAACTCTTAAATTTGAACTCTGAAAATATAAATTTCTTTTAATGTTCCAATCACACTATTAAAAAATGATTGGTAATGATTTTATTTTTTTTATTCATGTTTTAACATTTCAAGGAGGTATGAAACTACTTGCCTCCCACCATTTTGCCACAAGGCATATCATGACAGTTTAGCGACTCCATTAAGGATAAATCAGAGTCAGGCCATTCTGTTTCTTCTTTTTCCATCTTAACTCTGAATTTTCTGACTTCATTTTACTTTAATGTTTCTCTGTACATGTGTTTTTCTTATTTGTCTTATTATGATTATTTTTATTTATTTCATGGTAAATTAGTTACATGAAGATTATCAAATGATTAATGTTTCCTCTCATATTACATTATCTTTTAGGATTAGTTGAGGGTAAAGTAATGATGCCTTTATGAGATTGATGGTCTTCAAGTAAACTAGTGAAAGACCCTTACTTAAATTGAATCATTTCATTTATAGTCTATTATCAATGAGAATTAGGGGCCTTGCTAGCCTATGGTAGCGATAGTAAGGACAATTTGGGGACCTTTTGTTATTGAGGTTTTATAAAACTTAAACTAGGCATAAATTGAAATAAATTTAAAACCACTTTATTTAATAGAGGTTTACTTTATGAGAGAAAATTTCAAATCAAGGAAAAATCCTTGTATAACATATGAGGAAACTTTTCTATAATTAATCTTCTATTTAAGCTATGCAAGTTTACTCAAAGAATAAAGATTAAGTTATATATTAGTTAAACTAAATGACTAGCCTTCATTTTAAAAATTAAACTTGAATGGCTTATCTTATGTTTTATTCTTACTAAATTAAATACAATTTTTTTAATATTCATCAGCACCTTATATCCATCATTTCATTATATATAGATATCATTAAAGATTATTCATGTTGCTTGAACTCATTGGTAATTGGTTCTGAGATTCAACAATCAATATTGCATACTAAAAACTTGATGCCTATAATCATGAATGATTGGAAATAAACCATGAAGTTATTTTTAATTTTAAGTAGAATAGATTAATCATGAATGATTAATATTTTATTTAATCCATACAAGTTTACTCAAAGAATAATGATTAAGTTATATATCAGTTAAACTAAATGACTTGCCCTCATTTTAAAAATTAAACTTGAATAGCTTATCTTATGTTTTATTCTTACTAAATTAAATGTGATTTTTTAAATATTCATCGGCACCTTATATCCCTCATTTCATTTTATATAGAAATCACTAAAGGTTATTCCTATTGCTTGAACTCATTGGTAATTGATTCTGATAGTCAACAATCAATATTGCATACTAAAAATTTGATGCCTATGATCATGAATGATTGGAAATAAACCATGAAGTTATTTTTAATTTTAAGTAGAATGGATAACTTTTTAGCAATATCGTATTCCCATAAGCATATCATTAGACTTATATGTTCATCTGTATTTCAAAAAGTAAAATAACTTATCTCAAAAGAGAAATCTTGCTTCAACGTCATTCATATCATACTTGCTCCCAAGCAAGGATCATAAAAGATATTGAGGAAACCCTTACAAAACTCAGAATAAGCTTTCCTACTCTTCCCTAAGATTTACTCAGGGAAATCTGTAAATGCTAATTTGAAAAAACAAAGACACTCACATATCTAGGCCTTCTTGAGGATGTGCATTTGATCATTAAAGTTAAGGTATGTCTAATAGGCAATGTCCTGATCCATTTGTTAAACATATAATGGGAATAAAAAGAAATTCTTATGCTAAAAAGCAAAGAGCTAAAAGAATGAAAGTTTACGATAAATGTGCAAGGTGGACATATAATACATGCTGCAAGAGTAATGGAATGGTTTTGCCTAAATCAGGAAGGCAAAATTCAATTCATAAAAGATGAATCAAGTAAAGAGTCATTGGATAATATCCTTCAAACTCTTGAGATGTATCCTAATGGACATGTTTGTGGTATTCTTCTTGATTTAGTGGATCTATTCAACAAAGAAAAGAAGTGCAACAGTCTTAGAAATCTGACATTAAAAGACTCTATTTACTAGTTTATAAGAAAATTAGATGGAAAACAAATTCTCGACTTATAAAAGGCATTTAAGTCATTACTGGACATAAAACTAAAGAAAGATGTAAGACAAAATATAATTACTATTCATGTTCGTGTATATGTCTTTTCTTTTTAACTTTTTAATCACTTTTTGACTTTCCTGCATAATTATTTTTAATTTTTTCATGCTATTTTCTAAAATTATTATACCTAACATTTACTTTTGACTTTCTTCCTCTTCAAATTTAAACTTATTTGAAAATGGTTAATTTACATGATTTTTTTTTTTACTTTTCTTGTAAAATTTTCATACCATTCTCTAAAATGACCACGCCTAACATCTACTTTTGATTTTTTTCTTCTTTAAATTCAAATTTATCTGACAATGGTTAATTTGCACTATCTTTTTGCTACATAAATATACATATTCCACAGTTGTTAATATGCACATGGCTTATCCTAAGGTAGAAGAAAAAAAAAGAGAAGGACCATCAATGCATATATTTAAATCAATTTGTATCTTTGGTAGGTCTATTCTAGGGAAGGATGATAAGTTTGTAAAAGTGCAAATGTATTAGTGTATATACCTTAAAACCAATCATATTGATTATTGTAATTTTGAATCATGTTATTTTAATGGCAATTCTAATTATTATATTTGTATATATTGTCTACGTAATATATTTAATTATGGTAATTACCTTAGAATAATTATATTCTTAAATGTCCTTAGTCATATATCATTGTGGATTAGGTTGCTTGAATATGTTAAGACTAGCATGTGTAGTGACTTATATGAGATATTAAGCTTACACATGAGTACAAGTTAGAGAACTTGTATACTGGACCGACCTATCCTAAGAACACTACATGGATTGTTATATGAGTGTCATAAGTGATTCTTAGTGATCATTATTATTATGGTCCTTTGACCTAAGATCACCAAGGTCCCCTATATGTGAGTTTCATATTTTGATACTATTCTATCACTCATGCTTGAATGAATACAAGGGTAGTTATTGGATATGTCACATATCATGCGGAAGGGTTTATGTGATCAAGATGAAATTTATCCCTCCTATATAATAGGAGTAACATCTGCGGGCCCTTTGATTAAGTAAAGTTGAGAAAATGCATGGCGATGCTAAAATGAATTGACATGGGATGTTAATTATATTTGCTTCAGTCAGCTTACTTAGGGATCAAGAAATCTTGAGATTGGACTATACGGGAATGACACAGTCCATGTCTTGTGCTCAATCTAGATGTTTAGGACAAAAAAATATAGATGATGATCACATATAAAGGCTCAGTCGAATCACCGACTTTCTCATCACTTGGGTAACAATGATGTGTTGCTAGACACCGCTTATTGTTTATGATCATTAATATGATTAATGATTATTACTAATGTAATGAGAGCCTGAAGGGTCACACACTTAGAGCCTAGTGGATTTGGAATTAATGGACTAAATTGTTTGGGTCTAATATTTAGGAATTCTATGTTATAATTATAAGGCCCAATAACAAGCCTATAATTATACATAGACCAAAGCTCAAATTAGTTAGGATTTTCTATACTCCTATTTAAATAGGCTTGTTAGGTAATAATAAGGTTGATTCATTATTCACGCATCCCATATAGCATAGAAAAACCTTAGCACCTCTCCTTGACCATAATCCTTAAAGAGACGTAGCTAGCACTACGAGGCTAAAGAGACGAATTCCAACCAGTGATCGTGAGGATGTTTATTGGTGATCTACTGGTTCATGTAGATACCTCGGAGTACTTGACCAAAAGGAAGTCGAAGAGGTAATCAACGAACAAAATCTAGAATCATATAAAAGTATAACCTGAATCCTACATTCTAATTTAACATTTTGCATGAATCTGTTGGCTGGGATCGGTTTATTCCACTGCATTCGTATGGCTCCCGATCCCAATAATGGTATCAGAGCTACTTGTAAAATGCTAAATTAGGATTTTGTTTATTAATTTTGTGATTATGATGTTGATGAATTGTTCTGTATATCATGCTTCAATGATTCCTAATTAGGATTAGGGTAAATTTGATTTTGTGCATTCTGGTTCAAGCAAACTTAATATGATTAATTTTGATTCTGTTTCGAATTTGAACCTTATTTTGAATTCTGATTTAAATTTGAATGTGTTTTGTGATTAATTCTTGTTTTTGTTTTGAATTCGAATCTGTTTATGGATTTTTTATTGAAACTCGAATATGTTTTTGGGTTTCTTTTTAAATTTAAATCTATTGTAATAATTCTGGATTTTGATTCAAATTTGAAATTGATTTCTGGGTTCTGTTTTAAACAGAATCAAAAGAATTGATTATGTGAATCTATTTTAATATATGAAAAATGTTTTCTGATTAAAACACAGATTCTGTCATGAATTAGAATTAATCAAATTAACTTCTTGAATCTTTTTCATATATGTGATATACCTTGCACTTAATGGCTGAATTTGATTTTTCATGAAATTAATTGTTGAATTTGTTTCATATAAAATCTATGAATTAATTGGATCTGTTTTAATATGATTAAAATTTATCCATTATGATTCTATCATAAATCAGATTTGTAAACCCGTGATTTGAGTGTCAATAATTGTTAAATTGATTGACTAAAGGGGAATGTCAATTGTTGACAAATTGAATTGCAATCTGAATATCAGGTGCAATCAATTTTTTGGGTGGGGGGCTCCGCCCCCTAACCCTCTAGTAAAGGCGCTGCCTTTTGACCCTACCCGCTAACCAGCTAGCGGGACCACCGTAAATTCTTTGCGTAGTGTGACATTAAATAATTAGTTAATTAATTCAAAATTAATTAATTCAGATTTTGATATTAAAATATATTTAGATATATGTTTCACTTATCATGTTATTTTTTTGCTTGATGTATGGTGCATGATTATAGCCTTTGGTTTTGTTGCAATTTTTAAATATGGCCTGCGTGTTGTGCCTCTCTATTACTTCTAGTTGTACATTCTTTTCTCATCTTACTCCCTTCGAATGTAACTCGAGGTTTCTTTATTATTATGTAATAATTTTATTAGAGCACTTGAAGTGGAAACAATGGAAGTAGAAATCAAACCATGAAGAAAGAAGAAGATTCTTAGGAAGAAGTTTTCTTTCTTAGTTTTATTTAATATTCTTGAGCTTTAGAATATCACTTAGGTTGGGCCATAATCATGTCACGTTTAATTTATATTTTATGTATGAGATGCATATGATGAATGTATGAGATACCTATGCTAGATGTATATGATGCATGCTTAATAAAACCAAGTATATAATGGTGAGATCAAATAAATTAAAATCCTTCAAACAAAATATTAAGTAAAAAAAAAAGAGATGCCTTCCAATAATAGCACACATCAAGATCTTAATCGACTATAGGCAAAGTACCTAAAGTCTATATTGGTAAGATGTGATGGGATAATAGTGATATCCAAATTGCTAATTATTGGGTTTTGACTTAACTGGGCTATATTAATAAGATTGGGGCCTAGAGGCATAGAGTTAGTTATGAATTCATGAGATGAGTTTGAATAGGTGTTATTCATCCAACTATCCAAGAGTTGCATAAGATGTAATTGACAAAAGAGTTGTCTACCTAAACAACTATATCTTGAGCGATTAGCCAAAGCTAACTTAAGATTTGGTAAAATATGGATCTTGGCCCACTAGAAATCCTTGACGATAAGGTTTTTCGAAATAATAGTGAAGGCTATTATTTTGAGAAAAATAGTGGGAGTATTATTTAATAAAAGACCTTATTAAATAAATAAAATACATGATTCTCATTCTGCATATTTTTCTATTGTAGATAACCATGACATCAAATGCATCAAACTTATCACTGCGATCTATCTTTGAGAAGAATAAACTGAATGGGATGAATTTTCTCTATTGGTATCGAAACTTGAGGATTGTCCTCAAGCATGAAAAAAAGTAGTATGTCCTAGAGCAACCTACTCCAGATGAGCCTACTGCTAATGCTCCTCGAGCAGAAAATGATGCTTATAAGAAGTATCTAGAAGATGCTCTGGATATCAGTTGTCTTGTGCTTGCTACCATGAACTCTGAGCTTCAAAAGCAACATGAGAACATGGAGGCATTCAATATGATTAATCACCTTAAACAGCTCTACTAAGAGCAAGCAAGACATGAGAGATATAATGTATCTAAAGCATTGTTTTAGTATAAGATGGTTGAAGGAACACCCGTTGCTGCATATGTGCTTAAAATGATTGGGTGCATCAATAGCCTTGAAAGATTGGGTTTTCCTTTGTAGCAAGAATTGGCCATTGATATAGTTTTGCAATTGTTGCCCGAGAGCTATAATCAATTCGTCATGAATTATAACATGAACAAAATTAATAAGACTTTACCTGAACTGCTTAACATGTTGAGAACTGCTGAGCAGAACTTGAAAAGGTCCAAGCCCAACTCCATTATGATGGTTCAAAAGGGTAAAGGAAAGGGCAAGTCTAAGGCTAAGAATAAAAAGAAAAAGGAAAAAACTGATGGAAAGTCCAAGTCAAGTTCCTCTGCACTAAAGCTCAAAGGTGGCATGGCCAAGGAAGGGCAATACTTCCATTGCAAAGAGTTAGGACATTGGAAGCGAAATTACAAGATTTACTTGAAAGAGCTTAAGAAGCAAAAGGGAAGTGGGACTTCAAACTCAGGTATTTATGATATAGAGGTTAATTTATCTACTTCTACATCTTGGGTATTAGATACTGGATGTAGTACTCACATTTATATAAATGTGCAGGATCTTAAAGAAAGTAGATCGTTAGCCAAAGGTGAAGTGGACCTACACGTTGGAAATGGAGCAAGAGTTGTTGCATTAGCTGTAGGGACTTATTATTTATCTTTACCTAATGGATTAGTTTTAGAATTGGACAATTATTATTTTGTGCCTACTGTTAGTAGAAATTTAATTTCGATTTTTGTTTCTTGTTTAGACAAGAAAGGTTTTTCATTTATAATAAAGGACAAATGTTGCTCTATTTATTTAAATGAAATGTTTTATAGCAATGCACAATTAATGAATGGTCTTTATGTTCTGGACCTTGAAAATCCAATCTATAACATAAACACGAAGAAGGTCAAAACTAATGATTTAAATCTAACCTCTCTTTAGCATTGTCGTTTAGGCCATATAAATGAGACACGCATCTCTAAACTCTATAAGAATGAATTTTTGGACTCATTTGATTTCGAATCATATGAGGAATGTGAGTCATATTTATTAAGTAAGATGATTAAAGCCCCTTTTACTGGGAAAGGTGAAAGGGCTAGTGATTTATTGAGCCTTATACATAGTAATGTATATGGAACTTTAAACACACAAGCTAGAAGAGGTTATTAGTGCTTCATTACTTTTACTGATGATTTCAGTAGATATGGTTATGTGTTTCTTATGAAACACAAGTCTGAATCTTTTGAAAACTTCAAAGAGTTCAAAAATGTAGTACAAAATTAACTTAGTAAAAGTATTAAAACACTTCAATCAGATTGAGGTGGTGAATACTTAGACCGAGAGTTCCTTAATCATCTAAAGGAGTGTGGCATTGTATCATAACTCATTCCACCAGGAACACCTCAATGGAATGGTGTTTCTGAAAGGAGGAATCAAACTTTATTAGACATGGTTTGGTCAATGATAAGTCAAGTTGACCTTCCAAATTCCTTTTGGGGACATGCTCTAGAGACTGCAGCTTTCATATTAAATCGTGTTCCGTCAAAATCAATTCAAAAGACACCATATGAGATATGGACTAGAAAACGTCTTAGTTTGTCTTTTATGAAGATTTGGGACTGCGAAGCTTACGTAAGACGTCAAGCTTCTGATAAACTTAGACCCAAATCTGATAAATATTTTTTCATTGGATATCCTAAGGAAACAAAAGGATATTATTTCTATAATCCAATTGAGCAAAAAGTGTTTATTGGTCGAATTGGTGTTTTTCTAGAGAGAGAATTTATCTCTAGAAGAATCAGTGGGAGAAGAATAAAACTTGAAGAAATTCAAGATCAACGAGAAAATATTGAACTTGAGATGGAACCTGAGCCGGTTCCACAACTAGTTGTGGAAGAACCTGCTCATGTAACACAGAACCCACATAAATCTAGTAAGATACATCATGAGCCTAAGAGATATGGATTTCTTGTGACTCATTACAATGATGTGTTACTCATGGACCAAGATGAGCCCACAACCTACCAAGAGGCTATGATGGGCCCAGATTCTGAGAAATAGCTAGAAGCTAAAAAATCAGAGATGGACTCCATGTATTCAAACCAAGTTTAGACTTTAGTTGATCCACCTGAAAGGATAAAACCCATTGGGTGCAAATGAGTTTTCAAAAAAAAATCGACATGGATGGTAATGTGTGTACCTTTAAGGGACAATTGATTGCAGAAGGTTTCAAACAAATCCATGGTATTAACTATGATGAGACTTTTTCTCCAGTTGTCATGCTTAAATACATCAGGATTCTTCTAGCTATAGCAGTATGTTATGATTATGAAATCTGGCAAATGGATGTCAAAACTGCTTTCCTTAATGGAAATCTTCTTGAGGATGTGTACATGACATAACCTGAAAGTTTTGTAAATCCTGAAAATGCTGGAAAGGTTTGCAAATTGCAACGATCCATTTATGGGTTGAAACAAGCTTCTCGGAGTTGGAATCTTCGTTTCGATGATGCGATCAAAGAGTTTAGTTTCATCAAGAATGAAGATAAACCCTGTGTGTACAAGAAGGTTAGTGGGAGCACAATAGTCTTTCTGGTGTTGTATATAGATGACATATTACTCATTAAAAATGACATTCCTACACTATAGTCTGTAAAAACTTAGTTAGGAAATTATTTTTCTATGAAAGACTTAGGTAAGGCCTCCTACGTACTAGGTGTCAAGATCTATAGATATAGATCAAGAAAATTGCTTGGCCTAAGTCAGAGTATATACATCGACAAGGTGCTAAAAAGGTTTAGCATGCAAGATTCTAAAAAAGGATTCTTATCGATGTCACATGGCATAAGTCTCTCAAGAACTCAATGTCCTTCCACAGAGTATGAGAGACAGCACATGAGTAAGATCCCTTATGCATCTACGATTGGGTCTATCATGTATGCCATGTTATGTACTCGTCCTAATGTCTCGTATACTTTAAGCATGATGAGCAGATACCAATTAGATCCTAGTGAAAGTCACTAGACAGCTACCAAGAATATTCTTAAGTACTTAAGAAGAACTAAAGACATGTTCTTGATTTATGGAGCTGAGGAAGAGCTCATTGTAAGTGGTTACACTGATACTAGCTTTCAAACCGACAAAGATGATTTCAGGTCGCAGTCAGGTTATGTATTTTACCTTAATGGTGGCGCTATGACCTAGAAGAGTTCAAAGCAAAGGACAGTGACTGATTCTACAACAGAAGCTGAATACATTGCAGCATTAGATGCCACAAAGGAGGCTGTTTGGATTAAGAAGTTCATCACTGAACTTGGAGTTGTTCCTAGCATTGCTGATCTAGTAGAGCTCTATTATAACAATAATGGAGCCATTGCACAAGCCAAGGAACCTAGATCTCACCATAAATCTAAACATATACTCCAACACTATCATCTCATAAGAGATATTGTTAATAGAAATGATGTCAGGATATGCAGAATACCGACCGATGATAATGTCGTCGATCCACTGACAAAAACCCTAACGCAGCAAAAGCATGATAGTCATATGAGATCCATAGGTATTAGATACATGGATGATTAGCTATAGTGCAAGTGGGAAATTATTAGTGTATATGCCCTAAAACTAATTATATTGATAATTGTAATTTTGAATCGTGTTATTTTAATGGCAATTCCAATTATTATATTTATATATATTGTCTGTGTAATATATTTAATTATGATAATAACTTTAAAATAATTATATTCTTAAATGTCCTTAGTCATATATCATTGTGGATTAGGTTGCTATAATATGTTAAGACTAGCATGTGTAGTGACTTTTATGAGATATTAAGCTTACACATGAGTATAAGTTAGAGAACTTGTATACTGGACTAACCCATCCTAAGAACATTAGATGGATTGTTATATGAGTGTCATGAGTGATTCTTAGTGATCATTATTATTATGGTCCTTTGACCTGAGATCACCAAAGTTCCCTACATTTGAGTTTCATATTTTGATACTATTTTGTCACTCATGCTTGAGTGAATACAAGAGTAGTTACTATATATGTCACATATTATACGGAGGGGTTTGTGTGATCAAGATGGAATTTGTTCCTCCTATATAATAAGAGTAACATCTGTGGACCCCTTAATTAAGTAAAGTTGAGAAAATGCATGGCCATGCTCAAATGAATTGACATGGGATGTCAATTACATTTGCTTCAGTCAACTTACTTAAGGATCAAGAAACCTCGAGATTGGATTATATGGAAATGACACGGTCTATATCTCGTGCTCAATCTAGATGTTTAGGACAAAAGGATATAGATAATGATCACATATAAAGATTCAGTCGAGTCATCGACTTTCTCATCACTTGGGTAATAATGATGTATTGCTAGACATCGCTCATTGTTTATGATCATTAATATAATTAATGATTATTGTTAATGTAATGAGAGCCTGAAGGGTCACACACTTAAAGCCTAGTGGATTTGGAATTAATAGATTAAATTGTTTGGGCCTAATACTTAGGAATTCTATGTTATAATTATAAGGCCCAATAATAAGCCTATAATTATACATAGACCAAAGCCCAAATTAGTTAGAGTTTTCTATGCTCCTATTTAAATAGGCTTGTTGGGTAACAATAAGGTTGATTCATTTTTCATGCATCCCATATAGCATAGAAAAATCTTAGCACCTCTCCTTAACTATAATCCTTGAAGAGACGTAGCTAGCACTACGAGGCTAAGGAGACGAATTCCAACCAGTGATCGTGAGGACGTTCATTGGTGATCTACTGGTTCGTATGGATACATCGGAGTCTTTGATCGAAAGGAAGTCGAAGAGGTGATCAACGAACAAAATCTGAAATCATATAAAGGTATAACCTGAATCCTACATTTTAATTTAATATTTTGCATGGATCCATTGGCTGGGATCAGTTTATTCCGCTGCGCTTGTATTGCTCCCGATCCCAACAAAATGAACTTGGCAAAGCGAAAAATATCAACCTTGTGTATGATGGAGGAATATAAGGTTTAAAAGGATATGTAGCAATAACTATAATTATTAGAAAGAACAAAGTCTTGAGTATCATTTTAAAGGATTTAGGTGATAAGATCATCATTAACTATGCCTTGGATACTAAGTTAAAGGTTTCGAGCATGCACACATGTTTTAGATGTATGTTTTACAATGCTGAAGCCTTTATCATATTACTTAGTGGTCTAGAAATGTTGGAAGGAATTTCTAGTATTGCATATTAAGCTAAACTAAACTTTCATTAAAGTAGTTAGGATTGTTAAACATTAATAGTTTTTATGACAATTTATTATCTTTCTTAAATTAAGTTGTTGAATAAAAAATTATTTCTTAAGTGACTTGTTGCATTATAATATCTACAACAACTGTTGTTCAGCTGATTAACTAATTGCAAATTTGTGCATGTAAACTTGATCAATTAATGAAATAAGCACATTGGTTGACCCTAGATAGTCGTAAGAAGTGTAAACCAAATGCCACTCTTTGAATATAAATTTATTTCCTCTTATGAATTTAATCCCAATTTTTTTCATTTTATCTTCTTTTATGTTTCTATTTTTCTTTTCCACATTTTTGCTTTTCTATAGGAGGCATTAGAGACCATATCTAAATTAGGTTTGAAAAAGGAATAAAAAATTATTAGTAAAGGATGGTCGAGTAAAGAGTTATTTTTAACTCTTGTTGTATATCCCATTAGTAACATATTTTCCTTTATGATTTATTCTTATTAAAAAAAAGGTCTATTTTTAAAATTTCATTTCAAGCATTCTAGGTTTTCTTACTTATTTAGGTGTTTTCCAGTAATTTTAAGAATTGTATTAGTCTTGAATATGAATTAATTGCATTTGAAGTTTTCATAGCATGACTAAACAATTGCCTTGTTTCTAAAATTGATAAGTTTGACAATAAACTTTAAATTGAAAAAATTAAGTTTGGAATCCTATAGCAATGAGATTTATAGAATTTTTGATTAATCATGACTATCTTTCTTATGTGTGATATTCAATCATTACGTTATTATTCTAGAATTTGCTTTGATTCTTATTGAAATTATATTTTTACATGCATGTATAAATATGATTAAAACATTTTTTTATTGAATGAACCATTTTGTATTTAAATAATTAACCTTTTCATTTTTATTGATTAGCCTTTTTGTGCCAAATTTACCTTTCCTTGTTTTTAGCTTATTGTAAGCCTAAAGTGGGAAAAAATAATATTTTGCATAACCTTAGAAGCTAGGAGAGTATTAAACTAGTAAAAGAATGAGTTCTTAAATAAATGTGGAAGTTTATCAAGTGCATGTTGGAAAGGAAAAGTTAAAAAAAAATAAAAAAAGGGAAACAAAAAAGGACTAAAGAAAAAGAAAATAAAAAGGAATTGAAAAAAATAAAAAAGGAGAGGATAAAAAATCATTAGAGCAACTACGATTTTAATTATATGTCTTTTCAGTCACTTGTTGTTTAGATTCATCCATTAATACACTTTTAATCTCTTTGTTTGCATTATGTCATGGCTAACTTTATGAAAATGATTGATGAAGATATATGCTAAAAAGGACCATATGCTATGAAAAAGGCTTTCTTTAATAGAGCTTTAATTCTTACAAATATAAATGATGAAAAGTTACCATAACCTATCAATTTAGATAGGGTAAAAAGTATTATGCTTGAGGTATATACATCTTTCATCTACCAATGAGGTTAATATGTTCTTCCATGAAAGTAAGTAGAGACATTTCACATCAGGAAACAAAATAAGTGAAATCTTTTCAAGAATTTGGTAAATGGTTTTTATAATTAGACTTATCATGATCAATTTTATAATTTGTGATAATCAAATAATGTACAGTTGCAATTGACATTATAATTCTAAAACTATTATTAAAAGGCCAGAATCCCTTGTAAAACCTATTGTAAATAACATTTATTTCCTTCTATGTTTAAATCTTTTTCTTAATAATTCTCCATTATTAGCCTTTATTGCAATACTAGTATTCATTATCATGTCCTTTTCTTTATCCTTGTTTAAATATTATGCATTTTTATATGATAAGTGTGCAATGGAACACTATAAGACATTTTACCCATCCCAATGTGTCTGAACTACTTGGATACAATCAATAATGCATATATGGTTGAACTAAGCATTGAGATTGTATTAATTCTACTAAATAGAAAATAGGGACAATATTGATGAAAGGTTTAAATCAAACAAAAAGGAAATGTGTATAATAAGAAATGGAAAAATCTAATACTTTTCAAACATAACCTTTTTAGGAAAAAAATCCCTAAAAAGATAAAGTAAGAAGCTCTTTTGAAAGACAACCAAGTCATTATTAGATTCTTACGTCAAGTCATGTTCACATAATTTACTTTTCATTGTTAAATCAAAATTAATTAAGTTGAATTAAGCTTATATCAATTCAAGTCATTTTTCTTTTTATTGTTAAATCAAAATCAATCAAATTGAGTCGAGTTTATGTTAATTTAAGTCATTTTCCTTTTCATTATTAAATTGAACTCAATCAAGTTAAGTTGATCCTATGTTAATCTAGGTTATTTACCTTTTTAACCTAAACTTGGCTAATTTAGGTTATTTCCTTTTTATCATTAAATTGAACTTGATGAAATAAAGTTAAGACTATGTCAATCCAAGTTATTTTACATTTTTATTGAATCAAACTCAATCAAGTTAAGTCAAGTCTATGTCAATCTAGGTCATTTATCTTCTTAAATCAAACCTAGTTAAACTGGAGCAAGCTTATGTTAATCAAGGTTATTTGCCTTTTTAAACTAAACTTAGTTAATCTAAGCTATTTTCATTTCATTATTAAATTAAACTCAATCAAGTTAAATTAAGCATGTGTCAATCCAAATCATTACTTTCTTTATTAAATTGAACTTAATCAAGTTATGTTGAATCTATGTCAATCCAAGTCATTTACTTTCTTAAATTAAACTTGGACAAGCTAGGTTAAGCTTGTGTTAATTAAGATCACTTGCCTATCTAAGTCATTCATCTTTTTAAATTGAACTTGGTCAATCCAAGTTATTTTCTCTTCTTTATTAAATTAAAGTCAATCAAGTTAAGTTGAACCTATGTCAATTCAGGTCATTTACATTTTTGTTAAATTGAACTTAATTAAGTTGAGTTAAAATTATGTCAATCTATGTTATTTACCTTTTCATTATTAAATCAAATTCAATCCAATTGATTCAAGCCTATGTCAATCCAGGTCATCTATCTTTCTAAATTAAATCCAATCAATGTAGGTTATTTTCTCTTTATCATTAAATCAAATTTAACAAGTTAGGTCAAACCTATATCAATCTAGTCCATTTACTTTTTTTATTAAATTGAACTTAATTAAGTTGAATTGAGCCTACATTAATTGAGGTCATTTTCCTTCTCTTTGTTAAATCAAAATTAATCAAGTTAAGTTAAGCTTATGTCAATCTAGTTATTTACCTTGTCAAATTAAATGTGATCAAGTTGAGTTTGTATTAATCTAGGTCTTTCACTGTATTAAATTGAACTCAATCAAATAGGGTTAAACTTATGTCAATTTAGGTCACTTGTCGCATTGTTCAATCAAACTCAATTAAGTTGAGTTAAATATGTGTTAATCCAGGTCATTCACCTTTTTATTAAATAGAACTTAGTTAAGTTGGATCGAACTTGTATCAATCCAAGTCATTTACTTTTTGTATTGTTAAATTGAATTTAATTAAGTTAAGTTAAGCTTGTATTAATTTAGGTTATTCACTTTTATAAATCAAAGCTAGTCAATCCAAGTTATTTCTTTTTCTTTATTAAGTCGAATTCAAACAAGCTAAGTGAAGCCTATGGTAATTCAAGTCATTTACCTTTTGTATTTTTAAATTGAATCTAATCAAGTTAGGTTAAACTTATCTCATTCTATTATTAAATCAAACTTAATCAAGTTGACTTAAGCTTATATCAATTTGAGTCATTTAATTAAATTGGGTTGAGTTTGTGTCAATTTAGGTCATTTATTTTTTACATTGTTAAGTTAAACTCAATCAAATTAAACAAAACCTATGTCAATCTTGGTTATTCACTTTTTCATTAAATAGAACTCAATCAAAATTGGGTCAAGTTTGTATTAATCCAAGTTATCTACTTTTCGCATTATTAAATTGAACTTACTTAAGTTAAGTCAAGCTTATGTCAATTCAGGTCATTTAATTTTCTAAATTGAAGCTAATCAATCCAAGTTATTTCTTTTCATTGTTAAATCGAATTCAACTAAATTAACTTAAGCTTATGTTAATTCAAGTCATTTATCTTTTGTATTTTTAAATTAAACCCAATCAAGTTAGGTCAAAATTATTTCATTCTTTTTGTTAAATTAAAGTTATTTCATTTTTATTGTTAAATCGAATTTAACTAAGTTAAGTCGAGCCTATGTTATTCAAGTTATTTACCTTTTGTATTTTTAAATTAAACCTAATCAAGTTACGTCAAATTTACTTCATTTTTATTGTTAAATTAAACTTAATTAAGCTAAGTCAAGCCCATGTCAATTCGGTCACTTAATTTTAGCCCAATTAAATTAGATTAAGCTTGTCTTAATTTAATTATTAAGTCAAAATTAGTAAAGTTCATCAAGACTTCATCAATTCAATTTATTTATTTTTAAACCTAGTTTGGTCAAGACAAATTTATGAAAAATAGGTTTTTTACCCTTCCTAACTCTGTGTCAGTAGGGTCAAACCATATTTACCTCTCATTTTATCTTCTTCACAATATATGATCCCATATATTCCTTTCTTTCTTTTTTTAACCCTATCATGATGGCTTCCTTATTCCTTTATTTATTTATTTTTATTAATCCCTATCATTTTAATATTTCTACTTCTTTCTTTTTAATTTCTTACTAGCCTCTTCTTTACCATTCTCATATCTTCTATCAATCTCCATCACCTAGTTTCTGTGCCTTTCTTTGGTTTCTTGTTAGTCATCTTTGATTTCTTCTACTTTTACTTTAGACTACCATTGCACTGCTTCAAGCCATAACAAAGATGCTATAATAATTTAAATACTCATAGATCTTATGAAATTTTGAAGAAAAGATGATGCAATATGGAAATGATGTGTTTTGGCTATTATACTCCATGCTATAGCTATAGCATCTTTGGTGATTTGTGATCCATGGTATCACGATAATTACCCTTGGTTAATATTAGATCAATAAGGGATGATTTGCCATTTCTTTTGAAAGGTGTTTATAAATTTTTGTTAAATGATTTTATGTGATTGTTGTTTACTTGAATTTATGTGTTATGTGCAGATTCTATAATAAGTTTTTATGAAGATGTTCCATAATAGTCTTTCTTTATTAGTGCTATACTAAGACATACCCACATGGCACTAAATTATTTTCTTTCTTGCTGTTAAATTGAATCTGAATAGATTGGATCGAGCCTACATTAATCTAAATTATTCATTTTCTCATTGTTAATTCAAGCTTTATCAAAGGAGGCTAAGTTTGCATCCTAAATCATTAACGTTTCACAATTAAGTTATTTTCATCTTATTATGGATTATATATTAACATGTTTACTTAGTTCCTAATTCTAAAAGGATAAGTAAATGAAGTAGTTGTTGACACTCAATTTTGTTCAAATAATTATAACTAAAATAAAATTTAAAATAATAATAATAAAAATTTTAAAAATAACAAATATTCATTTCAAGTTTGAAAGTTAGTTGATTAATTATAAAACTATTAGATTTGATAAAATCATGTCACCCATGATAGAATTACATTCAGCACACAAAGGCATGACTCTTCTCTCTTTTTGATTTTTTCTATGGTTCATGTGGGTAAGTGGAAAATTGTTTCCAAATTTACTTTTATAGATTTTGTAGTTAGAAGCTATCAAATTTGGCTACCAACTTCTCACATAAACTTCACTAGGGAATGAATGCCATTAAAGCCATTGAGAGCTATAATGCACTCCCTTGCTAGATTTCTTGCTTCAAATAAAGTTATGAGGTAGATTTATCAAAGAAAAAAGGTAGTTTTCAATCACAAGGGGACTCACTACAATGGATTTCTCTCTCTCCCCATCTCTTCCATAGCTAAAACTTGTAAAAATACACCACTGTTGAAAAAGTAGTAGAGCAACAAGCTTAGTTAAGCCAAACAAAGAGAAATGAAGTTGAAAAATAAGAATAATAGATAATAACACTTCTTATTCTCCCTTAACAACCAAACATTGAAATCCAATTTCAATAATGTCCTCTCTATTTTTTTCCTTTTAACCTAAAAGCCACTAAAGTAGCCTTGATGCATTCTAACACTATAAAAAAATGGCTTCATGAAAGAGTGCAAAGATATGATCTAACATCAATGCTAAGCCTGTTTAGAAAACTAATAGTTTTCATATATAGAAAAGCTTCCAATAAGTTAATTTTCACTAATGATGGGAGCAGACTTGGCAATCAGCAGTTGAAGTTAATGAAAATGGTATTTGGAGAGTGGAATCTGCTAGGGCTAAGTGGCCATGATCATAAATGTATACATAATGCAATTGTGATTTTCTTTCTTCTAGCTATGATGCTGTTGTCATGGGGCACCTTTGTTGTTCATGCTTCCTTGGTGGATCATTGCATGCCAGTGTTGCGAAGGAAAATACAAATTGAGGTGGACCAAAACAAAAAGGAGAGGGCATTTGTTTCCCTTTGTCTTTGATGGCTTTTCCTTCTTTCACCTAACCTTCGGCTACCATTGGCTTCCCCTTTCTTTTTGTACCATCATAGTCTAGTGGTAATAGCTTATTAGCAACAAGAAAGGCTGTAAGTTGTGGCTATGCTTTAGCAAATCATGAAGTTTGTTTCTTCTTAAAAACTCTAGCAACTTCCTTCATTTTCCAATGTTGATTCCTTTGGGAAAATAAAGGAAATTTACTTACAATATAAAAGATTTTTATAACTTGATATTGAACTTGTTGATTAATTAATTGTGACCAATTTCAATAATATAAAATATTTTTTTTGTTGTTTGATAAATGATGTTAAGGTGTTATTTTTGTGAAGCACCAATGATAGAATAAATTAAAATAGTTTAAAATTTTAATTTATTTTATTTTAATATTCTTTTGGTGAAAGATATTTTAAAAGTTAAATCAGGTAAGCTAAATGAACAAAAAAAATTTAATATTATTACACATAAAAATTATCTTATATTTATCATTTTTGTATATAACATGTTTTAATTCATTTTACTCTATTAAAATTATATGTGCATTCATAATTTATATCATATCTCTATTTCTTATTTTAAAAGAAAATATTACACATTTTTATTATGATAAAATAATATTAAAATTATTTACAAGTGTAATAAATATAATTTTAATTTTTAAGTAATTCCTTTATTCAAATTTGACTATAAAATTAGATAAATTTGATACTTTAAAAATTTTAAAATAATATTAAAATTTTAATTTTAATTTTTAAGTAATTTTTTTATATTTGCTTATGAAGTTGAACAAATTTGAATCAATTTTGAACTTATGGCTTTAATTTTTCTAAACTTTTTTTTATTCAGATTTAGCTATATAGTTAGACAAATTTAATATTCTAAATTAAAAGTTATTAACATTAAAATTTTCAAAATAAATAAATGAAATTATTTAAAATAATTTTTATCATATTATTTTAAAAATTATATTACAATTATTTTATTAAAAATATTTTAAAAATAATAAAATAAAAATTTTTAAAATATGATAAAAATTTATGTCTATGACATATCAAAGTTAAGTAATTTAATTAGAGATGTGATTATAATGGTACTTAACATTATTGAGACATTTTATTTCATTTAAATCCTACCATAAAGTTAGATGAATTTAACAACTAAATCAATAAATTAACTAAAATTAAAATATTTTTTCAAAAAAATACATATATAATACAATAAAAATCATTGTAATTCAATTCAAATGATAAAATTATAATAAATGAGCAATCACTCTTTAAACAAATGTTATAAGATATTAATACATTTTCTACACGTAATTAACTTCTGAATCTGAAGTCTAGAAATGCAAATATATTTTAATATTTCAATCACACTATTAAAAAATTATTTATAGCAACTTCAATTTCTTTTTATTCATACTCTAACACTTTGAGTGTTGGTGGATATGCCTAAAAATCAATCATATAGATGATTGTAAATTTGAATCATATTATTTTAAAGATAATTTCAATTATTATATTTATATATATTGTCTATGTAGTATATTTAATTATGATGATAACCTTAGAATAATTGTATTCTTAAATATCCTCAGTCATATATCATTATGGATTGGATTATGTTAATATGTTAAGACTAGCATGTGTGGTGACTTATATGAGATATTAGGTTTACACATGAGTATAAATTAGAAAACTTATATACTGGATGACCCACCCTAAGAACACTACATGGATCATTATATAAGTGTCATAAGTGATTCTTAGTGATCATCATTAATATGATCCTTTAATTTGAGATCATCAAGATTTCCTATATGTGAGTTTCATATTTTAATACTACTCTATCACTTATAATTAAGTAAATACAATGGTAGTTATTGGATATGTCAAATATCATGTGGAGGGATTTATGTAATTAAGATGGGATTTATCCCTCTTATATAACAACAATGATATATATGGGCTCTTTGATTAAATAAAATTAAGAAAAATGCATGGTCATGCTCAGATGGATTGACATGAGATGTTAATTACATTTGCTTTAATTAACTTACTTAAAAATTAAGAAACCTTTGAATTAGGCTATATAAGAATGACACGGTCCATGTCTCATGTTCAATATAGATATCTAAGATAAAAAATCATAGATGATGATCACATATATAAGTTCAATTGAATCACTGATTTTCTCATTACTTAGGCAATAATGATGCGTTGCTAGACATTACTCATTGTTTATTATCATTAATATAATTTATGATCATATCTAATGTAATGAGAGCCTATAGAGTCACACACTTAAAACTTAGCGGATTTGAAATTTATGGACTAAATTATTTTGGCCTAGTATATAGGAATTTCATGCTATAATTATAAGGCCTATTATAAGCCTTTGATTATACATGGAACAAAGCCCAATTAGTTAGGGTTTTTTGTGCACTTATTTAAATAAGCTTGTTGGGCGTTAATTAAAATATAATTCATGCATCCTAAAAATACACAAAAAACCCTAACAACTATCCTTGACTATAACCCTTAAAGAGGCATAACTAACATTGCAAGACAAAGAAGGAGAATTTCAATCAGTAGCTATAGCATGTTCATTGGTGATTTGCTGATTCGTATGAATATTTTAGAGTTTTGACTAGAAGTAAGTCAAAAAAGGTAATCAACGAACAAGTTTTTGAATCATCTATAAAAGGTAATGTCAAAACCTTTACCCTAATCTAATCATTTTGCATAGATCCTTGGCTAGAATTGGTTAATATTTTGCTGTAATTATTTGGCTCTCGATCCCAACAGTGATATTAGAGCCACTTATGAAACGTTAGATTAGGATTCTATTGGCTGATTACATGAAGATCTAATGAATTATTCTATATATCATGCTTAAATGATTTTTTATTAGGATTAGTAAGTTTAATCCTATGAATATGATTTTGTGCTTTTTGGTTTAAGAAAAATTAATGTGATTAATTCTATATTCTAGTTTGAATTTGAATTTGATTGTGCTTAATTTGTGTTCTAGTTTAAATTCAAGTCTATTTCATGATTAATTATGGGTTCTAGTTTAAATTTGAAACTATTTTGTGATAAATTCTAGGTTTTGGTTTGAGTTTGAAACTGATCTTATGATTGATTCTGAGTTCTATTTTAAACGAAATTAATAGGATTAATTATGTGAATCTAATTTAATATATAAAAACTATTTTCTGATTAAATGCAGGTCCTATTACGAATCATAAATAATTAAATTAATTCCTTGAATTTGGTTTCATATATACAATATACTTTATGTTCAAATATATAATCTATTTTACACAAAATTAATATGATTAATTCTAAAATTGTCTTCATATATGGATTCATTTAACAAGTTTAATGTGATTAAAATAAAACTAGACTTGTGTATGAAGTGTATGCGTGAATGCTTTAATCTATTTGAACTTGGTTGGATTTGTTTATTATGATTAAATTTGTCACTAGGATTTTGATGTGAATTTGGTTTTGGAATTGCAATATGAATAGAAGATATTGTTGAATTGTTCGACAAAAAAGGCATGTCAATTGTTGACAGAAAGAATTACCATCTAAATGTTAGATGCAGTTAATTTTTGCTAAATGTTGGGATTACCATAAATTTTCTATGTAGGCGACACTAAGTAATTAGTTAATTAATTCTAAATTAATTAATTAATTTAAATTTTGATATTAAAAACATATTTGGATATATGTTTCATTTATTATGTTGTTTTGTTGCTTGATGCATGGTGCATGATTATAACCCTTGCTTTTGTTGTAATTTTAAAATACGGCCTGCATGTTGTGCCTTTCTATTACTTCTAGTTGTACATTCTCTTCTTATCTCATTCCTCTCGAATGTAACTTGAGGTTTCTTTATTTATTATGTAATAATATTTGTTAGAGCACCTGAAGAAGTAATAATAGAAGTGGAGATCAAACCATGGAGAAAGAAGAAGATTCTTAAGAAAAAGTTTTTCCTTCTTAGTTTTATTTAATATTCTTGAGCTCTAGAATATCATTTAGGTTGGGCCATGATCATGTCACATTTAATTTATGATTTATGTATGAGATTTATGTGATGAATGTATGAGATACCTATACTAAATGTATATAATGCATGTTAAATACAACCAAGTACAATAATGGTGAGATCAAGAATATTAAAATCCCTCAAACAAAATATTAAGTAAAAAAAAGATGCCTTCCAATAACAGCACTTGTCAAGATCTTGATAAACTATAGTTGGGTTTGCAAAAGTAAAGTGCCTAAAGTTTATCTTGGTAAGATGTGACGGGATAAAAATGATATCCAAATTGCCAATTATTGGGTTTGACTTAATTGGGCTATACCAATAGGATTAGGAACTAAAGGTATAGAGTTAGTTATAAATTCATGAGATGAATTTGAATAAGTGTTATTCACCTAACTATCTAAGAGATGCATAAGATGCAATTGACAAGAAGTTGTCTATCTAAATAGCCATATCTTGGGCAATTAGCCAAAGCTAACTTAAGATTTGATAAAATATGGATCTTGGCTCACTAGAAAACCTTGGCGATAAGGTTTTCTAAAATAAGAATGAGGGCTATCATTTTAAGAAAAATAGTGGGAGTATTATTTAATAAAAAAAATCATTAAATAAATAAAATACATGATTCTCATTTTGCATATTTTTTTATTACAGATAACCATGACATTAAATGCATCAAACCTGTCACTGCAATCTATCCTTAAGAAGGATAAACTGAATGGGATAAATTTTCTTTATTAGTATCGAAACTTAAGGATTATCTTCAAACATGAGAAAAAGTAATATATCCTAGAGAAAACTATTCCAAGTAAGCTTACTGCCAATGCTCCTTGAGCAAAAAAGGATGCTTATAAGAAGCATCTAAAAGATGCTCTGGATGTCAATTATCTCATGCTTGCGACTATTAACTGTAAGCTTCAAAAGTAACATGAGAACATGGAGGCATTCAATATGATTAATCACTTTAAATAACTCTACCAAAAGCAAGTGAAACATGAGAGGTATGATGTATCCAAAGCATTATTTTAGTGCAAGATGATTGAAAGAATACCCATTGCTACACATGTGTTTAAGATGACTGGATACATTAATAGCCTTGAAAGGTTAGGTTTTCCTCTGCAACAAGAATTAGCTACTAACCTAATTCTCTAATCGTTGCTTGAGAGCTATGGTCAATTTATCAAGAATTATAACATGAACAAAATTAATAAAATTTTACCTAAACTACTTAATATGTTGAGAACTATTGAGCAAAACTTGAAAAAGTTCAAGCCTAATTCTATTGTAATGGTTTAAAAGGGCAAAGAAAAGGGCAAGTCTAAGGCTAAGAATAAAAAGAAGGACAAAATTATGGAATGTCTAAGCCATGTTCCTCTGCACTAAATTCTAAAGGTGGTGTGGCCAAGGAAGGGCAATGCTTCCATTATAAAGAACTAGGACATTAGAAGCAAAATTGCAAGCTTTACTTGGAATAGCTTAAGAAGTAAAAAGGAAATAAGACTTCCAACTCGAGTATTTATGTTATAAAGGTTAATTTATCTACTTCTATATCTTAGGTATTGTTAGTGTATATGCCCTAAAACCAATCATATTGGTGATTGTAATTTTGAATCATGTTATTTTAATGGCAATTCTAATTATTATATTTATATATATTATCTGCGTAATATATTCAATTATGATAATAACCTTAGAATAATTGTATTCTTAAATGTCCCTAGTCATATATCATTGTGGATTAGGTTGCTTTGATATGTTAAGACTAGCATGTGTGAATACCTATATGGGATATTAAGTTTACACATGAGTACAAGTTAGAGAACTTGTATACTGGACCGACCCATATTAAGAACACTACACGGATCGTTATATGAGTGTCATGAGTGGCTCTTAGTGATCATTATTAATATGGTCCTTTGACCTGAGATCATCAAGGTTCCCTACATGTGAGTTTCATATTTTGATATTATTTTATGTCACTAATGGTTGAGTAAATGCAAGGGTAGATATTGGATATGTCACATATCATGCAGAGGGGTTTGTGTGATCAAGATGGGATTTGTCCCTCCTATATAACAGGAGTAACATCTATGGGCCCCTTGATTAAGTAAAGCTGAGAAAATGCATGGCCATGCTCAGATGAATTGACATGGGATGTTGATTACATTTGTTTTAGTCATCTTACTTAGGAATCAAGAAACCTTAAGATTAGGCTATACGGGAATGACACGGTCCATATCTCGTGCTCAATCTAGATGTATAGGACAAAAGGACATAGATGATGATCACGTGTAAAGGTTTAGTTAAATCATCGACTTTGTCATTGCTTGGGTAACAATGATGTGTTGCTAGACACCGATCATTATTTATGATCATTAATATAATCAATGGCCATTGCCAACGTAATGAGAGCCTGTAGGGTCGCACACTTAGAGCCTAATAAATTTGGAATTAATGGACCAAATTGTTTGGGCCTAATATTTAGGAATTCATGTTATAATTATAAGGTCTAATAGTAAGCCTATAATTGTACATGGAATAAAGCCCAAATAGGTTAGGTTTTTCTATGCACCTATTTAAATAGGCTTGTTAGTTAATAATAAGATTATTATCATTATTCATACACCCCAAAAGGTACAGAAAAACCCTAGCATCTCTCCTTGACCAAAACCCCTGAAGAGGCGTAACTAGCACTACGAGGTGAAAGGAGATCAATTACAACTGGTGTTTGTGTGAACATTCATTAGTGATTCACGGGTTCATGATGATACTATAAAGGTGCAGCCACATTAAACGCTGCATTGGTGATCTGATCTTCTAGTTTCTATTCCGCTTCATGATTTGGAGAACAGATTGTATTGAAAAACGGATAGAAGCAGATCGGATTTGTTGTGTAACGAACAGAATATTTTTGCCAAAAGGTATAAACCATAATCCCTAATTTATAGCATCCTAAATTCGCATGGATCCTTGGTGAAAATCGTGCAAAATTTTTATTTCGCTGTGCATGGATGATGCGCGATTTCCAACAGGTATTAGATACCGGATATGGTACTCACATTTGTGTAAATGTATAGGATCTTAAAGGAAGCGGATCATTAGCCAAAGGTGAAGTGAACATGCATAAATCATTAGCCAAAGGTAAAGTGAACATGCATAAATCATTAGTTGTAGGGATTTATTATCTATCTTTTCCTAGTAAATTAGTTTTGGAATTGGACAATTGTTATGTTATGCCTATTATTTGTAGGAATTTGATTTCTATTTCTTGTTTAGATAAGAAAGGCTTTTCATTTATAATAAAGGATAAATGTTGCTCTATTTATTTAAATGAAATATTTTATGGTAGTGCACACTTAGCAAATGATCTTTATGTTTTGGACCTTGAAAATCCTATCTATAACATTAATACTAAGAAAGTTAAAACTAATGATTCAAATCCAACCTATCTTGGCATTGTCGTTTAAGGCATATAAATGAGACATGTCTCTCCAAACTTTATAAAGATGAATTTTTGGACTCATTTAATTTTAAATCATATGATATATATGAGTCATGTTTATTAGGTAAGATGATTAAAGCCCCATTTATTGGGAAAGGTAAAAGGGCTAGTGATTTATTGGGTCTTATATATAGTGATGTATATAGACCTTTAAACATATAAGCTAAAGGTGGTTATTAGTACTTCATTACTTTTACTAATGATTTTAGTAGATATAGTCATATGTTTCTTATGAAACATAAGTCTGAATCCTTTGAAAAGTTTAAAGAATTCAAAAATGAAGTACAAAATCAACTGGTAAAAGTATTAAAACACTTCGATCCGATTGAGGTGGTGAATACTTAGACTGAGAGTTCTTTAATCATTTAAAGGAGTGTGGCATTGTATCACAATTTACTCCACTAGGACCACCTCAATGGAATGCTGTATTTAAGATGAGGAATCGAACTTTGTTAGATATGGTTTATTCGATGATGAGTCAAGCTGATTTTTCAAATTCCTTCTAGGGACATGCTTTAAAGACCATGGCTTTCACACCAAACTGTGTTCCATCAAAATTAGTTCAAAAGACACCATATGAAATACGGATTAGGAAACATCCTAGTTTATCTTTTATGAAGACTTAGGGTTGTAAAACTTACATAAGATGTTAAACTTCTAATAAACTTAGACCCAAATTTGATAAATATTTTTTTGTTGGATATCCCAATGAGACCAAAGGATATTATTTCTATAATCCAACTAAACAAAAAGTGTTTATTACCCGAACTGGTATCTTTTTAGAGAGAGAATTTATCTCTTGAAGAATTAATGGGAGGAGAATAGAAATTGAAGAAATTCGAGATCAACAAGAGGATATTGAACTTGAGATGAAATCTAAATTGGTTCCATAACCAGTTATGGAAGAACCTGCTCATATAACATAAAACCCACGTAGATCTAGTAGGATATATCGTGAGCCCAAGAGATATGGATTTCTTATAACTCATCATGTTAATATGTTACTTATAGATTAAGATGAGCCCATAACCTACCAAAAGCCTATAATGGGCCCAGATTCCAAGAAATGGCTAGCAGTTATGAAATCAAAGATGGACTCCATGTATGCAAACTAAGTTTGGACCTTAGTTGATCTATCTAAAAGGGTAAAACCTATAGGGTGCAAATAGGTTTTTAAAAAGAAAATTGACATGGATGGTAATATGTGTACCTTTAAGGGATGACTTGTTGCAAAAGGTTTGAAGTAAATCCACGGTATTAACTATGATTAGACCTTTTCCCTAATTGTCATGTATAAATCTATGAAGATTCTTCTAGCTATAGCTTCATATTATGATTATAAGATTTGACAGATGGATGTTAAAACCGCTTTCCTTAATGGAAGTCTTCTTAAGGATGTGTACATGACACAACTTAAAGGTTTTATGAATCCTAAAAATGCTAGAAAACATTGTAAATTGCAAGAATCCATTTATATACTGAAGTAAGCTTCTCGGAGTTAGAATCCTCATTTTTATGATGCAATCAAAGAATTTAGTTTTATCAAGAATGAAGATGAACCCTATGTATACAAAAGGGTTAGTAGGAGTATGATAGTATTTTTGGTGTCGTATGTAGATGACATACTACTTATTGAAAATAACATTCCTACACTACATTCTATAAAACCTAATTAGGAAATTATTTTTCTATGAAAAACTTAAGTGAGGCCACCTATATATTAGGTATTAAGATCTATAAAGATAGATCGGGAAAGTTGCTTAGCCTAAGTTAGAGTATATACATTGATAAGGTGCTGAAGAGGTTTAGCATGCAAGATTCTAAAAGAGGATTCTTATCAATATCACATGGCATAAGTCTTTCAAAAACCCAATGTTCTTCCATAGAGTGTAAGAGACAGCATATGAGTAAGATCCCTTATGCATCTACAATTGGGTCTATCATGTATGCCATGTTATGTACTCATCCTGATATCTTATATGCTTTGAGTATGATGAGTAAATACCAATTAAATCCTAGTGAAAGTTACTGGACAGTTGTCAACAATATTCTTAAGTACTTAAGAAAACTAAAGATATGTTCTTGATTTATGGAGCTAAGGAAGAGCTCATTGTAAGAGTTTACACTAATACTAGCTTTCAAATTGACAAAGATGAATTTATATTGCAATCATGTTATGTATTTTTCGTTAATGATGGCGATGTGACCTAGAAGAGTTCAAAGCAAGGGATAGTGGCTGGTTCTATAATAGAAGCTGAATATATTACAGCATCAGATGTCGCAAAGGAGGCTGTTTAGATTAAGAAGTTCATCACTGAACTTCGAGTTATTTCTAGTATTGTTAACCTGGTAAAGCTCTATTATAATAATAATGGAGCCATTGCACAAGCCGAGAAACCTAGATCTTATAAAAAATCTAAACACATACTCCGGCACTATCATTTTAAAAGAGATATCATCAAGAGAAACAATGTTAGAATATGAAAAATACCAATTGATGATAACATTGTTGATCCATTGATAAAACACTTGACATAGCAGAAGCATGATAGTTATATAAGATCCATAGGTATTAGATACATGAATAATTGGCTTTAGTGCAAGTGGGAGATTGTTAGTGTATATGCCCTAAAATCAATCATATGGATGATTATAAATTTGAATCATGTTATTTTAAAAGTAATTCTAATTATCACATTTATACATATATTATTTATGTAGTATATTTAATTATGATAATAACCTTAGAATAATTATATTTTTAAATGTCCTTAGTCATATATCATTGTGGATTAGTTTGTGTTAATATGTTAAAAATAACATGTGTGATGACTTATATAAGATATTAAGTCTACACATGAGTATAAGTTAGAGAACTTGTATACTAGATCGACCCACCCTAAGAGCACTACATGGATTGTTATATGAGTATCATGAATGATTATTAGTAATCTAACCTGAGATTATCAAGGTTCCTTACATGTGAGTTTCATATTTTAGTACATGGTTAAGTGAATGCAAGGATAGTTATTGGATATGTCACATATCATATGGAGGGATTTGTATGATTAAGATGGAATTTGTCCCTCTTATATAATAATAGTGACATCTGTAAGCCCTTTAATTAACTAAAATTAAGAAAAATACATGACCATACTCAGATGGATTGACATGAGATGTCAATTACATTTACTTTAGTAAGTTCACCTAAGAATCAAGAAATATTTGAATTAGATTATATAGGCATGACATAGTCCATGTCTCATGTTCAATCTGGATGTCTAGGATAAAAGGTCATAAATGATGATCGCATATATAGGTTCATTCGAGTCATCGACTTTCTCATTACTTAAGTAACAATAATGTATTATTAGACACCACTCATTGTTTATAATTATTAATATGATTTATAATCATTGCTAATGTAATGAGAGCTGTAGGGTCCCACACTTAAAACCTAGTAGATTTAGAATTGAAAGACTAAATTGTTTGGGCTTAGTATATGGAAATTTCATGCCATAATTATAAGGTCCATTATAAGCCCATAATTATATGAGGAACAAAGCCCAATTAGTTAAGGTTTTCTATGCACCGATTTAAATAGGCCTATTAGGTATTAATTAAAATATAATTCATGCATCCTAAAAACATATAGAAAACTTTAGTAGCCCTCCTTGATCATAATTGTTGAAGAAGCCTAGTTAGCACTGTGAGACAAAAAAGGAGAATTCTATTCAGTGATCGTAGGACGTTCATTAGTAATTTACTGGTTCATGTGAATACTTCAAAGTTTCAACTGGGAGCAAGTAAAAAAAGGTGATCAACGAATAATTTTTGAATCGTTTGTAGAAAGTAATGTCAAAACCCTTATCTTGATCTAATCGTTTTTCATGGATCCTTAGCTGAGATCAGTTAATATTCCGTTGCAATTGTTCAGCTTCCAATCTCAACATTAAGGAAGCATGAAATTGCTCACCTCCCACCATTCTGCTACGAGGTATATGACAACATAACTTAATAAAACCAAAATTGTTTTCTAATAATGGAATAAGGAATCAATTAAGATGAAACCTACCCTTTTTTTAACTACTTACACAACTTGAATAAGTAAAGATAAGATGAAACATTTGCAACCTCATCTTTGAGACTAATATTATGTTATTGTGTTATATTGGACACGATTGAATGAAAAATATAATTGAGTAATCATTCCTAGAAATGGAATAGGCATTCCATTTTATAATTACGTTTAGTACAATAAATATTATAAGAATAGAAAAGAAAAGAATGGATCAATGATAATACTATCCTTAAAGAAAAAAAGGAAGTACAAAATTGAAATCATTTTCATATGAGTAATAATATTATTATTTTTTGTTTATTTACAATGAACATATATATAATTTATAGACAAATTTGTATATTACATCATAGAATAATAATATATGTTAATTAAAAAAATGATATGATCAATAATTAAAAAAATAATGTATTTGATGGAATAGTCATTTCCTAAAGAATAAATATTCTTATTCCATAATAACAATCAATCAAACTTTTTTCATTTCTTTTCATTTTGTTCCATAATATTAAATACATCATTAGAGTTTTGTTATACACACTCTTTCAAATGCATTTTAAACTTACTATTCTTATTCATAAATTATGTGAAATACATTTCTGTGAACTCTACTATCTATTAGAAAAAAATGTATAATACATTATAAGATGAGAATTTATTAAGATTTTTTCTTGACGTTAATGCTATGTAATCAATGTCTTTCTTTGCAAATTTTTTTCTTCTCATGATGCATTTCAAAACTTTTCTTTTACAAAGTCATGCTACAAAATCAAATATTGAATTAGAATTTCTTATTAATTTATTTTTATTATTTTATTTTTAATTTTTTAATAATTACAATATTAATTAGGATTTATTTTTAAAATTTTTTACTCTTAATTTTTAAAGAATAAAAAAAATGAAAGCAAATAAATAGTAAATTTAAATTATAAAAGTTGATATACAAATGATAATTGCAACTTGTTTTTAAAACACTTATTAGTATTTAATAATTAAATCTTTTATCTCTCAATTTTTATAATAGTGAAAGGAGAAAAATATTGATAAATAAAAAAATCAAATATTAATATGTTAATTTTATGACATAATTTCATTGATAATAAACTTTTATTTTTAACTTAAATTTTAATTATTATTTATTATTAATCATTTCCTATTATAACTTATCTTTATTTTCAAACTAGAATTTTATGTTTGAATAGGATTAGAATTTCTTGTCAAGCAAATACTTCAAGCTTATAAATATTTATATTAGCCAAAGGTTTGAGATATGAGAGACATGTGATGCTAATGCCTATATAAGATATGTGAAAACTCATGCAGAAGTTTAAAAGAGATGTAAATATAGCAATTAGAAAGTTGCAAGATTATAATGGTATGCCTTCATGCCTATTATCTTATAATCTTTTCACTATAGTAGCTCTTTTCTAATTCATGGTTTTTTTCCTTCTAAAGTTTAGGAGTTTCCACTTTAAATTTGTTAGCAAGTTACTATACAACTCTACTTCATTAACTGCCTCATGTTTGTGTGTTTAGAGATGGGATATTTTTTTTCAATAATTAGTATCAAGGTGAACTTATTTTTATAAGAATAGTAAACTAAGATAGTGAGCTTGGTTGATGTCACATGATAGATGAAAGATGAAGATGATAATTATTTAATGATAATAATGAAGATGAAAATGCAAATAATTTATGCTAATTCATAAAAGGGTTTACAAATTTAGTATTTTTACAAAAATGGGCGATTCTTACAAATAAGAAAGCCATATATAGACTTCAATAACGCTTGTGACACTTGATTGAAAAAAAGTTGCTTGATAAAAACATGATTGCTGCAATTTGAAGAAATTACAGTGGTAGAGAACTCTCATGGTTAGCACCCTATGATTGGTCTGGCAATAAGTAGAGCATGAAAATTAATAAAGGCGATGAAATTTTTATCAAGGTAGAGATTATTGGGGTTTAATATATTTTTTTCTTATTATGAATTATCTTCCTATTCAAGTTAGGATTTGCATTTAAGTAAGATTAAAATTTCTTATCAAACAAGTATTTCTTGGTTGTAAATACTTGAATTGGCCAATGGTTTGAGATATAAAAGCTTGTAGGTATTATATAAAATCTCTCCTAGGGTATCAAGAGAGACATAGAAATAGCAGTTAGAAAGTTATGATGCAATAGTAGAGAGCCTTTATACATATTATATTACATATCTTTTCTCATTTATAGTTTTTTCCTAGACTTTAGGGCTTTCCATTTTAAATTTGTTTGTGTTATTATGCTACTCTACTTAATTTAATTGCCTTATGCTTGTATGTTTGGAGAAGGAATATTTTTTCTAATATAAAACTAATGACATAGAATAGAAAATAGAAGTGGGAAAATATATTTCTAGTGCACTAGAAACAAATAATATTATTAGAATCAAATATTTTATTGATTTCAAAATGAACATTAAATGATTAAAACTCCCTAGTAAGGTACATATTTATACTAATTTTGGAGAAATAACCCACCAAAATCAATCAATATGAGAATTAACTTATTTATACTAGTCTTCTAGCTCTGAAAGTCTTACTCCACTTGATGTGGAACTTCATAAAAAATAAAAAAGTATAAATATTAATAATTAAATTTAAATAAAAATAAATTTAAAATTAAATAAAGATAAAATTATTATCAATTCCTTATCATATCTTGTAGGAATGAATTTTTCATCAAATCGATTACCTTTTACTCTCATATCATTCCCTTTCATTTAGAAAGAACTTAACCTTGAGCTCATGTGAGAAACTTGAATTTTTCCATACCATCAAAATAGATACTAATAAATTTAATTCTGGAGAGAGAATTTATCTCTAGAAGAATCAGTGGGAGAAGAATAAAACTTGAAGAAATTCAAGATTAATGAGAAAATATTAAACTTGAGATGGAACCTGAGCCGATTCCACAACCAGTTATGGAAAAACCTGCTCATGTAACACAGAACCCACGTAGGTTTAGTAGGATATGTCGTGAGCCTAAGAGGTATGGATTTCTCGTGACTCATCATAGTGATGTGTTACTCATGGACCAAGATGAGCCCACAACCTACTAAGACACTATGATAGGCCCAGATTCTAAGAAATGGCTAGAAGTTATAAAATCAGAGATGGACTTCATGTATTCAAACCAAGTTTGGACTTTGGTTAATCCACCTGAAGGGGTAAAACCCATTGGGTGCAAATGGGTTTTCAAAAAGAAAACTAACATAATGTGTGTACCTTTAAGGGACAATTGGTAGCAAAAGGTTTCAAACAAATCTATGGTATTGACTATGATGAGACCTTTTCTCTAGTTGTCATGCTTAAATCCATCAAGATTCTTCTAGTTATAGCAACATATTATGATTATGAAATTTAGAAAATGGATGTCAAAACTGCTTTCCTTAATGGAAATCTTCTTAAGGATGTGTACATGACACAACCTGAAGTTTTGTAAATCCTAAAAATGCTGGAAAATTTTGTTAATTACAACGATCCATTTATAGGTTAAAGCAAGCTTCTCGGACTTAGAATCTTTATTTTGATGATGCAATCAAAGAGTTTAGTTTCATTAAGAATAAAGATGAACCCTATGTGTACAAAAAGTTTAGTGGGAGCACAATAGTCTTTCTGGTGTTGTATGTAGATGACATACTACTAATTAGAAATGACATTCCTACACTACAGTCTATAAAAACTTAGTTAGGAAATTATTTTTCTATGAAAAACTCAGGTGAGGCCTTCTATGTATTAGGTATCAAGTTCTATAAAGATGGATCAAGAAAATTAATTGGCCTAAGTCAGAGTATATACATCGATAAGGTGCAAAAGAGGTTTAGCATGCAAGATTCTAAAAAAGGATTCTTGCCAATGTCACATGGCATAACTCTCTCAAGAACTCAGTGTCCTTCCATAGAGTGTGAGAGACAACGTATGAGTAAGATCCCTTATACATCTGCAATTGGATCTATCATGTATGCCATGTTATGTACTTATCTTGATGTCTCGTATGCTTTAAGTATGACGAGCAGATACTAATTAAATCTCGGTGAAAATCACTAGACAACTATTAAGAATATTCTTAAGTACTTAAGAAGAACTAAAGACATGTTCTTGATTTACGGAGGTGAAGAATAGCTCATTGTAAGTGGTTACACTGATGCTAGCTTTCAAATTGACAAAGAAGATTTTAGGTCATAGTCAGGTTATGTATTTTGCCTTAATGTTGGCGTTGTGACTTGGAAGAGTTCAAAGCAAGGGACAGTGGCTAATTCTACAACAGAAATTGAATACATTGTAGCATTAAATGCCGCAAAGGAGGCTGTTGGAATTAAGAAGTTCATAACTGAACTTGGAGTTATTCCTAGCTTTGCTGACCCAGTAGAGCTCTATTGTGATAATAATAGAGCCATTGCACAGGCTAAGGAACTTAGATGTCACCAGAAATTCAAACATATACTTCAGTGCTATCATCTCATAAGAGATATTGTTGAAAGAAATGATGTCAGGATATGCAAAATATCGACTGACGATAATGTCACCGATCCACTAACAAAAGCCCTGACACAGCAAAAACATAATAGTCATATAAGATCCATAGGTATTAGATACATGGATGATTAACTTTAGTGCAAGTGGGAGATTGTTAGTGTATATGCCCTAAAATCAATCATATTAATGATTGTAAATTTGAATTATGTTATTTTAATGACAATTTCACTTATTATATTTATATATATTATCTGCGTAATATATTTAATTATGATAATAATCTTAGAATAATTGTATTCTTAAATGTCCCTAGTCATATATCATTATGGATTAGGTTGCTTTGATATGTTAAGACTAGCATGTATGATGAATTATATGGGATATTAAGTTTACACATAAGTACAAGTTAGAGAACTTGTATACTGGACTGACCTATCCTAAGAATACTACATGGATCGTTATATGAGTGTCATGAGTTATTCTTAGTGATCATTATCAATATAGTCCTTTGACTTGAGATCACCAAGGTTCCTTACATGTGAGTTTCATATTTTTTATACTATTCTATGTCACTCATGCTTGAGTGAATGCAAAGGTAGTTATTGGATATGTCACATATCATGCGGAAGGATTTGTGTAATTAAGATGGAATTTATCTCTCCTATATAACAGGAGTAATATTTGTGGGCCCCTTAATTAAGTAAAGTTGAGAAAAATGCATGGCCATGCTCAGATGAATTGACATGGGATGTCAATTACATTTACTTCAGTCAACTTACTTAGAGATCAAGAAACCTCAAGATTGGGCTATACGGGAATGACACGGTCTATATCTCGTGCTCAATCTAGATATTTAGGACAAAAGGACATAGATGACGATCACGTGTAAAGATTTAGCCAAATCACCGACTTTCTCATTACTTAGGTAATAATGATGTGTTACTAGATACCGCTCATTGTTTATAATTATTAATATGATTAATGATCATTGCCAACGTAATGAGAGCCTGTAAGGTCGCACACTTATAGTCTCCTGGATTTGGAATTAATTGGCCAAATTGTTTAGGCCTAATATTTGAAAATTTCATGTTATAATTATAAGGCCTAATAATAAGCCCATAATTATATATGGAACAAAGCCCAATTAGTTAGGGTTTTCTTTACACCTATATATATAAACTTGTTAGGTAATAATAAGGATTATTATTTACGCATCCCAAGCATAGAAAACCTTAGCACATCTCCTTGACCAAAAATCCTTGAAGAGGCGTAGGTAGTACTATGAGGCAAAGGAGAACAATTCCAATCGATGTTCGTGTGGACATTCATCGATGATTCACGGGTTCGTGTAGATACCTCGGAGTCTTCGACCAAAAGGAAGTTGAAGAGGTGATTAACGATCGAGTTCTAGAATCATCATCAAAGTATTGAACAAATCCTTATTTTGATTTAATGTTTTGCATGGATCTGTTGGCTGGGATCAGTTTATTCCATTGTACTTGTGTGGCTCTCAATCCCAACAAGTAGATAGTCAATACCTATACCCAGTGAAGTGGGTTAGAGGAATAGCTAATCTTTGTCCCATAAGCATATGGAATTTTTAAAGATCATTTAACTTCTCTCTCTTATTCAAGAAAGATTTTTACATATTAAGCTTGTCTATAATATGTTTTTGTTTCCATTTAGGTATCATGTTTACTTCCTAAGCTTTGATTTTAAGTTTTATCTTGTTCTGATTTATCTTAGATTTGTTTCTTTTTTGCAGAGCATTAGTTAAGTCAGGATTTTAATATTTTTCCTTTCACTATAGATTCCATTTAGCTTGCTCTTATTCATAAAACTTATTTGGACAAGGAAAAAAATTTCCAAAAAAAAGGAAGATAGCCCTATCCCTATGAAAGGATGTTTTAAAATAGCTTCAATCAAAGAAACTTTTATAAAATGATTGAAAACACTTTAATCATCCAATCCCTTGAAGCTCCTACCTCCTCTTGCTCGAAGCCCGTGTTGAACAGATAAGGGAAAAAGGTCCTAAAGCATCTTTTGAGGCTATTTTTTATCAAGGAGATTGATTGCAAGAACTTTAAGATGACTTCAATTAATTTCACTCCTTAGATTGAAACTTTTTAGATTTTTTTATGTCAGAACATGGACTTTAACCCTTGGATGTAAAGCTAACTAGTTAAGAAACTTAATTAAAAAAAGAATCAAGATTACTTCTTTGTGAATGGTCAGAGTCAAGCCCTCATTCTACTGCCATAAAAATCAATTAAGTTCTAGGTACCATTCTTTTGCTATTATGGAGGTAGAGAAGAACAATGGGGTTTCTTTGTATAACAATCTAGAAATTACTAAGAAGGACTTGACTACAATTTAGAAATCATTAGATGCTAAAACTTCAAAGCTTTTAGATTCCTGAAGTAAGGAGATTGGTTTGGAGGAAAAATTAAAGAAAAAGAGTAAAACCTAAGTAGATGTCCAATCATTACTTGGTACATATTGTAAAAAGGAGCAAAAATGAGAGGATGAGTTAAAGAATAAGGATAAGGAAATCTGAGCGTTAAAAAGTAAGTGGATAAGGCCGATAAGAATATTCTTAATGCCTAAGCTGATAGTTATCCTTTATATCTAGCAAGGTATGAAGAAGCTATTTGTCAAATCTAACAATTTAATCCCAATATTGATGTTAGCAAGATTAACAAAGATGTTATCCTTGAAGAGCTTTTAAAGGAGGGGGATGCCCTTTAAACTTCTGTAATTTTGATACGGCTTTTTAATTTCTGCTTGAATATGAATCTTTTGATAATTTATAATGTGTATAATAGCTTTATTTCTTTTAGTGATTTTGCCTTTTAGAATATTGTTTAGCTTGCAATGAGTTTGTTGTCTTTCTATTTCCTAAAGGTTTCAAATGGGCTATTTATTTTTCATCTTTCAAATAGTATTAAGGAGTCTATTTCATTTAGTTTTTTTTATAGCTTCTAACGAGCTAAATGCCTTTCAATCTTTTGAGTGTTTTCAATTAGCTTATTCATTTGCTTATTTATCTAAGTCATCTATGTAAGAGTTATCCACTGTTTCTTGTTTGGATACATGCTCTTCTGTTAGTGTATATGCCCTAAAACCAATCATATTAGTAATTGTAATTTTGAATCATGTTATTTTAATGGCAATTCTAATTATTATATTTATATATATTATCTGCATAATATATTTAATTATGATAATAACCTTAGAATAATTGTATTCTTAAATGTCCCTAGTCATATATCATTGTGGATTAGGTTGCTTTGATATGTTAAGACTAACATGTGTGAATACTTATATGGGATATTAAGTTTACACATGAGTACAAGTTAGAGAACTTGTATACTGGACCGACCCATATTAAGAACACTACACAGATCGTTATATAAGTGTCATGAGTAGTTCTTAGTGATCATTATTAATATGGTCCTTTGACCTGAGATCACTAAGGTTCCCTACATGTGAGTTTCATATTTTGATACTATTCTATGTCACTAATGGTTGAGTAAATGCAAGGGTAGATATTGGATATGTCATATATCATGCAGAAGGGTTTGTGTAACCAAGATAGGATTTGTCCCTCCTATATAACAGGAGTAACATCTATGAGCCCCTTGATTAAGTAAACCTGAGAAAATGCATGACCATGCTCAGATGAAATGACATGGGATGTCGATTACATTTGTTTCAGTCATCTTACTTAGGAATCAAGAAACCTTAACATTGGGCTATACGGGAATGACACGGTCCATGTCTCGTGCTCAATCTAAATGTATAGGACAAAAGGATATAGGTGATGATCACGTGTAAAGGTTTAGTCAAATCACCAACTTTCTCATTACTTGGGTAACAATGATGTGTTGCTAGACACCGATCATTATTTATGATCATTAATATGATCAATGGTCATTGCCAACGTAATGAGAGCCTGTAGGGTCGCACACTTAGAGCCTAGTGAATTTGGAATTAATGGACTAAATTGTTTGGGCTTAATATTTAAGAATTCATATTATAATTATAAGGCCTAATAGTAAGCCTATAATTGTACATGGAATAAAGCCCAAATAGGTCAGGTTTTTTCTATGCAACTATTTAAAAAGGCTTGTTGGGTAATAATAGGATGATTATCATTATTCACGCACCCCAAAAAGGCATAGAAAAATCCTAGCACCTCTCCTTGACCAAAATCCCTAAAGAGGCGTAGCTAGCACTACGAGGTGAAAGGAGATCAATTCCAACCAATGTGTGTAATGGAGATTCATCGATGATTCACGGGTTCGTGTGGATACCATAAAGGTACAGCCACATTAAACGCTGCACTAGTGATTTAATCTTCTAGTTTCTATTCCGGTTTGTGATTTGGAGAGCAGATTGGATTGGAAAACGGACAGAAGCAGATCGGATTTACTATGTAGCGGATAGAAGATTTTTGACTGAAAGGTATAAACCCTAATTCCTAATCTATGGCATTCTAAATTCGCATAGATCCTTGGTGAAAATCGTGCAAAAATTTTATTCTGCTATGCATGTATGATGTGCAATTTCCAGTATTTTCTTCATTTTTTATGTCTTTTTAAAGACTATTTAGATGATTAACAAATTTAGAAATCGATTAGAACTCGAAGTTCAATTAGAATTCAATTTTGAGTTCACTTTGAACTTAATTGAAGTCTATCTTAGAATTTAATTTAAAGTTCATTTGGAACTTGAGTTAGAGTTTTTCTTAGTAGGTTGCTTGGTTTTTCATGCCAAAGGAGTCTACTTTAGCTTTTGTGTTACAAGTTCTACTTAAACTTTTTTGCTAAAGAGGTTTACTCAAGCTTTGTATTAAGCTCCTATGTAAACTTAAACAGATTGAAATGCTTATTTATTTATTTATTCAAATGCTTATAAAACATTGCCTTAAGTGTATCACATTCTATGTTTGAAAGATGGATACACCCTTTAATGCTTCTAATTTATAAGTGCCATTCCTTAAATTTTCTTTATTTTGAATGGGTTTTCCCAATTTAAAGCTCATTTTCCTTCACTTGGGTTCTTTTGAGGTCCTTCTGCCAATATAAGTATTAGGAATTTTTTAGGAAACTTTCTTTTCTTGATCTATTTGTTGAAATGGGTTACTAGTTTTCTTTTATATTATTTTTCTCAAATTTGATCTAATTCTCAAACTTTAGGAGTAAATATCAAGTTTTCTTTTCTTCTTTTCTCATTTTCTGATTCTTCATAATGTTTTCTCCTTTCACTAGTTTTTCTAGTTTAACTAGAATCATTTCTTCCGGGCTATACATTAACTTAAAAGGAGTTTTGCCCGTAGCAGATTATACTATTGTCTTATATAACTAGAGATGCTTTTTAATTCTTTAACTTATCTTTTTTTGGCCTCTTCTAATCTCTTATTTGGTCCTCAATTGTTATTTTATTGGCTAACTTAGCTTGCCCATTTTATTAGGGATGATTAATAAACATGAACTTTTGCTTGATTCTCAGTCTTTGAAGATTAAGGTGATAAGTAAGAAAAATGTTTAACAACATATTAAAGATAGCTTTTAAAGAATTGAGTAAGATTTACCCATGGTAGAACTCTATAAAGCCTTTTGCTATAAATAGAGTTCCATTATCAAATGCTAAAATTTCCGGTAGGCCAAATCTGTATGAAAGAGAGTTAGCATTGCTTAGAAATATTTGGTTGAAATAAGACTCTAAATTTTTACTTGCACACAATGGATCTCTAAAATAATTTCTAGATATTTTTTGTTATGATGGTTTCGAGTGATTTAGTTTCTATCTATTTTGTAAAGTATTTGACTACCATAACTTGGTATTTTTCCTATCTTACAGCCACCAAAAATAGTCTAAATAAGTCAATCCCCTGTTTTCTAGATGGTCAGGAAGTGGAAATTATTTCCATTGGAGTTTATGGTTGTCTTTTAACTTAGCCCAACCTTTAGTATTTGTCACAATTCTAAACGAATTCTTTTACTTCCTTTTTTATTGTTAACTAGTAACATCCTAACTTTATGGTTTTCAAGGATAAAGTTGTTCTTATCAGGTAACTTCCATTCATGCCCTTGTTTAGCTTTTGGAGTACATAATTAGTTTCTTGCTGATGTAGGCATTTTAGAATTGGTGGGTCAATGCTTTGCTTATATAACTAATTATTCTCTAAAATAAAATAGGCAGCTTGTCTTTAAACTCTTTGAGCTTCTCTTTTATTAGTAAGAACTTTTCCATCTTTTAGATATGGTTATATATGGTTCATCCAAGAATCTAAGTGGTTAATTTTACGACTTCTTTCTTATTGATACTTAAGGTATTAATCAATTCTTGAATGATCAACTAGCTATTTACTGCTACTTTTATAGTTAACAATTTGGCCAAAGCATCTGCCTTTTCATTCTTTACTTAAAGGATTTTATTTAGTTTATATTAAAATTTGTTTAAGAGTAACTTCATCTTTTCCATATGTTTGAGCAATATCAACTCTTTCACTTTATATTTTCTTTAAAGTTAGGCTATCACCAAATATGAATCATTGAAGATATAAATTTGTTCAACATATAATTTCATGCCTAATTTTAATTCAATAATGGAAGCTTCATACTTTGCCTAATTGTTTGTAGCTTTGAATTCAAATTTAATCAAATATTTAAGCTAGACTCTATTTCCTTCTAAAATTATGCCTACTCTATTGCCATTTTTGTTTGAAGGCCCTTCTACATATATTAACCATTCATTCATTTATTGAGGTTGTTTTTACTTGGTTATTTTGACCATAAAATCTACCAGGACTTTTGACTTCACTGATCTCATTGGCTCACAAATTAACCCATATTTTGAGAGTTTAATGAACCAAGTAACTAATGCACGACCAAGTCAAGTTTATGACAAACTTGCCAAATTGGTGCATTTTTCCAAATGACTATTTAATGGCTTTAAAAGTATGATTTTAGTTTTTTGGAGATGCATATTAATGCATATACTACCTTTTTAATCTTTTGATATCTTAATTACACTTTGTAAGACTCTTATGACATAAATAAGGTTCTCAGCATCACCTTCTTCCTTTGCTAGCATTGAACTAACTATAATTTCCAACATAGGTAAGTATAAGTAAAGTGGGTCTTCTTGGACTAATCAATGTACCAATGGTGGGGTGGTTAAGCACTCTTTTAATTTGCAAAAAGCTTTTTCACATTCAAAATTCTACATGACCCTTTAAGAACGTTTTAGCAAGGAATAGAACGTGAAGCATTTATCTTTTGACTTAAACAAGAATTTGGAATGGGCTAGCAATTAGCCATTCAAAGTTTGAATTTCCTTTATACTTACCAGGCTTTTCATTTTAACAATTGCTTAGCATTTAGAAGTGTTTGCCTTGATCCTACATTCTATGAGCATGAATCTTAGAAAATTTTCTACTCTTATTCTGAATGCACATTTCTTTAGATTAAGCCATATCTTATACTTTTTAAGTTCTTCACATGCCTCTGTAATATCTCTCCAATGTTGTTCTTCATTGGTTAATTTAATGATCATATTATCCATATAAAATTTCATGTTTCTATCTATTTCATTGGTAAAAACTTTATTCATTATATTTAGATACAAGGTTCTTATGTTCTTTAGTTTGAAAGGCATCCCCTTGTAGCAAAATGCACCCTAATCTATTATGAAGCTTATCTTGTCTTCGTTACTGAGATACATTTTCATCTAGTTATTTCCTTGAAAAGAAATTATTTAAACTCAAGATTTTGAACCTCGAAGAATTATCCACCAGGTGATCTATGATTGGCAAAGGATAAAAATCCTTTGGGTAGGCTTTATTGAGATCTATATAGTCCACACACATTTTGCATGTACCATTTGTCTTTTTTACAAACACTATATTTGTAAGCCAAATAGAATAAGGAATATCCCTAATAAATCTTGCTTTTAACAACTTAATAACTTCTTCTTTTATTATGGCTTGTCTTTTAAAGCCCAAATTTCTCTTCTTTTACTGGACTAACTTTACATTTATATTAAGAAATGATTTATGATAGGCTACTTTAATATCAATACCTAGCATATTAATTGAGGACTAGGTAAAGACCATACTATTATCCTTCAATGTTCATATTAAAGTTCACTTAGCTTCACCCTTCAATTTTTCTCCTATTTTTATGGTTCTTTGATTATCTCTTTCAAATAATTAGATTTTTTCTAATTTGAATCCAAGCTCAAAGAACTTTGTATCCTCTGATTGGATATCTAATAGTGTCAAATCTACTACTTAGCAAATTTTCATGATATTTGAGGGTTTTGATATGTCTTTTGTATTTTTCCCCTTAAACTGATGATATAGCATTAACATAGCACCTTCTGGTCTTCCTTACTTGCCCTATTCAATGAGGGTCTACCCAAAATCATATTATAAGCTATGTTTAGTGCCAAGACAACTAGGAAATCATCATCAATCATCTTTATATTGCTTTTAGAATCAAAAGTGACTTTTAACATGACAATTCCTTACACTTACACTTAGTTTCTAGCGAATCTAATAAGTACTTTTTCATATGATTTGTACATACTTTTAGTAAAACCTATGTTTTTTTTATTATTTTAGAATATAAAGAATATTAACCAACATTTCTTTATCCACTAATATGCATTTGATTAGGAGATTATAGACTAAGATTGTGATCACCATCAAATCATCATAATCCTAATCAATCTTACTAAAATCTTCCTTTGTTAAGGTTATGGATTTGTATATTATTTCTTTTTCTTTTATTTGATTGTGAGGACTTGTCTAGCATGTCTTTTCCTATAGTAGTTCAAATTTGCTCCACCCTTGAAATCTCTAGTAGTTGTCTTGATTACTTAAACCTTTGACTCCTCTAGTTGGTGTTGTTCTTTTCTTCCTTCTTTCTTTTGCTAATTGAATTTACAATCTTTTTCATATTCCTCATCCATTTTGTACTTTTTATACTTAGAAAGGTAACCCTTAGATTAAATGCTCTATCTTATCTCTACAATCATTAGTGTTATAACCATAATATCTATGAAATTCTTAGAACTCTGTTCGATTAATAGAAGGGTGTTTTCTTTTCTTTAGTATTAGGAATTCCATTAACTCGGTTACTTTGACATCATGAACTATTTTGCTTAGTAACATGTTCAAGGGTTCATAGTTGTTAAACTAGTCTTGTAGTATTAGGTTCTATTTCAATCTTTGTCTCATTCCCTCCTTTTGTTTAATCAAGGATATTGACTAAACTCCATCTGTCTATAATTGTGTTAATACCTATTTATGTCCTATTTTTCTGCATTTATAAATTTTTCAGCTTTAGCAAGTAACTCCTTTAAGGTATAAGCTGGGGCATTTTGCTAGAGAAAGAGCAAGGTGCTTGACTATGGCTCAGTTGTTAACTAATAAATGATGACTCCTTCATTAAAATCTTTTATCTTGAGAATGAAAACATTGAAATGGGCAAAGTATTTTCTTAGAGTTTCACAATGGCCTTGTTTAAATTTTACTAATGCAGCAAAAGTTTCTCTAAATGATTTTTTGGTCACAAATGAACTTGAAAAGTTTTAGCTAATTGTTCGAAATTGGCAATAGAACAAGTAAGCAAAAGAATAAGTCACCTAAGACTTGCTTTTCTCAATGTTATTGAAAATACCCAGCACATAATTGCATCATAGGTGCTTAAAAGAGGCATAAATGCTCAAACTACTTCAAATTGTTCCATTGGATCTAAAATACCATAATATGCCTTTAAATGTATGGGAAATTTGAAATTTTAAAGGAATGGAGTGGTCATGATTTTAATGGTGAAAAGATAGTCATTATTTTTTGGAAAAGATAAGTTCTATAAGTGTTGATTTTAGGAATTATTTTGGCCAATGAATAGGAAGAGTGGATCATATTCCCCATGTCTTTACTGATTTTCCCTAGGTGATCTAACATGCTAGGAACTGACATTCATTTATGATGGAAGGCATGATGGTGGCAAAGGGAAGATTAATGGAGGAAATAACAGTATGGGAGGTGGTAACATAGGAATTATTGGTTTAGATGTATGATTGATTTTTCTGTTTCATATTGAAGGTAATTATAGTCACTATAGTGAAGATATGATTAGTTCGATAGAGTTAGGAGGTATACCAAATGGCATTTGTAAGGTAGTTAATGGTGGTAAAGTTGGAAAATGTGGTGGGGATGAAGTCAAATCTAATGTAGGTAGAGAGATGGATTGTGGTTCAAATGCCAACAAGAGGTTGCTTTAAAGATTTCAATGTGGTTGTCAGAAAGCATCGATCCTCACTCTTAGATAAGCAACTTGCTCTATTAGGATATATTTTTCAATTTCTATGGTGCAACATGATCATCAGTTATTGGATCCCTTTATGTTGTTGGATAGATAGGGTTTCATCGATAAGACTTGTTGGAGGTTGCTTAAATGCAAGACTAAGAGGAATAAAGCATACACTATGAAAGGTGATAATTGAAAAGGACATAAATGGTGCCAAATGACAATTTTGTTTTTGGTTAACTAGTTTAGGATGGTTTGATTGAGTTAGACTTTGCCTATATAGGGAATAAAAGGTATGGTGTACATAATGGAGAGTGGCCCACTATGCATCATCCAATGCCTAAGTTAGTAAAAGTATAGGTAAAGTAAAGTATAGGGCTTTGTATTAGTTTATAAAGTTGTGCTTGGAGTTCTTTTTATAAGGTCATGGTTATTAATAGGTAAATTGAAGATCCGACAGACTTGTAGCCTTACTCATCATGGTTGGTCTTAGAGGGATTTAATATGTGTGTCAATATTTCATAATTGACATTAAGGAGAAATCCTTAATGAAATTAGGATATGAGTCAGTACTGGTTAAATTAGTTAAAATTAAGGCTCAAATAATGCTTACTTGTCATGATAAGGCATATGCATGCATGGGTCAAGGAAGTGACATTTATATCTGATTAGGTCGATGCTAATCGGACATTTTGATCATTGTCAAACACTAAGAATACTTTTGTAGTCTTCACTTCTAGAAGTAGAGACAATCTCTAAAATCAATCTTCTTTAAAAAAAAGCATCAATATTAAACCCCAATTTGTTCATGAGATTAATTAAGTTTTGTGTTTTATTTAAATCAAGTAGTTTAATTCTAACAAAATCTACCACTTCATTCTTCAAATTGTTAATTATTTTTGTTAATTGTTAGATTACCGACTTATCGATAAACTTTTCTTGATAATCTAGGTAAACTTCAAGCGTATGATCATCCTCCTCATTGTTAGTTATGTTTTTTTATGCAAACTTGCAAAATTTCCTCAAACTTCATTTGTTTCTTCAAAAAGTATCTTCTATTAGAAAATTGCATTTGCATATATACTAATAAAAGGATAATATACCATTTATATTGATAACTAAAAAAATTAATACTTGGAAACTTAAAAATGGTTAATTAAGTCAAGTAGTTTAATTCCAACAAAATCTACCACTTCATTCTTCAAATAGTTAATTATTTTTGTTGATTGTTAGATTATTGACTCATCAACAAACTTTTCTTGATAATCTAGGTAAACTTCAAGCATATGGTCATCCTTCTCATTGTTAGTTGTGTTTTTATGCAAACTTACAAAATTTCCTCAAACTTCATTTATTTCTTCAGAAACTATTTTCTATTAGAAAATTGCATCTGCATATATACTAATAAAAGGATAATATACCATTTATATTGATGAATAAAAAAATTAATACCGAAAAACTTAAAAATGGTTAATTAAGTCAAGTAGTTTAATTCTAACAAAATCTACCACTTCATTTTTCAAACAATTAATTATTTTTGTTGATTGTTGGATTATCGACTTATCGACAAACTTTTCTTGATAATTTAGGTAAACTTCAAGTGTATGGTCATCTTCCTTATTGTTAGTTGTGTTTTTTATGCAAATTTACAAAATTTCCTTGAACTTCATTTGTTTCTTCAAAAAGTATTTTCTATCAAAAAATTGCATTTGAATATATACTAATAAAAGGATAATATATCATTTATATTGATGACTAAAAAAAGTGATACCTCAAGACTTAAAAATGAAGGAAAATAATTTTTTTGGAAACATGGGAAATTTCTTTCTTCAAATTCTTTATATTTAACATTTTATCACTATATTTTGCAAAAAAAAAAAAAATACTTTTCAGTGAAACAAATGGAACCTAAATATGATACTCTACTTGAATGATAAAATCTTTGTGAATGACTTCAATTTCCTTAAATTCTTTTGATTCATCCTCTTAGCAACTAACACTTTAGCTACCTTATTCTTTAATTGAAAAGAATCTTGTAGTAGAATATTATTAGCTTTGTGATTAAAAACTTCTTGATCATGCCTTGAATGCTAATAAAACAATATATTCACATTATTTTACAAAGTTATATGTTTGGTTTATAATATTTTTATTTATACCTTAATAAAGTCACTTGATCACAATTTTTATATCTAGTTCCAAACCATTTTTATTACATTAGTACTATTTGTATACTAGTAGCATGAACTAGATCACATTAGTATATATATACATATCACATAAGTTTCATATCTTATAATATCTCAATCACAATTTAGCCACAATACGAGGTAATCATTTCATCATCTTAGTCATCCTCATTCACAATACCATAACTCCAAATACATTCATATTTAGGTACTAGAACACCCAATTGTAAAACAGTAGTTCCACATTTCTCATGTGTGGTCATAAGTCAAGCATAATCACAATCATACTTTCAGTTAAAGCATACATTAATCTCGATCAAGCAATAACATATATGATGTCCTTCATCACATCATTTTCAAAAAGTTAATCAATAGCAATTAACAAAAAACAAATGGTACTTTGGAGGCACCTTACACACCACCATCCTCATAATAATGGGAAGCAACCAGATCACAAGTATTTCACGCTCATTCATATTGAGGTATACATCTACACACATTCAATCTCTTGATTTTATAACATATTATCCTAGTAAATTGAATAAATAGAGCATTAGGAAATTAAGTAGAGAGGTTCCTCAGATAGATATACACTCACCTAAGAGTGTCCATTTGCTCCAAAGATTCCTAAGTATTCCACTTTCATCTCTTTTTCCTTTTTCCTATTTCACAATTCATGAGGATAATTTATAAACATAAATATTACTCACTTCATGATCATTTGGTATGTAATTATCATATAAATATCATAAAATACTTATCTTTGATGTTTAGAAATCAAACATCCCATGTTAAACCCTTATAAATCATGAAAACATAAATCAAGTTAGGTATGATTAACTATAGGGTCACTATAGTTGTGACCTTTGAATGATATTTAATGGATGAATCAAAAATCATGAATAGATTATTTGTAAAACTTATTTCATGTGAAATTAGATTCAGTTGGCTTTCCTTAAACTACTCATTCACCCAAATTGGTTAAAATTTGAAGATGTTACACCTTTTAGAAAATAGGCATGAAAAGTCCTTTTTTTTGAAATCATAAGTTTTTTACCTCTGTATACCCTTTTAATTGTATCTCCTAATATACATAATATTTTGATTTGAAACTAATTCCATCTAAAAGTAGACTCAATAACTTTTAAAATAATAGGTAGTTTGTTTAAAATGGACATAAGATGAATGAGTTATGCCTTTTTAAAGTCAATATGAAATTTTACAATTGATGAATCGATTCATCAACCCCTAGACCCTTAGAATTGATTAGTTACTTGATTCTAAAGTCCAATTTCACCTTTGGACCCTTATAATTGATTGGTGAAGCAATTCACACATGAAAAACTTAGTTTTCTGCAAAATTTTCACTATATAACTGATCCAAACACCTCATAAACACATATAATGCACATCAAACCCAAATATAATCATTAATATATTTATCCAATATCTCATATCACCTCTTTTCAACATTTATTACTTTCATAACATCAAAATAAATTAGATTCAAGAAAAATCACATAAAAATCCATATTTCATCAATTTCATCATAAAACCTTAAAATCTATAGATTTAGCTAAATTATCCACTCATCTTATATGGAAGAAGATGCTAGAAGACTAGTTTGATGATCTTTCAACCCTAACCATATCAAAATCCATGATTTCTAGAGTTATGGTTTAAAAATGCTCAATAAAATCAAATACATTTCAAATCCTTCATCAACTAAGAAGAAATATGAAGGATTCTTGATGAAAACATTATTCTTACCACGATTAAATGAAGAAATTAAGAAGATTTGAAGTCTCCCTTGCTTGATTGGAAAGATTGTGCAAAAGGAAAGTTAAGAGAAATGAGAGAACTAGAGAGATGAAGAGAAATGAAGGAAATGGGGTTCGAAGCTAAAATAAAGGATAATAAAGCCTCAAAGGATTTTTTGAAAAGTTGCTCTTAAACCTCCTCTATACACACATACTCACTTATATTAGTGTATAACTTTATACTTCATGATTCTAATAACTTTTCCTCATCAAAATTTTACTTAAATAATATTTTCACATCCTTACTTTTATTAACTCTATTTTATTCTATACGTCACACATGAAATTCCTAATCCACCTGAATTTATCGATCACCTCAAGTATACTTTCTCATAAAATAAATTTCAAATTTATTATAATTTAAGAAAGGTGTAATAATTTGTTTCTTCCATAAACTCTACCAATTTCATTCATTTTCTGACTTTGAGCTTAAAAGAGCTTTCTTTGACGAAACAAAGGAAGTTTACTTATAATATAAAAGATTTTCTTGACTTAATTTTGAACTTGTTAATTAGATAATTGTGATTAACTTCAACAATATAAAATAATTTTTTGTTGTTATTTAATATATGATGTTAAGGTGTTATTTTTGTGTAATTTTTATGATAGAATAAATTAAAATAGTTTGGAAGTTTAATGAATTTTAATATTCTTAAAGTGAATAATATTTTAAAAATTATCAAGTAAGCTAGTTAAATTAAAATATTTTTTAATTTTATTATACATAAAATTATCTTACATTTATCATTTTTATGTGATATATCTTAATTTATTTTACTCTATTGAAATTATGTGTGCATTCATAATTTATATTATGTCTTTATTTATTATTTTAAAAAAATATTATATATTTTTGCAATGATAGAATAACATTGAAATTGATTGTAAATATAATAAATATAATTTCTATTTTCTTAAGCAATTTCTTTATTTAGATTTAGCCATAAAGTTGAACAAATTTGATACTTTAAAAACTATGAAATGATATTAAAATTATGATTTATATTTTTTTGAATAATTTCTTTATTCAGATTTAGTTATAAAGTTAGATAAATTTGATATTTCAAAATAAAAATTATTGATATAATATTTTTTAAAAATAAATAAATAAATAAAATTACTTAAAATAATTTTTCTTTTTCATATTATTTCAAAAATTATATTACAATCATTTTATTAAAAATATTTCAAAAATAATAAAATAAAAAATCTTTCAAACATAATAAAAATTTATGCTTATAATATATCAAAGTTAAATAACTTGATTGCAAGTGCGATTATAACAGTATTTAATACCATTAAAGTATTCTATTTTATTCAAATCCCACCATGAAGTTGGATGAACTTGACGACTAAATTAACAAATTAACTAAAATTAAAATTATAGTTTTAGAAAAATGTACATATAATATAATAAGGAACATTGAAATTTGATTCAAAAGATAAAATTAGAATAAATGAGTAATTATTCCTTGAACAAATATTATAGGGTGCTAATATCTTCGTTGCACGTAATCAACTCTTAAATCTAAACTTTGGAAATGCAAATCTCTTTTAGTATTCCAATTACACCATTAAAAAAATGATTGGCAATGATTTTATTTTCTTTGTATTCATACTTTAACATTTCAAAGAGGTATAAAGCTGCTTGCTTCTCATCATTTTGCCATAGGGCATGTCATAATAGCTTAATAACTCTACTAGGGATAAATCAGAGTTAGGCCATTATGTTTCTTCTTTTTCCATTTTAGCCTCGAATTTTCTCAGTCTATTTTAGTTCAATGTTTCTTTGCACGTGTGTTTTTCTTATTTATCTCATTATGATTATTTTTATTTATTTCATGGTAAATTAGTTATATGAAGATTATGAAATGGTTGATGTTTCTCTCACACACTCATGATAACAAATTAACATTTGTGCCATGGTCAAAATTATGGCATAAGATCAAAATTTTCATGTTTATACTATTTAGCCATAGAAATGCCTATTGAATGGTCTTGTTGTATAAGTGAGCATAGCAAAGAAATTGCCACAGGAAAAAAAGTTTTGTGACATAAATAATTTTTTTAGTCATAGTTCACTTATGGCTAATAGATTTTTCTAACTACGAGTACTAACATGACAGGACAAGTACATTCGTACCTAGTAACTCATATTATCATAAATAAAATCGTGACAAAAAATAAAATAGATTTATTATGAAACAAATTTTACTAATTAAAATGATTTTTATATATTCAAATTCTATCAATTATCTAATTAATTCAATCAAACTAATTCAATCAAATACTAACCTATCATTTTATTTGCACATTTACTGAAACTTGTTAATGTTTTGACCTATATCGAACTAGTGTAAATTGTTAAAACTTTATTCAGCTAAAAAATGCAAATTGCATTCATGGGAGATCAAACTTGAATTTCCAGGTTAAGAAATGTTAAGCCTTATCATTGTGTTAGTTTGCTTCTTTAATATTATAATACAATATATTTTATATAAAGATTTAATTAATCAGTTGACTTTAAAAATGAAACTACACTCATGCAATACTAATTATATAATAATAAAATATTACATAGATACATATTTTATTTTAAAAATTATTTTTATAGGCTAAATTTTCATTTATTTCATTATTAATTTCACTTGTATCAAATTTGTTCTTTATAAATATTTTATGTCAATTTTATTTTTATGATTAATTAATTATATCCTTTTATTAATATTTTAAATTTATTATTAATTGAATTATTACAAGATAAAAGTAAAACTTTTACATCTTTCAAGTAATTTTTTATTATTTTCTAAAAATTTCTTCAATAAGGATTGAATTATATGAAATAAATATCCATACAAATCATAAATTTGAACTATTATACATATTTAAATTTTAATTATAAATTAAAATTAAAATTATTATAAATTAATTACTTTTAATTTTTACTTATAATATATATTTTTATCATTCACAAATATAAGTTAAATCATTCAACTCTTCATAATTTTTAGTACTAATTTCATCTCTTATATGCTTTTTATATTTAATTTTTATTCTTTCATTTGTCAACTTATTTACCCATCAATAAAATAATAAATGAAAAGACCAAATTATTAAAATTATTGTTTTGAAGGATAGAAATTAATACAAAATATATGTGAGGAATGAAATTAATAAAATTATAAATAATAAGGATGAAAATAAAAATTTAGACTATTTAATATATATATCACTCCCTTAAATATAATTTTCTTAAATTTTTTAAATATAATAATTTAATTATTATTAATTTATACATAATTTTACATAATTATTATTTTCAAATTTTTAATGAAAGTTTCATTAGTATTACAATAATGAATGTAAAATTTATTATTACATATTTCTATAATAAAATTTGTTATAACTTATATCACAAATCATATTATTTATATATAATATAATAATTTTAGTATTTTCATAATATATATACATATATATCTTTTTCATCAACATATTTTTAAGAACAATATGATGTAATATATGTTTATTTTTATAATGTTTTATATCTTGATTATCCATTTTTATTTAAGCAATATTTTAAAAATTAGATCAAATAATGAATTGAAAAATTATTGTACATATGTGAATTATATATATGCATATGTTAATATAATTAATTTTTAATTTTATTATGTAAAGAATTTAAATTCATTAAATAACTATCTAACATAATCTTTAATATATAATAATATTTATTTTTTTAATGTATACCTAATTCTATTATGTAAATTTAATTGAGGAAAAGTTAAATAGTTATTTATTATTTATAAAAAAAAATTATATTTTAATAAATATTAAATTTGTAACACATGCAAAAAAATGCTTAAAAGCTTAATAATTGAGCTTTTTTATATATCTTAAGGTTTAGGGTTCAATTCCTATATTTATTATTTTAATAAAAATAATAAAAGTACATAACTATATAATTTGTGAGTAGTTATATTATTTTACATACATTTTATGAATCAGTTAATTGAAAATATTATATTCTATAACTTTTTTATTTTGATTGATTAGGGGTTAATTAGTTAATTAAACAAGTTTCTTACTAAATTCTTAAAATAATTGTTTGACTTAGTCAATTAGTTAAAGGGCTTTAACTCAAGTAAAAAATTAGCTATTTACTAAATACTCATAATATATAAATATTTATATTTTTTTAATTATCTACAATATTACAACATGTTATATTTATTATAAATAATTTTTTTATATGTATAGTTACCAAAAATGATATATTCAACCATAATTTTATTCATAAAATTAATTTGTTTTATAAGTAATAGTTTGCTACAAATAAATTTTTTTAACTTACATGATAGAATAAGTGATATTTTATCCTAAGAAATGTGTACTTGTAACTTAATTTATGATACAAGTAATACTATTATAAGGAATGAGTTCTCATAACTTGATTTGTGGCACAAGTGATATTTTGCCATAAGTTTTTTTATAACATAAGTGATACTTTATCATAAGGAATGTATTTTCATAATTTAGTTTTATGGCACAAGTGATATTTTGCCATTGATAAAAAAATTTCGTAGCACAAGTGATACTTTACTATGAAAAATGTGTTCTTGTAGCTTAACTTGTGGCATAAGTAATATTTTACTATAGGTAAGGTTTTCCTGTAGCATAAATTTTTTATTTTTTTGTACATTTATTTGAAATTTTTTATTCCCATGGTAAGAGATAAAATTGTTACAATTTTTAAATTTTCATAGTATAATTCATGGAACACGTGTTAATTTATGGTAGTAATTTTACATTATCTTTTAGAATTAGTTAGAGGGCAAAGTAATGATGCCTTTATAAAACTGCTAGTCTTCATGCAAACTAGTGAAACACCTTTACTTAAATTGAACCTTTTCTATTTGTTCTACTATCGATGGGGATTGGAGACCTTGCTAACCTATGGTAGTGATAGTAAGGATAATTTAGGGACCTTTTATTAATAAGATTTTATAGAACTTAAACCAAACATAAATTGAAATAAACTTAAAACCATCTTATTTAAGAAAGGTCTATTTTATGACAAAAAATTTCAAACCTAGGAAAAATCATTGTATAACACATAAGGAAACTTTTCTATGATTAATCTTCTATTTAACCCATGCAAGTTTACTCAAAGAATAATGATTAAGTTATATATCAGTTAAATTGAATGACTTGCCCTCATTTTAAAAATTAAACCTAAATGGCTTATCTTATGTTTAATTCTTACTTAATTAAATATAATTTTTTTATATTAATTGGCATCTTATGTCCATTATTTCTTTATATATAGATATTACTAAAGGTTATTCATGTTACTTGAACTCATTAGTAATTGATTATGAGATTCAACAATCAATATTGCATACTAAAAACTTGAAGCCTATGATCATGAATGATTGGCAATAAACCATGAAGTTATTTTTAAGTAAAATGGACAACTTTTTAGCAATGTCATATTCCCATAAGCATATCATTACACTCATACATTCATCCATATTTCAAAAAGTAAAATAACTTATCTTAGAAAAGAAACTATGCTTCCATGTCATTCATATTAGACTTACTCCCAAGCAAGGATCATAAAAGATATGGAGGAAACCTTGGCAAAACTCAAAATCGGCTTTCCTCCTCTTCCTTAAGATTTGCTTAGGGAAATCTATGGATGTTAATTTAAAAGAATAAAGATACTCACATGTCTTGGCCTTCTTCAGGATATGTATTGGATCATTAAAGCTAAGGTATGTCTAATAGGCAATGTCATGATCCATTTGTTAAATATATATTAGGAATGAGAAGAAGTTCTTATGCTAAGAAGCAAAAAGCTAAAAGAATGAATGTTTACCATAAATGTGCAAAGTGGACATATAATACATGTTGTAAGAGCAACGGAATGGTTTCGCTAAATCAGGAAAGTAAAATTCAATTCACAAAAGATGAACTGAGTAAAGAGTCATTAGATAATATCCTTCGAACTCTTGAGATGCATCTTAATGGACATGTTTATGGTATTCTTCTTGATTTTATGGATCTATTCAACAAGGAAAATGAGTGCTGCAATCTTAGGAATCTAACATTAAAAGACCCTATTTGCTAATTTATAAAAAAATTGGATGGGAAGTAAATCCTCAACTTATAAAAGGTATTTTAGCTGTTATTAGATGTAAAACTAGAGGAAGATGTAAGACAAAATCATAATTACTATTCATGTTCACGCGTATGTATTTTCTTTTTAACTTTTTAATTACTTATTGATTTTTCCTGCGTAGTTGTTTTCAATTTTTCCATGTTATTTTCTAAAATTGTGCTTAACATCTACTTTTAACTTTCTTCCTTTTCAAATTTAAACTTCTTTGATAATAGTTAATTTGCATGATCTTTTTTACTTTTCTTGTACATTTTTAATCATTACACCTAACATCTACTTTTGACTTCCTTTTTCTTCAAATTCAAACTTGTTCGATAATGGTTGATTTGCATTATCTTTTTACTGCTTATTTTTGCTACATAAATATGCATATTCCACACTTGTTAATATACAATGGCTTATCCTAAGGTAGAAGAAAAAGGGGCAGGACCATTAATGCACATATTTAAATTAATTTATGTCTTTGGTAGGTTTAATTTAGGGAAGGATAATGAGTTTATAAAAATGGCAAATGAACTTGATAAGGTGAAAAATATCAACCTTGTGTATAATGGAGGAATCTAAGGTTTAAGAGGATATATAGCAATAACTATAATTATTAGAAAGAACAAAGTCTTGAGTATCATTCTAAAGGATTTGGGTGACAAGATCATCACTAATTATGCCTTGGTACTAAGTTAAAGGTTTCGAGCATGCATGAATGTTTTGGATGCATGCTTTACAATGCTAAAGCCTTTATCGTATTACCTAGGGGTCTAAAAATGTTAAAAGGAATTTCTAGTATTCCATATTAGGCTAAACTAAACTTTCATAAAAAGTAGTTGATTGTTAAACATTAATAGTTTTTATGACAATTTATTATCTTTCTTAGATCAAGTTGTAGAACAAAAATTTATTTCCCAAGTGACTCGTCATACTATAATATCTACCGTAACTACTGATTAGTTGATTGACTAATTATAAATCTATATACCTAAACCTAAACCATTAATGAAATAGGCACATTGGTTGACCTTGGACAGTTGTAAGAAGCATAAACCAAGTACCACTCTTTAATTATAAATTTCTTTACTCTTATGGATTTGCTACCAATTTTTTTTATTTTATCTTCTTTTATGTTTCTATTTTTCTTTTTCTCATTTTTGCTTATCTATAAAAGGCATTAGAAATTGTATCTAAATTAGGTTTGAAAAAGGAATAAAAAAATTGTTAGTAAAACTATCCATTTCATTGTGTGTGTAAAGGATGGTCGAGTAAAAATTTATTTTTTACTCTTGTTATACATCTCATTAGTAATATATTTCCTTTATGATTTATTCCTATTAAAAAAAGGCCTACTTTTAAAATTTCATTTTAAGTGTTTGAGGTTTTCTTGCTTATTTAGGTACTTTCCAATGATTTTAAGAATTGCACAAGTCTTGAATATGAATTAATTAGATTTGAAGGTTTCCTAACATAATTGAAAAACTACCTTGCTTCTAAAATTAATAAGTTTGGCAATAAACTTTAAATTAAAAAAAATCAGGTTTGGAATCCTATAGCAATGAGATTTTAAGCCTTTTTAATTAATCATGACTATTTTTCTTATGTGTGATATTCACTCATTACATTATCATTCCAAAACTTGCTTTAGTTTTTATTGAAATTACACTTTCACATGCATGTGCAAATATGATTAAGACATTTTTTCTTTGAATGAACCATTTTCTATTTGAATAATTAACCTTTGCATTTTTATTGATTAGCATTTTTGTGCCAAATTTACCTTTTCTTGTTTTTAGCTTATTATAAGCCTTAAGTGGAAAAAAATAATGTTTTACATAACCTTAAAGGCTAGGAGAGTATTGAACCAACAAAAGAATTATCTCTTAAATAAATATGGAAGTGTATCAAGTGTTTGTTAGAAAGGAAAGGTTTAAAAAAATTAAAAAAGAAAATAAAAAAGAACTAAAATAAAGAAAATAAAGAACTAAAGAAAAAGAGCAGAGGATGATTTATCATTAAAGTAACTGTAATTCTGATTATATGTCTTCCCAGTCATTTGTTGTTTAAATTCATCTATTAATACACTTTTAATCTCTTTGGTTGATAGTTTCTCATTCCATGTTCTAAAATTCCTTTTCCTTGGCTCCTATTACAACCCTTAATAAGACCTTTTGATTAGTTTTGTGCATGTAAATTAGGTAGCATAGATTAAGAATTTAAGCAAGCCTTTGGTAGTGCAATTCTTAATAGGTTATGTTTAAGTAAGACACTTATATTTAAACACTTGAGAAATTAAAAGTATGACTTGTGAGATACTGTCAAGTTGGTTCTTTCTTTTTCAAATAAAGTTATCATACTTTTTAGTTCTAGATGACAAGCATTGTTAATTCATGAATGTCATGATATCTTTATACTATAATAATTTTCTTGCTTATAACTTTACATTCTTGACTTTAGTGAAAATTAGAGTTTTAGATTTTATGTCCACCCAAGATATGTAAAATTAAGTGTGGTAAAATTTTATAAAACCATTTTTCATTTTTTCATTGCCTCGTTCTTAATATTTTAAGACTTTCTTAAATTTCAATTAAGTAAAATTGTTTATGTTTTGTAAAATTAGGCTCATTTGGATTAACCTGTCACCATTAGAAGAGGCTAAGTGGATTTAGGCTCAATATGATCAATTAAGTCTTATCGAGGGAAAATATTGTTTGCATTATACCATGGCTAACTCTATTAAAAATATTGATGAAGATATATGCTAAAAAGGACCATATGCTGTGAAAAAGGCTTTTTTTAATGGAGCTTTAATTCTCATAAATATAAATGATGAAAAGTTACCACAACCTATCAATTTAGATAGGATAAAAGGTATTATGCTTGAGATATACACATCTTTCATCCACCAATGAGGTTGATATGTTCTTCCATTAAACTAAAGTAGAAACATTTCATATCAGGAAATAAAATAAGTGAAATCTTTTCAAGAATTTAGTAGATGACTTTTATAACCAGACTCATCATGATCGATTTTATAATTTGTGATAATCAAATAAAATGTGCAGTTGCAACTGACATTATAATTCTAAAACATATTATTAAAATGCTAGAATCACTTGTAAAACCTATTACAAATAACATTTGTTACCTTCCATGCTAAAATATTTTACTCAATAATTCTCCATTATTAGCCTTTATTACAATAATAATAATATTTATTATCATATCCTTTTCTTTTTCCTTGTTTAAATATTATGCTTCTTTATATGGTAAGTGTGTATTGGAACACTATGAGATGTTTCGCCCATCCAAATGTGTCTACACTGCTTAAATACAATCAATAATGCATATATGGTTAAACTAAGCATTAAGATTGTCTTAATTCTACTAAATAGAAAATAGGGACAATATTGATGGAAGGTTTAAATCAAACAAAAAGGAAATGTGTATAACAAGAAATGGCAATATCTAATACTTTTCAAACATGAACTTTTTAAGAAAAAAATCCTTAAAAAGATAAAGTAAGAAGCTCTTTTGAGAGACAACTAAGTCATTATTAGATTTTTACATCAAGTTATGCTTGCATAATTTACTTTTCATTATTAAATTAAACTTAATTAAGTTGATTCGAGCTTGTGTCAATTCAAGTCATTTTTTCTTTTTATTGTGAAATCAAATTTAATCAAGTTAAGTTAAGTTTGTGTTAATCTAAGTCATTTCTCCTTTCTTTATTAAATCGAACTCAATCAAGTTAAGTTGATTCTATATTAATCTAGGTCATTTACCTTTTTAAGCTAAACTTAGTCAATTTAGGTTATTTCTTTTAAATTGTTAAATTGAACTCAATCAAATTGAGTCAAGCCTATGTTAATCCAAGTTATTTACCTTTTTGTTAAATTGAATTGAATCAAATTAAGTTAAGTCTATGTCAATCTATGTCATTTACCTTTTTAAATTAAACCTAGTCAAGTAGGGCGAGCTTGTGTCAATTCGGATTGTTTTCCTTTTTAAGCCAAACTTGGTTGATATAGGCTATTTTCATTTCATCATTAAATTGAACTCAATTAAGTTAAGCTTATATTAATCTAGATCATTTACTTTTTTAATTAAGTCAAACTTAATCCAGTTATGTTAAGTCTATGTTAATCTAGGTCATTTACCTTCTTAAATCAAACCTGGACAAGCTAGGTTGAGCCCATATCAATCTAGATCATTTACCTATCTAGATCATTTAACTTTTTAAATTAAAATTGGTTAATTCAATTTATTTCCTTTTGTTTATTAAATTAAACTCAATCAAGTTAAGTTAAGCTTATGTCAATCTAGGTCATTTACTTTTCATTAAATCAAACTTAATCAAGTTGAGTTGAACTTGTTTTAATCCATGTCATCTACTTTTTCATCATTAAATTAAATCCAATCAAGTTAGGTCGAACTTGTGTCAATCCATGTTATTTACCTTTTTATCATTAAATCAAATCCAATCAGGGTCATTTATCTTTTTAAATTGAATCTGATCAATCTAGGATATTTCTTTTTCATCATTAAATTAAACCTAATCAAGTTAAGTCAGACTTATGTCAATTTAGGCTTTTTACTTGTTCATTAAATTGAACTCAATTAAGTTGAATTGAGCTTGTATTAATTAAGGTCATTTTCCTTCTCTTTGTTAAATCAAAATTAATCAAGTTAAGTTAAGCTTGTATCAATCCGGTTATTTACCTTATCAAATTGAACTCGATTAAGTTAAGTTGAGCTTGTATTAATCTAATTCATTTACCTTATTAAATCAAACTCAATTAAATTAAGTTGAGCTTATATTAATTTAGGTCATTTACTTTTTACATTGTTAAATTGAACTCAATTAAGTGGAGTTAAAAATGTGTTAATCCAGTTCATTCACTTTTTTATTAAATAGAACTCAATTAAGTTGGATTGAGCATGTATCAATCCAAGTCATTTACTTTTCATATTATTAAATTGGATTTAATCTAGTTAAGTTGAGCCTGTGTCAATTTAGGTCATTTACCTATTTCCTTTTCTTCGTTGAATCAAATTCAACTAGGCTGGGTTAAGGCTATGGTAATTCAGGTCATTTACCTTTTGCATTTTTAAATTAAACCTAATCAAGTTAGGTCAAATTTATCTCATTTTATTGTTAAATTGAACCCAATCAAGTTAGATCAAGCCTATATCAATTTGGGTTATTTAATCAAACTAGGTTGATTTTGTGCTAATCTAGGTTATTTACTTTTTGCATTGTTAAATTGAACTCAATCAAATTAAGTCAAACTTTTATTAATCTAGGTTATTCACTTTTTCATTAAATAAAACTCAATCAAATTGGGTTAAGTCTGTATTAATATAAGTCATCTACTTTTCGCATTGTTACATTGATTTTAATCAAGTTGAGTTAAGCTTATGTCAATTTAGGTCATTTATTTTTCTAAATCAAAGCTAATCAATCCAAGTTATTTTCTCTTCATTCTTAAATCAAATTCAAATAAATTAAGTTAAGCCTATATCAATTCAAGTCATTTACTTTTTGTATTTTTAAATTAAATTCAATCAAGTTAAGTCAAAATTATCTCATTTTTTTGTTAAATTGAAGTTATTTGCTTGTTATTGTAAAATCAAATTTAACTAAGTTAAGTCGAGCCTATGTTAATTTAGATAATTTATACTTTATATTTTTAAATTAAACCTAATCAAGTTACGTCAAATTTATTTCATTTTTATTATTAAATCAAACTTAATCAAATTGAGTCAAGCTCATGTCAATTTGTTCATTTAATTTGAACCCAATAAAGTTATATTAAACTTGTCTTAATTTAATTATTAAGTCAAACCTAGTAAAGTTCATCAAGACTACATCAATTCAATTTATTTATTTTTAAACCTAGTTTAGTCAAGATGAATTTATAAGAAACGGGTTTTTTACCCTTCCTAACTCAATATCGGTAGGGTCAAACCATATCTACCTCTCATTTTGTCTTCTTCACAATATTATGATCCCATACATTGAAAATTTCCTTCATCCTCTCTCCCGATTCCTTTCTTCTTCTTTTTTAATCCTATCATGATGGCCTCTTTATTCCTTTATTTTTTTTGTCAATCTCTATCACTTTAATTTTTCTACTTCTTTCTCTTTGATTTCTTACTAACCTCTTCATCAATATTCTCATATCTTCTGCCAACCTTCATCACTTAGTTTCTTTGCCTTTCTTTGATTTTTGACTAACCATTCGTGATTTCTTCTACTCTTACTTTACACTGCCATTGCGCTACTTTAAACCATAATAGAGACACTATAATAATTTGATAACTCATAGATCTTGCAAAATTTTGAAGAAAAGATACTACAATATGCAAATGGTGTATTTTGGCTATTATACTCCATGCTATAACTATAGCATGTTTGGCGATATGTGATCCATGGCATCACAATAATTACCCTTGGTTAAGATTAGATCAATAAGGGATGATTTACCATTTCTTTTGAAAGGTGTTTATAAATGCTTGTTAAATGATTTTGTGTGATTGTTATTTACTTGAACTAATATGTTATGTGCAAATTCTATAATAAGTTTTTATGAAGATGTTTCACAATAGTCTTTCCTTATTGATGCTATGCTAGTGACATATCCATATGGCACTAAATTATTTTATTTCTTGTTGTTGAATTGAATCCACTTAAACTGGATTGAGCCTACATCAATCCAAATTATTCATTTTCTTGTTATTAATTCAAGCTCTATCCAAGAAGGCTAAGTTTGCATTCTAAATCATTAACATTTCATAATTAAGTTGTTTTTATCCTATTATAGATTATATGTCAACATCTTTACTTAGTTCCTAATCCTAGAAGGATGAGTAAAAATGGTAGTTGTTAACACCCAATTTTTTTAAATAATAATAACTAAAATAAAATTTAAAATAATAATAATAATTTTTAAAATAATAAATATTCATTTCAAGTTTGAAAGTTAGTTAATTAATTATAAAAACTATTAGGTTTGAGCAAGTTCATGTTATTGATGGTAGAATTACATTTAGCACATAGAGGCATGGCTCTTTTCTCTTTTTGATTTTTTCTATGGTTCATATGGGTAAGTGGAAGATTATTTCCAAATCTACTTTTATAGATTTCATAGTTAAAAGCTATGAAATTTGGCAACCAATATCTTACAAACTTCACAAAAGGATGAATGCCATTTAAGCCACTAGGAGCTGCAATGCATTCCCATGTTAGACTTTTTCCTACAAATAAAGTTGTGACGAAAATTCATTAAAGAAAGAAGGTAGCTTTCAATCACAAACGGACTCACTACAATGGATTTCTTTCTCTCTCTTTCTCTCTCTTTCCCTCTTTATTCCATAGCTAAAACTAGTAGAAATACATCACTGTTGAAAAAGTAGTAGAGCAACAAGCAAAGCTAAGCCAAACAAAGAGAAATGAAGTTTAAAAAATAAGCACAACAAATAATAGAACTTCCCATTCTCCCTCAACAACTAAACATCAAAATCCAATTTCAATAATGCCTTCTTTATTTTTTTTCCTTTTAATCCAAAAGCCATTGAAGTAGCCTTGATATATTCCAACATTGTAAAAAATGGTTTCATGAAAAAGTGTAAAGATATAATCTAATATCAAAGTTAAGCTTGTTTAGAAAACTAATAGTTTTCATATACGGACAAGCTGCCAATAAGTTTATTTTCACTAATGATGGGGGCAAACTTGGCAACCAATAGCTGAAGTTAATTAAAATGGTATTTAGGGAGCAAAATTTGCTGGTGCTGAGTGGCTATGATCACAAATGTATACATAATGCAATTATGATTTTCTTTCTTCTAGCTATAATGTTGCTATCATGGGGCATCTTTGTTATTTGTACTTCCTCAGTGGATCATTACATGCCAATGTTATGAAGGAAGCTATAGATTAAGGTGGACCATAGTAGAAAAGAGAAGGCATTTGTTTCCTTTTGTCTCTGATGGATTTTCCTTCTTCCACTTAACCTATAGCCATCATTGGTTTCCCCTTTCCTTTTACACCACCACAATATAGTGACGATAGCTTATTAGCAACAAGAAAGGCTACAAGTTATGGCTATGCTTTTGGCAGGCAAAAACTCTAGCAATTTCTTCTATTTTCCAATGCTGAGCTCAAAGGAACTTTCTTTGGGGAACTAAAGGAAGTTTACTTATTATATAAAATATTTTTTTGACTTGATATTGAACTTGTTTATTAGTTAATTGTGACCAATTTTGATAATAAAAATGATTTTTTTGTTGTTTGATAAACGATGTTAAGGTGTTATTTTTTGTGAAGCACTTATGATAGAATAAATTAAAATAGTTTGAAAGTCCAATCTATTTTAATATTCTTAAGGTAAGAGACATTTTAAAAGTTAAATCAAGTAAGCTGATTGAACTAAAAAATTTCAATACTATCGCACATAAAAATTATCTTACATTTATTATTTTTTGTATATGATATGTTTTAATTTAATTCATTCTATTAAAATTATATGTGCATTCATAATTTATAACATATCCCTATTTTTTATTTTAAAAGAAAATGTTATAAATTTTTATTATGACAAAATAATATTAAAATTATTTAAAAGTGTAATATATATAATTTCAATTTTTTAAGTAATTTTTTTAATTCAAACTTAATCATAAAGTTAGACAAATTTGATATTTTAAAAATTATGAAATAATATTAAAATTATGATTTCAATTTTTTGGAGTATTTTTTTATTTATATTTGGCCATGAAGTTCTATAAATTTAATATTTTGAAAATTATTAATTAATGTTGAGCTTATGGTTTCAATTTTTCTAAGCTTTTTTAATTCAAATCTGGTTATAAAGTTGGTCAAATTTGATATTCTAAATTAAAAATTATTAATATGAAAATTTTCAAAATAAATAAATAAAATTACTTAAAATAATTTTTATTATCATATTATTTTAAAAATTAAATTACAATTATTTTATTAAAAATATTTAAAACATAATAAAATTTTATGCCTACGACATATTAAAATTAAGTAATTTAATTAAAGATGCAATTATAATGATACTTAATATTATTGAGGCATTCTATTTCATTTAAATCTTATTATGAAATTAGATATATTTGATAGCTAAATTAATAAATTAACTAAAATTAAAATATTTTTTAAAAAAACATATATATAATATAATAAAGACTATTGTAATTCAATTCAAAAGATAAAATTACAATAAATGAGCAACTGCTCTTTGAAAGAATATTATAGGGTGCTAATATCTTTTTTACAAGTAATCAACTTCCAAATTTGAAGTCTGGAAATGCAAATATCTTTCAAAGTTTCAATCATATTATTAAAAAAATAATTAGTGGTGACTCTGTTTTCTTTTTATTCATATTCTAACATTTTAAGAAGGCATAAAATTACTCACCTTCCACCATTCTACCACGAGGCATGTCATAATATAATTCAATAAAATCAAAATTGTTTTGTAACAATGGAGCAAGGAATCAATTAAGATGAAACATATCCTTTTTTTAACTACTTACACAGCATGAATAAGTAAAGATAAGATGAAACATTTACAACCTCATCTTTGAGACTAATATTATGTTATTATGTTATATTGGACATGATGGAATGAAGAATAAAATTGAATAATCATTCCTAGAAATGGAATGTGCATTCCATTTTGTAATTATGTTTAGTATGATAAATATTATAAGAATAGAAAAGAAAAAAATGGATCAATGACAATGCTATCCTTAAAGATAAAAAAAAGTACAAAATTGAAACCATATTTATATGAGTAATAATATTATCATTTTTTGTTTATTTATAACTGAACATATATATAATTTACAAACAAATATGTATATTACATCATAGAATAATAATATATGTTAAATAAAAGAAATGATGTGATCAATAATTAAAAAATAATATATTTGAAATTTAATTATCAAAATTTTAATTAACAAAAAAATTTATATGATAAAGGCATAAAAAATTCAATTTACCAAATTATTTAAAGAATACAAAAATATTTTATTTGAAATTATTTTATTATTAAAAATATAATTACTAAAATATTTTAATAAAGAAATATTAAAGATATTGTTTTATTATTTATTAACAAAAAGATAAGATTAAAATATATGAATAATGTAAGGGTAGGGGTGTCAAAAAGCTATTCTACAAAAAATGAAATGGTCATTCCTTTACTTTTATTATAAAATAAGTATTCTATTATTTGATGGAATGGTAATTTCCTAAGGAATAGATATTCTTATTCCATAATAATAATCAATCAATTTTTTTTTCATTTCTTTTCATTTTGTTCCACCATATCAAATACATTATTAGAGTTCAATTATATACATTCTTTCAAAGGCATTTCAAACTTACTATTCTTATTCATAAATTATGAGAAATAAACTTATGTGAGTTCTACTATCTATTAGAAAAAATTTATAATACATTATAAGAAGAGAATTTGTCAATATTTTTTTCTTGACATTAATGCTATGTAATCAATGTCTTTCTTTTGCAAATTCCTTTCTTCTCATGATGCATTTCAGTCCTTCCTTTTTACGAAGTCATGCTACAAAATCAAATATTAAATTAAAATTTTTTGTTCATTTTTTATTATTTTCTTTTTATTTTTTTCATAATTACAATATTAATTAGGATTCATTTTTAAAATTTTTACTTTTAATTTTAAAAGAAATCAAAAGAAAAAAATGAGAATAAATAAATAGTAAATTTAAATTATAAAAGTTGAGATACAAATGATAATTGTAACTTGTTTTTAAAACACTGATAAATATCTGATAATTAAATCTTTTATTTCTCAATTTTTATAATAGTGAAAGGAGAAAAATAATAATGAATAAACAATCAAATATCAATATGTTGATTTTATGACACAATTTTACCAATAATGTAGTTTTGTGTTTAACCTAAATTTTAATTATTATCTATTATTGATTATTTCCTATAAGTTATCTTTCTTTTTAAATTAGAATTTTATGTTTAGCTAGGATTAAAATTTCTTGTGAAGCAAATACTTCAAGGTTATAAATATTTATATTGGCTAAGGGTTTGAGATATGAGAGGCATGTGATGCTAGTGCCTATATAGGTTATATGAAACTCTTATGAAAGTTTAGGAGTGATATAAAGATAATAGTTAGGAAGTTGTAAGATTATAATGGTATGCCTTCACACGTATTATTTTATAATCTTTTCACTATAGTAGATCTTTTCTTATTAGTGGTTTTTTTTCTTCTAAAGTTTAGGAGTTTCCATGTTAAATTTGTTAACAAGTTATTGTGCAACTCTACTTTATTAACTAAGTCATGTTTGTGTGTTTCGAGATGGGATATTTTTTCTAATATCTAGTATCAAGGCAAATTCAATCTTTTAGGAATAATAAATTGAGATAGTGAGCTTGGTTGATGTCACATGATGAATGAAAGATGAAGATGATAATTATTTGATGATAATAATGAAGATGAAAATAAAAATAGTTAATGCCAGTTCATAAAAGTATTTACCAAATGTGGGTGATTCTTATAAATGAGAAAGCCATATATAGAATTCGATAACATTTGTAACACTTGATTGAAAAAGAGTTGCTTGATAAGAAGATGATTACTACAGTTTGAAGAAATTACAATGGTTAAAAACTCTCATGGTTGGCACCCCATGATTGGTTTGGCAATAGGTGGAGCATGAAAATTAGTAAACGTGATGAAATTTTTGCCAAGGTAGAGATTATTTGGGTTTGACTTGATTGTTTCTTCTTGTGACTTATCTTCCTATTCAAGTTAAGATTTACATTTAAGTAAGACTAAAATTTCTTATCAAGCAAGTATTTCTTAGTTACAAATATTTAAATTGACTAATGGTTTAAGATATAAGAGAGATGTGATGTAAATGCCTATGGGGATTATATAAAACCTCTCATATGATTTTTAGAGAGACATAGAAATAACAGTTAGAAAGTTATGGAGTGATGGTAGAAACCCTTTATACATATTATATTATAATCTTTTCATATCTTTTCTCATCTATGGTTTTTCCTTAGACTTTGGGGCTTTCCATGTTAAAATTGTTTATATGTTATTGTGCTACTCTACTTAATTTAATTTCCTTAGGTTTGTATTTTTGGGGAAGGAATATTTTTCTTAATATAAAACTAATGACATAGAATAGAAAATAAAGGTGGGAAAATATATTTCTAATGCACTAGCAATAAATAATATTATTAGAATCAAATATTTTATTAATTTTTAAATGAATATTGGATGATTAAAACTCCTTAGTAAGGTACATATTTATACAAATTTTGGAGAAATAACCCACCAAAATCAATCAATATGACACTTAACTTATTTATACTAGTCTTCTAGATCTAAAAGTCTTACTCCACCTGATATGGAACTTCATAAAAATAAAAGAGTATAAATATTAATAATTAAAATTTAAATAAAAATAAATTTAAAATTGAATAAAAACAAGATGAATATTAATTCCTTAGCACATCTTTGTAGGATTGAATTTTTCATCAAATCCTTTATCTTTTGCTCCTATATCATTCCCCTCCACTTAGAAAGAACTTAACCTTGAGCTCATATGAGAAACTTGAATTTTTCCATACCATCAAAATAAATACTAATAACATTACTTCTAGTCGACCAGTCTAGGATGGTTTGGTTAGGCTAAACTTTGCCTGCACAAGGAACAAAGGGTTAGGTGTACACGGTGAAGGCTGGTCTGTCACTTTGATACCTAAGTTAGTAAAGGTTTAGGCAAAGTAAGGTATGAAATTATGTATTTATCCATAAAGACGTACCTAAAATTCTTATTATAAGGCTATGGTCATTAATGAGTAGGCTAAGGATTTACCAAACATGGAGCCTTGCTCATCATGGTTAGTCTTTAGATGTGATGGAGGGATTTTTGCTCATGTTAATATTTGATAATTGATATTAAGGAGAAATCCTTGTTTAGATTAACATATGAGTCATTGTTAGCTAGATTAGCTAAAACTAAGGCTTGAATGATCTTACTTATCATGATAAAGCATGTATATGCATAAGTTAATGGGATGATATTTATATCCGACCGGGTCAAGGATAGTTAAACATTTTTATCATTGTCATTTACCTTCTCATCCTAGAAATCATAAAGGTCGAATCCTCTATTTATTTATCTAAGGATACAGATGTTGTTCAAAATGAATTCATGTAAAGGTCGATGAATTCATGTTCATTACCTTTTATGCTTTAAAGATGTTATAGTTACTCCACTAATAAGGTGATTTGTCTCCTAATTATTTTGAATGGCTTAAGTGAAATCATTTATGACTATGTGTTTTCATTATTAATGATTATCTTCCCTAATATTTAACATTGATGTGATAACTTTATAGGGATTCAATATTAGCCCTTAAATTTTTTCCATTCTCCTCTATTAGACGACGAAGTCACTTTAACTTCTTCACTCCTAAATTGTCTATTCCTTAATCCTTAGATCATGGCAGTTTTTATCTCAAATGTAGCCTAGCTGCTTGATGAGGAAGATACCTATACCTTTCTTCATCATCTTCATTATTTCAAACTTTTTCTTTGTAATTGGTATTGTAATTTTTTAGAGATTTCTTGTGATTATCTCATTGCTCCTGTTCATTGATTTCTTTCTAGTATGTCATCTTCTTGTGTTACTTATTATTTTACTTGTGCTTTTCATATGGTTTTACTATCATTGTTATTTTTTTTCTTTTTAGAATTCATACTATGTTCATATGTAGGTTTATGATATTTTTCATAAAAAAATTACACATTTCTAGATTTGATCCTTATAGCAATTGTAGAGTCTTTTTTTGGTATTTCTCATTTGAATGTTCATTTTGGTCCTCATGTCAAATGTCTAATTGACTTCATTGATTTAGAGTCAACTTAGTCTTCTTTTCTAACTCTTTGTGACCTTGGATTTTTAGGCTTGTTTTTGTTTTGAAGGTTTTTGCTTGACTGTTAATGTCCCATCTTCCTTTAGTCTTCTTAATCACTTCATCATATTTTGAGTTGTTTGACTTTTTAACCCTTTCAAAATAAAAAGTGCTTTTTGACACTATGTTCTTCTTATCCTACTCTGTTGTTATGGTTAATCAATCTAAGAATACAAACAGTATGGATTTGGCCTTACTTATTTCAAAAGGTTCAAAAGATTTGAATTGGATTAACATAGACATTCCAACTACCATTGCATTTGATAAATGGACTGAACCAACAGCAATATTGGATCTCCAATGTCACTGTTTTATAACTAATGACATGGGTATAGGGTTTATCCTATCAAGGAAGGCGAGTAAGCTTATAGTTACAATACCTATTCCTTCATTGTATTCTATGAAGATATCATCCAATGAATTGGAATCTCTCTTCCATTTTCCATTTTTCAATAATGTATCATCAATTTTGATTTAGCTTACTTGGAATGCATGGTATTTGTTGGCTAACTTTGAGACATTTTGTGATAAAATGAAGTCGAAATCATATAATATCTAAGTGTTCTCCTATTTTTACAATTCTTTTCATCAGCAACATGAAGGTTGAACACATATCATGTAGCACTTTGATCGACTATTTTTCACTAATCTAATTTCTAGCATAAGGTATTGGAAAAATAGTTTTTTCAAATTTAGATCGATAAAGGATATTGAATCATGTTGGCTAGTGGGTGGTTAGCAGCTATACCCAATGAAGGGGGTCAAAGGAATAGTTAATCTCCATAAGCATTTAGAATTTTTAAAGATCATTTCGCTTTTCTTTCTTATTCTAGAAAATTTTCTACATACTAAGCTTATGTATAATTTGTTTTTGTTTCCATTTGGATATCATGTTTGCTTTCTAAGCTTTGATTTTAAGTTTTATCTTGTTCTGATTTAACTTGGATTTGTTTCTTTTTTGTAAAGCATTATTTATATGAGGATTTTAAGATTTTGCCTTTCACTATAGATGTTATTCAACTTCCTCTTATTCATAAAACTTATTTAGGTAAGGAAAAAATTGCCAAAAAGAAGGAAGATAACTCTATCCTTATTGAGAAAGATGCTTTTAAAAAGGATTCTATTGAAGAAACTTTTATGGGGTGATTATAAATACTTTGATCATCCAAGCCCTTAAAGCTCTTGCCTCATGCCACTCAAAGCTCATGTTAAAAGGATAAGGCAAAAAAGTCCCCGAGCATCTTTTGAGGCTATTTTTATCAAGGAGATTGATTACAAAAACTTTGAGATGATTTCAATCAATGTCACTCCCTAGATTGAAATTTCTTAAAGTCTTTAGTATCAGAACATAGACTTTACCCCTTGGATGTAGAGCTAACTAGTTGTGAAACATAATTGAAAAAAAAATTAAGATTACTTCTTTGCGAATAGTGAGAGTCAAGCCTTCATTTTACTATCATAGAAATCAATCAAGTTCTAGGTAACATTCTTTTGCTATTATGAAGGTAGATAAAAACAATGGTGGTTGTCTGCAAAAAAATTTAGAAGTTGCTGAGAAGGATTTTACTACAACTCAAAAATCATTAGATGCCTAAACTTTAGAGCTCTTAGAGTCCCAAAGGAGGGAGATTGATTTGGAGGAAAAATTAAGGAAAAAAAGTAAAGCCTAAGAAGATGTCCAATCATTAGTTAGTACTTATTGTAAAAAGAAGCAAAATAAGAGAATAACCTAAAGAATAAGGATAAGGAAATCTAAGCATTAAAGAGGTAAGTGGATAATGCCGATAAGAAGATTCTTAATGCCTAAGTTGATAGTTATCCTTTATATCTAGCAAGGCTTGAAGAAGCTATTTGTTAGATCCAATAATTTAATCCTAATATTGATGTTAGCAAGATTGATAAGTTACCCTTGAAGAGCTTTTAAAGGAAAGGGATGCCCCTTAAACTTTTGCAATTTTGATACAGCTTTTTAGTTTCTACTTAGATATTATACAAATCTTCAGATAATTTATAATGTGTATAATAGCTTTATTTCTTTTAGTGATTTTGCTTTTGAGAATGTTGTTTGGCTTGTAATGAGTTTGTTATCTTTCTATTTCTTAAAGGTTTCAATGGGTTGTTTATTTTTTATCTTTCAAATAGTATTAAAGAGTCTATTTCATTTAGTTTTTTTATAACTTCTAACGAGCCAAATGTCTTTCAATCTTTTGAGTGTTTTTTATCAGCTCATTTGTTTGCTTATTTATCTAAGTCATATATACAAGAGCCATCCACTATTTCTTGTTTGGATACCTACTTCCTTTCATTTTTGTGTCTTTTTAAAAATTATTTAAATGATTAACAATTTTAGAAATTGATTGGAACTTAAAGTTAATTAGAATTCAATTTTGGTTCATTTTGAACCTAATTAAAGTCCATCTTAGAATTTAATTTGAAGTCTGTTTGGAACTTGAGTTGAAGTTTTTCTTAGTGGGTTGCTTAGGTTTTCATGCCAAAGGAGTCTACTTTGGCTTTTGTGTTACAAGTTCTACTTAAGCTTTTATGCTAAAGGGGTCTACTCAAGCTTTGTATCGAGCTCCCATGTACTCTTAAACAGATTGAAATACTTATTTGTTTATTTATTTAAATGCTTGTATAACATTGCTTTAAGTGTATCACATTCCATATTTGAAGGATGGATATGCCCTCCAATGTTTCTAATTTGCAAGTGTCATTCCTTGAATTTTCTTTAATTTAAATGAGCCTTCACAATTTGGAGCTAATTTTCCTGCACTTGGGTTCTTCTGCCAATATAAGTATTATGGATTTTTAGGAAACTTTCTTTTCTTCATCTATTTGTTGAAATATTTCGTTAGTTTTCTTTTTATTATTCTACTCATATTTGATCTAATTCTTAATCTTTAGGAGTAAATATCAAGTTTTTTTTCTTTCTTTTCTCATTCTTTATAATGTTTTCTCTTTTCTCTAATTTTTCTAATTCAACTAGAATCATATCTTTTGGGCTATGCATCAACTTAAAAAGAGTTTTGCCTATAGTGGATTATCCTATTGTCTTGTATAACTAGAGTTTGCTTCTTAATTCTTCAATCTATCTTCCTTTAGCCTCTTTTAATCTCCTTTTTAGTCCTCGAGTATTATTTTATTAGCTAGCTTAGCTTGTCTATTTTATTAGGGATGATAAACAAACATGAACTTTTACTTGATTCTCAATCTTTAAAGACTAAGGAGATAAGTAAGATAAATGTTTGAAAATATATTAAAGATATCTTTTAAAGAATTGAGTAAGATTTATCCACAGTAGAAGTCAATGAAGCTTTTTGCTATAAATTGAGTTCCATTATCAAATATTGAAGTTTCTAATAGGCCAAATCTGTATGAAAAATAACTAGTATTGCTTGGAAATATTTGATCGAAATAAGACTTTGAATTTTTACCTACATATAATGGATCTTTAAAGCAATTTCTAGATATTTTTTGTTTTGATGGTTTCAAGTGATTCAACTTCTATCTATTTTACAAAGTATTCGACTAACATAACTAGGTATTTTTCTTGTCTTACAGCCATGAGAAGTAATCTAAATAGGCCAATCCCTTATTTTGTAGATAACTAGGAAATGAAAATTATTTCCATTAGAGTTAATGGTTATCTTTTAACTTAGGCTAACCTTTTGGCATTTGTCATAATTTTAAATGAATTCTTTTACCCCTTTTTTTATTCTTGACTGGTAATATCCTAACTTTATGGCTTTCAAGGCTAAAGTTATTCTTGTCAAGTAACTTTCACGTTTACCTTTGTTTAGCTCTTAGAGTATACAATTAGCTTATTGCTGATGTAGGCATTTTAGAATTGGTGGGTCAAAGCTTTACTTATATAATTGATTATTCTCTAATATCAAATGGGCAACTTGTCTTTAAACTCTTCAAGCTTCCATTGTATTGGTGAGAAGTTTTCCATCTTTTAAATATGCTTATACAGGATTCATCCAATAATCTAAGTGGCTAATTCTAAGGACTTCTTTCTTATTGATGCTTAGGCTATCGATTGATTCTTAAATGATAAACTAGTTATTTATTGCTACTTTTGTAGTTATCAATTTGGCCAAAGCATCTACCTTTTCATTCTTTACTCAAGGGATTTTATTTAGTTTATAATAAAATTTGTTTAAGAGTAACTTCGTCTTTTCCACATTTTTAAGCAATATCAACTCTTTCACTTCATATTTTCCTTAAAGTTAGGTTATTACTAAATATGAATCATTGAAGATATAAATTTGTTCAATACCTAATTTCACACTTAATTTTAATTCAACAATGGAAGCTTCATACTTTGCCTAATTATTTATAACTTTAAATTCAAATTTAATCAAATATTCGAGCTAGACTTTATTTCTTTCTAAAATTATGTCTACTCTACAAGGCCCATCTACATATATTAACCATTTAGCCATTTATTGAGGTTGTTTTTGCTTTTCCTTGGTTATTTTGACCACAAAATCTACCAGGACCAATAACTTCATTAACCTCATTGGCTAATAAATTAAACCATATTTTGAAAGTTTAATAAACCAAACAACAAATCATGTGGCCAAGTTAGGTTTATGATGAACTTGTTAAATTGGTGCATTTTTCAAGATGATTATTTAATGGCTTTAAAAGTATGATTTTAGTTTTTTGGACATGCATATTAATGCATATACTACCTTTTGAATCTTTTGATATCTTAATTGCACCATGTAAGACTTTACTTTTAACATAAATAGGTTTCTTAGCATCACCTTCTTCCTTTACTAGCATTAAACTGATCATAATTTCTAACATAGTTAAGTATAAGTAAAGTATGTCTTCTTAATCTAATCAATGTAGCGATAGTGGAGCAGTTAAGTGCTCTTTTAATTTGCAAAAAGCTTTTTCACATTCAAAATTCTACATGAGCTTCTTAAGAATGTTTTAGTAAGGAATAGAATGTCAAGAATTTATCTCTTGACCTAAACAAAAATATGGAAAGGGCTACTAATTGCCCATTTAAAGTTTGAATTTCCTTTATACTTGTTGGGCTTTTCATTGTAATAACTGCTTGGCATTTAGAAGGGTTTGCCTTGATCTTACGTTCTATGAGCATGAATCTTAGAAATTTTTCTACTTCTATTTTGAATGCATATTTCTTTAGATTAGGCCATATCTCATACTTTTTAAGTTTTTTGAATGCCTTTATAATATCTCTCTAATGTTATTCCTCACTAGTTAATTTAATGATCATATTATTCACATAAACTTCCATGTTTCTATCTATTTGATTGGTAAAAACTTTATTCATCATATGTAGATACAAGGTTCTTATGTTCTTTAGTTTGAAAGACATTACCCTATAGCAAAACACACCTTAGTCTATTATGAATATTGTTTTCTCTTTGTTACTGAGATACATTTTCATCTAGTTATTGCCTAAAAAGACATTATTTAAACTAAGATTTTGAACCTTAAAGAATTATCCATCAAGAGACTTATGTTTAGCAAAGGAAAAGAGTCCTTTGTGTAGGCTTTTATTGAGATCTATATAGTCCACACACATTCCCCATGTACCATTTGCATTTTTTTACTAACATTATATTTGTAAGCCAAATGGAATAGGGAATTTCCCTAATAAATCTTGCTTTTAACAACTTAATAACTTTTTCTTTTATTATGGCTTATCTTTCAAAGCCCAAATTTCTTTTCTTTTTCCGAACTGGCTTTACAATTAGATTAAGAAATGATTTATGATAGGTTATCTTAATGTCAATACTTGGCATATTAGTCAGGGACTAGGTAAATGCTGGAAATCGCGCATCATACATGCACAGCGAAAAAAAATTTTTTGCACGATTTCCACCAAGGATCCATGCAAATTTAGAATGCCATAGATTAGGGATTAGGGTTTATACCTTTTGGCAAAAGATCTTTTGACCGCTACAGCAAATCTGATCTGCTTCCAAATCACGAACCGGAATGAAAACCAGTAAATCAGATCACCAGTACAACGTTTATGTGGCTGCACCTCTGTGGTATCCACACGAACCCGTGAATCACCGATGAATGTCCGCTACACACACCGGTTGGAATTGATCTCCTTACACCTCATAGTGCTAGCTACACCTTTTCAAAGATTTTGGTCAAGGAGAGGTGCTAGGGTTTTCTATGCTTTTGCTTGGGGTGCGTGAATAATAATAGTAATCCTATTATTACCCAATAAGCCTATTTAAATAGGTGCATAGAAAAATCTAACCTATTTGGGCCTTATTCCATGTATAATTATAGGCTTACTATTGGGCCTTATAATTATAACACGAATTCCCAAATATTAAGCCCAAACAATTTGGTCCATTAATTCCAAATTCACTAAGCTCTAAATGTGCGACCCTACAGGCTCTCATTACGTTGGCAATGACCATTAATCATATTAATGATCATAAACAATGATTGGTGTCTAGCAACACATCATTATTACCCAGGTAATGAGAAAGTCGGTGATTTGACTAAACATTTACACGTGATCATCACTTATGTCCTTTTGTCCTATACATCTAGATTGAGCACGAGACATGGACCGTGTCATTCCCATATAGCCCAATCTTAAGATTTCTTGACTCCTAAGTAAGCTGACTGAAACAAATGTAATCGACATCTCATGTTAATTCATCTGAGCATGGCCATGCATTTTCTCAGCTTTACTTAATCAAGGGGCCCATAGATGTTACTCCTATTATATAGGAGGGACAAATCCCATCTTAATCACACAAACCCCTCTGCATGATATATGACATATACAATATCTACTCTTGCATTCACTTAACCATTAGTGATATAGAATAGTATCAAAATATGAAACTCACATGTAGGGAACCTTGGTGATCTCAGGTCAAAGGATCATATTAATAATGATCACTAAAAACCACTTATGACATTCATATAACGATCCATGTAGTATTCTTAATATGGGTCGGTCCAGTATACAAGTTCTCTAACTTGTACTCATGTGTAAACTTAATATCCCATATAAGTCTTCACACATGCTAGTATTAACATATTAAAGCAACCTAATCCACAATGATATATGATTAGGGACATTTAAGAATAAAATTATTCTAAGGTTATTATTATAATTAAATATATTACGCATACAATATATATAAATATAATAATTGAAATTACCACTAAAATAACATGATTCAAAATTACAATCACCAATATGATTGGTTTTAGGGCATATACACTAACAATCTCCCACTTGCACTAAAGCCAATCATCCATATATCTAATACCTATGGATCTCATATGACTATCATGCTTTTGCTGCGTTAGGGCTTTTGTCAGTGGATCAGCAACATTATCATCAGTCGGTATTTTGCATATCCTGACATCATTTCTGTCAACAATATCTCTTATGAGATGATAGCGCCAGAGTATGTGTTTGGATTTCTGGTGAGATCTAGGTTCCTTGGCTTGCGCAATGGCTCCATTATTGTCACAATAGAGCTCTACTGGGTCAGCAATGCTAGGAACAACTCCAAGTTCATTGATGAACTTCTTAATCCAAACAGTCTCTTTTGCGGCATCTGATGCTGCAATGTATTCAGCTTCTGTTGTAGAATCAGCCACTGTCCCCTACTTTGAACTCTTTCAGGTCATAGCGCCACCATTAAGGCAAAATACATAACCTGACTGCGACCTAAAGTCATCTTTATCGGTTTGAAAGCTAGCATCAGTGTAACCATTTACAATGAGCTCTTCCTCACCTCTATAAATCAAAAACATGTCTTAAGTTCTTCTTAAGTACTTAAGAATGTTCTTGACAGCTGTCCAGTGACTTTCACCAGGATCTGATTGGTATCTGCTTGTCATGCTTAAAGCATACGAGACATCAGGACGAGTACATAACATAGCATACATGATAGATCCAATCGCAGATGCATAAGGGATCTTACTCATGCGCTGTCTCTCATACTCTGTGGAAGGACATTGAGTTCTTGAGAGACTTATGCCATGTGACATCGGCAAGAATCCTCTTTTAGAATCTTGCATGCTAAACTTTTTTAGCACCTTGTCGATGTATGTACTCTGACTTAGGCCAAGCAATTTTCTCGATCTATCTCTATAGATCTTGATACCTAATACATAGGAGGCCTCACCTAAGTCTTTCATAGAAAAACAATTTCCTAACCAAGTTTTTACAGACTGTAGTATAGGAATGTCATTTCCAATGAGTAATATGTCATCTACATACAACACTAGAAAGACTATTGTGCTCCCACTAACCTTCTTGTATGCACAGGGTTCATCTTTATTTTTATTGAAACCAAACTCTTTGATTGCATCATCGAAACGAAGATTCCAACTCCGAGAAGCTTGCTTCAACCCATAAATGGATCGTTGCAATTTGCAAACTTTTCCAGCATTTTCAGGATTTACAAAACCTTCAGGTTATGTTATGTACACATCCTCAAGAAGATTTCCATTAAGGAAAGCAGTTTTGACATCCATTTGCCAGATTTCATAATCATAATATGCTACTATAGCTAGAAGAATCCTGATGGATTTAAGCATGACAACTGGAGAAAAGGTCTCATCATAGTCAATACCATGGATTTGTTTGAAACCTTTTGCAACCAATCGTCTCTTAAAGGTACACACATTACCATCCATGTCAGTTTTCTTTTTGAAAACTCATTTACACCCAATGGGTTTTACCCCTTCAGGTGGATCAACGAAAGTCCAAACTTGGTTTGAATACATGGAGTCCATCTCTAATTTCATAGCTTCTAGCCATTTCTCAGAATCTGGTCCCATCATATAGGTTGTGGGCTCATCTTGGTCCATGAGCAACACATCACCGTGATGAGTCATGAGAAAACTATATCTCTCGGGCTCACGACGTATCCTACTAGATCTACGTGAGTTCTGTGTTACATGAGCAGGTTCTTCCACAACTGTTTGTGGAATCGGCTCAGTTTCCATCTCAAGTTCAATGTTTTCTCGTTGATCTTGAATTTCTTCAAGTTCTATTCTTCTCCCACTGATTCTTTTAGAGATAAATTCTCTCTCTAGAAAAACACCAGTTCGAGCAATAAACACTTTTTGCTCGGTTGGATTATAGAAATAATATCCTTTTGTTTCCTTAGGATATCTAACGAAAAAATATTTATCAGATTTAGGTCCAAGTTTATCAGAAGCCTGACATCTTACGTAAGCTTCGCAGCCCCAAATCTTCATAAAAGACAAACTAGGACGTTTCCCAGTCCATATCTCATATGGTGTCTTTTGAACTGATTTTGACGGAACACGATTTAGTGTGAAAGTTGCAGTCTCTAGAGCATGTCCCCAGAAGGAATTTGGAAGGTCAGCCTGACTCATCATTGACCGAACCATGTCTAACAAAGTTCAATTCCTCCTTTCAGAAACACCATTCCATTGAGGTGTTCCTGGTGGAGTGAGTTGTGATACAATGCCACACTCCTTTAGATGATTAAGGAACTCTCGGTCTAAGTATTCACCACCTCGATCTGATCGAAGTGCTTTAATGCTTTTACCAAGTTAGTTTTGTACTTCATTTTTGAACTCTTTAAACTTTTCAAAAGATTCAGACTTGTGTTTCATAAGAAACACGTAACCATATCTACTGAAATCATCAGTAAAAGTAATGAAGTACTGATAACCTCCTCTAGCTTGTGTGTTTAAAGGTCCACATACATCACTATGTATAAGGCCCAATAAATCACTAGCCCTTTCACCTTTCCCAGTAAAAGAGGCTTTAGTCATCTTACCTAATAAACATGACTCGCATACCTCATATGATTCGAAATCAAATGAGTCCAAAAATCCATCCTTATGAAGTTTGGAGATGCGTGTCTCATTTATATGGCCTAAATGATAATGCCAAATATAGGTTGGATTTAAATCATTAGTTTTGACCTTCTTCGTGTTTATGTTATAGATTAGATTTTCAAGGTCCAGAACATAAAGACCATTCATTAATTGTGCACTGCCATAAAACATTTCATTTAAATAAATAGAGCAACATTTGTCCTTTATTATAAATGAAAAACCTTTCTTGTCTAAACAAGAAACAGAAATCAAATTTCTACTAACAGTAGGCACAAAATAACAATTGTCCAATTCTAAAACTAGTCCACTAGGTAAAGATAAATAATAAGTCCCTACAGCTAATGCAGCAACTCTTGCTCCATTTCCAACGCGTAGGTCCACTTCACCTTTGGCTAATGATCTACTCTCTTTAAGATCCTGCACATTTACACAAATGTGAGTACCACATCCAGTATCTAATACCCAAGATGTAGAAGTAGATAAATTAACCTCTATAATATAAATACCTGAGTTGGAAGTCCCACTTTCCTTTTGCTTCTTAAGCTCTTCCAGGTAAATCTTGCAATTTCGCTTCCAATGTCCTAGTTCTTTACAATGGAAGCATTGTCCTTCCTTAGCCACGCCACCTTTGGGCTTCAGTGCAGAGGAACTTAACTTGGACTTTCCATCAGTCTTGTCCTTTTTCTTTTTATTCTTGGCCTTAGACTTACCTTTTCCTTTGCCCTTTTGAACCATCATAATGGAATTGGGTTTGGACTTTTTTAAGTTCTGCTCAGCAGTTCTCAACATGTTAAGCAGTTCAGGCAAAGTCTTGTCAATTTCGTTCATGTTGTAATTCATGACGAATTAACTATAACTCTCAAGCAACGATTGCAGAACTATATCAGTAGCTAATTCTTGCTGTAAAGGAAAACCCAATCTTTCAAGGCTATTGATGTACCCAATCATTTTAAGTACATGTGTAGCAACGGGTGTTCCTTCAGCCATCTTACACTGAAACAATGCTTTAGATACATCATATCTCTCATGTCTTGCTTGCTCTTGGTAGAGCTGTTTAAGGTGATCAATCATATTAAACGCCTCCATGTTCTCATGTTGCTTCTGAAGCTCAGAGTTCATGGTAGCAAGCATGAGACAACTGACATCCAGACCATCTTCTAAATGCTTCTTATAAGCATCCTTTTCTGCTCGAGGAGCATTAGCAGCAGGCTCATTTGGAGTAGATTGCTCTAGGACATACTGCTTTTTCTCATGCTTGAGGACAATCCTCAAGTTTCGATACCAATCGAGAAAATTCATCCCATTCAGCTTATCCTTCTCAAGGATAGATCGCAGTGATAAATTTGATGCATTTGATGTCATGGTTATCTACAATAGAAAAATATGCAAAATGAGAATCATGTATTTCATTTATTTAATAAGGTCTTTTATTAAATAATACTCCCACTATTTTTTTCTCAAATTAATAGCCCTCACTATTATTTCAAAAAATCGTAGCATTTGAGATTTTCTAGTGGGCCAAGATCCATATTCCACCTAGATTTAAGTCAGCTTTAGCTGATCACTCAAGTTTTGGCTATTTAGGTAGGCAACTCCTTGCCAATTACATCTTATGTAACTCTTGGATAGTTAGGTGAACAACACTTGTTCAAATCCATCTCATGGACTTAAACCCAACTCTATGCCTCTAGGCCCCCAATCCTATTGAGATGGCCTAGTTAAGTCAAAACCCAATTATTGGCATTTGGATATCACTATTATCCTATCGTGTCTCACCAAGATAAACTAGGCACTTTGCTTTGACAAACCTGCCTTATGTTGATCAAGGCCTTGACAAGTGCCATTCATTGGAAGGCATCACTTTTATTACCGACTTAATATTTGCATTGAGGGATTTAAATGTCTATTTTAGATCTCACCATTATTTGCCATCCATACATGCCTATATCTAACATATCATATACATTAATATAAAGCATGCAATAAAGCATAAAATAAATGTGCATAGTTATGGCTCAACTACTTTGATTTTCCTAAGCCAATGAGAAAACCAAAAGGTCAACCTAGGGGAAAGATATCTTCTTTAAGCATCTTCCACAGTTATCCTCATATTGATTTTGGCTCCTTGTCTCCATGGCAACAAGCTCCAGGCTTAAACATATTGTACATTTGAAAGTAAACTATTCTAAATTTACAATACATAATGAAGGAGAAAACTCGAGTTACATTCGAAGGGAGTTAGGTGAGAGAAAGAATGTACAACTAGAATTTATAGAGAAAAGCACGACACGCAGGCCGTATTTAATTACAATAAAACCAAAACCAATAAATGAAATATAATCATACATTATGGTGTAAGGGCCATAACTATGCATCATGCAGTAAACATCATATGTAAGCATACAAACAACCATAGGTATTTATTGAAATTGATCTTGTTTCCAATTTTAACTTGTTTAAAATTAGAAGGTTATGAAAAGATTGATTTTAAAACGCAGCTTAGATTTAGGCTATCAATTATTGCGCTACGCAAAGTTAGTACGGCGATCCCGCTAGCCGGTTAACGGGTGGGGGTCAAGGAGGGGCCGCCCCTCGCAGTGGGTGAAGAGGCGGAGCCCCCTTCCCAAAAATTTTTATGCATCTTACATTCAAAATTTTGAGGACTTTCGGGCAAAAATCCAAAAAATTTTGAACGTTTCAGTTTCTGTTTTAACCATTAAAACAATCGGCCAAAATTAGAATTTATCAAGAACCCTAATTTCAGAACTGTTCCGGAATCCTACTTCTTGATGTTCCGCCATATTAACTCAAATATTAGTCCATGTTCTATTTAATTTAATCTCATTAAACAAAACAGAATGCATACATCACATGTATACAACCAGACATGTTTCTGTTCGAATTTTAATCTCATTAAAACAAAAACTTCATCAGCTACGTTTCTAGTTTTTAATCTCATTAAAATGAATCATTAATTATGTATGTTTCAATCTAATTTTAATCTAATCAAAATCGATTCATTAACATACAAAATTACATTGATCCAGAACCCTAATTGCATCATGCGTGATCTGATTAAACACGAATTATCTAGATTTAAACGCATAACACAGAAAACTAATCTATGGATTCGCAAGTGGCTCTGATGCCACTGCTGGAAATCGCGCATCATACATGCATAGCGAAATAAAATTTTTTGCACAATTTCCACTAAGGATCCATGCGAATTTAGAACGCCATAGATTAGGGATTAGGGTTTATACCTTTTGGCAAAAGATCTTTTGACCGCTACAGCAAATCTGATCTGCTTCCAAATCATGAACCGGAATGGAAACCAGTAAATCAGATCACCAGTACAACGTTTATGTGGCTGCACCTCTGTGGTATCCACACGAACCCGTGAATCACCGATGAATGTTCGCTACACACACCGGTTGGAATTGATCTCCTTACACCTCGTAGTACTAGCTACGCCTCTTCAAAGATTTTGGTCAAGGAGAGGTGCTAGGGTTTTCTATGCTTTTGCTTGGGGTGCGTAAATAATAATAGTAATCCTATTATTACCCAATAAGCCTATTTAAATAGGTGCATAGAAAAACCTAACCTATTTGGGCCTTATTCCATGTATAATTATAGGCTTACTATTGGGCCTTATAATTATAACACAAATTCCCAAATATTAAGCCCAAACAATTTGATCCATTAATTCTAAATTCACTAAGCTCTAAGTGTGCGACCCTACGGGCTCTCATTACGTTGGCAATGACTATTAATCATATTAATGATCATAAATAATGATTGGTGTCTAGCAACACATCATTATTACCCAAGTAATGAGAAAGTCGATGATTTGACTAAACCTTTACACGTGATCATCACTTATGTCCTTTTGTCCTATACATCTAGATTGAGCACGAGAAATGAACCGTGTCATTCCCATATAGCCCAATCTTAAGGTTTCTTGACTCCTAAGTAAGCTGACTGAAACAAATGTAATCGACATCTCATGTTAATTCATCTGAGCATGGCCATGCATTTTCTCAGCTTTATTTAATCAAGGGGCCCATAGATGTTACTCCTGTTATATAGGAGGGACAAATCCCATCTTGATCACACAAACCCCTCCGCATGATATGTGACATATCTAATATCTACCCTTGCATTAACTTAACCATTAGTGATATAGAATAGTATCAAAATATGAAACTTACATTTAGGGAACCTTGGTGATCTTAGGTCAAAGGACCATATTAATAATGATCACTAAGAACCACTTATGACATTCATATAACGATCCATGTAGTGTTCTTAATATGGGTCGGTCCAGTATACAAGTTCTCTAACTTGTACTCATGTGTAAACTTAATATCCCATATAAGTCTTCACACATGCTAATCTTAACATATCAAAGCAACCTAATCCATAATGATATATGACTAGGGACATTTAAGAATACAATTATTCTAAGGTTATTATTATAATTAAATATATTACGCAGACAATATATATAAATATAATAATTAGAATTGCCATTAAAATAACATGATTCAAAATTACAATCATCAATATGATTGGTTTTAGGGCATATACACTAATAGTAAAGACCATATTGTTATCCTTCAGTATTCATATTAAGGTTCACTTGGCTTCACCCTTCAAGTGTGCTCCTATTTTTATGGTTCTTTGATTATCTCTTTCGAATAATTAGATTTCTTCTAATTTAGATCCAATCTCAAAGCACTTTGTATCCTTTGATTAGATATCCAATAGTGTCGAGCCTACTACTCAGCAATTTTTCATGATATTTGAGGGTTCTCATATGTCTTTTGGACTATTTTCCCCTTAGACTAATAATGTAGCATTGACCTAGCACCTTTTGGTGTTCCTTACTTGCCCTATTCTATTGAAATGTTGAATTTCATCAATATATGAAATAGATACAATAACACCCACTTTATTCAATGAGGGTCTGCCTAAAATCATATTATAAGCTATGTTTAGTGCCAAGACAACTAAGAAATCATCATCAATCATCTTTATATTGCTTCCAAAATTACTTTTAACATGATAGTTCCTTTCGCCTACACTTGGTTTCTAGTGGATCTAATAAGCACTTTTTCATATGATTTATACATACTTTTAGTAAAACCTATATTTTTTTGTTATTTTAGAATAAAGAATATTAGCCAACATTTCTTTATCCACCAATATACATTTGATTAGGAAATTATAAACTAGGATTGTGATCGCCATTAAATCATCATGATCCTAATCGATCTTACCAAAATTTTCCTCTATAAAGGTTATGGATTTGAATATTCTTTCTATTTCTTTTATTTGATTGTGAGGAATTGTCTAGCATGTCTTTTCCTAGAGTAGTTCAAATTTCCTCCACCCTTGAAATCTCTAGTAGTTGTCTCGATTACTTAAACCTTTGAGTCCTCTAGTTAGTGTTGTTCTTTTCTTCCTTCTTTCTTTTACCAATTGAATTTACAATCTTTTTCATATTCCTCATCCATTTTGTACTTTTTATACTTAGAAAGGTAACTCTTAGATTAAATGCTCTATCTTATCTTTTAGAGTAATGCAATCATCAGTGTTATAGCCATAATATCTATGAAATTCTTAGAACTTTGTTCGATTAGTAGAAAGGTGTTTTCTTTTGTTCAGTATTAGGAATTCCATTAACTCAGTTACTTTGACATCATGAACTACTTTGCTTGGTAACATGTTTAAGGGTTCGTAGTTGTTAAATTAGTCTCATAGTATTAGGTTCTATTTCGATCTTTGTCTCATTCCCTCCTTTTGTTTAATCAAGGATTTTGACTAAACTCCATTTGTCCATAATTGTGTTAATACCTATTTATGTCCTATTTTTTTGCATTTATAAATTTCTCAGCTTTAGCAAGTAACTCCTTTAAGGTATAAGCTGGGGGCATTTTGTTAGAGAAAGAACGAGATGCTTGACTATGGCTCGGTTGTTAACTAACAAATGATGACTCCTTCATTAAAATCTTTTATCTTGAAGATGAAAATGTTGAAATAAGTAAAGTATTCTCTGGGAATTTCATAATGGCCCTGTTTAAATTTTACTAATGTGGCAAAAGTCTCTCTAGATGGTTTGTTGGTCACAAATGAACTTAAAAAGTTTTAGCCAATTTTTTGAAATTGTCAATAGAACGAGTAAACAGAAAAGTAAGCCACCTAAGATTTGCTTTTCTCAATGTTATTGAAAATGCCCAGCATATAATTTCATCATGGGCGCTTAAAATAGGCATAAATGCACGAAATGCTTCAAATTGTTTCACTGGATCTAAAGTCCCATAACATGCCTTTAAATTTATGGGAAATTTGAAATTTTAAGGGAGTGAAGTGGTCATGATTTCGATGGTAAAAGGATGCTCATCTTTTTTGGAAAAGATAAGTTCTATGGGTGTTGATTTTAGGAATTATTTTAACCAATAAATAGGAAGAGTGGATCATATTCCTTATGTATTTGCTAATTTTCCCAAGATGGTTTACATGTTAACTACTAACATTCATTTGCAATGGAAGGCATGATGGTGGTAAAAGGAAGGTTAATGGAGGGAATAGTAGTATAGGAGGTGGTAACATAGGTCCTATTGGTTTAGATATATTGTCAATTTTTCTATTTTGTATTGAAGGTAGTTGTGGTCATTACAGTGCAAACATGATCGATTCAATAGAGTTGGGAAGTATGCCAAATGGCATTTTTAAGGTAGTTAATGGTGGTAGAGTTGGAAGGGGTGGTGGGGATGAAGCCAAATCTAATGTAGCTAGAGAGATGGATTGTGGTTCAAATGCCAGCGAAAGGTTACTTTGGAGATGTTAATGTGGTTGTTAGAAAGCATCTATCCTCACTCTTAGATAAGCAACTTGCTTTATAAGGACATATTTAATATTAAACAAATAAAATACTTTCCCTCAATTTTAACATTTTACTATTATATTTTGCAGGAAATATTTTTCAATGAAACAAACGGAATTTAAATGTGATACTTTGCTTGAATGATAATATCTTTATGAATGACTTCAATTTCCTCAAATTCTTTTGATTTGTCCTCTTAGCAACTAACACTTTAGCTACCTTATTCTTTAATTGAAAAGAATCTTGTAGTAGAATATTATAAGCTTTTTGATTAAAAACTTCTTGAACATGCCCTTAATGTTCTAAACTTGCATAATTCTCCATGTGATTGAATGTTCTAGATTCAATGTAGGCTTTATCCCTAAAATTTTGATCATCAACTTTCTAACTTGCTAACTAACAAATACATAAGACAATATTATGAAATGATATTACAAGGATAAGGAATGACTTCATAACATTAAAGAAATCAGAAGTTATACTTTTATGGTACCACATAGAATTAGAAATTATAAGTACTTTTTCTTCTACATTTCATATGTAACCCTTTTTTTTTCCTACAGGAGAGAATCATGACTTTTATGCAAAGAATTTGCCTATTTTAAAAAGGTGGCAAGATTTTTTTAAACTCATAAACTGAAGGCAATTAATTGAAAAATAAATGAAGATATTTAGCATTACTTGGGTTGAAACGAGTGTGTAAAAATTGTCAATTCATATCTTAACTTGTTCTCAAATAATCATAAAAGCAAAAGGGCTGCAAAGTGAACAAAAATAAAATACCAGAAAAAATGACTTTGAAAGGGGAATAATTCTCACTCATGGGTGAGTATATTCCAAAGCACAACATTACAGATAAGGCTATATCACAATGCTCGTGATTAATACAAGTACATTGGACCACCAAATTTGCTGTAACCCATATTTACTTTTAGCCACTTCATCTGTACGAAATCTAAGGCTGTATTACATTGCCCGTGACTTACATTGGACCACCAAATTTGCTGTGGCCCATACTCACTTTCGGCCACTTCATCTAGGCTGAATCTGAAGCCTCCTCATCCTCAAATATATTGAAAAATGAAACAAAAATAAGTTGGTACTAAACGAGAGTCTTTACATTGATTAGAGTGATTAAGTCATAATTGAACACACCACATTAATGCTTCTCTATAAAATTGATAGGGACACCGCAACTTATGCACACAGGACCCACTCAATTGATTCTTGAGCATCAGAACTGCAAGAGTAAGATTGAACATGATTGTCAGATATCTGTTTGGATGGCATGCACAAAAGCATTTTTCATGCCTCACAAATGATACATACAACATAGACTACTGCACACACAAGACAGCAAGATTAACATTCATACCACATACAAGATAGCAAAATTGACATTCATAACATAATAGATATAGCAAATTGTGTTATATATATATATATAATGTGATAAGTCAAAACAAGAATAGATGCATATAAAAAAATAGATATAATTTATAATTATTAAATATAATTATTATTAATAAAAAATAACAATTTATTTTTATTAAAAATTTAAAAATAATTCTTATATTAATGGAGTCAAATAAATCTATTTTAAATCTTGTCATTATATTTTGTTAAATCTTTAACGAATTCAGATATATAATAAATTCAAAATAACATAACCTCAATGAACCAAAATTCAATTGAATTCAAGATGCATTAATCCAAATTCGATACGTTACTATCCCCATCACAATTGCACGATGCACAAGGAGAATATAATCTGCAAACAAAGATATAATATTAAAGGGTCATTATTTGGATAAAGGAATTAAAGTTGTAAAAATGTAAGTGATGTCCTAGGGGCACGCCAAAGTTGAATAATGTTGTATACTTTCGGCTAGCATTGATCACGTGACACTGGGCCCCTCGTACTAATGTGAAAACTCCATTTTATCTGTGGGAAACGCACAGAGACCAAAAACCGCGTGGGGGCAAAGGCTCCACATCGGTCTTCTTCACTACAGTAACTCATCTGTCAAATTTTCTTAACTTATCGTTTGCCATTTATGCTTGAGGGGACGTATCATCAGAAAATGGAAGAGACACTATGACCAATAGGGTGAGAAAAAAGGTACATTCCGCTTAATTTTTTATATATTTCCCCGTATTACAAAAAAAAAAGGTGAGAAAAAGAAAAAAGGGCAAACTTAAAAATATAGATATCACTTTCTTAAATTAAATAAAATATAAAATTAATATTTATTTTGAACTTAATTTTTTATTTTATTAAATTATTTCTATGATAGAATGTAGAAAAAAAAAGACAAAAAAGAAAATGAGAAGCAAGAAAAAAAAAAGTTCTCTCCTTTTTTTAAAGATGACGATGAGGAGAAGGAAAAGAATTATTTTTTTAGATAAAAAGGTATGATAAAAATTAAATTAAATTAAATGATAATTTGGACCGAAGAATCAAGAGTAAAATTATAATAAATTAATTTTTATTTCTTTTTTATTCATACATACCATGAAAATATTTCGTTTTTCTTGGCATTTACGAGGTGCTCTTCCTTCACGCCCCCCCGGTCTCCGGCTCCCCCCCGGACAGTGAGCAGGATTGCAGCACAGCATAGTAGGAAAAAAAATGGCGCAGCAAGCTTTAAATCCTTCAAAATTTTTTGGATGTCCCATCGTATCTTTTTATTTTTCGATGACATTGAGTTAGTGGGAGCTTTCTCAGATGGATGTGAGGGGTCTTAGAGCACGATTTCTTAATATTTTTTATTATTGTGGTTTGATACAAGAACCCCTGTTTAGCTTCAAGTCACGACTTTCTCAAAGAAATTGTTAGAAATATACGAAAAAATGATGTTTTAGACTACTAGTATAGCATGTTTGGAACTTCTTTAGATCGTCAAACTTCAATATTTTAGTGTTCTAAGTTTGATTTGAGAAAGTTTCTAAAATATAAAACTTGATTCCTTTACGATGGAATTAAAAATATTAGAATCAAAGTATGTAGTTTCATAAAATGAGGTAATTAGAGCTTTTTTAGATCATAAAAATCTTAATATTTTTATTCAATTAAATTTAAATTAGAAAAATTTTATTTTTACCATCATATTTTGTGTACTTGATATAGCACTAATTAAAATAAACGTTTTATGCTTTATAATGTTAGACTAGTATACTTAGTATATATTTAAATCATAAAAAATCTAATAATTTTAATATTTGAAGTGTGATTCAAAAAAATTCCCAATACATTTTATATTTCTAATTCTTAAAGAAGAATTAGAAATAATAAAAAATGAATGTGTGATTTGCTAAAGTAATGTGTGATTATGGTCTCCCTAAATCATCAAATTTAGTATTTATGTTTAAACAGTATTAATTCAAGAAATCATTATATGCAAATGTGGTTTCGATTTCATGCCTTAGATTTTGTAGTAGCATAACAAAATATTACAACGGTGCAATGGTAACTTCAAGATGCACTTAATTTAATTAAAGAGAACAAACACATGATAAAGATTTGTATCAAAAGGTGTAGTAGGGTGATTTAGTACATTCATCGTTGCCAGCCAACCAAGAGAATAACTGCTAGTTAAGTATTTAAATACATACATATATATATGTATGTATTTAAATACTTATATTGGATTCCTTTGATTTTTTTTTGCAAATATTGGATTTCATTATCTGTTATTTCTTTTATGTTATATAAATAAAATATTAACATTCATTTATATTTTATAAAGTTCAAATTCAAATTTTAATTGTCAATTACATATTTGATTTTTGCGTAGTTGTTGTTTGCCTTGCTAAAGACATAACTAAAACTTTAATAAATATTTTTTATGTTAACAATGGATTCATGAATAACTCACTAATAACTTTACAAAAATTTCTCATCTTAGTAATAAAATTAGTGATAAATTAATAATTAATAATAAATTTATCTATCACTAAATATGGAACTGGTGCTAAATAATCTGTCAGTAATATAAGAGTTAATGATGAACAATGGCATCACTTGTTTTTGTTCGTTGTGGGTTTATAAAGTTAGCAATTAAAATGATGATAGGTACAAAAATTTCATCACTAATTTAATTATCATTGCATTGTTTACCGACGCTTCTTAATCTATTAATTAATTCATTGCTAAATATTTGACCAACAAATTTCTCTTGTTTAGCAATAGATTTTTTTATCATTGATTAGTGTTTTTCTTATAGTGTAAGAAACTAAAGATATTCAATATAGGAGAATGTAATATATCAAAATCAGCTCATTCAATTCTATTTAGTTAACCTAACAAGCAATAATTGTACATTATGTCACTCTAAAATTTGACTACTTTTTCATTAGATTAAGGTGTTATAATACTGGTTCTAATTACAAGTTAGCTTCTATCAAGGATCTAAAGTGGGTTTTACAACACATCATTATCATTATTATTATTTATTTTTGGTTAATTTCATATCATTAATTAAAATAAATTATATTATCATTTAAAAATTTATATTTTTGTTCATTATTATTATTGGATGTGTGTGTGTGTGTGTGTGTGTGTGTGTGTGTATGTATGTGTGTGAGTAAAAAAGTAAAAAGTATCAAAGTGTAATAATTTTCAATGTAGAAACCCTCCAACTAAAGGAATCAAAACCATGGGACTTAGTCCAAAAGAATTTTACAATTAATTAAAGTAGATATAAATATTTTTTTAACTAAATTCATAACATGTACATGAATATATTACTATTTTGATATAATGTTGATAATTTAATACTTTAATTAATATATTTATTTAGTTATAGTAATTATTTTATATATGCTTAGTTATAATAATTACTTTATGTAGTTATTTTCTATTAATTTTATGATTTTATGATAATAATTTTTATTAATTTTTAATTTTAATGTAATTATTTATTTTAATAATTTCGTAATATATTTTGAAAAAATCAAATTTATTAATTTATTAATTTTAATATTAAATGTTTTTAAATTTTAATGTAATTTTTATTTTGATAAGCTTATATAATATATATTGCAATATTAAATATATGAAATCATTGATTTTAATATTAAAAATTATTTAATATTACTCATTTATATAATTTACATAGTATATATGTTAAAAGTATAGTTTATATATATATATATATATATATATATATATATATATATATATATATATGTTCTCACATACATACATATATTAAAAGGCATTTTAAACAACTCTAATGAAATAGACAATCATTATGGCTAAACAATTAACCATTTCTTGAATTTTTTGTAGATGTTGGTCATGAAGTTACTATTTATTTAGAGGTTTTAATCCCTCCTAAACATTTTATAAGTTATCATTAACTCATCAAGACATGATATTACATTATGTGACCGTAGATCAACCATTTATTACCATTTCCTTACACCCATTCATGTTCTTTAGCCAAAATTTAAGAAAATCCTAACTTGGTAGCATTATTCATCCATTTTTAGAATAAGGAAGAAATTCAAAGTATTAAGTGGATATTCCACTCACTTGAGTTGAAGAAAACTACAAGATACTTCATTCATTCTTTTGGTGCTTGATTTCTTCAAGATTTCAAGATAAAATATGGCTTTAGTTTCTATCTCCTTTTCATGTTTTAAACATTCAAATAGAGCATTGATCACGTGATAATGTTGTATGCTTTCGGCTAGCGTTGATCACGTGATACTGGGCCCTTCGTACTATTGTGAAAACTCCATTTTATCTGTCCGAAACGCACAGAGACCAAAAACCGCGTGGGGGCAAAGGCTCCACATCGGTCTTCTTTTCACTACAGCAACTCATCTGTCAAATTTTCTTAACTTTATCGTTTGCCATTTATGCTTGAGGGGACGTATCATCAGGAAATGGAAGAGACACTATGCCAATAGGGTGAGAAAAAAGGTCCATTCCGCTTAATTTTTTATATATTTACCCGTATTACAAAAAAAAAAAGGGTGAGAAAAAGAAAAAAGGGCAAACTTAAAAATATAGATATCACTTTCTTAAATTAAATAAAATATAAAATTAATATTTATTTTGAGCTTAATTTTTTATTTTATTAAATTATTTCTATGATAGAATGTAGAAAAAAAAGAAAATGAGAAGCAAGAAAAAAAAAGTTCTCTCCTTTTTTTAAAGATGACGATGAGGAGAAGGAAAAGAATTTTTTTTAGATAAAAATGTTTGATAAAAATTAAATTTAATTAAATAATAATTTTACTCTTTAAGTAGAATTTTAAACCGAAGAATCAAGAGTAAAATTATAATAAATTAATTTTTATTTCTTTTTTATTCATACATACCATGAAAATATTTCGTTTTTCATGGTATTCACGAGGTGCTCTTCTCACGCGCCGCCGGTCTCCGGCACCCCCCTGGACAGTGAGCACGAATGCAGGATAGCATAGGCTTCGTTTGGCAGCCAATATTTTCGCCAGCGTTTGACATTTTTTATTAAAAAATAACGGTTTGACTGGTGCCAAACTGCTATTTTAAAATGTTGATAAATGTAACATTTTTCAATCAAATAACTGTTTAGGATTTAAAATCAAACAGTTATTTGATCGAAAAAATGTTGTCCGTCAAACGAAAGCATAGTGGTAAAAAAAATGGCGCCGCAAGCTTTGAATCCTTCAAATATTTCCGACGTCCCATCGTATTTTTTATTTTTCGATGACATTGAGTCAGTGGGAGCTTTCTTAGATGGATGTTACGGGTCCTTGGAGCACGATTTCTTAATATTTTTTATTATTGTGGTTTGATACAAGAACCCCTGTTTAGCTTCAGGTCACGACTTTCTCAAAGAAATTGGTAGAAATATACGAAAATGATGCTTAAGACTATTAGTATAGCATGTTTGGAACTTCTTTAGATCGTCAAACTTCAATATTTTAGTGTTCTAAGTTTGATCTGAGAAAGTTTCTAAAATACAAAACTTGATTCCTTTACGATGGAATTAAAAATATTAGAATCAAAGTATGTAGTTTCATAAAATGATATAATTAGAGCTTTTTTAAATTATAAAATTTTTATATTTTTAGTCAACCAAATTTAAATTAAAAAAAATTATTTTTACCATTATATTTTGAATATTTGATATAACACTAATAAAATAAACATTTTATGCTTTATAATGTTAGTTCTTAGACTAGTACACTTAGTGTAAATTTAAATCATCAAAAATCTAATAATTTTGATATTCAAAGTGTGATTCAAAAAATCCCCAATACATTTTATATTTCTAATTCTTAAAAAAGAATTTAAAATAATAAAAAATGAATGTGTGGTTTGCTAAAGTAATGTGATTATGGTCTCCCTAGATCATCAAGTTTTAGTATTTATATTTAAATGGTATTGATTCAAGAAATTACTATATGCAAATGTGTTTTCGATTTCATGCCTTAGATTTTGTAGTAGCATAACAAAATATTACAGTGGTACAACAGTAACTTCGAGATACATTTAATCTAATTAAAGAGAACAAGCACATGATAGAAATTTGTATCAAAAAGTGTAGTAAGGTGATTTAGTACATTTACCATTGCCAACCAACCAAGAGAATAACCGCTAGTTGTAGTTGTAGTCTATATATATATGTATTTAAATACTTATATAGGATTCCTTTGATTATTTTTTTTTGCAAATATTGGATTTCATTATCTTTTATTTCTTTTACGTTATATAAATAAAATATTGACATCCAATTATATTTTATAAATTTCAAATTCAAATTTTAATTGTTGATTACATATTTGATTTTTGCACAGTTGTCGTTTGCCTTGCTAAAGACATAACTAAAACTTTAATAAATATTTTTTATGTTAATAATGGATTCATGAATAACATCACTGATAATTTTGTAAAAATTTCCCATTTTAGTGACAAAATTAGCGAGAAATTAATAATTAACAAAAAATTTATCCATCATTAATATGGAACTAGTGTTGAATAATTTGTTAGTAATATAAGAGTTATGATGAACAATGGCATCACTTGTTTTTATTTGTTGTGGGTTTGTAAAATTAGCAATTAAAATGACAAGGGGTACAAAAATTTCATCACTAATTTGATTACCATTACACTGTTAACTAATGCTTCTTAATCTATTAATTAATTCATTGCTAAATATTTTACCAACAAATTTCTCTTGTTTGGTGATAGATTTTTTTGTCACTAATTAGTGTTTTTCTTATAGTGTAAGAAACTTAAGATATTCAATTAGGAGAATATAATATATCAAAATCAGCTAATTCAACTCTATCTAGTTAACTTAACAAGTAATAATTATACATTTTGCCACTATTAGATTTAACTACTTTTTCATTAGATTAAGGTGCTATAATACTAGCTCTAGTTGCAAGTTAGCTTCTATAAGGGATTTGAAGTAGGTTTTACAACACATCGTTATTATCATCATTATTATTTATTTTTAGTCAATTTTATATCATTAATTAATTAAAATAAATTATTATTATCATTTAAAAACTTATATTTTTATTCATTATTATTATTGGATATATATATAAGTAAAAAAGTAAAAAAATCAAAGTGTAATAATTTTTAATATAGAAACCCTCCAACTAAAGGAGTTAAAACCATGGGACTTAGTCCAAAAGAATTTTACAATTAATTAATGTAGATATAAATATTTTTTTAACTAAATTCATAACATATATATGAATATATTACTATTTTGATCATTTAATACTTTAATTAATATATTTATTTAGTTATAGTAATTGTTTTATATATGCTTAGTTATAATAATTACTTTATGTAGTTATTTTCTATTAGTTTTATGATTTTATGATAATAATTTTTATTAATTTTTAATTTTAATATTAAATATTTTTAAATTTTAATGTAATTTTTATTTTGATAAGCTTATATAATATATATTGCAATATTAAATATATGAAATTATTGACTTTAACATTAAAAAATATTTAATATTACTCATTTATATAATTTACATATTATATATGTTAAAAGTGTAGTTTATTTATATATATATATATGTTCTCACATACATACATATATTAAAGGGTATTTTAAAGAACTCTAGTGAAATGGACAATCATTATGGCCGAACAATTAACCATTTCTCAAATTTTTTGTAGATGTTGGTCATGAAGTTACTATTCATTTAGAGGTTTTAATCCCTCCTAAACATTTCATAAGCTCTCATTAACTCATCAAGACATGATCTTATATTATGTGACCCTAGATCAACCATTTATTACCATTTCCTTACACCTATTGATCTTCTTTAGCAAAAATCTAAGAAATTCCTAACTTGGTAGCATTATTCATCCATTTTTAGAATAAGGAAGAAATTCAAAGTATTAAGTTGATATTCCACTCACTTGAGTTGGAGAAAACTATAAGATACTTCATTCACTCTTTTGGTGCTTATTTTTTCAAGATTTCAAGATAAAAGATGGCTTTAGCTTCTATGTCCCTTTCATGTTTAAAACATTCAAATGGAGCATTTAGGGTGAGGATATTCTAGATGTTCACATAATCTTTGTAACCATACCTTGCCTATATAACTAGTCAACTTTAGTTCCAGACTCCATGAGTTTGTGTTATATAAGGTGAAGGAGGAAAAGGGAGTTTCCATTTGTTGTTGGGAAAAAGATGGAGAAATGGGAAAAATGAAGGAGGTTAGGTAATAAAAGAGCTTAAAGGTATTTTTATCCCAAGTTCTTAAACTTCTAAACTTATATTTTATTACCTCTTAAGCCTTCCACCATTTTAGCTATACATTCCCAATATTAACTTATGAAAATTGGGTTAGGAGTATAACAATTCTCTCCTCTTTAAAAGGAATTCATCCTCAAATTTAAGAATGAAATCCATTGGGTTCCTTAACTAGTGACAATTTAAGGAGAAAAGGAAAAAGTATGACTTTTAAATGGGGAATGGTTAGTCTAATATTGCTTAAAGTTTATTGGCAAATTATTCTAGAATTATTACTATTGTGTACTTTTATAGTCTTTTCCTATCCTTTGATTCTTCCTTCAAGGATCAAAGTACATAAGGATTTCATGCCCATTTCCTTAAAGCACCTTTGGGGCATATCCTTTGGATTTAAGACAGGTCTATTGGCTAGGTAATGTATCATATGGTTATTAAAACCCCTTTTAAACTTTAGACAACAAGTTTTAAATATCCAAACCTTACTTGAATATTTATCATTGTTTACCTTTAATTGATACTTTTAATTGTTACTCACTTTCACCTCATAACACACTAATGGACTCAACTCATTTTGTTTCAAGATGGCAACTCCTTACTACCCATTTTGTAGGACTTTAGAAAAGAACAATCTGCTTTTTGCATGCCAACAAATAACCATTCTTGTTTGGGCGATAGATTCTTTGTTAGTAATGCACAATTGTATTGCTAGGTTACTCTTTCATCAACATCAAATTACTTGTATAATTGTATATGTAAATATATTTCTTACTAGATAGTTTATTCATTCATACTATTTTATCATTCCACCATATATTCCATCATTGGTACTTGTTAAATACCAATTCAAGTTATAGTCAGGCTTTTTGTAGTCATGTAACTTTTAATCCTTTGAGGCCCCATATAACACATATCAATGATTTAGCATTTCTTAAAGCTACTATACATTCAATCATATTTAATTCGATAAAATGCATCATAAAACTTATGGTCACATGATTAATTGTAAAATGATTCTATCATAAATAAATATTAAGAGTTCATAAGACCTTGAAAAAAAGAATCCAAGCATATAAATTCGAATACCTAGCAAAACTATAAAAGGTTGTTTAGTAGCCAATACAAAAAAAGGAAAGTTTTTTAAGGCCCCTTAAACCGACCATATCAAAATCATAAACATAACTATGTATGTAAAATAAGATAAATATAGTTCAAGAACTTCACTTAATCTTGCCTATTGCCACCTCGGGCTAAGTCATGGAAGTTGACCAACCTATTGGTGATGTCTTTCTCCCAGCTCATGCAATGGCCAAACTTAGTAAAGTTAGCTTTTAAAGAGTCAAACTAGCCTCCCAATTGGTTTCCTATAGCCTATACCTATCCTTTCAAGGTGTCCATCTACTTAGTGAAGAAAATCTATATATTTTGAAGCATTGAAAGCATTTGGTCCTTATGTTCTTAGGGAAAACTATTAGAAGCAGCTCCCACCACACTAAGGCCTATGAAGGATCTACTTTACCTTTAGCCACTTTTACAATTACTTTTTTAACCTCTCTATGCTCCTTTATCCTTTTTTGAGCTAAGAATTTTAGTTTCTCATACCATACCTTATTATTCTTCTCATACTCAACATAAGCAAGCCAATGCAATCCATCTTTATATAAAGTCCTAAGTTCCATGACAATAATAGAAAAATCAATCTATTACTCCTTTATAATCCAAGCTATGAGATAGCTATATAGAAAAGGTGAATGTTACCTATAAAACATATTTCTCATCATTCATATAATCAAGTAAAGGATGTAAATTAGGTTTTTCTTTAGAATGGCCCATATCATATATAGGTCAACATCACTAATACTATCCTAATTGCCATTTGTTCATTATTTAATCATTTGCAACATAATAAAGCATTCTAGCAAAAATGTTAACATCTTCCAAAGGAACTTTCTCAAACAATTATCTCTTAGGAAATACTATTGTCATTTGCTCAATCCTATTATATATCTCATTTATTTTTATCAATCCCTTGGGTTTTTTATTTACCTAGATGCCTTTAATCCTTTTCAGTCCTAGTAACTATAGCAAAATATCAGTAGTGATACAAACCATTTTCTACAAATTTCTAACATAATCATAAAGGCATCATCATATACTTCCATATTAGCATAAAAAGTTCTCATCGTTGAATGTAAATATGAAATGTTAAAGGAAAGAAATTTCCTTAATCCTAAAATAACTAAATTTTTAAACCAGGGTAGCCTCTTATGTTTAAAGAACTAAAAGTTAAGATATTTACATTAGAGCATTAACTTATTTTGAGAATTATTTTGATACTTTCTCCATTGTGTCATAGTTGAGAAGCATGTGTCCATCTCTTTTGTGCCTTCCTTTCAATGTTAGAATTTTTAGAGGTAGTCAAAGGAGAACATCATGCATGCTTGGAATAAGACCCATCAGTTATTATGCCTTTGCAATTGACAAGAAATTGAGATGATAGATGTAAAGATAAAGAAAACTTAAAACTCACTTCAAACCCTTGAAATTCCTTGAAAGTAGAGAACTTTGATATCCTAATCAAGAATAATTAAGGGTTAAAGAAAGTTAGATTGGCATTTGAAGGTAATTTGGTGATTTAGAAATAAAAGGTAAGGTTTTTCATGGTTTGGAAGAGAAAAGAATGTTTCCTTAAAATTCTTAAGGGAAAAAATGTAAACTAATTTGCACTAATTATCATTTTTAGCAAAGGTGAAATAGCTACCCATTTGTCCAAGGCTTGGTACCCTGCTTATTCAAAAAGCAATAGCCTGCCGTTTCTGAGGGAATGACCATTCATTTCTCTCCTTTGCACTTTATTTATCATATTGTCCACTTTTCTTCAGTAAGCATACCTATACATTTCATTTACCCTAAAACCTTCTTCGACTAGGTGACTCTTATGCCTTAATGTTCATGATGTAATAACCATTCCATTATTCGTATAATCCCATTCCATTATCATTAAATTCCACACATAATTACACTTCAATAAATTCAAAATCATTATGTCAAATAATGATCCTACACCTTTCATGGGTGGTCATATATACAAGAACATAACATACAGTTAAGCAACTACTGATATGATACCTTCATTGCATCATTCTCAAAAAAGTAACATACAAAAATTTTGCACATTATCATTCATGACATACATCACGAATCACCACTCATCAATCGTATATATCACAACTATAAAAGACCACAAGGAAAGCAACTGCATAATAATCTACAAAGAGTAAGACATTTCACATATATATAAAAATATATATATGAAAGAGCTTCTTATAACCATATGTATATAAAAAAAATGAAAACATATTAAATAACAAAAATTCATTTTAAGACAAACATACATTCACTTAGTAATGTCCACCCTTTTTAGAAAGCCCTAGAATATGTACACTTATCCTTCTTTTTCTATCCATCATATTAACTCCCATTTAAAGCTACTAAATGACCTTTCCATGGCACTCCCCTACTCCACAACTCCAATCTTCTTCTTTATTAATTATATGTTTGAGTGATACATTCCTAGTAAAAAATAGTTTCCTTATTCATCAGATCACACATTACACACTAATACATAATTACATCTTACCACTAGACCAATAGGTAATAAAGTTAATTGAAATGGCGCTAGTAGCAAGTAGTCTTAAATCCACATTCTACTGGTGGAATTTCAATCAACACCTACTTATGTAGTAAACAATAAACTTATAGGCCTCATTTCACTAGGAATTTAAATCGTGTTCTAATACTAATTTTATCGTAACCCAAACTTAGCTGTCACCAACATGGACCCATATTCCTAATATCTATTAGCTAAGCAACAATTACTAAGCTTTCTTTCACTAACTTAATTTCTAATCCCAAACATACTTTTCTATCCTTAAACCATTATTTGAGCTTACATGTTTAATGTTATTCAATACTCATCCTATTAAACTCTTTTATACTAGACTTATATGACCATTATTGATGCCTTTATCACTTATTGGTTGATGAATAGAATGCTTGGATAGCTAATAACCTTTTCTTGTGTATAACAAACAAACATATGTATAATAAGTTATAGAACTTAGTAAGGGAAACAATAATAAGAAAATAAAATACAAAAATAAGTATATTATAACAACTCTTCTAGCATATAGATTCATAAAATGGTACAGTCTTACCAAAAGAGAATCATTCAATAAATACCTTACCAATTAGGACCATGCATTCCTAGATGTTCATCACCATAATAAGACATTTGATTGGACCAGATGTCTATTAAGAAATTATAATCAACACAATTATTAAAAGTTATACTTATAACATATCATCTATCTCGAAGGAATGATTCCTTTATCAATATTGTAAATGTATAGTTAAACACAACTCAGAGTAGTCATAACATATATCCACCTTATTACCCCTAGTCTTCCTTATACCTTTTCTTTTTTCCATCTTTGTTCCTCCCACACTAGCCTAATACCCTTCTTACTTCTTTATTGGGATATTGTTAATTAATAGTTAACACCCCTTTCTATTCTTCATGTCATTATGAAATTAACCATACATTATTTGATTATACACATAACGACACAATATAAGCATACATAGATGTATATCTATCTATGTTTATACATCATATCATTGGTGTATCATTACAATTATCACATCACAAGATAAGTTATTATCATTATATTTTCATCACAAGAAATCATGTCAAGGGCTACATCTTTAAGATGTAAGACTCTGCTTTAATTTATATGGGGTGACATGTTTTAGTTTGTTTTTATTTATTTTAATTTAACTTTAATGATTTGTATTCTGTTTCCATTATATCCTTTATTCCATCCACTTTTAGATTTTAACTTAATGATCTTCCTTTATGCTCTTCCAAGAGTTTAACTAGTTATTATAAATATACTAACTTAACATAGAGTCACTTGGGCTAAATAGAGTATAAATGAATAGTCATTATTGGGTAAACAACCAGTCATTTGTCTGTAAAAGGACATTCTAAAGAACTTTGTGAAATGGATGATTGTTGAGGCTAAATACCTAATCATTTCTCTTATTTTCTTAGATGTTGGTCATGAAGTTACTATTCATTTAGAGGGTTTAATCCTTTCTAAATGATTTCTAAGCTCTTATTAACTCATTAAGATATGATATTATACTATGTAACCTTAGAATAACCATTCATTACCATTTCCTTGCACCTATTCATCTTATTTAACCAAAATCTAAGAAATCCCTAACTTAGTGGCATTATTCATCCATTTTCAAAATAAAGAAGAAATTCAAGGTATTGAACTAATATTCTACACCCTGAGTTAGAGAAGACTATAAAATACTTATTCACTTCTTTAATACTTAATTCCTTCAAGATTTCAAGATAAAAGATAGATTTAGCTTCTATTTCCTTTTTATGTTTAAAACATTCAAATGGAGCATTTAGGGTGAGCATATTTTAGATGTTTAAATGATCTCTATAACCTTACCCTTACTTATATAGCTACCTGACTTTGTTGTTCCTCTTATGACTTCTAGACTCTGTAAGTTGATGTTGGATAAGGTGAGGGAGGAAGAAGGAGTTTCCATATGTTGTTAAGAGAGAGATGGATAAAAGGGAAAAATGAAGAAGGTTAGGAAATAAAAAGGCTTAAGGGCATTTTTTTTCCTAAGTTCTCGAACTTCCAAACTTCCATTTTATTACCCCTAAAGCCTTCCACCCCTTTAGCTATATGTTCTTGGTATTAATTTATGAAAATTATGTTAGAGTATAACAAAAAGAGCAATTCTAAGGAAAACACCTTTGTTATCACTTGGTCAAGCTTTTCTTAAGGATAGAAGCATATCAAAATGTCTTTAAAAACACTAAGATATTGCTATCTTGCTTATGGGATATGAATAGTAGCATCTTGTTGTAGAATTACTTAATTATGCAATAAATATTATGGTAAATGATTAGTGCTAGTATAATACTAGAAAAGGGACATAAACTATGTGTATTCACTTGGTGTGATCTCTCTTGTGCCAAAAGCCCTTTTACCTTTATTATCTTTCGTGTACTTATAAGTCATTGACCTAGAAATTACGCTTCTATGTCACCACATTCCTAATTTTCATAATAGGTAGTTATGGCATGTTAGTGGGCAATTTTTCACCTAAAAGTGGGGCTTGAAAAAGTAGAAGTTATTATGCATAACTTATTTTCTAAGCTTCAATTTGTGTGTTTTGGCTCAACCTGGGTTAATTTTTTTCCTTGACTACTTCTTTGATTTTGTCAAGGAAGGAAAATGGATAGCCCTCATAAATGATAGCTTATCCCTTATTCAGCTAAAGGATTTTTGTTAAACTATCGAGATTTTGTAAAAAGAACTAAGTATAACAAATACATTTATTAAAAAAATTTAATTAAATATAAATAAATAATAAAAGTAAAAATAACTATTTTATTAACTTTTACATTTATTTTACAATGGTCAATGATCATTAATTGCTAAAAAATAGAATTTCATTACATTAATATTAATTTTAATTAAAATATAATATATTTACATTAAAATTTAATTTTCCTACCCTTTTCTTAAAGAAAATTATCTTTCCATTTTCTTAGGATGAGTCCTCAGTATCTTCTTCTTCTTCTTCTTCTCCTTTACCTAAATCCTTCCATCATGCCTTCTGCCATCACACTAAACAAAAATGAAATACTATCCATTCAAAGTTCACAAAATTAGGAACTTTTCTATTAAGGAAGAATACTACTAAAGAAAGTTAAATCAATAGTTGTCAAATAAATGATAATAGTAGCTTAAATATGGTTATCATAACCAAAATAGCTGCATTTAAGGTAACATCAAGCAAAACCAACAATGCCACACTATGATCTATTTTGACAATGTTGCAAGTGGAATTCCCATCACTTACTCCAATAATGCCATGGTAAAATCATCATGTTTGCCTTATTTGCAATTCTTGTATTAGCCATTATTTAGTTGATACTCAATAACTCAAGTTAATTATCCTACAATCACCATATATTGGTGATTTACTAATTTTACAATTTAAAAGGGTAACAAATTGTAAATTAACTTACAAATAAGAGTTACAAAAAAGAAGCAAAGAATTAGAGCCAATAAGGAGAGAAGTGAAGTAGCAATCTATTTAAGGGCAATTTTGAAAAGAAAAGATAAATTCATACAACTTCTTTCCCCATTACACAGAAAAAGGGTTTTCGGCATTTTTCAAATAAAAGGAAAGTAGAATATAATTAACTCTAGCCTTAAAGAAAGTGAGAATCACTTACCCTTAGTTTTATAAATCAAGTGAATTGGCTTCTTTCTTTTACACATTAGGTAGTATAGTTTTACATTGATAAAAATGATTAAATTAGATCAAATGCAAATTATAATTACATTAATAAATTAAAGTCATGTTAATTAGCCAAAAAATTATTTATTTAATTTAGAGCATGTAAATAAAATCATACACATAGCTAATATAATCTATATATTATATATTAGTCATGATATTTCCTACCTTCTTTTATTTCAAATATTATTTTGATGGCTTATCATGTATATTAGTAGTATTGTTCCCTACCTCTTTTTATGCTAATTATTATTTATATAGTTTGTCACATGTCAATTTATCATTCTCTCGTAATAGATGTTATACCACATTAATTCATATTCACACAACTAATGCAAAGGAATGAATTTATCATTTATATTAAACTAATAAAAATTCCTTAATTTCTTTCTTTCATTTATTATATTTTCATAATCTCTTTAGTTTCTTTTTCTGATTTATCAAGTTTTCTAATTCTTTATGCATTTTTTCCTCTTTGAAAATCTTCTTGATTTTTTCCTTTTATTTATTTTGTTTTCATAATATCTTTGATCTTTTTTTATATTTACTATATTTTCTAAGATTGAATTTTTTATTTTTATATAGTAATTTATATTAAATTGAGAAAAAACTCCCTGATTTCTTATATTTTCATAATTTCTTTAATTTCTTTTTCTAATCTATTGAGTTTTCTAATTTTTCCTACATTTTCTTCCTTCTAAAATAATCTTCTTAATTTCTTTCCTTTATTTATTAGATTTTGCAATATCTTTGATCTCTTTGTCTAATTTATTATGTTTTTCTAGGATTGAAATTTTTATTTATATATAGCAATTTATATTAAATTGAAAAAAAATCTCTAATTTCTTTCTCCCATTTATTAAATTTTTCATAATCTATCTACTTTCTTTCTCTAGTTTATTGAACTTTATAATTTTTGTGCATTTTCTTCCTCTCTAGAATAATCTGCTTGATTTTTTTTTCTTATACAACATTGGTTGATTTGCATAAGCACTGATTGACTATTGGCAATTAATTTATTTATTTTAATAAAAATCACATCTTTCTCTCTAATTGATTTTTATTTTTATTTTTTCTCTCTTTTTAAATCATCAAAAAATAGTCAAACCTTTACTATCTATACTTGTCATCATCAATTTTCTTTTCAAATGACAATCTTTTTGCCTCATCTTTTTATTATTGATCAACCTTCTTTTATCTCACTTACTTTCTCTTAAAGGTGTAAAATAGACTAAAGTTTGTAAACCAATCTAAAGACTTTACAAGCTTTGGCGAGCTTGGACCACTTAAAATTTGATCCTTTTTTTATAGGTAATATGAACCTATTTGGGTGGACCAAAATCTATACGGAGACTGCTTCACAAACTTATAATTAAAACCTGTGGACTGATTTACAGACTCATAGATACAAACCAAATATGGATTTTTTAAAATTTAGCTTCTTTTTTCCATAGGTAATATAGACTGAGTCTAAACGGATATCCAGTTCAATCCGCCTATTTTACACCCCTGCTCTCTCTTATGTCTCTCAATCTCAAATCTTACAACATATAATCAGTCGTAACTTTAATCAAGCAAGCCATTTAATTTCTGAGCAACATTGTTCTAATATTGATAGTATATATCAATTAAATCATTATAATACCATTTCAACAGGCAATGTCAATGACAACATGTACCCATTGAATCATTATACTATTATGTTAGGAGGTGATGTCATCGACATCGCCTATTATCTTTGATGAGTCCTTTTGGCACATGGCTTTATCATGATTGTTAATTAATAAGTATTGATCTTTTTAAAAATAATTCCCTATTTCTTTGGTTTTATATAACCAATATTATTTTCTTTTTTTATTTCTTCTCGTGCAATTATCTATGGCATGACTTAACTAGTTAGGAAATATTTTTAATAATACATAAAAATTTACTTTTTAATTTTTATTTATTCATTCAACTATGTCAAAATACAATATACAATAATATTAAAATTATAATACTATAATAAAATTAGAAATTATTCTATTTGAAAATATCATATTTGTAATGTTTTGCTTAGAATAGCTATACAAGTCGGAACAAATTTAGATAATGAGTTTAGATAATAATATTCTCTAACCAAAGAAATAAGCAAAGAAGAATTTCATTATAACAAACAACTCTTTTAAACCTATAAGTCTCCTCTTCTTGCAATTTTTTTAGTATTTACCAATTTTTTACATAAAGAAAATTTATTGTGTGATTTATTTTATTAAATAAAATAAATTATGCTTTTGTATAATTCGCGACGTTGTATGAAGCCAATACACATTCGTCTTTTCATTGTAAGTTTATAAGATGAAAGAACTTTACATGTTTTGCATTGAGAATGTATGTAATGCAATTTATCTATCAAAGATTAAAGTAAATATATGTTTGAATTTCTATCAAATGATAATGTATATTCATCTTTCCATTGTGAGTTGAATTTCCATCCTTTGTTGCATTTAGCATATATAAATTTACATTATAGCATGTAACTTTTGGAAAGACTAATATATTTAATTAATTAGATATTTTTTATTTAAAAAATATTTGAAAAGATAATTCGGTAAATTAGACAATATTTATTTTTATTATTTATCATGATTTATATATATATATATATATATATATATATATATATATATAGAATTAAGGATGGATATATATGTATTCAATTTCATATAAATAAATGGTATTTCCTTTTTTGTATGTATAATTTTATGTTATTTTTGTAAAATTGATTTGTTTTAATATTTAAAAATGTATGCATCCTTCTAATTGTAGTAATAATCACTATTCATATATTATTATAATAATATGACAACTTAATCAATTATTAATGAGTTAAAAAATATAGTTTGTCCTCTTACTTTACTTTAATATGATTATATCAATTTTATAACTATTTAATTAATGTATATGTAACAACGTACTTTATATTAATATTTAAATAACTTATAATTTAAAATGTAAAAAATTAAACATATATTATAAAATACTATCAATTAAAATTAATTAAATCCATTCATCACATGGATTAAAATCTAATATAACTGTATAAGACAACTAAATAATTGAGTTTTTTTAAAATTGAAATGTAATAAATAGTGAGTAACAAATAATATTTTGTAACAAAAACCAAGTAAATCCAGTATTTCACTCCAGGTAATAATTATACATTAAATATTTCATTCTAATTGAGAAGAAGAATAAGGAATTAAATGACAGGATTTTATGGTTCATATAAGAGGTTAAAAGTGTAATTTTAACATATTAAATTATTGATAAAATTAATAATTTTATTCTTAAAATTATAAAATATTGATAAAATAATATCTACATTATATAATATTGTAATTTCATCTTTAAATAATAGTTTGTATATATAATTTCGTTCCATCGTATAGTAATTTAAGGATAAAATTATATATATAAATTTGTATGAAAGATAAAATTAACTATGTGAATCATTATTTAAAAATAAAATTATAATTTTATACAATTTAAAGGTTATTTTATTGGTACCTTATTATTACAAGAATAAAATTATTAATTTTATCTAAATTATTTTTTACCATATTAGTAAAAAATAGTATCTTCTTTTATATTGTCTTTCATCTTAATTTTCTCCCCTTCTAAACATAAAAAACATTATTCTACATCTTTTTTCTTTTCCATTACAAACAAAACCTAGCGTCGAAGGAAACGGGTCGTAGCTGTGGAGGGTGGGACAATTAATTAACAGTGGCTATTGCTCTGGTAATGGTAGCTTTGGTTGCTAAAGAAAAAAATTAATTTCATTTTTTATCCTTATAATATGCGTTTATTTCGTATTTAGTTCTTCTAAAATATAAAAATATATTTTGAATCTTTTAAGATTAAAATTTGAATATTTTTTATCTAAAAGTTCTCATTAAATGATTAATGGAAATTAACTTTGAAAAAAAGAAAAAAGGAAGAGGAAGATTGAATATGTAATTTATTTATTTATTTATTAAAATGAGAAAAATACAAATATAAATAAAGAAGAGAAACACCCAAAATATTTAATTACTACATGTGATAATAATATATCAAAATATTTAAAATAATAATAAATAGTTTATTTATTTTTCAAAGTAATCAATAAAATTAATGATTATTTTAAAATCATAATTAATTAAAATTTTAAAATTTATCACAATATATTTAAATATTTATTTCATCACAATAGATAAAATAATTGGCCATTATTATATTTAAGTGTGTAATTTATTTTATGTTTAAAAAATAATTTATTCATCCAATTTTGATTTTTTTCCATTTTACATCAAATATCTCTTAAGAAATTCAACTATTATTAAAAAGCATCTCAAATATAAAATCAATTTACACACTCTAATAAATCATTAATAACCTATTTTTATCATTATATCAAATACATGTTTTTTAAATTTAATTTATTATAAATTAAATATATTCAAATTAAGGAGGTCTGGACACGCAAAAAAAGAAAGAAAATAATGATAAAAAAGAGGAGAAAATGTATGGTTGAAATAATTTAAGTGTATTTATTAAATAATAAATGAAAATTAAAATTAAAAAAAGTATACTTATTTGATATAGTAATGAAAATATACGGTTAATGATTTATTAGAGTGTAAATTCATTTTATATTTAGAGTGACTTTTAATAATAATTAGTTCTTTTTGAGAGATATTTGATGGAAAAACTTTAGTAAAAGAAAATTTATAATTGGATCAATAAATTATAAAAAATAATTTATCATTTAAACATAAAATAAATTATACACACAAATTTATTAATTTTAAATTATTCCATCAAGTATGGTAAAATAGAATTTTAAATATATTGTGGTAAATTTTAAATTCTTAATTGAATATGATTTTAAAATAATTACTATTTTATTGATTACTTAAAAGAACTTAATTTTGTTTTAAATATTTTGATATATCATTTATTACAATCAATAATTGAATATTTTGAAAGTTTCTCCTTTTTTATTTTTCTTTTTATTATGCTAATAAATAAATAAATTATATATTTAATTTTCTTTTTATTTTTTCTTTTTCCTTTTATTTTATTTTTTTCTGAGCCAATTTCCGTTAATCATTTAAAGAGAATATAACTTTTGAATCAAATGTGTTCAAATTTTAATTTAAAAGGGATTAAAATAAATTTCATATTATAAGAGATTAAATGTGAATAAAATTTATATTTAAGGACAAAATGAAATTAAGTAAAAAAATAGAAGGAAAGTACAAAAATTTAAAAATTAATTCGGAGAGAAAATAAAAAGAAATTTTAATGTATTAATATATAAAAATTTAAAACCACATTCTTTTTTTCTCCTTTCTTTCAAAATAATAAAAATTTTCAAAATTTGAAATTTCTTTCATGTTTCTTACCTTTCCCCGGAACCAAGCACAGGGGTAACGTCAAGATGAGTGTTGTACGGTACGAATCTTCCGTAGAGTGCGATGGTACGGACGTTGCGTTCTTGCTAAGGGCGGCAAGATCGTTGACTCAATTTTATTAAGCTAATTTAATAGATAAAATTTGTATGTTGTGTTAGTTTTAGGATAGTTTATTTTTTTATTAGATGAAATTTAAATCAAGTTGTTAAAGTATTAATTCTAATCCCAGTCTCAATTCCAATTCTAAGTCAATATTATTAGGTGGTTATTATATTTTATTATTATTAAATATAATTATATTTTATTATTATTTTCACTTAAATTTTTGTTAAAACGATGAAATTAAGATGAATTTATTGAAACAATTAACATAAAAATTATATCTTTTTAAATTTTAAAGAGATTAAATATGATTCTTTTAAAAAAGAAAGTAAGAAAATTTAATATTAATGTAGTTTTATTCCTAATTTCTTGAGATATATTAGTAACTTTTCAATATATTAAAATTTTAAATTAAAATCTTATTATCTTTAATAAGTAAAAGAAAATATTGACTAAAAATAATTTAACCACATGTAACAAATTATTAATAAAAATGAATTTATTTAAGTAAGCTAAGTTTAAATTTAATATATAAAAATTAATAAAAATTGTAATCGAAATCACATATTAAAAATTTTAAATGATTAATTAGTAGTGAGAAGCTTTAAATTTTAGATTAAAATTCCTTCTTATGATATTTATTATATATTATTGTTATTATTATAATTACTTTTATTATTATAAAATGTAATCATATTTTATTATTATTACTAAAAAATTATTATTATTATTGTTATTGTATAGAACTAAAAATAATAAAGAAATAAATTAAGATATAACAAGTTTTAAAGTGAAAATCCCCCATTAAGAAATGTAAAAACCACATATCTAATCTAGAAAATTTTCACTATTAATAAAATGAGTACAAATATTTTATTAACTAAATTTACAACATATAAATATGTTACTATTTCTAATTATCTCCTTCATTTGATAATGATCTATTTTCTTGCAAATTATTTTGATCATTCATAAATAAATGTTTGTCATCCAAAATTTATTTATTAAGAGAAAAATGTACTTCCTAATGCTATTGAAGACATTGATAGGCTAGTATATCATGTGCCATAAGAGAAAGTATGGAATATTGTGCCATTTGCACTTTTCATCATTGTAAAATGGAAAAATTTAGCATATTAACTACAATAAGTATAAACAAGTAAGAATTTAACTCATTATTAATTGAGGAAATATCATAAGTTAAATATAAGAAATCATCATATTTTTCACAAAATGGGATACTCATTTTTAAAGAAGATGAAGAACCCATATATGAATGTGAAGAACTAAATTTACTATTATATACTTGAAATATTTCTAACAGTAAATCATTTATATCATTCATATAAAACTCTAAATCAAATTTATATTGCATACTTTTATGTTACTTTGATAACAATTTTTTTACTCTTTCTTATTTAACTTTAGGATCTATATTTGTAGTTATAATATGTAAATGAGGAATGTTTCTAAAGTATTTATTCCATTATAGTAAACATTCATCAATAATAATTTCAAACCCATTAATACTTTCAAATTTTAAAAATGCAAAACTACAATTAAGTAAAATACCAAGTATTGAGTGAGATGTCGAATAATAAAAATTAGATAAAAAATTAGTTGCTCAATAAAACATTTGTAAAAATTATAAGCAAATTTGTATCCTTTCTTATTCAACATTTTTAAGATGATGATTAACTTAAATTTTTATTGGATGAAAAGTATTCATAACATCTTTATACTTTAAATAAAATTCTAACATTTTAAAAGTAGAATTTCATCATGTCAAACATCTTGTGGAGGCATTTCATGTTTCTTAGACATTTGAATACATAATTGTTTCTAATCATGCTTTCTAACAAGTAATGATTTAATACATAAAACTATATTGCTAGGATTTTATATAAGTATATAAATAACTTTTAATGCATCTTGAATAACTAAATTTAAAATATGACATGTACATCTAAGATGAAAATTTTGAACTTCAAGAATAGGATTTAAAATTGGAATTAAAATTCTAATAGTAGTAGTATTAATAGATATATTATCAAAGATAATTGAGAATATTTTATTCGATATCATGTAATCATTACAAGTATTTTTTATATAAAAAACAATAATAGATTCATCATGTGGTGGCGAAATTGGTTTAAAATAAAATTACCATCAATATAATGAACAATTATACAAACATAATTCATTTGAGATAATGATGTCTAAATAGTAGATGTAAAATAAAATTCCTTTGTGTAAAATAATTATTTTATGTAAAATAAAATTATTATCAATATATGAATAATTACACAAACATAGCTCATTTGAGATGATGATATCTAAATATTGGATATAAGTGCAATTCTATCTTTAAATTTTGAAAAAAAAGTTAGCTAAACTTATTTTCTACTTTTTAAAAATTTTATTCAATTTATTTACACTAATATTCCTACTCATATTGCACTATTGAGGATTAAAGTGTTGAAGAAAAATCTTTAATTTTGGAGAATTAATTATACTAAAAGATATTTTAACATGACAAAACTATTTATATAATTCACACTCACCTATATCTTGATTAGGTATATTAGAATTTTCACTTGGAATATTTACAATATCCACATGCTTAGAAAAATAATGGCATCTTATTATACTAGTACCACTATAATTATTATAGTTATAATTTTTTAAACAATATTTGTAAAATACTTTAATTGCACCATTTACATTTTTTAGATCAAAATAATGCTATATTTCAAAAAAATTTATCTTTTTATTAAATTAAATAAGGATGCAGAAGTGTTTATATTCTTACAACTATAAACACGTTGTAAATATGGATGCTAAGAAAGAAAAATATATTATGTAAATTTGGGTGTACTTAAATGAGTATTCATAAAATTATTATTTGACAAATTATTAGTTACATTTTTTGAAAATTTTTTATCATTAAAATAATTTTATATATTATCAGGATCATTCAAATTTATAATTAAAATTTATTAATAATATAAAAATAAAATTACTAATATTAAATTTAATAAGAATAATAATTAATTAAAATATTATAAAAATTAAAATATATAAAATAATAAAAAATATAAAAATATAATCAGAGATTAAAAAAGGTTGAAAAGTGTCACCAATATTTTCTGTTGAAGTAAAAATTTCAATTTTTACAACTTCATGTACCATTTCCACATTCAATCTGCAATATTTAAAGAGAAATAAAAATTATAAGAATGAGATTGAAAAGAAAAATAATGAATATTTATTGTATAAATTGAGTTTAACTCAAAAATAAAAATTTAAAATGAGTATTTATAGTAGTGTAAAATATATAAAATATTAATAAAAAATTTACTTATTTACATTATCAATGGGTAGAAAGTTATTGCATAATGTCTAAAAAGCCATTGCACAACAACAAATAGAAATAATTTTGAAACGATGCTAATTTGTTGCTTCTCTTTCTTTGGGTTGTGCAGTAGATTTACACTTTGTTTGGAACGAGTGAAATAAGGAAGGGGAGGGAAGCGTACGATGAAAAGTGGGATGAAAATGCGATTTACACCTATTTAGTGTCAGGTGAAATGGCGAAAGGGTGTAAACAAAATTTCTAATTTCTAATGGGGCCTAATGAAAGTCGGACTGCTCCATGCATGAAGTGAAAAGCAAGTGAAAATGGGCTTCATTTTCAACATTTCCAGCAGAAGCCCTTCTTTGGCCACCATTGTCCAAGAACCGAAACCAGTTTCTCCATCTCTGCCATTGCAAGTCACGCCATAACAAGAAGCATCGTCGCCTCAAAAGGAAGTGCAAGGTTTTTTGAGGCTGAGAGGCTGCTGTAGAACGCATGGTTGAAGGTTGCAGAAGAAGATGACAATGACCTAGACACAGAAGTAGAGCCAGAGCATAAATGTAGAGACAGAGCAGAAGAAATGCTGAACAGAGAGGGTAAAACACGAAGCAAATAGTATTTGTTTTGTTTTAGGCTTTCAAATTATATATATATATATTTAATAATTTATACCTATTTCATATTTTATATAGATATTTATAACTTTTTAGATTTTATATTATATATGTATTTATATCTATTTGTTACTTTATTATTATCTCTATTCTTTAATTTTTTATATTTATATAATTATATAATATTAATTTTATTATTTAATTATATTTATTTTATTACTAATTTTACTAATTATATTATATTATATATGTTATCTAATAATGTTGATTAAATGAATTTTTCATATTTTGATGTTAATTAAATGATTTTTGTTTGCTGATTGATAATCTTTTTTCTGCTTAATGGAGTGATGAATACTGATTATTCATATTCAGGAGAACTCTTTCTATAATTCAAAAATATTTTTTATACTACTTTATTATTAAAAATTTCAATGTTATTCTTACTTATATTTTGGTAAAGAAACATTATTTTTCAATGCATTTTTCATTATGTCAAACTAATTGATCAATTATTGCAAAAAGGATATTTTAATCATTTTATTCAATCACATTTCCTTCCTCCCCTATTTTTATCAATTTCAAATAAAGGAAATTCATTTCACTCCTATTTACTTTCCTTCCCATTTTCATTTATTCCAAACACCTCAAAGTAAATTCTTTTCACCTCCAATTTCTTTCTCCTCCACTTCTTTTTATCCTCTAATTACTCCCCCCTCTATTTTTACCTCCATCCAAATAAATCATTAAGCTCCAAGGGAGTCATTAATTGATAACAGTGAGTGGATTGAGGACACATGTTCTATTGCATAGAGACTGTCCACAACAACAATTCAAACCTAAAATGTAGACGTAGGGGTCCATGGCCCTAGACTAGCCTTGCTATATTTTATTTATTAGAGGTGGGTATCTTAGCCTTTGCTTGGTTAGAATAGAAAATAGAGGAGAAAGAAAATAGAGAAGAAAGAAAAGTGAAGAGAAGTTAATTTCTTTGGATGTGCTTAGTTAGAGAAGAAAATAAAAGAGAAAAAAAATAAAAATAAATATTGTATTTGATTATGAGAAAAAAGAAAGGAGAAGTACAACTGGCCTCTTTTTTCTGTTTCGGTTGACTCGTGCTTCTGCTCTCTTGCCGGTGCTTTCCTGAAGTCACAATTTTACGAGGCAGCAGCTGTAGCACGTACGGTTGGGGAAGGACACCATGGGTGAAGGAGAAAGAGACAAAGAGAAAAAGAAAGCTCGGTAAGCTGAGAGGAGGAAGAAACAAACAGAACCGTAAAAAGTGAGAATTGAGCATGTGATTGTGTGCTGCTTATGCCTGAAAAGAAATAAAAAAAAAATTGAGATTCAAACTTGTCCACTATGCGAACTTCTGCCCCATTTTCTTTGCACATCGGAGGGGAAAAAATAGGATTGGCCCACTGTATGATTTCTGCCTCAACTTCTCTTCTTCCCCATTTTCTACCAAGTAAGGGAAAATAAGAATTTTCTTGTACTTTTCTATTGTGCAATTTCTTTCTCCTTTGTTTTACCCGGAAATAAGTAAGACATTACTCTTACACTTTCTTTAACAAACGGGTAAATGTTTTAAAATTGTAAATCATATTTTATTATTCACAATAGAAAATAGAAAATTATTACAAAGTGATTGAAGATCAGAGTATGTAACAAAACTTCGATTTATCCTTATTTTAATTTTATGTAGATTAATTTTTATGGTATATCACCTTTTTAGTGATATAAATTTACATTACAAAATTAAAAAGCATAATTTAATTAATTTTAAGTAAAATTATTTTAAAATTAATTAAATTATAATCATTGATTTATTGATATAATTTATATTACTAAAAAATGGTGCACCATAAATTTTTTTTCATTTATTAAAATACGGTAAAGGGGCAGTTTAATAAGGGTTGGATCTAAAATGGTTTACCGGTGATTTAATGCTACATTCTAACTTAGATTTTTCACATAAATCTAGAGTTATTTTATTGAATTTTTGTCTACAATTTGTTTCAAATGTAGAATACGATAAATTTAAATATATTAAATAAAATTAGTAGTTAAATTACTTAAAAATATAAAAATATAAAAATATATTAATATAAATAACTATATAAAATAAATTAATTTATATTTATTTTAAAAATAAATTATATTAATGTAATCAAAATTTTAAAACAAGAATATTATTATTTAAAATTTAATTAATTATATTTATGATATCAAATATTTATTTAATTAATTATTTTTATTTACATTAAATTAATAAATACAGAATAAATATTTATTTAAAAAATTAAAAAATTATCTATAAATTAATTAAAAAGAGATATAAAATTAAAAAAGAACAAATAATTTATAAGTTATAAATTATAAATTATGTAATTTATATGAAACTTATTAGATAGAAGTTTTTAGCAAATTGATGCATCAAATACATCTTAAAATTAATTTTTAATTTATTAATCAAGTAAATTTATAAGTTTTAAAGTAACTCATTTATTTGGTGAATGTCATTCTAAAATTATTAATAATTTAATTATTCATTATTTTCAAATAATATTTTTAAAATTTTAATATTAAAGTTTATTAAAAATATACTTAGTTTAATATATATAAAAATTAAAAATTAAATATACAATAATAAATTATTTATTTATTTTTACTATTATTATCAAATTAACAAATTAATGAAAATAATATTATAGGTTAATATTTATTAATTTTAATCTTTTATCAGATCGGATTAATCAATTCCTATTCTTTATTAAGTCGAACTGTTATTATTTTTTATATAAATTTTAATTACAAATTAAATAAAATTATATTATTTTTACATTAATTTATTAAATTTAATTCATTTTAATACTTCTACCTTTTACGAGGTGCTGAGATGCTCTTGTAGGCAACAGTATTAGATGGCTTGCTTGTTAATTATTACAAAACAACAAACGATCAATACTGATGATTGAGGTGAATTTTATGGCACTCTTATAGATTTTCTATGAGTTTGATATTCATAGGGGTGTGGTACAATTTGAATTGTTAGATGAAATTATAAAAAAAATTTATAAAAATTAGTAACCTCATCTAACAACTTATATTTTGCCATACTTTTATAAATTTGAAAAGCCACCGATAATTAAACACTCAATCTCGCCCGATACTTTTATCATAGATGTCAAGGCCTGAGTTCAAACCTTAACAACTTGCAAACGAGTGGTTGAACCACGTGGTAGCAAAATTTTTACTCATATCCTAGCAATGAAATTTGGGGAAAATACATGTAAATCTCTTAAACTTTACTTAAGTATCATATTTAATACATAAACTTTTAATTGTAACACCTTACCCCCTCAAATTTTATAAATAGCGAGACAGTTTATGAGCTGTTAAAATTAACGGACCTAGTCCACATGATCCTCACGGGAACAATTGCCTTCTTGTTTTTCCCCCTGCTATTTGTAATCTTGATTTGCAAGCAGAAACGCGCAACCACGAAGACCAACTACTCGTATTTATGGTTCGGTTTAGTCATCAATCTACCGATTCTACACATTGCCCTATAAATGCCAGAGATATGCCATTTGTCAAGTAATGCGACCACAAATTGTCCCTTAGCTGATGTGTTGTCAATTTTGTTTGCCTCTTTGCCTTTTGATTTACCATCCAACTCATTGATTATGTTGCTGTCTAAATATTGAATCATAATTTAATCCTGGCACAGATTGATTTATTATGTTATTGCATCATATATCAGTAACTTTTCTTATTCTTTGTATATATTTAGACATGAGAACATAGCTATACTTTTTGTACATATTTATATATTTTTGTTGCTAGCAAATTTGCAGGGTAAAGTAGTGAAATCTAAGTCAATTCTACAGTCTGTTTGTTGTTTTTTGGTCTTTTTTTATGCTGTCCTTTTTTTTATAAGGGTTATAACTGAAATTGATCTGGGGATCAAAAGAATTTGATGTGTAAGGAGGAAAAAATAAAGTCATTTTAATGAAAAATTACAGAAAATTTATATTTTTTTACATGACAATCCCCTTTATAAATAAATCATGCGTATCAGAAAAATAAAAATAAAATATCTTCCTGAAGCTTTCATTTTTTACGTCAACGAACAAGTTTTGTGCCTGACGAAAATTGAAGATCTCTTTGTCAGCTAAATCTAATTTTCTGAGGCTGCGAGCACAACTTTATTTTCTTAGAGTAGAAGGCAAAATGGGAGATAAGCCTTCTTTTGGCCTACAACAGCATGAAACACTGGGAGACAAATATTCGCGTGAGTAGTACGGGGTTAGCGCGGTTAGTTTTAACAGCCCATTGATTGTTTCATTATTTGTAAAATTTGAAGGGGGTATAGTGTTACAATTAAAAGTCTGTGTATTGAAGGTGATACTCATGTAAAGTTTATGGGGGTTATATGTATTTTCTCATGAAATTTTTAGTATTATTTTTATTATATTTTAATAAATTAAAAAATTATTGTCTTAATTTTAAGTATAACTTAATTATAGCACTAAAAGTATGAACTTATTAAAGTATAAAAAGTATTATTAAAATTTCAATATCATAATAAAATTAAAAAAATTTCTATATACTTGATAGGAAGGGAAATTAAAAATTTAATTAAAAGGAAAATATAAATGAAAAAAATTAAAGTATTAATATATAAAATAATATTGCTTATAAATTAATTAATTTATAATAAATGTTATTGTGCCTCAAAATTGTAAAGATTTGACATGGTTTGCAAATTCTAAAAATTCTTAAATTAAAATTGTTCAATAACATATATTAAAATAAATAATTATAATTAAATAATTTTAAAATTTGTTATATCATTTCATGTTTTAAAATCTCAAAGCATAACAGCCACTTCAATTTATTTCTCTTTCTTTTTTTTATATTTTTATAAAATATTTAAAATTTAAAATTTATTTTTTATTCATCTACTTTCCTTCGTGGCAGGGGTCGGAATAAAATAACAGTATTGGACAGTGATTTGTCCAATCAAACGTACGCCATCGGTTGTCGGCCAGTTATTTCGTTATCATCGTGATGATAATTCTGCAATAGAATCCAAACCAAATCCTACGCACCTACAAAAGAAATCGTGTGAGGCAGCCGATGGACCTGGTAGGACTAGCAACGCTGGCGTAAGAAATGTGTTGCCCAGAATGCTACTGGACAAAAAGGGGTCCCACATGTGATTTTGGAGAAATTGTGGTCTGTGAAGCAGGATGCTTTCATCCCACCCCCCAAAAAAAAAAACCTTGACTTTCGATGGAAAATATCAGTACATGGAGCCCACGAAGGGACAAGAATTGTGGCCTTTAATTATCACAAGAGCGATTAGGACAGATGATTGAATACTCAATCCTGTGTGGTAATTTCAATGCGACGGCGAATTCAACTTTTGATGCGGTAGAAAATTTTTATTATTAGATTATATTTTTTTAATTTTAAAACAAAAAATTAAGAATAAAAATATAAAATTTAATATATTAAAATAATTTAATAATAAAAATTAAACTTTTTTAAAAATAAATTTTTTCATAATATTATCCTTTTATTGTAAGGTTCTAAGGCTAGCTCAACTTCAAGCCTTAACAACCTGCAAATTTCTACTTCAAGAGAGAACGGAAGAATCTCATATTTTGGTGCCATTTTTTCTCCCTTTTAGTTGGAGAAATTTTATCATATATATAATTATTACCTTATTTGATAATTAGTTAATAATTATAACGATTAATTAATTTAATTAATTATTAATTGATGATGAATTATATTAATTAATTTGATTAACTAATTACATTGATTGTTTGGATAAAAATATTTAATAAAATTAATTATTTATAATAAATTATTTGGATATAAAATAATATATAAGGATATGAATGTATTTTATAAGTTATTTAAGTATTTTTTTAATATTTTAAATTTTACATTTAATATATTAAATTTTTTTATAAATAATATATTATTTTAATTTATTATATATCAAATATTTTTTAAAATTAAATTAATATAATTTTTATAATTATTAAATTTTATAATTTAAAATAATATGATAAATAAATTTTACAATTATCAAGGTTGTGGCCTTACTACCATAGAAGTAAAGAAAAGTAATTTTAATTTTTGCCTTATTTGGTAGTTAACTGATTACATTAGTGATTAGTTAGTTCAATTAATTGTTAACTGATAATTGATTATATTAATTAAATTGATCAGTTAATTACATTAGTTATTTAAATGAAAATATTTGATAAAATTAATTGTTTATATGTAAAATGACATATAAAGATATAAGTATATTTTATGAGTTATTTAAGTATTTTTATTATAATAATATTTTAATAGTTTTGATTTTATATATTATTTAGTAGATTAATTTTTTGTAAATAATATATCATTACAATTTATTATATATTAAATATTTTTTTAAAATTAAATTAATATAATTTTTATAGTTAATAAATTAATCAATAAGAAATTAATAATTATAATTATTTAATTTTTATATAAAAATAAATATTATAATTTTCCATATATTGATAATGGACAAAATGGAACATTGATAAATTAATATATTTTATTCGCATGAATTAATTAAAAAATAATTTATTAATTATAAAATACATTGCATCATTAAAAATATCAATCAAAGTAAAATTGGAACAACAATCTTAGCAAATATATTATAAAATTAGAAAGTACTAATTAAAGTAAAATTTTAAAAATAAATCCCATCTAAATTAATAACCATTAAATTCAAAGGAGAAAAACAAAGAGGAAATTAGAATCTAGGTTCAAATCTTTTTTACGAAAACTAGAAATAAAACTATTGGAGTCTATCCTTAGACTCATTTGGGGACAAACCACTTTAGTACTGGGGAGTAAAACTAAAACTCATCAAAACGCTTAGCAAAAGCATGTCATTGGACAATATCATCTTTTTCTAAATCAACTAAAGCAAAATGCTAATTAACCCGGCATTTTATTTTTGGCTATTTGTAAGGTAATTAGGTGATCAAATTAGTTGAGTACCGAATACTAAAAATAACTTATTTATCTAAGTGATCAGTTTATTTAGTCAAATCAGCTAAAAATCACTCAATAAGCTAATTGCCAAATATTTCCTTTGTCAATAAAAATTAGGAAAAAAAAGTTAATTAGGGAAAGTTTAGTCATTTTATATTTTATTCATTAACCAACTGAATACAAACAATGATCTCTCCAATATTTTGCAAAATAATTGTTTGTTTGGCAATCAACTATTCAAAAAACTGATTATCAAACATTAAATTGGTTAGTTGAATAAGTCAACTAGCTAATTTTAGTCAACTTAGTTAAAAGTTGGCTAAACAATGATTTACCAAACTTAACCTATAACTTTATCTTCACTTTCTTATGTTTATTTGTACAATCACATTTTTTCACAAAAAGTTAAATTCACTCTTATTCTATACATTTTATTAGAGGGTATAGCAAGTCTATATCTAAAATAAATGTAAGTTTAGGTTTTTTATACACATAAAGTGAGGAAAAAACCTTGAACCAAGTGAAAAAAATGAGAGTAAATGAATTTAATAAAAAAAGAACCTACTTTATTGTGAATTTTACTATATTTTTCAAATAAGAATTTTTCTTTATTTCAAAGGTAAAATTGCAAGCCTTTTTCAACTAAGCTTTACATGTCTCAATTTCCATCATGCAATTCAATATTGAGATATTATTGTTATGTAAGACTTCTGTTCGTATTAGATTAGGTAAATGAGAAGTTGAATGATGAATATTCAAATAAGAATAAAAAAATTACAAGTACTAAAATTTAACTTTTTAAAATAAACATGACTTTCATAGAATGATTGAAATTACATATTAATTTAGAGGTATACATAGTGTATTATTAATATAATAGTATATTAACATGTCACTTAATTTAATTATATATTAAATTAATTATTTTTTTATAGTCTATCATATGATAATATATCAACGATTACATTAATAATATTAACAATTACCAAAATGCCTAATCAATCTTAACTTAGTCGGGACCCTTGCATGTACATACCTCATCATAAAAGGTGAGCATCATTTAAGCCTTAATTTTAGTTAGTTAATCCAACTAGTGCTTATTCATGTCTTAATCTAAATAAGGATTTCTTCTTAACATCATTTATCAAATATTAACATAAGCTAAAATTCCTCCATCATGTTTGAAAACTAGTTATGACAAGTAGGACTCTAAGTTTGTTGAATCCTCTTCCTACTCATTATTAGTCATGGCCTTATAAAAAGAACTCTAGGTATGCCTACATGGACTAAGACATAATTTCATACTTTACTTTATCTATACTTCTACTAACTTAGGTAGAGTGTGCTCGATAGGGCATCTTTCGACTTGTACATTTAACCTTTTGTTCTTTATGCAGGCAAAGTTTGATTTAATCTAAATCTAATAAATTAGTTAACCAAAATCAAAATTGTCATTTGATACCATCTATGGCTTTCTCGACTATTATATCTTGAAGTGTATGCTCTACCTTCTCACACTCTTATATGGAAGCAACATCTAATAAATCTCATTATCAAGATACTATTTCTCTAACATGACAGCAATAATGAATGACCAACAACTATATTGCCTTCTTAATGGAATAAGACTGCCATCGTACCATGGAAATAAAGTAAGATGTCCTTATTGAATAAGTTTCCCATTTTAAAGTAGAGATAAATGCCTTTTGACAAACCACATCCACATCATCAACTTACTTTAGCCATAGTAGATCCAATATTACCTTTGCTACCCCACCACCATCAATTCCTTACAAATGCCATTTGGCATGCCATTGATTATGACAAACTAAATCGTATCCACACCTTAATGTTTGTTCAGACACAATTTACCTTTGACGTCAAATATCCACATTGCCTAATCATGAAAGTCACCTTTACTGCCACTTATACCAACATTACCCCCATCGATATTCCCCCTAACACCACCATTTCACCCTTTATAGATAAACATTAACACCTAACATATTAGAACATTAGAGGAGCAACATCTAAGACATGAAGAGTATGATCCACTTTTCCCTTCCACCAATTAAAACAATTCATGAAATAGATAGTCCCATAATCTCACCTTTACAAAAAAAGGTGATCACCTTTTTATGATTGAGATCATAACCACATCACTCCTTTATTAGTTCAAGTTCCTTTACACTTAGAAGTATATGATGGTAACTTAAATCTTGTGGAACACTTATACACCTTTCACAGGTCTATGTTCTTTTTAGGGACTTTTAATGCCATTATATGCCAAACATTTTCAATAACATTGAGAAAGGCAAGTCTCAAATGGTTCATATCATTACCAAGTTGTTCCATTGCTAATTTTAAACAATTATTTGAAACATTCCAAACTCACTTTGTAACTAATAGACAACCCAAAAGACTTTTAAAGCATTGGTAAAGTTTTAACAAGGCCAACGTGAAACTTTTTGAGAGTATTTCACTTATTTCAATGCTTTACCTCTCAAAAATAGAAAATCTTAATGAAGGAGTGGCCATTCATTAATTAATAGTTAGGCTTTAATTAGAACATTTTGCTTTTTTCTTAGCAAAATGCTTACTTATACCTTAAAAGAATTGATTGCTAGAGCAAAAAAAATATAAATGTAGATGAATAAGATATGAACAGGTAGTAATATGAATGTAATTAAATAAAGTCTCATTAGAATTATTGATCAAATTAAGGAAAGGAGTGAGATAGATATCGAAATAGACCAATATAACAAAGCTCGTTTAATAACTATAAGCCCTTAAACAAATTACCAAGAAAAATAGTCCATGACATCAGAGTAATTGAATTAATGAAATTTTCAATAATAAAAAAGGATAACACCTTCTCACTGACTAAAAGTTTTACAAATTTTATAAGGATTATGGCTAGGACATTTAAAAATGCATTACTCTAAAGGATAAGATTGAGCATTTAATTCGATAGGGGTTAACTCTCCAAATACAAAAAATACAAGATAGATCATAAATTTGAAAAAGATAGCAAGCCTGAATAGCAAAGGAGAGAAAAAAAAGAAGAACAACATTAGTATAAAGACCTGAAAGTGCAAGTAATTTAAGATGATTGTTGAAGGTTTTGCAAGTGGAGGAAATTTGAATTACTCTAGGAAAAGACATGCTAGGAAAATCCTCATAATTGGATAAAACAAATGAAAAGAAGAATTCAAATCTATTACCTTTACAAAATAAGATTTCACTGAAATCGATTAGGATCATGACGATTTGATGGTAATCACTACCTTAATTCATATTTTTCTAATTGAGTGCATATTGGTTAATTAAAGAAGCTTAGCCTATATTCTTTATTCTAAAATGGAAAAAACTAGGTTTTATAAAAAGCATTTACAAGCTGTATGAAGGAGTATTTATTAGATTTACTAAAAACCAAGTGTAGGAATTATCATGCTAAAAGTCACTTTTAGCTTTGGAAACAATACCAAGATGATTGATGTAGACTTTGTAGTTGTCTTAGCACCAAACATCATGTACAATGTGATTTTGGGTAAACCTTCCCTAAATAAAGTGAGTGCCATTGTATATATTCCATATTTATTAATAAAATTCCATATTTTGACTAGAATAAGGCAAGTCAGAGGAGACTAAAAAGTAGTGTGTTAATGCTACATTATCAGTATGAAAGGAAAAAAAAGTCTAGCAAGACATATTAAGACCTTTAAATATCACAAAAGATTGCTAAGCAACATACTCAACTTGTTAGATGTTCAATTTAAGGATACAAACCACTTTGAGCCTAGATTTGAATTGGAAAAAAGCCAATTGTTTAAAGGAGACAATCAAAGATCCATTAAAATAAGAGCAAACTTAAAAGGTGAAGCCAGGCAAACCTTAATACAAATATTAAAAGACAATAGTGAGGTCTTTGGCTGGTCCTTAACCAATATGCTAGGCATTGACATCAAAGTAGGTTGCAATAAATTATTCCTTGATCCAAATGTAAAACTAGTCCATCAAAGGAATAGAAATTTAGGATTCAAAAAATAAGCCATAGTAAAAGAAGAAGTTACCAAGTTGTTAAAGGTAAGATTCATCAAGGAAGTTCTCCACACTACTTAGCTTGCAAATAAGGTTTTTGGTGAAAAATAAGTTAAGTTCAACTTGTATCAAATCAAGTCATTTATCTTCTTAAATTAAACCTAGACAAGTTAGGTTAAGCTTGTGTTAATCTAGGTTATTTGTCTTTTTAAATTGAACTTGGTTAATCCAGGTTGTTTCCTTTTCATCATTACATTTAACTTAATCAAGTTGAGTCAAGCTTATATCAATCTAGGCTATTTACTTTTTCATTAAATTGAACTTAATCAAGTTAGGTTAAACTTGTGTCAATCTAGGTCATTTACCTTTTCATCATCAAATCAAGCTCAAATAGGTTTAGTTAAGTCAATCTAAATCAAAGTCATTTACCTTTTTAAATCGAACTTGGTTAATCTAGGTTATTTCTTCTTCATCATTAAATTAAACTCAATTAGGTTGGATCAAGTTTGTATTAATCTAGGTCATTTAATTTTTCATTAAATTGAACTTAATCAATTTAAGTCGAGCTATGTTAAGCTAGGTTATTTTCCTTCTTTTCATTAAATCAAACTCAATTAAGCTAAGTCGAGCATGTATCAATCTAGATCATTTACTTTTTATATTGTTAAATCTAACTTAATCAAGTTAAGTTGAACCTATGTGAATTTAGGTCATTCATTTTTTTTATTAAATTAAACTCAATCAAGTGAGGTTGAGCCAATATTAATCCATTTATTTACTTTTTTCATTGTTAAATCAAACAAAATCAAGTTGAGTTGAACCTATCTTAATTGAAGTCATTTACCTTTTTAAATTGAAGTTAGTTAGTCCAAGTTATTTTCTCTTCATTGTCAAATTAAATTCAACTAAGCTGAGTTGAGCTTGCATCAATCCAAGTCATTTATCTTTTATATTTTTAATCAAACCTAATCAAATTAGGTTGAATTTATTTCATTTTAATTGTTAAATTGAACCTAATCAAGCTAGGTCAAAGTTCATATTAATTTAAGTCATTTAATTTGAACCCAATCAAATAGGGTCAAACTTGTCTTAATTCAATTGTTAAGTCATAATTAGTAAAGTTTGACTAGGACTACACCAATTTAATTAATTTATTTTTAAAGCTAATTAGTCAAGTTGAGTTTGTAAAAAATAAGTTGTTTACCCTTCCTAACCCGATGTCGGCAAAAACAAACCATATTTCCCTCTTATTTTATCTTCTTCACAATATTATAGTCCTATACATTGAACATTTCCTTCATCTTCTCTCCCAATTCCTTTCTTTCTTTTTTAAATCCTATCATGTTAGCCTCTTTATTCCTTTATCTTTTATTAATCTTTATTATCCTAATTTTTCTATTTCTTTCTCTTCGATTTCTTATTGGCCTCCTTATCATCATTCCCTTATCTTTTGTTAACCTTTATCACTTAGTTTCTTTACCTCTATTTAATTTCTTGACAACCATCCTTGATTTCTTCTGTTCTTGCTTTAGACCACCACTGTACTACTTCATGTCATAACAGAGATGCTCCATCAATTTGAAGGCTTGTCAATCTAGTAGTACAATGTGAAAATAGTGTGTTTTGGCTATTATACTCCACACTATAGCTCTAACATGTTTGGTTATTTATGATCCATGGTATCATGATGGCTATCCCTAGGTAAGGTTAGATCAATAGGGGATTATCTATTATTTCTTTTAAAAGGTGTTTATAAATGCTCAGTAAATGATTTTATATAATTTTTATTTATTTGAACTTATATGCCCTAGGCAAATTCTATGATAAGTTTCCATAAAGATGTTCCACAATAGTCTTCCTTCACTAGTGCCATGCTAGTAACATGCCCACATGATGCCAAATTACTTTCTTTCTAGTTGTTAAACTGAATCTAGTCAAACTGAATTGAGCCTCCATCAGTTGAGGTCATTCATTTTCTTATTGTTAATTCAAGCCATCAAGGAAGGCTAAGTTTGCATTCTAAATTATTAACATTTCGTAATTAAGTTATTCTTATCCTATCATGGATTGTGTGTTAGTACCTTTACTCACCTCCTAATCTAGATAATAATAACTAAAATAAAATTTAAAATAATATCAATAATAATAATTTAAACAAATAATAAATATTCATTTCAAATTTGAAAGTTAGTTAAGGAATTACAAAATTGTTAGGTTTGACCAAATTCATGCCATTGACATTAGAATTACATTTAACACATAAAGGCATGGTTCTTTTCTTACTTTTATTTCCATGGTTCACATGGGTAAGTATAAGATTATTTCTAAATTTGCTACTACCAACTATAATGCACTCCCTTGTTGGGATCGAGAGCCATACAAGTGCAGCGGAATAAACTGATCTCAGCCAACGGATCCATACAAAAAGTTAAATTAGAATGTAGGATTCAGGTTATACCTTTATATGATTCCAGATTTTGTTTGTTGATCACCTCTTCGACTTCCTTTCGATCAAAGACTTTGAGGTATCCACACGAACTAGTAGATCACCAATGAACATCTTCACGATCATTGGTTGGAATTTGTCTTCTTAGGCCTCGTAGTGCTAGCTACGTCTCTTCAAGGATTATGGTCAAGGAGAGGTACCAGGGTTTTTCTATGCTGTATGGGATGTGTGAATAATGAATCAACCTTATTATTACTCAACAAGCCTATTTAAATAGGAGCATAGAAAACTCTAACTAATTTGGGCTTTGATCTATGTATAATTATAGGCTTATTATTGGGCCTTATAATTATAACATGGAATTCCCAAGTATTAGGCTCAAATAATTTAGTCCATTAATTCCAAATCCACTAAGCTCTAAGTGTGTGACCCTTCAGGCTCTCATTACATTAACAATAATCATTAATCATATTAATGATCATAAATAATGAGCGGTGTCTAGCAACACATCATTATTACCCAAGTGATGAGAAAGTCGGTGATTCGACTGAACCTTTATATGTGAATCATCATCTATATCCTTTGTCCTAAACATCTAGATTGAGCACGAGACATGGATCGTGTCATTCCCATATAGTCCAATCTTGAGATTTCTTAATCTCTAAGTAAACTGACTGAAGCAAATGTAATTGACATCCCATGTCAATTCATTTGAGCATGGCCATGCATTTTCTCAACTTTACTTAATCAAGGGGCCTACAGATGTTACTCCTGTTATATAGGAGGGACAAATTCCATCTTGATCACACAAACCCCTCCACATGATATGTGACATATCCAATAACTACCCTTGTATTCACTCAAGCATGAGTGACAGAATAGTATCAAAATATGAAACTCATATGTAGGGGAACCTTGGTGATCTCAAGTTAAAGGACCATAATAATAATAATCACTAAGAATCACTCATGACATTCATATAACAATCCATGTAGTGTTTTTAGGATGGGTCGATCCAGTATACAAGTTCTCTAACTTGTACTTATGTGTAAGCTTAATATCTCATATAAGTCATTACACATGCTAGTCTTAACATATCAAAGCAGCCTAATCCACAATGATATATGACTAAGGACATGTAAGAATATAATTATTCTAAGGTTAATATCATAATTAAATATATTATGCAGACAATATATATAAATATAATAATTAGAATTGCCATTAAAATAATATGATTTAAAATTATAATCATTAATATGATTAGTTTTAGGGAATATACACTAACAATCTCTCACTTGCACTACAAGCCAATCATCCATGTATCTAATACCCATGGATCTCATATGACTATCATGCTTTTGCTGCATTAGGGCTTTTGTCAATGGATTTGGTGACATTATCATCGGTTGGTATTCTGCATATCCTGACATCATTTCTATTAACAATATCTCTTATGAGATGATAGCGCCGAAGTATATGTTTGGATTTCTGGTGAGATCTAGGTTCCTTGACTTGTGCAATGGCTCCATTATTGTCACAATAGAGCTCTACTGGGTCAACAATACTAGGAATAACTCCAAGTTCAGTGATGAACTTCTTAATCCAAACAGCCTCCTTTGCGGCATCTGATACTGCAATGTATTCAGCTTTTATTGTAGAATCAGCCACTGTCTCTTGCTTTGAACTCTTCCAGGTCACAGCACCACCATTAAGGGAAAATACATAACTTGACTGCGACCTCAAATCATCTTTATCGGTTTGAAAGCTAGCATCAGTGTAACCACTTACAATGAGCTCTTCCTCACCTCCATAAATCAAGAACATGTCTTTAGTTCTTCTTAAGTACTTAAGAATATTCTTGACAGCTGTCCAATGACTTTCACCAAGATCTGATTGGTATCTGCTCGTCATGCTTAAAGCATACGAGACATCAAGACGAGTACATAACATGGCATATATGATAGACTCAATCGCAGATGCATAAAGGATCTTACTCATGCGCTGTCTCTCATACTCTGTGGAAGGACATTGAGTTCTTGAGAGACTTATGCCATGTGACATTAGCAAGAATCCTCTTTTAGAATCTTGCATGCTAAACCTTTTTAACACTTTGTCGACGTATGTACTCTAACTTAGGCTAAGCAATTTTCTCGATCTATCTCTATAGATCTTGACACCTAATACATAGGAGGCCTCAACTAAGTCTTTCATAGAAAAATAATTTCCTAACTAAGTTTTTACAGACTGTAGTGTAGGAATGTCATTTCCAATGAGTAATATGCCATCTACATACAACACTAGAAAGACTATTGTGCTCCCACTAACCTTCTTGTACACACATGGTTCATCTTCATTCTTGATGAAACCCAACTCTTTGATCGCATCATCGAAATGAAGATTCTAACTCCGAGAAGCTTGCTTCAACCCATAAATGGATCGTTGCAATTTGTAAACCTTTCCAGCATTTTCAGGATTTACAAAACCTTCAGGTTGTGTCATGTACACATCCTCAAGAAGATTTTCATTAAGGAAAGCAGTTTTGATATCCATTTGCTAGATTTCATAATCATAATATACTGCTATAGCTAGAAGAATCCTGATGGATTTAAGCATGACAACTGAAGAAAAAGTCTCATCATAATCAATACCATGGATTTGTTTGAAACCTTTTGCAACTAATCATCCCTTAAAGGTACACATATTACCATCCATATCAGTTTTCTTTTAAAAGCCCATTTGCACCCAATGGGTCAAATGGGTTTTACCCTTTCAGGTGGATTAACCAAAGTCCAAACTTGGTTTGAATACATGGAGTCCATCTCTGATTTCATAGCTTCTAGCCATTTCTCAGAATCTGGGCCCATCATAGCCTCTTGGTAGGTTGTGGGCTCATCTTGGTCCATGAGCAACACATCACTGTGATGAGTCATGAGAAATCCATATCTCTCGGGCTCACGACGTATCCTACTAGATCTACGTGAATTTGTGTTACATGAGCAGGTTCTTCTACAATTGGTTGTGGAACTGGCTCAGGTTCCATCTCAAGTTCAATATTTTCTCGTTGATCTTGAATTTCTTCAAGTTTTATTCTTCTCCTATTATTCTTCTAGAGATAAATTCTCTCTCTAGAAAAATACCAGTTCGAGCAATAAATACCTTTTGTTCAGTTGGATTATAGAAATAATATCTTTTGTTTCCTTAGGATATCCAATGAAAAAATATTTATCAGATTTGGGTCCAAGTTTATCAGAAGCCTGACGTCTTACATAAGCTTCGCAGCCTCAAATCTTCATAAAAGACAAACTAGGACGTTTCCTAGTCCATATCTCATATGGTGTCTTTTGAATTGATTTTGACGGAACACAGTTTAATGTGAAAGCTGTAATCTCTAGAGCATGTCCCTAGAAGGAATTTTGGAAGGTCAACCTGACTCATCATTGACCGAACCATGTCTAACAAAATTTGATTCCTCCTTTCAGAAACACCATTCTATTGAGGTGTTCCTAGTGGAGTGAGTTATGATACAATGCCACACTCCTTTAGATGATTAAGGAACTCTCAGTCTAAGTATTCACCACCTTGATCTGATCGAAGTGCTTTAATACTTTTACCAAGTTGATTTTGTACTTCATTTTTGAACTCTTTGAACTTTTCCAAAAGATTCAGACTTATGTTTAATAAGAAATACATAACCATATCTATTGAAATCATCAGTAAAAGTAATGAAGTACTGATAACCTCCTCTAGCTTGTGTGTTTAAAGATCCACATACATCACTATGTATAAGGCCCAATAAATCACTAACCCTTTCACCTTTCCTAGTAAAAGGGGCTTTAGTTATCTTACCTAATAAACATGGACTCACATACCTCATATGATTCGAAATCAAATGAGTCCAAAAATCCATCATTATAGAGTTTGGAGATGCATGTCTCATTTATATAGCCTAAACAACAATGCCAAAAATAGGTTGGATTTAAATCATTAGTTTTGACCTTTTTCATGTTTATGTTATAGATTGGATTTTTAAGGTCCAGAACATAAAGACCATTCATTAATTGTGCACATGCCATAAAATATTTCATTTAAATAAATAGAGCAACATTTGTCCTTTATTATAAATGAAAAACCTTTTTGTATAAACAAGAAATAGAAATCAAATTTCTACTAACAGTAGGCACAAAATAACAATTATCCAATTCTAAAACTAATCCACTAGATAAAGATAAATAATAAGTCCCTACAGCTAATGCAACAACTATTGCTCCATTTCCAACGCGTAGGTCCACTTCACCTTTAGCTAACAATCTACTTTCTTTAAGATCCTGCACATTTACACAAATGTGAGTACCACATCCAGTATCTAATACCTAAGATGTAGAAGTAGATAAATTAACCTTTATAACATAAATACCTAAGTTGGAAGTCCCACTTCCCTTTTGCTTCTTAAGCTTTTCCAAGTAAATCTTGCAATTTCGCTTCCAATGTCCTGGTTCTTTGCAATGGAAGCATTGCCCTTCCTTGGCCACGCCACCTTTGGGGCTTCAATGCAGAGGAACTTGACTTGGACTTTTCATCAATCTTGTCCTTTTTCTTTTTATTCTTGGCCTTAGACTTGCCCTTTCCTTTGCCCTTTTGAACCATCATAATGGAATTGGGCTTGGACTTTTTCAAGTTTTGCTCAGTAGTTCTCAACATGTTAAGCAGTTCAGGCAAAGTCTTATTAATTTCATTCATGTCATAATTCATGACGAATTGATTATAACTCTCGGGCAATGATTGCAGAACTATATCAGTGGCCAATTCTTGCTGCAAAGGAAAACCCAATCTTTCAGGCTATTGATGTACCTAATTATTTTAAGCATATGTGTAGCAACGGGTGTTCCTTCAGCTATCTTACACTAAAACAATGCTTTAGATACATCATATCTCTCATATCTTGCTTGCTCTTGGTAGAGCTGTTTAAGTGATCAATCATATTGAATGCCTCCATGTTCTCATGTTGCTTTTGAAGTTCAGAGTTCATGGTAGCAAGCATGAGACAACTGACATCCAGAGCATCTTCTAGATGCTTCTTATAAGCATCCTTTTCTGCTCGAGGAGCATTAACAACAAGCTCATCTGGAGTAGGTTGCTCTAGGACGTATTGCTTTTTCTCATGCTTGAGGACAATCCTCAAGTTTCGATACCAATCGAAAAAATTCATCCCATTCAGTTTATCCTTCTCAAGGATAAATCGCAGTGATAAGTTTGATGTATTTGATGTCATAGTTATCTACAATAGAAAAATATGCAGAATGAGAATCATGTATTTTATTTTATTTAATAAGGTCTTTTATTAAATAATACTCCTATTATTTTTCTCAAAATAATAGCCCTCACTATTATTTCGAAAAACCTTATTGTCAAGGTTTTCTATTGGGCCAAGATCCATATTTTTATCAAATCTTAAGTTAGCTTTAGCTAATCGCCCAAGATATGGCTGTTTAGGTAAACAACTCCTTTGTCAATTACATTATGCAACTTTTGGATAGTTAGGTGAATAACACTTATTCAAATTCATTTCATGAATTCATAACCCAACTCTATGCCTCTAGGCCCCAATCCTATTGGTATAGTCCAGTTAAGTCAAGACCCAATAATTAACAATTTGGATATCACTATTATCCCATCGCGTCTTACCAAGATAGACTTTAGGTACTTTGCTTTGGCAAACCCACTTATAGTCGATCAAGATTTTGACGAGTGCTATTATTGGAAGGCATCTCTTTTTTTTGACTTAATATTTTGTTTGAGGGATTTTAATTTATTTGATCTCACCATTATGTACTTAGTTTTTATTAAGCATGCATCATATACATCTAGCATAGGTATCTCATACATTCATCATATGCATCTCATACATAAAACATAAATTAAACGTGACATGATTATGGTCCAACCTAAGTGATATTCTAGAGCTCAAGAATATTAAATAAAACTAAGAAAGAAAAACTTCTTTCTAAGAATCTTCTTCTTTCTTCATGGTTTGATCTCCACTTCCCTTGTTTCCACTTTAAGTGCTCCAATAAAATTATTACATAATAATAAAGAAACCTCGAGTTACATTCGAGGGGAGTAAGATGAGAAAAGAATGTACAACTAGAAGTAATAGAGAGGCACGACACACAGGCCGTATTTAAAAATTGCAACAAAATCAAAGGCCATAATCATGCACCATACATCAAGCAACAAAACAACATGATAAGTGAAACATATATCCAAATATATTTTCAATATCAAAATCTAAATTAATTAATTTTGAATTAATTAACTAATTACTTAATGTCACACTACGCAGAGAATTTACGGTGGTTCCGCTAGTTGGTTAGCGGGCAGTGGTCAAGTGGCAGCGCCCCCTGCCAGGGGGTTAGGGGGTGGAGCCCCCCGCCCAAAAAATTGATTGCACTTGACATTCAAATTGCAATTCAATTTGTTAACAATTGACATTTCCCTTTAGTCAATCAATTCAATAATTATTGACACTCAAATCATGAGTTTACAATTTGATTTGTGACAGAATCATAATGGATAAATTTTAATCATATTAAAATAGATCCAATTAATGCATAGATTTTATACGAAACAAATTCAACAATTAATTTCATAAAAAATCAGATTCAGCCATTAAGTGCAAGATATATCACTTATATGAAAAAAATTCAACAAGTTAATTGATTAATTCTGATTCATGACAGAATTTATGTTTTAATCAAAAATATCTTTTATATATTAAAACAGATTCATGCAATTAATTCTTTTGATTCTGTTTAAAATAGACCTAGAAATTAGTTTCAAATCGAATCAAAATCCAGAATTATTGCAATAGATTTAAAATTTAAAAAGAAACCCAGAAATAGATTCGAGTTTCATAAAAAATCCAGAAATAGATTCGAATTCAAAATAAAAACAAGAATTAATCACAAAACACATTCAAATTTAAATCAGAATTCAAAATAAGGTTCAAATTTGAAACAGAATCAGAATTAATCATATTAAGTTTACTTGAACCAGAATGCACGAAATCAAATTTGCCCTAATCCTAATTAGGAATCATTGAAGCGTGATATACAGAACAATTCATTAACATCATAATCACGCAATTAGCAAACAAAATCCTAATTTAGCATTTTACAAGTAGCTCTAATACCATTGTTGGGATCGGGAGCCATACGAGCGCAACAGAATAAACAGATCCCAGCTAACAGATCCATGCAAAACGTTAAATTAGAATGTAGGATTCAGGTTATACCTTTATATGATTCCAGATTTTGTTTGTTGATCACCTCTTCTGTAACTCCCGTACTTATTAACATCTTAATCCTCATTAAATAGGTAATTATTGTGCAATTAGGCCTTTTTGAAGTCAATTTAAGATTCTGTGAAATAAAATATTACAGATTCTAGAGTTTCAGAAATTTTCTGCTCAGTTTCCAGAATTTCTGGACCAACTTCAAAAATATGAAAACTACTTTGAAGAACTCCAAAAATCATGAAATTGAATTCTATGAACCTTTCAGTGTTAACTTCATCCTGTAAAAATTTGACATAATTTAAACATCATTAGGCTTTTCAAAACTCACAGCAAAGTGTTCTTGTCCCATTGCTGTCCAGAATTCACAACTGTAAAAGTAAGCCCTTATTTTAGGGGGTAAATCAACTCAGAATAAGCTCAAATTTGGTATTGAACTTTATTTACATGTTATATACTTGCCATAAAATTTTCAGATCAAAATTCATATCATTTACTCCTTCTGATCACTGAGTTACAATTATTACTCAGCATTGTGACGGTAACAGGGCAGTCCAAAACGTGTAATAAATTCACATAGCATAAGAGCTTATTTTAAGTGAATTTTGGCACAGAGGATGGTAAATAATTAAGTTCATCCTGAATTTATCATAATTTTTAGAGCATCAAAACTTGATCAAAGTCCTGCAAATATACTCCTCTTACTGCCTACGAATTTACTATTCATTTGGTCATTTCCAATTTCACAGATATGCATACTAAGTTGCCTTCTACTTCAACACCAACTCACAATACATCAAATTCATATATTTCATATAATATAGGCAAGGGTCATATAGGTATACAAAAAGTTTAAACTTACAAAACATATATCCATCACAAACTATATAAACATTTTTAATACAACTTCAAAACATTATTTTCCTTTGCCAAGAGGGCCTTTAGAAGTATCATCTGGAATGGTTAGTAACAATATAGAAATATAAGAAACAAGGTTTCCCAGTAGCTAGCTATTTCAAGAAAAACATATCAAGTCATTCCAGATCCTTAAGCCAATTAAAAATATACATTCCAAAATAAATTAATCAATCATTTAACACATTATTTCATACCATTGTCATCTAATACCATGTATGAATCATGCATCATACACAACAATCATCAAGCCCATTCAAGGACTCATATAGATATTTAGATGGCCATCATAGATACTCGTACCTAGGCCTCATACACAGCAATTTCACTGTCTTCCCGGTGTACTTGGGCCATAGGCCTCACATATAGCATTTCATTGTCTTCCCGAGGTACTCGGGCCATAGGTACCGCACACAACAATTTTGTACACATTCCATACAATGGCACAAGATACAGAAAAGCATGTAAATAAAAAATAGAGCTTAAGGATAAACTAGCTACCTTTTAAAAGCTTTCAATAATGATGTTTCCTTTGCCCTCACTTAAAAACTTCTTTACAATTCCTCTTGTCTTTCTAACTTACCACTTCTTAGTCTACATAAATACACATCATAGTTCTTATTAGAACATCATCATTTTTCTTAAACTTCATGCATTCTTCACTTCCTTCACATACACTAAGCCATGAAGGAAGTACCTAAATTTTAATGTACATTCCAATACCTCCTAAATTTCATTGTAATGCATTATTCTAATCTTCCAAAAATACAATTAAATGACTAAAACTCCTTCCCTCCTTCCTTTCCCATGCTCACGGTTTTGGCCTTCAAAGGGGGATTTTCACACAAACTTTCACAATTCAAAATTTGATCTTCCATAGGCTCCATAATTCATAAGAATCACTCTTATTTCATCAATTTAGCTAAATTCCAAACAAATCATGTCAAATCCATGCATACACCATTATGCCTCTAAAACCCTAGTTTGTACATCATGATTTCTTATTATTTTTACACCAAACCAAAGCCATATATCAACATAATAACCTCCAAAACATTGTTAGACATGCTCAAATTATTCAAAACTCCATGGTCAACCTCCTTTGACCACACCAACATTAAAATTTCAAGAAACTAAAAAGAGTACATTAAAGAGTTTTTAGAGGAGAACATTTTTACCTCTTGGAGCAACTTGAAATTCCTAACTTGAAGTTCACTAAACTTGATCAAACTTTAGATTTCTCCAACCTAAATACACCATGTGATAGAGCTTGATGAGAGGAGTAACTTTGTCTTCTACACCTAAGCCTAAATCTTACTATTTTTAGGGAAAAAAGCCAAAAGAAATTTTCTCTCTCTTCCTTCTCTCTCTAACTCACGGTTTTAGCTTCTTTCATAGAGTCTTCCATGACTTTGGAGAAGAAAGAAGAAGGAGGAAGAGTTTTCATGAAGTTTCAAGGGTATTTTGGTCATTTTTAAAATTTTCAAGGGTATCTTGGTCCTTTCTCACCAATTAGTAAGGCTATTCTTATCATTTTCTTCTAATAATGACTCTTGTCATGTGTCTATTGGCCACACTAAATAAAATTACATATTAGATCCCAAATTCTTGTTATTCATACTTTAACTCCTAAATTCTTAGTTATTCATACTTTAACCCACATCCGATTTTGCACTTTTGCAATTTGGTCTATAGGGTTTCTGTCTGTTTAAAATTCCTTACATTATCAGACTTAGACAATTCCTATTTCTAAGGTTTTCTAACTTCCTCTAATCATCTATACTATTTAGGAAAATTAATTCCTTTCCTATTACCCTTTCTCCTTCAAAATTTTGATTACACTTACACTTAATTTCTTTCAACTTAAGATTCACCTACCAAGCTAATTCAAATGTGCTCTTTGTTTTTACGACCTTAGAATTTAGAGATTCAAGTGATAAAATTAAAAATTTAGGACATTACATCTTCGACTTCCTTTCAATCAAAGACTCTAAGGTATCAATATGAACCAGTAGATCACCAATGAATGTCCTCACGATCATTGGTTGGAATTCGTCTCCTTAGTCTCGTAGTGCTAGCTACGTCTCTTAAAGGATTATGGTCAAGGAGAGGTGCTAGGATTTTTTTATGCTATATGGGATGCGTAAATAATGAATCAACTTTATTATTACTCAACAAGCCTATTTAAATAGGAGCATAGAAAATCCTAACTAATTTGGACTTTGGTCTATGTATAATTATAGGCTTATTATTGGGCCTTATAATTATAACATAGAATTCTCAAGTATTAGGCTCAAATAATTTGGTCCATTAATTCCAAATCCACTAGGCTCTAAGTGTGTGACCTTTCAGGCTCTCATTACATTGGTAATAATCATTAATCATATTAATGATTATAAACAATGAGCGGTGTCTAGCAACACATCATTGTTACCCAAGTGATGAGAAAGTCGGTGATTCGACTGAACCTTTATATGTGATCATCATCTATATCCCTTTATCCTAAACATCTAGATTAAGCACGAGACATGGACCGTGTCATTCCCGTATAGTCCAATCTCGAGATTTCTTGATCCCTAAGTAAGCTGATTGAAGCAAATGTAATTGACATCCCATGTCAATTCATTTAAGCATGGCCATGCATTTTCTCAACTTTACTTAATCAGGGGGCCCATAGATGTTACTCCTGTTACATAGGAGGGACAAATTCCATCTTGATCACACGAACCCTTCCGCATGATATGTGACATATCCAATAACTATCCTTATATTCACTCAAGCATGAGTGATAAAATAGTATCAAAATATGAAACTCACATGTATGGAACCTTAGTGATCTCAGGTCAAAGGACTATAATAATAATAATCACTAAGAATCACTCATGACACTCATATAATAATTCATGTAGTGTTCTTAGGATGAGTCGGTCCAGTATACAAGCTCTCTAACTTGTACACATGTGTAAGCTTAATATCTCATATAAGTCACTATACATGCTAGTCTTAACATATCAAAGCAACCTAATCCACAATGATATATGACTAAGGACATTTAAGAATATAATTATTCTAAGGTTATTATCATAATTAAATATATTACGCAGATTATATATATAAATATAATAATTAGAATTACTATTAAAATAGCATGATTCAAAATTACAATCATCAATATGATTGGTTTTAGGGCATATACACTAATAGTTATAAGCTAGCAATTTTAACATTTCGATAGGCAACATACTCGGATTAAGATGAGACTTAATGAAAAAAGTCTAGCATGTTGTGTTATTTCTATGGCTATAACTTGGGATCAATCTAGCTAGTGACTATTTTTCTTGATTTTCCTAGGTTTAAGGGTCTTTTACTCATTTTGGAATAGTTTAAGAATTTGGAGGAGTTCAAAAATTCAATATTTATGATCCTTGCATTTTTATTTTCATTTTAGTTGGTTTTCAAGTGAAATGGGCACCTAGAGTTTTGAGAAAGTAGCTTTTGACAGTTTGGAAAAAATATGGCAACTCCTAATGGGAGGACTTATACTCAAAATGCTTTTAAAGAGGGTGACATGTCAAAAAGGTCAAGTAAGGTGCCTAGACACTAAGGAATGAGGCATATACTGTGCAAACAAAATGTCCCTCTCTCTATTTAATTGTTCCTTTTGGCCTATATTGCCTAGAGGATTCATATAAGGAAGGATCTTATGGTCTAGTATGCATAGGCACTTTGACAACATTCGATTGTGGCTTGCAGACTTATGAATTCCTTTATCTTTATTAAGCATGCCTCGAGTGGGTTTAAGTGGGAAGGTTAGCATATTTAATAAGAGTGGCAAGTATGTGTTGCACAGTTTCAATTAGACAATTGCCAGCCTTATAAATAATTTTATAATTATGTAAATAGTTTCATTGTAGGAATCTAACCACTCTATAATTGTGGTTAACTAATTTGATTGTCAAATGTAATAGATATTTATTTTTAGTGCAAAAGTTTTTACACTATCAATGTATTAAATTTATACTCTACATACTTATCACTTTTAATGAAGAAAAAGCTATAGAATTTTTTCACAAAACTCACGTATCAATACTGATTTTTTCAACTATTTACTAAAGCGCAATAATTTTAGTATTTTTTTATACCCTCATGAGGAAAGGCCAAAATAAACTCTAGATTATGGCTTTTGTTTATTTTGCCAAAAACTAAATTTTTGTAGGAAAGTGTCATTTGCTAATATATATATATATATATATATATAATATATATATATATATATATATTATATATATATATATATATATATAAGTAAAGGAGTGATATTATTTGTATACTATAAATAAAAAACTTTTCTTTAAAATAACGGACTTTTTAAATACTTTATATTTAATATTTAATAAATAAAATATTTTTTATTTGAATATTCTATGGTTATGTATTTTATGGAATATATACTTGTTGGTCTCCTAAATAAAGTCGTTCAAGAAACTCCAATAGAAAGAATGGTGCATCTGCGCAACCAATCTGTTCGAAGTTGCGATTTGATATTTGATGAATATAATATTCTAGGAGTCATAACATAACTATTTAATAACTGTTTAATTATTATATAATCACGTTTCAATTACCCTATCCAAGGAAATTTCGGTATAAAATATACATTTCACTTTATTATTCAAATTATTCTCTTTCTATTATACACTATTAATTTGAGTGTTAAAATTTTTTCCAGGGGTCTCACTCGGCTTTCTTTCTATCATGTAGGTACGTCATGATCGAAGAGAGAAAAAATCTTTCAATATTTAAGAAAGACCAAAAAACAGAAAGAATTCTATTACCCTTGAATATATGGATAGCTAGATAGATGTAAACGCGTCTCTAGAGAAATTTGGTGATATTGTTGGGAAGGATTAGGATATAAGGTCAAAGGGAATGGTAAACATTGGTTCCTTCAATGGTAGGGACCCTAAAGCAGACTTGTTAAAAAAACAGATGCAGTGAACGGTGTAACTAACGGGCAAATGATCGTGAATTTTAAGAAGATAAGATAGAAAATTAAACTAATCTTGAGATAATTGACTTATTATATTCTCTAATTGTTGTAATTAAATTGGTCTTAAAATAGTATATTGAATAGCTCAAGTGGACAAGTAATCCAAAATTGGAGTGGTTGTTGTTGAGCTCACTAGAGTAAAATACTAATAACCTTCTATCGACATGAACACCACTTGATTTCTTTAGAGTAGATTCAAGAGCAATACCAAGACCATTGTCGGAAATGATGATAACGTGGAAGGAAGTTGACATAATTCAAAATCAAAGAATTAATGAAATTAAAAGATATAGATTGGTTTTTACTTTATTTTACAGACAAAAATAAAAAACAAATTTTATTAAAGAATTTGACAGAGATTATAAATTAATGATATAATTTTTACAACTACATTTCAAATACAAAAAAAAATATATTATAATATATGTACTTTTCATTTTTAATAATTAAATCAAATTAGTAAAAATTAACCGTAGAATCTCAAATAATCCTCACAAGAGTTACAAAAACAAAACTCCCATCTCACCACCAAACAAACAACTTTGCATAGCACATGTATTCATAACCCAATATCCTTAATAAATTACGAGTTTAATTTGACAACAATATCTAATATATAATATGTGGTCGAATTAAAGCATCTTCATCTTATTTTTTAATATATACTATAAATTAATAAGATATTAGTTTAAATATATTAAATATAAAATATAACTTCAACCTGATTAGAATCCTTACCTAATTGAATTTCAAGATTAAATAAGATAAAAACAAATTAAGTATAGCAGATTATCCTTCCTTTTTTTCTTTAGGGTCGGATTTATCCCAGGTTCCTAGCATCAAAGGAGAGCGTTCGGCGAAATTTCCTCATCAGTCATCGCCAGTGTTTTGACTGTTGAGATTAGATTCACACTCACTACTTTGGGAAAATATATCCCACCTAAATCTCATCTCACAAAGATTTTCATCTTCGTCGGTAAAATACAACATCCAAACACCTCAGTTAAACTTTAGTATTCTCATCAATGGCTGGCCAAGAAAGTTTTGGATCAAACATACCTGAGGGTAAGTCTGCTAACCCCAATACAATTATGGTAACTAGTGAGCATTAGATAAGTATATATAAATCAAACAAACGTCCAAATAAATCCAATCCTAAGTTTAAGTCTTCTAACCCCAATACAAATATGAAAGGACCGACCAATCAGTTAGTTACAAATATAATGGCAAAGTTAGAAGTTTTACAGTGTTCTTTTTTCAGATTTTGGGACTAGATTCTGGAATCTGGTTCAATGATGATCATCAGCTTGATGCGGGTACTAAGGGATGCCGTTTTGCAGGTTATGGAAATGCACATTTCGCAGACAGTACTGCCGCTGGCAGAATCATTAACACCGGTCGTCGTGGAGCTTCAGCCATTTCTTCCCCATGTGATGAATTTTTAATTGGCGTCGCGTGT